>OX465595.1:277895769-279190769 GCA_950022295.1 Bromus sterilis | reverse complement strand
GGGTTTGCTAGTTGAAATCTTAGTCAAAGTGAATTTGCTCTACTCAACTTAAAACTCAAAGATAGCCTACCGAGAGAAATCTCACTAAGTCGAGTAATAGCTCGAAGGAAAAGTCATCACACTTTGTGCCTCCAAGACAGAACTCGTTCGGTGAGTCATCTTTCTTACTCCGCAAGGAAAGTTGTGTATTGATTGAAAATCCGACCATTATGGACACGCGTCAAGCTGTTGCATTGGGTCACTATAGTCATTTCTCCATTGGGATCGCCAACTATAAATACCCCGCACCAACCCGCAATTTGCGGTTTGCTTCTCCACTTAATAATCCGAGACAGAAGTGTTGTGAACATCCCAAGAAAGATCTCGAGAGAAAAACAACTCAAGTCCCAAACTTAGTTGAGCAATTCCTAGAGACTTAGGTTGATATTAGCTGGCCTTTTTATCTTGGAGATCTGCAAGTCTCCTAGACGGTTAGGCGACGCCTGTCAAGCAGTGGAAGAGTAATTGCCACTGCTGAAGGAAGTTTGTAAATGTTTCGGAGATGTCCTGAATCATCTACCCCGAGTAAGAACTAGACAAGCACGAGGAGTTTCTTGTAGTGGAGAATAGGACGGAGAGAGTTTTGCTCCAGGTGTTCTATCACCAGTCGCTCCAACACGACGTAGCACTTTGTAGAGTGTGAACTGGTTCACCAAACATCACTATGTCAGTCTCATTTTCTTACTCGTATTTTCATTCAGTATTTACTCTGTTGCCTATTTGCCTTGGATGTTTCCCCTCGTTCCATTTAAATTTGTCTTAAGCATGTCTTTCGATGGTGCAAGTACTTCGAGTTACACTTAGTTTTTTGCAGTTTATCTGTTTTTCTTCTAAGTTTCATAGAAATTTTAGAAATGATCATTCACCCCCTCCCCCTTTGATCATTCTTGAGCTTTAAATTGGTATCAAAGCTAGGCACTCCCTACGCTCTGCTTATTTTGGTCTAACCTCTTGGAGTGTTGTCAAGTATGTCGTTTGCAGCTATTCTCTCGGGTGAACCCATTCCTGTGTACAATGGAACAGATTACCATATTGGAAGGACAAAATGATGAGAAACATCATATCCATTGACAAGGCTGCTTGGGTTGTTGTTCAAAATGGAGTTGATGTTGTTGATGAAGAAAATCTTATTGCTGATGAGATGAAGTTGCTGGCCCTTGACTCTCAGGTCTGGGTTTTCATCACAAATCACATGTTTCCTAAGAAGTATCATGAAGTGAAGTATATTCCTTCGGCCAAAGGTGTCCGGGACTATCTTGAGAAGATTGGTGAGGGTGCCTCTACCCAGAAACATGCTCGCATTGACACTCTCTGAAGCAAATACCATCGGTTCAAGCGACACAAGGGAGAAAAGATTGTCTCTAACTACAGCAGACTCACTGTTCTTTCCAATGAGTTGGTTTCCCTCGGTGCTACTGATGTCACAAGTCATATTGTCGTGAGAACTTTGCTTCGTTCGTTGGATAACTCATTCTCTCACATAGTGTTGATGATCAAAGAGAGAACTGATTTCATAGATCTTGTACCCGCTGATATTCTCGAGAGACTCACTAGCTTTTAGATGGAAGAAGAGAACCGTGATGTAAATGAAACTCGAAGGAGAACTCATGCGCTCAAGGCCAAAGCCGCGCGTCACTTCTCTCCTGACACAAGCTCTGACTCTGGAGGTGGATCAGATGACCCCGAGAACATTCGTAGAGATTTGGCTCTGATCATGAAACAGTTCAACCGCTTCTAGAGAAAGAACTCCTCCTGACCGAAGAAAATTTACTCTTCCAGACATTCAAACAATTCCTCCTATTGTATTCGCGTTCACTCCCCAGAGTGATCACGGCCCGCTACTAATCCTAGTTGACTAACAATGTGCAGGGCTAACCGCTGAATAATATATATATATATATATATATATATTTAATAGGCAGCATAGGATAAAGGAAGGTACAACAAAGGGCGACAATGACAGGCTATGCAATTGAATAGGTAAGCTACATAGCAGCAGCAATGCCTAGTGAAACAGATAAATACAGATAGATAGGTGATATCTGGGAGAGGTGATGGGGCACTACTTGCCTGGAAGCTCAGTAGCAAGGGACTGGTCGTCGAAGACGTAGTCATTCACAGGGCCGTCGACATCGGTTGTCCAGTCTACCGAACAATAAGAAAGGGGGAAGAAACAATAAATACACGGAAATAATAGCAATACATATACAAGACATGGAAAACACGGTGTTGACGGTGTTCTAACGCAGTACAAGGTGTATTTCTCGGAGCGGGAATTCACCCGGGGATGAACTACCATCTCCGGGTGGTTATCGGTAGACGACCCGAACGACGAAGGTTCCATCTGACATATGTTGGAGGGGGTGGTGGGTGTATGGATAGAGTATTCTTATTTGTTGTGTTTTTCTGATCAACTTTCATGTATAAAGTTTTTTCATCTGACATACGGTTTGAAATATATTGATTTTCAAAGTTTTATTCAATTTAAAAGGATTTTTTAATTGTATTTTATAATTAATTTGAACATTACCCACAACAGTGGCATTGACTGGTCAAACTAACATAGGGGACCCACATGTCATAGGTAGGAGCCTTTGACCTGGTCAACTGACTAGTGGGCCCCATGTGTCATAGACAATGGCATTTAATAAATCAATTTATCTATATAAATAGCACATGGCCCACATGTCATACATGGATTGTATATAACTCCATTTTAATTAATCTAAATAGCCAATGGCGCCCAGCAGTAAGTGACACATGTTTTAATTAACCATTTCATTTAATTTAACCATGGCTTGTGACCCAGCTGTCATAGACTAATAGCTAACAGGTTAACTCCTAATTAGCAGTTATGGGTTAATCTACTGGGATAGGCCCCACTGGTCAGTGGCATACAGGGGGGGGCTAACCCAGCTAGCTCTCCGGCGGTGTACAAGGATCAGGGTGAGCACGCGAGGGCAACACCGGCAAGCAAATCGAGTGGCGAAGGGCACAAATCGGATCAGGGTTCATCGCGCACCTACTGGTGCAGTCGATGGACGAAGAGGGGGGCCTATTCGACGGCTACGGAGAGCACAGGTGGCGGTCGGAGAGTTGCTAATGGGAGATGGTGACTCGATGCACGATAACGGGCCCGGGGAGAGGCAAAACAGATCTACGCTCACGGTGAAGGTCGTTAAGGGCTCAGGGAGGCCGGAGCAGGATTGATGGCGAGCGTGTGGACATCCCAGCGCCGATTGGGAGCACTAGTAGACGAGGACGAGCGCGGCGGATCTCCTGGACACCGTGCGACGGTGAAAGGTGGCCATTAGCCGCGGCGGCACGACGGTGCGGTCACGGCTCCTCCATGGCCGAGCTCGAACAAAGAGAGGGAGGGGGGAATGGGGGGTTCTGGGAGGGCTAGGGTTCCTCGGGTGCGGGGGCGTGATCATCTCCACACCAAGGGGGACTGTAGCGGTGCGACGACGAGTGGGTTGAAATATATTGATTTTCAAAGTTTTATTCAATTTAAAAGGATTTTTTAATTGTATTTTATAATTAATTTGAACATTACCCACAACAGTGGCATTGACTGGTCAAACTAACATAGGGGACCCACATGTCATAGGTAGGAGCCTTTGACCTGGTCAACTGACTAGTGGGCCCCATGTGTCATAGACAATGGCATTTAATAAATCAATTTATCTATATAAATAGCACATGGCCCACATGTCATACATGGATTGTATATAACTCCATTTTAATTAATCTAAATAGCCAATGGCGCCCAGCAGTAAGTGACACATGTTTTAATTAACCTTTTCATTTAATTTAACCATGGCTTGTGACCCAGCTGTCATAGACTAATAGCTAACAGGTTAACTCCTAATTAGCAGTTATGGGTTAATCTACTGGGATAGGCCCCACTGGTCAGTGGCATACAGGGGGGGCCTAACCCAGCTAGCTCTCCGGCGGTGTACAAGGATCAGGGTGAGCACGCGAGGGCAACACCGGCAAGCAAATCGAGTGGCGAAGGGCACAAATCGGATCAGGGTTCATCGCGCACCTACTGGTGCAGTCGATGGACGAAGAGGGGGACCTATTCGACGGCTACGGAGAGCATAGGTGGCGGTCGGAGAGTTGCTAATGGAAGATGGTGACTCGATGCACGATAACGGGCCCGGGGAGAGGCAAAACAGATCTACGCTCACGGTGAAGGTCGTTAAGGGCTCAGGGAGGCCGGAGCAGGATTGATGGCGAGCGTGTGGACATCCCAGCGCCGATTGGGAGCACTAGTAGACGAGGACGAGCGCGGCGGATCTCCTGGACACCGTGCGACGGTGAAAGGTGGCCATTAGCCGCGGCGGCACGACGGTGCGGTCACGGCTCCTCCATGGCCGATCTCGAACAAAGAGAGGGAGGGGGAATGGGGGGTTCTGGGAGGGCTAGGGTTCCTCGGGTGCGGGGGCGTGATCGTCTCCACACCAAGGGGGACTGTAGCGGTGCGACGACGAGTGGGTTTGGCCGCGACGCGAGGTCGTTGGGCGCGCCCTGTCCACGGGTTGGGTGAATAGGAGGTGGGAGAAAGGGAAATAGGGGGATGGGCTGGGCCGTGGTGGGCTTTGCCCTGGGCGGGTTATAGGTTTACCCCAATGTTTGCATTTTTTTTCTAGCTTTTCTTTTCTGTGATAATTAGTTTAGCTATCAAATGAATTTTGTTAGATATGAGACTAGTTCTACAATTAGTGTTCCCCTTACTACAATGCCACAAAAGTTTGGCAGAGAAATAAATTCATTTTGACTTTGTTTTTATTAGAAAAATATAAAATCTACTATCTTGCTAATATTTTATCTATTTATATCAGTAAAACATTTCAATAAATTCTCATTTCATTTTTAATATGAACTACTGATTATTAGGCATTTAAAAAAACTATTTGTGTAATTTTTAGTTGAACATTAATTGCCACATTGTTTTGGAATTTTTAATTGGGTTGAAGTTGAATAAGCCCTGATAAAGGGTGATCATCACATGCCTAATCATGGTGACTTGACGTTAATCAAAAGTGATTACTGTAGTGTGACACACGGGGTGTTACAGTCATGGATAGTGGTTGCACTAATCATATGACCGGAGACCAAGAGTTGTTTATCAAAGAAAAACTTACTCAATCTTCATAGAGATATATTACCTTCGATGACAACAACAAAGGAAAAGTACTTGGTTTGGGTAAGGTTGTTATATCGAAGGATAAGCATATTGACAAAGTTATGCTTGTTCACTCTCTCAGTTATAATCTTATTTCTATATCAAAACTATGTGATATGGGTATGCTTGTATTGTTCTCTGCTTCTCGTTGTGTTGTGTTTTCACAGGATGACTATACCTTCGTCTTCAAAGATTATCACAATGGAGATCTTTATATTGTTGATTTTTCTTCGGGGCCTGATGTTTCCACATGTTTAATGTCTAAAGCTACTTCTGGGTGGGTATGGCGTAGAAGACTTGGTCATGCAGCAATGAAAAATCTTCAGACTCTTATCTCAAATAAAAATATAATTGGGCTTGACAATGTGAAATTCGATAAAGATCGTCTAGGCAGTGTCTGTGAAGCTCGAAATATAACCAAGAAACATCACTTAGAGAAGACAATCATGGCAACTACTCGTCCTCTTGAATTGCTTCATATGGATTTATTCGGTCCTCAAAATTATGCTAGCCTTGGAGGCAACAAGTATGGTCTCGTTAGTTTTGATGATTTCTCTCACTATATTTCTTTCTAGATGATAAGAGGAAATTTGTCGAGATCTTCAAAAATTTTGCAAAGAGAGCTCAGACCGAGTATGAACTTACTCTCAAGCATATCAGAAATTACTGAATACAAAAATACTCATATCGAATATTTTCTTGATGAATATGGCTTTACTCATGAATTCTCTACTTCTTACACACCACAACAAAATGGTTTGGTCGAAAGAAAGAATCAAACTCTTATTAAAATGGCCAGAACTATGCTTGCTAAATACAAGACTCCTATCAGGTTCTGGGCTGAAGCAATTAACACTACAAGCCATATCATCAACAAGGTTTATCTTCACAAGTTTCTGAAGAAAACTTCACCTGAGCTTATCACTGGTAACAAGCCAAATGTATCTTACCTTAGGGTATTTGGTGCTCCATGCTATATCAGAGATATGAATCATAGAACCAAATTTTCCCCTAAGGCTCATGAAGGTTTTCTCCTAGGTTATGGATCAAATTCTCACACTTAAAGAGTGTACAAATCCCATCTTGGTAAAGTTGTAGAAACTTTAAATGTAAGATTTGATGATACTAACGGTTCCCAAAAGGAGCATTTACCTCTTAATCTAGATCAACCTCCTTTGGATGAAGTGATTAGGTCCATGGAAATTGTAGATATTCACTATATCGAAGGAAATGCATGCCAAGTCAAAAGGGATGATGATGATCCAATGTTCCCACACATAACCCGAGGCACTGGAGATCATAATCCTGAAGACAATGATGGATAGGGCGAAGAAGAACCGGTGAACGAAGAAAATGGTGAACTGATGACCCACAAGCGTGGGGGATCTATCATAGCCTTTTCGATAAGTAAGAGTGTGGAACCCAACGAGGAGCAGAAGGCATTGACAAGTGATCTTGACATAGGAATAACTACAAGTGCTGAAAGGTAGCTTTTTATGGGTTTTCTTGTATAAGCAACAAGGAAATAAATGCAAGGAAGGTAAATTATGCTAAGGTGCAGCAAGTGGCCCAATCCCTTTGAACAAAAAGGATAAGCCGAAGGATCAAACTTATAAACGCTAAAACGTTCTTGAGGACACAAGGGAGAGATAGTCATGTTCTTTCGCCATATTTCGTGTAGAACTATGTTTTGTGTTGATAAGTGTTGTCTGGGTGAACCTATGCTAGTGCACTATCTAGACTAAGATAAGTACACTCTTATGATTAAACCTCTTGCAAGCATCCGCAAATAAAAGAGAGAAATTAAGACAAATCCTAACCATAGAAACACACTTTAGGATCCAACAATCCCTCATGCGAAAGTGTGCGAACTGGGGTTCAGGTTTCTGTCACTCCGGCAACCCACCATAAGCATACTTTATACACAATGTATTCCCCTAGGTCCTTAAAAAAGTGAAGTGTTATGTAGTCGATGTTCACATAACACCACTAGAAAAATAACACCACAACTTAAATATCAAACAACACATATGATTTCAACATCATATGACTACTAACAACTAGACTTCTCCCATGTCCTCAATAACAAAAGGAACTACTCAAAAGACATGAAAGAGATCATGATCAGAGGTGAGAAATCTATGATAAAAAATCTGCTCATAACAATACTTCTCCAACAAAACTCAATAGCATTCACCACAAAAGAGTAATCAACACTGGTAGAGTAGAGGGGATGGATAGTGTGAGTTACAACTTGGATTACAATGGTGAGATGAGATGTGATGAAGATGGAGATGGTGCTGGTGACGGGGATGATTGTGATTATGTTCTCGGTGATGCCCTTGGCGATGGTGGTTACGTTCTCCCCCTCCGGGGGTAGTTCTCCCTGGCGGAATCTGCCCGCCGAAAGGTCTTTTCTTCTTTGTAGGTTTCCTCCATGGAGCGGTGGCGGAACTTTGGAAACTCTATCTGTTTTGGGATTTTTAGGTCACGAGGCCGATATAGGCCAAAGGGGGGTACTGGGAGTGGGGCCCACCCCCCAGGCGGCCAGGTGGCGCGGACAAAGGGGGGGGGGGGTCGCGCCACCAGGGCGCCTGGAGCCCTAGTGGCCCCTCTCCGGGTGCCCTTCGACCAGTCTTCGTTAAATCTTTGGAAAATTACGCCCCGTGAATTTCAGGTCATTTGGAGATGTGCAGATATGGCCACTCTACGTGCAGTTTTCCCCACTGATTCCTGCGTAAAACTGTGTAAAACAAGCCAAAACACTATAAGAACATCATCATAATATGAAATATATCAATGAATAGAGGTAAATTATGATGTAAAATAGTGATGCATTTTGTACGTATCAACTCCCCCAAGCTTAGACCTCGCTTCCCCCAAGCGAGTACTGAGCTCGGTAAACCTGTCCAAAAGTTTAGAGAGTGAAGTGTCGATAATAAGATTACAGACAAGAAGCATCATAATTCCTTCCACTAAACTCAAGCATGCTCAACAACAACCCCAACTCATATGGCCCTTATGAAAGATTAATATCAATTACAATCAAAATTAGGGCCAAGGAAACTCATCAAATCATGGAAAACATGTCCTTGGTCAAAGAACAACTAATAACTTTTAACTTTTCTCTTTCCTTTATATTTTGATGAGATCATTTGATGCTTTTGAAAAAACATGTTATTAGTCAAGAAGTGAAAATGATAACACAAAGGAAGATGTTTGATGTAGCAAGGCTCAATAAACAACTTGTTTATCTTAATGATAATGTCAACAAAGATGTAATATGTAAATTCCTAATGAGACATGTAACACCCTGGTTTTCTCAACTTTTTCTTTTCGGAATATTTCTGGATTTTTGCCCGTTGGTTTGGATTTTGAGCAACCCTTTGGACTTGAACTTGAGCATATTTTCTTTCCATGCTCAAGTGACCCTTGATTCCAAGCCTTTCCATTGTCATTTCATTGATCCATCTCATCCAAGCCACCATTTTCTTCAAGCCATATAAAATGGAATATTCCCTTTATTTGAGGATTGTGAAGCAACCCCTACTTATATTGCTCCATAAATCCCCAAATGATTCCCTCATAACCTTGATGTTATATCTTGCCAAATTCTTGAAAAACATTGCATGGCACAAGGGCATTCTTCCTCTAGAAAAATCCATTTGTCTGTGGGGGAAAAATGTAGCTTTGTGAAGGGCGTGCCATTTCTCTTTGCCCATTGTTGGTGAAACTATTTGTGCGAGCTCATATGATCATGTCATTGGCCTACACCAAATTTCAGCACAATGTGCTTAGCCAAACTCCCACAATAAATTCCCAAGGTGTGGATGCAGCAAGGGGGCATTGTGAAGCAAGTGCATGATAGGGGTACCCATTTTCCTTGAAACTTTTTACACATGAGACCACACCCAAATGACTCTCCCAAATCAAATTATAGCCAAATCCCATCACCCATGTGAGTGCATCATCATGTGGAAGATTCTGGCCAGTGAGACACCCTGTGAAGCAAGTACGAGCTAGGTGTACCCAATAGCCATGAAATTTTACATAAT
The DNA here is from genome assembly GCA_950022295.1 of Bromus sterilis. Lineage (NCBI taxonomy): Eukaryota > Viridiplantae > Streptophyta > Magnoliopsida > Poales > Poaceae > Bromus > Bromus sterilis. Next base: position 279,181,484 of record OX465595.1, on the reverse strand, counting down.
GAGGAACACCTCCAAATAACCCAGCTATACCAAATTTGAGCCCATTCCATCCAGCAAAAATGATTCCAGCTTCAACAATGTGTTTCTGGTCCATTTGGACACTTGCAAAGGAAGTACATTTTTCATTTTTAAATTTGGCCTGCAATTCTCCAGATCACTAGTCCTTCCAAGAAAAAATACAGGTGACAACCTGGCATTATCCCAATCCCCACCATTTGAGCCCAATTTTCCTCCCAAGTTTGCAACAACAACCTTATCTTTGAAGATAAGATCATCTCAGACCTCCCTTTGGCTAGCCAAGCATACAATAGTGATCAGTAGTTCAAAGAGCATATGCTAGACATCGTTGGCCATGCCAAAGCCTATCCAGAGCGCCAGTGCTCTTGGTGAGCACGCCATTAGCATGAACTTGGCGTGCTCTGGCCATGCCCGACGCCGCTAGACGCGTGCCCCACGCACTGCAGAGCACCCCCGTCGCCTAGACTCTGTCCACCCGTGCCGCACGCCTTTCCCTGGTCCACGTGTCCACCTCCCCGTCTTCCCCTTGTCGGATTCCTGCCGGACGGTTGCCGCCTCCCAGAAGTCGACGAGTACAGAGCCCCTGACCCGTCGCAATCGCCACTGCTCTCCCCCACTGCTCCATGTGCGCTTCTGAGCCCCCGCATGCTCCACGATGCCTCCACAACCCGCTCGAGCTTGTCACCTCACCCCCTCGCGGCGTCTTCTTCGCCACGACGGAGCCCGAGCTCGGCATCTCGCCCCCTCTATAGATAGCGGTGCCCCTCCCCGCTTGTTCGACACCAGCAGCCCCACCATCACTCCAATCGACCTCCGATGCCAGGAGTCGAAGCCCTGAGGCCTTCTTCCACCTCTCCGGCAAGCAGCGCCGCCGCTCTGCTACATCGTGGGCTTCCCCCTCAAGTGCCTCCCCAGCCTCGAGCCCACCTCCATTCAACTCTAGTGCCCCACTGGTGCTCCAGCAACAATCCCCTGCCCGAGTCGTCACCAGTATCGTCGCCGGCGTCAACATCGCCAGAGTTTCGCAGCTCCACGCTGCCGCGACGCATCTCCCCCTCCAAACGGCCTCCATTTCGGACGCCATGGGTACATGCATGACCTCCGGGACCCCCTCCGTCCATTCCCCCTAGTCCCAGCCCCGGCCGTGCACCATCGCTGGAGATCTCGCCTCCAGTGAGCCTCTGCTTCTGTTTCCCCCCCCCTCGCTTGACACTGAAGGGGTGGACCCACGCGTCAGCCTCCCTAGCCCGCCCGAAGAGGTATAAGTGGGGGCGCCTCTCCACTTTACGCCTTCGATGTGGCCCCTGCAGGAATTCAGAGAAAATCAATTTAAATTGATTTAAATTGATAGTTTGACCCAACTTTGACCTTGAATATCTCCTAGAATAAAACTCCAATTGAGTTGATTCTTTTTGCATTGATTTTGTCTTGAGCTCCTCTTCATTTTGGCATAGATTTTGTGCCATGTTCTTCTGTTGTTATTTGCTGGTCAAATAAAAGTTGTGTTTGACCTTTTTCTTCATGCTTTTTCATAATATGTTTTTCAGGGCTTTTGTGGTGTTGAAGACCAGGAGCTTCCTCACACTCCCTTGGTGAAGGTAAGCCACAATTTCTTTTGCACCCTTATAAAGCTTTGAAATGTTTTAAAAATTGCCTTAACCATCGGTGATATGACATTCTTGATATGCTTTGATCGTGTTATGCTCATATGCTTGGAGCACTTTGGTGTTGCTGCATTCCTATATTATGCTTGACTATGTTAATACCATGACATGCTTTGACTATGTTATGATCCCGGTATGTCCATATGCTTTGAACCATTATGATCATGATATGTCGTTACCATGTTATGTCCATGATATGCTTGATCATGTTATCACTATGTTACTCCTAGCTACATCTATGGCATTGCTAATATCTTGATCGTCTTAACCTAGATAAGGTAATCATATAAACATGTCTTGAAATGATACAACCATAACCGTATCTTGGCTTGATCTACTTATGTTGATATGCCTTGGATTAAAATTATCATGTTGCACCTGATGCTTGTGTATGCTATTGGAGACATGCTTTGTTCCAAGTTGATCAGGTGCCACCGAACCGAACTTAATCAGTGCAGCCGCACTAGGCTGTATGGGAAGGCCTTGGATCGGTCTACCGGTGGGTTATCTTATGCGTAGCACCAAGGTGGGAAGGCTATGAGCATGCGGTTACCCTGGCCCGGTAAGCGGCGATAGTCTTGAGAGCCGGTTCGTTTATTGGGATCCCGTCCCCGTTTGGTACAAGTTTGTTGGCCATGCGATGGTCGTTTGCCTTGCGATGGCAGGTGCATCTGGAGGACACGTGGCTACCCAAGGCATGACTTGCGAAGTATGTCGGGTGATACGATAAGGGAAACACGCGGTAGAACAGTCTCGTTGGAGGAGTCCTAGTCCACTCCTAAGGTACGAGTTCCGAGGTTCCTGTAGGACAAGTTCCAAGGTATTGGAGGAAGGAAGAGATCCATAGTGTGGGTAAAGTGCATGACCTCTGCAGAGGGTATGAATCTATTCGAATAGCCGAGTCCACGGTATTGGACAAGTTCATACTAGGTCACACATGGGATCAACGTGAGGTCGGTGGGTTGATCGTGCTAAGTTGTTGGTCATGCGATGACCGGACTAGTTGGGTGGTCATGCGATGTCTCCCAACCGTTGAGTGGTCATGCGATGACCCATATGAATTGTGGGTCATGCGATGACCCATATGAATTGTGAGTCATGCGATGACCCGAGAAAGTATATGGTCGTGCGACGACCCGTGCAAGATGTTCGGTCATGAAATGACCTGGTGCTTGAGTATGTAAGGACTCCGAGGTAAGCTACATGATCATGCGATGATCATGTGGGGTCCATGTGACCATAAATGATGGTTGTTTGTCCATTAGTCTTAATGTTGATAATTTGTTTGATGATTATCTGTTGTATCTCGCTAGTTTTCTCGATGATTATGTTCATATGGTTAATTCATTAAGATACTCTAACCTGCTTGCCATGTTATTTTTTTGCCTTGATACATTGTATTTTTTGAGATTGCAAGTACATTCAATGTATTGAACTCACGTGTCATGCCAGATTTGCAGGACGTGCTATGGACAGGTAGGACTACGTTCCCAGTGTTTGCAAGCTAGCAGGTGTCTCAGCCAGTGCCTCTGTGGATTGGAGTTCATCACCGTCGCCGTCGTTCCATTGGTAAGTTATATTCTGATGCTAGACAGTTATGTTGTTGCTTGGTGTAGATCTGTGGCTAGCTTGAGGAACAAGCTTGTTATCCACTAGCGTTGTATTAAACTACGTGTACCCCCATCCGTGGTAATAGAAAGTTGTTCAGTTCTATATCAAGCAGTGTCGTGTTCCAGAAGACTTGATCTCTGGGCTGGAGCAAGGGGCGTTCCGGTGCTCTGAGCCGGGGTGCCACAAGACAATATAAAAGCATGCATCTTTATCAACATAAGGTGTCTGCTCTTTGTGGGATAGAAAGAAATGGGTTTACTGACTCAACATAAAAGTAAAGGCTTAGCGCTTCGCAGAGGAAAGTAGGGAAAACTCATGTGCTAGAGCTTTTAGAGGTTTTGAAATCAATAAGATTATAAAATAAGATTTTGGGAGGTGCATAATTCCTCAACGAAAGCTAGTAGATAGCTCAATTACTTCTCATGCTGGAGAAGTTTCGAGGAATGGCTCCCAAGGTGGGGACGATCACATCCCCTTAATCTCGTTTGTTTATCACTGCCAAAGTTTTATGATTTCTCATGAACAAAGCGCAAAGGAGGGTTTGTTTATTGCTATTATCTTTTACGAGCTGGGCGCACGTATGCCATTCCCTTCTCGTATCAGGGGTTTGCAGATTAGACATGCAATCCCAAGGTAAAACTTGTCGAGCATAAAAAGATAATGAATTATCTACTACTTCCTTATGAGCTAAAACAGAGGCACAAAACAGGGAATATACTATTTTGAAAGTTTAAAGATAACACATGAATAATATACTTTAGGAGTGGCGGTGAAATACTGTAACATCCCGATGCTCAGAATGTTTAAGAAAAAGATTTTCAAAAAGTAGGACCAAAAAATTTCATTTGTTTTATTGATTAATAAAAGCTTAAATTAAATTTCTTTTAATTCATTGATTTTAATTTTATTAAATACCAACCTAAATTAAAATTTGAGTTTTTTTCATCAAATATTTTTTGTTTTTGGCCTATTAAATTATGCGCATTTGTATTTGGAACTTATTTGGTTTTGTTGGATCTTCTAATGGAAAATGTAATTTCTTTCTCTTAAAACTCTAACTAAAATTCCATAGCGCAATATTTTTTTTCCTATGTGAATCCGACCTGTCTTCTATATTTTTTCTTCTTATTCTTCTGGGCCATGTGTTCCCACTAAAGCCCTTTATTTTTTTCTCGTGGGACCAAGCCCACACGCACATGGTCTTCTTCCTCATCCTACACGGCCATACCACGATCGTATTACATAAGTTGTGCACGTACAGCCATGGACTTCTCCATCTCTCCCTCTCCTTCTAGTGGCTATTATGATCATCATTTTAACTTGTCATCAATACGAAACTTACTCCCTGTTTGATCCTGCATCCATTCAGGGTAATTATTTTGCATATAATGGCCTTAATCTTCCATTAGAAATCGGTAAACTGATTGTCGAACATTGGCATTCGTGAACCGATCTCCCTCCACAGCCTATAAAAGTAGGATCCGAGATGAGCCTCGCGGGTCTCTCCTTTCTCTCTTCCACTTTGGTTCATAGATTTTCTCCAGAGGAGCGTTGTGCTTTTCGTACCATTACCCTAAAGCTACGTGTATAATTTTCTTTTTTGCCGAGTTCATCGGATCGATTCTTCCAACTCGGTAAGTTCAAAATCACTTCCTCCTACCCATCAAATACTCTCACCTTAGCCTACTGTAACAGCCTGAGATTTTCACCCAAATTAAAAAAATTGTTTGTTGCATTATTTTGTTGCTTGTTAGAATTGTTAGTAGTATTTGATTCGTCGATTTATTAATCGGTGAATATTTTCCCCCTCTTTCTCGTATCGGATGTGTGACCGAACCTTTCCACCATGGCACACAACCCTTGTGACACCGGGTTTCACCCGAGCACCGTCGCAACTTCTGGCACAGGACCAGCCATCGCCATCGGAACAAAGAAACCCCATTTAATAATTAAATGGATTATTTTATTGAGCACCGCAAAATATTCTCGGAACGGTATCGAAGTGAGGTAGAATCCGACGGCCCGTCGCGCTGAGCACGTGGTTCAAGATTTTGTCCGAATCGGAGGTCGCACGGACTCCCGGCCGTTAGAAACGTGGAGTACCGAACGCGCGTGAGAGAGACTGGGGGCGTTTGCGAAAACTTGCCACCCAGGCCAGCTTATAAATAGACCACCACTCTCCCTAGCCCTTCTAGGGTTTCCCCTAACACAAAATTGCAGCCAGCCCCACACCCGAAACCCTAGCCACCAGAAAAATCTGGCCATTGATCTAAAAGATCTGTGGCTCAGATCGAGCCAACCAGCCCCTCCAGCCTCCTTCCCGTCGGATTGGGTCCTACATGGCCTGGATCCACCGCGGCGGGCCCATCGAGCCCATTCGCCGCCGTCACCCGAGCCTCTCCTCCCGTGGAGACGCCGGCCGCCTCCAACTCCGGCGAGCAAGCCGCCACCCCGGCCACCTCTCCTCCGCCCCGTGCCCTTTTGCCTCCTCTCACCCACCTCCCTCTTGCCTTGCAGCCGCAGACGGAGCGCCTCCGGGCCTGCACCTCGTCGCCATGAAGCGCCGCCGCCCGGAGCTCGCCCCGTGGCCGATCGCCTTGCCGCCTTTGGCCCCGACCATGCCGCCACCAAGCCTCTTCGTCTGCGACCTCTAGGGTCCCGCCGTCGCCCACAACCGCGGCGTCCCTCGCCGTCTCATGCTGCGCGGCTGCGCCACCTCACCGACGTCAAAGGAACGGCCGACACAGCGAGCCCATCCCCGATCCATATCGGGACAACCGTCCCAGCAAGGTGGGCCAGCACGCCCCAGAGGCCCAGCAACAGCTGCTCGGCCCGTCCCCGCTCCTCGCCCGCGGCGAAGGATAGCTACGCCTCGCCCACCCCTGCAGCTGGGCTCAGCCCGCCAAGGTGACGCCGCCGATCCTTTTTTTCCTGCATGTTGGGCTCGGCCCATTAGCCTAGCCTCAGTGTCGCGCCGTGGGCGAGATTTATTATCTAGCGCCTTCCCCTGTTTAGGCCCAGTAGCAGCAATTCGGCCCGGTAATGTTATTTTTTTTGCTTTCCTGGGCTTATTTAATTGGCAAATTATATTACAATCTTGCGGTGCCCGTATCTTTTTGCTCGTAGCTCGGATTGCGATGGTTCCAACGTCAAACTTGCTTAGAATTTTGTGTAGATTAAAAAAGTGTTGTTTTGCCATGTTTGAAGTTGACTACATGTTGTTTTACTTCTATTTAAAACCCTTTCCATTGTAAAATGTAATCCTCCTTAAGTTTTTAACTGTTGCTCCGATTAAAATGTTCTCTATAAATAACTTGACTAGAATTTCATGTAGATTGTGATTGTGCTATTGTTAACCAACCTAAAATATGGTGTATGACAAAATAGTAATAAAACTCTTATTTATTGTGGGGTAATTAGTGAAATGCATTTCTTAGGATCTTACTCCACTTAAATTGACTACCATAGATACTTACTTTATGCTTTACCTCTTGCCATAATTGTGTGTTATGTCATGCTTGAGTGAGATTCCATGTTAACAAACGTTGCTCATGTTGTGTAGCTAAACAACTTGAAAGAATTCTAAATGTGCAGTATCGTCGTGTGTGACGAATACCCCACCTAACTTGTTAGTAACCGCTCTCGACGATAGATGCGATACCGTAGTGCGTGTCTCGTGTTGCCTTCTAGTTGATGCTTGCTCATGATTTCTTCGTAGTAATAGATGCTTGCTCGTCGATTGCGTTTTCTAGTGTTTCCTTCTTGTGTGCTCCCGCGATTACTCTCGGAGACGATGTGAGCTTGCGATCGACTACACCTTCGGTTTCGTCTTCTCATCAAATAAGGGGACGCATATATCATTCTTATAGCTTTCAGATCACTTGTGCCTAGGTATAGGATAGAACGATTGCTTGATCCTACCACCTCATATTTATGCCTCTCAAATAAACCCAAATATCCATATCTACTATATCCTAGCAAACCATTGTTTGGCTATGTACCTTGCTTGCTTAACCACTGCTTAGTATGCATGCTTAGGATGCTATCAACTGTTATCCTGTTACTCCTTGGATTGGGCTCTCATACTATTATATTATTGTGGATGATGTGATTATTATAATGTTGACTATATTCGATGAAGGATAGAAGGTCTAGGCTATCCCGCCCCGATGCTTTGTTCCATTCGAGTCACTTACGACCCGAGTTCCGGGTGTTGTGTCTCTTGACGAGTGTGCCTAATCGCGTGTGGGATGCTATGGGGTCCCCTCTTCTTATCTATCTAGCTTCAAACATTTTTAGAGGTGGCCCAAGCTGATTTACCATTTGAAACCGTGTGTGTGTGTGTCTGGTTCCGCGGCCAGCAGACTTTAAACAACTCGGGCCAACAGAGACAGAGTTCCTTTGTTGGTCCACGCTGGTGAGCTAGGGAAGCCCCTGAGTTCAGGTGAGTGATGGCGTGGAAGTGATAATGGCATCTCGCCCTTTGTTAGTTACCCCAAGTGGAAGGTGAGATGAAGGATAGCACCAAATTTCCCCTATGTAGAGGATAGGGTTTGTCTCCCGTAGGACTCCGGCAATGATAAGTAGGTGGTGAAGCGAGCAACACGCCGTTTGAGATATTCCTCTCTTAACCTGGACCTGCACACGACACAATTAACTTTGCTCCCAACGAAGTTCAGAGAGATTGTCAATCTCTCCGGTCTTGTTGTTTACAAAGGAACAAACACATAAGGGATAATGATAATGATATCAACTGAAAGTAAATGCTAGAAAATAAATGAACTTGCAAAAAATGATGAGAATATGGAACGGGGTCCCGTGATGTTCACTAGTGATGTCTCTCTCCCAAAAGACGATAAGACTGCTATGCGAGGTAAACAAATTACAGATGGGCAATTGACAGGATTATAAACGCACCGCAATGCTAACTATGCTACAAAAGAAAGGAAGAGGCTCAAAAGCATGGGAAGTACGCCAAGATAAGTAGACCAAAATCCATCTGCATCTACTACTAATCATCCACCTTGAGATATCTATCCAGAACATCTCGCTGGTATTAAGTTGCGAGCCCCACCCAAAGTGTAAACCCAAAGCAACAGACAACTGCATTAAAAAGAACTTTGCGTAAAGTAAACAATCCTTGCAACCGCGGTTACAAGCACCGTTGTTTTCCCCCTTGCGGTCACAGCACATCCCCTAGACTCATGTTTATGTCACTGAAGCGTGTCATCAGGGGGCATGTACCCACAATCGAGCATAACGTTCCCTCTTGGAGTTACTACCTACCACTTGGCCAAAGCAATAAACAGCAACGGAGAACATGCAAGAATTACTTAGGAACAAAAATATAAGAGATAAAAACCAAATATATTACTCTATCACAATCTGAACATAATCTCATAATCCATCAGATCCTGATACGTCCCAAACATATCGATAATTTCTGCTCGTTCCATGCATGTTTTGTGTGATATTTCTATGATCTAGATACACTTTCATACACTTTTGATCATATTTGGACTAACCTACTAACTCAGTGCACCCCAGTGCCAGTTCCTGTTTTCTGCTGTTTTTCTATTTCAGTTTTTCCGTGATCAGTACATATGTGCCTCGATCATGTAGGGAAGCTCACGAGGTCTAAACCATGAAGAACAAAGAGGGGAGGAGAACATCACATAACTACTGATCACGGAACCATGGTCCAAAGGAAACTACTCACGGCACATCCGGGAAGTGTCCATAGCTGAGGAGAAGCTCCCGGAGGTCGATCCTCCCTCCGGCAGGGTGCCGGGAAGGGTCCTGACGGTGCTCCCGATCTTGGAAGCACGACGGGGGAACAGAGGCGAGTTTGCGTAATAGGGTTCTGTCTTCGGAGGTTTCCCGTGATGGAGATTAAATAGGCGAAGGGGGGCAGCCAGGGGGGCACCACGGGTCCAGGCGCCCCCTGGCCGCGCTAGGTGGCCGCATGGGCACCTGGTGGTGGCCCCTGGCCCTCCTTCGGGGCTCTGGAACCTTCCGGTACGCTGATTTTTTATTTGAATTTTCCTGGATTTTTGGAGCACTTTTTATATGGGGGAAAACTGAAATAGAAAAATAGCAGAAAACAGAAACTGGAACTGGGGTGCACTGAGTTAATAGGTTAGTCCAAATATGATCAAAAGTGGATGAAACTGTATCTAGGTCATAGAAATATCACACAAAACATGCATGGAGCGAGCAGAAATTATCAATACGCTTGAGACGTATCAGTGAGGCTAACCCCTACCTTAGCCATACGGAAGAGTCCGATCCGAGAGCGCTGTTGTCTTTTGGGTTGGGTGTCGACTCCCCGGGGGCCACCCGGATTTGTGCGTTGTTAGTTAGACGGACCTGTCATTTCGGATCTCTCAGAACTAAATCATAAAATGGTTTCCTGTGATGGGTAGCAATTGAGAGAGATGGGCGTGCGTGGGGAGCCTTGTAATGGGAAGTTGGTACAGCCCTGCAGGGTTAAATATTTTCGAGAAGCCATGTACACGGTTATGGACCACTAGATACCTACTCCTTGTTCATACACAACAACTACTGAGATAATCTTAATAATTTGATCAATGTGTGTGTGCCTTGACTACTTCTTCTTCATCGGGTGATGAAGGGGAGGACAAGGATTGGTTAGGTGTTATGTTTGCGTAAGTAGCTGATAGCAGACTTGTTGGAGGCAATTCCTCATGGAATGCTTGGTTCTCATCTGACTCTAAATAGATCGTTAGCCACTTATATAATGCTAGTGCGCTACAACCTCAACCACTAGCCCCTATCTTACCGTGAGAAGTTAGTTACAAGACTTGTTGATATAAATCACCAATTTCTTCTCTCTTTTACGCACATTATGCAAACGATGTTTGACTTCAGTGGAGCTCGACGACCCTTCTTCTAGACGCCTTCGCGGAGACTTGACGATGACTAGTTAGGTGGATCCCGGTGGAGAGCCTGGACCGGTGTGGACGTGGGAATGGTGTGTTTTACCTTTGCCATTGGGCATTTGTATGTAGTCCGTACTCCGACATGTATCTTCCACTGATGTAATGTATTAACGCAATTGTATGCCGATTGTATGAGATGTTGTATCCTTGTAGCTGTAATATTGTGATATCATGTTGGAAATCCGGGGCATATGACATTGTCATATGTCGCGGTGGGACCGATATGTGCTTCGTCCCCAGATCTGGATGGAAACATCTAGATCTGGAATAGTACCGCATATCGGGCCTGACACCTACTTCTTGGACATTGTTTCCTTTCAGTTCATCGTCGTTGGCCATGCACACCACAAATTCATGATGCTGCCACCATTTGGGACCGACGCCACCGCCACCGTGGACCGTCAATTGATTCCATCCGCGTCATCATCTTCGCCTCGCACGCAGGAGCACGTCAAAATCTTTTTCCGCGCCGTTGATCGACCGCACGCGAACATTTTTGCATATCCTTCGACTTCATTCATTCGATTTCATCGAGTTATGCCATCGTTCTCGGTGAGTGTTTCTTCGATTACTTCTACAACCATCTTCATTCTAATCTTTTTCATCTACTAGACATCATGGTTGAACTTATTTTCGTAGTTTGTTGCACGCTTCCAAAACCAAGCATATTGTTTGAATCGATTTTTCTCTATACCTTATGTCCCTCGGATAATCTTGAATCTAGTAGATGAAACATTATATATGATCCTAGGAGTGTCGTAGTTTTATTCATATTTATAACATTTTGTTTGATTTGATTTCCATTAGATTGGGTTGAACATCGTGCTACTTGAATTACTTATTTTTACTATGTTCGTGATATTCTTAGACTATATGCTATTTATCTCATAATTTTTGGTGCAACATGTGATACCGTTTGTAGTTATTTAAATTTACTTTTGCGTTTTATTTTACGTGGATATTTATCTTCGTGTGGTACATAGTCATATGATATGCTTATATACAAGTTTTTGTTAATTATTAACATGTCTAGGATTATTCTAAGCTTTGCATGATTGCGGAATATTTCATGTTTTCACCTTTTGTCGTTTTTTTTGCATGAAAATATATTAGATCACTAGTGCAGAACAAGCCTTTAGCACCGGTTCGAGAGGGGCTTTAGTACCGGTTCTACGAACCGGTACTAAAGAATCGATACTAAAGGTCCAGACCTTTAGTATCGGTTTGCCTAGAATCGGTGCTAAAGTGTGTGCCTGTCTGCCACGGGGTGGCGAGGGATGGGGGGGGTCTTTCGTACCTGTTTGTGATACAAACCGGTACTAAAAGTTTAGTGGTTTAAGGGTTTATTTATTCTTTGCTTTTGGTATTTAATGGTTTATTGATTAATTGGGTTTTGGATTTAGTTTGTTTTACGCTATTACATATTATACAATGCATATACATAGAAGAATTTCTCGAATCACTAGCATATATACATATATAAATATATATATATATATAGCATGCATACAGTACACATGTGTATACAATTTGGTATATTACACTGTGTCACCTATCCAATTGCATATCATATTCTACCGGCGGCCGTATCGGATGTAAGGGAATTCTCCATTGGTAGATATGACCTGTTGAGGAAGAAATCCCGCTAATTCCTCTGGAAGTGCTTGAATTTTTTTCGTCTATTTGTAGTTGATCTCGCTTCTCCCTTATCTTATTTAAAGAAGAAGATCAATATATTTGCGAATGTTAATTCTAAATAGTGCATCATGGTAAGAACAAAGTCTAAATAGTATTTACGTACCATCAATGATTTACTAGTAAGCCTTTCGGTCATAAATCGAATGTTCTGCATCACTATGTAAGCACATGGTTCAACCCCCTCTTTCTGCCTCATATACTTCAGAAGAATAGAATTCAATCAGATAAATAATCAAGCACATGATAATGGTATATTGAAACTAGAATTAAAGAGAATGTTTTCACACAAAATTATCGTAGTGCCACGTCAACTTCTCCTTCCATAAACCGGGCTCGTCTTTTTTGAACTTTGCCCAAACTCTGTCGTCAAAGAAAACGAATAAAGCAGTTATTAACTACTTGATATATACAGGAAGTGAACACTAAAGAAGCCTAGATGGTGTGATAATCATTAAAATTACCTGTCGAGCATATCCTTCACGGATTTGTACTCGCTAATATCTTTACGTAGTGAGTCCATTACTATAACTTTTCCTTATCAACTTGAATATCTATCAGGATGAAGTGATAGCTGCGCACACATGCACGTATGTAAAAGTGGGTATGCAACTCACCACTTATAACAATGCAACATCGAGTAAGCAAAACTATAATTTATAGTACAAAATAATGACACTCACTTGAAGTTGTAAGGAAGTAGTATATGTGTGTTGGTATGGAGTTCCTTCAAATACTTTAGCACGATCATGTCCGTGTCTTTTTGGTTCCATTTTATTGTCACTTCATGTACAGTATTTGGGTCAATGAACCCAATGCCATACTACCATCTCTTTTCATTTCTAAAATCTTCATTCTGCGTTACCACACGAAATAATATTAGTGAGGATAATTAATTACAGTCAATGACGAACGACCTGAGCTAGAGACTTACAATACAGAGAAATAAATCACTTACAGACAATAGCAACTGACGAGGGATTTGAAGAGTGCTTTTTGATGGAATAACTGAAATAGTTCTTCATTTGGAATCCACATTTCAATTCCATGGTGGAAATATTATTGCTTGACTAGGAACATGATGCCCTCTAGCTCGAACGGGATAATTTCTCTCTTGTACCACTCCTGGAAATTGCGCATTTGCGTTTGTAGAAGCTTCTCCTCTTCTTTATTGACTAGAGGCTCCCCTCTTACATGTATCCTTGGTTCTATACCTGGCATAGTGGACAACACCAGCGCATAGCCTGTCTGAATGGCTAGATATTTTTCAACACTGATACTCGCTGCTCTAGCAGCCTATTTTTGTTGTTCGGCGGTTGGTATCATCTCCTGCTACTCGGTACTCACCTTGAGGGGCTATCGATTGCACTGTTTGTTCTCCGAGCTGGAGTTTTCCCCGTTTTTTTACGGCCTGAGGAGCTTGACGACGCCTTCTTGGGTTTATCCTTCTTTGATTTCTTCTTCGGTGGACTCTGCTAACGCGACGGAGGTCGACTTGATCGTCGTGTTTGCCTTTGGGGTGGTTGTGTCTTCGGAGGCTCCATCACGGGGGGAGCTGGTGGTGGTGGAGTCGGTTGTGGTGGACTCGGCTGAGTCATGTTGTGCTCCATCTCTGGGGGGTGGTGCCATCTCCGAGGGTGGTGGTGGTTGTGCACTCGGCTGACGCAGCGGAGTCGCGTTGCGCTCCATCTCGGGGAGGGGTTGTGTTGGACTCGGCTGAGTCGCGCTGCGCTCCATCTCCGGGGTGGTGGTGGTGAACTCGACGTCGAACGCGTTTGACTTGACACCTTGTCTGCAAATATGATGTCTTGTTTTCTCCATAGATAGATACCAATTTTTTTGGATTCTCTGAGGGTCTGCTGCCCTTCACCTCAAGGAATATCAAGGTTTAGTTCTTCATATATCGACACAACTTCATCCACCCGGACACGAGAATAGCCAGTTGGAGTCGGATTGCCGTGGTAGGTTGCTTCAGGTGGATTCGGTAAAGCATAGCCGTCTGCCACCTTAATGGATATATTGTTCATTTTGAAAACTAGCTCGCAAGTTTTCATCTCTTTGATATCATCCACGGGGTAGTGACCATCGTCGACCCCCGTGGAGCCCACGTTGCTTTTCGGCATAGATGGGATGGTACAATCCAATGCTGGATCTATTGGTGGATCTTGAGTGGAGGTCCTTAGCTGCAGTTGCTAGCTAAGTGAGTCGTACTTCTCCTGCGTCTGATTGATAGCTTGTTCCATCCTATCAAAACAGTATGTTACCTGCGCCTTCTTTCTTGAACGGCTTCTGTAAATCTCATTAAACTCTCCAAAACCACTCATAGCACGGAACAACGCCTACGCCTCGCGTTCGGCCCGCGTGTTCATGATTCTTGAGGGCGCGTGTAAGCTCGTCGTTCTCTCTTTCGGGCTTGAAAATCCCCTTTCTAGCATCGGCAACAGCATCCAGTAACTCCTTATCGGCTCCTTTAAGACTTGCCTTTACAATTACCTTCCCTGTATTTGGGTCCAACTTTCCACCATGCCCATAAAACCAAGTCCTGCACCTCGATGGAAAATACATTGGTTCTGGAGTGACCCCTGCATCAAGCAGCCTCTTCTCAAATGCATCCCGCTTAGGCGCCGCGGACTTGTAGCCACATGTCCCCATGGTATGGAAAATCTCCTTTTTCTCAGCATTCTTCTTGTTTATTTCCGACCGAAATTTAGCCTCTTCTGATTCCTTGTACTCCACAAATTAGTCCCTGTGAGCTTCTACCTTCCCTAGTTCTCCAGTGAAAATTGAAATCTTCTTATCATTAGCGATGTATTTCTCCCATGTCTTTTTCTTCCAACTTTGGAATTGCCAGGCCATCTTCCTAAGAGAAGCATGCTTGACTTTGTCCACAACGTCTGGTGGCATGTCATCTGGTAGGGTGAAATATGATATGACCTTATCCCAAAGCTGCTTTTTGCTCTATCGCTGACAAAAGTCTTGTTGCCTTCCTTTGGCTGATGTCATTCTTGAATCCTGATCGGGATTAGGTTTCTAACAACTACTCCGCATATAGATGTCCATTTCTTCACGTGAGCTAGAGGAGCAGTCGGCACGCCACTCGAACTGACCTCATCGATGTTGTACTTTACACCATCCCGCGGCAATTTGGCCGGGCCATGTTTTGGTTTGCTTGAAGAAGATTTTCTCGATCTGGGTTGCTAAAAGAAGAAAGATTTGTTAATTGATTGGTGACAAATCAATTATTAGTATATTTAAAGATCACCATAGCCCTTATATATTTATATATATACCTTGGCGGACTTTTTTGTTAATTGAAGATCATTTTCTTCGTCTATTTCCTCGAACATTCCTTCACCGGAATCGTTCAGATATTGTGAGCCGTCAACATGAGCATCGGCATGGTGATAATTTCGTACATATCGTCTTCCTGCTCTCTGCCACTATTGAACACGTCGTCCATAGCTTAACTAATATCAACGAGATGCAGAAAAAGATAAAACAATAATATTAGAATAATAATCTAGTTCAACATCTCGAATAATCCAGTTCAATATCTCAAATAAAATAAAATATATATTAGAATAATAATCCAGTTTAAATCTCAAATAATCCAGTTCACATATGCAACAATAATATATCTCGAATAGCTGATACAGTACACGACGTCGACTCCGGCGGGAGGTAGACACCCAAAGAGAAGGAACCATCACCCACTCATAGCTAGGGTGAGATCCATGAAGAACCTGCCAGATACTAGAGTAGCCGGCGTCCAACGCCACCATGTAGCGACGGACGTGCTCGTCCTCCTCCCTAACACGTCGCCGTACAACCTCCTCGAGGGACGGCTCCCTCTGCACCGACAGTGGCCCACGCGACCACCACCAAAGAAGATTAGGGTCCACGAGAAGACTCGGATCCCTCACCAAACGGCGCGCTCCGTAAACCACCTCCCAGTGCCAGCCAGGCGGAGCCCAATCCCGAAAATTACCAATCTCGTCAACAAGCCCCGCGGCACGAGGTAACGAGGGTGCGCGCCCGATATTGTCGCCGAAAACGTATTAATAAAACTAAAAACAATATATACAACATTATATAAACAATATGTACTAACAATATTTCGAATTTTCATACAACATTATTTCCAACAATGAATAGATAAGTATATATATGAAACAAAGATATCTCATGAAAATTATATCTAGCATTTTCTAGAAAAAATAACAGTGTGGCATCTAGCAAAAATTATATCTAGCAAAAATCCTTTAACAGTATGTGTGGCATCTAGCAAAAATTATATCTAGCAAAAAATATATGTAAGAAAATTATATCAAGCATTTTCTATTCAGTGGCATCTAGTAAATTGTTTTAACAGTGTGGCATCTAGTAAAAATTATATCTAGCAAAAATTATATGTAGAAAATTATATCTAACATTTTCTAAACAATGGCATCTAGAAAATTCCTTGAACAGTGAGGCATCTAGCAAAAATCCCTTAACAGTGTGGAATCTAGAAAAAAAAATATCTAGCAAATTATATCTAGCATTTTCTAAACAGTGGCATCTAGCAAATTCTTTTAACAGTGTGGCATCTAGCAAAAATTATATCTAGAAAATTCCTTTAACAGTGTGGCGACGAGCGTGTCGACGCCGTCGAAGGCGAAATGGTTCGGGTGTGGACGGGAACACAGCGGGGTTCAGCGAGCGTGCCCGTGCCACTAGTGCGTGCCGGAGCGGCGGCCATCCATGGCGGCGCCGAGCTCGGCTCTCATGGCGTGGGTCGGTACGTATGCAGGGGGTACTACGGTGTCGACGACGAGGGGCGGAGGATGGGGCAGACGAAAGCTCACCAGCGCGGCGAGTGATGGCTTCTCGCCCTTTGTTGGTTACCCCGAGTGGAAGGTTGAGATGTAGCGCAGTAGCAAGTTTCCCTCGGTGAAGATACCAAGGTTTGTCTCCAGTAGGACTCCAGAGATGATAAGTAGGTGTCAGCGGCGCAACTGACGTGGACCTGCACACAGACACATATAACTTTGTTCCCAACGAAGTTCAGAGAGGTTGTCAATCTCTCCGGTCTTGTTGTTCACAAAGGGTAAAACACAAAGGATAATGATATCAACTGAAAGTAAAAAGCAGGAAAGTAAATATAGCGTGGAAACAGTAATAAGGATATGGACCGGGATACATGATGTTCACTAGTGATGTCTCTCTCCCAAAGGACGATAAAAACTGCTATGCGAGGTAAACAAATTACAGAAGGGCAATTGACAGGATTATGAACACACCGCAATGCTAACTATGCTACAAAAGAAAGGAAGAGGCTCAAAAGCACGGGTAGTACGCCAAAATAAGTAAACTGTAATCCAACTGCATCTACTACTAATCATCCACCTTGAGATATCTATCCAGAACATCTCGCTGGTATTAAGTTGCGAGCCCCACCCAAAGTGTAAACCGAAAGCAACAGACAACTGCATTAAAAAGAACTTTGCGTAAAGTAAACAATCCTTGCAACCGCGGTTACAAGCACCGTTGTTTTCCCCCTTGTGGCAACATCACATCCCCTAGACTCATGTTTCTGTCACTCAAGCGTATCATCGGGGGGCATGAACCCACAATCGAGCATAACGTTCCCTCTTGGAGTCACTACCTACTACTTGGCCAAAGCAATAAACAGCAACGGAGAACATGCAAGAATTACTTAGGAACAAAAATATAAGAGATAAAAACCAAATATATTACTCTATCACAATCTGAACATAATCTCATAATCCATCAGATCCCATCAAACTCAGCATAGCAATAGCAAAAATATTACAAAAGTGCCTCGATCATGTAGGGCAGCTCACGAGGTCTAAACCATGAAGAACAAAGAGGGGAGGAGAACATCACATAGCTACTGATCACGGACCCATGGTCCAAGGAAAACTACTCACGAGACATCCGGGAAGCATCCATGGTGGAGAGGAGACTCCCGGAGGTCGCCCCTCCCTTCGGCAGGGTGCCGGGAAGAGGTCTTCTGGTGCTCCCGAGCTCGGAAGCGCGGCGGCGGCAGAACAGAGGCGAGTTTGCGAAATAGGGTTCTGTCTTTGGAGTTTCCCCGTGACGGAGAATAAATAGGCGAAGGGGGGCAGCCAGAGGTGGACCAGGGCCCCCAGGCGCCCCCCTGTCGCGGCCAGGGGTGGGGCCACGCCGGGTGGCCGCCTGGGCCCCCTGGCTCCCCTCTGGCCCCACTCGGGCTCTTCGCGAAGCTTCCTGTACACTGTTTTTTCCTATAATTTTCCCGGAATTTTTCTGGCACTTTTTATATGGGGGAAAACTGAAATAGAAAAACATCAGAAAACAGGAACTGGCACTGGGGTGCACTGAGTTAATAGGTTAGTCCAAATATGATCAAAAGTGTATGAAAGTGTATCTAGAATCTAGCAATATCACACAAAACATGCATGGAGCAAGCAGAAATTATAGATACGTTTTGGACGTATCAGCGAGGGACTTCGACGGCGAGGGGCGGAGGGTGCGATGGTGAGGGGCTTCGACGGCAGGGGAGGAGACGACGATGGCGAGGGGCGGGAGCAACAGCCTGGCGGCGTGGTGTGGAGTGATCTGGAGCGGTGGGGAAACTGCCGCTCCAAGTGCTACTTATATAGCAAGAGACCTTTAGCACCGGGTTGTATCACAAACCGTTACTAAAGACCCCGTTGGCACCGGTTGGTAACACAAATTGGTGCTAAAGGTCTCCAATTTCCTCAATTTTTTGGGGAAATTTTCATCGGGAAGAGTGGAGACCTTTAGCACCGATTGGTATAACAAACCGGTACCAAAGCTATACATTTTATATTAGTTGATTATTTGTTTTTAGATTTTGTCTAGCTATTAGAATAGTTCGAGTTTTTGCCGTAACCCTCTCAAATTTTTCACACATGTTATGTGGGTCAAATGATGATACCATGCCAAGTTTCAACCTTTTCTGAGTTCATTTGTAGTGCTTTCCAATTTAGGGTCATTTACCTCAAAATAAATCATTAAATGCATGGAAAATAGCAAATGAATCTATAAAGGGTTGAAATTTTATTATGTGGCTTTGAATGGTGCTTATTGAATGCACAAAAAGTATTGAGTGGAAATAAGTTTAAAAAATGAAATGACTTTGTAACAGATGAGTTTTCGTCTGAAACCATCGTACTTCGAAAGAGATGATCCAGTTTGTACACGAAGTTCATCCAGTTTTAGCCGTAACCCTCTCAACTTTTTCACACATGTTATGTCGGTCAAATGATGATTCCATGCTAATATTTTCAACCTTTTCTGAGTTCATTTGTAGTGCTTTTCAATTTCAGGGTCATTTAGATCAAAATAAATCATTAAATGCATGCAAAATAGCAATTGAATCTAGAAAGGGTTGAAATTTTAGTATGTGGCTTTGAATGGTGCATATTGAATGCACAAAAAGTATTGAGTTGAAATAAGTTTAAAAAAAATGAAATGCCTTTGTAACAGATGAGTTTTCGTGTTAAACCCTCGTACTTCAAAATAGATGGTCCACTTTGTACACGAAGTGCATCCAGTTTTTTCTGTAACCCTCTAAACTTTTGCACACATGTTATGTCGGTCAAGTGATGATCCCATGCCAAGTTTCAACCTTTTCTGAGTTCATTTGTAGTGCTTTCCAATTTCAGGGTCATTTAGATCAAAATAAATCATTAAATGCATGGAAAATAGAAAATGAATCTAGAAAGGGTTGAAATTTTAGTATGTGGATTTGAATGGTGCAATTCAATGAAAAAAAGGTATTGAGTTGAAATAAGTTTAAAAAATGAAATGCCTTTGTAACAGATGAGTTTTCGTCTTAAATCCTCGTACTTCAAAATAGATGGTCCAGTTTGTACACGAAGTGCATGCTGTTTTTTCCGTAACCCCCTAAACTTTTGCACACATGTTATGTCGGTCGAATGATGATACCATGCACAGTTTCAGCTTTTTCTGAGTTCATTTGTAGTGCTTTCCAATTTCAGGTCATTTAGATCAAAATAAATCATTAAATGCATGGAAAATAGAAAATTAATCTAGAAAGGGTTGCAATTTTATTATGTGGCTTTTAATGGTGCATATTGAATGCAAATAAATTATTGAGTTGAAAAAAGTTCAAAAAATGAAATGCCTTTGTGACAGATGAGTTTTTGTCTTAAACCCTCGTACTTCAAAAGAGATGGTCCAGTTTGTACACCAAGTGCATCTAGTTTTTTCCGTAACCCTCTCAACTTTTTCACACATTTTATGTCGATCAAATTCTGATACCGTGACAAGTTTCAACCTTTTCTGAGTTCATTTGTAGTGCTTTCCAATTTCAGGGTCATTTAGATCAAAATAAATCATTAAATGCATGGAAAATAGCAAATGAATCTAGAATCGGTTGAAATTTTAGCATGTGGATTTGAATGGTGCATATTGAATGCACAAAAAGTATTGAGTAGAACGAAGTTTAAAAAAATGAATGCCTTTGTAACAGATGAGTTTCGTCAAGTTTGTACACGACGTGCATCCTGTTTTTTCCATAACCCTCTCTACTTTTGCACACATGTTATGTCAGTCAATTGATGATACCATGCCAAGTTTCAACCTTTTCTGAGTTCATTTGTAGTGCTTTCGAATTTCAGGGTCATTTAGCTCAAAATAAATCATTAAATGCATGAAAATAGAAAATGAAGTGAGAAAGGGTTGAAATTTTAGTATGTCGCTTTGAATGGTGCATATTGAATGCACAAAAAGTATTGAATGGAAATAAGTTTAAAAAAAGAAATGCCTTTGTAACAGATGAGTTTTCGTCTTAAACCGTCGTACTTCGAAAGTGATGGTCCAGTTTATACAGGAAGTGCATCCAGTTTTCGTTGTAACCCTCTCAACTTTTGCACACATTTTATGTCGGTCAAATGATGATACCATGCCAAGTTTTAACCTGTTCAGAGTTCATTTGTAGTGCTTTCCAATTTCGGGGTCATTTAGATCAAAATAAATCATTAAATGCATGGAAAATAGAAAATGAATCTAGAAAGGGTTGAAATTTTAGTATGTGGATTTGAATGGTGCATATTGAATGCACAAAAAGTATTGAGTTGAAATAAGTTTTAAAAAATGAATTCCTTTGTAACAGATGAGTTTTCGTCTTAAACCCTCGTACTTCGAAACAGATGGTCAAGTTTGTACACGACGTGCATGCTGTTTTTTCCATAACCCTCTCAACTTTTGCACACATGTTAGTTGGCCAATTGATGATACCATGCCAAGTTTCAACCTTTTCTGAGTTCATTTGTAGTGCTTTCGAATTTCAGGGTCATTTAGCTCAAAATAAATCATTAAATGCATGAAAAAATAGCAAATGAAGTCAGAAAGGGTTGAAATTTTTATATGTGGTGTTGGATGGTGCATATTCAATGCACAAAAAGTATTGAGTTGATGTATGTTTAAAAAAATGAAATGCCTTTGTAACAGATGAGTTTTCGTCTTAAACCCTCGTACTTCGAAAGAGATGGTCCAGTTTGTACACGAAGTGCATCCAGTTTGTGCCGTAACCCTCTCAACTTTTGCACACATGTTATGTCGGTCAAATGATGATATCATGCCAAGTTTCTACCTTTTCTGAGTTCATTTGTAGTGCTTTCCAATTTTAGGGTCATTTAGACCAAAATAAATCATTAAGTGCATGGAAAATAGCAAATGAATCTAGAAAGGGTTGAAATTTTACTATGTGGATTTGAATGGTGCAATTGAATGCAAAAAATTATTGAGTTCAAATAAGTTAAAAAAATGAAATGCCTTTGTAACAGATGAGTTTTCGTCTTAAACCCTCGTACTTCGAAATAGATTGTCCAGTTTGTACACGAAGTGCATCCAGTTTTTCCGTAACCCTCTAAACTTCTGCACACATGTTATGTCGGTCAAATGATGATACCATGCCAAGTTTCAACCTTTTCTGAGTTCATTTGTAGTGCTTTCCAATTATAGGGTTATTTAGATCAAAATAAATTATTAAGTGCATGGAAAATAGCAAATGAATCTAGAAAGGGTTGAAATTTTATTATGTGGCTTTGAATGGTGCGTATTGAATCCACAAAAAGTATTGAGTTGAAAAAAGTTCAAAAAATGAAATTCCTTTGTGACAGATGAGTTTTCGTCTTAAACCCTCGTACTTCAAAAGAGATGGTCCAGTTTGTACACGAAGTGGATCTAGTTTTTTCCGTAACCCTCTCAACTTTGGCACACATTTTATGTTGGTCAAATGATGATGCCATGCCAAGTTTCAACCTTTTCTGAGTTCATTTGTAGTTCTTTCGAATTTTAGGGTTATTTAGCTCAAAATAAATCATTAAATGCATGAAAAAATATCAAATGAAGTCAGAAAGGGTTGAAATTTTAGTATTTCGCTTTTAATGGTGCATATTGAATGCAAAAAAAAGTATTGAGTTGAAGTAAGTTTAAAAAAATGAAATTCCTTTGTAACATATGAGTTTTCGTCTTAAACCCTCGTACTTCGAAAGAGATGGTCCAGTTTGTACACGAAGTGCATCCAGTTTGTGCCGTAACCCTCTCAACTTTTGCACACATGTTATGTCGGTCAAATGATAATATCATGCCAAGTTTCAACCTTTTCTGAGTTCATTTGTAGTGCTTTCCAATTTTAGGGTCATTTAGACCAAAATAAATCATTAAGTGCATGGAAAATAGCAAATGAATCTAGAAAGGGTTGAAATTTTACTATGTGGATTTGAATGGTGCAATTGAATGCAAAAAAGTATTGAGTTGAAATAAGTTAAAAAAATGAAATGCCTTTGTAACAGATGAGTTTTCGTCTTAAACCCTCGTACTTCGAAATAGATTGTCCAGTTTGTACACGAAGTGCATCCAGTTTTTCCGTAACCCTCTAAACTTCTGCACACATGTTATGTCGGTCAAATGATGATACCATGCCAAGTTTCAACCTTTTCTGAGTTCATTTGTAGTGCTTTCCAATTATAGGGTTATTTAGATCAAAATAAATTATTAAGTGCATGGAAAATAGCAAATGAATCTAGAAAGGGTTGAAATTTTATTATGTGGCTTTGAATGGTGCGTATTGAATCCACAAAAAGTATTGAGTTGAAAAAAGTTCAAAAAATGAAATTCCTTTGTGACAGATGAGTTGTCGTCTTAAACCCTCGTACTTCAAAAGAGATGGTCCAGTTTGTACACGAAGTGCATCTAGTTTTTTCCGTAACCCTCTCAACTTTTGCACACATTTTATGTCGGTCAAATGATGATGCCATGCCAATTTTCAACCTTTTCTGAGTTCATTTGTAGTGCTTTCGAATTTTAGGGTTATTTAGCTCAAAATAAATCATTAAATGCATGAAAAAATATCAAATGAAGTCAGAAAGGGTTGAAATTTTAGTATTTGGCTTTTAATGGTGTATTTTGAATGCAAAAAAAAGTATTTAGTTGAAGTAAGTTTAAAAAAATGAAATTCCTTTGTAACATATGAGTTTTCGTCTGAAACCCTCGTACTTCGAAAGAGATGGTCCAGTTTGTACACGAAGTGCATCCAGTTTGTGCCGTAACCCTCTCAACTTTTGCACACATGTTATGTCGGTCAAATGATGATATCATGCCAAGTTTCAACCTTTTCTGAGTTCATTTGTAGTGCTTTCCAATTTTAGGGTCATTTAGTCCAAAATAAAGCATTAAGTGCATGGAAAATAGCAAATGAATCTAGAAAGGGTTGAAATTTTACTATGTGGATATGAATGGTGCAATTGAATGCAAAAAAGTATTGAGTTGAAATAAGTTAAAAAAATGAAATGCCTTTGTAACAAATGAGTTTTCGTCTTAAACCCTCGTACTTCGAAATAGATTGTCTAGTTTGTACACGAAGTGCATCCAGTTTTTCCGTAACCCTCTAAACTTCTGCACACATGTTATGTCGGTCAAATGATGATACCATGCCAAGTTTCAACCTTTTCTGAGTTCATTTGTAGTGCTTTCCAATTATAGGGTTATTTAGATCAAAATAAATTATTAACTGCATGGAAAATAGCAAATGAATCTAGAAAGGTTTGAAATTTTATTATGTGGCTTAGAATGGTGCGTATTGAATCCACAAAAACTATTGAGTTGAAAAAAGTTCAAAAAATGAAATTCCTTTGTGACAGATGAGTTGTCGTCTTAAACCCTCGTACTTCAAAAGAGATGGTCCAGTTTGTACACGAAGTGCATCTAGTTTTTTCCGTAACCCTCTCAACTTTTGCACACATTTTATGTTGGTCAAATGATGATGCCATGCCAAGTTTCAACCTTTTCTGAGTTCATTTGTAGTTCTTTCGAATTTTAGGGTTATTTAGCTCAAAATAAATCATTAAATGCATGAAAAAATATCAAATGAAGTCAGAAAGGGTTGAAATTTTAGTATTTGGCTTTTAATGGTGCATATTGAATGCAAAAAAAAGTATTGAGTTGAAGTAAGTTTAAAAAAATGAAATTCCATTGTAACATATGAGTTTTCGTCTTAAACCCTCGTACTTCGAAAGAGATGGTCCAGTTTGTACACGAAGTGCATCCAGTTTGTGCCGTAACCCTCTCAACTTTTGCACACATGTTATGTCGGTCAAATGATGATATCATGCCAAGTTTCAACCTTTTCTGAGTTCATTTGTAGTGCTTTCCAATTTTAGGGTCATTTAGACCAAAATAAATCATTAAGTGCATGGAAAATAGCAAATGAATCTAGAAAGGGTTGAAATTGTACTATGTGGATTTGAATGGTGCAATTGAATGCAAAAAAGTATTGAGTTGAAATAAGTTAAAAAAATGAAATGCCTTTGTAACAAATGAGTTTTCGTCTTAAACCCTCGTACTTCGAAATAGATTGTCCAGTTTGTACACGAAGTGCATCCAGTTTTTCCGTAACCCTCTAAACTTCTGCACACATGTTATGTCGGTCAAATGATGATACCATGCCAAGTTTCAACCTTTTCTGAGTTCATTTGTAGTGCTTTCCAATTATAGGGTTATTTAGATCAAAATAAATTATTAAGTGCATGGAAAATAGCAAATGAATCTAGAAAGGGTTGAAATTTTTATGTGGCTTTGAATGGTGCGTATTGAATCCACAAAAAGTATTGAGTTGAAAAAAGTTCAAAAAATGAAATTCCTTTGTGACAGATGAGTTTTCGTCTTAAACCCTCGTACTTCAAAAGAGATGGTCCAGTTTGTACACGAAGTGCATCTAGTTTTTTCCGTAACCCTCTCAACTTTTGCACACATTTTATGTTGGTCAAATGATGATGCCATGCCAAGTTTCAACCTTTTCTGAATTCATTTGTAGTTCTTTCGAATTTTAGGGTTATTTAGCTCAAAATAAATCATTAAATGCATGAAAAAATATCAAATGAAGTCAGAAAGGGTTGAAATTTTAGTATTTGGCTTTTAATGGTGCATATTGAATGCAAAAAAAAGTATTGAGTTGAAGTAAGTTTAAAAAAATGAAATTCCATTGTAACATATGAGTTTTCGTCTTAAACCCTCGTACTTCGAAAGAGATGGTCCAGTTTGTACACGAAGTGCATCCAGTTTGTGCCGTAACCCTCTCAACTTTTGCACACATGTTATGTCGGTCAAATGATGATATCATGCCAAGTTTCAACCTTTTCTGAGTTCATTTGTAGTGCTTTCCAATTTTAGGGTCATTTAGACCAAAATAAATCATTAAGTGCATGGAAAATAGCAAATGAATCTAGAAAGGGTTGAAATTTTACTATGTGGATTTGAATGGTGCAATTGAATGCAAAAAAGTATTGAGTTGAAATAAGTTAAAAAAATGAAATGCCTTTGTAACAAATGAGTTTTCGTCTTAAACCCTCGTACTTCGAAATAGATTGTCCAGTTTGTACACGAAGTGCATCCAGTTTTTCCGTAACCCTCTAAACTTCTGCACACATGTTATGTCGGTCAAATGATGATACCATGCCAAGTTTCAACCTTTTCTGAGTTCATTTGTAGTGCTTTCCAATTATAGGGTTATTTAGATCAAAATAAATTATTAAGTGCATGGAAAATAGCAAATGAATCTAGAAAGGGTTGAAATTTTTATGTGGCTTTGAATGGTGCGTATTGAATCCACAAAAAGTATTGAGTTGAAAAAAGTTCAAAAAATGAAATTCCTTTGTGACAGATGAGTTTTCGTCTTAAACCCTCGTACTTCAAAAGAGATGGTCCAGTTTGTACACGAAGTGCATCTAGTTTTTTCCGTAACCCTCTCAACTTTTGCACACATTTTATGTTCGTCAAATGATGATGCCATGCCAAGTTTCAACCTTTTCTGAGTTCATTTGTAGTTCTTTCGAATTTTAGGGTTATTTAGCTCAAAATAAATCATTAAATGCATGAAAAAATATCAAATGAAGTCAGAAAGGGTTGAAATTTTAGTATTTGGCTTTTAATGGTACATATTGAATGCAAAAAAAAGTATTGAGTTGAAGTAAGTTTAAAAAAATGAAATTCCTTTGTAACATATGAGTTTTCGTCTTAAACCCTCGTACTTCGAAAGAGATGGTCCAGTTTGTACACGAAGTGCATCCAATTTTGTGCCGTAACCCTCTCAACTTTTGCACACATGTTATGTCGGTCAAATGATGATATCATGCCAAGTTTCAACCTTTTCTGAGTTCATTTGTAGTGCTTTCCAATTTTAGGGTCATTTAGACCAAAATAAATCATTAAGTGCATGGAAAATAGCAAATGAATCTAGAAAGGGTTGAAATTTTACTATGTGGATTTGAATGGTGCAATTGAATGCAAAAAAGTATTGAGTTGAAATAAGTTAAAAAAATGAAATGCCTTTGTAACAGATGAGTTTTCGTCTTAAACCCTCGTACTTCGAAATAGATTGTCCAGTTTGTACACGAAGTGCATCCAGTTTTTCCGTAACCCTCTAAACTTCTGCACACATGTTATGTCGGTCAAATGATGATACCATGCCAAGTTTCAACCTTTTCTGAGTTCATTTGTAGTGCTTTCCAATTATAGGGTTATTTAGATCAAAATAAATTATTAAGTGCATGGAAAATAGCAAATGAATCTAGAAAGGGTTGAAATTTTATTATGTGGCTTTGAATGGTGCGTATTGAATCCACAAAAAGTATTGAGTTGAAAAAAGTTCAAAAAATGAAATTCCTTTGTGACAGATGAGTTGTCGTCTTAAACCCTCGTACTTCAAAAGAGATGGTCCAGTTTGTACACGAAGTGCATCTAGTTTTTTCGTAACCCTCTCAACTTTGGCACACATGTTATGTCGGTTAAATGATGATACCATGTGACGCCCCCAAAATCAATCCGTGTACAGTAATCATACACGCAGAGTACACGACTGAGATTAGGGTGCCACGGTGAGAATATCACAGCACAACACTAAACACAAAAGTATAAACCAATATATTACAATAAAGGGGGGTCACGTGGACCCGAATACATAAGTTATACAAGCCATAATATCTGAGTACAGACATAGTTAGTCAAGTTTTGCCTTAAGAAGGCTAGCACAAATAACATCAGAGATACAGATCGAAAAGGCAAGGCCTCCTGCCTGGGAGCCTCCGAAACTACTCCTGGTCCTGGTCAGCGGGGGTCTCGACGTAGTAGTATCCTCCTCCGGGGTACTCCTGCTCCTGGGCTCCAACGTCGACTGCAGCGGCCGATCAGGCAAAACAGTAAAGGAAATAAAGCAGGTGAGTATCTAGTATACCCGCGAGTCTTACGTCCGCTACTAAGCATTATGCATTGTATCAACGGAAAGAAGAGGCTGTATATAGTGGACTGCAAGATAGAAATCAGAATAAGGGTAAGAAGCTAGGCCTATCGAAGACTAGCGACTTCCGACGATGTCTTGCAGCATGAGGTAAGAATCAGCCAACAGTTCATATAAAGCATAAAGTAACAACGAAGCAGAAGTTGCTGCAACATTGTATAATATAAGTTGTAATGATTAACAATAATAATAATGCCTCCGAGTTCACCTCCTCGACATCCCCGCGAGGAAGAAAACCCGGAACCATACAGTTTAATAGTAATAGTTTCTAGTGGTAAGATCCAGCTTCAGCATAAAGCGTCCTGTTACCGTGGACACGGCTATTCAAATAGATTAAACTCCCTGCAGGGGTGCACTACTGTTCAGCCTGCACGCTCGGATCTCCAGGGTGGCGGGAACCTGGTTAGGGAACGCTCCACCAAAGCTATCCGACACGACGTAGTTCATCCTAGGCTCAGCAGAGAGGCCATCCGCCGGACTATATCCTATGCGCCAAGGGGTCTAGGTCCCTCACCCTTGCACGCTCCTGCAGGGTGCGAGTCTGGCCGGTGAAGCAAAAGCAAATCCAAACACACCTGCTGCAGCAAATAAGACAAGACCACTTCCCGGCGATCAGGCCGCAGTACTGCTGACGTCTGAAGAGCTTTCGGACGAACTACGACGCGGAGGGCCAACACCGTAATCCCACGTGTAGGTAGTGCGTACAGACCAACGGGCCTCTCAAGTCATCCGCCGAACCATTTAGCATTTTAATTAACCTGCGCGACAACCGTTATCGTTGCCTCGACTTAACCGACCCGCGGTCAACGACAGCAGTCAGGACCACCAGTACGTCGGTGCCTGCCCTGTCGTCCCACCAAGTCACTGCGGTTACCAACAAGGTGAACCGTCTCCTTACCTTGTCTCGCGTGTGCCCTTGGTAGAGCTCGACTTTCGTGGTGTGGTAACTCTCGTGAGATACGAGCAGGGGCCAAGCACGCCAGTAACGTCGGTCGTACCCTCCCTGTCGTTCCCGACGATATACCTCTCGCGGGCACCGTTGGGTCGCCCGACTTCTTACCTTAAGGACAACCGCTAATCAGGACCCTATGGCGGCAAGACAAAGTCAGCCTCGGGTGGAGTACAAGGATTACTCCTTGATAGCTCACACTTGAGGTGACTAGGCATAACCCAGATAGGGGCCTTGGACGGTGTCTGCATTGTACCGTACCTATGCAGTTATAATATTTGTAACTGTGTTCACTCCCCTGAGTGATCACGGCCCGCTATCTAATCCTAGCTAACAATGCGCAGGGCTCACTGCTGAATAATAGATAAGTAATAATAGGCAGCATAGGGTAAGAAAGGTACATCAAGGGGCGACAAAATCAGGCTATGCAATTGAATAGGATTGTAATCTTAGCAGCAGCTGTAACCATGCCTAGTGCAAGAAAGTATGGAAAGATAGGTGATATCTGGAGAAGAGAATGGCTCTGCTTGCCTGGAAGCTCGACGGTAGGGGTCGGGTCGTCGACGAAGTAGTCGTACCCGGCAGCGGTGTAGTCGACGGTAGCAGCGGGGTCTACCGGAGATTAAGGGGGGGGGAAACAGTAAATACACAGCAATAATATCCAAACATATGCATGACATGACAGATGAAATGTTAACGGTGTTCTAACGCAGTGCGATGTATCAGGCTCAGAGAGGGAATTCATCCGGGGATGAAATACCGGCTCCAGGTGATTATCGGACAGGAGTCCGGAGGGGGAAGGATCAAGCCGGAGGTGTCGTGGGTACCGTACAAACATAAGGGGGGTGTATCCGTGTTAGTTGAACCATTCCGGACAACTTTCGTGTTCGGAATAAATGCATCCGGGTACTTTTTATCGGTACCGGAAATTATCGACAGACAGCCCGGAGGGAGAAATGTCGATGATCGGTGTGTTAGAGGGGTGTGTTAGACATACGGATAGCGTATTCTTATTCATTGTATTTTTCTGATCAACTTTCATGTATAAAGTTTTTCGATCCGGGTTACGGTTTAAAAGATATTGAATTTCTAATATTTAAATGATTTTTTTGGAATTTCTGGAATTTCTTTTATTATTAAAATCAACATTATCCAGAACAGTGCAGTTTGACTGGTCAAACCTGACCAGTGGGACCCACTGGTTAGCCTCACATGTGATAAATCATTTCAATTTAATTAGAATAATGCCAGGGCCCACATGTCATACACTGATATTAGTACAAATTCATTTTCTGTAAATACTAACAAGTGGGACCCATCTGTAAGTGGCATAGTACTAATTAAACAGTTTTAATTTATTTAAAAAGGCCTAGGGCCCACCTGTCAGTGTCCTAGCAGTTTAATCAAAGTTTAATTAGGGGATTAGCTCTAATCCTCTGGGTGGGACCCAGAGGTCAGTGGCTGGGGGGGCTATTAGGGGGGGGTTTCCCCCGGTCTAAACCGAGCCCGTGCCTGCGCCCGTTCCCGTGCCGGGGCAGAGCACGGCGAGGCCACGGCGTGGCGAACGGCGGGGAGCAGAGGGGCGCGGCGAATGTGGGGGGTGCTCCAGGTGTGGCCACGGGCGTCCAGAGCACGCCGGGCGCGGGGCAGAGGCGCGGTGGGCGCGTGCCGCGACCATGGAGACACGGCGGCGACTGGAGGGCGACGGGGAGGAGCTACGGCGGCGGATCGAGACGGGGGAGGGGTGGAACGGGTGCGGCGGCTCACCAGGGAGCGAAGGGGAGTGGTCTCGTGGCCGGAGGTGGTAGGGCGGGAGCTCCACGGTCGTTAATGGCGGCGGCTGGAGGAGGAAGAAACTCGCGATTCGCGTCGCGTGGATGCTCCCGGTGTCGATTGCGAGCGTGGGGTGACGTAGACGAGGCAGAGGGTGCTGGGGGACACGATGGCGCGGCTCCTGGTCGTCGTTGGCCGCGGTGGCGCTCGACAGCGGCGACGGGGAGCCCACGGGCGGCTCGGTCCGAGCGGGGGGAAACGACGAGGGGCGAGGCGTGAGGGGGATCTGGAGGGGATGGGCTAGGGTTAGGGTTCGGGGGAGGCTTGGGGCACTTATCCCCGCCGGCTCGTTGCCGGATGGCCTCCACGAGGGGGCTCGTCGCCGTGGCCATGGCGGATGGACGCCACGCCATGGTCACGTACGGGAGGAGGGGGATGACAGGGGGTGGTGGGCTGGGCTGGGTTTAGTCGGGCTAGTTGCTAGGTGGGCTGGGTTCTGGCCCAGGGGGGTGAGGGGGGTTTAGCTAGGTTTAGCTTTCTTTTTCTTCTTTTTCTTTTCTGTAATTTTCTTTTTGTAATTATTTTATATACCCTGGCATTTTTATAAAATGTGGCATGTGACCCATAATTGTTTTTATACCCTAGGCTAGTGCCACAAAAGATTTGGGGTCAAAAGAAAATCATTTAATATTTGATTTAAATATTAAATGATTAAATTGGGGTTTTCAGCTACTGTTTCGATTTGTTTAGAATTTTCTATAACTCAATAAATACCTAAACCCATATGGATTTGGTCCAGTGATTATTTGGGATTTTATAAAAGTGGTTCCAAGATTTTTGGAAAAGATTTATTGTCACCATAATTTTAATATTCATCAAAAGGCATTTAGGGTTTGTTTGAATTTCAAATCAAATGGCTTGGACTTGTTTTGATTCCTGATGATCAAGGCCCATGGTTCACTTTGCTTGCAACAATATCAAAGGAGAATTTGAATTTGAACTGAACCAGTTGATCAAACAATAGTTTTGAACAGTACAGATGAACAGTAACAGTGATTACTGTTCACTGACAGTGAGAGTGTTACAAATCTCCCCCACTACAAGAATTCTCGTCCCGAGAATCTAAGCGGTAGAGGGGAAAAGATCGGGGTATTCCTCACGAAGACGATCCTCGCGTTCCCAAGTGGCTTCATCTTCAGAATGATTCGACCACTGAACTTTGAGGAACTTGGTTGTCTTGTTGCGGGTTTTGCGTTCAGACTGATCGAGAATGCGGCTTGGATGTTCTTGATAAGTCAAGTCCTGTTGCAGTTCAATCATATCATGTTCCACTTCATGAATAGGGTCTTTGAAGCAGCGTCGGAGTTGCGACACGTGGAATACATCGTGGACTTGAGAGAGGTTTGATGGCAATTCCAATCGGTATGCCACGGGTCCACTTCTAGATAGGATACGGAACGGGCCAATGTAGCGAGGGGCTAACTTGCCTTTGATTCCGAAACGATGAGTGACTCGCATCGGGGTGACACGGAGGTACGCGTATTCGCCAGGTTGATAGACCATTTCCTTGTGTTTGCGATCATAGTTGCTCTTCTGACGAGACTGAGCAGCTTTCAAGTGTTCACGGATAACGCGAACCTGATCTTCGGCATGCTGTATGATGTCCGGACCAATGAGAGGTCGTTCTCCAGTTTCGGACCAATTCAGAGGGGTTCGACACTTACGTCCATAGAGAACTTCAAAGGGTGCCATCTTCAGACTAGCTTGATAGCTATTGTTGTACGAGAATTCGGCAAATGGAAGAGATTCCTCCCATTTCTTACCGAATGAAATGACACACGCTCGAAGCATATCTTCAAGTACTTGATTAACTCGTTCGACTTGTCCTTGCGACTGAGGGTGATAGGCGGTGCTGAAATTTAGATGTGTGCCCATAGCTTCTTGGAAACTATCCCAGAATCTGGAGGTGAAAATACTGCCACGGTCTGAACTAATCTCCAACGGAATAGCGTGCAGCGACACAATTCTGGAAACATATAAGTCTGCCAACTGACTAGCAGAGATCGTCTCCTTGACAGGCAGAAAATGGGCAACTTTGGAGAATCGGTCGATGACGACAAAGATGGCATCATGACCTTTCTGTGATCGGGGAAATCCGGTGAGGAAGTCCATTTCAATCTTGTCCCATTTCCATTCAGGAATAGAGAGTGGTTGCAGAGTTCCAGCAGGTCTTTGATGTTCTGCCTTGACGCGACGGCAAACGTCACATTCAGAAACATATCGGGCAATGTCTTGCTTCATGTTAGGCCACCAGAATTGCTGACGAATGTCTTGGTACATCTTGGTGCTTCCAGGATGAATGGACAACGGGGTATC
Source organism: Bromus sterilis (assembly GCA_950022295.1). Lineage (NCBI taxonomy): Eukaryota > Viridiplantae > Streptophyta > Magnoliopsida > Poales > Poaceae > Bromus > Bromus sterilis. Next base: position 279,148,607 of record OX465595.1, on the reverse strand, counting down.
GTGAGCCGCTCTCATGACCTTCGGGGTCATATCCAGGTTCTCATGCCTGCCCTTGCTGTGAGTAACCACTAAATGGTTCTGGTAGAACGCCGCACCTTTGCTATCAACGGTGAAGGGTGATGGTCTCCCTTTGGCGATATCGCGCTTAATCTTGTGTACGAAATCATCATAAAACTGTATACCCTTGACGGATTTGACGAGATCCGGTTCGATAACCAGGTTATTTGCATAACCTTGAGGAACAATCTCGAGGTTTAACTTTTGAAATTCTTCATACAGAAGGGGTTGTTGTACTTGAACTTCAAGTTCACTATAGTAAGATTTACGGCTTAAAGCATCGGCCACCACATTAGCTTTTCCAGGGGTGTAAGAAATTCCCATGTTGTAGTCGGCTATTGTCTCGAGCCATCTCTGCTGGCGGAGATTCAGGTCTGGTTGAGTAAATAGGTACTTCAGACTTTGGTGGTCGGTGTAGATCTCGCAACGATTACCGACGAGGTAATGCCGCCACAACTTCAATGCATAAATTACTGCTGCCAATTCAAGATCATGTGTTGGATACTTATCTTCGTGAGCACGCAATTGACGAGAGCCATAAGCAATCACTTTGCGCTCTTGCATTAGGACACAGCCTAATCCTTGACGAGATGCGTCGCAATATATCACAAATTCCTTCTGAGTATCAGGCGGAGCAAGCACTGGGGGAGAAGTGAGCTTGTCCTTGAGGGCCTGGAAACTTTCCTGACATTTATCTGTCCACTCAAACTTAACGCCTTTGTGAAGCAGATTAGTCAGAGGCTTGGCAATCTTGGAGAATTTCTCAACAAAACGGCGGCAATAGCTGGCAAGGCCGAGGAAACTTCGGACTTGCTTGACAGTCCTGGCCGGAGTCCAGTCAAGAATAGCCTGGATACGTTCTGGGTTGACGGCAATGCCATCCTTGGAAATCATGTGACCAAGGTAGGTCACTTCAGGAAGCCAGAACTCACACTTAGAGTACTTAGCATAGAGTTTGTGTTCTCGAAGCTTTTCCAGTATAAGGCGAAGATGTTCAGCATGTTCTGCATCGGTCTTGGAGTAAATCAATATATCATCCAGATAAACCACGACAAACTTGTCGAGATATTCCATGAATATAAAGTTCATCAATCTGGAGAAGGTGGCTGGTGCATTCGTCAAGCCAAAGGACATGACAGTGTACTCCTATGACCCATAGCGAGTAGTGAATGCAGTCTTCGGGATGTCCTCATCACGGACCCGGATCTGATGGTAACCCAACCTTAAGTCGAGTTTTGAAAACACCGTGGATCCAGCAAGTTGATCATAAAGATCATTGATCCGAGGGAGGGGGTACTTGTTCTGTATCGTGGCCTGGTTGATAAGTCGGTAATCTTGGACCAAACGGTTCGTGCCATCACTCTTCTTGACAAAGAGCGAAGGTGCTCCCCAAGAAGAGGAACTTGGGCGAATGAATCCTTTGTGAAGTGCTTCGTCGATCTCCTTCTTCAGTTCAAGGAGGTGGTGAGGTGGCATCTTATAGGGACGCTTGGCAATAGGGACGGTGCCAGGCTTCAGGTCGATGAAAAATTCAACCTCTCGGATCGGGGGTATTCCCGGGAGTTCTTCTGGGAAGACGTCGGGAAAATCACGAACGACTGGAACATTCTCGATCCCGTCAAGAGGTGAGACATTCAGAGCATTCATCATATAGATATGCGTTTCAGCATCACGGGTAATCCGGGTGGTGTGGTTAACAATCTCGCCGGAGGGGTGAAAAAGTTGGACAGAACTGGTGCCACAATAAAGTGCGGCATCGTGGACTTTCAACCAATCCATGCCCAGAATGAGGTCTATAGTGGAAGACTTCAGGAGGATGGGAGAAGCAAGGAACTCAACTCCTTCAATTTCGACGATGGTTTTGGGCACTATCTTGGAGGTGTGGCAATGACCTATCGGGGTGCGGACAACCATCGGTGGATCCATCTTTTCTACCATGAAGTTATGCGACAATGCAAATGCTTCCGACATGAATGAATGCGATGCTCCTGTATCAAATAAAACAGTAGCAGGTACTGAATTAACAAGAAGGGTACCCATCACGGTAGCAGGTTGCTCCTGGGCTTCTTCGACATTAATGTTGTAAGCATGTCCGCGAGTGTTAGAAGAAGACCCAGTGTTATAGTTGGGGGTCCTGTTGTTGCCACGGCCATTTCCACGGACCGCAGGGTGAACTACCAATTGATTCTGTCGCTGGGGGCAGTCTCTGGAAAAGTGACCTGGCTGATGGCACTTGAAGCATAGGCCATCCTGAGGACGGAGGGGTGCAGTCTCAGTCTTCGGCTGTCTCGGCGGGGGCGGAGGCAGACGAGGTGCAACATACGACGGCCTTGGTACAGGGGCAGTTGGACGAAACACACTGTGTGGAAGCCAAACGCGCTGCTTCTGTGCTGTGCCCGAAGATGAGCCAGCATCACGGGGGCGCTTCGGCGAACCACCGAACTTAAGCTGAGCGGTCTCAAGAGTGATAGTCTGGTTCACCATGGTGGCGAAATCGGGGAAGACGTGCAAAGCCAGTGCAAGCTGAAGATCTGGATTGAGCCCATCACGAAACTTCTCTTGCCTACTTGCATCATTGGGGAGGTCACTTGCAGCATAGCGGGATAGGCGGAGGAATTCCCTCTGGTATGCCTCGACAGTTTTGTTGCCCTGAACGAGGTTGTGGAACTCGGCCTTCATACGGTTCATAATCGCCTGGGGGACATAACGAGCACGGAAGGCAGTCTTGAAGTCATTCCAGGTGACGACAGTCCCTTCAGCTAGCGAGCCCTTGTAAGTCTCCCACCACTGAGCAGCGGGGCCAAGCAGGAAATAGGACGCAAAGTTGACGTAATCAGCAGCGCTCACATTAGCGAACCCCAGCTGTCGAGTGATGTCACGAAGCCAATCATCAGCATCCAGCGGCTGTTCAGGCTGGTGGAAGAGAGGGGGATTGAGGCGCATGAAATCCCGCAGAGTAACCACAGGCGGCTGATGCTGGTGCTGGTTCTGGTTCTGGTTCTGGAGCTGATCTATGACTCCTTGCATAAAAACTTGGTTCATCTGAAACTGCTGCATCATCGCGGCCATGTAGTCCAGCGGCGGAGGTGGATCGTTGGCACCACGACCACGACCACGACCACCACGACCAGCCATCCTGCTAGAATTTAACAGGGGTATTTCAGCGATGAACATCTTAACGAAATACCAGAAACGAGTAAGAGGTAAAGTGACAACAAAGAGGAGGCGCGGATATATAGGAGTAGTCATATAAGACATACACATCCACACATAGAATCAATCGAAAATCGGGCAGCGTAACGTCGTAGAAATTAAGGAAAAAGGACACACTAGGCGGCGCGCAGACCGCGGTAAGGATTACACGACGCGACATAGATTCCACTATGTCAATCACGCCGCAAGAAAACTGTTGGCCACAGGAGTTGATGCCAGAGAACGCGCGGCCTGCCCAGAATGAGAATGGGATCCGCGGTCTGGGATCTGGCGTACGACGCCTGCGACACGACTCAATCAATGGGGGAATCACCAAAAACGCCGGGTGGAATCAAGAGAACGTGATCCTAATGTCAGATTTTGTAATACATACCAGCAAGGATAAGAGAGCAGATTCCCAGAGCATAGGTAAGGAGAAAACGATCCTAACACCATAGATATCACACGTAGCGACATCGATGTGGGCCCGTAAGCCAAACATTAAGTTAGCAAAATTGTTTTTCAAAGTCTAGACTCAACTTCGACCAGGTAGTGGTTGGGTGGCTTCCTACAGGCAGTCGGCTCTGATACCAACTTGTGACGCCCCCAAAATCAATCCGTGTACAGTAATCATACACGCAGAGTACACGACTGAGATTAGGGTGCCACGGTGAGAATATCACAGCACAACACTAAACACAAAAGTATAAACCAATATGTTACAATAAAGGGGGGTCACGTGGACCCGAATACATAAGTTATACAAGCCATAATATCTGAGTACAGACATAGTTAGTCAAGTTTTGCCTTAAGAAGGCTAGCACAAATAACATCAGAGATACAGATCGAAAAGTCAAGGCCTCCTGCCTGGGAGCCTCCGAAACTACTCCTGGTCCTGGTCAGCGGGGGTCTCGACGTAGTAGTATCCTCCTCCGGGGTACTCCTGCTCCTGGGCTCCAACGTCAACTGCAGCGGCCGATCAGGCAAAACAGTAAAGGAAATAAAGCAGGTGAGTATCTAGTATACCCGTGAGTCTTACGTCCGCTACTAAGCATTATGCATTGTATCAACGAAAAGAAGAGGCTGTATATAGTGGACTGCAAGATAGAAATCAGAATAAGGGTAAGAAGCTAGGCCTATCGAAGACTAGCGACTTCCGACGATGTCTTAGAGCATGAGGTAAGAATCAGCCAACAGTTCATATAAAGCATAAAGTAACAACGAAGCAGAAGTTGCTGCAACATTGTATAATATAAGTTGTAAAGATTAAAAATAATAATAATGCCTCCGAGTTCACCTCCTCGACATCCCCGCGAGGAAGAAAACCCGGAACCATACAGTTTAATAGTAATAGTTTCTAGTGGTAAGATCCAGCTTCAGCATAAAGCGTCCTGTTACCGTGGACACGGCTATTCGAATAGATTAAACTCCCTGCAGGGGTGCACTACTGTTCAGCCTGCACGCTCGGATCTCCAGGGTGGCGGGAACCTGGTTAGGGAACGCTCCACCAAAGCTATCCGACACGACGCAGTTCATCCTAGGATCAGCAGAGAGGCCATCCGCCGGACTATATCCTATGCGCCAAGGGGTCTAGGTCCCTCACCCTTGCACGCTCCTGCAGGGTGCGAGTCTGGCCGGTGAAGCAAAAGCAAATCCAAACACACCTGCTGCAGCAAATAAGACAAGACCACTTCCCGGCGATCACGCCGCAGTACTGCTGACGTCTGAAGAGCTTTCGGACGAACTACGACGCGGAGGGCCCACACCGTAATCCCACGTGTAGGTAGTGCGTACAGACCAACGGGCCTCTCAAGTCATCCGCCGAACCATTTAGCATTTTAATTAACCTGCGCGACAACCGTTATCGTTGCCTCGACTTAACCGACCCGCGGTCAACGACAGCAGTCAGGACCACCAGTACGTCGGTGCCTGCCCTGTCGTCCCACCATGTCACTGCGGTTACCAACAAGGTGAACCGTCTCCTTACCTTTTCTCGCGTGTGCCCTTGGTAGAGCTCGACTTTCGTGGTGTGGTAACTCTCGTGAGATACGAGCAGGGGCCAAGCACGCCAGTAACGTCGGTCGTACCCTCCCTGTCGTTCCCGACGATATACCTCTCGCGGGCACCGTTGGGTCGCCCGACTTCTTACCTTAAGGACAACCGCTGTTCAGGACCCTATTGCGGCAAGACAAAGTCAGCCTCGGGTGGAGTACAAGGATTACTCCTTGATAGCTCACACTTGAGGTGACTAGCATAACCCAGATAGGGGCCATGGACGGTGTCTGCATTGTACCGTACCTGTGCAGTTATAATATTTGTAACTGTGTTCACTCCCCTGAGTGATCACGGCCCGCTATCTAATCCTAGCTAACAATGCGCAGGGCTCACTGCTGAATAATACATAAGTAATAATAGGCAGCATAGGATAAGAAAGGTACATCAAGGGGCGACAAAATCAGGCTATGCAATTGAATAGGATTGTAATCGTAGCAGCAGCAATAACCATGCCGAGTGCAAGAAAGTACGGAAAGATAGGTGATATCTGGGGAAGAGAATGGCTCTGCTTGCCTGGAAGCTCGACGGTAGGGGTCGGGTCGTCGACGAAGTAGTCGTACCCGGCAGCGGTGTAGTCGACGGTAGCAGCGGGGTCTACCGGAGATTAAGGGGGGGGGGAAACAGTAAATACACAGCAATAATATACAAACATATGCATGACATGACAGATGAAATGTTAACGGTGTTCTAACGCAGTGCGATGTATCAGGCTCAGAGCGGGAATTCATCCGGGGATGAAATACCGGCTCCGGGTGATTATCGGACAGGGGTCCGAAGGGGGAAGGATCAAGCCGGAGGTGTCGTGGGTACCGTAAAACATAAGGGGGGTGTATCCGTGTTAGTTGAACCATTCCGGACAACTTTCGTGTTCGAAATAAATGCATCCGGGTACTTTTTATCGGTACCGGAAATTATCGACAAACAGCCCGGAGGGAGAAATGTCGATGATCGGTGTGTTAGAGGGGTGTGGTAGACATACGGATAGCGTATTCTTATTCATTGTATTTTTCTGATCAACTTTCATGTATAAAGTTTTTCGATCCGGGTTAGGGTTTAAAAGATATTGAATTTCTAATATTTAAATGATTTTTTTGGAATTTCTGGAATTTCTTTTATTATTAAAATCAACATTATCCAGAACAGTGCAGTTTGACTGGTCAAACCTGACCAGTGGGACCCACTGGTCAGCCTCACATGTGATAAATCATTTTAATTTAATTAGAATAATGCCAGGGCCCACATGTCATACACTGATATTAGTACAAATTCATTTTCTGTAAATACTAACAAGTGGGACCCATCTGTAAGTGGCACAGTACTAATTAAACAGTTTTAATTTATTTAAAAAGGCCTAGGGCCCACCTGTCAGTGTCCTAGCAGTTTAATCAAAGTTTAATTAGGGGATTAGCTCTAATCCTCTGGGTGAGACCCAGAGGTCAGTGGCTGGGGGGGCTATTAGGGGGGGTTGCCCCCGGTCTAAACCGAGCCCGTGCCTGCGCCCGTTCCCGTGCCGGGGCAGAGCACGGCGAGGCCACGGCGTGGCGAACGGCGGGGAGCAGAGGGGCGCGGCGAAGGTGGGGGGGTGCTCCAGGCGTGGCCACGGGCGTCTAGAGCACGCCGGGCGCGGGGCAGAGGCGCGGTGGGCGCGTGCCGCGACTATGGAGACACGGCGGCGACTGGAGGGCGACGGGGAGGAGCTACGGCGGCGGATCGAGACGGGGGAGGGGTGGAACGGGTGCGGCGGCTCACCAGGGAGCGAAGGGGAGTGGTCTCGTGGCCGGAGGTGGTAGGGTGGGAGCTCCACGGTCGTTAATGGCGGGGCGGCTGGAGGAGGAAGAAACTCGTGATTCGCGTCGCGTGGAGGCTCCCGGTGTCGATTGCGAGCGTGGGGTGACGTAGACGAGGCAGAGGGTGCTGGGGGACACGATGGCGCGGCTCCTGGTCGTCGTTGGCCGCGGTGGCGCTCGACAGCGGCGACGGGGAGCCCACGGGCGGCTCGGTCCGAGCGAGGGGAAACGACGAGGGGCGAGGGGTGAGGGGGATCTGGAGGGGATGGGCTAGGTTTAGGGTTCGGGGGAGGCTTGGGGCACTTATCCCCGCCGGCTCGTTGCCGGATGGCCTCCACGAGGGGGCTCGTCGCCGTGGCCATGGCGGATGGACGCCACGCCATGGTCACGTACGGGAGGAGGGGGATGACAGGGGGTGGTGGGCTGGGCTGGGTTTAGTCGGGCTAGTTGCTAGGTGGGCTGGGTTCTGGCCCAGGGGGGTCAGGGGGGTTTAGCTAGGTTTAGCTTTCTTTTTCTTCTTTTTCTTTTCTGTAATTTTCTTTTCGTAATTATTTTATATACCTTGGCATTTTTATAAAATGTGGCATGTGACCCATAATTGTTTTTATACCCTAGGCTAGTGCCACAAAAGATTTGGGGTCAAAAGAAAATCATTTAATATTTGATTTAAATATTAAATGATTAAATTGGGGTTTTCAGCTACTGTTTCGATTTGTTTAGAATTTTCTATAACTCAATAAATACCTAAACCCATATGGATTTGGTCCAGTGATTATTTGGGATTTTATAAAAGTGGTTCCAAGATTTTTGGAAAAGATTTATTGTCACCATAATTTTAATATTCATCAAAAGGCATTTAGGGTTTGTTTGAATTTCAAATCAAATGGCTTGGACTTGTTTTGATTCCTGATGATCAAGGCAAATGGTTCACTTTACTTGCAACAATATCAAAGGAGAATTTGAATTTGAACTGAACCAGTTGATCAAACAAAAGTTTTGAACAATACAGATGAACAGTAACAGTGATTACTTTTCACTGACAGTGAGAGTGTTACATACCATGACTAGTTGCAAACTTTTCTGAGTTCATTTGTAGTGCTTCTACTTTCAGGGTCATTTAGACCAAAATAAATCATTAAATGCATGGAAAATAGCAAATGAATCTAGAAAGGGTTGAAATTTTAGTATGTGGCTTTTAATGGTGCATATTGAATGCACAAAAAGTATTGAGTTGAAATAAGTTTAAAAAAATGAATACCTTCGTAACAGATGAGTTTTCGTCTTAAACCCTCGTACTTCGAAAGAGATGGTCAAGTTTGTACACGAAGTGCATGCTGTTTTTGTTGTAACCTCTAAACTTTTGCACACATGTTATGTCGGTCAAATGATGATACCGTGCCAAGTTTCAACCTTTTCTGAGTTCATTTGTAGTGCTTTCCAATTTCAGGGTCATTTAGATCAAAATAAATCATTAAATGCATGGAAAATAGAAAATGAATCTAGAAAGGGTTGAAATTTTATTATGTGGCTTTGAATGGTGCATATTGAATGCACAAAAAGTATTGAGTTGAAAAAAGTTCAAAAAATGAAATGCCTTTGTGACATATAAGTTTTCGTCTTAAACCCTCGCACTTCAAAAGAGCTGGTCCAGTTTGTACACGAAGTGCATCTAGTTTTTTCGTAACCCTCTCAACTTTTGCACACATGTTATGTCGGTCAAATGATGATACCATGACAAGTTTCAAACTTTTCTGAGTTCATTTGTAGTGCTTTCGAATTTCAGGGTCATTTAGCTCAAAATAAATCATTAAATGCATGAAAAATAGGAAATGAAGTGTGAAAGGGTTGAAATTTTCGTATGTCTCTTTGAATGGTGCATATTGAATGCACAAAAAGTATGGAGTGGAAATAAGTTTAAAAAATAGAAATGCCTTTGTAACAGATGAGTTTTCGTCTTAAACCCTCGTACTTCGAAAGAGATGGTCTAGTTTGTACACGAAGTGCATCCAGTTTTAGTCGTAACCCTCTCAACTTTTGCACACATGTTATTTCGGTCAAATGATGATATCATGCCAATTTTCAACCTTTTATGAGTTCATTTGTAGTGCTTTCCAATTTCAGGGTCATTTAGACAAAAATAAATCATTAAATGCATGGAAAATAGAAAATGAATATAGAAAGGGTTGAAATTTTAGTATGTGGATTTGAATGGTGCAATTGAATGCAAAAAAAGTATTGAGTTGAAATATGTTTAAAAAAATGAAATGCCTTTGTAACAGATCAGTTTTCGTCTTAAACCCTCGTACTTCGAAATAGATGGTCCAGTTTGTACAGGAAGTGCATCCAGTTTTTTCTGTAACCCTCTAAACTTTTTCACACATGTTATGTCAGTCAAATGATGATACCATGCCAAGTTTCAACCTTTTCTGAGTTCATTTGTAGTGCTTTCCAATTTCAGGGTCATTTAGATCAAAATAAATCATTAAATGCATTGAAAATAGAAAATGAATCTAGAAAGGGTTGAAATTTTAGTATGTGGATTTGAATGGTACAATTGAATGCAAAAAAAGTGCATGAAAGAGATTTGAATTTTAGTATGTGGATTTATAACAGATGAGTTTTCTTCTTAAACATTTTTTGCACACATGTTATGTCTCTAAACTTTTGCACACATGTTATGTCGGTCAAATGATGATACCATGCCAAGTTTCAACCTTTTTTGAGTTCATTTGTAGTGCTTTCCAATTTCAGGGTCATTTAGATCAAAATAAATCATTAAATGCATGGAAAATAGCAAATGAATCTAGAAAGTGTTGAAATTTTAGTATGTGGATTTGAATGGTGCATATTGAATGCACAAAAATTATTGAGTTTAAATAAGTTTAAAAAAATGAAATGCCTTTGTAACAGATGAGTTTTCGTCTTAAACCCTCGTACTTCGAAAGAGATGGTCAAGTTTGTACACGACGTGCATGCTGTTTTTGCCATAACCCTCTCAACTTTTGCACACATGTTAGTCGGCCAATTGATGATACCATGCCAAGTTTCAACCTTTTCTGAGTTCATTTGTAGTGCTTTCGAATTTCAGGGTCATTTAGCTCAAAATAAATCATTAAATGTGTAACACCCTCAGTTGCCTGTAACAGTAATCATCATCACTGTTGACTATCACTGTTTGTTAATCACTGTTATCCCCTGTCCTTAATCAAACTTTGCTTCTGCTCTTTTCAAACCATGCTGGTTGGTAATCATAACACAAAGCCCAATGCATTTTGCTCATCATGAAACCAAACCCTAGTTGAAACTACCTCAAATGGAAATTAAAACAAAAGTGCTCAAATAAAGTTGTTCCAAAAATCATGGAACTATTTTTGTAAATTGCCTAAAATCATTACAACCATGTTGGAACAACTTTGGTAATTTTTGAAGTTGCAGGAAACTCTAAACAATTCAAACAGTAGGTTAAAACCCCTACTTTGGGCATTTAATAATTAAAAGAAATACCTAATGATTTTATTTTACTACAAAAACTTTTGTGGAACCTTAGTAATATGTAAACCTAATTTACAAACCCTAATAACCTTTTTAAAAAATGCCTAGGTTAGCAAAACAAATACAAAGTACAAAAAACAAAAAGGAAAATAAAAACAGAAACAAAGCAACTAATCTACGCCCAGGGCGATGGCCCAGCCCACCCCGGGCCGTCTTCCACCTCCCACCTGCCCCCATCCCATCGGCCACCTGCTCGACGCCATGCCGCCGCCGTGGCCGTCTCTGCCACTGGAGCCCCCCTCCCTCACCTGCTCCCTGCGACCGGGGAGGCGATAAGGCCAACCCCAGCAGCTCCCTGGACACGCCCCCCCCCCTCCATTCCCCTCCTCCTGCTCTCGCCATCGCCAGGGAAAGATCCGCCCGAGCTCGCCGTCGCCATGAACGCGCCCACTCGCGGCCGGCAAGCTCCCTAGCCCTCGAAGCCGTGTCCACCGGGTGCGCCGTCGTCGAATACGTCGACTACTGCGACGAATTCAAGCCGGGATCACTCCCTCGCCTCGCCCGCGTCATCGTTCCCCATTCCGGCCGCCGTGATCCTGTCGTCGATTCCGGCCTCGTCGAGCCTCCCCGAGCCCACTGCCTCCCACTACGTGCTCACGGTGAGTGTGGCCACCACCTCCAACTCCCCGCTTCGCATCCCTCTCGCCGTAGCTCGAGTCGCCATTGGAGCCCGAGCGTCTGCTCCGCCATTGTTGACGATGCCGAGCTCACAGGGCCTTCTAGCGTGTGCTTGTGACACCTTTGTACTCCCCATGCATCGTAGGTTCGATTCCATCCACTTGCGCGTTCGTTTTCACCCCGTAACCCCGACTTCCATTTTGACCCGAGCGCTGCCTCCGCCATTGCCGACGGCGAGCTTCACTCCGGCCACCCCCGACGGCGCCACCACTTGGAATCGACGCGGCGCTGTCTTCCGGTTCTAACGCACCAGATCCCATGGCGAACGGTGCCCCCTAGCCCGATTCCGACCCCCTCCCGTGGCCTCCGCCGTGCTGGGCACGCCGGCGTTTAGCCGCCGGTGCCCCCTGACGTGGCACCCCTGGGGCAACCCCCCTGGGTCGCTGCCAGTGGACCCCCTGGTCCCAGTTGAATGGGTTGACCAGTCAACTGTGCTGACTGGGCAACCCCAGTCACTGAAAGGTGGGTCCCCCTGGAATAATTAAACTAAATGATTTAGATTAATCAGATAATTAAAATTGAGTCACTGACATGTGGGTCCAGGGGTATTTTCTAATTTAATTAAGTGTTTTATAAATAACAGAGGCTGACATGTGGGTCCCACATGTCAGCACTGTTCTGGATAATGTTGTGGATAATGTTTTGGATAATGTTTAAATGAATAATAAAAGAAATCCAGAAAATCATTTAAATTGATTTAAACTTAGAAATTCAATAACTTTTAAACCGTAACTCGGATTCAAAAACTTTATACATGAAAATTGATCAGAAAAATATAAAGAATACGAATACGCTATCCGTATGTCTACCACCCCCCTCTAACACAACGAACATCGAACCCTCCCCCTCCGGACCGGCGGTCCGATAAACTGTCCGGTACTGTTAGAGTGCCCGGATGAATTTATTCCGAACACGAAAGTTGTTCGGAATGGATCAAATAGCACGGATACACCCTCCTTATGTTGTTCCGATAACCACGACACCTCCGGCTTGATCCTTCCCCCTCCGAACACCCTGTCCGGTAATCACCCGGAGCCGGTAGTTCATCCTCAGATGAATTTCCGCTCCGAGCATATTGCATTGCACTGCGTTAGAACACCGATAACATTTCATCTATCATGTTATGCATATGTTTGTATATTATTGCTGTGTATTTACTGCTTCCCCCCCCCTTAATCTTTGGTAGACCCCGCTGCTGCCGTCGACTACACCGCTGCTGAGTACGACTACTTCGTCGACGACCCTACTACTACCGTGGAGCTTGCAGGCAAGCAGAGCCATTCTCTTCCCCAGATATCGCCTATCTTTCCGTACATTTCTTGCACTAGGCATTGTTACTGTTGCTGCTACGTTTACAATCCTATTCAATTGCATAGCCTGATTTTTGTCGCCCTTTGATGTGCCTTCCTTATCCTATGCTGCCTATTCTTATTATGCCTTATTCAGCAGTGAGCCCTGCGCATTGTTAGCTAGGATTAAATAGAGGGCCGTGGTCACTCAGGGGAGTGAACGCGGATACAAATATTATAACTGCACAGGTACGGTACAATGCAGACACCGCCACAGGCCCTACCTGGGTTATGCCTAGTCACCTCAAGTGTGAGCTATCAAGGAGTAATCTTTGTACTCCACTCGAGGCTGACTTTGTCTTACCGCCATAGGGTTTAGAGTAACGGTTGTCCTAAAGGTAAGCAGTCGGGCGACCCAACGGTGCCCGCGAGAGGTATTGCGACGGGACGACAGGGAGGGCACGACCAGTGTACCGGTGTGCTTGGCCCCTGATCGTTGGCCGCGAGAGTTACCAAACCACGAAAGTCGAGCTCCTCCAGGAGCACACGCGAGACAAGGTAAGGAGACGGTTCACCTTGTTGGTAACCGCAGTGACTTGGTGGGACGACAGGGCAGGCACCGATGTACTGGTGGTCCTGGCTGTTGTCGTTGTCCGCGGGTCGGTTAAGTCGAGGCAACGATAACGGTTGTCACGCAGGTTAATTAAAATGCTAAATGGTTCAGTGAATGTCTTGAGTTGGCTATATGCCATGTACGCACTACCTACCCGTGGGATTACGAGTATGGGCTCCTCTGCTTCTTAGTGTCGTCCGAGGACTCTTCAGACGTCAGCATTACCGCGGGGTGAGTGCCGGGAAGTGGTGTTGTCTTATTTGCCGCGGCGTGTGATTTTTATTTGCTTTGATTTAACTTCACCGGCCAGTCACGCACCGTGCAGGAGTACGTTTGGGTTGGGGTCCAAGGCCCGGCGTACTTAGGATTTAGACCGGTGGATGACCTCTCTGTTGAGTTTGAAATATGGGCTAGGAAGTGTCGGATAGCCTCGGTGGAGCGTTCCCTGACAAGGTTCCCGCCACCCTGGAGATCCGTGCGTGTAGCGTAACACAAGTGCACCCCTGCAGGGAAGATTGATCTATCGATAGCCGTGCCCACGGTAACAGGACGCTTTATGCTGAAGCTGGATCTTACCACTAGAAACTATTATTATTAAACTGTATGGTTCCGGGTTTTCTTCCTCGCGGGGATGTCGAGGAGGTGAACTCGGAGGCATAGTTAATTATGATTACAAATTATTATTATACAATCCTGCAGCAACTTCTGCTGCATTGTTACTTTCATTTCTGTTATATAAACTGTTGGCTGATTCTTACCTCATGCTGCAAGACATCGTCGGAAGATGCTAGTCTTCGTTAGGCCTAGCTTCTTACCCTTGCTCTGTATTTCTGTCTTTCAGTCCACTATATACAGCCTCTTCTTTCCGTTGATACAATGCATAATGCTTAGTAGCTGACGTAAGACTCGCGGGTATACTAGATACTCACCTGCTTTATTTCCTTTACTGTTTTGCCTGATCGGCCGCTGCAGCCGACGTTGGAGCCCAGGAGCAGGAGTACCCCGGAGGCGCCTACTACGACGTCGAGTTCCCCGTCGACCAGGAGTAGTTCGGTGGATCCCAGGCAGGAGGCCTTGCCTTTTCGTTCTGTATCTCTGATGTGGTTTGTGCTAGCCTTCTTAAGGCAAAACTTGACTAACTATGTCTGTACTCAGATATTATGACTTGTATGACTTATGTATTCGGGTCCGTGTGACCCCCTCTATTGTAATATATTTGTTTATCCTTTTGTGTTTAGTGTTGTGCTGTGATATTATCACCGTGGCACCCTAATCTCAGCCGTGTACCCTGTGTGTATGATTACTGTACACGGGTTGATTTTGGGGGCGTCACAAGTTGGTATCAGAGCCGACTGCCTGTAGGAAGCCACCCCACCACTACCTGGTCGAAGTTGAGTCTAGACTTTGAAAAACTATTTTGCTAACTTAATATTTGGCTTACGGGCCCACATCGATGTCACTACGGTGGTATCTATGGTATTAGGATCCTTTTCTCCTTACCCATGCTCTGGGAATCTGCTCTCTTATCCTTGCTGGTAAGTTTTACAAAATCTGACATTAGGATCACGTTCTCTTGATTCCATCCGGCGTTTTTATGGTGCATCCCCCATTGATCGAGTCGTGTTGCAGGAGTCGTACGCCAGTTCCCAGACCGCGGATCCCATTCTCATTCTGGGTAGGCCGCGCGTTCTCTGGCATCAACTGCTGTGGCCAACAGTTTTCTTGCGGCGTGATTGACATAGTGGAATCTATGTCGCGTCGTGTAATCCTAACCGCGGTCTGCGCGCTGCCTAGAGAGTCTTTTTCCTTAATTTCTACGACGTTACGCTGCCCGATTTTCGATTGACTCTGTGTGCAAATGTGTATGTCTTATGTGACTACGCCTTCATTTCGTTGTCGATTACATCAGGCTTAATTTCGGTATCTCGTTAAATTTTCATCGCTGAAATACCCCTGTTAAATTCTAGCAGGATGGCTGGTCGTGGTCGTGGTCGTGGTCGTGCTGCCAACGACCCACCTCCGCCACCGGATTATATGGCCGCGATGATGCAGCAGTTCGAGATGAACCGTCAGTTCATGCAGAATATCATGGCTCAGTTCCCTCAGCCGAATCAGAATGGGCACCACCATCAGCATGCCACCGTGACTCTGCACGACTTCACCCACCTCAACCCCACTATGTTCCGCAACACTGTTCAGCCGCTGGATGCTGATGACTGGCTTCGCGACATCACTCACGAGCTGGAGTCTGCTAATGTCGATCCAGCCGACTATGTGAACTTTGCGTCTTATCATCTGAAGGGCGCCGCTGCTCAGTGGTGGAACACCCACAAGCGTTCACTGCCAGTCGGAGAAGTCATCACTTGGGATGAATTTCAGTCTGCTTTTCGCGGTCGCTACATTCCTCAGGGGATCATGGACCGTAAGGCGGAAGAATTCCACAACCTCACTCAGGGCGACATGACTGTTGAAGCCTATCAGCGCGAGTTCCTTAACCTCTCTCGCTATGCGGAAGAAGAGATCGCCACTGATGCTCGCAGGCAGCAGAAGTTCCGTCGTGGCCTCAACCCAGAACTCAGGCTCGCTCTTGCCGTTCATGATTTCGCCAACTTCGCCACCATGGTGAACAAGGCTATCACCGTCGAGACTGCCCAGATGGAGCACAAGACCTCTCTGAAGCGTTATCGTGACGTTGGCTCATCTTCGGGCGCAACGCAGAAGCGTCGTATCTGGCTCCCTACCAGTTTGACCCACTCAGCTGCCCCTGCTCCAAGGCCGTCCTATGCTGCACCCCGTCTGCCTCCGCCACCACAGATGCCAAGAGCTCTGCTTGCACCACCCAATGCACCACCCCTTCGTCCTCAGGATGGATTATGCTTCACGTGCCGCCAACCTGGGCATTATTCCAGGGAGTGTCCTCAGAAACAGAAGCAACTGGTAGTTCACCCCGCTGGCCGCGGAAATGGTCGTGGCAACCACAGGACCCCCAACTATAATACTGGGTCTGCTGCTCATGCTCGTGGTCATGCTAACAACATCAATGTTGAAGAAGCTCAGCAACAACCCGCTACCGTGATGGGTACTCTTCTCGTTAATTCCGTACCTGCTACTATTTTATTCGATACAGGAGCATCACATTCATTCTTGTCGGAAGCATTTGCATTGTCGCATAACTTTACGCTTGAGAATATGAACCCACCGATGGTTGTCCGCACCCCGATAGGCCATGCCCACACCTCCAAGATAGTTCCCGGAACCATTGTTGAAATTGAAGGGATTGAATTCCTTGCTTCCCCCATCGTTCTGAAGTCTTCCACCATAGACCTCATTCTGGGAATGGATTGGTTGAAATCTCACGATGCCGCACTGTATTGTGGCACCAGCTCTGTCCGACTTTTACACCCCTCCGGCGAGATTGTTATCCACACCACCAGAGTAACCCATAATGCTGAAACACTGATTTTTATGATGAATGCTTTGAATGCCGCCCCCCTTGAAGGCATTGAGACCGTTCCAGTCGTTCGCGATTTTCCCGACGTCTTCCCAGAAGAACTGCCGGGGATACCCCTGATCAGGGAAGTTGAATTCGTCATCGACTTGAAGCCAGGAACTGTTCCTATTGCCAAGCGTCCTTACAAGATGCCGCCACATGAACTCCTTGAACTTAAGGAGGAAATCGACAAGGCACTTCAGAAAGGATTCATTCGCCCCAGTTCCTCAGCTTGGGGAGCACCTTCGCTCTTTGTCAAGAAGAGCGATGGGACAAACCGATTGGTCCAAGATTATCGGCCCATTAACCAAGCCACCATCCAGAACAAATACCCACTTCCCCGGATCAACGATCTGTATGATCAACTTGCCGGATCCAAGGTGTTTTCTAAACTCGACTTGAGGTTGGGTTATCACCAAATTCGGGTCCGTGATGAGGACATTCCGAAGACTGCCTTCATTACTCGCTATGGTTCATACGAGTACACCGTCATGTCCTTTGGCTTAACCAATGCTCCAGCCACCTTCTCCAGATTGATGAATTATATTTTCATGGAGTACCTCGACCAGTTCGTCGTGGTTTATCTGGATGATATATTGATATATTCCAAGAATGAAGAAGAACATGCAGAACATCTTCGTCTTATACTGGAGAAGCTTCGGGAACACAAACTCTACGCTAAGTATTCTAAGTGTGAGTTCTGGCTTCCCGAAGTAACCTACCTTGGACATGTGATTTCCAAGGATGGCATTGCCGTCACCCCAGAACGTATCCAGGCTATTCTTGACTGGACTCCTCCCAAGACCGTCAAGCAAGTCCGCAGTTTCCTCGGACTCGCTAGCTATTGCCGCCGTTTCGTCGAGAATTTCTCCAAGATTGCCAGGCCTCTGACTAATCTGCTTCACAAAGGCGTCAAGTTTGAGTGGACAGATAAATGTCAAGAAAGTTTTCAAGCCCTCAAGGACAAGCTAACTTCTCCCCCGGTGCTCGCTCCCCCTGATACTCAGAAGGACTTCATGATATATTGCGACGCATCTCGTCAAGGATTAGGCTGTGTCCTATTGCAAGAGCGCAAGGTGATTGCTTATGGCTCTCGTAAGTTGCGTGCTCACGAAGACAAATATCCAACACATGATCTCGAATTGGCAGCAGTAATTTATGCATTGAAGCTGTGGCGACATTACCTCGTTGGTAATCGTTGCGAGATCTACACCGACCACCAAAGCCTGAAATACTTGTTTACTCAGCCCGACCTGAATCTCCGCCAACAAAGATGGCTCGAGACAATAGCCGATTTTAACATGGATATTCATTACACCCCTGGCAAAGCTAATGTGATGGCTGATGCCCTGAGCCGTAAAGCTTACTGTAGTGAACTTGAGGTTCAACTACAACAACCACCTCTGTATGAAGATTTTCAAAAGTTGAACCTCGAGATTGTTCCTCAAGGTTGTGCAAATAACCTGGTCATTGAACCGGATCTCGTCAAAAACGTCAAGTGTATACAGTTCTATGATGATTTCGTACACAAGATTAAGCGCGATATCGCCAATGGGAGACCCTCACCCTTCACCATTGATATTAAGGGTGCGGCGTTCTACCAGAACCGTTTAGTGGTTACTCACAGCAAGGGCAGGCATGAGAACCTGGATATGACCCCGAAGGTCATGAAAGCGGCTCACGATACCCCGTTGTCCATTCATCCTGGAAGCACCAAGATGTACCAAGACATTCGTCAGCAATTCAGGTGGCCTAACATGAAGCAAGACATTGCCCGATATGTTTCTGAATGTGACATTTGTCGTCGCGTCAAGGGGGAACATCAAAAACCCTCTGGAACTCTACAACCACCTGAAATCCCTGTATGGAAGTGGGACAAAGTTCAGATGGACTTCGTCACCGGTTTTCCCCGATCACAGAAAGGTAACGATGCTATCTTTGTCGTCATCGACCGGTTCTCCAAGGTTGCTCACTTTATACCCGTCAAGGAGAAGATCACGGCGGCTCAGTTAGCGGAACTATATATCGCCCAAATCGTGTCGCTCCACGGTATTCCGTTGGAGATCAGTTCAGATCGTGGCAGCCTTTTCACCTCAAGATATTGGCGGAGTTTCCAAGAAGCTCTGGGGACTACTCTGCATCTCAGCACCGCTTATCACCCCCAGTCACAGGGCCAAGTGGAACGCGTCAATCAAGTACTTGAAGTTATGCTTCGAGCTTGTGTCATCTCCTTCGGCAAGAAATGGGAGGAATCTCTTCCATTTGCTGAATTCTCGTAAAACAATAGCTACCACGCTAGTCTGAAGATGGCACCCTATGAAGTTCTCTATGGACGTAAGTGTCGGACCCCTCTGAGTTGGTCAGAAACTGGGGAACGTGCACTCATTGGCCCGGATATTATTCAGCAAGCTGAAGACCAAGTTCACGTCATCCGTGAACATTTGAAGGTCGCTCAGTCCCGCCAGAAGAGCAACTATGACCGCAAACACCGTGAAATGGAATATCAACCTGATGAATACGCTTACCTTCGTGTCACTCCCATGAGGGGCACTCATCGCTTCGGTATCAAGGGCAAGTTGGCTCCTCGCTACATTGGCCCGTTCCGTATTCTTTCCAGGAGTGGACCCGTGGCATACTGGTTGGAATTGCCGCCGAACCTCTCCCAAGTCCACGATGTCTTCCATGTGTCGCAACTCCGTCGCTGCTTCAAGGATCCTATTCGCGAAGTGGAGCATGATATGATCAAGCTGCAACAAGACTTGACTTATCGAGAACATCCGAGCCGCATTCTCGATCAGTCTGAACGCCGAACCCGCAACAAGACCGTCAAGTTCCTCAAGGTTCAGTGGTCGAATCATTCTGAAGATGAAGCCACTTGGGAACGCGAAGATCGCCTTCGCGATGAATACCCCGATCTTTTCCTCGCTACCACTTAAATTCTCGGGACGAGAATTCTTGTAGTGGGGGAGATTTGTAACACCCTCAGTTGCCTGTAACAGTAATCATCATCACTGTTGACTATCACTATTTGTTAATCACTGTTATCCCCTGTACTTAATCAAACTTTGCTTCTGCTCTTTTCAAACCATGCTGGTTGGTAATCATAACACAAAGCCCAATGCATTTTGCTCATCATGAAACCAAACCCTAGTTGAAACTACCTCAAATGGAAATTAAAACAAAAGTGCTCAAATAAAGTTGTTCCAAAAATCATGGAACTATTTTTGTAAATTGCCTAAAATCATTACAACCATGTTGGAACAACTTTGGTAATTTTTGAAGTTGCAGGAAACTCTAAACAATTCAAACAGTAGGTTAAAACCCCTACTTTGGGCATTTAATAATTAAAAGAAATACCTAATGATTTTATTTTACTACAAAAACTTTTGTGGAACCTTAGTAATATGTAAACCTAATTTACAAACCCTAATAACCTTTTTCAAAAATGCCTAGGTTAGCAAAACAAATACAAAGTACAGAAAACAAAAAGGAAAATAAAAACAGAAACAAAGCAACTAATCTACGCCCAGGGCGATGGCCCAGCCCACCCCGGCCCGTCTTCCACCTCCCACCTGCCCCCATCCCATCGGCCACCTGCTCGACGCCATGCCGCCGCCGTGGCCGTCTATGCCACTGGAGCCCCCCTCCCTCACCTGCTCCCTGCGACCGGGGAGGCGATAAGGCCAACCCCAGCAGCTCCCTGGACACGCCCCCCCTCCATTCCCCTCCTCCTCCTCTCGCCATCGCCAGGGAAAGATCCGCCCGAGCTCGCCGTCGCCATGACCGCGCCCACTCGCGGCCGGCAAGCTCCCTAGCCCTCGAAGCTGTGTCCACCGGGTGCGCCGTCGTCGACTACGTCGACTACTGCGACGAATTCAAGCCGGGAGCACTCCCTCGCCTCGCCCGCGTCATCGTTCCGCATTCCGGCCGCCGTGATCCCGTCGTCGATTCCGGCCTCGTCGATCCTCCCCGAGCCCACTGCCTCCCACTACGTGCTCACGGTGAGTGTGGCCACCACCTCCAACTCCCCGCTTCGAATCCCTCTCGCCGTAGCTCGAGTCGCCATTGGAGCCCGAGCGTCTGCTCCGCCATTGTTGACGATGCCGAGCTCACAGGGCCTCCTAGCGCGCGCTTGTGACACCTTTGTACTCCCCGTGCATCGTAGGTTCGATTCCATCCACTTGCACGTTCGTTTTCACCCCATAACCCCGACTTCCATTTTGACCCGAGCGCTGCCTCCGCAATTGCCGACGGCGAGCTTCACTCCGGCCACCCCCGACGGCGCCACCACTTGGAATCGACGCGGCGCTGTCTTCCGGTTCTAGCGCACCAGATCCCATGGCGAACGGTGCCCCTAGCCCGATTCCGACCCCCTCCTGTGGCCTCCGCCGTGCTGGGCACGCCGGCGTTTAGCCGCCGGTGCCCCCTGACGTGGCACCCCTGGGGCAACCCCCCTGGGTCGCTGCCAGTGGACCCCCTGGTCCCAGTAGACTGGGTTGACCAGTCAACTATGCTGACTGGGCAACCCCAGTCACTGACAGGTGGGTCCCCCTGGAATAATTAAACTAAATGATTTAGATTAATCAGATAATTAAAATTGAGTCACTGACATGTGGGTCCAGGGGTATTTTCTAATTTAATTAAGTGTTTTATAAATAACAGAGGCTGACATGTGGGTCCCACATGTCAGCACTGTTCTGGATAATGTTGTGGATAATGTTTTGGATAATGTTTAAATGAATAATAAAAGAAATCCAGAAAATCAGTTAAATTGATTTAAACTTCGAAATTCAATAACTTTTAAACCGTAACTCGGATTCAAAAACTTTCTACATGAAAATTGATCAAAAAAATATAACAAATACGAATACGCTATCCATATGTCTACCACCCCCCTCTAACACAACGAACATCGAACCCTCCCCCTCCGGACCGGCGGTCCGATAAACTGTCCGGTACTGTTAGAGTGCCCGGATGAATTTATTCCGAACACGAAAGTTGTTCGGAATGGATCAAATAGCACGGATACACCCCCCCTTATGTTGTTCCGATAACCACGACACCTCCGGCTTGATCCTTCCCCCTCCGGACACCCTGTCCGGTAATCACCCGGAGCCGGTAGTTCATCCTCAGATGAATTTCCGCTCCGAGCATATTGCATTGCACTGCGTTAGAACACCGATAACATTTCATCTATCATGTCATGCATATGTTTGTATATTATTGCTGTGTATTTACTGCTTCCCCCCCCCCTTAATCTTCGGTAGACCCCGCTGCTGCCGTCGACTACACCGCTGCTGGGTACGACTACTTCGTCGACGACCCTACTACTACCGTCGAGCTTGCAGGCAAGAAGAGCCATTCTCTTCCCCAGATATCGCCTATCTTTCCGTACATTTCTTGCACTAGGCATTGTTACTGCTGCTGCTGCGTTTACAATCCTATTCAATTGCATAGCCTGATTTTTGTCGCCCTTTGATGTGCCTTCCTTATCCTATGCTGCCTATTATTATTATTATGCCTTATTCAGCAGTGAGCCCTGCGCATTGTTAGCTAGGATTAGATAGAGGGCCGTGGTCACTCAGGGGAGTGAACGCGGATACAAATATTATAACTGCACAGGTACGGTACAATGCAGACACCGCCACAGGCCCTACCTGGGTTATGCCTAGTCACCTCAAGTGTGAGCTATCAAGGAGTAATCTTTGTACTCCACTCGAGGCTGACTTTGTCTTACCGCCATAGGGTTTAGAGTAACGGTTGTCCTAAAGGTAAGCAGTCGGGCGACCCAACGGTGCCCGCGAGAGGTATTGCGACGGGACGACAGGGAGGGCACGACCAGTGTACCGGTGTGCTTGGCCCCTGATCGTTGGCCGCGAGAGTTACCAAACCACGAAAGTCGAGCTCCTCCAGGAGCACACGCGAGACAAGGTAAGGAGACGGTTCACCTTGTTGGTAACTGCAGTGACTTGGTGGGACGACAGGGCAGGCACCGATGTACTGGTGGTCCTGGCTGCTGTCGTTGTCCGCGGGTCGGTTAAGTCGAGGCAACGATAACGGTTGTCACACAGGTTAATTAAAATTCTAAATGGTTCAGTGAATGTCTTGAGTTGGCTATATGCCATGTACGCACTACCTACCCGTGGGATTATGAGTATGGGATCCTCTGCTTCTTAGTGTCGTCCGAGGACTCTTCAGACGTCAGCAGTACCGCGGGCTGATTGCCGGGAAGTGGTGTTGTCTTATTTGCCGCGGCGTGTGATTTGTATTTTCTTTGATTTAACTTCACCGGCCAGTCACGCACCGTGCAGGAGTACGTTTGGGTTGGGGTCCAAGGCCCGGCGTACTTAGGATTTAGACCGGCGGATGACCTCTCTGTTGAGTTTGAAAGATGGGCTAGGAAGTGTCGGATAGCCTCGGTGGAGCGTTCCCTAACAAGGTTCCCGCCACCCTGGAGATCCGTGCGTGTAGCGTAACACAAGCGCACCCCTGCAGGGAAGATTGATCTATCGATAGCCGTGTCCACGGTAACAGGACGCTTTATGCTGAAGCTGGATCTTACCACTAGAAACTATTATTATTAAACTGTATGGTTCCGGGTTTTCTTCCTCGCGGGGATGTCGAGGAGGTGAACTCGGAGGCATAGTTAATTATGATTACAACTTATTATTATACAATGCTGCAGCAACTTCTGCTGCATTGTTACTTTCATTTTTGTTATATGAACTGTTGGCTGATTCTTACCTCATGCAACAAGACATCGTCGGAAGATGCTAGTCTTCGTTAGGCCTAGCTTCTTACCCTTGCTCTGTATTTCTGTCTTTCAGTCCACTATATACAGCCTCTTCTTTCCGTTGATACAATGCATAATGCTTAGTAGCGGACGTAAGACTCGCGGGTATACTAGATACTCACCTGCTTTATTTCCTTTACTTTTTTGCCTGATCGGCCGCTGCAGCCGACGTTGGAGCCCAGGAGCAGGAGTACCCCGGAGGCGCCTACTATGACGTCGAGTTCCCCGTCGACCAGGAGTAGTTCGGTGGATCCCAGGCAGGAGGCCTCGCCTTTTCGTTCTGTATCTCTGATGTGGTTTGTGCTAGCCTTCTTAAGGCAAAACTTGACTAACTATGTCTGTACTCAGATATTATGACTTGTATGACTTATGTATTCGGGTCCGCGTGACCCCCTCTATTGTAATATATTTGTTTATCCTTTTGTTTTTAGTGTTGTGCTGTGATATTATCACCGTGGCACCCTAATCTCAGCCGTGTACCCTGTGTGTATGATTACTGTACACGGGTTGATTTTGGAGGCGTCAAAAAATGCATGAAAAAATAGCAAATGAAGTCAGAAAGGGTTGAAATTTTTATATGTGGCGTTGGATGGTGCATATTCAATGCACAAAAAGTATTGAGTTGAAGTATGTTTAAAAAAATGAAATGCCTTTGTAACAGATGAGTTTTCGTCTTAAACCCTCGTACTTCGAAAGAGATGGTCCAGTTTGTAACAGATGAGTTTTCTTCTTAAACTTTTTTTGCACACATGTTATGTCTCTAAACTTTTGCACACATGTAATGTCGGTCAAATGATGATACCATGCCAAGTTTCAACCTTTTATGAGTTCATTTGTAGTGCTTTCCAATTTCAGGGTCATTTAGATCAAAATAAATCATTAAATGCATGGAAAATAGCAAATGAATCTAGAAAGGGTTGAAATTTTAGTATGTGGATTTGCATGGTGCATATTGAATGCACAAAAAGTATTGAGTTTAAATAAGTTTAAAAAAATGAAATGCCTTTGTAACAGATGAGTTTTCGTCTTAAACCCTCGTACTTCGAAATAAATGGTCCAGTTTATACACGAAGTGCATCCAGTTTTTCCGTAACCCTCTAATCTTTTGCACACATGTTATGTCGGTGAAATGATGATACCATGCCAAGTTTCAACCGTTTCTGAGTTCATTTGTAGTGCTTTCCAATTTCAGGGTCATTTAGATCAAAATAAATCATTAAATGCATGGAAAATAGCAAATGAATCTAGAAAGGGTTGAAATTTTATTATGTGGCTTTGAGTGGTGCATATTGAATGCACAAAAAGTATTGAGTTGAAAAAAGTTCAAAAAATGAAATGCCTTTGTGACAGATGGGTTTTCGTCTTAAACCCTCATACTTCAAAAGAGATGGTCTAGTTTGTACACGAAGTGCATCTAGTTTTTTTCCGTAACCCTCTCAACTTTTGCACACATTTTATGTCGGTCAAATGATGATGCCATGCCAAGTTTCAACCTTTTCTGAGTTCAACTGTAGTGCTTTCAAATTTTAGGGTTATTTAGCTCAAAATAAATCATTAAATGCATGAAAAAATATCAAATGAAGTCAGAAAGGGTTGTAATTTTAGTATTTGGCTTTTAATGGTGCATATTGAATGCAAAAAAAGTATTGAGTTGAAGTAAGTTTAAAAAAATGAAATTCCTTTGTAACATATGAGTTTTCGTCTTAAACCCTCGTACTTCGAAAGAGATGGTCCAGTTTGTACACGAAGTGCATCCAGTTTGTGCCGTAACCCTCTCAACTTTTGCACACATGTTATGTCGGTCAAATGATGATATCATGCCAAGTTTCAACCTTTTCTGAGTTCATTTGTAGTGCTTTCCAATTTTAGGGTCATTTAGACCAAAATAAATCATTAAGTGCATGGAAAATAGCAAATGAATCTAGAAAGGGTTGAAATTTTACTATGTGGATTTGAATGGTGCAATTGAATGCAAAAAAGTATTGAGTTGAAATAAGTTAAAAAAATGAAATGCCTTTGTAACAGATGAGTTTTTGTCTTAAACCCTCGTACTTCGAAATAGATTGTCCAGTTTGTACACGCAGTGCATCCAGTTTTTCCGTAACCCTCTAAACTTCTGCACACATGTTATGTCGGTCAAATGATGATACCATGCCAAGTTTCAACCTTTTCTGAGTTCATTTGTAGTGCTTTCCAATTATAGGGTTATTTAGATCAAAATAAATTATTAAGTGCATGGAAAATAGCAAATGAATCTAGAACGGGCTAAAATTTTATTATGTGGCTTTGAATGGTGCGTATTGAATCCACAAAAAGTATTGAGTTGAAAAAAGTTCAAAAATGAAATTCCTTTGTGACAGATGAGTTTTCGTCTTAAACCCGCGTACTTCAAAAGAGATGGTCCAGTTTGTACACGAAGTGCATCTAGTTTTTTCCGTAACCCTCTCAAGTTTTGCACACATTTTATGTCGGTCAAATGATGATGCCATGCCAAGTTTCAACCTTTTCTGAGTTCATTTGTAGTGCTTTCGAATTTTAGGGTTATTTAGCTCAAAATAAATCATTAAATGCATGAAAAAATATCAAATGAAGTCAGAAAGGGTTGAAATTTTAGTATTTGGCTTTTAATGGTGCATATTGAATGCAAAAAAAAGTATTGAGTTGAAGTAAGTTTAAAAAAATGAAATTCCTTTGTAACATATGAGTTTTCGTTTTAAACCCTCGTACTTCGAAAGAGATGGTCCAGTTTGTACACGAAGTGCATCCAGTTTGTGCTGTAACCCTCTCAACTTTTGCACACATGTTATGTCGGTGAAATGATGATATCATGCCAAGTTTCAACCTTTTCTGAGTTCATTTGTAGTGCTTTCCAATTTTAGGGTCATTTAGACCAAAATAAATCATTAAGTGCATGGAAAATAGCAAATGAATCTAGAAAGGGTTGAAATTTTACTATGTGGATTTCAATGGTGCAATTGAATGCAAAAAAGTATTGAGTTGAAATAAGTTAAAAAAATGAAATGCCTTTGTAACAGATGAGTTTTCGTCTTAAACCCTCGTCCTTCGAAATAGGTTGTCCAGTTTGTACACGAAGTGCATCCAGTTTTTCCGTAACCCTCTAAACTTCTGCACACATGTTATGTCGGTCAAATGATGATACCATGCCAAGTTTCAACCTTTTCTGAGTTCATTTTTAGTGCTTTCCAATTATAGGGTTATTTAGATCAAAATAAATTATTAAGTGCATGGAAAATAGCAAATGAATCTAGAAAGGGTTGAAATTTTATTATGTGGCTTTGAATGGTGCGTATTGAATCCACAAAAAGTATTGAGTTGAAATAAGTTCAAAAAATGAAATGCCTTTGTGACATATAAGTTTTCGTCTTAAACCCTCGCACTTCAAAAGAGGTGGTCCAGTTTGTACACGAAGTGCATCTAGTTTTTTCGTAACCCTCTCAACTTTTGCACACATGTTATGTCGGTCAAATGATGATACCATGACATGTTTCAAACTTTTCTGAGTTCATTTGTAGTGCTTTCAAATTTCAGGGTCATTTAGCTCAAAATAAATCATTAAATGCATGAAAAATAGGAAGTAAAGTGTGAAAGGGTTGAAATTTTCGTATGTCTCTTGGAATGGTGCATATTGAATGCACAAAAAGTATGGAGTGGAAATAAGTTTAAAAAATAGAAATGCCTTTGTAACAGATGAGTTTTCGTCTTAAACCCTCGTACTTCGAAAGAGATGGTATAGTTTGTACACGAAGTGCATCCAATTTTAGTCGTAACCCTCTCAAATTTTGCACACATGTTATGTCGGTCAAATTATGATACCATACCAAGTTTTAACCTTTTCTGAGTTCATTTGTAGTGCTTTGCAATTTCAGGGTCATTTAGATCAAAATAAATCATTAAATGCATGGAAAATAGAAAATGAATCTAGAAAGGGTTGAAATTTTTGTATGTGGATTTGAATGGTGCATATTGAATGCACAAAATGTATTGAGTTTTAATAAGTTTAAAAAAATGAATGCCTTTGTAACAGATGAGTTTTCGTCTTAAACCCTCCTACTTCGAAAAAGATGGTCCAGTTTGTACACGAAGTGCATGCTATTTTTGCCGTAACCCTCTCAACTTTTGCACACATGTTATGTCAGTCAATTGATGATACCAAGCCAAGTTTCAACCTTTTCTGAGTTCATTTGTATTGCTTTCGAATTTCGGGGTCATTTAGCACAAAATAAATCATTAAATGCAAAAAAATAGCTAATGAAGTCAGAAAGGGTTGAAATTTTAGTATGTGGCTTTGAATGGTGCATATTCAATGCACAAAAAGTATTGAGTCGAAGTAAGTTTAAAAAAATGAAATGCCTTTGTAACAGATGAGTTTTCGGCTTAAACCCTTGTACTTCGAATAAGATGGTCCAGTTTGTACACGAAGTGCATCTAGTTTTTGCCGTAACCCTCTCAACTTTTGCACACATGTTATGTCGGTCAAATGATGATATCATGCCAAGTTTCGACCTTTTCTGTGTTCATTTGTAGTGCTTTCCAATTTCAGGGTCATTTAGACAGAAATAAATCATTAAATGCATGGAAAATAGCAAATGAATCTAGAAAGGGTTGAAATTTTGGTATGTGGATTTGAATGGTGCAATTTAATGCAAAAAACTATTGAGTTGAAATAAGTTTAAAAAATGAAATGCCTTTGTAACAGATGAGTTTTCGTCTTGAACCCTCGTACTTCGAAATAGATGATCCAGTTTGTACACGAAGTGCATCCAGTTTTTTCCGAAACCCTTTAAGCTTTTGCACACATGTTATGTCGGTCAAATGATGATACCATGCCAAGTTTCAACCTTTTCTGAGTTCATTTGTAGTGCTCTACAATTTCAGGGTCATTTAGATCAAAATAAATCATTAAATGCATGGAAAAAAGCAAATGAATCTCGAAAGGGTTGAAATTTTATTATGTGGCTTTCAATGGTGCATATTGGATGCACAAAAAGTATTGAGTTGAAAAAAGTTCAAAAAATGAAATGCCTTTGTGACAGATGAGTTTTCGTTTTAAACCCTCGTACTTCAAAAGAGATGGTCCAGTTTGTACACGAAGTGCATCTAGTTTTTTCCGTAACCCTCTCAACTTTTGCATACATTTTATGTCGGTCAAATGATGATACCATGACAAGTTTCAACCTTTTCTGAGTTCATTTGTAGTTCTTTCGAATTTCAGGGTCATTTAGCTCAAAATAAATCATTAAACGCATGAAAAATAGCAAATGAAGTGAGAAAGGGTTGAAATTTTAGTACGTCGCTTTGAATGGTGCATATTGAATGCACAAAAAGTATTGAGTGGAAATAAGTTTAAAAAATAGAAATGCCTTTGTAACAGATTAGTTTTCGTCTTAAACCCTCGTACTTCGAAAGAGATGGTCAAGTTTGTACACGAAGTACATCCAGTTTTAGCCGTAACCCTCTCAACTTTTGCACACATGTTATGTCGGTCAAATGATGATACCATGCCAAGTTTTCACCTTTTCTGAGTTCATTTGTAGTGCTTTCCAATTTCAGGGTCATTTAGATCAAAATAAATCATTAAATGCATGGAAAATAGAAATTGAATCTAGAAAGGGTTGAAATTTTAGTATGTGTATTTGAATGGTGCATATTGAATGCACAAAAATTATTGAGTTGAAATAAGTTTAAAAAAGTGAATGCGTTTGTAACAGATGAGTTTTCGTCTTAAACCCTCGTACTTCGAAAGAGATGGTCAAGTTTGTACACGAAGTGCATGCTTTTTTTGCCGTAACCCTCTATCTTTTTTACACATGTTATGTCGGTCAATTGATGATACCATGCCAAGTTTCAACCTTTTCTTAGTTCATTTGTAGTGCTTTTGAATTTCAGGGTCATTTAGCTCAAAATAAATCATTAAATGCATCAACAAATTGCAAATGAAGTCAGAAAGGGTTGAAAATTTAGTATGTGGCTTTGAATGGTGCATATTGAATGCACAAAAAGTATTGAGTTGAAGTCATTTAAGAAAAATGAAATGCCTTTGTAACAAAAGAGTTTTCGTCTTAAACCCTCGTACTTCGAAAGAGATGGTCCATTTTGTACACGAAGCTCATCTAGTTTTTTCCGTAACCCTCTCAACTTTTGCACACATGTTATGTCGGTCAAATGATGATATCATACCAAGTTTCAACCTTTTTCGAGTTCATTTGTAGTGCTTTCCAATTTCAGGGTCATTTAGACCAAAATAAATCATTAAATGCAGGAAAAATAGCAAATGAATCTAGAAAGGGTTGAAATTTTAGTATGTGGATTTTAATGGTGCAATTGAATGCAAAAAAAGTATTGAGTTGAAATAAGTTTAAAAAACTGAAATGCCTTTGTAATAGATGAGTTTTCGTCTTAAACCCTCGTACTTCGAAAGAGATGGTCCAGTTTGTACACGAAGTGCATCTAGTTTTTGCCGTAACCCTCTCAACTTATGCACACATGTTATGTCGGTCAAATGATAATATCATGCCAAGTTTCAACCTTTTCTGAGTACATTTATAGTGCTTTCTAATTTCAGGGTCATTTAGACCAAAATAAATCATTAGATGCATGGAAAATAGCAAATGAATCTAGAAAGGGTTGAAATTTTAGTATGTGGATTTGAATGGTGCAATTGAATGAAAAAAAATTATTGAGTTGAAATAAGATTAAAAAACTGAATTGCCTTTGTAACAGATGATTTTTCGTCCTAAACCCTTGTACTTCGAAAGAGATGGTCCAGTTTTTATACGAAGTGCAGCCAGTTTTCCCCGTAACCCTCTCAACTTTTGCACACATGTTATGTCAGTCAAGCGAGGATACCATGCCAAGTTTCAACCTTTTATGAGTTCATTTGTAGTTCTTTCCAATTTCAGGGTCATTTAGCTCAAAATAAATCATGAAATGCATGAAAAAAAGCAAATGAAGTCAGAAAGGGTTGAAATTTTAGTATGTGGCTTTGAATGGTGCATATTGAATGCACAAAAAGTATTGAGTGGAAATAAGTTTACAAAAATGAAATGCCTTTGTAACAGATGAGTTTCCGTCTTAAACACTCGTACTTCGAAAGAGATGGTCAAGTTTGTACATGAAGTGCATGCTGTTTTTGCCGTAACACTCTCAAATTTTGCACACATGTTATGTCGGTCAATTTATTATACCATGCCAAGTTTCAACCTTTTCTGAGTTCATTTATAGTGCTTTCGAATTTCAGGGTCATTTAGCTCAAAATAAATCATTAAATGCATCAACAAATAGTAAATGAAGTCAGAAAGGGTTGAAATTTTAGTATGTGGCTTTGAATGGTGCATATTGAATGCACAAAAAGTATTGAGTTGAAGTAAGTTTAAAAAAATGAAATTCCTTTCTAATAGATGAGTTTTCGTCTTAAACCCTCGTACTTCGAAAGAGATGGTCCAGTTTGTACACGAAGTTCATCTAGTTTTTGCCGTAACCCTCTCAACTTTTGCACACAAGTTATGTCGGTCAAATGATGATATCATGCCAAGTTTCAACCTTTTCTGAGTTCATTTGTAGTGCTTTCCATTTTCAGGGTCATTTAGACCAAAATAAATCATTAAATGCATGGAAAATAGCAAATGAATCTAGAAAGGGTTGAAATTTGAGTATGTGGATTTGAATGGTGCAATTGAATGCAAAAAAAGTATTAAGTTGAAATAAGTTTAAAAAACTGAAATGCCTTTGTAATAGATGAGTTTTCGTCTTAAACCCACGTACTTCGAAAGAGATGGTCCAGTTTGTACACGAAGTGCATCTAGTTTTTGCCGTAACCCTCTCAACTTATGCACACATGTTATGTCGGTCAAATGATGATATCATGCCAAGTTTCAACCTTTTCTGAGTTCATTTGTAGTGCTTTCTAATTTTAGGGTCATTTAGAACAAAATAAATCATTAAATGCATGGAAAATTGCAAATGAATCTAGAAAGGGTTGAAATTTTAGTATGTGGATTTGAATGGTGCCATTGAATGAAAAAAAATTATTGAGTTGAAATAAGATTAAAAAACTGAAATGCCTTTCTAACAGATGAGTTTTCGTCCTAAACCCTTGTACTTCGAAAGAGATGGTCCAGTTTGTACACGAAGTGCATCTAGTTTTTGCCGTAACCCTCTCAACTTATGCACACATGTTATGTCGGTCAAATGATGATATCAAACCAAGTTTCAACCTTTTCTGAGTTCATTTGTAGTGCTTTCTAATTTCAGGGTCACTTAGACCAAAATAAACCATTAAATGCATGAAAAAAAGCAAATGAAGTCAGAAAGGGTTGAAATTTTAGTATGTGGCTTTGAATGGTGCATATTGAATGCACAAAAAGTATTGAGTTGAAATAAGTTTAAAAAAATGAAATGCCTTTGTAACAGATGAGTTTCCGTCTTAAACCCTCGTACTTCGAAAGAGATGGTCAAGTTTGTACACGAAGTGCATGCTGTTTTTGTCGTAACCCTCTCAACTTTTGCACACATGTTATGTCGGTCAATAGATGATACCATGCTAAGTGTCAACCTTTTCTGAGTTCATTTGAAGTGCATTCGAATTTCAGGGTCATTTAGCTCAAAATAAATCATTAAATGCTTGAAAAAAATAGCAAATGAAGTCAGAAAGGGTTGAAATTTTAGTATGTGGCTTTGAATTGTGCATATTGAATGCACAAGAATTATCGAGTTTAAGTAATTTAAAAAAAAGAAAAGCCTTTGTAACAGATGAGTTTTCGTCTTAAACCCTCGTACTTCGAAAGAGATGGTCCAGTTTGTATACGAAGTGCAATCCAGTTTTTGCCGTAACCCTCTCAACTTTTGCACACATGTTATGTCGGTCAAATTATTATAACATGCCAAGTTTCAACCTTTTCTGACATCATTTGTAGTGCTTTCTAATTCCAGGGTCATTTGGACTAAAATAAATCATTAAATGCATGGAAAATAGCAAATGAATCTAGAAAGGGTTGAAATTTTAGAAGGTGGATTTGAATGGTGCAATTGAATGCAAAAAAGTTATTGAGTTAAAATAAGTTTTACAAAATGAAATGCCTTTGTAACAGATCAGTTTTCGTCTTAAACCCTCGCAGTTAGAAAGAGATGGTCCAGTTTGTATACGAAGTGCATCCAATTTTTCCCGTAACCCTCTCAACTTTTGCACACATGTTATGTCGGTCAAGTGATGATACCATGCCAAGTTTCAACCTTTTATGAGATCATTTGTAGTGTTTTCCAATTTCAGGGTCACTTAGCTCAAAATAAATCATTAAATGCAAGAAAAAAAGCAAATGAAGTCAGAAAGGGTTGAAATTTTAGTATGTGGCTTTGAATGGTTCATATTGAATGCACAAAAAGTATTGAGTGGAAATAAATTTTTAAAAATGAAATGCCTTTGTATTAGATGAGTTTTCGTTTTAAACCCTCATACTTCGAAAGAGATGGTCCAGTTTTTACACGAAGTGCATCCAATTTTAGCCGTAAACCTCTCAACTTTTGCTCAAATGTTATGTCGGTGAAATGATGATACCATGCCAAGTTTCAACATTTTCTGAGTTCATTTGTAGTGCTTTCCAATTTCAGGGTCATTTAGATAAAAATAAATCATTAAATGCATGGAAAATAGCAAATGAATCTAGAAAGGGTTGAAATTTTAGTATGTGGATTTGAATGGTGCAATTGAATGCAAAAAAATTATTGAGTTGAAATAAGATAAAAAAACTGAAATGCCTTTGTAACAGATGAGTTTTCGTCCTAAACCCTTGTACCTCAAAAGAGATGGCCCAGTTTGTACACGAAGTGCATCCAGTTTTTCCCGTAACCCTCTCAACTTTTGCACACATGTTATGTCGGTCAAGTGATGATACCATGCCAAGTTTCAACCTTTTATGAGTTCATTTGTAGTGCTTTCCAATTTCAGGGTCATTTAGCTCAAAATAAATCATTAAATGCATGAAAAAAAGCAAATGAAGTCACAAAGGGTTAAAATTTTAGTATGTGGCTTTGAATGGTGCATATTGAATGCACAAAAAGTATTTAGTGGAAATAAGTTTACAAAAATGAAATGCCTTTGTAACAGATGAGTTTCCGTCTTAAACACTTGTACTTCGAAAGAGATGGTCAAGTTTGTACATGAAGTGCATGATGATTTTGCCGTAACACTCTTGCACACATCTTTTGCACACATCTTATGTCGGTCAAATGATGATACCATGCCAAGTTTCAACCTTTTCTGAGTTCATTTGTAGTACTTTCGAATTTCATGGTCATTTAGCTCAAAATAAATCATTAAATTAAACCCTCGTACTTTGAAAGAGATGGTCCAGTTTCTACACGAAGTGCATACAGTTTTTGCCGTAACCCTCTCAACTTTTGCACACATGTTATGTCGGTCAAATGATGATACCATGCCAAGTTTCATCCTTTTCTGAGTTTATTTGTAGTTCTTTCACATTTCAGGGTCATTTAGATCAAAATAAATCATTAAATGCATGAAAAATAGGTAATGAATCAATAAAGGGTTGCAATTTTAGTATGTGGATTTGAATGGTGCATATTGAATGCACAAAAAGTATTGAGTTGAAATAAGTTTAAAAAAATGAAATGCCTTTGTCACAGATGAGTTTTCGTCTTAAACCCTCGTACTTCGAAAGAGATGGTCCAGTTTGTACACGAAGTGCATCCAGTTTTTGCGTAAACCTCTCAACTTTTGCACACATGTTATGTCGGTCAATTGATGAAACCATGCCAAGTTTCAACCTTTTCTGAGTTCATTTGTAGTGCTTTCGAATTTCAGGGTCATTTAGCTCAAAATAAATCATTAAATGCTTGAAAAAAATAGCAAATGAAGTCAGAAAGGGTTAAAATTTTAGTATGTGGCTTTGAATGGTGCATATTGAATGCACAAAAATTATCGAGTTTAAGTAAGTTAAAAAAAATGAAAAGCCTTTGTAACAGATGAGTTTTCGTCTTAAACCCTCGTACTTCGAAAGAGATGGTCCAGTTTGTATACGAAGTGCAATCCAGTTTTTTCCTTAACCCTCTCAACTTTTGCACACATGTTATGTCGGTCAAATGATGATAACATGCCAAGTTTCAACCTTTTATGAGATCATTTGTAGTGCTTTCCAATTCCAGGGTCATTTGGACTAAAATAAATCATTAAATGCATGGAAAATAGGAAATGAATCTAGAAAGGGTTGAAATTTTAGCATGTGCATTTGAATGGTGCAATTGAATGCAAAAAAGGTATTGAGTTGAAATAAGTTTAAAAAAATGAAATGCCTTTGTAACAGATCAGTTTTAGTCTTAAACCCTCGCACTTCGAAAGAGATGGTCCAGTTTGTACACGAAGTGCATCCAATTTTTCCCGTAACCCTCTCAACTTTTGCACACATGTTAATTCGGTCAAGTGATGATACCATGCCAAGTTTCAACCTTTTATGAGATCATTTGTAGTGCTTTCCAATTTCAGGGTCATTTAGCTCAAAATAAATCATTAAATGCTTGAAAAAAATAGCAAATGAAGTCAGAAAGGGTTGAAATTTTAGTATGTGGCTTTGAATGGTGCATATTGAATGCACAAAATTTATCGAGTGTAAGTAAGTTAAAAAAATGAAAAGCCTTTGTAACAGATGAGTTTTCGTCTTAAACCCTCGTACTTCGAAAGAGATGGTCCAGTTTGTATACGAAGTGCAATCCAGTTTTTGCCTTAACCCTCTCAACTTTTGCACACATGTTATGTCGGTCAAATGATGATAACATGCCAAGTTTCAACCTTTTATGAGATCATTTGTAGTGCTTTCCAATTCCAGGGTCAATTGGACTAAAATAAATCATTAAATGCATGGAAAATAGGAAATGAATCTAGAAAGGGTTGAAATTTTAGCATGTGCATTTGAATGGTGCAATTGAATGCAAAAAAGGTATTGAGTTGAAATAAGTTTAAAAAAAATGAAATGCCTTTGTAACAGATCAGTTTTCGTCTTAAACCCTCGCACTTCGAAAGAGATGGTCCAGTTTGTACACGAAGTGCATCCAATTTTTGCGTAAACCTCTCAACTTTTGCACACATGTTATGTCGGTCAAGTGATGATACCATGCCAAGTTTCAACCTTTTATGAGATCATTTGTAGTGCTTTCCAATTTCAGGGTCATTTAGCTCAAAATAAATCATTAAATGCATGAAAAAAAAGCAAATGAAGTCAGAAACGGTTGAAATATTAGTATGTGGCTTTGAATGGTGCATATTGAATGCACAAAAAGTATTGAGTGGAAATAAATTTAAAAAAATGAAATGCCTTTGTAACAGATGAGTTTTCGTCTTAAACCCTCATACTTCGAAAGAGATGGTCCAGTTTGAACACGAACTGCATCCAATTTTAGCCATAAACCTCTCAACGTTTGCGCACATGTTATCTCGGTTAAATGATGATACCATGCCAAGTTTCAACATTTTCTGAGTTCATTTGTAGTGCTTTCCAATTTCAGGGTCAATTAGATAAAAATAAACCATTAAATGCATGGAAAATAGAAATTGAATCTAGAAAGGGTTGAAATTTTATTATGTGGATTTGAATGGTACATATTGAATGAACAAAAAGTATTTAGTTGAAATAAGTTAAAAAAATGAAATTCCTTTGTAACAGATGAGTTTTCATCTTAAACCCTCCTACTACGAAAGAGATGGTCAAGTTTGTACACGAAGTGCATGCTGTTTTTTCCGTAACCCTCTCAACTTTTGCACACATCTTATGTCGGTCAAATGATGATACCATGCCAAGTTGCAACCTTTTCTGAGTTCATTTGTTGTACTTTCGAATTTCATGGTCATTTAGCTCAAAATAAATCATTAAATTAAACCCTCGTACTTCGAAAGAGATGGTCCAATTTGTACACGAAGTGCATACAGTTTTTGCCGTAACCCTCTCAACTTTTGCACACATGTTATGTCGGTCA
Organism: Bromus sterilis; assembly: GCA_950022295.1. NCBI lineage: Eukaryota > Viridiplantae > Streptophyta > Magnoliopsida > Poales > Poaceae > Bromus > Bromus sterilis. The sequence continues at coordinate 279,112,102 of OX465595.1, read as the reverse complement.
AATGATGATACCATGCCAAGTTTCATCCTTTTCTGAGTTTATTTGTAGTTCTTTCCAATTTCAGGGTCATTTAGATCAAAATAAATCATTAAATGCATGAAAAATAGCAAATGAATCTATAAAGGGTTGAAATTTTAGTATGTCGATTTGAATGGTGCATATTGAATGCACAAAAATTATTGAGTTGAAATAAGTTTAAAAAAATGAAATGCCTTTGTAACAGATGAGTTTTCGTCTTAAACCCTCGTACTTCGAAAGAGATGGTCCAGTTTGTACACGAAGTGCATCCAGTTTTTGCGTAAACCTCTCAACTTTTGCACACATGTTATGTCGGTCAATTGATGAAACCATGCCAAGTTTCAACCTTTTCTGAGTTCATTTGTAGTGCTTTCGAATTTCAGGGTCATTTAGCTCAAAATAAATCATTAAATGCCTGAAAAAAATAGCCAATGAATTCAGATAGGGTTGAAATTTTAGTATGTGGCTTTGAATGGTGCATATTGAATGCACAAAAATTATCGAGTTTAAGTAAGTTAAAAAAATGAAAAGCCTTTGTAACATATGAGTTTTCGTCTTAAACCCTCGTACTTCGAAAGAGATGGTCCAGTTTGTATACGAAGTGCAATCCAGTTTTTGCCTTAACCCTCTCAACTTTTTCACACATGTTATGTCGGTCAAATGATGATAACATGCCAAGTTTCAACCTTTTCTGAGATCATTTGTAGTGCTTTCCAATTCCAGGATCATTTGGACTAAAATAAATCATTAAATGCATGGAAAATAGGAAATGAATCTAGAAAGGGTTGAAATTTTAGCATGTGCATTTGAATGGTTCAATTGAATGCAAAAAAGGTATTGAGTTGAAATAAGTTTTATAAAAGGAAATGCCTTTGTAACAGATCAGTTTTCGTCTTAAACCCTCGCACTTCGAAAGAGATGGTCCAGTTTGTACACGAAGTGCATCCAATTTTTGCCGTAACCCTCTCAACTTTTGCACACATGTTATGTCGGTCAAGTGATGATACCATGCCAAGTTTCAACCTTTTATGAGATCATTTGTAGTGCTTTCCAATTTCAGGGTCATTTAGCTCAAAATAAATCATTAAATGCATGAAAAAAAAGCAAATGAAGTCAGAAACGGTTGAAATTTTAGTATGTGGCTTTGAATGGTGCATATTGAATGCACAAAAAGTATTGAGTGGAAATAAATTTTAAAAAATGAAATGCCTTTGTAACAGATGAGTTTTCGTCTTAAACCCTCATACTTTGAAAGAGATGGTCCAGTTTGAACACGAAGTGCATCCAATTTTAGCCATAAACCTCTCAACTTTCGCGCACATGTTATCTCGGTTAAATGATGATACCATGCCAAGTTTCAACATTTTCTGAGTTCATTTGTAGTGCTTTCCAATTTCAGGGTCAATTAGATAAAAATAAACCATTAAATGCATGGAAAATAGAAATTGAATCTAGAAAGGGTTGAAATTTTATTATGTGGATTTGAATGGTACATATTGAATGAACAAAAAGTATTTAGTTGAAATAAGTTAAAAAAATGAAATTCCTTTGTAACAGATGAGTTTTCATCTTAAACCCTCGTACTTCGAAAGAGATGGTCAAGTTTCTACACGAAGTGCATGCTGTTTTTTCCGTAACCCTCTCAACTTTTGCACACATCTTATGTCGGTCAAATGATGATACCATGCCAAGTTTCAACCTTTTCTGAGTTCATTTGTAGTACTTTCGAATTTCATGGTCATTTAGCTCAAAATAAATCATTAAATTAAACCCTCGTACTTCGAAAGAGATGGTCCAGTTTGTACACGAAGTGCATACAGTTTTTGCCGTAACCCTCTCACCTTTTGCACACATGTCATGTCGGTCAAATGATGATACCATGCCAAGTTTCATCCTTTTCTGAGTTTATTTGTAGTTCTTTCCAATTTCAGGGTCATTTAGATCAAAATAAATCATTAAATGCATGAAAAATAGCGAATGAATCTATAAAGGGTTGAAATTTTAGTATGTCGATTTGAATGGTGCATATTGAATGCACAAAAATTATTGAGTTGAAATAAGTTTAAAAAAATGAAATGCCTTTGTAACAGATGAGTTTTCGTCTTAAACCCTCGTACTTCGAAAGAGATGGTCCAGTTTGTACACGAAGTGCATCCAGTTTTTGCGTAAACCTCTCAACTTTTGCACACATGTTATGTCGGTCAAATGATGAAACCATGCCAAGTTTCAACCTTTTCTGAGTTCATTTGTAGTGCTTTCGAATTTCAGGGTCATTTAGCTCAAAATACATCATTAAATGCTTGAAACAAATAGCAAATGAAGTCAGAAAGGGTTGAAATTTTAGTATGTGGCTTTGAATGTTGCATTTTGAATGCACAAAAATTATCGAGTTTAAGTAAGTTAAAAAAATGAAATGCCTTTGTCACAGATGAGTTTTCGTCTTAAACCCTCGTACTTCGAAAGAGATGGTCCAGTTTGTATACGAGGTGCAATCCAGTTTTTTCCGTAACCCTCTCAACTTTTGCACACATGTTATGTCGGTCAAATGATGATAACATGCAAAGTTTCAACCTTTTCTGAGATCATTTGTAGTGCTTCCCAATTCCAGGGTCATTTGGACTAAAATAAATCATTAAATGCATGGAAAATAGGAAATGAATCTAGAAAGGGTTGAAATTTTAGCATGTGGATTTGAATGGTGCAATTGAATGCAAAAAAGGTATTGAGTTGAAATAAGTTTTAAAAAACGAAATGCCTTTGTAACAGATCAGTTTTCGTCTTAAACCCTCGCACTTCGAAAGAGATGGTCCAGTTTGTACACGAAGTGCATCCAATTTTGCCCGTAACCCTCTCAACTTTTGCACACATGTTATGTCGGTCAAGTGATGATACCATGCCAAGTTTCAACCTTTTATGATATCATTTGTAGTGCTTTCCAATTTCAGGGTCATTTAGCTCAAAATAAATCATTAAATGCATGAAAAAAAGCAAATGAAGTCAGAAACGATTGAAATTTTAGTATGTGGCTTTGAATGGTGCATATTGAATGCACAAAAGGTATTGAGTGGAAATAAATTTTAAAAAATGAAATGCCTTTGTAACAGATGAGTTTTCGTCTTAAACCCTCATACTTCGAAAGAGATGGTCCAGTTTGTACACGAAGTGCATCCAATTTTAGCCGTAAACCTCTCAACTTTTGCGCACATGTTATCTCGGTTAAATGATGATACCATGCCAAGTTTCAACATTTTCTGAGTTCATTTGTAGTGCTTTCCAATTTCAGGGTCATTTAGCTAAAAATAAATCATTAAATGCATGGAGAATAGAAATTGAATCTAGAAAGGGTTGAAATTTTATTATGTGGATTTGAATGGTACATATTGAATGAACAAAAAGTATTGAGTTGAAATAAGTTAAAAAAAATGAAATGCCTTTGTAATAGATGAGTTTTCATCGTAAACCCTCGTACTTCGAAAGAGATGGTCAAGTTTGTACACGAAGTGCATGCTGTTTTTTCCGTAACCCTCTCAACTTTTGCACACATCTTATGTCGGTCAAATGATGATACCATGCCAAGTTTCAACCTTTTCTGAGTTCATTTGTAGTACTTTCTAATTTCATGGTCATTTAGCTCAAAATAAATCATTAAATTAAACCCTCGTACTTTGAAAGAGATGGTCCAGTTTGTACATGAAGTGCATCCAGTTTTTTCCGTAACCCTCTCAACTTTTGCACACATGTTATGTCGGTCAAATGATGATACCATGCCAAGTTTCATCCTTTTCTGAGTTTATTTGTAGTTCTTTCCAATTTTAGGGTCATTTTGATCAAAATAAATCATTAAATGCATGAAAAATAGCAAATGAATCTATAAAGGGTCAGAATTTTAGTATGTGGATTCGAATGGTGCATATTGAATGCACAAAAAGTATTGAGTTGAAATAAGTTTAAAAAAATGAAATGCCTTTGTAACAGATGAGTTTTCGTCTTAAACCCTCGTACTTCGAAAGAGATGGTCCAGTTTGTACACGAAGTGCATCCAGTTTTTGCGTAAACCTCTCAACTTTTGCACACATGATATGTCGGTCAAATGATGAAACCATGCCAAGTTTCAACCTTTTCTGAGTTCATTTGTAGTGCTTTCGAATTTCAGGGTCATTTTGCTCAAAATAAATCATTAAATACTTGAAAAAAATAGCAAATGAAGTCAGATAGGGTTGAAATTTTAGTATGTGGCTTTGAATGGTGCATATTGAATGCACAAAAATTATCGAGTTTAAGTAAGTTAAAAAAATGAAAAGCCTTTGTAACAGATGAGTTTTCGTCTTAAACCCTCGTACTTCGAAAGAGATGGTCCAGTTTGTATACGAAGTGCGATCCAGTTTTTGCCTTAACCCTCTCAACTTTTGCACACATGTTATGTCGGTCAAATGATGATAACATGCCAAGTTTCAACCTTTTCTGAGATCATTTGTAGTGCTTTCCAATTCCAGGGTCATTTGGACTAAAATAAATCATTAAATGCATGGAAAATAGGAAATGAATCGAAAAAGGGTTGAAATTTTAGGATGTGCATTTCAATGGTGCAATTGAAAGCAAAAAAGGTATTGAGTTGAAATAAGTTTAAAAAATGAAATGCCTTTGTAACAGATCAGTTTTCGTCTTAAACCCTCGCACTTCGAAAGAGATGGTCCAGTTTGTACACGAAGTGCATCCAATTTTTCCCGTAACCCTCTCAACTTTTGTACACATGTTATGTCGGTCAAGTGATGATACCATGCCAAGTTTCAACCTTTTATGAGATCATTTGTAGTGTTTACCAATTTCAGGGTCATTTAGCTCAAAATAAATCATTAAATCCATGAAAAAAAGCAAATGAAGTCAGAAACGGTTGAAATTTTAGTATGTGGCTTTGAATGGTGCATATTGAATGCACAAAAATTATTGAGTGGAAATAAATTTTAAAAAATGAAATGCCTTTGTAACAGATGAGTTTTCGTCTTAAACCCTCATACTTCGAAAGAGATGGTCCAGTTTGTACACGAATTGCATCCAATTTTAGCCGTAAACCACTCAACTTTTGCGCACATGTTATCTCGGTTAAATGATGATACCATGCCAAGTTTCAACATTTTCTGAGTTCATTTGTAGTGCTTTCCAATTTCAGGGTCATTTAGATGAAAATAAATCATTAAATGCATGGAAAATAGAAATTGAATCTAGAAAGGGTTGAAATTTTATTATGTGGATTTGAATGGTGCATATTGAATGAACAAAAAGTATTGAGTTGAAATAAGTTAAAAAAATGAAATGCCTTTGTAACAGATGCGTTTTCATCTTAAACCCTCATACTTCGAAAGACATGGTCAAGTTTGTACACGAAGTGCATGCTGTTTTTTCCGTAACCCTCTCAACTTTTGCACACATCTTATGTCGGTCAAATGATGATACCATGCCAAGTTTCAACCTTTTCTGAGTTCATTTGTAGTACTTTCGAATTTCATGGTCATTTAGCAAAAAATAAATCATTAAATTAAACCCTCGTACTTCGAAAGAGATGGTCCAGTTTGTACACGAAGTGCATACAGTTTTTGCCGTAACCCTCTCAACTTTTGCACACATGTTATGTCGGTCAAATGATAATACCATGCCAAGTTTCATCCTTTTCTGAGTTTATTTGTAGTTCTTTCCAATTTCACGGTCATTTAGATCAAAATAAATTATTAAATGCACGAAAAATAACAAATGAATCTATAAAGGGTTGAAATTTTAGTATGTGGATATGAATGGTGCATATTTAATGCACAAAAAGTATTGAGTTGAAATAAGTTTAAAAAAATGAAATGCCTTTGTAGCAGATGAGTTTCCTTAAACCCTCGTACTTCGAAAGAAATGGTCCACTTTGTACACGAAGTGCATCCAGTTTTTACGTAAACCTCTCAACTTTTTCACACATGTTATGTCGGTCAAATGAGGAAACCATGCCAAGTTTCAACCTTTTCTGAGTTCATTGGTAGTGCTTTTGAATTTCAGGGTCATTTAGCTCAAAATACATCATTAAATGCATGAAAAAATAGCAAATGAAGTCAGAAAGGGTTGAAATTTTAGTATGTGGCTTATAATGGTGCATATTGAATGCACAAAAAGTATTGAGTTGAAGTTAGTTGAAAAAAATGAAATGCCATTGTAACAGATGAATTTTCTTCTTAAACCCTCGTACTTCGATAGAGATGGTCCAGTTTGTACACGAAGTGCATCCTGTTTTTGCCGTAACCCTCTCAACTTTTGCAGACATGTTATGTCGGTCAAGTGATGATACCATGCCAAGTTTCAACCTTTTATAAGTTCATTTGTAGTGCTTTCCAATTTCAGGGTCATTTAGCTCAAAATAAATCATGAAATGCATGAAAAAAAGCAAATGAAGTCAGAAAGGGTTGAAATTTTAGTATGTGGCTTTAAATGGTGCATATTGAATACACAAAAAGTATTGAGTGGAAATAAGTTCCAAAAAATGAAATGCGTTTATAGCAGATGAGTTTTCGTCTTAAATCCTCGTACTTCGAAAGAGATGGTCCAGTTTGTACACGAAGTGCATCCAGTTTTAGACGTAACCCTCTCAACTTTTGCGCACATGTTATTTCGGTTAAATGATGATACCATGCCAAGTTTCAACCTTTTCTGAGTTCATTGGTAGTGCTTTCCAATTTCAGGGTCATTTAGATCAAAATAAATCATTAAATGCATGGAAAATAGAAAATGAATCTAGAAAGAGTAGAAATTTTAGTATGTGTATTTGAATGGTGCATATTGAATGCACAAAAAGTATTCAGTTGAAATAAGTTTAAAAAATGAATTGCCTTTGTAACAGATGAGTTTTCGTCTTAAACCCTCGTACTTCGAAAGAGATGGTCAAGTTTGTACACGAAGTGCATGCTACTTTTGTCGTAACCCTCTCAACTTTTGCACACATGTTATGTCTGTCCAATGATGATACCATGCCAAGTTTCAACCTTTTCTGAGTTCATTTGTAGTACTTTCGAATTTCAGGGTCATTTAGCTTAAAATAAATCATTAAATGCAGGAAAAAATAGCAAATGAAGTCAGAAAGTGTTGAAATTTTAGTATGTGGCTTTGAATGGTGCATATTGAATGCACAAAAAGAATTGAGTTGAAGTAAGTTTAAAAAAATGAAACGCCATTTTAACAGATGACTTTTCGTCTTAAACCCTCGTACTTCGAAAGAGATGGTCCAGTTAATACACGAAGTGCATACATTTTTTTCCGTAACCCTCTCAACTTTTGCACACTTGTTATGTCGGTCAAATGATGATACCATGCCAAGTTTCATCCTTTTCTGAGTTTATTTGTAGTGCTTTCAAATTTCAGGGTTATTTAGATCCAAATAAATCATTAAATGCATGGAAAATAGCAAATTAATCTAGAAAGGGTTGAAATTTTAGTATGTGTATTTGAATGGTGCATATTGAATGCACAAAAACTATTGAGTTGAAATAAGATTAAAAAAAGGAAATGCCTTTGTAACAAATGAGTTTTCGTCTTAAACCCTCGTACTTTGAAAGAGATGGTCCAGTTTGTACACGAAGTGCATCCAGTTTTTGCCGTAACCCTCTCAACTTTTGCACACATGTTATGTTAGTCAAGTGATGATACCATGCCAAGTTTCAACCTTTTATGAGTTTATTTGTAGTTCTTTCATATTTCAGGGTCATTTAGCCCAAAATAAATCATTAAATGGATGAAAAATAGAAAATGAAGTCAGAAAGGGTTGAAATTTTAGTATTTGGCTTTTATTGGTGCATATTGAATGCAAAAAAGTATTGGTTGAAGTAAGTTAAAAAAATGAAATTCCTTTGTAACAGATGAGTTTCCATCTTAAACCCTCGTACTGCGAAAGAGATGGTCCAGTTTGTACACGAAGTGCATCCAGTTTTTGCCGTAACCCTCTCAAATTTTGCACACATGTTATGTCGGTCAAATGATTATACCGTGCCAAGTTTCAACCTTTTATGACTTCATTTGTAGTTCTTTCGAATTTCAGGGTCATTTAGCTCAAAATAAATCATTAAATGCATGGAAAATAGCAAATGAAGTCAGGAAGGATTGAAATTTCAATATGTGGCTTTGAATGGTGCATAATTAATGCACAAAAAGTATTGAATGGAAATAAGTTAAAAAAATGAAATGCCTTCGTAACAAATGAGTTTTCATCTTAAACCCTCGTACTTCGAAAGAGATGGACCAGTTTGTACACGAAGTGCATCCAGTTTTAGCCGTAACCCTCTCAAGTTTTGCACACCTGTTATGTCGGTTAAATGATGATACCATGCCAAGTTTCAACCTTTTATGAGTTCATTTGTAGTGATTTCCAATTTTAGGGTCATTTAGATCAAAATAAATCATTAAATGCATGGGAAATAGCAAATGAATCTAGAAAGGATTGAAATTTTAGTATGTGGATTTGAATGGTGCATATTGAATGCACAAAAAGTATTGAGTTGAAGTAAGTTTAAAAAAATGAAATGCCTTTGTAACAGATGAGTTTTCGTCTTAAACCCTCGTACATCGAAAGAGATGGTCCAGTTTGGACACGAAGTGCATCCAGTTTTTGCCATAACCCTCTAAACTTTTGCACATATGTTATGTCGGTCAAATGATGATACCATCCCCAGTTTCAACCTTTTGGCAGTTCATTTGTAGCGCTTTCGAATTTCAGGGTCATTTAGCTCAAAATAAATTATTAAATGCATGAAAAATAGCAAATGAAGTGAGAAAGAGTTGAAATTTTAGTATGTGGCTTTGAATGGTGCATATTGAATGCACAAAGAGTATTGAGTGGAAATAAGTTTAAAAAAATGAAATGCCTTTGTAAAAGATGAGTTTTCGTCTTAAACCCTCTTACTTCGAAAGAGATGGTCCAGTTTGTACACGAAGTGCATCCAGTTTTTGCCGTAACCCTCTCAAGTTTCGCACACATGTTCTGTCGGTTAAATGATGATACCATGCAAAGTTTCAACCTTTTCTGAGTTCATTTGTAGTGCTTTCCAATTTCAGGGTCATTTAGATCGAAATAAATCATTAAATGCTTGGAAAATAGAAAATGAATCTAGAACGGGTTGAAATTTTAGTATGTGGATTTTAATGGTGCATCTTGAGTGCACAAAAAGTATTCAGTTGAAATAAGTTTAAAAAATGAAATGCCTTTGTAACAGATGAGTTTTCGTCTTAAACCCTCGTACTTCGAAAGAGATGGTCCAGTTTGTACACGAAGTACATGTTGTTTTTGCCGTAACCCTCTCAACTTTTTCACACATGTTATGTCGGTCAAATGATGATACCATGCCAAGTTTCAACCTTTTCTGAGTTCATTTGTAGTGCTTTCCAATTTCAAGGTCATTTAGATCAAAATAAATCATTAAATGCATGGAAAATAGCAAATGAATCTAGAAAGGGTTGAAATTTTAGTATGTGGATTTGAATCTTGCATATTGAATGCACAAAAATTATTGAGTTGAAATAAGTTTAAAAAAATGAAATGTCATTGTAACAGATGAGTTTTAGTCTTAAACCCTATACTTCGAAAGAGATGGTCAAGTTTGTACACTAAGTGCATCCAGTTTTGGCTGTAACCCTTTCAACTTTTGCACACATGTTATGTCGGTCAAATTATGAAACCATGCATTTAATGATTTGTAGTGTTTTCGAATTTCAGGGTGCTTAGCTCAAAATAAATCATTAAATGCACAAAAAGTATTGAGTTTAAGTAAGTTTAAAAAGATGATGCCTTTGTAACAGATGAATTTTCGTCTTAAACCCTCGTACTTCGAAAGAGATGGTCCAGTTTGTACACGAAGTGCATGCTGTTTTTTCCGTAACCCTCTCATCTTTTGCACACATGTTATGTCGGTCAAATGATGATACCATGCCAAGTTTCAACCTTTTCTGAGTTCATTTATAATGCTTTACAATTTCACGGTCATTTAGATCAAAATAAATCATTAAATGCATAGAAAATACCAAATGAATCTAGAAAGGGTTGAAATTTTAGTATGTGGATTTGGATGGTGCATATTGAATGCACCAAAATTATAGAGTAGAAATAAGTTTAAAAAAATGAAATACCTTTGTAACAGATGATTTTTCGTCTTAAACCCTCGTACTTCGAAACAGATGGTCCAGTTTGTACACGAAGTGCATCCAGTTTTTGCCGTAACCCTCTCAACTTTTGCACATATGTTATTTCGGTCAAATGATGATACCATCCCAAGTTTCAACCTTCTCGGAGTTCATTTGTAGAGCTTTCGAATTTCAGGGTCATTTAGCTCAAAATAAATCATTAAATGCATGAAAAATAGCAAATGGAGTGAGAAAGGGTTGAAATTTTAGTATGTGGCTTCGAATGGTTCATATTGAATGCACAAAAAATATTGAGTGGAAATAAGTTTAAAAAAATGAAATGCCTTTGTAAAAGATGAGTTTTCATCTTAAACCCTCGTACTTCGAAAGATATGGTCCAGTTTGTACACGAAGTGCATCTAGTTTTAGCCGTAACCCTCTCAACTTTTTCACACATGTTATGTCGGTCAAATGATGATACCATGCCAAGTTTCAACCTTTTCTGAGTTCATATTTAGTGTTTGCCAATTTCAGGGTCATTTAGTTCAAAATAAATCATTAAATGCATGAAAAAATAGCAAATGAAGTCAGAAAGGGTTGAAATTTTTGTATGTTGCTTTGAATGGTGAATATAGAATGCACAAAAAGTATTGGCTTGAAGTAAGTTTAAAAAAATGAAACGCCTTGGTAACAGATGAATTTTTGTCGTAAACCCTTGTACTTCGAAAGATATGGTCCAGTTTGTACACGAAGTGCATCCTGTTTTTTCCGTAACCCACCATCTTTTACACAGATGTTATGTCGGTCAAATGATGATACCATGCCAAGTTTCAACATTTGCTAAGTTCATTTGTAGTGCTTTACAATTTCAGGGTCATTTAGATCAAAATAAATCATTAAATCCATGGAAAATAGAAAATGAATCTATAAAGGGTTGAAATTTTAGTATGTGGATTTGAATGGTGCATATTGAATGCAAAAAAAGTATTGAGTTGAAATAAGTTTAAAAAAATGAAATGCCTTTGTAACAGATGAGTTTTCGTCTTAAAGCCTCGTACTTCGAATGAGATGGTCAAGTTTGTACACGAAGTGCATCCAGTTTTTGCCGTAACCCTCTCAAATTTTGCACACACGTTATGTCGGTCAAATGATGATACCATGTCAAGTTTCAACCTTTTCTGAGTTCATTTGTAGTGCTTTCCAATTTCAGGGTCATTTAGATACAAATAAATCATTAAATGCATGGAAAATAGAAAATGAATCTAGAAAGGGTTAAAAATTTAGTATGTGGATTTGAGTGGTGCATATTGAATGCACAAAAACTATTGAGTTGAAATAAGTTTAAAAAAATGAAATGCCTTTATAACAGATGAGTTTTCGTCTTAAACCCTCGTACTTCGGAAGAGATGGTCTAGTTTGTACACGAAGTGCGTCCAGTTTTTGCCGTAACCCTCTCAACTTTTGCACACATATTTTGTTGATCAAATGATGATACCGTCCCAAGTTTCAACCTTTTCTGAGTTCATTTGTTGTGCTTTCGAATTTCAGGGTCATTTAGCTCAAAATAAATCATTAAATGCAAGAAAAATAGCAAATGAAGTCACAAAGGGTTGAAATTTTAGTATGTGGCTTTGAATGGTGCATATTGAATGCACAAAAAGTATTGAGTTGAAATAAGTTTAAAAAAATGAAGTGCCTATGTAACAAATGAGTTTTTGTCTTAAACCCTCGTACTTCGAAAGAGATGGTCCAGTTTGTACACGAAGTGCATCCAGTTTTTGTCGTAACCCTCTCAACTTTTGCACACATGTTATGTCGGTCAAATGATGATACCATGCCAAGTTTCAACCTTTTCTGAGTTCATTTGTAGTGCTTTCCAATTTCAGGGTCATTTAGATCAAAATAAATCATTAAATGCATGGAAAATAGCAAATGAATCTAGAAAGGGTTGAAATTTTAGTATGTGGATTTTAATGGTGCATACTGAAGGCACAAAAAGTATTGAGTTGAAATAAGTTTAAAAAAATGAAATGCCTTTGTAACAGATGAGTTTTCGTCTTAAAGCCTCCTACTTCGAAAGAGATGGTCCAATTTGTACATGAAGTGCATCCAGTTTTTTGCCGTAACACTCTCAACTTTTGCACACAAGTTATGTCGGTCAAATGACCAAGGTTCAACCTTTTCTGAGTTCAATTGTTGTGCTTTCGAATTTCAGGGTCATTTAGCTCAAAATAAATCATTAAATGCATGAAAAAATAGCAAATGAAGTCAGAAAGGGTTGAAATTTTAGTATGTGGCTTTGAATGGTGCATATTGAATGCACAAAAAGTATTGGGTTGAAGTAAGTTTGAAAAAATGAAATGCCTTTGTAAGAGATGAATTTTCGTCTTAAACCCTCGTTCTTCGAAAGAGATGGTCCAGTTTGTACATGAAGTGCATCCAGTTTTTTCCGTCACCCTCTCATATTTTGCACACATGTTATGTCGGTCAAATGATGATACCATGCCAAGTTTCAACCTTTTCTGAGTTCATTTGTAGTGCTTTCCAATTTCAGGGTCATTTAGATCAAAATAAATCATTAAATGCATGGAAAATAGCAAATGAATCTAGAAAGGGTTGAAATTTTAGTATGTGGATTTGAATGGTGCATATTGAATGCACAAAAACTATTGAGTTGAAATAAGTTTAAAAAAATGAAATGCCTTTGTAACAGATGAGTTTTCGTCTTAAACCCTCGTACTTTGGAAGAGATGGTCCAGTTTGTACACGAAGAGCATCCACTTTTTTCCGTAACCCTCTCAACTTTTGCACACATAATATGTCAGTCAAATGATGATACCATCCAAAGTTTCAACCTTTTCTGAGTTCATTGTTGTGCTTTCGAATTTCAGGGTCATTTAGCTCAAAATAAATCATGAAATGCATGAAAAATAGCAAATGAAGTCAGAAAGGGTTGAAATTTTAGTATGTGGCTTTGCATGGTGCATATTGAATACACAAAAAGTATTGAGTTGAAATAGGTTTAAAAAAATGAAGTGCCTTTGTAACAAATGAGTTTTTGTCTTAAACCCTCGTACTTCGAAAGAGATGGTCCAGTTTGTACACGAAGTGCATCCAGTTTTTGTCGTAACCCTCTCAACTTTTGCACACATGTTATGTCGGTCAAATGATGAAACCATGCCAAGTTTCAACCTTTTCTGAGTTCATTTGTAGTGCTTTCCAATTTCAGGGGCATTTAGATCAAAATAAATCATTAAATGCATGGAAAATAACAAATGAACCTAGAAAGGGTTGAAATTTTCGTATGTGGATTTTAATGGTGCATATTGAATGCACAAAAAGTATTGAGTTGAAATAAGTTTAAATAAATGAAATGACTTTGTAACAGATGAGTTTTCGTCTTAAAGCCTCGTACTTCGAATGAGATGGTCAAGTTTGTACACGAAGTGCATGCGATTTTTGCTGTAACCCTCTCAACTTTTGCACACATGTTATGTCGGTTAAATGAGGATACCATGCCAAGTTTCAACCTTTTCTGAGTTCATTTGTAGTGCTTTACAATTTTAGGGTCATTTAGATCAAAATAAATCATTAAATGCATAGAAAATATCATATGAATCTAGAAAGGATTTAAATTTTAGTATGTGGATTTGAATGGTGCATATTGACTGCAACAAAAGTATTGAGTTGAAATAAGTGTAAAAAAATGAAATGCCTTTGTAACAGATGATTTTTCGTCTTAAACCATCGTACTTCGAATGTGATGGTCCAGTTTGTACACGAAGTGCATCCAGTTTTTGCCGTAACCCTCTCAACTTTTGCACACATGTTATGTTGGTCAAGTGATGATACCATGCCAAGTTTCAACCTTTTATGAGTTCATTTGTAGTTCTTTCAAATTTCAGGGTCATTTAGCACAAAATAAATCATTAAATGCATGAAAAATAGCAAATGAAGTCAGAAAGGATTGACATTTTAGTATTTGGCTTTTAATGGTGCATATAGAATGCGCAAAAAGTATTGGTTGAAGTAAGTTTAAAAAAATGAAATGCCTTTGTAACAGATGAGTTTTCGTCTTAAACCCTCGTACTTCGAAAGAGATGGTCCAGTTTGTACACGAAGTGCATCCAGTTTTAGCCGTAACCCTCTCAACTTTTGCACACATGTTATGTCGGGCAAATGATGATACCATGCCAAGTTTGAACCTTTTCTGAGTTCATTTGTAGTACTTTGAAATTTCAGGGGCATTTAGATCAAAATAAATCATTAAATGCATGGAAAATAGCAAATGGATCTAGAAAGGGTTGAAATTTTAGTATGTGGATTTTAATGGTGCATATTGAATGCACAAAAAGTATTGAGTTGAAATAAGTTTAAAAAAATGAAATGCCTTTGTAACAGATGAGTTTTCGTTTTAAAGCCTCGTACTTCGAAAGAGATGGTCCAGTTTGTACATGAAGTGCATCCAGTTGTTGCCGTAACCCTCTCAAATTTTGCACACATGTTATGTCGGTCAAATGACCAAGTTTCAACCTTTTCTGAGTTCATTTGTAGTGCTTTCGAATTTCAGGGTCATTTAGCTCAAAATAAATCATTAAATGCATGAAAAAATAGCAAATGATGTCAGAAAGGGTTGAAATTTTAGTATGTGGCTTTGAATGGTGCATATTGAATGCACAAAAAGCTTTGGGTTGAAGTAAGTTTAAAAAAATGAAATTCCTTTGGAAGAGATGAATTTTCGTCATAAACCCTCGTACTTCGAAAGAGATGGTCCAGTTTGTACATGAAGTTCATCCAGTTTTTTTCGTAACCCTCTCATATTTTGCACACATGTTATGCCGGTCAAATGATGATACCATGCCAAGTTTCAACCTTTTCTGAGTTCATTTGTAGTGCTTACCAATTCCAGGTTCATTTAGATCAAAATAAATCATTAAATGCATGGAAAATAGCAAATGAATCTAGAGAGGGTTGAAATTTTAGTATGTGGATTTGAATGGTGCATATTGAATGCACAAAAACTATTGAGTTGAAATAAGTTTGAAAAAATGAAATGCCTTTGTAACAGATGAGTTTTCGTCTTAAACCATCGTACTTTGAAAGAGATGGTCCAGTTTGTACACGAAGTGCATCCAGTTTTTGCCGTAACCCTCTCAACTTTTGCACACATGTTATGTTGGTCAAGTGATGATACCATGCCAAGTTTCAACCTTTTATGAGTTTATTTGTAGTTCTTTCATATTTCAGGGTCATTTAGCCCAAAAAAAATCATTAAATGGATGAAAAATAGAAAATGAAGTCAGAAAGGGTTGAAATTTTAGTATTTGGCTTTTATTGGTGCATATTGAATGCAAAAAAGTATTGGTTGAAGTAAGTTAAAAAAAATGAAATTCATTTGTAACAGATGAGTTTCCATCTTAAACCCTCGTACTTCGAAAGAGATGGTCCAGTTTGTACACGAAGTGCATCCAGTTTTTGCCGTAACCCTCTCAAATTTTGCACACACGTTATGTCGGTCAAATGATGATACCATCTCAAGTTTCAACCTTTTCTGAGTTCATTTGTAGTGCTTTCCAATTTCAGGGTCATTTAGATACAAATAAATCATTAAATGCATGGAAAATAGAAAATGAATCTAGAAAGGGTTAAAATTTTAGTATGTGGATTTGAATGGTGCATATTGAATGCACAAAAACTATTGAGTTGAAATAAGTTTAAAAAAATGAAATGCCTTTATAACAGATGAGTTTTCGTCTTAAACCCTCGTACTTCGGAAGAGATGGTCCAGTTTGTACACGAAGTGCGTCCAGTTTTTGTCGTAACCCTCTCAACTTTTGCACACATATTTTGTTGATCAAATGATGATACCGTCCCAAGTTTCAACCTTTTCTGAGTTCATTTGTTGTGCTTTCGAATTTCAGGGTCATTTAGCTCAAAATAAATCATTAAATGCAAGAAAAATAGCAAATGAAGTCACAAAGGGTTGAAATTTTAGTATGTGGCTTTGAATGGTGCACATTGAATGCACAAAAAGTATTGAGTTGAAATAAGTTTAAAAAAATGAAGTGCCTATGTAACAAATGAGTTTTTGTCTTAAACCCTCGTACTTCGAAAGAGATGGTCCAGTTTGTACACGAAGTGCATCCAGTTTTTGCCGTAACCCTCTCAACTTTTGCACACATGTTATGTCGGTCAAATGATGATACCATGCCAAGTTTCAACCTTTTCTGAGTTCATTTGTAGTGCTTTCCAATTTCAGGGGCATTTAGATCAAAATAAATCATTAAATGCATGGAAAATAGCAAATGAATCTAGAAAGGGTTGAAATTTTAGTATGTGGATTTTAATGGTGCATATTGAATGCACAAAAAGTATTGAGTTGAAATAAGTTTAAAAAAATGAAATGCCTTTGTAACAGATGAGTTTTCGTCTTAAAGCCTCCTACTTTGAAAGTTATGGTCCAATTTGTACATGAAGTGCATCCAGTTTTTTGCCGTAACACTCTCAACTTTTCCACACAAGTTATGTCGGTCAAATGACCAAGTTTCAACCTTTTCTTCATTTGTAGTGCTTTCGAATTTCAGGGTCATTTAGCTCAAGATAAATCATTAAATGCATGAAAAAATAGCAAATGAAGTCAGAAAGGGTTGAAATTTTAGTATGTGGATTTGAATGGTGCATATTGAATGCACAAAAAGTATTGGGTTGAAGTAAGTTTAAAAAAAATGAAATGCCTTTGTAAGAGATGAATTTTCGTCTTAAGCCCTCGTACTTCGAAAGAGATGGTCGAGTTTGTACATGAAGTGCATCCAGTTTTTTCCGTAACCCTCTCATATTTTGCACACATGTTATGTCGGTCAAATGATGATACCATGCCAAGTTTCAACCTTTTCTGAGTTCATTTGTAGTGCTTTCCAATTTCAGGGTCATTTAGATCAAAATAAATCATTAAATGCATGGAAAATAGCAAATGAATCTAGAAAGGGTTGAAATTTTAGTATGTGGATTTGAATGGTGCATATTGAATGCACAAAAACTATTGAGTTGAAATAAGTTTAAAAAAATGAAATGCCTTTGTAACAGATGAGTTTTCGTCTTAAACCCTCGTACTTCGGAAGAGATGGTCCAGTTTGTACACGAAGTGCATCCAGTTTTTTCCGTAACCCTCTCAACTTTTGCACACATACTATGTCGGTCAAATGATGATACCATCCCAAGTTTCAACCTTTTCTGAGTTCATTGTTGTACTTTCGAATTGCAGGGTCATTTAGCTCAAAATAAATCATGAAATGCATGAAAAATAGCAAATGAAGTCAGAAAGGGTTGAAATTTTAGTATGTGGCTTTGAATGGTGCATATTGAATACACAAAAAGTATTGAGTTGAAATAGGTTTAAAAAAATGAAGTGCCTTTGTAACAAATGAGTTTTTGTCTTAAACCCTAGTACTTCGAAATAGATGGTCCAGTTTGTACACGAAGTGCATCCAGTTTTTGTCGTAACACTCTCAACTTTTGCACACATGTTATGTCGGTCAAATGGTGATACCATGCCAAGTTTCAACCTTTTCTGATTTCATTTGTAGTGCTTTCCAATTTCAGGGGCATTTAGATCAAACTAAATCATTAAATGCATGGAAAATAACAAATGAATCTAGAAAGGGTTGAAATTTTAGTATGTGGATTTTAATGGTGCATATTGAATGAACAAAAAGTATTGAGTTGAAATAAGTTTAAATAAATGAAATGCCTTTGTAACAGATGAGTTTTCATCTTAAAGCCTCGTACTACGAAAGAGATTGTCCAGTTCGTACATGAAGTGCATCCAGTTTTTGCCGTAACCCTCTCAACTTTTGCACACATGTTATGTCGGTCAAATGAGGATACCATGCCAAGTTTCAACCTTTTCTGAGTTCATTTGTAGTGCTTTACAATTTTAGGGTCATTTAGATCAAAATAAATCATTAAATGCATAGAAAATATCATATGAATCTAGAAAGGATTTAAATTTTAGTATGTGGATTTGAATGGTGCATATTGAATGCAACAAAAGTATTGAGTTGAAATAAGTGTAAAAAAATGAAATGCCTTTGTAACAGATGATTTTTCGTCTTAAACCGTCGTACTTCGAATGTGATGGTCCAGTTTGTACACGAAGTGCATCCAGTTTTTGCCGTAACCCTCTCAACTTTTGCACACATGTTATGTTGGTCAAGTGATGATACCATGCCAAGTTTCAACCTTTTATGAGTTCATTTGTAGTTCTTTCAAATTTCAGGGTCATTTAGCACAAAATAAATCATTAAATGCATGAAAAATAGCAAATGAAGTCAGAAAGGATTGACATTTTAGTATTTGGCTTTTAATGGTGCATATAGAATGCCCAAAAAGTATTGGTTGAAGTAAGTTTAAAAAAATGAAATGCCTTTGTAACAGATGAGTTTTCGTCTTAAACCCTCGTACTTCGAAAGAGATGGTCCAGTTTGTACACGAAGTGCATCCAGTTTTAGCCGTAACCCTCTCAACTTTTGCACACATGTTATGTCGGGCAAATGATGATACCATGCCAAGTTTGAACCTTTTCTGAGTTCATTTGTAGTACTTTGAAATTTCAGGGGCATTTAGATCAAAATAAATCATTAAATGCATGGAAAATAGCAAATGGATCTAGAAAGGGTTGAAATTTTAGTATGTGGATTTTAATGGTGCATATTGAATGCACAAAAAGTATTGAGTTGAAATAAGTTTAAAAAAATGAAATGCCTTTGTAACAGATGAGTTTTCGTTTTAAAGCCTCGTACTTCGAAAGAGATGGTCCAGTTTGTACATGAAGTGCATCCAGTTGTTGCCGTAACCCTCTCAAATTTTGCACACATGTTATGTCGGTCAAATGACCAAGTTTCAACCTTTTCTGAGTTCATTTGTAGTGCTTTCGAATTTCAGGGTCATTTAGCTCAAAATAAATCATTAAATGCATGAAAAAATAGCAAATGATGTCAGAAAGGGTTGAAATTTTAGTATGTGTCTTTGAATGGTGCATATTGAATGCACAAAAAGTATTGGGTTGAAGTAAGTTTAAAAAAAGGAAATTCCTTTGGAAGAGATGAATTTTCGTCTTAAACCCTCGTACTTCAAAAGAGATAGTCCAGTTTGTACATGAAGTTCATCCAGTTTTTTCCGTAACCCTCTCATATTTTGCACACATGTTATGCTGGTCAAATGATGATACCATGCCAACTTTCAACCTTTTCTGAGTTCATTTGTAGTGCTTTCCAATTCCAGGGTCATTTAGATCAAAATAAATCATTAAATGCATGGAAAATAGCAAATGAATCTAGAGAGGGTTGAAATTTTAGTCTGTGGATTCTAATGGTGCATATTGAATGCACAAAAACTATTGAGGTAAAATAAGTTTGAGAAAATGAAATGCCTTTGTAACAGATGAGTTTTCGTCTTAAACCGTCGTACTTTGAAAGAGATGGTCCAGTTTGTACAAGAAGTGCATCCAGTTTTTGCCGTAACCCTCTCAACTTTTGCACACATGTTATGTTGGTCAAGTGATGATACCATGCCAAGGTTCAACCTTTTATGAGTTTATTTGTAGTTCTTTCATATTTCAGGGTCATTTAGCCCAAAATAAATCATTAAATGGATGAAAAATAGAAAATGAAGTCAGAAAGGGTTGAAATTTTAGTATTTGGCTTTTATTGGTGCATATTGAATGCAAAAAAGTATTGGTTGAAGTAAGTTAAAAAAAATGAAATTCCTTTGTAACAGATGAGTTTCCATCTTAAACCCTCGTACTGCGAAAGAGACGGTCCAGTTTGTACACGAAGTGCATCCAGTTTTTGCCGTAACCCTCTCAAATTTTGCACACATGTTATGTCGGTCAAATGATGATACCATGTCAAGTTTCAACCTTTTCTGAGTTCATTTGTAGTGCTTTCCAATTTCAGGGTCATTTAGATACAAATAAATCATTAAATGCATGGAAAATAGAAAATGAATCTAGAAAGGGTTAAAATTTTAGTATGTGGATTTGAATGGTGCATATTGAATGCACAAAAACTATTGAGTTGAAATAAGTTTAAAAAAATGAAATGCCTTTATAACAGATGAGTTTTCGTCTTAAACCCTCGTACTTCGGAAGAGATGGTCCAGTTTGTACACGAAGTGCGTCCAGTTTTTACCATAACCCTCTCAACTTTTGCACACATATTTTGTCGATCAAATGATGATACCATCCCAAGTTTCAACCTTTTCTGAGTTCATTTGTTGTGCTTTCGAATTTCAGGGTCATTTAGCTCAAAATAAATCATTAAATGCAAGAAAAATAGCAAATGAAGTCACAAAGGGTTGAAATTTTAGTATGTGGCTTTGAATGGTGCATATTGAATGCACAAAAAGTATTGAGTTGAAATAAGTTTAAAAAAATGAAGTTCCTTTGTAACAAATGAGTTTTTGTCTTAAACCCTCGTACTTCGAAAGAGATGGTCCAGTTTGTACACGAAGTGCATCCAGTTTTTGCCGTAACCCTCTCAACTTTTGCACACATGTTATGTCGGTCAAATGATGATACCATGCCAAGTTTCAACCTTTTCTGAGTTCATTTGTAGTGCTTTCCAATTTCAGGGGCATTTAGATCAAAATAAATCATTAAATGCATGGAAAATAGCAAATGAATCTAGAAAGGGTTGAAATTTTAGTATGTGGATTTTAATGGTGCATACTGAATGCACAAAAAGTATTGACTTGAAATAAGTTTAAAAAAATGAAATGCCTTTGTAACAGCTCAGTTTTCGCCTTAAAGCCTCCTACTTCGAAAGATATGGTCCAATTTGTACATGAAGTGCATCCAGTTTTTTGCTGTAACACTCTCAACTTTTGCACACAAGTTATGTCGGTCAAATGACCAAGTTTCAACCTTTTCTGAGTTCATTTGTAGTGCTTTCGAATTTCAGGGTCATTTAGCTCAAAATAAATCATTAAATGCATGAAAAAATAGCAAATGAAGTCAGAAAGGGTTGAAATTTTAGTATGTGGCTTTGAATGGTGCATATTGAATGCACAAAAATTATTGGGTTGAATTAAGTTTAAAAAAATGAAATGCCTTTGTAAGAGATGAATTTTCGTCTTAAACCCTCGTACTTCGAAAGAGATGGTCCAGTTTGTACATGAAGTGCATCCAGTTTTTTCCGTAACCCTCTCATATTTTGCACACATGTTATGTCGGTCAAATGATGATACCATGCCAAGTTTCAACCTTTTCTGAGTTCATTTGTAGTGCTTTCCAATTTCAGGGTCATTTAGATCAAAATAAATCATTAAATGCATGGAAAATAGCAAATGAATCTAGAAAGGGTTGAAATTTTAGTATGTGGATTTGAATGGTGCATATTGAATGCACAAAAACTATTGAGTTGAAATAAGTTTAAAAAAATGAAATGCCTTTGTAACAGATGAGTTTTCGTCTTAAACCCTCGTACTTCGGAAGAGATGGTCCAGTTTGTACACGAAGTGCATCCAGTTTTTTCCGTAACCCTCTCAACTTTTGCACACATACTATGTCGGTCAAATGATGATACCATCCCAAGTTTCAACCTTTTCTGAGTTCATTGTTGTGCTTTCGAATTGCGGGGTCATTTAGCTCAAAATAAATAATGAAATGCATGAAAAATAGCAAATGAAGTCAGAAAGGGTTGAAATTTTAGTATGTGGCTTTGAATGGTGCATATTGAATACACAAAAAGTATTGAGTTGAAATAGGTTTAAAAAAATGAAGTGCCTTTCTAACAAATGAGTCTTTGTCTTAAACTCTAGTACTTCGAAAGAGATGGTCCTGTTTGTACACGAAGTGCATCCAGTTTTTGTCGTAACCCTCTCAACTTTTGCACACATGTTATGTCGGTCAAATGATGATACCATGCCAAGTTTCAACCTTTTCTGAGTTCATTTGTAGTGCTTTCCAATTTCAGGGGCATTTAGATCAAAATAAATCATTAAATGCATGGAAAATAACAAATGAATCTAGAAAGGGTTGAAATTTTAGTATGTGGATTTTAATGGTGCATATTGAATGCACAAAAAGTATTGAGTTGAAATAAGTTTAAATAAATGAAATGCCTTTGTAACAGATGAGTTTTCATCTTAAAGCCTCGTACTACGAAAGAGATTGTCCAGTTTGTACATGAAGTGCATCCAGTTTTTGCCGTAACCCTCTCAACTTTTGCACACATGTTATGTCGGTCAAATGACCAAGTTTCAACCTTTTCTGAGTTCATTTGTAGTGCTTTCGAATTTCAGGGTCATTTAGCTCAAAATAAATCAGGAAATGCATGAAAAAATAGCAAATGAAGTCAGAAAGGGTTGAAATTTTAGTATGTGGCTTTGAATGGTGCATATTGAATGCACAAAATGTATTGGGTTGAAATAAGTTTAAAAAAATGAAATGCCTTTGTAAGAGATGAATTTTTGTCTTAAACCCTCGTACGTCGAAAGAGATGGTCCAGTTTGTACATGAAGTGCATCCAGTTTTTTCCGTAACCCTCTCATATTTTGCACACATGTTATGTCGGTCAAATGATGATACCATGCCAAGTTTCAACCTTTTCTAAGTTCATTTGTAGTGCTTTCCAATTTTAGGGTCATTTAGATCAGAATAAATCATTAAATGCATGGAAAATAGCAAATGAATCTAGAAAGGGTTGAAATTTTAGTATGTGGATTTGAATGGTGCATATTGAATGCAAAAAAATTATTGAGTTGAAATAAGTTTAAAAAAATGAAATGCCTTTGTAACAGATGAGTTTTCGTCTTAAACCCTCGTACTTCGGAAGAGATGGTCCAGTTTGTACACGAAGTGCATCCAGTTTTTGCCGTAACCCTCTCAACTTTTGCACACATATTATGTCGGTCAAATGATGATACCATCCCAAGTTTCAACCTTTTCTGAGTTCATTTGTTGTGCTTTCGAATTTCAGGGTCATTTAGCTCAAAATAAATCATTAAATGCATGAAAAATAGCAAATGAAGTCAGAAAGGGTTGAAATTTTAGTATGTGGCTTTGAATGGTGCATATTGAATGCACAAAATTTATTGAGTTGAAATAAGTTTTAAAAAATGAAGTGCCTTTGTAACAAATTAGTTTTTGTCTTAAACCCTTGTACTTCTAAAGAGATGGTCTAGTTTGTACACGAAGTGCATCCAGTTTTTGCCGTAACCCTCTCAACTTTTGCACACATGTTATGTCGGTCAAATGATGATACCATGCCAAGTTTCAACCTTTTCTGAGTTCATTTGTAGTGCATTCGAATTTCAGGGTCATTTAGCTCAAAATAAATCATTAAATGCATGAAAAATAGCAAATGATGTCAGAAAGGGTTGAAATTTTAGAATGTGGCTTTATTTCTTCTGCTTCTGCGCGGGATACCTATATATCATATGGTGGCATGGTGGCGGCGAAGTGGAAAACTTAAAACATTCAACAACTTAACATCTCAAACCTAGAACATAAAAAAACTACTCCTCCTCGTCGTCGGAGAAATCGTCTTAGGTGACAGAGCTGATGTCATCCTCCAGCGCTATCTAGTGGGGGTCACCGACGGGCCAGTTGGCGGCACCTCTCGCCCGTTCCTCCTCCGCCATCGCCTTGGCCGCCCACCGGTCCTCCCGCCATTCATGACGCTTGTGTCGCCGCTTCGCGCTCTCGGCCGCCAGCCTCGTCCAGTGTTCTGGCTCCTTCGAGGCTTCACGGGGATGGCTCGTGTACCAATCCTGCACGGCGCGCTGGTCCTGCTCCGAGGCGAGGCCGAGCACCGCTCGTCGGCGATGGTCCTCTTCAGTCAGGAGGAGCGGCGGATCTGCCATGTCCTCCACCTCTTCCATGCTGTGGCAGTTGCGGAAATTCATCTCCGCGCGCGGGCGGCCGAGGCTGCACGCCGCAACGTCGTACACGCGTGCGGCTGAAGATGCATGTTAGAACGTTCCGAGCCACACGCGCTCGTTATTGGCGCAGGTGATCACTGCCATGTATGAGCGTAGAGGCGCCCGCGGACGCCGTGGTAGCGGGGGTGGATTCGGCGGCGGGGCGGCATGGTGGCGGTGGCGCGGAAGCGAAAAGAGTGCACGAGAAGAGAACTAGTGGCAACTAGCGTTGCGTGGAGTCCTCTTCCACGCGCTTTTAACCGTACACGATTCTAAATCCAACCAATCAGGAAGAAGCACACGGATCGCGTGTTTTTTTCAAGCGCTTGTGAGTCGTTGGATCAGACTTGTTAGCCGTTGGATCCAACCAATCAGGAAGAAGCACACGGATCGTGTGTTTCTTTCAAGCGCTTATGAGTCGTTGGATCGGTTGAATGGAAAACAAAAACAAAAAAGTATAGCAATTTCATTATAGGACTTCCATTGAAGAATACTCCATATCCTGTCTAGAGGCCAGCGGAGGCCAGCGGAGAATTCTTTCGTTGACGGTCTAGAATTCTTTCGACCGAATACAAATCATGTTGGCGTTGAAATCGGTCACATCCTAGACAGTTTGTCCGAGAGCAGCAATTTGAAAGCTATGGTTACTACAGGCGCAAAAGGCAGTTTCATTAATATTTCACAAATGACTGCCTGTGTTGGACAACAGAATGTTGAAGGCAAGTGTAACAGCCCAGATTTCACAAAATTAAAATTTTGTTTTCGGTGTGAATTGTTTGATTGTCTGATTTTTTTGCGGTGTTTGCATCCCCGATTTATCGATCGACGATTATTTCCCCCCTCTTATCTCGTACTGGACGGAGACTCACCCTTGCCACCCTGACACTCGACCTTTGCGACACCGGGTTTCACCCGATCATCATTGCAAAAACCCGCACAAGACCAGCCGCAGCCAACGGAACGAAAAACCTCGTTTAATAAGTAAACTGGATATTTTTATAGCGTGCCAGAAAGTGTTCTCAGAACGGTTCCAGCGCAAGGTGAACGCCGCCGGCTCGACGCGCTGATCGCGCAGTTCGAAGTTTTACCCGAATCTGAGGTCCTACGGACCCTCGGCGGTCAGAAACGTCAACACCGCGTGTGCGAGAGAAAAACCGGGGTTGTTTTTGCAAACTGCCAGCCACCTGGGCTATATAAAGACCACCACTCTACCGTCCTTTTAAAGGGTTCCCCCTAAGCCAAAACTGCAGCCACCCCCTCACATATGCCTCAAAAATACCCCTATTTCGCACCAAACCCTAGCCAAATCTGAAAAACCAATCCCAGGCGATCTGGACCGTCGGATCGGCCGATCCAACGGCCTAGATGCGCCTCTACCTCCACCTCTCTCTCCCTCCTCCACCCGCCACGCTGTGGATGCCGCCGCCCGACTCCGGCCGGCAGCTGCATGCTCCGAAGCCTCAGCTCCTCTATCGCGCCCCCTCCTTCCCTCTCTCCCTTCTGACCTTCTTCCTCCCTCTCACCTCCTCTCTTTCCCTCTTGCAGGACGTCGACGGGAGGCCGCGCCGCCGCTGCCATGGTCGGCCTCTGCCCAGTCGGCCGCCCGAGCTCGGCCTCACACCCCACGTCCGCCGCGTTTGTTGCCCTGACCGGATTTGGCTGGATCCCGGCCACCGCGGCCCGCCGACGCTCGTCTGTCGCCCCGCCTCCCATGGCCGATCCAGCCGCCGCTGGCGAGGTCCCTGATCGGGATCAGCCTCCCGTTCCAGCGCCCCCGCGGCCCAGCTATCGTCCCTCGACCCAGCCTCCTCTCCAGCGCCAGGCTGCGCCCCTCAGCCGTCTTGGGCCGAGCCCAATAGGGGTGAGGACCCTCCTTTTTTTATTCTCTTATATGTTTTTCCCTTTTATCAATTTCTGCTAAGTCTTTTTTTATATTGCTGCTGATGCTGTATTGCGAGTAGATTTGCGATTAAACGTTAGCCCGGATGCAGTTGCGCCCAAAAGGAAATTTCTTTAGAATTGTGTGTACTTCAGTTCATCTTTTGTGAGCATTTTTATTGGAGGTCATCTTGATGTTGTTAATCTCTGTTGAAGTGGGCATCAGACTGTTAACTACTATTATTTCCTGTTAGTGTCCTGCTGCTGTTATTTTATTGCAAGTTTGATTGATGATTGTGACACATCCCTGATGCCTATGCTATTGATTCTTGTTGCATACTGTTAAGCACCATGTCTACTTCAATCCTATGCAATTACTTGTCATGTTTGCCTGCTGTAGCTATATTAATTCTTGCTCCAAAGTGGTGACCCTGATAATATGTGCTGCTGCTTATATAAAGTTGCTACTTTGCTGCCCTATATCTTTTTAACCGTGCATCCTATTGAGCATTGCAATATGTCATTTTGATCTATACCATGTCTACTTCCATTATATGTATTGGATTGTCATGTTTACATTTATGGTCATAGATAGTTTTAGCTCCAAAGTTGTTATCCCGCTGTTGTTGACAGCCACCTCTGTTTTTCTCTAAGTCTGTAACTTTCTGATGCCATGTTGCTTGCTTAATATCTTTTGATCTGTTATGCCTATGACCTTGATTCTTATTTGTACCTGATCACCATCATGTATACTTCATGCCCACATAATGCTATGTCATGTTGCTACACATTTGCATATATCTCTACTCCTGTTTATACAGCATTATGATAACATTTTCTGCCATGTTTTCCTGATTTTCACAAAGTCCTTGACCAGGAATGTTTTATAGCTTTTTGTGTTGCTTATAACTAGTGAACCATGATGCCTTTTTGCATAATCCCTTTTGTCATGCCTTACCTGCCATGTCTACTTTATATGCATAACATTTGTGAGCATGTTTGCATTCATTAGCCTGTTTATGCATTGCTCTAAAGTGTGCTTCCTGATGTTGGCAGATTGTGTTCCAAACTTGTTTTGCTTGTATCTTTTTAACCGTAACTCCGTTTGGAGTGTTCTTTACATGTAACTTGATTAGAATTTCATGTACTTTATGTTTATGCTATTGTTTTCTGTTGTTAGCCAACCTAAAATATGGTTTAGGTCAGAACAGTACCAAATTCTTTAATTGTCGTGGGGTACTTAGTGATATGCCATGTTTAAGTTGTGCCTCACTTAAATTTACTAGCATAGATAGTTTATCTTATGCATCACCTCTTGCCATGTTTGAGTGCTATGCCATGCTTGAGTGATTTTCCATGTTAACAACCTTTGCTCATCTTGTGTAGCTAAACAACATGAACCCTTGTAAATGTGCGGTATCGTCGTGTGTGACGAGTATTCCACTTAACCTGTTAGTAACCGCTCTCGACGGTAGGTGCGTTGTCTCGTGTTGCCTTCTTGTTATTGCTTTCTCGTGATTGCTTCATAGTAATATATGATTGCTCGTCGATTGTATTTTCTAGTGTTTCCTTCTTGTGTGCTTCTGCGGGTACCTCTCGGAGACGTTGCGAGCTTGCGATCGACTTCACCTTCGGATCATCTTCTCATCAGGTAAAGTGGAGCATATATCATGCTTATAACTTTCAGCTCACTTGCGCCTAGGTGTAGGATAGAACGATTGCTATGTCCTACCACTTTATATTCATGCCTCTCAAATAAACCGAAATAACCATGTCCTCCACATCCCAGCAAACCTTGTTGGTCTATGTTACTATTGCTCGCCGCTCAGCCACTACTTAGTATGCATGCTAGGATGTTATCAATTGTTACCTCCTGTTACTCCTTGTATTGGGCTATCACATTATTATATTGTTATGGATGATATGATTATTATAATGTTGACTATATTCGACGAAGGATGGAAGGTCTAGGCTATCCCGCCCCGACGTTTTGTTCCATTCGAGTCACCTAGGATCCGAGTTCCGGGTATTGGTTTTAAGATTGAGCGTGCCTAACCGCATGTGGGATTTTATGGGGACCCCTTTTCTTACCTACCTAGCTTCAAACATTTCTAGTGGTGGCCCAAGCTGATTTACCATTTGCAAACCATGCATATATATCTGTCGGGTCGCTCCTAGCAGACATCCTTTAAACCAACCAGGGCCAGCGGGGACTTTGTTTCCTTGTTGGTCCAACCTGTGCAGCTGAGGACCCGGCCTCATGTGAGAATTACCGGCAATCCAAACCTGCGACAGACGGTAGAGACCAGATCGAGAGGGCGGCCGGCTCCTGAGCTGGATGTCGACTCACCGGGGGCCACCCGGATTTGTTCGTTGTTAGTTCGAAGGAACTATCGTTTCGGATCTCTCGGAACTAAATCATAAAATGGTTGCCTGTGATGGGTAGCAACTGAGAGAGATGGGCGTGCGTGCGTAGCCTTTTAATGGGCAGTTGGTACACCCCTGCAGGGTTAAATATTTTCGAGAAGCCGTGTCCACGGTTATGGACGACTTGGAACCTACGTCTTGTTCATATATAACATCAACTGATTCATATTTAATAACTTGATCAACGTGTGTGTTCCTTGACTGCTTCTTCTTCATTAGGATGCGAAGAGGAGGACAAGGATAGGATAGGTGTTATGCTTGCGTAAGTAGTTGATAGCAAGACTTGTTGGAGGCGATTCCTCATCGAGTGCTTGGTTCTCATCTTACTCTCAAATAGACCGTTAGCCACTCATATATTGCTAGTGCGTCTACAACCTCACCACTACCCTCTTCTTACCCGTGAGAAGTTAGTTACAAGACTTTTGATATATTCTCACCCCATTCTTTTCTTTTCCCTTTTATGTTTTTCCTGATCGGCCGCTGTAGTTGATTACCACCTCGACTCTTCTTCTGGACGCCTTCGTGGAGACTCGATGTAACACCCTCTGACTCAGCAACAGTAATCACTACAGTGATTCCACTGTTAGTGATCATTACTGTTGATGGTCAAACCATGATCACCTTTGATCATGGCTCTGTCAGATTCTCACCCTGATAAAATTTTCAAATTATAAATTTGCTCCATGAATTGTGGATGCCTGTCCATCACCTTGATCATGGTTAAACCCAATCCCCTAGTCATTTGTATGATCCAAAGGCAATGATGATTATGAAACCAATGTTGGGTTATCAAAATTTCTATGGAATTCAAAATGGAAATGAAAATCATAGTAAAACCATAAATGATGCTACCACTTTTATCAGTTGCAATTACTCAGTGGGTCACCTTAAAATGGAATGGATTTAATTAAATTAATTTAGGACTAATAAGAATATAAGAAAATAGCTTTGGGGAATTATTAATTGCAATGGAATAAAAAAATAAGTGCAAATTTTAAATGAACTAAAATTTGTGAAACCAATTTTATAAAATATGGAATAATCAGTAGGTATTATTCAAAATGAATTTGGAATTTATTAAGTAATTTAATAATATAAATATATATCTACATATAAACAGTAGCCAAACAACCCCTTTTATTCATTTCTTGATTAAATAAAAATCCAATAGATTTTATTCATGGTCCAACCTTTTGTGGGAGTGTGTTTTGGTGCAACACCAATATTGGGACTGGTGACCTATGTAATAAAATTTAATTGATAGCTAAACAAAAATTAAACAGAAGAAAAACCCACAAGAAAAACAGAACAAAAAAATAATAATAATCAAAAAATCGCCTGGGCGAGGCCCAACCCACCTCCCTCCCTCCCTCTCTCTTTTTCCCCACCGACACCCTCCCCTCCCCTAACTCCCTCCTGCCCGTGCCCCCTCCCCCTGCCCGATCCAGAGCGAGGAAACCGGCAACCCCGGCCCCGCACCCGACCTCCCTCAACCCCGGCGGACCGCCACGACCCCGCGCCGCGCCGCCGCACCCCTGGCTCCGTCGCCGCCCCCACGCCCCTGCGACCCCGGTGCTCACCGCCAAGACCCGCCGTTACCCGCACTCTCCCTCCTCTAGCTCCAAACCGGCGAGGCCCCCCCTCCCTGCAGCACCTCCTCCTCGACCACCCCGCCCCCCTTCGACTCCCTCGCCCCCCTGGCCGCCCTGCTACCTCCGGCGCATCGCCCCCTCCCCCACCGTGAGCTCCTTCCCCCCCGGTTTCCTTTCCTCTGTTACAAATCTCGGCCGCATCATGCCCTGTCCCTTGGCCGCGCCCGCTTGAGCCAGTTGCCGCCTGTGCATGTCCCCCTCCATGGGCCGGTCACCCTGCAGCGCCCCTCGCCCCCGCTCACCACCATGCTCGGCTCCGGCCACCTCCGTGGCCGCGCGCCCCTCCCTTCGCCTTGCGTTGCAGCAACGGTTGCGCGCGCCTGCTCCACCGCGCATGGCCACCCCCCACAACTCGCCGCGCAAACCCACTCGCCCCCCGGCCGGGATGGCCTCACGGTCGATCCACGGTCCTCCGCCGGCGTGCTCCGTTTGGAGCCGGGGGCTAACCCCCTGTTTAGCTAACAAATAACCCCCCTAGTCCACTGACATATGGGCCTATGTCCCTAATTAAAACTGCCAAATTAATTATATTGAAGAGATCCCCCACTGACACTGACAGGTGGGTCCAGGCCATTAGGATAATTTCCTGATAAATTAAAATGTTAACTAAACTATGTGTGAGTGACATGTAGACCCATCCCCCTAATGATTATTTGTTAGATTAAAATTATACACTGTTAGCCTTTGAGTCTATGACAGTAGGTCCCACCAGTCAGTTTGACCAGTCAAAGGTCTCAGCCTATGACAGGGTGGCCCCACATGTCAGTGGCACTATTCTGGATAAGGTTGTGGATAATGTTGATTTAATAATTAAAAGAAAATCTAGAAAATGATTTAAATTGAATAAAACTTTGAAGTTCAATATCTTTTAAATCGTAACTCCGATGAAAATAATTTATATATCAAAATTGATCAGAAAAATACAACGAATACGGATACGCTACCCATACCCCCACCACACCCCACTAACATACCGAACACGGGACATTCCCCCTCTGATTGCACTGTCCGGAAATTACCCAGGGCCGGTAAAACTTTGCCGGATGAAAATGTTCTGAACATGAAAGTTATTCAGAATGAATCAACAAGCACGGATACACTAACCACATGTCTGTCAGATGTCTCTAACATTGCAGACATGGAACCTTCCCCCTCCGGATCATCGGTCCGGTAATCAACCGGTACTGATGAGTCATCCCCGGATAAATTCCTGCTCCGGGAAAATCACTGAACACTGCGTTAGAGCTCCGTTGCTTTATATCTTCTATGTCATACAATTGTATTACTTTGTATTTATTGTTTCCCCTCGTTGCTCCGATAGACCTCGTTGCTGCCGCCGACTACATCGTTGCCGAGTACGACTACTACGTCGACGACCCTACCCCTACCGTCGAGCTTCCAGGCAAGCAGAGCCATTCCCTTCCCCAGATATCGCCTATCTTTCCGTACATTTCTTGCACTAGGCATTTTTACTGCTGCTGCTAGGTTGCTTACCTATTCAATTGCATAGCCTGTCATTGTCGCTCCTTGATGTACCTTTCCGTATCCTATGCTGCCTATAAATATATATATTCTATTCAGCAGTGAACCCTGCGCATTGTTAGCTAGGTTTAGAATAGCGGGTCGTGATCACTCTAGGAGTGATCGCGGAAACGATATATTACAACTGCAACAGGTACGGATCAATGCAGACGCCCTAGGGAGCCTACAACGGCGAGATCCTGGCGAGTCGCTTCGAGTTTGACTTACGAGTGGAAGGACTCGTATTTCACTCTCGTCGGCTCAGTAGTGTAGCATCACTAGGATGATACGAGGGTATTCCTCTTTAGTTCATTCCGCTGGTGTCTCGGCACCACCGGGGTGATATGAGAATATTCCTCTTTAGTTCATTCCGCTGATTTCTTTGTCGAACCTCTTCAAGTGTACCATCGAGGGTGATTCCTCCTGGTTTCACTTGATGGTAGGCACTCGAATCAACTGGTGTCCTTACAGGTAAGGAGTCGAGTGACCCAACGGTGCCCTCGCAGGGTATCTTAGCGGAACGACAGGTCAGGTGTATTCCACCGGGGTGCGGAGGGCCTGGTACTGTTCGTGGCCGACAGGTATCTTGTTGTACGAAAGTCGAGCTCTTCGGAGCAAACGCGAGACAAGGTAAGGAGACGGTTCACCTTGTTGGTAACCGCACGAGTTGGTGGGACGTCAGGGCAGGCACCGATGTTACTGGTGGTCCTGACTGATGTCGTTGTCCGCGACTCACCTAAATAAGGACAACGATAACGGTTGTTCCGACAGATAATAACAAAATGCTAAATGGTTCGGCGGATGACTTGAGAGGTCTGTTGGTCTGTACGCACTACCTTCACGTGGGATAAGGAGTTATGGGCTCCCCTGCATCGTAGTTTGTCCGAAAGATCTTCAGACGTCAGCAGTATCGCGGTCTGATTGCCGGGAAGCGGTGTGTCTTCTTCGCTCGAGCGGTGTATTTGGATTTGCTTTTGCTTCACCGGCCAGCCTCGCACCATGCAGGAGCTTGCAAGGGTGAGGGACCTAGACCCCTTGGCACATAGGATATAGTCCGGCGGATGGCCTCTCTGTTGAGCCTAGGATGGGTTGCAACGTGTCGGATATCTTTGGTGGAGCGTGCCCTAACAAGGTGCCCGCCACCCTAGAGATCTGAGCGTGCAGGCTGAACAGTAGTGCACCCCTGTAGGGAGTTTAATCTATTCGAATAGCCGTGTCCACGGTAACAGGACGCTTTATGCTGAAGCTGGATCTTACCACTACAAAATACTACTATTAAACTGTATGGTTCCGGGTCTTCTTCCTCGCAGGGAGTCGAGGAAGGGAACTCGGAGGCATTATTATTATTAATCATTACAACTTACTATTATACAATGCTGCAACAACTTCTGCTTCATTGTTATTTTATCCTTTGTATAAACTGTTGGCTATTCTCTTCTCATGCTGCAAGACACGTCAGAAGATGCTAGTCTTCGATAGGCCTAGCTTCTTACCCTTATTCTGATTTCTACCTTGCAGTCCACTATATATAGCCTCCCCTTTCCATTTGATACAATACATAATGCTTAGTGGCGGACGTAAGACTCACGGGTATGCTAGATACTCACCTGCTTTATTTTCCCCTTTTATTTTTTTGCCTGATCGGCCGCTGCAGTCGACGTTGGAGCCTTGGAGTCCAGGAGCAGGAGATCCCCGATGCCGACCACCGCAACATGAAGATCCCCGATGCCTTCTACGACGTCGAGTTCCCCTTTGACCAGGAGTAGTTTGGAGGTTCCCAGGCAGGAGACCTTTCCTTTTCGATCGAGTGTTGATTTTGTGCTAGCCTTCTTAAGGAAACCTTGTATCCTTGTGTCTGTACTCAGATACTATTGCTTCCGCTAACTTTGTGCTCTCGAGCTTTTGTATTCGATCCCTCATGGCCCCTGGCTTGTATTAAACAACTTGTATTATTTTTATTTGTAGAGATGTGTTGTGATATCTCACCGTGAGTCCTTGATCTCGATCGTGTACCTTGCGTGTATGATTACTGTACACGGTCTGATTTTGGGGGCGTCACAAGTTGGTATCAGAGCCGACTGCCTGTAGGATACCCCCTTTCCACTCCTTGGTCGAAGTCGAGTCTAGTCTTTGCAAAACTACTTTACTAACAATGTCGTGTGGCTTATCGACCCACGTCGCAAACTTGGTGGTATTAGGATCCTTTTCTCCGTACCTTTACTCTGGGATTCTACTCTCTTATCCTTTCGGGTAATTTTACAAACTCTGAAATTAGGATCTCGTGGTCGCATCTACCCGGAGAGCCGTTCACCCAAGATGATCGCTTGCTTCACCAGAAGATTCCGAAGATTACTCTGCGATGAATTCCCGAGAACCTACGTGTTCGTCGCCTTTGCAATCCCCTGCCATCGATAAGTATGTATCGATAATTACATCCACCTCTCGATCTGGAAATCATAAATCCCTTGTACTTCATCATCAAATTATTCGGATGCTTCTATCACCCGATGCCTTTGCATTCTTTCTCCTTCTGGTTGAGTGACGATACTCATATCGAATTCTTTGCGAATCACCCGACCTTTGGTGGATTATTATCCAACTAATCTTACATGGCTTCTTCCATGTGTCAATTTGATTCATCGTGTGAAATGCCATCCCCGCCCCTCGATGATTTGTGTTATCATCGACAACCTCCCTTGACTCCCTGCCAATACAACTTGGTCGTGTACATCGTGCTCTGCTTTCCCTTGGGAAAGATATACACCTGATACTTGTGTATCATCACATTTTCCTTTCCATTGGTCTGTTTAACCTTTCTTGTAATGTATCTTATCTAAGCAGTGAAATTCCTTTGCTTGTGTACACACCTTGGTGTGCAACCTCATCAGTAACACCTTGTTGCCATTGTTGATGACATTTTGGTAACCACCGGGACGAGAACTTTGCCAATTTGTCCGCCTCGTATTAACGAGCAGGAAATGGTTCTCAATGTCCAATGCCCCTGGTACCGATGTTGTTGCCGACATAGCTCATGAGCTGTTATCTAAACATCCTTGCATCGTGTTCGCGTAATATGCCACCACTCTAACACACAGTTCCACAGGATCGAAACCTGACTCATGTCACCTACCTTGTGATATTCAGTTTGATACCAGACTCAATGCTTATGCCTTATGCTCTGAAACCTTTTCCATCATCCGTCATCGACGTTGAATGCATGTCTATCCACTTGAAACATCTCATACCTTCTTTTGTTTTTATCGATGTATTCCCCCGAGTTTAAACTCGAGAGATACTTTGTACCCCATTCCCTCGGACAACCTCGGTTGATCAACCTCGTATCAATCCGGCCTCCCTTAAATTTTCCTCCTACCCCATCCGTAAGTAAGATGAAGACCCTGGATAAAGAATAACAACTCGTTGAGATGCACTGATGCAGAGAAATGAAGACATCAACAAGAAGGATCAACTCCTTCGAGAAGGGAAACAAGAACCAGAAGATTCGTTAGAATACGAAACCAAAGTTTTACCCCTTCCACTACCTTTTAATTCTCGGGACGAGAATTCTTGTAGTGGGGGAGATTTGTAACACCCTCTGACTCAGTAACAATAATCACTTTAGTGATTCCACTGTTAGTGATCATTACTGTTGATGGTCAAACCATGATCACCTTTGATCATGGCCCTGTCAGATTCTCACCTTGATAAAATTTTCAAATTATAAATTTGCTCCAAGAATTGTTGATGCCTGTCCATCACCTTGATCATGGTTAAACCCAATCCCCCTAGTCATTTGTATGATCCCAAGGCAATGATGATTATGAAACCAATGGTGGGTTATCAAAATTTCTATGGAATTCAAAATGGAAATGAAAATCATAGTAAAACCATAAATGATGCTACCACTTTTAACAGTTGCAATTACTCAGTGGATCACCTTAAAATGGAATGGATTTAATTAAAGTAATTTAGGACTAAAAAGAATATAAGACAATAGCTTTGGGAATTATTAATTGGCATGGAATAAAAATAATAAGTGCAAATTTTAAATGAACTAAAATTTGTGAAACCAATTTTATAAATTATGGAATAATCAGTAGGTATTATTCAAAATGAATTGGGAATTTATTAATTAATTTAATAATATAAATATATATAAAAAGTAGCCAAACAACCCCTTTTATTCATTTCTTGATTAAATAAAAATCCAATAGATTTTATTCATGCTCCAACCTTTTGTGGGAGTGTGTTTTGGTGCAACACCAATATTGGGACTTGTGACCTATGTAATAAAATTCAATTGATAGCTAAAAAAATTAAACAGAAGAAAAACCCACAAGAAAAACAGAACAAAAAAAATAATCAAAAAATCGCCTGGGCGAGGCCCACCTCCCTCCCTCCCTCTCTCTTTTTCCCCACCGACACCCTCCCCTCCCCTAACTCCCTCACGCCCGTGCCCCCTCCCCCTGCCCGATCCAGAGCGAGGAAACCGGCAACCCCGGCCCCGCCCCCGACCTCCCTCCACACCGGCAGACCGCCACGGCACCGCGCCGCGCCTCCACACCCCTGGCTTCGGCGCCGCCCCCACGCCCCTGCTACCCCGGTGTCACCGCCAAGACCCGCAGCTACCCGCCCTCGCCCTCCTCTAGCTCCAAACCGGCGAGGCCCCCCTCCCTGCAGCACCTCCTCCTCGACCACCCCGCCCCCCTTCGACTCCCTCGCCCCCTGGCCGCCCTGCTACCTCCGCCGCGTCGCCCCCTCCCCCACCGTGAGCTCCTTCCGCCACGGTTTCCTTTACTCCGTTACAAATCTCGGCCCCGTCCTGCCCTGTCCCTTGGTCGCGCCCGCTTGAGCCAGTTGCCGCCTATGCATGTCCCCCTCCATGTCCCGGTCACCCTACAGCGCCCCTCGCCCCCGCTCACCGCCATGCTCGGCTCCGGCCACCTCCATGGTCACGCGCCCCTCCCTGCGCGCTGCGTTACAGCAACGGCTGCGCGCACCTGCTCCACTGCGCATGGCCACCCACACACCTCGCCGCGCAAACCCCCTCGCCCCCCCGGCCGGGATGGCCTCACCGGCGAGCCACGACCCGCCGTCGACGTGCTCCGTTTGGAGCCGGGGGCTAACCCCCTGTTTAGCTAACAAATAACCCCCCTAGCCCACTGACATATGGGCCCATGTCCCTAATTGAAACTGCCAAATTAATTATATTGAAGAGATCCCCCACTGACACTGACAGGTGGGTCCAGGCCATTAGGATAATTTCCTGATAAATTAAAATGTTAACTAAACTATGTGTGAGTGACATTGGGACTCATCCCCCTAATGATTATTTGTTAGATTAAAATTATACCCTGTTAGCCTCTGAGTCTATGACAGTAGGTCCCACCAGTCTGTTTGACCAGTCAAAGGTCTCAGCCTATGACAGGGTGACCCCACATGTCAGTGGCACTATTATGGATAAGGTTGTGGATAATGTTGATTTAATAATTAAAAGAAAATCTAGAAAAGGATTTAAATTGAATAAAAAACTTTGAAATTCAATATCTTTTAAACCGTAACTCCGATGAAAATAATTTATATATCAAAATTGATCAGAAAAATACAACGAATACGGATACGCTACCCATACCCCCACCACACCCCTCTAAAATACCGAACACGGGACGTTCCCCCTCCGATTGCACTGTCTGGTAATTACCTGGGGCCGGTAAAACTTTGCCGGATGAAAATGTTCTGAACATGAAAGTTATTCAGAATGAATCAAAAAGCACGGATACACTAACCACATGTCTGCTAGATGTCTCTAACATTGCAGACATGGAACCTTCCCCCTCCGAGTCATCGGTCCGGTAATCAACCGGTATTGATGAGTCATCCTCGGATAAATTCCTGCTCCGGGAAAACCACCGAACACTGCGTTAGAGCTCCGTTGCTTTATATCTGCTATGTCATACAATTGTATTGCTATTATTGCTATTTATTTATTGTTTCTCCCCCCCTTTATTCTCCGATAGACCTCGTTGCTGCCGCCGACTACATCGTTGCCGAGTACGACTACTACGTCGACGACCCTACCCCTACCGTCGAGCTTCCAGGAAAGCAGAGCCATTCTCTTCCCCAGATATCGCCTATCTTTCCGTACATTTCTTGCACTAGGCATTGTTACTGCTGCTGGTACGTTGCTTACCTTTTCAATTGCATAGCCTGTCATTGTCGCCCCTTGATGTACCTTTCCGTATTCTATGCTGCCTATAAATATATATATTCTATTCAGCAGTGAACCCTGCGCATTGTTAGCTAGGTTTAGAATAGCGGGTCGTGATCACTCTGAGAGTGATCGCGGAAATGATATATTACAACTGCAACAGGTACGGATCAATGCAGACGCCCTAGGGAACCTACAACGGCGAGACCCTACCGAGTCGCTTCGAGTTTGACTTACGAGTGGAAGGACTGGTATTTCACTCTCGTCGACTCAGTAGCATAGCATCACTGGGATGAACGAGGGTATTCCTCTTTAGTTCATTCCACTGGTGTCTCGGCACCACCAGGGTGATACGAGAATATTCCTCTTTAGTTCATTTCGCTGATGTCTCTGTCGAACCTCTTCAAGTGTACCATTGAGGGTGATTCCTCCTGGTTTCACTTGATGGTAGGCACTCGAATCAACTGGTGTGCTTACAGGTAAGGAGTCGGGTGACCCAACGGTGCCCGCGCAGGGTATCTTAGCGGAACGACAGGTCAGGTGTATTCCACCGGTGTGCGGTGGGCCTGGTACTGTTCGTGGCCGACAGGTATCCTGTTGTACGAAAGTCGAGTTCTTCGGAGAAAATGCGAGACAAGGTAAGGAGACGGTTCACCTTGTTGGTAACCGCACGAGTTAGTGGGACGTCAGGGCAGGCACCGATGTTACTAGTGGTTCTGACTGCTGTCGTTGTCCGCGACTCACCTAAATAAGGACAACGATAACGGTTGTTCCGACAGATAATAATAAAATGCTAAATTGTTCGGCGGATGACTTGAGAGGCCCGTTGGTCTTTACGCACTACCTTCACATGGGATAAGGAGTTATGGGCTCCCCTGCGTCGTAGTTTGTCCGAATGCTCTTTAGACGTCAGCAGTATCGCGCTCTGATTGCCGGGAAGCGGTGTGTCTTCTTCGCTCGAGAGGTGTATTTGGATTTTCCTTTGCTTCACCAGCCAGCCTCGCACCGTGCAGGAGCGTGCAAGGGTGAGGGACCTAGACCCCTTGGCGCATAGGATATAGTCTGGCGGATGGCCTCTCTGTTGAGCCTAGGATGAGCTGCGACGTGTCGGATAGCTTTGGTGGAGCGTTCCCTAACAAGGTGCCCGCCACCCTGGAGATTCGAGCGTGCAGGCTGAACAATAGTGCACCCCTGCAGGGAGTTTAATCTATTTGAATAGCCGTGTCCACGGTAACAGGACACTTTATGCTGAAGCTGGATATTACCACTACAAAATACTAGTATTAAACTGTATGGTTCC
This sequence comes from Bromus sterilis, assembly GCA_950022295.1. Taxonomy (NCBI): domain Eukaryota; kingdom Viridiplantae; phylum Streptophyta; class Magnoliopsida; order Poales; family Poaceae; genus Bromus; species Bromus sterilis. The sequence continues at coordinate 279,073,044 of OX465595.1, read as the reverse complement.
GGGTCTTCTTCCTCGCAGGGAGTCAAGGAAGGGAACTCGGAGGAATTATTATTATTAATCATTACAACTTACTATTATACAATGTTGTAGCAACTTCTGCTTCATTGTTACTTTATGCTTTATATAAACTGTTGGCTATTCTGTTCTCATGCTGCAAGACACGTCAGAAGATGCTAGTCTTCGATAGGCCTAGCTTCTTACCCTTATTCTGATTTCTACCTTGCAGTCCACTATATATAGCCTCCCCTTTCCATTTGATACAATTCATAATGCTTAATAGCGGACGTAAGACTCGCGGGTATGCTAGATACTCACCTGGTTTATTTTCCCCTTTTATTGTTTTGCCTGATCGGCCGTTGCAGTCGACATTGGAGCCTTGGAGTCCAGGAGCAGGAGATCCCCAAAGCCGAACACCGCAACATGAAGATCCCCGATGCCTTCTACGACGTCGAGTTCCCCTTTGACCAGGATTAGTTTGGAGGTTCCCAGGCAAGAGGCCTTGCCTTTTCGATCGAGTGTTGATTTTATGCTAGCCTTCTTAAGGCAACATTGTATCCTTGTGTCTGTAATCAGATACTATTGCTTCCGCTAACTTTGTGCTCTCGAGCTGTTGTATTTGATCCCTCGTGGCCCCTGGCTTGTATTAAACAGCTTGTATTATTTTGATTTGTAGAGTTGTGTTGTGATATCTCACCGTGAGTCCCTGATCTCGATCGTGTATCTTGCGTGTATGATTACTGTACACGGTCTGATTTTGGGGGCGTCACACTCGACGACTATTACACTACAGGAAATCTAGTCTATTGCAACAATATTTATTGCTACAACCACATTTCGTTGCAATCAAATGCAATATTGCCACCAATTTCCCGTTTGTGATAATAGGCTCCGCATATTACCACGATTCAGTTTTGTCGCAGTAAGTACATAATTTGTTGCAATATAGGCCATGTATTGCAATAAAACGTATGGGCGTTGCAATATGACCCTGATATTGCGACATGCTATTTTTTGTTGCGCGAGTTGGACATTTTGTTGCAATAGGAACTAGGTATTGCAACAAAATATCAGTTCGTTGTAATATTCAGAAAGATATTGCAACAACTATGTCACTGTGCGATAGGGGCGGATATTGTTGCAAAAAAATTTGCCAACTATTGCAACAAAACACATATTGGTTGCAATAGTGTATATTTTTCGCCTCGATTTCTCTGTATTGCAATAGCTATTGTTTACTGCGACAATTGTGTACTCGTGGTAATATCTAGAGAATAATGCAATAATCCACCACTGTTGCAATAAAGAACATGATATTGCAACGATATTCCATACAGTCAACGACACGCCATCATGTGGGCCACTTGAGCCATGGCTCCTCGGTAAAGGTAATTGTTTTAGTAGCCCCTAATACATGTGACACCCACAAACTTGTCCTCTACTTGCAAATACCCCTCCCCATAAACTTGTAAATTGGGGTGGGGTGGCCCAAAAACTTATAATTCAGATTGATTAATACCCCAAATCGCTCAGTGCGTGCCACGTAGGACTTCACGTTGTCAAGTGCCAAAACTACGCTTGACACGCACCAACACGATCCTTGATCTCTTTCAACATGTCCATGTACTACGGTCCAAACTACGATTGACACCCGTATTCACTGACTTGGCCATGGTTCAGGCCCACCATGTCGTTCCCCACTCTCTGGAATCCCCAGGGCCTTGTTTGGCTGGCGTGGATTACCTTGTATGTCAGTGTATTATCCAACGTGTCTTGGGTGAAAACACTCCAATCACCCAATCCCCTCAAGCCATAAACCCGTCCAACCCTCTTCTCAAAATTGTTCTTTGGGTGAGCAGGGTTTGCTTCATTGAAAAAACCATTGTCGTGGAGTAGATTTGTGTAAGAAAGATTCGATTTTTTTGAGTCATTTCAGGAACAATTTAGCACAACAACGTTACAAAAACTTTGCACAATAATGTAGTAGAAAGAAACAATCTCAGGGTTTGATCATTGTATAAAGTTGCAGATACTGGGGAAATTCAAAGATGAGCCCAGGCTCATCTACTCCTGCGCAAAAGATCCTCAAAAATACATTTGAAAAAAGTTCAAAAAATTCTAAATTTTTTGGTGGTGAAAGATGCTTATATGTGAGATGTTTCTGCAAATTTTGGAGAAGTTTGGACTTCTGGAGAGCGCGCGCCAAAAAAGACAAATTCAACCCGAAATAGTGCATGAACAGTGTCTTATCAAGAAACTGCAAATTTGTCTTTTTTGCCGCGCGCTCTTCAGAAGTACAAACTTTTCTCAAATATGCAGAAACATCTCGCACATAAGCATCTTCCGCCACAAAAAAATTTGGAATTTTTTGAGTTTTTTTCATATTTATTTAAAAAAAATTAGTCTTCCCGGGTGCAAATGCACCTGGGCACCGAATCGTTGCTTCCACCGATACGGTTTCATTGTTTACAGAATAAGCTTTGCCATAGCTGCACCACCAGAATAGAAGCTTGGTTTATCATTCTGCTTGCCCAGCTTCAGGACAAGGGAGGAAGGCATCGGCAGCGATGAAGCAGCAAGGGTTAGCGTCCGCTGGGCCGCTGCGCCATCTAGAGAAAATGTAAAAGGAGATGATTAAGTGCATGTATGGTGCTTACCAAAATATATAGATATGACTTTATTCATTTGTCTTAAGATAAAAGAACTAGGTAATGCAGCTGAAAAGTGCAGACTATGACTACAAAACTAGAATACTAATTAGGTTGCTGAATAAAAGCATAGGCAGCATGTTGATCAAATTAATACAGACCGGTGGTGCAGCGGACGCTCACCCTTGCTTCAGCACTCTTGAACCAAGCTTGGATTAGAGACATAGCTGGAGGCATTTCGGTACGAGCCATTGCAGAGTATCTTTGGGTTTGGGATTTGGTGTCTTCTGTCCAGCTTACAGAGGGTGCAGCCGATACTTTAGTATGGAGGAGAACTTTGCATTGGCAGTTCACGGTCAACTCGGCGTATCGGATGTTCTTCATGCCCAATGTTCGATTTCCATGTCATAGGGCCATCTGGCACTGCAAAGCGCCGCCGAGATGCAAACTCTTCATGTGATTGGTGGTTCTCCGGAAGTGCCTCATGGCAGATAACCTACAAAAGAGAGGATGGCCATGTGATCCAACCTGACCCCTTTGCCGAGCTAAACCGGAGGATTGTACGCATCTTTTCAATGGATGGCGATTCTTGCAGAAGGTCTGGAATCTGCTTAGCCACTGGTCTAGAGCAGACTTCCAAATTCGGCTGTATGCAGGCTGCCTGCCGCACGCAAGAAACACCGACGGTCGCCGCCACTGCTTCCCTGCGCCTAGGATGGAACTAAAGGCACCACTATTTCGTTATTTCCCCACGCTGGGGATGAAAAATCTGCCGTGGCCGCTGTGCAAAGTCTAGACGTCTTGATGGAATAGCTCGAACCAATGTGATCTTATGGCACCATGAGTATACTTGGATCTAAACTACAACTAGCAACTTTGATTACTGAATCATGCACTAGCATGTTTATTTCATTTTGCAGTATTTGCCGTTGTGCATGATTTATCTCCACCACGTTTAGTAATCAGTACCCAATCCATGCACCCAACTGAATGACTGATGAGCACCGTAGAAAAAGATGATTTCGTATTCAGTATTGTAAATTAACTACTGTATTATTAACTTTATTAAACTGGAACCTCCTCATAGTGGAGTCGTGATTTCAAATGCACTGTATGATTGTTTGGCTGCATGGAAGATTGAGGACAAAGTAGCTAGTATCACTTTTCATAATGCTGCAAATAATGATCTCGCTGTCAAGTTCTTCCTTGCTAAATTAAAAAATAGAAAGGCACTTTGGTTTGAAGGCAATTTTTTGCATGTTAGATGTTGTGCTCACATTATGAATCTGGTTGTCCAAGATGGTCTTAAGATGATTGAACATTTGACTGACAGAGTTAGAGAGACTATCAAGTATATTAAGAAATCAAATAATCGTTTTTACAAGTTTCAGAATGATATTGATTCTCTCAACAGAAAAATATGACCCGTATATTAAACAAATTCTTAACAGTAAAAATACAACCAACAGAATCAAAGGTAATGAAAGGTGATTTAGCTGCCGCTAGGAGTAACATATTGACGAGGAGCCGGACCAGATTAAGTACCTGAAGCATTAGGTCCGACGGACGGGGCAACGGCTGTCGGGGCGATGCCGGACGGGGACACAGCGGACGCTGCGACGCCAGACGGGGACGGAGAGACGGGGGCGCTGACGGCGAGCGAAATTGGCGACGACGCCACTAGGGTTCGTCCTCCTGGCCAGATGCGACTGTGCGGTCGTGTTATTTGTTTTTTTCTTTGAGCTTGATTCCTGGGAAATTTTGGTTCGAGATGCAACTGGTCCGGTTCAGCCCAGTGACCCGCTGGTTCGGCCGAGAAAAAGGAGGGTCAAACCTTTTTCTCAATACTTAAAAAAAAACTGGTTGCTAAAATAAACTATAGTTGCTCAAAAAAAACTCTAGTTGCTAAAAAAACTACAGTTTTGGAGAATAGTGTAGTTTAAAACCACAATATTTATTAGATTTCAACATCTTAAATTATTTAATACTACTTCGGTATTTTTTTAAACTAAAGTATTCTCTAAACACTTAAAAATACTGAGATGCCAAACATGGCCTAAATTGTTCCCCAAACGATGTACTGGATCGACGATTGGGAACGATGTAGACATCGATGTCGGCGAGTGCACGCTCGTCGTCGAAGCTTAATCCTCCAAGCATCCGGAGAGGATGGTCGAGGGGGGGTGACGAGTAGCTACAACTGGCAATGACAACATTAGAGGGAATGCGCCGGATTACCCCTCCTCGATTCTTGCATCTGGTGGGGTTTTCACCCCTCTAGTCGACTTGGCTTGGTACGACAAAAATATGTCGGTTCCACACCTACACAATGTTGTTTTGATTGGATGACCACACGAAGCAACTAAAGCGCATCATTTGATTCGTCGTGTCCATTATTTAGGACATCTATGTTGGAGAGATTTGTTTAGAAGGTAATCCTCCAAAACCTTAGTTCAAACATGGGGGGCTTAGCTTAGGGATCTCAACGGCGACGGTGAGGATGATCAGATCTGCGGAAAAATCAAGCAAGCATGCACACAGGGGACACAAGGAGCTACCCATGTTCGGGCCACCGTGGTTGTGTAAGACCCTACTCCTGCATGTCTGGGATTGCTCCGGTGGAGATGGTCACGGTGATTTTACAAGCTTTGGGGTGCGGAATGGCCGACCCCTTCTTTGGTGCCTTGGCTAGCACTTAACTACCATGGCCTTGGGCCTCTTCCTCCACAAATCGGAGGGAAGGGATCCCACATCGTCCATCATTGTGAACATAATTCATCGAATCCGAGGAAAAACAACATTACAACATAAGAATTATAAGAAAGATGCCTTGATCATCTTAGGAAGCTCACAAGGTCTAGACAATGAAGCACAAGATTGGTGAGAAGACATTTACTAGCTTGCTGCCATGGACCCATGGTCCAAGGATGGAATACTCACGGAGCATCCCGGAGGTAATCATGGTGATGAAGGGGCCTCCGAAGATCAATCCTTTCTCCGGCAGGGTGTCGGGACAGGAACTTATGCTGATCCCGATCTCGAAATCGCGGTGGCGGAGAAACAGTGGTGTATATCGCAAAAGGGGTCCTCCCCGAGGGTTTATGTACTGGAGGGTAAATATAGGCCAAAGGGGGGGATAGTGCACGCTCGCCACCGTCGGCTTTGTCCTTCAAGTAGCCGGAGAGAATGGTCGAGCGAGGATGAAGAGTAGCTACGAGCGGTAGCGACAACATTAGAGGGGAGGGTGCCGGATTGCCCCTCCACGATTATCAGATATGGGGTTTTTTCGCCCTCTAGTCGACTTCAGTTGGTAGGAAAAAAATAGGTTGGTTCCACCACTTACACATGTCGTTGTTTGGTTGAATGACCATGGGAATCAACAAAAGCGCACCATTTTATTCGCCATGTCCATTATTTAAGACATCTACTTGTTTTTTAACGCAAGAGCATAAGCTAGTAGTTTTAAAGTGAGGGTGGGGGTGTCATGAGGTTTCTGTCAATGAGAAGTCCGAACCACCTCCATTACCCCGGACGGGTTGGCTCTTGTTCGTGTGTCGACTATAGGCTCATACGATTGGGAATGACGTGGACATAGATCTTGGCTAGTGCGCGCTCGCCGCCGGTGGCTTCGTCCTTCAAGTAACAGGAGAGAATCGTCAAGAGAGGATGAAGAGTAGCTATGGGCGGCGATGAGAACATTAGAAACGACGAGAATATGACCAAAATAATCGACATTAGAAGCGACGTCGACACACCATTATCCTCGGTCGACCCAGTTGATGTTCGTGTGACGGCTGCAGTCTCCTCGCCAAAAGAAACGACTCAGTACCATGGTAATGTCGCAGACATGGATCTCGAGCGGCGCGCGTTCATCGCCGGTGGCTTCGTTCTTCAAGCAACCAGAGAGGATGGTTGAGGGAGGATAATGAGTAGCTACGACTAGCGGTGACAATGTTAGAGGGCGAGTGCCGGATCGCCCATCCACGATTATCGGCTCTCGCGAAGATACCATGACGTATGAGTGAATCTACGTACTAAAACATGTCTAGATACATCCACTTTCGAACAAGTATTTTGGACCGGATGGAATAATATTATTTTTAGAAGCAGATATATTCCATACTGATTCGAAATATATTTTTCAAATTTATTTCAGTATTATAAACGATCACTTTTAATAATTACAGTCCAAACAAATAATTAAACGTGTACTGGACGTGTTTTAGTTCCTTCCCACTAACCACTAATATTTTTTAACTTTTCACGAATTTTTTATCCTTCCCGCTAAGTATTAACCTCCCGCTAACAACACGTAATAAGTACTCCGATTAATTCTCTTAACGAATCGTGAGATTGGATCTGAGCTAGCCCTCCATCCTCACGGCGTCATGACGGTGGCGCCGACCCAAAGGAACACACCGGAGTCCACCAAGAGAAAATCACAGGTTATTTTCGTTGGTCCTTCTCCTTCCTCCGCCCGCTTCCTCCCAAATCTCCTCCGCATAGCCAACGCCCTTTCCATCGTAGATACGCCTCCTGACTCCTAGCTCTAGCCTCTGGCTGTCTGGGATGCCCGCGTCGCCTTCCTACTACAGCCCCCCCCCCCCTCGCCGGCGACCAGCATGGCGGCGGCGCTCAGGCCGAGCTGGGAGACGGTCAACCGGCTGTCATCGATGCCGTCGACGGCCTCGGCCACGGCGACCACAACCATGACGACTGCTACCACGACCTCGCCGATCCCGCAGTTTGACTGGGAGCTCTTATAGAGAGAATTCTTTGATTTGATTTCACTGTCCAGATTTAGGTTCAGTTAGCACTAGTCGATGCTTTCAGTTCGCACTGTTCTGAATAATTCCGTGATCACGACCTCGTCGATGCTTCCATTGTTGAGGTTCTAAACTGATCTGAATTTAGGTTCAGTTAGCACTAGTCTGTTAGCAATACTGATTTGATTTTATTTCTCATCTGGCCAACTTGGTGGCAATTTCCTTGCTGATGTATGCTTTGGAAATGGTATGTCAATTAGGCTTCTTGAAGCAACCAAGAATAAGATGATATACCTGTTTTAGAAAGTGGGTAGTGTTGTCGTATCAAACATAAAAATCATTTCATGGTTATATTTCAAGAATAATTACGGGCCACTATTGATAGATAAGATCATTTCATGGTTATATTCCAAGAGCTTGGCACACTTTTGAGATCAGACATAAAATCCTTACAACCGCTTTCCATAAGCCTGAAAATATAATATATTCAATAGTGTCAATGTGAGAAACTGCTACCACATGATGGAGTGAAGAAGTACACACTATCTATGGAACCACGACCAAATTAGTCACAAGAAGTTCTATTGATCAAAAGTATATGATGTACAAGATATTTTGACATCCTCTTGAAGAAAAAAATTGGCCACTGCTACTACTGCTCTTTGTTCTTTATATTGGACATGGTGTGCATCTTCTCATATTAGTTAGTGATTGAACATGGTTTATCTTGGAGTTGGATATGTAATAATTTATGCCTGCTTTAACCTTTAAGTATTGCCACTACTGCTGCTCTTTGTTCTTTATATTGATGAATAGCAAGAACTGAAGTTGACAGATGTTAATCACTAGCAGTTTAATAATTATGAAATGGAATCTACATTTTGCTTTGTTTCTGTAGTACACATGATTTCTTGTCCTCTTCTATACAAGGCAGTAAATTGATTGACTTGTTTCCGCAATAAATTTCATGTATAATCTGATTGTCCCATTCGTATCAAGAGCAGTACGTCCATGTTGTAATTATTCTTTGGACATTATTCTTTACATTTGCTGATATGCATGTGTAGCTTCTCATATACGATTTGCATGTTGTAATTATTTGTATCAAGACAACAAAGATCTGGTAAATCTTTATGACATTGAAGTTGTCTCTACCATTTGCTATAATGCAGAAAATCCTGGATTGCTTAATCTTCACAACCAGTAAACCTTATACAGGAACTCAAGAAGAATCTGGCACTCCAGTGTCTGCTAATGACATGTGTGCATTGGATGAATGGCCATCCCATACTTGCCGCAACCGTGAACAACTACAGAATGGTACGAATTTTGGTTCATATTTGTGTCCTAGTTTCTTACTAAATATACCAAGTAATGCAATATTTCTTGTATGATTTGGGTTGTAGAAACTGATGGACAGAAGAAGAAGAAGGGGCGAGGCGTTCTCAAGGATTTTAAATGGTCTAAGAAGCGTTATGCCAATGGATCAGAAAAGCTTAATATCGCATTCTCTGATAATTTGGGTGGTATGACGTCGTAGTCCAAACCTGCAAAATACTCTTTGAAAGACCGCTACTAGCGCTCCAACAAGGCAAAATGTAATTGCTCCAAATGCGCTCATACAAGCTGCAACAAAGATCAATAGAATGTTTCGAGCAATGGTAAGTCACAACCTTGGCTTCTCTTCATGTTGACATTTATTTGATTAAACCGAGCATGTCTCATTTGCTATCCACACACGTGTTTCTAGTTGCATCATACCAATATTCCTTATTTAAATGCTGGTGGGCTGTTGGTTCATGATTATTTTTTACTGTTACCTTCTTCCGTCTAACCATGATTCCTTGTTTAAATATAGGTTCATGGTTATTTGCATCAAACCATGATTCCATGTTTAAATATAGGTTATATTCAGTTAGGTTTCAGTCCTGATAAAATATCATAAGAATTTCCTGATAAAGCTAGAATTTCAATTGTGCAGTTCCCCTTTGGAAGTAGTAGTCCATCTAACTAATAATTAGAAGCCCAGAAAAAAACTAAATGCCCAAAAGCCCAACTAATGGAAATTATCTTCTTTGGAGCCTTTTGCCGTTTTTGGTCAATTAGTGCTGCTTGTCTGCTACTTATGGGTTCTCGAAGACCTTGTCATTTTGTTGTTGGAGACCTTGTCCTTTTTATGTTCACTTAAGTCTTGTGTGTGGCACTACTATGAAACTGTCAATTTATCATTTATTTAGTACTGGTGGTATTCATATTTTCTGCATGTTTGGTGCATCTCTGATGTCTCCATTTGTTAAATATTTTTTATTGGCAAAGGCTTTGTTTCCCTGGTGAATTGGAGTGGTGATGAACTGCTAAGGCACCACTTGCCAACATGTATGCATGATGTTCTAGATTGCTAATGCTAAGTTAGTTATTTTTTTAGCTGAATCCTGATGCACATATGCATATATGCATGGCATTAACCATTCTTGTTTTTTCTAACGAGCTGCCTACGAGTCCAGCCCTAGCTATTGCAGTTGTCTACTGTCTACTGTAGTTATGCACATTGTTTATTCTTCTTGCAAATGTAAACTTCTGATAGCTTGCACTGTTGTAGTTTGCCAATGAAAATTACAATGGTGCTGAAATAATTTTATATCATTTGTTATGTTGGACTGATTAACTTGAGCTAAACAATTTCTTCATTTTTTGATTGCAGGATCCAAATATTTAATTGGTCTGGACTATAAACCATAGATAGTTTAATATTTGCACTTAGTTAGGATAGCACATTCAACATGTTCAATGATTGCTAAATTATTTTACCGATATTTGTTATGAAAAATGTGATAATCTACATTGTATACCTATGGTTCGAATCATGTAATAGAATGCCCTTTTTTTTAGTTGCAATAGTGTATTACCACAACCTAGTTTTGGTTGCAACAATTTAGTACCACCACATTCAGCTTTGTGGAAATAGTCCTTTCGCCACGAAATGCTTGTATTGTCGTGATAGCTACTCGCCACAAGTAGTTTGGCCGTTGTGATAACCATTTGGCGCCACCAAATCTAGCTTTGTTGAAATAGACATTTCTCCACAAATGGTATGTATTTTCGCAATAGTTTTTCGCCACAAGCATTTCGGTTGTTGTGATAACCACTTGGCGCCACAAAATTCAGCTTTGTTGAAATTGTCCTTTCGCCATGAATCGTTTGTATTGTTGCAATAGTTTCTCTCCACAAACATTTTGGTAGTTGTAATAACTATTTGTCACCACAAAAACTAGCATGTTGCGATTTTTTGTTACCACGTTTAGAGAGTTGTTGCCATAAATTAATGCCACAAACAGTGGGTTTGTGGCGAAAGAGGAGTACGCATGAAAACAAGAGTTGTTGCTATAGTGTTTGGGTCTATTGCAACATTTGGTTGTTGCTACAGGAGAGATGCGCCACGAAACAAGTTTTGTTGGAATAGGCTATCGCTACAAATGCGTATCGCCACAAACATCCAATTGCCATGGTTTCGATGCCTGTTGCATTAAGCTATCCCCACGAACCAAATTGTGGCATCGAACACATGCGGCCACGAGAAAAAATGTGGCAACTTGCCAAATCGATGTTGCAATAACACACTTTCTTGCAACATTTTTGTTTTTCGTGGCAATAACCTATTACCATGCGTCCTTTCGCAACGCTTGGCAACGAAAGTCATATCGTGGCAATATGTACCTATTGCCACAATTTGACACTTAATGCCACGAATATTGTTGTTGCAATAGACACGATTTCTTGTAGTGTTAGTTAGGTGGATCCCGGCGGAGAGCCTGGACCCGTTGATGGTACGATTTCTCGCCCCCTTGTTGGTTACCCAAAGTGGAAGGTTGAGATGTAGATAGCGGCAATTTCCCTTAGCGAAGGTGCTTAGGTTGAAGTGTCGAACCAATAGGACTCCAATAGATACAAGAAGGTGGTGAAGTGAACAATGGCGCCGTTAACAACCGAGGTTGCTAACTTCACCTGGACCTGCACACACAGCAAATTACTTTTCTTCCCAACGAGTACAGATGAGTTGTCAATTCCTCCGGCCTTGTTGTTTACAAAGGATAAAATGCACGGGACACTAATGACAGTGATAGCAACGGAAAAGTAAATAAAGCAGTAAATTGATAGTGGGTGTAAACAACATTTGAAATATGGACCGGGGTCCTATGATGTTCACTAGTGATGTCTCTCTCCCAAAAGATGATAAAATAGCCATGCGAGGTAAAAAAATTACAGCTGGGCAATTGACAAGATTATGTGCGCAAACCAATGCTAACTATGCTATAAAGAAAGGAAGAGGCTCAAAAGCATGGGCGGTACGCCAAGACAAGTAGACCGCAATCCATCTGCATCTACCTACTAATCACCCACCTTGAGATATCTATCCAGAACATCTCGCTAGTATTAAGTTGCGAATCCCACCCAAAGTGTAAACTCAAAGCAACAAACAACTGCATTAAAGAACTTTGCGTAAAGTAAACAATCCTTGCACCCGCAAGTACAAGCACCGTTGTTTTCCCCCTTGTGGCAACAACACATCCCCTAGACTCATGTTTCTGTCACTCAAGCTAGTCATCAGGGGGCATGAACCCACAATCATGCATAAAACTCCCTCTTAGAGGCACTACCTACTACTTGGCCAAAGCAATAAACAGCAACAGAGAACATGCAAGACTTACTCTAGAACATAAATATAAAAGAGCAGAATCAAATATATTACTCAAACACAATCTGAACATAGTCTCATAATCCATCGGATCCCAGAAAACTCAGCATAGCAACAGCAGAAAGATTACATATGTGCCTCGATCGTGTAGGGAAGCTCACGAGGTCTAATCCATGAAGAACAAAGAGGGGAGGAGAACATCACATAGCTACTGATCATAGACCCATGGCACAAGGTGGACTACTCACGGTTCATTCGGGAAGCATCCATGGTGGTGGAGAAGCTCCCGGAGGTGGTTCCTCCCTCCGGCAGGGTGCCGAGAAGAGGTCTTCTAGTGCTCCCGATCTTGGAAGCGCGACGGCGGCGGAACAGAGGAGAGATCGCGAAAAAGGGTTCCTGTCACGGGGGTTTCACGTCACGAGGGATATATAGGCGAAGGGGCAGCCAAGGGGGCCACCAGGGGTCCAGGCGCCCCCTGGCGCGGCCCCACCCTAGGGCGCGCCGGGAGGCGCCTGAGGCCCTGGTGGGTCCCCTATGGCCCCCCCCTCGGTGATTCCCGAAGTTTCCGTATCGCTGATTTTTTATTGGATTTTTCCCGAATTTGTGGAGAACTTTTAATATGGGGGAAACCTGAAATAGAAAAACAGCAGAAAACAGGAACTGGCACTGGGTGCACTGAGTTAATAGGTTAGTCCAAATATGATCAAAAGTGTATGGAAGTTCATCAATATCATAGCAATATCACTCAAAAGAGGCATGGAGCAAGCAGAAATTATAGATACGTTTTGGACGTATCAACATCCCCAAGCTTAATTCCTGCTCGTCCTCGAGTAAGTAAATGATAAAAGCATAATTTCTGTGGTGACATGCTAACAAGCATATAAGAACTTTTAAGTAAAGCAATCAAGGCATGTAATTCAATACAAGTCATAACAAGCAAGATTCTATATTTAGTATTGAAACAAGCAACATAAGAACATAAAGGTGCAAGAGCTCTCGCTGTCCGTGACTCGAATGTCTCCAAATGGTGTTTGCGTGCAAGAAAGGGGATAGGGATATACGAGAAAAAGTATTTTTGTGTTGAGAACTCAATCTACTAAAGTTTCACACTTGGTCTTCTTTGGAATCTTATCTTGACTCATCCCAGACCACTAGCCAGGTACAAGTCAAAATGATCCACTCCTTTTCGACATTTTGAGAACTCATGCAATGGATGAGCGTAAGAAAGAAAGTTCACACTTAGATGGCAAAGAGAGAATATGGTGGAGGAGGAAGACAAGAAGGCTCACATCAATGAGGACAATCATAGGCGAGAGAAAGCCAAATGATAGATATGATGTGAGGAGTAGGGATTGCCATGCAACGGATGCACATATGAGCTAAGGTAAGCTCTCCAATGAAACTAGTGGAGGTGCATCCAACTTGCTTGCTCAAGAAGACCTAGAGCTCATTTGAGGAGGCTCATCAGTGGAATATACAAGCCAAGTTCTATAGTGTCAAGGTCCCCACATAGCTATATGCATGAATGATAATCTCTATGGAGTACAAGATATAAGAGGGAGTACGAGTGTCGATCTCTCAAAAGGAATAGTGGTGTGCCCCCCTTCTCTCTTTTTATTTCCTTTTCTCTTTTTTCTATTTTTTCTATTTTTTTGGTGGCATCAATGGCTCTTTCTATTTCTCTCATTTGTCCTCTTTGGGATCTTTTAATTTGTCCACTTTGGGATCTTTTAATTTGTCCACTTTGGGATCTTTTCCTCACTTTAGGGGCAACAATCTATATATTACAAAAAGTATACAAGATCTTTCACACTTTACAAAAGTACTTAAATCGTAAAGAAGATGTAACTATCATGATGTATGCAAATGTATGCTTCTGCCAGTGTAGCAGGATATGCAATGATACTAGCGCGTCATGTAGCAATTAGGGCAAGGCCCAACTAGCATGCGGCTCATCGATCAAGCAAGTAGCATGTATGAAATGAAGATCAAGTCATGAGAAGGTGGATGTTGCATGGCAATGTATCTTGGAAATGTTATGGAATTGCCTTGGTAGGTAGGTATGGTGGCTGTTTTGAGGAAGGATATCAGGAGGTTTATGATGACAGAGCGTATCATGCCAAGGGTTTGGATGTACCGTCGAAGGTGGATGCCAACTCTCGGAGTGAGAAGAAAGCAATGCACGACACAAGAGAGGCTAGAAAAATATGGGAAGGTGGAAGTGTCAACTTTCGAATACTCACATTAGTCCGAAGAACTCATGCACTTATTATCGGTAACTCTCAATCTAATAAGGAGGTTTCACAAAGATAAAAGTACCCCGAGGAGGAGTGTATGGGGTTTTGGTCATCCTTGCGCATCCTCGACTCATGGTACGTGAGTGTACTCTAATATTCGACCCCTCAAAAGAGTAGTGATCCATCTAGTAGCTAAAGTTCTCAAATAATTTTGTAAGTTTTGAAAATAAACACGGATTGCCCAACATACGACATCTATCACTAATAGGCTAAAGCTCTTGACACCAAAAGTCCAAACATTACTCAAAACAATACCTCAAAACTATTGCAAGTTACTACTACAAAAGAATAGCAACCTCAATTACCTACTTCAAGTCAAGACACAAAACTCAGTGCAACAGGCAAACTCTCTAAACAAGATAAACATGAAAATTCAAGAGAGTTCCAGCAACAAACTAAACAAAAGCTCTTTTAAAAATATAAGCATGAAAACTAAGAGCTAAACATGACAGTAGCTATGAAAAAGGTAAAGAACAATCACAACAAAGATATAGGCATGAAAAATCCTATGATGTGTTCTAGATTTTGAAAGTGGAGCGTGTTTCTCTCCCACACAAAGAAAGCTGGGTTCTAACTTGTTATGAACAGCAAGCAAAGCTAAAGAAAACTAAAAATAAAACCTAAGAGCGAGACGCTCCAAGCATAGCACATAACGCATGAAGTGATAAAAATATAGTGAAACGAGAGACGAACTTATAATTGTTGATGGAGAAGGGGATGCACGGGGGCATCCCCAATCTTAGACGCTTGAGTCTCCTTGAATATTTCTTGGGGATGCATGGGGGCATCCCCAAGCTTGAGCGCTTGACACTCCTGAATCTTCTTTCATCATCTTTCCTCGCACACTTGAAAACTCCCTTCATACATAACTCATCATAATCTGATTAGCGAGGTTAGTACCCATAATAAAATAATTTTTTCTCTACTGGAAACAAGGATATCCTTGAAGAGCTACCGTTTCTCAAGATTTCAAAAAAGTTTTTTTGCAAAGAAAAAGCAAGTTTAAGGTTCGCAAAATGAAGGAAAGGCAAAACAGAACAGAATCTATGAAAAACAGACCAACAGGTAGTAAGGAATTTTTTAGGGATACTTCTACAACTCAAATAAAAAAACTCAGAACATACGAAACTTCCGTAATTGTATAGAGCACGCTGTGTAAAAATTTCAGCTCAAAAAGATGAATTGGGATTTTTCTTTGTTTTTTCCGTCACGAGGACAGAATCTGTTTTCTGGACAACATGTCACAACTTTCACTTCCCTTGCCATATGAGGCTATAAATGGCACAAAGCTTGAAAAGTAAAGATACAATGATGTTGCTACAGTAGTAATAATCATCAAGACCACTAAAAACAGAAGTGAAAACATCTTGGGTTGCCTCCCAACAAGCGCTTTCTTTTACGCCTTTAAGCTAGGCATAAAGATTATAAAAGATGCTCTCATAAGAATAAGGACTTGAAGCAACAGAGAGCATCAAGAAGAAAATATGAAACACATTTATGCCTAACCCACTTCCTATGCATAGGCATATTATAAGAAAAGAAATCATAGAAGCACAAAGTGACAAGCATAGGAAGGTGGAACAAGAGCAACTTTAAAATTTTCATCAAAAAGAGAGGTGTTTTGTAACATGAAAGATTTTAGAACCAAGCTTTCCTCTCTCAAAGTAATTTTCAGTAGTATCATGAACAACATCAAGAATATAACTATCACATAAATCATGTTGTTCATGACCTGCAAGCACACGTGTATAGTTTTCAACACGGTCTTTAGGATCATAAGATAAATGCAACCCGTCACATTGACGTTTAATAAGGACAAAACTCTCCGGAATATTTGGAGATTTCAAAAGGATAATAGGAAAATCAGGTGTGGGTGCAATAGCAACAATTTCATGCTTAACATTAGGAACTATAGAAAGTTCATCTCCGTAAGCATCATCCATAGTGGCATCATGGCCATAAGCATAGACGGCATCAACTTCATGAAAAAGGGATATTTCAAAAGAATCCATAGGATCAAAACACTCATATAAGGTAAGATTCAAAGAGTTTCTCTCATTAGAAGGTAGACATGGATGTATCCATTCTTCCTCCTTTTGTTCGTCACTCTCCTCCTCTTTTTCATCCAAGGAGCTTTCGGTTTCATCAATTTCTTCTTTCATAGAGTCCTGCAAAATATTAGTCTCTTCCTTTGGGGGAGAGATTCTCTCAAGATGATCAGTAATATAATAATTTTCATCATAATTTTCCAACCAATAGTTAAGTGTAGCACGACTCTCAGATTTGTAAGGGGCGTCATTAATATTTCTAAGAAGAGAAGTAATTTCATAGGCACCCTTATAAGCAACAAATTTTCTTCTATTGGCTCTGCATCATAAAAATCATAATTTCCCTTAGCATAAGAAGCTAAGGTTTCATCATCATTGTACTCACATTGGAAAGAAAGGTGTTTGTGCCTCATAAAGCAACAAGATTCATCCCTGCAGAAAGATATATTATATATTGAGCAAAAGTTTCTAGCATACTCATACAACTGGTGTATTTGTTTCCATAAGTGTATCCCGTTTTGAGACAAGCAGTGTTCCTTGTACCACTTTTGTTGATCCTCGGCGAATCCTCCATGCCAATAAGATCTGGTTTCAAAGAAGTCAGACATTGATTGAAAAGTAAGGAACTAGACATACATTTTTTTGGATTTTTGATAAAGGACACAGAGATAAAAACTGAAAGGTAAACTAACAAGATTAAAAAGAAAAGATAAAAGATAGTGTGCAACTCCCCTATCTTGAAGAGTGGAGTGCCCGGCAATGGCGCCAGAAATTTCTTTTGATGGTATGATTTCTTGCCCCCTCGTTGGTTACCCAAAGTGGAAGGTTGAGATGTAGATAGCGGCAATTTCTCTTAGAGAAGATGCTAAGGTTTAAGTGTCGAACCAATAGGACTCTAGCAGATACAAGAAAGTGGCGAAGTGAACAATGGCGCCATTTACAACCGAGGTTGCTAACTTCACCTGGACCTGCACACACAGCAAATAACTTTGCTTCCCAACGAGTATAGAGGAGTTGCCAATTCCTCCGGCCTTGTTGTTTACAAAGGATAAAACGCACGGGATAATAATGATAGTGATAGCAACAGAAAAGTAAATAAAGCAGTAAATTGATAGTGGGTGTAAACAGTATTTGAAATATGGACCGGGGTCCTATGATGTTCACTAGTGATGTCTCTCTCCCAAAAGACGATAAAATAGCCATGCGAGGTAAAAAAAGTACAGCTGGGCAATTGACAAGATTATGTGCGCAAACCAATGCTAACTATGCTATAAAGAAAGGAAGAGGCTCAAAAGCATGGGTGGTACGCCAAGACAAGTAGACCGAAATCCATCTGCATCTACCTACTAATCATCCACCTTGAGATATCTATCCATAAAATCTCGCTGGGATTAAGTTGCGAATCCCACCCAAAGTGTAAACTCAAAGCAACAGACAAGTGCAATAAAGAACTTTGCGTAAAGTAAACAATCCTTGCACCCGCAAGTACAAGAATCGTTGTTTTCCCCCTTGTGGCAATAGCACATCCCCTAGACTCACGTTTCTGTCACTCAAGCTAGCCATCAGGGGGCATGAACCCACAATCTTGCATAACGCTCCCTCTTGGAGTCACTACCTACTACTTGGCCAAAGCAATAAAAAACAACGGAGAACATGCAAGAATTACTCTAGAACATCAATATAAAAGAGGAGAATCAAATATATTACTCAAAAAAAATCTGAACATAGTCTCGTAATCCATCGGATCCTAGCAAACTCAGCATAGCAACAACAGAAATATTACATATGTGCCGCGATCGTGTAGGGAAGCTCAGGAGGTCTAATTCATGAAGAACAAAGAGGGGATGAGAACATCACATAGCTACTGATCATCGACCCATGGCCCAAGGTGGACTACTCACGGTTCATCCGGGAAGCATCCATGGTGGTGGAGAAGCTTCCGGAGGTGGTTCCTCCCTCCGGCAGGGTGCCGGGAAGAGGTCTTTTGGTGCTCCCGATCTTGGAAGCGCGGCGGTGGCGTAACAGAGGAGAGATCGCGAAAAAGGGTTCCCGTCATGGGGGTTTCACGTCATGATGGATATATAGGCAAAGGGGGCAGCCAGGTGGGCCACCAGGGGTCCAGGCGGCCCCCTGGCGCGGCCCCACCCTAGGTCGCGCCGGGAGGGAGCCTAGGGCCCTGTTGGGTCCCCTCTGGCCCCCCTCGGTGATTCTCGAAGCTTCCGTATCGCTGATTTTTTATTGTATTTTTCCCGAATTTTTGGAGCACTTTTAATATGGGGGAAACCTGAAATAGAAAAACAACAGAAAATAGGAATTGGCACTGGGGTGCACTGAGTTAATAGGTTAGTCCAAATATGACTAAAAGTGTATGGAAATTCATCAATATCATAGCAATATCACACAAAAGAGGCATGGAGATAGCAGAAATTATAGATACGTTTTGGACGTATCACCCATGCAGTTACGGGAATGGTGTGTTTTACCTTTGCCACTAGGCATTTGAATGTAGTCTGTACTCAGACATGTATCTTCCGTTGATGCAATGTATTTAAGGCAGTTGTATGCCGATTGTATGAGATGTTGTATCCTTGTAGCTGTATTTAAGGCTTTGTCATATGTCACGGTGGGACCGACATGTGCTTCGTCCCTGGATCTGGATGGAAACATCTAGATCTGGAACAGTACCGCATATCGGGCCTTAAAACTGGGTATCGGAGTGTTGCCGACCATAGGATCCCTTTTCTTGCCGAAGTCGAGTCTAGACAAAAACTATTTTCTAGTTACTAAGATAGTTGTCGGAGAGTAGGAATCTTTTTACTCCTTACCCTTGCTCTGGTCAGGACAAGTGTCGTAAGTGTTTTAATCTCGACTTATCCCCTTTCAAACCCTAGGATCTCGAGTAAGTGGAGTTTCGGAACCGTTACAATGCCTTGCTTGCAGCGTATTGTCTCGATTCCGATTTCAGGTTTGGGAAATCCGGTAGTACCTTTAGTTCTTCCGACTCTGGTTAAACATCTTTCTCATCCGTTGACTTCAGTCCTTTTGCCTAGTATCCTCACTATTTGAGTGAGAATGCTTCCCTTGATCATCGCTTTCAACTATTGTTCTTCCTCTTGACACTGACGGTTTCGTATTTTCGACGATGTCGTCTCCCTACAGAAAGTATCTCGACGGAGTTCGTCGTTCGACATGGAGTAGAGTCCCTTGTTGGTGGTGTTGAAGATCGTCGACTATTTTCTCTCCCCCCTCTCCCTCGGATCATCCAGGATCTCGGGACGAGATTCCTTGATGTTGGTGTTGTATTGTAACAACCCAGATTTCACAAAATTAAAATTTTTGTTTTCGGTGTGAATTGTTTGATTGTCTGATTTGTTTGCGGTGTTTGCATCCCCAATTTATCGATCATCGATTATTTCCCCCCTCTAATCTCATACCAGACGGAGACCGACCCTTGAAATCCTGAAACTCGACCTTTGCGGCACCGGGTTTCACCCGATCATCGTCGCAAAAACCCGCACAAGTCCAGCCGCAGCCAACGGAACAAAAAACCCCGTTTAATAAGTAAACATGATATTTTTATAGGGCGCCAGAAAGTTTTCTCAGAACGGTTCCAGCGTAAGGTGAGCGCCGCCAGCCCGAAGCGCTGATCGCGCAATTCGAAGTTTTACCCGAATCGGAGGTCCTGTGGACCCACGGCGGTCAGAAACGTAAGCACCACGCGTGCGAGAGAAAAACCGGGGTTGTTTTTGCAAACTGCCAGCCACTTGGGCTATATTAAGACCACCACTCTCCCACCCTTTTCTAGGGTTTCCCCTAAGCCAAAATTGCAGCCACCCCCTCACATTTGCCTCAAAAATACCCCTATTTTCACACCAAGCCCTAGACAGATCTGGAAAACCAATCCCAGGCGATCTAGACCGTCGGAATTGTTTGAAGACCGAGTAAATCAGGTTCTTAACAAGACTCGTGATAATGCTGGAAGTAGTGCTCAGAAGAGTTTTTCTGAGAGCAACAATTTGAAAGCTATGGTCACTGCAGGCTCAAAAGGCAGTTTCATTAATATTTCGCAAATGACTGCCTGTGTGGGAGAACAGAATGTTGAAGGCAAGCTTTCATGATACCATGCCAAGTTTTAACCTTTTTTGAGTTGGAATCTGAACCAGGACGCACAATGATGGAATTGTTTGGAAACCGAGTAAATCAGGTTCTTAACAAGGCTCGTGATAATGCTGGAAGTAGTGCTCAGAAGAGTTTGTCCGAGAGCAACAATTTGAAAGCTATGGTCACTGGAGGCTCAAAAGGCAGTTTCATTAATATTTCGCAAATGACTGCCTATGTCGGACAACAGAATGTTGAAGGCAAGAATTCATGATACCATGCCAAGTTTTAACCTTTTTTTAGTTGGAATCTGAACCAGGACGCACAATGATGGAATCATTTGAAAATCGAGTAAATCAAGTTCTTAACAAGGCTCGTGATAATGCTGAAAGTAGTGCTCAAAAGAGTTTGTCCGAGAGGAACAATTTGAAAGCTATGGTCACTGCAGTCTCAAAAGGAAGTTTCACTAATATTTCGCAAATAACTGCCTGTGTCGGACAACGGAATGTTAAAGGCAAACATTCATGATACCATGCCAAGTTTCAACCTTTTTTGAGTTGAAACCTGAACCAAGATGCACAATGATGGAATCGTTTGAAAACCGAGTAAATCAGGTATTGCTGAAAAAAAACTAGAAAAGTATATCAATTTCATTATAGGATGTCAACGGAAGATTACTCCACATCCTGTACACCATAAAGGACAATTTCAGTTAGTCCCCGATTAGTTGGCAAATCTATCGAGTCTATAGAGCCCACCAATCAAGGTCCAACCGTAATTGTCTTTACAGTATACAGGATATAGATGAATTTCTTGTGGACAACCTTTATTGAACTTGCTATGCTACGATAATTCCACAAAGACCCGTCCTTATAAACAGGTCGAACTCCACTTCGGCTAGCGAGGTGGTACTAATCTTAGTTCACCTTTAGTACCGGTTCTAGGTACCAACTGGTTCTAAAGCTGCTTGCTCGCCGGCCAGCCCAACGACAACCTGCCACCACACCTTTAGCACCGGTTGGAACTACAAACCGGTGCTAAAGGTGTGGTGGCAGGTTGCCGTTGGGCTGGGGCCCACCACACGAACCGGTTCTAAAGCCCCAGCCTCACGAACTGGTGCAATTGGTCCAGTAAACCGGTTTTTGTTTGAACCGTGGCATTTTCTTATGTCCAAAGGCCTGTTTTGCACTAGTGGATATGTTTCACACGCTCATTTTTATGTTGCGTGTTTTGTTTCATTGATTTTAATTCATGTCATGCTCTAGATGTTGTTTATTTTAAATTATGTGTTACCTACTTTTCTTACTAGTGGTCATGAATTGGTATGTTATCTCAAGAGCATAGTCATATTATTTGTTGTACGTCTATTGTATGCATTTAGATTATGTGTTATAGTATGCATGGAGATCATTGCTTATGTATGGTACGAGTATGTCACAATATTGTGTAGTGTTTCTTTTGTTTCATAGATGCTTGTTATCCCAATATTTCATGGCTAGGTGTCTTACGTTAAATATTAGTGTTGTGTTTCTTTTGTCGAATATATGTTTTTAGCATATACCATTACATCGTTGTTGTAGGTGTTTGTGTTTCTAGAACAATACATATGCATGAATAGATTACCATGATGTATTAGCACTTGGTTAAAGTAGGATGCATGCTTTGATTGTGTTCCCAATGTGATTTAAATTTCTAGTTAGTATACATACATATGGTTAGCCTTCACTTTGTAGATTTACATGATAGTAGTTTCTTGATCTCATACATTCTTCTATTGAGTAATTTGTTCTTTATGAATAACATGATATGATGTTGTGATTCTAATGAGTATAATACATAGTATGGGTTTATCGATTTGTATCTCATATGATGCCTAGTTGTGTAACTTATGTCTTTTCATGCGTAGGATGTATTGGATATAAATTCATGTCATCTTGTTATTCATACTTGCATATTACATGTTGATTCCCGTTATATCATGATCTATTTGTTTACTTTCCCATATTCTTAGTATGTGGTACATTCATATGTTTATTTTTCATTGCTAGCATGCTAGTGTTGTGTGATAATTCCATGCTTCCTTGTTCTTACATGTCATAACCAGTATTATATAGTTGTGTGATATTGTCTTGCTTGATGTTTATGTTAGGTGATATCATTTAAGTTATATTATGACTATGAGTTATATTGTATTGGTAGCATTGTGTGATATCTCACATGATCATCATATCCATGCTTAGCATTATATCTTGTTTATTTTATATTTCATTTATATTATGGCAAAGCCTAGATATCATCTCATGATAGTGATATTTATAAATTACTTTGTTCTATGTGATATAACTTGTGTTGCTTATATATGCTGGACTTGCCTTGTGAGTGGTGTATGCCTGTTGCAATAGTTCATTACCTGCATAGGATAGCTTAACTTTCATGTTAGTTGAGTTGTCACTTCCATTTATGCTTGACATGAACAACTTATTTTGTTATTCTAACCATGTGGTCATAATTTTGGTGCTAGTCATTATTTAGGTATATGTAGTACCTTATTATTAAGAGCATGTCTTAGTTTAGTATCTTCTTATGTTCACTCTTGTGTTTGATGCTTGTGTTACTAGATAAGACATCTTTATGAAGCAATATTTACATGCTCGTATGATATGTGTCTTAGTATTTAGTTTTTAATTATGTTTCACCATAATATTGGTTGACTATTATTTTAGAAATGTTTGCTATAATAGTTGTTATGGTTAATGTTTGATTTTGATCTGTTAACCATTATAAATATTTAGAACTATATAAATATTTATTTGTTTTTACTAGTTATTCTTAAACATGACATGTTGTTGCTTCTAGTAGGACAATGGTACATTAGAATTTATTACCATGTCATGTATAGGGAAATTGTTATTTATTTGATGTGATGTTTAACTTGTTTATATTATTTGCATGTACTTTAGTTTATGATATTGGATCAAAATGGTTTAGTATTAATTGCTTTAGGACCCAACCTAGATCCAATTCAATTCATGTCGATGAATGATGTTTGATTGTCTAATTAGTATGCTTGGTAATGATAGTTTGTTTGTCTTATAAAGAAATCTCTTTGGAATTATTATAGTTGATGTATATGTTTGGCTGCTATTGGCCATTATAAATAGTTAGATTCCATCAAAATATTTATTTTTGGTTAACTATTACGTTCGTCATTCTATGTTGGGATTGTGTAGTTAAAATGCATAGGATGGTTCCATTCTGTGTGTGTTGATGTCATTGTGTTTTTTATATAGTAGTTTTCTATATAGTTAGTCAAGATGTGTGATGGTTTCTACTAGTTGTTAGTAGCATAGTTCATATTCGAACGCTAGTCTTGATCGTGAAGCATTCCTTAGCCATGTCAATCTAAACCAAGTCAACTCGTTTAAACCTTTCTCCTAACTTCATTTCCTATTACACTACCTCATTTTGAAATCTCCATCTTGATAATTATCTTGTTATCAATCCAACCTTAATCCATTTAGGAAGTTATTTGGATTTACTTTTGCTTTGGTATTTATTTGTTTTCATTTTCTATCGTTACAACGAGTCGGGAGTGAAAATGTTGGACATGGACTGATTCAAGTTACTGAAGATGGACTCAGCATCAAAGGCATGCCTCCCACTTTGATCATGTTTATCTTATGTTTTACAAAATTGCATTGTATTTTATAACCACTATATGCATGCTATTTTATCTTGTAGCTAGCATATCGATTGACACATTACCGTGATCCTCTTGTCGCCTATTTACTTGACACCTAAGTAGAAATATATAGTAACCTAGTAGAGTAGAAATGCTTAGCCATGCTAATTATTCTGTAGGTGCTTATCTGAATGATCTTCGGATCATTAACACTTGAAACTTGTTACTGAGCTCGTTGAGCTATGCTAGTTGGCCGTTTTGACTTCCTCTACTCTCTTCTACTCTAGGTGAAACTTACCATCTAAATAGTGGCACGGGCGACAGCTGGATCACGGATTGAAGGGGCGATTGGCTGCCCTTCACAAGGTGAAGGGGGCAATCCGTCGTCTGTGCCGCATGAGGCCCAAAAAGTCTTGGATTTGAAGATTGTGATAACAGTACAACCGCATGCCATATGGGCACTGGCTTGGTTAATCAGTTAGTTCACCCTTATTATTGTCATCGCCGTACCACAGATGGGACAGCTGCCTTGCAAGGAGAACCCCGACACAAAAGAGGGAAAGGACTATGAACTGCGGTTACTACCTGGTGAAACCTAGTGGGCATGTCATAGTAAGGGTGGGTCTAATGAAAGACCTCGTCACAATATCCCCGCCGGTATACAAAATAGTGTACTACGCCAGCGGCCACTTGTGGCAACAAGACAAGATTGTGTCGTGTGGTAAAGGGTACAACCTC
Source organism: Bromus sterilis (assembly GCA_950022295.1). Lineage (NCBI taxonomy): Eukaryota > Viridiplantae > Streptophyta > Magnoliopsida > Poales > Poaceae > Bromus > Bromus sterilis. Next base: position 279,048,077 of record OX465595.1, on the reverse strand, counting down.
TGCAGAGTGTAAAACTATTCGAATAGCCGTGTCCACGGTCATGGACGTCACATGAATCTTTCTTGACTTACGATAACCTGTCTTGCTTATTCCCTTTTTGCCCCTATCCTTGGAACCTATGAAGGATGTGAGTGTTTCGAGGATCCTCACCTTGACGAAAGTTGTGTTGGTAAATTCTTGTTTTCATCTAAACCGCTTTATCCAACTATATAGTTTTTCAAACAAAATTAGCTTTCTTCAAATGAACCATATAGCCTTCCTTTGAAGCCTCATGTAGTTATTAGGGTCTTTCCATGGAGGCATGTTGAGTACGAAACATACTCATGGCAATAATTTTGTTGAAACAGAGTTCCATGAAGATGAAGGTGATGATTACGACTACTATGGCGATCCATAGGAGTGAGGTCACGTGGACTACATCGACTGCTTGTGGATGAGATGGAGTCGCTACGCATATTTACTTTCCGTTGTTTCCTGATTGTAATAAATTTATATGTATGCCTTATGGAAAGTTATGCCACTTATAATACGAGTATGTATTCTGCAATGGTAGGATTTCGCTGTGTTGTCAACAATGATCCTGGAGTTGACAATTAAACACATGAGGGTCTGGAAATTATTTTTGGATTCTCACAGAAGTGGTATCAGAGCTGATTTCGACCTAGTCGCGTGATCTTATTAGAAATGGAAATACTTAGGAACTATTTTGATAAGAAAATTATTTCAAGGGAAACATTCTCGTAGTGTTCTTCTTCACTATTGCTCTTCCTATATTGTCCTATTCAAAGAAGGTTTAAACTCTACTTCTCTACCATCTTGTTTGTAGTTGTGAAACCTTTTCTTTGCCTCTGGTTTTGAAAGTTAGAAGATTCAAAAGACATGTAGGAATTTCAACACTGAAGATCGGAGTAGCAACATTTTGCCGAGAGAAGACACCTCGATACCTCAAGAAGGGAACTAGTGCCAAACATGCTTGAATCATCAATGTTGAAGATTTTCCCAAGATTTATTGTGACTGCCATATAAGATTAGGTTGGTTAACACCCATGTAGTGGTAGAGCTCGTATATTGTAGACGCAAAACCTTGTTTTGTGTATGAGTATCGACTGCATATTTTCTTTTGACAGTTTTCTATGCAGTCATACTAAAATCATATTTTACCAAAAGTATGTCCTTTTGAGTTTTATTTTGATAGCTCCATGGCTATCCTGGTGTTTATCTTTCGTTTGTCTTCTAGGGTATCTCCGCCTTTTGTAGGATTATTTTACTTCCCTTATGATCTTTCCCTATTTTCTGTAAACCTTGGAGGACACTTTGAGAGTAAATAAGTTGCAACATTTTGCTTAGACACTACTAGGATAAAGGCTAGTAGTAGCACCCCTTTTTGGCTCATTAGTAGCGCCCCCGGTCCGCTACTGAAAGCACGCTACATCTAACTTGTAGCAGCAGCGCGCGTACGCACCCGCTACTACTACATAGGATTAGCAGTAGTGTGTCCCACAATGCCCGCTACTACTAATAGCGGTAGATCCCGCCTGTAGAGGGCACTACTGGTATATGTGCATTACTGCTAGATGTAACAGGCGTTACTGGTATTTATTTTTCATTTTCTGTTTATTTTTCATTTTCTGCTAGGGGTGGACGAGGATGACCCTACGTGGTTCCTCAATACCGGCTTCACTCACGACGTAGAAATGATAAGTTGGTTTCTCGGTTTTATGCCGAAGCCCTGGAGAGCGGAATCCAAAAGACTCATTACTTTGGTGTAGTCCTTCTTTTTGAAGTTCCTAGACGAGTCGAAATACACGGCATGGGAGACTCGCGGGAACAGAACGATAAGGACGGTGCGGCCCTCGCTGCGCAAAATAAATGCACCTCAAATTAGCTAGCCTCCATATGAGCAGAGGAATGATTGAAATGTAAAGGTAATCGTGAAATGACTTACATTGGATGATAAGGCACGAGAACCATTTCCTTCTCCTTATTCATAAGCATGAAATTTTTGATGTAATCCCTAGCAGTTTAAGTTCATAATCACTGAGCGACAAGAAGGACTCATGCATGTAGTATGGATTTTCCACTGCAATTTGCGAGATTTGCTCTCTATTGATGACAAAGCTCATATGGAGAGCAAAAAGGCAGATGATCGTAAAATCGAGCCTCTTAGTGAGGAACATCTCAAAGATGTGATCAAACCGCATGAAGAACACTTCCACAGGCATCGTGTCGACATAGCCCTTGCCCGGAGGCACACGCTCCGCATACAGTGGATATCCTGGATCCTTTGAGTCAAGAAGGGTTTTCTCTGTCGATAGTACATGGTCGTGCAGTCTCCTGAGATCCCCTGATATTCTCTTCAGCGGTTTCGGTAGTAGGATCGGCTCGCCCGTGACATGGATCAACGTCGTACCTTTCATTGGTGCATGGTCTGCAAAACCTGTTGGCGGAACCGAATTGTTGCTGGATGCATTGGCAGCCTTTTTGGTAGCTAAGTCTTTCCTACCCGGTCTCTTCCTCGCCTTCTTCTGGGGAAGAGGTTGTGATGAGCCTTTCATAGCGCCCTTGACCGCCACCCCAAGTGTTGACGGGATGATGAGCACCTTTTCACGTTGACCGTCGCCTTGTCCATGATGGTTTGAGGCGGCATCTGGAGGCGTGTCTTGCAAGGGTTGCACAAAGAGAGACTTTTTGCACTTAGACCTAGGATGCTCCTGCTCCGGAAGAATATCCATCTCCTCGTCCACATGTCCCTTATTGGCCGATTCATATGGCTGACTCATCATTTCTACGTCATGAGTGTAGCCGGTATTGAGGAACCGCATAGGGTGATACTCGTCCATGTCATCATCCATTGCTTGCTAGAGCACAGGGGAAAAATCACGATCCACTTTACTAGGAACCCCTTCCTCACGTCGCTCGGCACTCTCATCCAGCATAACAGGCGGCTCTAATAATTGCGGAGGCGGGGTGGTGGTGTTCATACCTTCTCGGGGATGTGTTGTCGTTGGTTTGGTCATCCCGGCGTCCGACTCGACACGAAGAAGACCCTTCGGCCATAAGATGAAATAGCCCTTGCAGTCTGCAAGCCGCTTAGGGGTCTCGTCTTCCTCTCCCCCGAGTTGTACCGGAGGAGCCAAATCCTCATCTCCCGGTTTCACACTCTCCATGGAAACCTTGAAAGTGGTATTGGGCTTCTGCATGGTGTGGATCATCCGATGCGTGGGATTTATTATCGTTGTCTTTCCCGAATCCACTGTCTGGCCATTGATCATGTATAGTAAGGTGCACAGGGTTCTCTCGGCCTGCGAAAACATGTCTACGGCGTCAAAGATCCAAAAGGCAACGAAAAAGGGATATATTATAGATATGGTTGGTGTGACACGTAATTACCGTGAGGGCGTCGAGCTAAGCCAAAGGAAAAGGCCTGCCTAGCACGCCAGATTCAGAGGACGGGATGCTATGAGTGCCTGATGGAGCATGTCCGGATGCGAGATGAGGCGCCGCAGGTGCGATGTTCACCGACTTGCTCCCGACGAAGCTAGGACGGGGAAAATCCGCTGCCGTTTTGTCTGGATTTTGCTTCGTCCACTCGATAACAGCCGGGATCAAGGATGAAACCAAATCTGCGAATTCATCTCTACAGGCAGCTAAAGCTGCATTGAATGCCGACTGGATCATCTCTTCTTTGGTCGCTTGTTCGGTCTCAGCTAATTTTTTCTCAACCACAAGCTTCACCTTCTCGTCGATGTTGGCCTGACTAAAGTTCCTTCTTTGCCTTTTGGCCTCAGGGTCCTCGTGGTAGTAGTTCTTCCACTGGGCACCGTCTCCAACATCGTGCACCACGTCCATGCTGCGGCCGAGTGTCCAAAGGGAATCCCTTCAGTATGTTCAAGGCCCGGTTGAGATAGGTGTCCCACTTGGGCCTCATCGTCCACTGAGACGATGAGTCGTTTTCGGCATCAAGTTTGTGTTGCTCTTTCTGCGAAAGAAACGTGAACCATTTACAAATGTTACTAATCGTGTATTTTGACTTGATGAGAAGCTAATATAAGGTGGAAAAAATATTTATTACTAGTAATATCATCAATTCCCTCGTGGGTTAATCCATGGACCAAACATTTTTCTTCAATTCCCAATTATAGCGGACCCTAATGAAGTCATACTCCTGCGGGCCAGTGAACTCCAACAAGGGGTATGGGATCCCCACGGCTTCATGTTCCGCGTCTCCTTGTCCCATATGGGCCTTTGCCAATGTAACCACGGCTTCCGAGGCGGTGTTTCCCCGTGTTCCTTTTCTGAAGCCCCTTGAATTCCGCGGACCTAAGTTGGCTTCATCGGTAGCGCAAGTATCCTTTAATTTTAAGAACTCAGCTTCCCTAACTGATGGATTCTCCGCAAAAATCTTGGACAAAGGATTTTTCCTCTCAATCAATCGTTTCACCCTCACTTTCCACGCGTACAATACATTGTTGAACTTGATCAAGGCGGCGGCTTTTATCTCAGTGATGGCATCATGATCCCACATAGTTTTGCTCTCATCCCGATTAGGGAACTTGAATCTGTTGTGTAGATTCGTAAGGAGTAAATGATCCATATTTGGTATACTCCTCAAGTTATAGTCGTTGATGCTCACGGATTCCCGTAGGATGCATCTGACTTGGTTGTCGTAGCACTTGTGAGCTTCCGCCAACGCTATTGGCTCGAATTTTCCAGGATCCACCTCTGTCACTAGAAATTTCTCGAATTTTCCACGATCCACCTTGATTTGTCGTAGCACTTGAATCTGTTGTTTGGTTTTCGTACCCTCTCCTTATTTGATGGTTCATTAGCGGCTACGCCGGTGCCGGTGTCAGTGCCATCGGTGCCATCAGGAGTGCTGTCAGACTCGATTTCGGCGTTCGTCGCACTAGCGGCATTTGAACCTTCGTCTCCTTGCTGAGAACACATATGGTCGAGGAAGGCGTGTTCATGATCATGGTACTCAAAATCTTCATCTGCCCCGGCTTCGTCGTTGGTTGACATGTTTCCTACGATATATTTAGTCTCCAAGTTTAATTCTCAAACTATAAAAAAAGGACTAAATATTGTCCTATCAAATACCGGGCACTCGATATGTCATACTTTCTAGCACAAGTCATGTCGAAATTCACGGTAAATTTCGACATGAACTTTGCTAAAAAGTGGAAATATCGGGAACCTGAAATTTGGTGGAACGGAAATAAATCAACATTTCGACAAAACATAGGCCCCTCAGATCCCTACATATGGAAAAAAGGAAGAAATTCCGTACAAAATATCATTTCATTTGCATTTGAACTCCAAATTTTCATACAAACTCCTAAACAATATCATTTCAAGTTCATTTTCAATTTCTAATGTTTCTAAACAACAAATAACTACTCTTCTAAGCTTTGAAACAATTCTCTTAAACAACAACAAAATTCTACACAACAAACATGGCATAGGCATTTTCACAAACAACTACCGTGGAAGCAAATTAAGGGAGGGGGTGAGGGTAAAAGTAGGTAGGAGGAGGGGAGAGGGAGGCCGGAGGGGAGAGGAGGAGGGGAGAGGGAGGGAGGAATACCTAGCGGTGGCGAGGGAGGGAGGAGGGGCGGGGCAGCGTCGGCCAAGGCGGTGCAGAGGAGGAAGATGCGGGGAAGCGCCGACGACGGCGCGCGGAGGCGCAACGATGACGGCACGAGCCCACGGAGGCCTGGCGACGATGACGGGGCCGCGGAGGCACCGCGACGACGGCAGGGAGGATATGGATAGGGAGAGAAGTGGAAGAGAGATAGAGGGAATGAAGAAGGAACAACGCCGCCCGGCCGGTTTAAGTGAAAAGTAGTAGTAGCGGGCGTCCGGGACTCCCGCTATAGCTAACTTAGTAGTAGCGGATCCTCATTCAGCGCTCTCTACTGTAAAGTTATCTATAGCGCCTGTCCGAGGCGCCCTCTACTTCTATTTCTAGCTTCTTTTATTTTTTTTCTCTTTTCATTTCTTTTTTAATTTATTTTCCCGAACAACCACCGATACAATTTATATAATGTATATTTAACGTGGCAATATATAATTTGACCGATCGATAACGGTTAAAGTGCAAGTACACAAAATAGATACATATATATATAGGGTGGGTCTATTTTGATAACAACCCTTAAGACTCTTATTCTCCTAACACTTTTGTTATTCTGCTAAAACCCACTCGCCCCACGAATCTCACCCGAACGCACCAGACCCACCTAAAACCGCATTCTTCCTCGCAAGACACCACTAATTTTGCCCCCCGCCCCCACTCCCCTGAACCCTCCACCTCCCCTGTCATGCTCCCACCTTCTTCCCCGTCGACAGGCCCCCACCCTTACGCCCCACGCCCTAGCCTCCCTCCCGACACGACCACCAGCCTCCTCCCCGGCACGCCCCCATGGCCTCTGCGCTCCCGACCCCTCCACTCACCGGCTTCCTCCATCTAACCTCCCACCGTCGTACGCCGCCAACCCCCTCAACGCCGACGCACCCCAAACCACCGGATCCGGCCGCCATCTACCGCCGGCAAGGCCCCCACCACCGGATCCAGCCCCCTCTGACCCCCAACGAGACTGTCACCGACGGATCCCGGCCCCCACCTACCCCTGACCGCCTCCTCCCCTCCCCACCACCGCGGACTGGATCTGGCCCATACCTCGAGTAGATGCGCCGCCGCCTCTCCATCGTTGCCTCGCGTCGGTCGGATCTGGGCGACTCCGCGCCGCCATGTGCCATTACGCAACCTCGCCCCACCGCGCTGCCTAGCGCCACAGCGCCGCCGCGCCGGCTAGATCCAGCGCATGGTCGGCTGGATCATGAGGCTGCACCCGCGCGTGGCCGGGTGATGTTTACGCACGCTTCTATTCTTGTAGACTATGTTGGGCCTCCAAGCGCAGAGGTTTGTAGGACAGCAGCAATTTCCCTCAAGTGGATGACCTAAGGTTTATCGAACTCACGGAAGTAGAGGTTGAAGATGGTCTCTCTCAAGCAACCCTGCAATTAAGATACAAGAAGTCTCTTGTGTCCCCAACACACCTAATACAACTGGGAGTTGTATAGGTGCACTAGTTCGGCAAAGAGATGGTAAAATAAGGGTGATAGGTGTGATAAAAGGAAGTAATATAAATCTGTAATAAAAAGTGCAGCAAAGAAACAAGTAACAAAAGTGAGTGCAAACGGTGTAACAATGATGGAAACAAGGCCTAGGCTTCATACTTTCACTAGTGGCAACTCCCAATAACATTAACATAGTCTAATCACATGATATTTCCCATAAAACATGCAATGGAGACGCACTCGGAGGTCATTCCTTTGTGGTCAAGAGAGGATGAGAATTATGTAGGGCTACAAAACCACACCTCAGAGATCGTAGTTCTCAATCTATGGATTTCCCAATGTCACCGCGGCCATCCAAAGAGAGTACCACAATCACCACAACATATCTCAAGGATAGTCAAAGACAAGCACCAAGATACTCTCAATCTTCAATCAACACACAAAAGAAGAAATCACTCATGATAATATTCTTCTAACCCATGTCCAATAGACCGCTGTCACCATGGTCTCGGGGATTATACTAGATAAGATCAAGTGAGTACATGAAATCCAATACATAGAAGAAGGGGAAACATCATGGGATCACCCTAGATTAACATAGTCAATGATCACAACAAAGATCACATCATGGGAGAGAGAGAGAAACCACATAGATCAAGATACAAGCCTTAGCCGCGAGGAGGAACTACTCACACAAGGACATGGTGAGAGAGAGAGAGAGAGAGTTGTTGATGGAGAGGTGCAGCCCGGAGGAGATGAAGGAGACGACGACGGCGGCGGCGGCGCCCGGGGCCACGGCCCCAGAAATAGCTTGATGTCTACACACGCTTCTATTCTTGTAGACTATGTTGGGCCTCCAAGCGCAGAGGTTTGTAAGACAGCAGCAATTTCCCTCAAGTGGATGACCTAAGGTTTATCGAACTCAGGGAAGTAGAGGTTGAAGATGGTCTCCCTCAAGCAACCCTGCAATTAAGATACAAGAAGTCTCTTCTGTCCCCAACACACCTAATACAACTAGGAGTTGTATAGGTGCACTAGTTCGGCAAAGAGATGGTAAAATAAGGGTGATAGGTGTGATAAAACGAAGTAATATAAATCTGTAATAAAAAGTGCAGCAAAGAAACAAGTAAAAAAAGTGAGTGCAAACAGTGTAACAATGATGGAAACAAGGCCTAGGCTTCATGCTTTCACTAATGGCAACTCCCAACAACATTAACATAGTCTAATCACATGATATTTCCCATAAAACATGCAATGAAGACGTACTCGGAGGTCATTCCTTTGTGGTCAACAGAGGACGAGAATTGTGTAGGGTTACAAAAGCACACCTCAGAGTTCGTAGTTCTCAATCTACGGATTTCCCAATGTCACCGGGGCCATCCAAAGAGAGTACCACAATCACCACAACATATCTAAAGGATAGTCAAAGACAAGCACCAAGAGACTCTCAATCTTCAATCCAGACACAAAAGAGGAAATCACTCATGATAATATTCTTCTAACCCATGTCCAATAGACCGCTGTCACCTTGGTCTCGGAGATTATACTAGATAAGATCAATTGAGTACATCAATATAATACATAGAGGAAGGGGAAATATCATGGGATCACCCTAGATTAACATAGCCTATGATCACAACAAAGATCACATCATGGGAGAGAGAGAAACCACATAGATCAAGATACAAGCCTTAGCCCCGAAGGAAACTACTCACACATGAACATGGTGAGAGAGAGGGAGTTGTTGATGGAGAGGTGCAGCCCGGAGGAGAGGAAGGAGACGGCGACGACGGCGTCCACGGCGGCGGCGGCGCCCACGGCCACGGCCACGGCGGTGGCCATGGCCCTTGGCCCCTTCTTCTTCCTTGGAGATGGTGCTGCTGTGGAGATTGATCTCCCCCTCAAGACGGCTTCCAAGGGGGAGGAATTTTCGTGGTGCCCTTTGACCTACGTTTCCTCTCTTTATATAGACTCTCGGATTCCCGTCATCCAGATTACGTCTTCTGTATTTCGGGGTTTCTGGAAGCATCCGAACTCCGATTAGGCCGAATTATATTTCTAAATCCACCGGAAAAAAATTCCCTACAACTTTGTAGTTTTAAGTTTTTCCGTTTGAGGCCGTCTTCTAGCGTTTCCGAGGCGATCTTTAAAACCTGTCTGGTGGGGACAGATTTCGGGAAAGTTAGAGTCGAACTCCTACAAGGCTCCTTTTTGTGATTTTTCCTTTATCCAAGTAATTCCTACATATATAGTACAAAAACAAGAACTTGTGCACTCTTGCAACCATTAATAGGTTAGTTCCGAAATATGTTATAAAAAGATATGAAAGTGTATCAAAAGCATAGCAATATCACACAAAACATGCTTGGAGCAAGCAGAAATAATATATACGTTTGGGACGTATCAACATCTCCAAGCTTAATTCCTGCTCGTTCTCGAGTAGGTAAATGATAACAGCATAATTTCTGTGGTGACATGCTAGCAACCATATAAGAACTTTGAAACGTAAAGCAATCAAGTTTAGAGATTCAATTCAAGTCATAACATGCAAGAATCTATATTAGCATTGAAACAAATAACAAAAGAACATTAGGTGCAAGAGCTCTCGCTGTCCGTGACTCGAATGTCTCCAAATGGTGTTTGCGTGCAAGAAGGGGATAGGGAATACGAGAAAAATATTTGTTTGTTGAGAACTCAATCTACTAAAGTTTCACACTTGGTCTTTTTCTGGAATCTTATCTTGACTCGTCCCCAGACCACTAGTCAGGTACAAGTCAATTTGATCGACTCCTTTTCGATATTTTGAACACTCATGCAATGGATGAGCGTAAGCACGAGAGTTGACACTTTGGATTGCAAAGAGAGAAATATGGTGGAGAAGGAAGACAAAAAGGGTGAGAAAGGCTCACATCAATGAGGACAACCATAGGCGAGAGAAGGCCATATGATAGATATGATGTGAGGAGTAGGGATTGGCCATGCAACGGATGCACATAAGAGCTAAGAAAAGCTCTCCAGTGGAACTAGTGGAGGTGCATCCCACTTGTTTGCTCAAGAAGACCTAGAGCTCATTTGAGGAGGCTCATCATTGGATTATACAAGCCAAGTTTTATAGTGTGAAGGGTCCCCACGTAGCTATATGCGTGTATGATGATCTCTATGGAGTACAAGGGATAGAGGATGAAGTACTAGTGTTGATCTCTCAAAAGGAATAGTAGTGTGCCCCCTTCTCTCTTTTTTTTTATTTTTTTTCTATTTTTTGTATTTTTTTGGTGGCCTCAATGACTCTTTCTATTTCTCTCATTTGTCCTCTTTGGGATCTTTTAATTTTGTCCACTTTGGGTTCTTTTCCTCACTTTAGGGGCAACACTCTATATATTACAAGAAGTATAGAAGATCTTTCACACTTTACAAAGTACTCAAATCATAAAGAAGATGTAACTATCATGATGTATGCAATGTATTCCTCTGCCAGTGTAGCAGGAACATGTATGACATGAACATCAAGTCATGAAGAGGTGGATGTTGCATGGCAATATATCTCGGAAAGGCTATGCAAATTCCTTGATAGGTAGGTATGGTGGATGTTTTGAGGAAAGATATAAGGAGGTTTATGATGACAGAGCGTATCATGCCAAGGGTTTGGATGTACTGGCGAAGGTGGACGTCAACTCTCGGAGTGAGAAGAAGGCAATGCACGGCACGGGAGAGGTGGAAGTGTCAACTTTAAATACTTACATTAGTCCGAAGAACTCATGCACTTATTATCGGTAACTCTCAATCTAGTAAGGAGGTTCACAAAGAGACAAGTACCCCGAGGAGGAGTGTATGGGGGTTTGGTTATCCTTGCCCATCCTCGACTCATGGTACGTGAGTGTACTCTAATATCCGATCCCTCCAAAGATTAGTGATCCATCTAGTAGCTAGAGTTCTCAACTAGTTTTGTAGGTTTTTGAATATAGACACGGATTGCCCAAAATATGACACCTATCACTAATAGGCTAGAGCTCTTGACACCAAAATTCAAACATTACTCACATCAATACCTCAAATCTATTGCAAGTTACTACTAAAATTAAATAGCAACCTCAATTACCTACTCTCAAGACAAGACGCAACTCAGTGCAACAACCAACTCTCTTAACAAGATAAACATGAAAACTAAAGAGAGTTCCAGTAACAAACTAAACAAAAGCCAAGGCTCTTGCTAAAGACAAACTAAAACTAAAACTAAATATGGCAGTAGCTACGAAAAGATAAAGAACACAGAACAACAAAAAGATAGGCATGAGGAATCCTATGATGTGTTCTAGATTTTAAAAGTGGAGCATGGTTCTCTCCCACACAAAGTAAGACGGGATCTAACTTGTTATGAATAGCAAGCAAAGCTAAAGAAACTAAAAATAAAACCTAAGAGCGAGACGCTCCAAGCATAGCACATAACGGATGAAGTGATAAAAATATAGTGAGACGAAGGACGAACTGATGATTGTTGATGGAGAAGGGGATGCACGGGGGCATCCCCAATCTTAGACGCTTGAGTCTCCTTGAATATTTGTTGGGGATGCATGGGGGCATCCCTAAGCTTGAGCGCTTGACACTCCCGAATCTTCTTTCATCATCTTCCATCGTACACTTGAAAACTCCCTTCATACATAACTCATCATAAGTTCATTAGAGAGGTTAGTACCCTTAATAAATAATTTTTCCCCACTGGATATAAAGATATTCTTGAAGATCTACTGTTTCTCAAGATTTCCAAAAAGTTTTTGCAAAGAAAAAGCAAGCTTCAGGTTTGCAAAAGTTATTAGAGACAAAATGTGGCAGAATCTGTGAAAAACAGAACAGCAGGTAGTAAAGAATTTTTTAGGGGTACTTCTGCAACTCAAATAAAAAAACTCAGAACAGATGCTCGAAATTCAATTGTATGGAGCACGCTGTCAAAACAGTTCAGATCAAAAATATGATCTGGTGATTTTAGGCTAATTTTTCCATCCAAGGACAGAATCTGTTTTCTGGACAGCATGTCACAACTTTTGAACTTTCTTGCAATCGGAGGCTAGACTTGGCATAAAGATAGGCTTAAGATTTTAATGTTGCTCTCATAGGAATAAGAGTTGAAGCACAAAAGAGAGCATAAAGAAGCAAATACCAAACACATTTAAGTCTAACATGCTTCCTATGCAAAGGGATCTTGTAGAGAAATAACTCATTGAAGCATAAAGATATTAGCATAGGAAGGCAAAACAAGTGCAACCTCAAAACCTTCAACATAAAGAGAGGGAACTTCATATTATTGAAATATCTATAAGAATATGTTCCCCTCTCATAATAATTTTCAGTGGGATCATGAATAAACTCAACAATATAAGTATCACATAAAAAATTCTTATCATGATCCACAAGCATAGAAAATTTGTTACTCTCCACATAAGTAAAATTCTTCTCATTAGTAATAGTGGGAGCAAACTCAAGAAAATAGCTATCACATGAATCATTCTTATCATGATACACTTCCAAACATTTATTCTTTATAGCATAAGTGTCATCACAATAATCATCATAGATAGGAGGCAAAGTATCATCAAAATAAATTTCCTCATCAAAACTTGGGGGCCTAAAAATATAATCTTCATAAAACGTAGCATCCCCAAGCTTATAGCTTTGCATATCATTAGCATCAAGAGTATTCAAAGAAGACATGCAAATAAAATTACTACTATCATGAGTGTTGTGCAAATAGTAAAGCTCCATAGGCTTTTTGATTTTATCTTCAAACACTTCATGTCCCAACTCAAGGTAGAGCTCATAAAGCTTTCTCATAATATTTTTGTTGTTTTCCATAAGCCTAACTAGTGAAAATAAAAACAAGAAACGAAAAGATTTAATTGCAAGATCTAAAGATATACCTTCAAGCACTCACCTCCCTGGCAACGGCGCCAGAAATAGATTGATGTCTACACACGCTTCTATTCTTGTAGACTATGTTGGGCCTCCAAGCGCAGAGGTTTGTAGGACAGCAACAATTTCCCTCAAGTGGATGACCTAAGGTTTATCGAACTCAGGGAAGTAGAGGTTGAAGATGGTCTCTCTCAAGCAACCCTGCAATTAAGATACAAGAAGTCTCTTGTGTCCCCAACACACCTAATACAACTGGGAGTTGTATAGGTGCACTAGTTCGGCGAAGAGATGGTAAAATAAGGGTGATAGGTGTGATAAAAGGAAGTAATATAAATCTGTAATAAAAAGTGCAGCAAAGAAACAAGTAACAAAAGTGAGTGCAAACAGTGTAACAATGATGGAAACAAGGCCTAGGCTTCATACTTTCACTAGTGGCAACTCCCAACAACATTAACATAGTCTAATCACATGATATTTCCCATAAAACATGCAATGGAGACGTACTCGGGGGTCATTCCTTTGTGGTCAAGAGAGGACGACAATTGTGTAGGGCTACAAAAGAACACCTCAGAATTTTTAGTTCTCAATCTATGGATTTCCCAATGTCACCGCGGCCATCCAAAGAGAGTACCAAAATCACCACAACATATCTAAAGGATAGTCAAAGACAAGCACCAAGAGACTCTCAATCTTCAATCCACACACAAAAGAGGAAATCACTCATGATAATATTCTTCTAACCCATGTCCAATAGACCGCTGTCACCTTGGTCTTGGAGATTATACTAGATAAGATCAATTGAGTACATCAATACAATACATAGATGAAGGGGAAATATCATGAGATCACCCTAGATTAACATAGCCTATGATCACAACAAAGATCACATCATGGGAGAGAGAGAAACCACATAGATCAAGATACAAGCCTTAGCCGCGAGGGAAACTACTCACACGTGGATATGGTGAGAGAGAGGGAGTTGTTGATGGAGAGGTGCAGCCCGGAGGAGATGAAGGAGACGGCGACGACGGCGTCCACGGCGGCGGCGCCCACGGCCACGGCCACGGCGGTGGCCACGGCCCTTGGCCCCCTTCTTCTTCCTTGGAGGTGGTGCTGTTGTGGAGATTGATCTCCCCCTCAAGACGGTTGCCAAGGGGGAGGAATTTTCGTGGTGCCCTTTGACCTACGTTTCCTCTCTTTATATAGACTCTCGGATTCCCGTCATCCAGATTACGTCTTCTGTATTTCGGGGTTTCTTGAAGCATCCGAACTCTGATTGGGCCGAATTTTATTTCTAAATCGATCGGAGAAAAATTCCCTACAACTTTGTAGTTTTAAGTTTTTCCGTTTGAGGCCGTCTTCTAGCGTTTCCGAGGCAATCTTTAAAACCTGTCTGGTGGGGACAGATTTCGGGAAAGTTAGAGTCGAACTCCTACAAGGCTCCTTTTTGTGATTTTTCCTTTATCCAAGTAATTCCTACACATAAAGTACAAAAACAAGAACTTGTGCACTCTTGCAACCATTAATAGGTTAGTTCCAAAATATGTTATAAAAAGATATGAAAGTGTATCAAAAGCATAGCAATATCACACAAAATATGCATGGAGCAAGCAGAAATTATAGATACGTTTGGGACGTATCACCGGGGTCCCTGCCCACGAGATCCACGGGATCGATGGAGACCAACCCGCCCCTGAGCACATCCGTGTCCGGCGACCCCAATCCGGCGCCACACAAGGGAAGCATTCCTCCCTCTCCTCCACCCTTTCTGTTGAGTTTCATTTTTGTTCGATTTCTGCAGGTCCTGACTTGCAATGTGGTCAAGGGCAGCAAGAAGGCACGCGTGCACCTCGGCGGCTCACCCCCATGTCCATGATTTTGTGGTGTGCAGTGCAGTTCATAGTTCGGTTGGAGGTCGTGATGCAATTTTCTGCATTTCTCCCATCTTGCAATATGTAGTACGGTGGCTTTTGGCTTTGCCTCGGATTTTCTGTTTTGTTCATGCAGTGAAGCGTGTATAATTATGTAGCTTGGTTGTAATTTCTGTGTGTCTTTTGTTCGTGTGAATTAGACAGTTCCTAACACAGATGCAGATGCAGTGCACTATAAAAATTGTAGTTCACTCTCCTTCTCACTGTAGTGTATACTCGTTGATATAAAAAAATGTCGAGGAAGAAAAATCTCATGCAGTGCACACTGATTGTTATCACCATTTACTTTCTTCTTTCAATGTGAATTGCACTCGTCTTGCATTGAAAAGGTAGTAAAAAAAATGGTACAGTCCTTTTGAAGTGCGATACTTCATTGAATATTTTTTTAAAAGGTTATGCATTTCACTTTGGTATGCATCGTGACTTACTTCCTCTGCAACGATTTTGATAAAATAAAATAAAAAACATGTGCAGTTCTTTTTCTTTTGACCTTGCAACGTGGTCACTTGTCGGATGCAGTTCACGTCGCAAATCCCGGGTCTGCGAAAAACACATTCATTTTTGTTTGCCGATAATGTAGTGCGGTTGCATGTCGAATGCAATCACATGCAATTCGCTTCGGTGATGATTTTGATAAAAAAAGTAAAAAACACATGCAGTTCTATTTTTTTGATGTTGCAATGTGGTCGCCCCGCGGATGCAGTTCCCTCCGTTGCTTCCCCGTTTTGCGAAAAACACATGAAATTCTGTTTGGCGATAATGCAGTGCGATTGCCCCGCGAATGTAGTTCACATGGTCAATTTCGGGTCCGCGAAGAACGGAGTTCCGCGTTTTTAGTAGAATCAAAACAACTTTTAAACTATAATGAATTATAAGGTGTGTTCTACATGAAAATGAAGTGCCTCAACAATAGTTATCCAATGGTGTATCAATTGCATCGATCGGACGAACGAATCAAAAAAACATTACGCAAAATGCCCGCTGCCCCAAATGTGGACAGTCACACAATTTTCGAAATTACATCAGACCCGTGAGGAATTTGGATAAGTGTTCAATATATGGATTATTCTCATACTCCATACGAATCGAACGGTGTATCATACGCATCGTTCGGACAAGAGGTTAAAAAGTTTCAATCTCAACAAGATCCAGCGACAAAAAACAAGGGTGTGCGTGGTTTTTTGCGGCTAGATTTCTCTCAAATCCGTATTAGACAAAGTGTTATACATATGGATGGAGCGCCTGATCGATATCTTTCCAACGGTATGTCATTTGCATCATTCTGATGAACGTTTTAAGAGAAATCGCGAAAAACGCCCGCTGTGAAAATGGTTCACTACACCGGTTTCAAAACTACCCTTAATCCGTGAAGAATCGGGGGAAGAGTTGAACATACCGAATATGCTCCTTTTCCATACGAATCCAATGGTGTGTCATATGCTCAATTTCGAGGAACGGTTAAAAAGATGAAGCGAAAACGGTGCATGTGGTTCTGTTTTACCCGAGTTGCAGTGATTTTAAGTCAGCAGTGAGGTTCCCTTTGCGATACGATGCATTTCTGAAGTGTTATCAGAATAGTTATTCTGCTAATATTAGCAAAATAGACCGGCTGTATATATATATATTCATACACACATACATACATATATATATACACACACACACACACACACACACACACACACACACACACATATATATATATATATATATATATATTACAACACACATTTATTTTCTCAGCATCGGCGATGTTTCTTAGTGATTAGCTTCTTTCCTTATTTGTTCGTTTCCGAATAATTTAGGCCCTCGTTTTGACTTTTTTTTTCCAATGGAATATGATTTTTCATAGGTAATGTAGTCTTCATTCTTCTTTTGACATATGCTTCATTGTCGTTGTCATCTTCCCTCATCGGGTTGCCGTACTGGTCGTAGTCTTCTATGTTGGCGACTCCATCCATTCCGACGATGTTTCTTTTGCCTCTCCTCATGACCACACGACTGGGATTGTTCGGGTCGGTTATTTAGAAACATTGTGTCACATTCTTAGCATGTACCCATGGCTCATTTTTGGCGGTAGCGCTCTTGGCGTCGGGTATAGACATAGTAGTGAAATACTTGTTTTCTCTTTCGACATTCTTAGTCCATCTGACACGGAACATTGTCGCATTGTGTACTCCAGAGTAGTTAAGTTCACAGATCTCTTTGACCCTTCCGTAATATCTTTCAGTTGAGCCATTGTCGTCAGTCATGCATTCTATCGTCACCCCCGAGTTCTGAAAATCACTTTTCATATCCCTGGTCAGTAATATCTAGAACGTGTATCAGTTTATATCGTATGCCTGATAGATGAGGAAGTTGACAGCGCGGCCATGTGCTAAGGCGTATATGAGCAATGCGTCTGTAGAACATGCTCTTTGAACCAAGGCAAGAAAGTAGAGTTGTGCTCTCTAGTAACTTCGGCGTCCGTTTTGCGTAAGCCCTGGTCATGGTACTTCTTGCCTATGGTTTCTGTGTGCAGTTTCACGAAAGGGTCTACCATGTCAAGATGTTGTAGCACTACTAATTTTGCCATGTCAAAGTCATTGCGTCGATCCGAGTTTTCGACGTGTAGTTCCCTCCGACCGTTAGTGTGACCTTCTCCTCCAAGCCTCCCATGGTGTATGTTAACGGGCAAACCAACAACAGGGGATTCGTCGTCTACGTTGCATAGATAATTCTCGCAGAAAGAGATGCACACTTGTGTCAGATAGACTTGTACAAGGCTTCCATCTAGTCGGGACATGTTACGATCGAATCCTTTGATGACCCCATTCATCCTCTTGAACGACATCATGTTGTGCAGGTATGACGGACCGAGGTCGATGATGTTTTCCACAATGTGGAAACACAGATGCACCATGACATCAAAGAACGCGGGCGAGAAGTACATCTCGAGCTCACATAGTATGACAACGATCTCTTCCTGTAGCCTTGTGAGCTGCTTCGAACTGATCGACTTTCGATAGATAACATAAAAAATTTACAAAAACCAGTAAGCGTGTCATGGGCGTGCTTGTCCATTATAACTCTAAGGAAAACCGGTAGTATCTGTGTCATCATCACATGACAGTCATGAGACTTCATCCCGCTGAACCTTTTTTTATTGATGTCTTGAAATCTGAGTATCTTCCCACAGTAACCGGAACTAACTTTTATTCCGGCAAGACACTTGAAAAATTGATCGATCTCCATCGTATTGAAGGTGAAGCAAGAAGGGGGCAATATTTATCTTCCTTCTTCTATACTCTTTTGCCCTGTCTGCTGTCCCCCGCATCTGTCTCCGTCTCTATCTCGGCCATTTTACGGGGCATGTGGAGATCTGCCCTTATTTCTAAATCTTCCAAGTCTTTTCTTGCCTTTGGTCCATCCTTGGTATTCTCCGGCATGTTCATCAGTGTGCCAAGTAAACTCTCGAGAACATTCTTCATGATATGCATTTGATCAAGACAATGAGGTGTATCGAGTTTGGGCCAGTACTCCAAGTCCCAGAAAACAGACCTTGTTTTCCATACCTTCAACAGCGGCTCTTGTTTTTTCATCTTTCCATGCACGGGGCACTCTTTCTAGTTTTTCCCCGACCCATCAACTTATGCGCCGCTCCTCTTACGTGAAGGTCCTCGAAGCTTAGTCTCACCATTGAATAGATCTCCACGGTTTCTCCATGGGTCATTCTTCTCGATCCATCTTTGATGCCCCATGTACACGATTTTCGCAGACCTACCACCTTTCGTTAGCTGCTGAGACGTTGTGTCATCCATGCACCTCGTGCATCCGCAATATACATGGCACACCTGGCCTGATACATACCCGTAACCGAGATAATCGTGCACCATTGTCAGCACCGCGGCTTTCATATATAAATATTCTTTTTCGAAAGCGTCCCATGTCTTGACTGGGGATTTCCATAACATTTCTAGATCCTCTTTCAATAGCTCGAGATATAGATTAATATTATTTCCCGGCTGTTTTGGCCCTTGAATCAGAATGCTCATGTGTATGTAATTTTTGTTCATGCACTTCCACGGGGGAATGTTGTACATCCATACAAACACGGGCCATGTGTTGTGGTTGCTGTTTTGGTTGCCAAATGGATTCATGCTACTAAACTCACGCCAAGCATGATGTTCCTTGGATCAAGATGAAATCCATTTCGGTGTTCAACGCTCTCCACTAGCTGCGATCCACAGGGTGTCTCATCTTCGGATCATCTACATCATCGGGAAACTTCCTGACTACGTGCTACCGCCTGAGCTCTGCTTCCTTAGGATATATCAAATAACGCTACCGACGGGGAATGATCGGAAAGTACCATACAACTTTCTGAGGAGATTTCTTTCTGGCCTTCTTGTATCTATCAGCATTGCACACCAGACAACTTGTTTTTTCTGCGTTCTTGTTTCGATAAATGAGGAAATCGTTGATGCATGCACGGTATCTAATGTGCGGCAGATCAAGAGGGCACACAATCTTCTTGGCCTCATCGACACTAGTATGACAAAGGTTCCCCGGGGGAAGAACTGTCATGTTTAGATACATGAGATGATCATCGAGGCTTTTGTCGCTTCATTTTTTTAGCCTTCGTCTTTAGAAGTTCGAGCGTGAAACTCAAGTGGGTCACCTCAGGAGCGCAACCATCATACAATGGAGTCTTTAAGTCTACCTCCAGTTGCTCCAACTTGGCCTCCTCTCTAGAAGCAGCTCTATCGCTATTCGTCTTCTTGTGAAGCTGGTCTCGAACATGAGGGTCCAACACGATTGAATTTAATATCGATAAAGGGTCCGTCATATGCATGTCCGCATCTTCTCCGTCATTACCATGTGCAACCTCTTCTCCGTCATTACCATGTTCGGCTTGTTCTTCTACGCCATTGCCATGTGTGGCCTCTTCTCTACCGTCATTTCCAGTGCCCTCTTCGTCTTCGGATCAATCAATCATCTCTTCATCCGCTGCCATGGGGTTATTGGTTGAACCGTCGATAACGTCATCGTCATTTTCAGTTATCCATCGAATATAGCCATCCATGAAACCATATCTAAGCAGGTGCGCCTTCAAACGTCCACCATTAAAGGGGTCCAGCCAGACGCATTCTTTGCATTTTCAACACGGACATAACGTCTCCTTTTAAATTTTTTCATTCATGTCGTCCACCACACGGATCGTAGGTATCTATCCACCATCCTTCCACATACCTTCATGGTCGCCTGCAAGTTATAAAAATTATATATTATAACGACACACGCATATGCATATGAAAGTCATAAAAAATTTGGCATGACCTTTCCTAAAAATAGGACATCCAGAGTTTGCCCAAAATTCACCGAAACGGAAATAAATCGACATTTAGGCAAAACATAGGAAAACTCTCATATCACATACCCATACACACACAAATATTTTCATTGATGCAAAGCACAATTGTTTACTCACATCTCATGCATTCTTCCACCTATTTAGCTAGCTAGAAATTAATTAAGAGAGATATATATATATATAGAGAGAAAGTATATACCTTTTGTTAAAATATCACACCTTGAGAGATTCTTGCACTAGCTAGTGAGGGGAAGGAGACAAAGGTGAGAAAGAGAGATAGCTAGATGAATTTATGGTGGGAAACAAGTGAGATGACGATAAGAGAGATAGTGCATATGCATGGTGGTGGTGAAGGAGGAAGCAAAGAAGGATAAAGGGAGAGATATTGCAATAATGGAGATGGTGTGTAGTGCATTAATGGAGGTGGTGTAGTGCATTAATGGTGATGGACAAGAGGTAGGAGAAGGAATGAGGAAGAAGCAAGTGAGGGAGAGAGAGGAGGGGGGAGGGGGAGGGTTGGTGAAAAGGTGGCTGCTGCGCCTTAGCAGCAGCGCCGGTACCACGAGAGCGCTACTACTATTGTGTTAGTAGTAGTGCCCCGCACGATTACGCGCTGCTGCTATTTGCGGGCCTCTAGGTTAAGTTGGGTCCACTTTTGCAGCAGCGTGCTTCACGGAAAGGTGCTATTGCTAAATCAATAGCAGTAGCAGGCTTTCCATGGGGGCGCTACTACTCCAACTTGTCAGCTGGGTTTGGTGGGGACCGCCTTTACAAGTAGCGGGTCGCAGAGGGGGGCGCTACTGCTAAAGGTCTAGCAGTAGCGGGCCTCCAGAACATGCGCTACTGCTAATTAGCAGTAGCCCTCCTTTTTTGAGGGCGCTACTGTTAATCCTCTACCTATAAGCTTTTTCCTAGTAGTGAGAGGTCTATTATCAATGTGAACCCCATGGAAAAAACTCTTGTAAGGGGGGTAGTAGACGAGTATTGGTGTCAAGATCGAAGATTTGAAGACCTTCACTCGCAAAGAAGATGATGATTTGAATATCTTCACCATGCCTACCACAAACTTCAAGTCGAAGGAAGGATCAATGAATCTATCCTCACCAAAGCTCGAACTATAGAGGAATAACTAGATCGAAGAGTGGTCAACCACTAAGAGAAGCTATCAGGTTGCCATTACCAAGACTAATGGCTTATTTACGTGCCTTAATCAAGCAAGTTTTTTTTACGATAAGAGATGTATCTTCAATCAACACCCAAAGATGTTCATCACCAAGTGCAGAATCGATCATGATTCCACAACTTTCTGAGAAGAATTGTGTTGAGTATGAAACTAAGTCAAACCCATTCTCTATAGTCAGCCTATATCTCGGGGACGAGATTTCTTTAAGGGGGTAGATTTGCAATATCCCGATGCTCGGAATGTTTAAGAAAACGATTTTCAAAACGTACGACCAGAAAATTTCATTTGTTTTAGTGATTAATAAAAGCTTAAAATAAAAAAATTATAATTCGTTGATTTTAATTTGATTAAATACCAAAACAAATTAAAATTTGAGTTTTTTTTCATCGAATATTTTTTGTTTTTTGCATATTAAATTATGCGCATTTCTATTTGGAACTTATTTGGTTTTTGTTTGGTCTTTTAAAGGAAAATATAATTTCTTTCCTCTCTTAACACTCTATCTAAAATTCCATAGAGCAATATATTTTTTCTTATGTGAAGCCCACCTCTCTTCTATATTTTTCCTTCTTGTTCTTTTGGACCAAGTGCTCCCACTAAAGCCCATTATTTTTTCTCGTGGGACCAAGCCCACACGCACATGGTCTTCTTCCTCCTCCCACACGGCCACACCATGACCATGTTACAGAAAACACTAAAAAAATGACCATGTTACAGAAGTTGTCCACGTACAGCCATGGACGTTTCCATCCCTTCCTCTCCTTCTATTGGTTGTTATCATTATCATCATCATCATTTTAACTTGCCATCAATACAAAACTTACTCCTTGTTCGACCCCTCATCCATTCAGGGTAATTATTTCGCGTGTAATGGCCTTAATCATCCATTAGAAACCGGTGAACTGATTGTCGACCATTGGCATTCGTGAACCGATCTCCCTCCACAGCCTATAAAAAGGAGGATCCGAGATGAGCCTCGTGTGTCTCTCCCTTCTCTCTTTCACTTAGGTTATCAGATTTTCTCCAAAGGAGCGTTGTGTTGTTCGCACCATTACCCTAAAGCTACGGGTACAATTTTCTTTTTCGCCGAGTTCATCGGATCGATTCTTCCAACTCGGTGAGTTTCAGATCAATTCCCCCTACCCATCAAATACTCTCACCTTAGCCTAACTCCTGGACATCGTTTCCTTTCAATTCATCGTCGTTGGCCGCGCACACCACAAATTCATGCTACTGACACCATTTGGGACTGACGCCACCGCCACTGTCGACCGTCCGTTGATTCCATCCGCGTCATCTTCTTTGCCTCGCACGCAGGAGCACGTCAACATATTTTTCCGCGCAGTTGATCGACCGCACGTGAACATTATTGCATCTCCATCGCCTTCATTCATTATTACATGTCATAACCAGTATTACAAAATTGTGTGATATTGCCTTGCTTGATGTTTATGTTAGGTGATATCATCTAAGTTATATTATGGTTATGAGTTATATTGTATTGGTAGCATTTTATGATATCTCACATGATCATCATATCCATGCTTAGCATTATATCTTGTTTATATGATATTTCATTTATAGTATGCCTAAGCATAGATATCATGTCATGATATTGATATTTTATAAATTAGTTTAATCTATGTGATATAACTTGTGTTTCTTATATATGCTCAACTTTCCTTCTGAGCGGTGTATGCCTGTTGCAATAGTTCATTACCTGCATAGGATAGCTTAACTTTCATGTTAGTTGAGTTGTCACTTTCTTTTATGCTTAACATGAAAAACTTATTTTGTTATTCTAAACATGTGGTTGTAATCTTGTTGCTAGTCATTATTTAGGTATATGTAGTACCTTATTATTAAGAGCATGTCTTAATTTAGTATCTTCTTAGGTTCACTCTTGTGTTTGGTGCTTGTGTTACTAGATAAGACATATTTATGGTGCAATATTTCTATGCTCGTATGATATGTGTCTCATTATTTAGTTTTTAATTATGTTTCACCATACTATTGGTTGACTCTTATTTTATAAATGTTTTCTATAATAGTTGTTATGGTTAATGTTTGATTTTGATCTGTTAACCATTATAAGTATTTAGAACTATCTAAATATTTATTTGTGGTTACTTCTTATTCTTAAACATGACATGTTGTTACTTCTAGTAAGACAATGATACATTTAGCATTTATTACCATGTCATGTATAGGGCAATTGTTATTTATTTGATGTCATGTTTAAATTGTTTATATTAGTTGCATGTACTTTAGTTTGTGATATTGGATCGATATGGTTTAGTATTAATTGATTTAGGCCCCAACCTAGATCCATTTCAATTCACGTCGATGAATGATGTTTGATTGTCTAATTAGTATGCTTGGTAATGATAGTTTGTTTGTCTTATACAGAAATCGCTTTTGAATTCTTATAGTCGATGTATATGTTTGGCTACTATTGACCATTATAAATATTTAGATTCTATCAAAATATTTATTTTTGGTTAACTATTACCTTCGTCATGCTACATTGGGATTGTGTAGTTAAAATTCATAGGATGGTTCCATTCCGTGTGTGTTGATGTCATTGTGTTTGTTATATAGTAGTTTCCTATATAGTTAGTCAAGATGTGTGATGGTTACTACTAGTGGTTAGTAGCATAGTTCATATTAGAACGCTAGTCTTGATCGCGAAGTATTCCTTAGCCATGTCAATCTAAACCAAGTCAACTCGTTGAAACCTTTCTCCTAACTTCATTCCCTATTACACTACCTCATTTTCAAATCTCCATCTTGATCATTATTTTGTCATCAATCCAACCTTAATCCATTTTGGAAGTTATTTAGATTTACTTTTACTTTGGTATTTATTTGTTTTCATTTGCTATCGTTACGACGAGTAGGGAGTGACGATGTTGGACATGGACAGATTCAAGTTACCGAAGATGGACTCAACATCGAAGGCATGCCTCCCTCTTTGATCATGTTTATCCTATGTTTTACAAAATTGCATTGTAATTTATAACCACTATATGCATGCTATTTTATCTCGTAGCTAGTGTGTCGATTGACACATTACCCTGATCCGCTTGTCGCCTATTTACTTGACACCTGAGTAGAAATATATAGTAATCTAGTAGAGTAGAAATTCTTAGCCATGCTAATTATTCTGTAGGTGCTTATCGTAATGATCTTCGGATCATTAAGACTTGAAACTTGTAACTGAGCTCGTTGAGCTATGCCAGTTGGCCATTTTGACATCCTCTACTCTCTTCTACTCTGGGTGAAACTTGCCATCTAAATAGTGGCGCGGGCGATAGCTAGATCAAGGATTGAAGGAGCGATTGGCTTCCCTTCACAAGGTGAAGGGGAAATCCGTCGTCTGTGCTACATGAGGCCCAATAAGTCTTGGATTTGAAGATTGTAATAATAGAACAACCACATGACATTTGGGCACTAGCTTGGTTAATTAGTTAGTTCACCCTTATTATCGTCATGAGTGTACCGCAGATAGGACAACTTCCTTGCGAGGAGAACCCCGGCACAAAAGGGGGCCAGGACTGTGAACTGCGGTTACTACCTTGTGAAACCTAGTGGGTCTAATGAAAGACCTCGTCATAATCTCCCTGCCAGTATACAAATTAGTGTACTATGTCAGCGTCCACTGGTGGCAACAAGACGAGATTGTGTCGTGTGGGTAGAGGGTACAACCTCTGCAGAGTGTAAAAATATTCGAATATCCGTGTCGAAAGTCATGGACGACACATGAATCTTTCTTGACATACAGGAACCTGTATTTCTTATTTCCAATTTGCCCCTATTTTTGAAACCTATATATGTATGCCTTATGGCAAGTTATGCTACTTGTATTACGTGTATGTATTCTGCAATGGTAACATTTCATTGTGTTGTCAACAATGATCCTTGAGTTTACAATTAAACACAGGAGGGTCTGGAAATTATTTCCGGGTTCTCACAAATACCAAAAATAGGAAAAGTATGGTGGACTCTTTGGAAGTTTGAGGTTTCAAGGTATGGGTGCACAAGCAGTTATCCCACTTAGTACAATGTTTGGCTAGCAAAGGGTTTTAAAATTCGACAAATGATGTTGAATTGGATGCAAAATAATATAAAGTCTACATTAAGAATTTTCATGCAACATCAAGTTGTCTTCCTTGTCAGCAAAACACTCCAAGCATAAGAACATAAAGGTTTTGGCTATCTCGCTATTAGAAAAACTCATGCTTGTTGTTATGACCAAAGCTATGTTTGCCAAGATTAAATAAAGTTTTCAAAGCCATACATGATACATAAGATTAATAATCCCATAAGAATCAACATATAAGGTCGATAGCGTGAAGAGAATACCAAGTGCAGCGAAGAAACCAATAGACTTCTCATTAATATTCCATCATAGAAAACTGCACACTCGCGGATACAAGACTCTCCACATAGGAGTGATAGACGTCAATGCAAACACCTATTTTATAAGATAACTTCCCTATAGACGATATGACACTAAAATTGACCACAAAATATAAAGATAAAGATAAAGATACCAGGCACTCCCCCAAGCTTGGAACAAGCTAAGGGGATGCCATTACCCATGAAGATTTCATTCTTGATCTCTATTCTTGTATAACGGGTAAGTCTTAGAAAAACGTTTCCATGGCAAAGGTCCTCCATCCACACATGATTCTTTTGTTTCCTGGATCCTGCAGTCGGCAGCTAGGCCCAAGCGCAAAAAATTTAGTTCATACTCACATTTCTGGTTTTGGAGGTCAAAGATGTGTCCTTGAAACTCGAATACTTTGGTCTCTTATGCTTGAATGCACTTCCTTCATCTCATCCTCATGTTGCTTCTTCAGCTCGGTGATGATGCCAATGTTTGGCTCAACACCATGCTCGATCATCAACTTGTACTTGAAGAGTTCTTGCTCCACTTCTTCCATCCTGGCCTTAGTGCTCCCCTCCTTGACTGGTCCCTTCAGATCTTCTTTGTGAAGGAAACCATCTCCACCCAAAGTGTTTGAGGATGCTTCTTCACCTCTGCGAGGTAAGGGTTGATGACGTTGACGAGAAACTTGTCCTTGGGGGAACTTGGGGAAGCCATGGAACCTTGGTTTTGCTGAAAGTTTTCCTGGCAAGAACAGATCGGAAAGAGAACGCACGAAATCGCAAGATACAAAGCCGGGACGATACGGGTAAATATACAGAAAAAAATTCTACACCGAAAGGAAAGTAGGGGACCAAAGGGGAGTCGGAGACCGGCTCCTGGTGGCCGAGTTGGCCACCTGCCGTGGCCAGGAGGCAGGCCGCGCCACCAAGGCGCCTAGAGCCTCGGGAGCTCCTCTCCGGCTCCACTTCGGCTTGTAATTTTCCTAATTTTTCAAACACACGTAATACGAAACTTTTATGGATGTTCGCGAAGTTTCCTTACCGTATTACATACCTATTCTTATCTTTCCTTTGTTGGTGTCTGAATCAGTGCTACGACATGTTCTTCATGAGTGGTTGTTCGTATTGTATCCACATCAACATTGACAGGGTCTCCTGCCAGGTAATGCTTCACTCTTTGCCCAATCATAACTTAAGGTTTCGTGCCTTCAAAATTGTTAATCTTGATTGCACCGGACCGGTAGACTTCTTCAATGTTGAAAGGTCCTTCCCATCTTTTAAGTAATTTTCCAGGAGAAAACCTGAAACGGGATCTAAAAAACAAAACTTTATCGCCAACATTAAATTCACGTTTCAAAATTCTCCTGTCATGCCACTTCTTTACCTTTTCCTTAAACATTATTGCGCTCTCGTAAGCTTCACTTCTCCACTCATCTAGATAAGGCAAGTTCATGAGACGCTTTTCACCAGCAAGTTTTGGGTCAGCATTAAGAACTCTAACAGCCCAGACAGCTTTGTGCTATAATTCTAAAGGCAAATGGCAAGCCTTGCCATATACCATCTTATAAGGAGACATGCCCATGGGATTTTTGTAAGAAGTTCTATATGCCCACAAAGCATCTCCTAGTTTTTTGAACCGGTCCGTCCAAAAACTGGTCACTGTCTTTTGTAACATCAACTCGATCTCCCTATTTGTGAGATCAACTTGCCCAATCGTTTGAGGGTGATAAGGTGAAGCAATCTTATGGTTGATACCATACTTTTCTAAAACTTTTCTAAAAGAACCATGCTGAAAATGTGATCCTCCGTTGGTCATGAGGTACCTTGGTACACCAGACCTAGGAAAAATCACATCTTCAAGCAATTTCAAAAATATCTTGTGATCAACACTTTCAGTGGGGATTGCCTCAACCCACTCGGTTAGATAACCAACAACTACTAAAATGTGAGTGTACTTGTGTGAAGGAGGAAAAGGACCCATAAAATCAAAACCCCAGCAATCAAATGGCTCAATAACTAGAGAGTAATAGGCATATCATTTATCCTACTAATGTTACCAACTCACTTACACTTATCAGAAGATAAAACATACTTTCTAGCATCTTTAAAGAGAGTAGGCCAATAAAAACCTGATTGGAGAACCTTGTGTGCGGTCCTCTCACCGGCATGATGTCCTCCATAGGGATTATCGTGATAGTCCCTCAAGATATCCTTCTGCTCATGCTCCGGTATGCATCTTCTCACGATTCCATCCGCGCATTATCTAAAATGGTGTGGGTCATCCCAAAAGTAATACCTCAAATCATGGAAGAATTTCTTCCTTTGCTAAAATGTTAAACCTGGAGGTAAAAGTTAGTAACAATAAAGTGACCATAATCTTCAAACCAAGGATCAGAAATATATTGTATCCTGGAGAGCTACCATTAACCGGAATAGGATCGTGTGGAATGTTTTCTATCCTAGAGAGGTTGTCTGCCACATTATGGTCCGCTCCTTTCCTGTCAACAATCTGCAAATCAAATTCTTGAAGAAGAAGAGCCCATTTGATAAGCCTATGTTTGGCATCCTTCTTCTCCATACGATACTTAATAGCAGCATGGTCAGTATGAATAATGACTTTGGAATCAACAATATAAGGTCTAAATTTATCACAAGAAAACACTACTGCTAAAAATTCCTTTTCGGTAGTAGCATAATTCTTTTGAGAACTATCAAGGGCAGTTACTAGCATAATGCATAACATTCAGTTTCTTATCAACCCTTTTTCCTAACACAACTCCATGATACGTCCCAAACAAATCGATAATTTCTTCTTGCTCCATGCATGGTTTGTGTGATATTGCTATGATCTAGATAAACTTTCATACACTTTTGATCTTATTTGGACTAACCTATTAACTCAGTGCACCCCAGTGCCAGTTTCTGCTTTCTGCTATTTTTCTATTTCAGTTTTCCCCCATACTAAAAGTTCTCCAAAAATTCGGGAAAATCAGATAAAAAATCAGCGTGAAGGAACCTTCCGGAGTCCCGAAGGGGGACCAGGTGGGACCCACCAGGGCCCTAGGCGGCCACCTGGCGCGGCCTAGGGTTTGGCCGTGCCAGGGGCGCCTAGACCCCTAGTGCCCCCCTGGCTGCCCCCCTTCGCCTATATATCTCCCGTGACGTGGAACTTCCTAAGACAGAACCCTTTTTCACGATCTTGCCTCTGTTCCACCGCCGCCGCGCTTCCAAGATCGGGAGCACCAGAAGACCTCTTCCTGACACCCTTCCGGAGGGAGGATCGACCTCCGGGAGCTTCCCCTCCACCATGGACGCTTCCAGGATTTGCCGTGAGTAATTTCCTTTGGACCATGGGTCCGTGATCAGTAGCTATGTGATGTTCTCCTCCCCTCTTTGTTCTTCATGGTTTAGGCCTCGTGAGCTTCCCTACATGATCGAGGCACATATGTAATCATTCTCTTGTTGCTATGTTGAGTTTGATGGGATCTGATGGATTATGAGATTATGTTCAGATTGTGATAGAGTAATATATTTGATTCTTATCTTTTATATTTTTATTCCTAAGTAATTCTTGCATGTTCTCCGTTGCTGTTTATTGCTTTGGACAAGTAGTAGGTAGTAACTCCAAGAGGGAACATTATCCTCGATTGTGGGTTCATGCCCCCTGATGACACGCTTGAGTGAAAGAAACATGATTTTAGGGGATGTGTTGTTGCCACAAGGGGGAAAACAACAGTTCTTGTAACCGCGGTTGCAAGGATTGTTTACTTTACGCAAAGTTCTTTTTAATGCAGTTGTCTGTTGCTTTGGGTTTACACTTTGGGTGGGGCTCGCAACTTAATACTAGCGAGATGTTCTGGATAGATATCTCAAGGTGGATGATTAGTAGTAGATGCAGATGGATTTCGGTGTACTTATATTGGTGTACTGCCCATGCTTTTGAGCCTCTTCCTTTCTTTTGTAGCATAGTTAGCATTGTGGTGCGTTTACAATCCTGTCAATTTCCAATCTGTAATTTGTTTACCTCGCATAGCAGTTTTATCGTCTTTTGGGAGAGAGACATCACTAGTGAACATCACGGGACCCCGGTCCTTATTCTCATCATTGTTTACACGCTTATTTACTTTCTAGCCTTTACTTTCATTTGCTACCATTATCATTATCCCTTGTGTTTTGATCCTTTGTAAACAACAAGACTGGAGAGATTGACAACCTCTCTGAACTTCGTTGGGAGCAAAGTTATTTGTGTCTATGTGCAGGTCCAGGAGAAGAAAGTGATTATCTTCAAACGGCGCATCACTTGCCGAACCACCTACTTATAATTACCGGAGTCCTACGGGAGACAATCTTAAAACCTCGGTATCTTAACCGAGGGAAACTTGCCGCTACGCTGCATCTCACCTTCCACTTGGGGTAACCAACGAAGGGCGAGAAGCAATTATCCTCTCTCGCGTATCAAGCTAATTTTTGGCGCCGTTTGCCGTGGACTCCGAGTGATAAGATAGGGGAGTTGCCCACTACCTTTTACCTTTACTTTTTAGTCTTGTTTGTTTACCATTCAGTTTTTATCTTTGTGTCCTATATCAAAAATTACAAAAAAATCTGCCACACTTGTTGCTACTATGGTTTCCACTGAAAACACCAAGTTGTGTGACTTCACTAGTCACAACAACAAAGACTTTATCTACACTCCCATTGCCACACCTGCCACTTCAGCTACCTCTTATGAAATTAAACCTGCTTTGCTAAACCTTGTTATGAGAGATCAGTTCTCTGGTGCTGGAGATGATGCTTCTTTACACTTAAATAAATTTGTTGAGTTATGTGATATGCAAAAGTATAAAGAAGTATAAGGTGATGTTGTTAAGCTCAATCTTTTTCCTTTCTATTTGAGGGAAGGAGCTAAAATCTGGTTTCAATCTTTGCCTAGGAATAGCATAGATTCTTGGGATAAGTGCAAAGCTGCTTTTATTGGGAAGTATTACCCACCTGCTAAAATTATCCAATTGAGGAGTAACAATATGAATTTTAAGCAATTGGATAATGAACATGTTGCCCTACACATGGTTTGACTACCTGGATGGTTATCCAAACTTTTTATGCAAGCTTGAACTTTACGTCGCGGAACCTGTTAGATTCGGCCGCGGGATGAGCCTGTCTATCAACTACACTTGGATCTACCACAAAGCTTTTCGATGAGATGATGACCAATTATTCCCAATGGCACACCGAACGAGCTGCAACAGGTAGGAAGGTAAACTCTGTCGAGGAGATTATCTCACTAAATGAAAATGTTGACTTAATTATGTCTCTACTTACCAAGCAACCCTCTATTGACCCTCATGATGTTCCTTTAAATTATTTGGTTCCTCAAGAACAAGTAGATGTGAATTTCATTGCTAGAAACAACTTCAACAGTAATGCTTATAGGAGCAATTTTGCTAGTAATCCTAGACCGTTTCCATCCAACTATGGGAACAACAACACCTACCCTAGCAACAAGAACCCCCACTTCTGAATTAGAAAGCATGCTTAGAGACTTTATCAGTACCCAAAAAACCTTCAACAAGAATGTAGAAGAAAAGTTAGCTAAATTAGATAATCTTTGTTTGAAGGTAGACATCTTAGCCCTTGATGTAGAGATGTTAAAAATTAGAACCTCTCCCCTTGGGGAGAGGAAGGCCACCCATATTAATGCTATCCAATTACAAATTAATGAAAATATTAGGATGATGGCTAAAATTAAAGAAATATGGGCTAGAGAAAAAGAGGAAGAGGATATAATTAAGAGCCTTCCTACACACCACACAGTTGCCACTATCCAAATTGTTGAGGATACCGAAACTATTAGCACCCAATGCACTCCTTGTCCCATTGGACCTATTAACGGTGATGCTAATACCTCAACCGTAGAAGAAGAAACTCCTATGAACATAGAGAGTTTCAAACAAGTGAGCCTAGATGACACTACTACCACCTTTGATAGTAGTGATATTGATTTTAATAGTTGCACCCTCTCAGAAGTTATCATCTTACTACACAAAATGTCTAGAGACCCCCACACTAGCACACTTAATCTTGCCTTCACAGAGCATATCAAAAATGCTCTCATCAAATCTAGGGAGGAGAAGCTTAGGATAGAAGCCTCCATACCTAGGAAGCTAGATGATGGTTGGGACCCTATGATCAAAATTAAATTAAATAACTTCTCTTGCTATGCTTTATGTGACGTTGGAGCTAGTACCTCCGTCATGCCCAAAAGAATGTATGATATGTTTGAATTGAAACCTTTTGATTCTTGTTCTTTTGGTGTTCGACTTGTTGATTCTTCCGTAAAGAAA
Organism: Bromus sterilis; assembly: GCA_950022295.1. Classification (NCBI taxonomy): domain Eukaryota; kingdom Viridiplantae; phylum Streptophyta; class Magnoliopsida; order Poales; family Poaceae; genus Bromus; species Bromus sterilis. The sequence goes on along the minus strand of OX465595.1, from coordinate 279,015,890 downwards.
CCTTTGGGGATGATCGACGATGTTCTTATCATTGTCAATGACAACTATGTTCCCGTTGATTTTATTATTATGGATATAGAGTGTGAACCTTTATGTCCAATTTTTTTGGGATGCCCTTTTCTTCACACCGTTGGTGCCGTTATTGACATGAAAGAGGGGAATATAAAATTTCAATTCCCTCCCAAAAAGGGGATGGAACACTTCCCTAGAAAGAAAATCAAGTTACCTTTTGAGTCCGTTACACGGGCAAGCTATTCTCTTCTCTTGATAAAACTTGATTCTTCTTTTGCTTTATGCCTAGCTTAAAGGCGTAAAAGAAAGCGCTTGTTGGGAGGAAACCCAAGATGTTTTTACTTCTGTTTTTAGTGGTCTTGATGATTTATACTACTGCAGCAAAATCATTGTATCTTTATTTTCAAGCTTTGTGCCAAGTTATAACCTCTTATGACAAGGGAAGCAAAAGTTGTGACATGCTGTCCAGAAAACAGATTCTGTCTTCTCGACGGAAAAACTCGGATAAATTCACCAGTTCATATTTTTAATCTGAAATTTTTACACAGCGTGCTCTATACAATTTCGGAAATTTCGTATGTTTTGTGTTTTTTGATTTGAGTTTCTGAAGTACCACGAAAAAATTCTCTACTACCTTTTGTTCTGTTTTTCACAGATTTTGCCACGTTTTGTCTCTCCTTACTTTTGCAAATCTTAAGCTTTATTTTTCTTTGCAAAAACCTTTTGGAAATCTTGAGAAACAGTAGCTCTTCAAAAATATCCTTATATCCAGTGGGGAAAAATTATTTTAAGGGTATTAACCTCTCTAATCAACTTATGATGAGTTATGTATGAAGGGAGTTTTCAAGTGTGCGATGGAAGATGATGAAAGAAGATCCGGGAGTGTCAAGCGCTCAAGCTTTGGGATGCCCCCATTCATCCCCAATAAATATTCAAGGAGACTCAAGCGTCTAAGATTGGGGATGCCCCCGTGCATCCCCTTCTCCATCAACAAAAATTAGTTCGTCCTTCGTCTCACAATATTTTAATCACTTCATGCGTTATGTGCTATGCTTGGAGCGTCTCGCTCTTAGGTTTTATTTTAGTTTTCTTTAGCTTTGCTTTCTGTTCATAACAAGTTAGGCCCCATCTTACTTTGTGTGGGAGAGAAACACGCTCCACTCCAATCTAGAACACATCATAGGATTTTGCATGCCTATCTTTTTACTGTTGTGTGTTCTTTATCTTTTCGTAGCTACTGCCATGTTTAATTTTAGTCTTAGTTTGTCTTTAGCAAGATCCATGGCTTTTGTTTAGTTTTTTGCTGGAACACTCTTTAGTTTTCATGTTTATCTTGTTAAGAGAGGATGTTGTTGCACTGAGTTGTGTCTTGTCTTGAAAGTAGGTAATTGAGGTTGCTATTTAATTTTAGTAGTAACTTGCAATAGTTTTGAGGTATTGATGTGAGTAATGTTTGAACTTTTGGTGTCAAGAGCTCTATTCTAATAGTGATAGGTGTCGTATTTTGGGAAATCCGTGTTTATTTTCAAAACCTACAAAAACTAGTTGAGAACTCTAGCTACTTGATGGATCGCTAATCTTTGGAGGGATCGAATATTAGAGTACACTCACGTACCATGAGTCGAGGATGAACAAGGATAACCAAACCCCATACACTCCTCCTCGGGGTACATGTCTCTTTTTGAACCTCCTTATTTGATTGAGAGTTATCGATAATAACTGCATGAGTTCTTCGGACTAATGTAAGTATTGAGAGTTCACACTTCCACCTCCTCATATTTGCTAGTCTCTCATGTGCCGTGCATTGCCTTCTTCTCACTCCGAGAGTTGGCGTCCACCTTCACCGGTACATCCAAACCCTTGGCATGATATGCTCTGTCATTATAAACCTCCTTATATTTTTCCTCAAAACAGCCACCATACCTACCTATGAAGGCATTTCCATAGCCTTTCCGAGATATATTGCCATGCAACATCAACCTCTTCATGGCATACATGTTCTTGCTACACCTGCAACATCATACATTGCATACATCATGATATCTACATCTTATTTATGATTGGAGTACCTTGTAAAGTGTGAAAGATCTTCTATACCCTCTTGTAAATTAGGGTGTTGCCCTTAAGTGAGGAAAAGATCCCAAAGTGGACAAAATAAAAGATCCCAAAGACTACAAATGAGAGTTAAATAGAAAGAGCCATTGAGGCCACCAATAAAAAATACAAAAAAGAGAAAAAAGAGAAAAATAAAAATAAGAAGAGAGAAAGGGGCAACACTACTATCATTTTTAAAGATCCAAACTAGTACTCCCTCTTATCCTTGTACTCCATAGAGATGATCATTCATGCATATAGCTATGTGGGGACCTTCACACTATAGAACATGGCTTGCATATTCCAAGGATGAGCCTCCTCAAAAGAGCTCTAGGTCTTCATGAGCGAGCAAGTTAGATGCACCCCCACTAGTTCCATTGGAGAGATTTTTAGCTCAATGTGCATCCGTTGCATGGCAATCCCTACTCCTCACATCATATCTATCATTTGGCCCTCTCGCCTATGATTGTCCTCATTGATGTGAGCCTTTCTCATCCTTTTTGTCTTCCTCCTCCACCATATTTCTCTCTCTGCCATCCTAAGTGTCAACCTTCGTGCTTACGCTTATCCATTGCATGAGTGCTCAAAATATCGAAAAGGAGTGGATCAAATTGACTTGTACCTCGCTAGTGGTCTGGGGACGAGTCAAGATAAGATTCCAAAGAAGACAAAGTGTGAAACTTTAGTGGATTGAGTTCTCAACAAAAATAACTTTTTCTCGTATTACCTATCCCTCTTCTTGCACGCAAACACCATTTGGAGACATTCGAGTCACAGACAGCTAGAGCTCTTGCACCTAATGTTCTCTTGTTACTTGTTTCAATGCTAATATAGACTCTTGCATGTTATGACTTGAATTGAATCACATACCTTGATTGCTTTACTTGTTGCTAGCATGTCACCACAGAAATTATGCTTGTTATCATTTACCTACTCAAGGACGAGCAGGAATTAAGCTTGGGGATGTCGATAATTTCTTCTTGCTCCATGCATGTTTTGTGTGATATTGCTATGATCTAGATACACTTTCATATTTGGACTAACCTATTAACTCAGTGCACCCTAGTGCCAGTTTCTGTTTTCTGCTGTTTTACTATTTCAGTTTTCCCCCATATTAAAAGTGCTCCAAAAATTCGGGAAAAATTAGATAAAAATCAGCATGAAGGAACCTTCCGGAGTCCCGAAGGGGGACCAGGTGGGACCCACCATGGCCCCAGGCGGCCACCTTGCGTGGCCTAGGGCTTGGCCGCGTCAGGGGGCGCCTGGACCCCTGGTGACCCCCTGGCTGCCCCTTCGCCTATATATCTCCCGTGACGTGAAACTTCTGAAGACATAACCCTTTTTCGCGATCTCACCTCTGTTCCGCCGCCGCCGCGCTTCCAAGATCGGGAGCACCAGGAGACCTCTTCCCGACACCCTGCCGGAGGGAGGATTGACCTCCGGGAGCTTCCCCTCCACCATGGACGCTTCCCGGATGTGTCGTGATTAGTTTCCTTTGGACCATGGGTCCGTGATCAGTAGCTATGTGATGCTCTCCTCCCCTCTTTGTTCTTCATGGTTTAGACCTCGTGAGTTTCCCTACATGATCGAGGCACATATGTAATATTTCTGCTGTTGCTATGCCGAGTTTGATGGGATCTGATGGATTATGAGATTATGTGAAGATTGTGATAGAGTAATATATTTGGTTCTTATCTTTTATATTTTTGTTCCTAAGTAATTCTTGCATGTTCTCCGTTGCTGTTTATTGCTTTGGCCAAGTAGTAGGTAGTAACTCCAAGAGGGAACGTTATGCTCGATTGTGGGTTCATGCCCCCTGATGACACGCTTGAGTGACAGAAAAGTGAGTCTAGGGGATGTGTTGTTGCCACAAGGTGGAAAACAACGGTGCTTGTAACCGAGGTTGCAAGAATTGTTTACTTTACGCAAAGTCCTTTTTAATGCCGTTGTTTGTTGCTTTGGGTTTACACTTTGGGTTGGGCTCGCAACTTAATACCAGCGAGATGTTCTGGATAGATATCTCAAGGTGGATGATTACTATTAGATGCAGATGGATTTCGGTCTACTTATTTTGGCATACTGCCCATGCTTTTGAGCCTCTTCCTTTCTTTTGTAGCATAGTTAGCATTGCGGTGGGTTTATAATCCTGTCAATTGCCCATCTGTATTTGTTTACCTTGCATAGAAGTTTTATCCTCTTTTGGGAGAGAGACATCACTAGAGAACATCACGGGACCCCGGTCCATACTCTAATCATTGTTTACACGCTTATTTACTTTCTAGCCTTTAATTTCAGTTGCTATCATTATCATTATCCCTTGTGTTTAGATCCTTTGTAAACAACAAGACTGGAGAGATTGACAACCTCTCTGAACTTCGTTGGGCGCAATGTTATTTGTGTCTGTGTGCAGGTCCAGGAGAAGCAAGTGATTATCTTGAAATGGCGCATCACTTGCCGAACCACCTACTTATCATTACCGGAGTCCCATGGGAGACAATCTTAAAACCTCGGTATCTTCACCGATGGAAACTTGCCGCTATGCTGCATCTCACCTTCCACTTGGGGTAACCAACGAAGGGCGAGAAGCAGTTATCCTCTCTCGCGTATCACTCCAACAGAAAAGTCATTAGCATCACACATGATTTGGAAAGGTAAATTCTAATCAGGCGGTTGGACTATAGGAGCAGTTATCAAAGCTTTATTAAGAACTTTGAAGGCTTCCTTACAATCTTCATCAAACGCAAAAGGAATATTCTTCTGAAGAAGATTAGTGATGGGTCTCGAAGTCTTAGAAAAATCTTTAATAAATCTTCTGTACAAACCAGCATGACCGAGGAAACTACGAATACCTTTATTGTCCCTTGGATAGGGCATCCTCTCGATTGCTTCGATCATGGCCCTGTCCACCTCGATTCCCCTTTCGGAAATCTTGTGGCCAAGAACAATTCCCTCGTTGACCATGAAGTGGAAATTCTCCCAATTGAGTACCAAGTTTGTCTCTTTACATCTCTGCAAAACTTTATTAAGGTTGTGGAGACAATGGTCAAAAGAGGTTCCATAGACTGAGAAATCGTCCATGAATACCTCAAAAATTTCCTCACAAAAACCATGAAATATAGCAGACATACACCTTTGAAAAGTAGCAGGGGCATTGCATAAACCGAAAGGCATACATCTATAAGCATAAGTACCAATAGGACAAGTAAAAGTGGTCTTATTTTTATCAGCCGTGTGTTGACACCGGTTTTTGGCACGACAATGAAGCTATATAAGGTGAACTCAGCTTAAAAAGTGTTCTAAACTAAAAACTTGGGCATTGTCAATGTGAAAATCTTTGTAGTTTGAGTCATCGTCATCCGAGACTGTTTGAAAGCCGAAAACTATGTTCCGGGCAACAAGACTATGGAATTCTGTGCACTATTTGGCTAATTGCGCCCTCAAGACGGCTTCAAATAATGAAATTTATATATCCATTGGATTCGTCTGGTCGAGCCAGTCGATTTTGACACTTGAATCGTCCAAACCCGAGTTTGTATGAAGAAGTTATAGCCAAATCAATATAGCACAGCTGGGGAGACCGGTACTACCGGCCGATACGAGAAAAACCTTATGTAAGAGCTGGGGAGACCAGTACTACCGCCCGAGTACGCGAAAAACCTTCTTTCGAGGAACGGAATTGAGCCGGTATCACCCCGGTTGTTCCGGTACTACCGATCCACTACCGGTATGTGCGCAGATTCGTGTAGATTTTGGAAAATCCGAGTTTGGCTTTAGTTTTTGGCATTTTGAAGGGAATCCAAGTATGTGTCTTGCAAGGGAAGTCTAGACGCCTCATATATAGATGAGAGGTGATGGCCGACTAAACAACACACAATCGAACAAATACATCTACATGTTTTTACCCTAATTTTTATCTCTCTCCCTTGTATCTTCCCTAAGCAGGCCAATGGGTGAGAGGATCGGTTTAGCTTCCACAAGTTATTTAGCCGGTTACTCCCAGTCAGCTTATACCGCGCCTTATTTGAGCACTGAATCGGAAACTTATGCGACTAGAGATATTCACAATTCGGCTTACAACCATACGCCTCATATATTCGTTCGTTCTTATTCTTGCAGGGCAATGATCCACGAGGCTCTAGCGGTGATTAGGTCGACCTAGGGCAGCCAATATCCGGCGTGCCCCTTGACGGGGTCCCTCCCAGGTGTGTGGGGTTTCAGATCCTCAAAAGCGCCCGCCGGACTAGTTGCGTGTCACGCTGCCGGTCCGGTCTCCTTCGTCTTGAGTTGCGGTGTATAACCCCCGGCATCGAGGGTACACGGTGACGTGTTCGTGTGTCAATACACTTTTTGGCGACTCCCCTGGGGACGAAGCATCGAACGATCTCCAGATTGTACTTGCTACGAGGAGCACATCAAGAGGCGGAAATCTGCAAAACTGACATGCATCATCAATGTTTTTACGTGGATGCAAATAGCCCTTGCGTTAGTGAGGGAAGGAAAACTTTATCGGCTAGCTCTAGTTATCTCCCATATAGCTATAAATAGAAGCCGGTTGAGGACCGCATACCTAAAAACAACGATCATATTCGAGTTCTCATGCATTGGCTTCCCCAGATTATACACCGATGAACAACCTTGAGTACTCGATTGATAAACATGAGACACTTCATACACTAGAAGATGGCACATGGTTTTATCCATCGGCTGTCGACTCAAGGTCAACCCTAAGCAGGCCAATGGGTGAGAGGATCGGTTTAGCTTCCACAAGTTATTGAGCCGGTTACTCCCAGTCAGCTTATACCGCGCCTTATTTGAGCACTGAATCGGAAACTTATGCGACTAGAGATATTCACAATTCGGCTTACATTCAGGGTGATGGACGGATTAGTGAAGATTCCGCAAGAGCACATACGCCGGATTATGATACTATGGCATACAACAATTCCCCTAGACAATTTCAAGATTTTGGCAACCCATGGCCGAAAGAAATCAATAGTGCCGGGAGGCAACCTCGACCAGAAGATATGAAACTGAAGCGGATGATTAGAGCCAATTGCATAAGGATTGATGAAATTCTCCAGGATATACATGAAAGTGGGCAACCTCATTACTCTGCTACAGTTTTGGGTATATTGAAGTGGGAAGAGGAAACCAAAAGAGTCGGGGGGCAATCTTAGCATGTAATGGCTGGCAATGATGACTTCACTACGCCTACCTTGGAGGAATTATCAGACGAACAACGTCAAGGCTATGAAGTTTTCAGGAGGAAGAGCAAAGAGGAATTTGAAGTGCTAAAAAAGGAGCGTGCAGAGGAAGAGGTACAGATGTTTTACGCAATGAAGAAAGATTCAACATTTACTCCTTACCGCAACAATCATGTCCAGCCCTCTGTGTTAGAGAGGCAAAAAGACGAAACTCTGCAAGGCAACCAGGATAGGTTGACTCGGCTATTGATCGAGCCGACTAATGAAGCTGGGTCATCCAATACAGGCGTCGGGTTCGATAACCAGAGGGAGGACAACCTGGGTATCACGACCGACTCAATAGAAGCCGAACTAAGAAGTTCAGGCAATAGCAAGTCGGACATACAAGTCGAGTCCATCGAGCCAAAAGAGGGAAACTTTATCGACAAAGAGTATTGTCGATGTGAACAACTTTGTAGTTTGAGTCATCGTCATCCGAGACTGTTTCAAAGATGAAAACTATGTTCCGGGCAACAAGACAATGGCATTCAGTGCACCATTTGGCTAATTGTGACGCCCCGAAAATCAATCCGTGTACAGTAATCATACACGGAGGGTACACTACTGAGATTAGGGTGCCACGGTGAGAATATCACAGCACAACACTAAACACAAATAAAATTAATATGATATTACAAACCAGGGATCACGAGGATCTGAAAACATAAGTTATACAAGCCATAATATCTGAGTACAGACATAGTTAGTCAAGTTTTGCCTTAAGAAGGCTAGCACAAATGACATCAGAGATACAGATCGAATAGGCGAGGCCTCCTGCCTGGGATCCACCGAACTACTCCTGGTCAACGGGGAACTCGACGTTGTAGTAGTCACCTCCGGGGTACTCCTGCTCCTGGGCTGCAACGTCGACTGCAGCGGCCGATCAGGCAAAACAAAAAGGGGAAATAAAGCAGGGGTGAGTATCTAGCATACCCGCGAGTCTTACGTCCAGCTACTAAGCATTTATGCATTTGAATCAATGGAGAGGGGAGGCTATATATAGTGGACTGAGTTGCAGAAATCCAGAATAAGGAAGAGAAACTAGGCCTAACGAAGACTATCATCCTCCGACGAGTCTTGCAACATGAGGAGAGAATAGCCAACAGTTCATATAAAGCGTAAAGTAACAATGCAGCAGAAATTGATGCAGCATTGTATAATAGTAAGTTGTATTAGCTAACAATTAACAATGCCTCCGAGAATCCCTCCTCGACTTCCCTGCAAGGAACAAAACCCGGAACCAATCAGTTTAGTAGTAGTAGTTTGTAGTAGTAGAGTCTGGCTTCAGCATAAAGTGTCCTGTTAACGTGGACACAGCTATTCGAGTAGATTATCTTCCCTGCAGGGGTGCACTAGTGTAATACCACACGCTCGGATCTCCTGGGTGGCGTACACCTTGTTAGGGAATGCCCCACTGAGGCTATCCGATACGCCGAAGTCCATCCTTCGAGCTCAACAGAGAGGCCATCCGCGGGTCTAAAATCCTAAGTACAAAGGAAATTTGGAACCATGTCCTTTGTACTCCTGCACGGTACGCGACTGGCCGGTGAAGCAGACCCACCTCCCACTACCGGAGTTGGCGGTCCAAGCCCGGCAATCAGCCCGAGGTAAAGCTGACGTTTGAAGAGCCCTCGAACGAGGCTACAACGCAGAGGGCCCACACTGTAATCTCACGTGGAGGCAGTGTGTATAGGCATATAGCCACTCAAGTCATCCTCCGACTATTAAGAATTTATTAATTTTCTGTCGGAACAACCGTTATCGTTGTCCTTATTTAGGTGAGCGGCGGACAATGACAACAGCCAGGTCCACCCCCATTACCAGAGCTAGTGGCCGCCTGCCCTGTCGTCCCACCAACTCGTGCGACTACCAAGAAGGTGAACCGTCTCCTTACCTTTTCTCGCGTTTGCTCTTGGAAGAGTTCGACTTTCGTACAACAAAGTACCTCTCGGCCATCGAGCAAGTACTAGGCCCGCCGCACACCGGTGGAATACACCTGTACTGTCGGTCCGATACAATCCCTTGCGTGGGCAACAGTGGGCAACCCGACTCCTTACCTTTAAGGACACCTGTGGATCAGTACCCTAGGCCGGCTATACAAAGTCAGCCTCGAGTGGAGTACAAGGACTACTCCTCGATAGCTCACACTTGAGGTGGCTCGGCAGAGCCGGGGTAGGGGCCTATATCGGTGGCTTATCTGAACCGTACATGTAACAGTTTATAATGTATCGTTTCCACGATCACTCCCAGAGTGATCATGTCCCGCTATCTAATCCTATTGACTAACAAGGCGCAGGGCTAACTGTTGATTATAAGATATATATATACATGGCAGCATAGGATAGCGGAAAGGTAATCAAGGGGAGACAATGATAAGCTATACAGTTGAATAGGATTGTAACGTAGCAGTAGCAACAATGCCTAGTGCAAGAATTGTACGGAAAGATAGGCGATATCTGGGGAAGAGAATGGATCTGCTTGCCTGGAAGCTCGACGGTAGGGGTAGGGTCGTCGATGTAGTAGTCGACTAAGCGGCGGTGTAGTCGGCGGCAGCAGCGGGGTCTACCGGAGATTAAGGGGGGAGGAAACAGTAAATATAAAGCAAACATATGCAAACAGATACATGACTTGACAGATGAAATGTTATCTGTGCTCTAACGTAGTACGATGCAATATGCTCGTAGCGGAAATTCATCCGGGGATGAACTACCGGCTCCGGGTGATTACCGGACAGGGTGCTCGGAGAGGGAAGGTACCATGTTTTAACAAAAGTGGTTGCAAAGTTTTTGGACCAAATTTTATTTGTCACATAATTTTAATATTCAACAAAAGGGAAATTTGACTTTGCATTGGTCCAAGATTAAAATGGTTGATCAAAGCTAGAATTTTGGAACAGTAACAATCATTAGCAAAAGTGATTACTGTTCACTGACAGTGAGGGTGTTACAAATCTCCCCGACTACGAGAATTCTCGTCCCGAGAATTTAGGCGGTAGAGGGTAAAAGATCGGGGGTATTCATCGTGAAGGCGGTCTTCGCGTTCCCAGGTGGCTTCATCTTCAGTATGATTCGACCACTGTGACGCCCCCAAAATCAATCCGTGTACAGTAATCATACACGCAGAGTACACGGCTGAGATTAGGGTGCCACGATGAGAATATCACAGCACAACACTAAACACAAAAGGATAAACAAATATGTTACAATACTAGGGATCACGAGGATCCGAATACATAAGTCATACAAGCCATAATATCTGAGTACAGACATAGTTAGTCAAGTTTTGCCTTAAGAAGGCTAGCACAAATGACATCAGAGATACAGATCGAAAAGGCGAGGCCTCCTGCCTGGGATCCACCGAACTACTCCTGGTCGACGGGGAACTCGACGTCATAGTAGTCGCCTCCGGGGTACTCCTGCTCCTGGGCTCCAACGTCGACTGCAGCGGCCGATCAGGCTAAGAGAAATAGGGAAATAAAGCAAAGGTGAGTATCTAGCATACCCGCGAGTCTTACGTCCGCTACTAAGCATTATGCATTGTATCAACGGAAAGAAGAGGTTGTATATAGTGGACTGCAAGATAGAAATCAGAAGAAGGGTAAGAAGCTAGGCCTATCGAAGACTAGCATCTTCCGACCAGTCTTGCAGCATGAGGTAAGAAGCAGCCAACAGTTTATATAAAGCATAAAGTAACAATGCAGCAGAAGTTGCTGCAGCATTGTATAATAATAAGTTGTAATAATTAGCAATGCCTCCGAGTTCACCTCCACGACACCCCAGCGAGGAAGAAAACCCGGAACCATACAGTTTAATAATAATAGTTTGTAGTGGTAAGATCCAGCTTCAGCATAAAGCGTCCTGTTACCGTGGAAACGGCTATTCGAATAGATTAATCTTCCCTGCAGGGGTGCACTTGTGTTACACTACACGCACGGATCTCCAGGGTGGCGGGAACCTTGTTAGGGAACGCTCCACCGAGGCTATCCGACACTCCGTAGCCCATCTTTCAAACTCAATAGAGAGGTCATCCGCCGGACTATATCCTATGTAGGCGGGGCTTTGGACCCTAACCCCGACGTACTCCTGCACGGTGCATGGCTGGTTGGTGAAGTCAAAGCAAATGCAAATAAGACACCACTGCGCGAGCAAATAAGACAACACCACTTCCCGGCAATCAGCCCGCAGTACTGCTGACGTCTGAAGAGTCCTCGGACGACACTACGAAGCAGAGGAGCCCATAACTTGTAATTCCCACGGGTAGGTAGTGCGTACATGGCATATAGCCAACTCAAGACATTCACTGAACCATTAGTCATTTTATTAACTTGCGGGACAACCGTTATCGTTGCCTCGACTTAACTGACCCGCGGACAACGACAGTAGCCAGGACCACCAGTACATCGGTCCTGCCCTGTCGTCCCACCAAGTCACTGCGGTTACCAATAAGGTGAACCGTCTCCTTACCTTGTCTCGCGTGTGCTCCCGGAGGAGCTCGACTTTCGTTGTTCGGTAACTCTTGCGGCTAACGATCAGGGGCCAAGCACACCGGTACAATGGTCGTACCCTCCCTGTCGTCCCGTCGCAATACCACTCGCGGGCACTGTTGGGTCGCCCGACTTCTTACCTGAAGGACAACCGTTACTCAGATACCTAGAGCGGCTATACAGAGTCATCAATGAGTGGAGTACAAGGATTTCTCCTTGATAGCTCACACTTGGTGGTGGCTCGGCAGAGCCGAGGTAGGGGCTTGAGGCGGTGTCTGCATTGTACCGTACCTGTGCAGTTAATATAATTGTATCCGCGTTCACTCCACTGAGTGATCACGGCCCGCTATCTAATCCTAGCTAACAATGCGCAGGGCTCACTGCTGAATAATGCATAATAATAATAGGCAGCATAGGATAAAGGAGGTACATCAAGGGGCGACAAAAACAGGCTACGCAATTGAATAGGATTGTAATCGTAGCAGCAGCAGTAACAATGCCTAGTGCAAGAAAAGTACGAAAAGATAGGTGATATCTGGGGAAGAGAATGGCTCTGCTTGCCTGGAAGCTCGACGGTAGGGGTAGGGTCGTCGACGAAGTAGTCGTATTCAGCAGTGGTGTAGTCGGCGGCAGCAGCGGGGTCTACCGGAGAATAAGGGGGGAGAAACATTAAATACCAAGCAAGCATATACAAACAGATGCATGTCATGACAGATGCAATGCTAACGGTGTCCTAACGCAGTGCAATGCACGTTGCTCAGAGCAGGAATTCATCCGGGGATGAACTGCCAGCTCTGTGTGATTATCGGACAAGGTGTACGAAGGGGGAGATATCATGCCGGAGGTGTCGTGGACATCCGACACATGTGTGGGTGGTGTATCCGGGTTAGTTGATCTACTCCGAACAACTTCCGTGTTCGAAATAAATTCATCCGGGTACTTTAGCAGTACCAGACAATTTATCGGACTGTCGGTCCAGAGGGGGACGGTTCGATGTTCGTTGTGTTAGAGGGGTGTGATAGACATACGGATAGCATATTCATATTTTTTATATTTTTCTGATCAATTTTCATGTATAAAGTTTTCGAATCTGAGTTACAGTTTAAACGTTATTGAATTTCAAAGTTTTAAATCATTTAAATGATTTTCTGAATTTCTTTTATTATTAAGTTCCAACATTATCCAAAACATTATCCAAAACAGTGCCTGACATGTGGGACCCACATGTCAGCCTCTTCTTATTAATAATTCAATTAACTAAATTTAAATATCCACTGGACCCACCTGTCATAGAGAGTAATTAAACTAAAATGATTTTAATTATTAAACTGATAGGGCGGGCCCAATAGTCAGTGAGACAGTTATTATAAAACAATTTAATTAACTAAATCCAGAGGGTTATTTAGGGAGGTGGCCCACATGTAAGTGACCCATGGGGCTGTGATTAAGGGCTAACTAAACTGCTGACCAGAGGGGCCCGCATGGCGGTGACTCCGGCGAGCTCGCCGGCGACAGAGCTCTGGAGAACTCGAGCTAGCGCACGCCACCGTGCACGGTTTTGCTCGGGGTTTGATGCTATGTGACCAGTGAGGTGCGCCGCATCAATCTGTGCTGGGGGAGGTGGACGTGGTGGACACAGCCGAGCGCTACTTCAACAATGGCGGAAAACAGAGCTTGGGCGTCCATGGCAAGTCGAGCTACATGAAGCAAACGAGCAAACTACCGCGCCAAATATACCGTGCAGGCCAGCAGTAACTCGTGCATGCCAAAATCGTGAGCTAGGGAGGCTTGTGTGCATGGCTACGACGATGAACCGCGGCGGCCGGAGCAATGAAAAGGGGGCTTTTGCACGGGGACCTAGCGGGCGTCAACGGGGAGTTGGGGACAGTGATATTGCTCACCCTGATCACGCAGACGGTGGCAGTGAGCTCGGGGACGAATCGGGGTGGACGGAACCGCTCAGGGATCTCACCGGAGCCGAAGAAGAAGAAGAAGATGTCGCGCTCGTTGTAGTCGATCCCGCCGCAATTCCAAGCGCACGCAGACAAAGTTGACCACCGCACGCACGCCAGACACGTTGTTGTCGCACGGGAAGGTCAATGGCCACGGTTGCTCACCACGGCGGCCATGGTGGCTCGGCGGGATTTTTTCCCCCGACGATGCGAGAGGAGGAGGAGGGGCAAATGGAAGCGGGGGTGTCCAGGTAGTGGGTGGGGGTGCTCTCCTTGTCAACGCGGGCACAGTGGAGGGGAGTAGGTGAGGGAGGGGCCGGCATGGCCATGGCCAGTGGCGGGGCCTCGCCGGGTACGGGGCAGGTGGAGGTAGAAGACAACCGCGGGGTGGGCTGGGCCAAGTGAGCCGTCGCCCCGGGCGAGTTTTAAGCGTTTTCTATTTTTCTTTTCATTTTGCATTCTGTTGACCTTTATTGCAACAAAATAAATGCCTCCCTATTTTTGTAAAATGTTTTTGGTGTTTGTAAATTAGTGTTACACCCCACCTTAGTGTTATAAAAGGTGTGGGCACAAAACAAAATCATTCAATAATTTAGTTAACTATTAATTGATTAAAATGGTTCAATTTAGCTACTGTTATAATTGTTTACATTTTTCTATAGCTTCAAAAATTTCCAAAGTTGGTCCAACATGATTATAATGATTTTAGGAAATTTACAAAAATGGTTTCATGATTTTTGAGCAAGGTTTAATTTGCCACAATTTTCGTAACCTCATTTGAATAGGATTTTGACTTTGGGTTTGACTTCAAGTGATCATGCACATGGGGCATGTGTTGTTGATCACCTACATCAAGGTTTTGATTAAGCTCATCACAAAGTTTGAGTAATGAAAGGGGAGCAACAGTGATTAATCAACAGTGATGATCATAAGTGATGATGATTACTGTTACAAACAACTGTGGGTGTTACAACCACTGAACTTTGAGGAACCTGGTCGTCTTGTTGCGGGTTCGACGTTCAGACTGATCAAGAATGCGACTTAGATGCTCTTGATATGACAAGTCTTGTTGCATTTCTATCAGATCATGATCCACCTCACGGATAGGATCCTTGAAGCAGCATCGGAGTTGCGACACGTGGAAGACATCGTGTACTTGAGAGAGGTTTGGCAGCAATTCCAATCGGTATGCCACTGGTCCACTTCTGGAAAGGATACAGAACGGGCCAATGTAGAGAGGAGCTAACTTGCCTTTGATTCCGAAACGATGAGTGCCTCGCATCGGGGTGACACGGAGGTAAGCATATTTGGCAGGCTGATAGACCATTTCCTTGTGCTTGCGGTCATAGTTGCTCTTCTAACGATACTGAGCGGCCTTTAGATGTTCACGGCTAACGCGAACCTGATCTTCAGCATGCTAGATAATGTCCGGACCAACGAGTGCCCGTTCCCCAGTTTCTGAACAATTTAGAGGGGTTCGACACATACGTCCATAAAGAACTTCAAAGGGGGCCATCTTCAGACTAGCTTGGTAGCTATTGTTATACGAGAATTCAGCAAACGGAAGAGATTCCTCCCATTTCTTGCCGAAGGAGATGACACAAGCCCGAAGCATATCTTCAAGCACTTGATTGACTCGTTCAACTTGGCCTTGCGAATGGGGGTGATATGCGGTGCTGAAATTCAGGTGAGTACCCATAGCTTCTTGGAAACTATCCCAAAATCTTGAGGTGAAAAGGCTGCCTCCGTCGGAACTGATCTCCAACGAAATACCGTGGAACAACACGATTCTGGAAACATACAAGTCTGCTAACTGACTAGCAGAGATCGTCTCCTTGACAGGCAGAAAATGAGCAACCTTATAGAATTGGTCGATGTCGACAAAGATCGCATCATGACCCTTCTGTGATCGTGGAAAACCGGTGACGAAGTCCATTTCAATCTTTTCCCATTTCCATTCAGGAATAGAAAGTGGTTGCAGAGTTCCAGCAGGCCTTTGATGTTCTTCTTTGACACGACGGCAAATGTCACACTCATCAACATAACGAGCAATGTCTTGCTTCATGTTAGACCACCAGTACCGCTGACGAATGTCTTGGTACATCTTGGTGCTACCGGGGTGAATTGACAGGGGAGTATCATGAGCTTCCTTCATGACACACGGGGCGTAGTTCAGGTTGGGTCTGTTTATGGGGACCACTAGCCGACCCTTGAAGTACAACGTACCATCATCGGCAATAGTGTAGGACGAAGGCTTTCCACTCTTGAAATACCGCTTAATCTTCTGAATGTCAGAGTCATATCCATGTGCAAACTTCATGCGGTTGTATAAGTCTGGTTCGATAATAGGGAATTCACATGGCCTTGAGGAATAATCTCGATGTTCAGTTTGTGGAGCTCTTCATATAGAAGTGGTTGTTGTAGTTGAACTTCAAGTTCAATACAATAGGATATGCGGCTTAAGGCATCGTACATCACATTAGCTTTTCCAGGGGTATAATGAATATCCATGTTGAAATCGACTATTGTCGCGAGCCATATTTGCTGGCGGAGATTCAAGTCAGACTGAGTAAATAGGTACTTCGGGCTTTGGTGTTCGGTGTAGATCTCGCAACAATTACCGACGAGGTAATGTCGCCACAGCTTCAACGCATAAATTACCGCTGCCAATTTGAGATCATGTGTTGGATAGTTTTCTTCGTGAGCACGCAACTGACGAGAGCCATAAGCAATCACTTTGTGCTCTTGCATTAGGACACAGCTTAATCCTTGACGAGACGCGTCACAATATATCACGAAGTCCTTCGGGGTATCAGGGGGAGCATGTACTGGAGAAGAAGTGAGCTTGTACTTGAGAGCTTGGAAACTTTCCTGGCATTTGTCTGTCCACTCAAACTTGACACCTTTGTGAAGCAGATTAGTCATAGGCTTGGCAATCTTGGAGAAGTTCTCGACGAAACGGCGGCAATAGCTGGAGAGTCCGAGGAAACTTCTGACTTGCTTGACAGTCTTGGCGGGAGTCCAATCCAGCATAGCCTGAATACGTTCTGGGTTTACGGCAATGCCATCCTTGGAAATCCCATGACCAAGGTAGGTTACTTCAGGAAGCCATAACTCACACTTAGAATACTTAGCGTAGAGTTTGTGTTCTCGAAGCTTTTCCAGTATAAGACGAAGATGTTTACCATGCTCTTCTTCATTCTTGGAGTATATTAAGATATCATCCAGATAAACCATGACAGACTTGTCGAGGTATTCCATGTAGATATAGTTCATCAATCGGGAAAAGGTGACTGGGGCATTCGTCAAGCCAAAGGACATGACGGTGTACTCGTATGAACCATAGAGAGTAATGAAGGCGGTCTTCGGAATGTCCTCTTCACAGACCCGGATCTGATGCTAACCCAACCTCAAGTCTAGTTTCGAGAACACCGTGGATCCAGCAAGTTCATCGTAAAGATCATTGATCCGAGGGAGTGGGTACTTGTTCTGGATGGTGGCTTGGTTGATAGGTCGGTAATCTTGGACCAAACGGTTTGTACCATCACTTTTCTTGACAAAGAGCGAAGGTGCTCACCAAGCTGAGGAACATTGGCGAATGAAGCCTTTCCGAAATGCTTCGTCGATCTCCTTCTTAAGTTCAAGGAGTTCATGCGGCGTCATCTTGTAAGGACGCTTAGCAATAGGGGTAGTGCCGGGCTTCAAGTCGATGACGAATTCAACTTATCTGGTCAGGGGTATTCCCGGAAGCTCTTCTGGGAAGACATCGAAGAAATCACAAACGACTGGAACTTTCTCAATGCCTTTGAGAGGTGAGACGTTCAAAGCATTCATCGTATAGATCTGCGCTTCAGCGTTTTGGGTTATTCGGGCGGTGTGGTTAACAATCTCGCCGGAGGGGTGGAAAAGTTGGACAGAATTGGTGCCATAATACATTGAGGCATCGTGAACTTTCAACCAATCCATTCCGAGAATGAGGTCTATGGTGGAAGACTTCAGAAGGATGGGGGAAGCAAGGAAAATAATCCCTTCGATTTCAACGGTGGTATTGGGCACAAACTCGAAGGTGTGGCAATGGCCTATCGGGGTGCGGACAACCATCGGTGGTGTCATCTTCTCCATCGTGAAGTTATGTGACGATGCAAATTCTTCTGACATGAATGAATGCGATGCTCTTGTATCAAATAAAATAGTAGCACGTACATAATTAACGAGAAGGGTACCCATCACGGTAGCGGGTTGTTCCTAAGCTTCCACAACATCGATGTTGTAAGCACGTCCACGAGCATGAGCAGCAGACCTAGTATTATAGTTGGGGATCCTGTTGTTGCCACGACCATTTCCACGGCCAGCAGGGTGAACTACCAGTTGATTATGAGCCTGGGGGCAGTCTCTGGCAATATGACCGGGGCGACGACACTTGAAGCACAGTCCATCCTTAGGATGGAGGCTAGCAGCATTATGTGGTCGGGGTAGAGCTCTTGGCCTCGGTGGTGGCGGAGGCAGATGGGGTGCAGCATACGAAGGACTTGGAGCAGGGACAGGTGAATGGGTCACACTGGTAGGGAGCCAGATGCGACGCTTCTGTGTTGCGCCCGAAGATGAGCCAACGTCTGATACGTCCCAAACGTATCTATAATTTCTGCTTGCTCCATGCATGTTTTGTGTGACTTTGCCATGATTTGCTTGAACTTTCATACACTTTTGAGCATATTTGGACTAATCTATTAACCTAGTGCACCCAGCTGCCAGTTGATGTTTTCTGCTGTTTTTGTATTTCAGGTTTTCCGGCCATTAAAAGTGCTCCAAAAAATCCGTAAAAATTAGTAAAAAATCAGTGACACGGAAGCTTCCGGAAACACCAAAGGAGGGAAGGTGGGCCACCACAGGTACTTCAGAAGGGTCCCTGGCGCGGCCCCACCCTAGGCCGCGCCAGGGAGCCTCATGACTGCCTTGTGGCGCCTCTTGGTGCCCCCCTTCGCCTATATTTACCCCCCGTGACGGAAACCCCTAAGAGGGTCTCATCTTTCACGATCTCGCCTCTGTACCGCCGCCACCGCCGTTTCAAGATCGGGGCTGCCTGGAGAAGCTGCTCCGGCACCCTGCCAGGAGAAGCTATCCCCTCCGGGAGACCATCTATAGCCATGGACGCCTCCCGTATGTACCGTGAGTAGTTCCCCTTGGACCATGGGTCCGTGACCAGTAGCTATGTGATCTATCTCTCCCCTCTTTGTGCCTCCACTTTTGAGACCTCGTGAGCTGCCTCGCATGATCGAGGCACCTTTGTAATTTTCTGCCATTTCTATGATGAGTTTGTTGGGATCTAATGGATTATGAGACTATGTTCAGATTGTGATGAGTAATATATTTGGTTCTTCTCTTTTATATTTTGTTCTTGAGTAAATTCTTGCATGTTCTCCGTTGCTGTATTTTACTTTGGCCAAGTGATTTGTTGCAACTCTAAGAGGGAGCGTTATGCTTGATTGTGGGTTCATCCCCTTGATGTCTAGCTTGAGTGACAGAAACATGAGACTAGGGGATGTGTTGTTGCCACCAGGGATAAAACAACGGTTCTTGTATCCGCGGATGCAAGGATTGTTTACTTTACGCAAAGTTCTTTTAATGCAGTTGACTGTTGCTTTGGATTTACACTTTGGGTGGGATTCGCAACTTAATATCAGCGAGATGTTCTGGATAGATATCTCAAGGTGGATGATTCGTAGTAGATGCAGATGGATTTCGGTCTACTTACCTTGGCGTACTGCCCATTCTTTTGAGCCCTTCCTTTCTTTGCAACATAGTTAGCATTGCGGTGCCTTCATAATCCTGTCAATTACCCAACTGTGATTTGTTTACCTCGCTAGCAGTTTTATCGTCTTTTGGGAGAGAGACATCACTAGTGAAAATCACGGGACCCCGGTCCATCTTCATATCACTGTTTAAATCTTTAGTTTACTTTTCAGTTGCTATCACTATCATTATCTTTTGCATTAATCCTTTGTAAACACCAAGGCCGGAGGAATTGACAACTCCTCTGTACTCGTTGGGGGCAAAGTTATTTGTATCTTTGTGTAGGTCCAAGTGAAGTTAGCAACCCTCGGTTGTGAACGGCGCCATTGTTCACTTTACCACCTTCTTGTATCTCTGCGAGTCCTACGGGAGACAAACCCTATCCTCTACATAGGGGAAATTTGCTGCTACGCTACATCTCACCTTCCACTTGGGGTATCCAACGAGGAGTGAGAGATCCTCACCGTATCAAGCCAATTTCTGGCGCCGTTGCCGGGGACTCCAGTCTACGAGATAGGGGAGTTGCACACTATCTTTTATCTTTCCTTTTTAGTCTTGCTAGTTTACCTTTCAGTTTTTACTTTTGTGTCCCTTATCAAAAATACCAAAAATACCTGTTACCTTGTCAGTAGTTACCACTATGGCTGGTCCTTTTGCCTTTGTTGAGGCAGAAGTACTTACCTTTACTCAAAGAGGTGGTGAAAGTTTGAAAGATGCTTGGTATAGAATTAATGATTCTCAAAAAAGAGCCACTAAGAAGCAATCCACTACTATCTTGCTTAGAAATTTTTTATGTTGGGATCACTTCTCGGAATATGTTTCTTTTAGACACTTCTATCAATGGGAACTTCGTAGAGGCCCCATTTTGGGAAGCCCTTAATGTTATTAAAAATCTGGTTGGAAGTCTCCCAGTTGTTAGTATTAAGGAGGACATTACTTTAGCTCACATTATGAGAAAACTTGAAAAATAGAGCTAGAGATGCCAAGTATCGATAGGGTGAATGAGTTGGATCGTAAGATTCAAGGGAATTAGAATAGGTTAGATAACTCCATGCAGAAAATTATCAAAACTTTGGAGACTATCAAATCCCTTGATGAGAAGTCTTCTAGGATAGAAAAGATTGAGGAAGTTATTGAAACTTTAGGAACTACCTTTTCCTCAATCAAAACCAAAAAGGATGAAACTCCGGCAAAGAAGGAACCTAAGTTCGTTTACGTCCTCGAGCTAAAGCAAACATACATATTGCCTAAAGAGTTGAAACGGTGAAAACTTTGGAGGAGACACCTATCTTTAACCTTAATGAAACTCCAATTGATTTCCCTCCTTTTGATTTTATTCCAAGAAGCATTTTCATTCGTACTTTGTTTGAGAAACCTATTAAGACTAGTTGTACTATTGAAGAGCTTTTTGATGATCTTGATGATGGTTCAATGGATACAACTTGATCTTCTGCTTTAAGCCTAGCTAATGGCTCTAAAGAAGCGCTTTCGGGAGGCAGCCCGCAACGAATTTAGGTTTTTCTTTTTGATTTTCTTCTGTTCTTAGTGGTCTTGATGATTGTTACTACTGTAGCAACATCATTATATCTTTACTTTTTAAGCTTTGTGCCTTTTATAGCCTCATACGACAAGGGAAGTAAAAGTTGTGACATGTTGTCCAGAAAACAGATTCTGTCCTCGTGACTAGAAAAATCATGGAAAAATCCCAGTTCATCTTTTTGAGCTTAATATATTACACAGCGTGCTCTATGCAATTACGAAACTTGCGTATGTTCTGAGTTTTTTGATTTGAGTTGCAGAAGTACCCCCTAAATAATTCGTTTCTACCTGCTGTTCTGTTTTTCACAGATTCTGCCACGTTTTGTCTCTCCTCACTTTTGCAAACCTTAAGCTTACTTTTTCTTTGCAAAACCTTTTTGGCAATCTTGGGAAACAGTATCTCTTCAAGATTATCTTTATTTCCAGTAAGAGAAAATTATTTTAATAAGGTACTAACCTCTCTAATCAGTCTACAATGAGTTATGTATGAAGGGAGTTTTCAAGTGTGCGATGGAAGATGATGAGAGAAGATCCTGGAGTGTCAAACGCTCAAGCTTGGGGATGCCCATGTGCACCCCCAATAAATATTCCAGGAGACTCAAGCGTCTAAGCTTGGGGATGCCCCCGTGCATCCCCTTCTTCATCAACAATTATCAGTTCGTCTCTCGTTGCACTATATTTTTATCACTTCATGCGTTATGTGCTATTCTTGGAGCGTCTCGCTCTTAGGTTTTGTTTTTAGTTTTCTTTTTCTTTCTTTGCTGTAGTAACAAGTTAGATCACAGCTTACTTTATTTTGTGTGGGAGAGTTACACGCTCCGCTTTAACTAGAACTCCTCATAGGATTTGCTTGCTTATTATTTTAGCTGTGAGTTGTTCTTTTTCTTTTCTTAGCTGCTGCTCTGTTTAGTTGTAGTGCTTTAGTTTTTCTAGAGCTTTTCTTTTGTTTTAGGTTGAACTTCTATAGGTTGCATGTTTTATCTTGTTAGAGAGTTTGCCAGTTGCACTGAGTTTTGTGTCTTGACTAGAAGTAGGTAGTTGAAGTTTCTTTTCTCTTTGTAGTAGTAACATGCAATAGTTTTGAGGTATTGACTAGAGTAATGTTTGAACTTGTGGTGTCAAGAGCTCGAGCCTATTAGTGATAGATGTTTTATTTTGGGCAATCCGTGTGTTTTTCGAAAACCAAAAACCCCTGTTGAGAACTCTAGCTACTAGACGGATCACTAACCTCTGGAGGGTTCGAATATTAGAGTACACTCACGTACCATGAGTTGAGGATGCGCAAGGATAACCAAACCCCCATACACTCCTCCTCGGGGTACTTGTCTCTTTGTGAACCTCCTAATTAGATTGAGAGTTACCGATAATAAGTGCATGAGTTCTTCGTACTAATGTGAGTATTCGAAAGTTGACACTTCCACCCACCTATACTTTTTCTAGCCTCTTCGGTACCGTGCATTGCCCTTTCTCACCTCGAGAGTTGGCGCATACTTCGCCGGTGCATCCATACCCTTGGAACGATACGCTCTGTCATCATAAGCCTCCTTATATCTTTCCTCAAAACAGCCACCATACCTACCTACAAGGCATTTCCATAGCCTTTCCCAGATACATTTCCATGCAACATCCATCGTCCCATGACTTGATCCTCATGTCATACCTTTGCATCATCATAGTTATATCTTCTTTATGTGAGTACCTTTGTAAAGTGTGAAACATCTCCTATCACTAGTACAAAACAGGCCTTTGGATAT
The DNA here is from genome assembly GCA_950022295.1 of Bromus sterilis. Classification (NCBI taxonomy): domain Eukaryota; kingdom Viridiplantae; phylum Streptophyta; class Magnoliopsida; order Poales; family Poaceae; genus Bromus; species Bromus sterilis. Next base: position 278,993,023 of record OX465595.1, on the reverse strand, counting down.
GAGCAAAGGCCACGGCCCGAACACGAACCGGTTCTACTGGCCGAATTGCACTGGTTCGTGAGGCCGAGCTATAGAACCGGTTCGTGTGATGGGCTCAAGGCCAACGGCAACCTGCCACCACACCTGTAGAACCGGTTTGTAGTACAAACCGGTGCAAAAGGTGTGGCGGCAGATTTCCGTTGGGCTGGGGGCCCGCTAGAACCTTTAGCACCGGTTGGTGCTACCAGCCGGTTCTAGTGTCCCACCTTTAGAACCGGATGGTGCTACCAACCGGTGCTAAAGATATAGCTATATATACTCCTTCTTCTTCAACATGAGCCGGCCAAGCTCATTCTCTGTTTTTGAAGCTCACTTCTCTCTTTGCTCGAGTTCATCTTCCATTTTGGCCAAGATTTGTGAAGATTTGAAGAAAACCTTCTACATCCAAGTGTTCACAATGGTTAGCAGCTTTGTCCTCTCTCAGTTTTGCTAGATTAGCTTGTGCTATGCTCTATATGTGTAGATTTGTGGACTTTAGTTTGGAAGCTAGCTATATAGTGATATGTGGAGTTTATTTGATTTATATGCACATTGAGCTCAAGTTAATTAGTATGCATATTTGTAGTGATTGCTTAGTGCCTTCCCGCACACGGACTTATAGTTACCACCGTCGATCGCCCCCATCGTCCCTCTTCACCGGAACCACCGTGGTGAGCCTCTATATATGTGTTTCTTATTTATTATATAAGAAATTTTATTTGTATGATTTAGATAGATACTTGTCTAATTTTCTTACTTGTATGATTCTTTGTTATACATAGTGCGATGGTTATGGTATCCGCGCATGTCGTCCCTCGTCCTGTCTATGATTCGGATGTGGTATATATATATTATCTTTTATAACTATTAATTTGTTCAATTTTTCGTGTTTGACAATGATGACCAATTAAGTTGACATAGATATTTTTATCTAGGAGGTATGTGAACCGGAGATTGAAACTGACCCTCTGGTTGAGCGGTTAAATTTAGTTGAAAAAGAAAACGAGTATTTGAAAAAAATTTTGAAAAAGGTTGAAGAAGAGAAGATGATATTGGAGTTGTATGTTCCTGATGTCGTCGGCGATCACAAGAAAAAGATGGATGTAATGCGCATGAAGATTAGGAAAATTAGAAAATATGCCCTTACTAAAGAGGCTTGGTATCATTATGCTGTTGGAGCAATTGGTACCTTTGTTGCGATATTGATCGCATTTATTATTGCATTTAAATGCTTTAGGTAGATAGTTTTATGTTGTTTTTATGATAATAAGTATGTGTATGAACTTTATGTATGATCAACTTTATGTATGAACAACCTTTATGCATGTATGATCAATTTTATGTATATGAATTACTTGTATTAATTTTATCTTTTCGATGTTGTGCCATTATGAAGATGAGTCGGCAATGGATGTACGACGAAGACCGACGCTCTGGCGAGTTCATTAATGGCTTGCATAGTTTTCTGCAAGTGGCTGAGGCTAACAAGCGGGATGGTTTTATGTGTTTTCCATGTGGTTTCTGCAAGAATAATAAGAGCTACTCTGACTCAAAAGATATTCACCTCCATCTGTTTAAGCATGGTTTCATGTCCGGCTATAACTGCTGGACCAAGCACGGAGAAACAGGGGTTCTGATGGAAGAGAATGAAGAAGATGAGGGTGATGACAGGTATCCTGGGTTCCAGCTGCCTGAATACGTTGGTACAATGGGGGAAAAGAATGAAGAACAAGAGAAAGAACAAGAAGGTGAAGTAAAGGCATCACATGAGCCCGATGATGAGCTTCGCCGTGTCATTGTTGATGCATAGAGAGGATGCGAAAGAGAAAGGGAGAAGTTGAAGTTCAATCGCATGTTAGAGGATGACAAAAAAAGATTGTACCCAAATTGCGAAGAGGGAAACACAAAGCTCGGTGCCGCACTGGAATTGTTGCAATGGAAGGCAGAGTATGGTATACCTGACAAGGGATTTGGGAAGGTGCTGAAAATATTTCAGAAGAGGCTTCCAAAGGATAACGAATTGCCTGACAACACTTACGAAGCAAAGAAGCTTGTCTACCCTCTAGGACTAGAGGTGCAGAAGATACATGCATGCCCTAATGACTGCATCCTCTACCGTGGTGAGTACGAGAATTTGAATGAATGCCCGGTATGCGGTGCATTGCGCTATAAGATCAGACGAGATGACCCTGGTGATGTTGAGGGCGAGCGCCCCGGGAAGAGGGTTGCTGCCAAGGTGATGTGGTATGCTCCTATAATACCACGGTTGAAACAACTGTTCAGAAACAAAGAGCATGCCAAGTTGTTGCGATGGCACAACGAAGACCGTAAGAAAGACGGGAATTTGAGACACCCCGCTGATGGGTCACAATGGAGAAAAATCGAGAGAATGGAAGAAAAGGAAAATGGCAAGTTTACAAAGGACCCCAGGAACATATGGTTTGGTTTAAATGCAGATGGCATTAATACTTTTGGGGAGCAGAGCAGCAATCATAGCACATGGCCCATGACTCTATGTATCTACAACCTTCCTCCTTGGAAGTGCATGAAGCGGAAGTTCATTATGATGTCAGTGCTAATCCAAGGCCCTAAGCAACCCAGCAACGACATTGATGTGTACCTAAGGCCATTAGTTGAAGAACTTTTAATGTTGTGGGCTAAACCAGGTGTACGTGTGTGGGATGAGAACAAACAGGAGGAATTTGATCTACGAGCATTGCTGTTTGTAACCATCAATGATTGGCCTGCTCTTAGTAACCTTTCAGGACAGACAAACAAGGGATACAAGGCATGCACACACTGCTTAGATGAGACTGAAAGTATATATTTTCCCAACTGCAATAAGAATGTGTACCTGGGACATCGTCGGTTTCTTCCGATCAATCATCCTTAAGAAAGAAAGGCAAGCATTTCAAAGGCGAGGCAGATCACCGAAAGAAGCCTGTCCACCGTACTGGTGATGATATACTTGATATGGTCAAGGATTTACCAGAGCAAGTAGTCTTTGGAAAGGGTCCTGGTGGAAAATCTGTTCTGCATGACGCTGACGGACACGCACCCATGTGGAAGAATAAATCTATATTTTGGGACCTACCCTATTGGAAACACCTAGATGTCCGCTCTGCAATCGACGTGATGCACGTGACGAAGAATCTTTGCGTGAACCTACTAGGCTTCTTGGTCTGTATGGGAAAACAAAAGATACACCGGAGACAAGAGAGGACAAGAAACATATGAACGAAAAGGAAGGCATGCCCCCAAAGCAGTACGAGGGTCAAGCCAGCTACGCTCTTACCAAAGCAGAGAAGGAAATATTTTTTCAATGCATGCTCAGTATTAAGGTCCCATCTGGCTTCTCGTCGAACATAAAGGGAACAGTAAATATGAGAGGGAAAAAGTTTCAGAACCTAAAGTCTCATGACTGCCACGTGATTATGACGCAACTGCTCCCGGTTGCATTGAGGGGGCTTCTACCAGAAAATGTTCGATTAGCCATTGTGAAGCTATGTGCATTCCTCAATGCAATTTCTCAGAAGGTAATCAATCCAGAAATCTACCAAGGTTACAAAATGATTTGGTGCAATGTCTTGTAAGTTTTGAGTTGGTGTTCCCACCATCATTCTTGCAATGTCACGTGCTGGTTCACCTAGTCGATGAGATTGTAATTCTGGGTCCTGTATTTCTACACAATATGTTCCCCTTTGAGAGGTTCATGGGAGTCTTAAAGAAATATGTTCGTAACCGTGCTAGGCCAGAAGGAAGCATCTCCATGGGCCATCAAACAGAGGAGGTCATTGAGTTTTGTGTTGACTTTATTCCTGACCTTAAGCCGATTGGTCTTCCTGAATCGCGGCATGAGGGGAGAATGGGTGGAAAAGGCACGCTAGCATCGCGCCCAATAATATGTAGGGATGCAGAATCTTGGAAGAAAGCACACAATATTGTTCTACATAATTCTGCCTTGGTGGCCCCGTATATCGATCAATACGAGAATATTCTACGCTTAAAAAACCTGGAGCAGTCTGAAGTCTGGATTAAGAAGGAACACAATAGGACTTTCAGCGGTTGGTTGCAAGACCATCTCACGGGTAACGATACTGTTGAAGAGGAGTTGTACTTGTTGTCCGGCACACCATCTTTGACTATAATGACTTTCAAAGGGTACGAGATAAATGGGAATACATTTTACACGATCTCCCAAGATGAAAAGAGCATGAACCAAAACAGTGGTGTCCGCTTTGATGATGCAATCAACAATAAGCAAAAGGTCACATATTATGGTTACATAGAGGAGATATGGGAACTTGACTATGGACCTGATTTTAAGGTCCCTTTGTTTCGGTGCAAATGGTTCAATCTGACAGGGGTAAAGGTAGACCCACAGTATGGAATGACAACAGTGGATGTCAACAATCTTGGGTACAGAGAGGAACCATTCGTCCTATCCAATGATGTGGCTTAGGTTTTCTATGTGAAGGACACATCTAGTAAAACGAGAAAAAAGAAAGATAAGCAAGCGAATACATCATACGGTGATCCAAAGCGCCACATAGTTCTTTCAGGGAAAAGAAACCTTGTGGGAGTGGAGGACAAGACAGACAAGTCAGAAGATTATGAAAGGTTTCATGAAATTCCTCCATTCATAGTAAAGACTGACCCAAGCATCGTGTTAAATGAAGAAGATTGTCCATGGTTACGGTGCAAAAAGAAAGGGAAACACGCGAAGAAATAGTTTATATGTACCACTCTAGGATGTGATCCGGCTTCCACTACTAGAGAAAAGCCTATACATGGAAATCTTATTGGTGGTGCATCTTCAGTGTAATGCGCCACTAGGGTGTAATGGGTGGCGCACTGGTTAAAAATGCGCCACCTCTAAGATCTTAGAGATGGCGCATATTGTAAAATGCGCCACCCATAAGCGTGGGCCAGCCCTGGATCCTCTTATATGTGGCGCATTTGGAAAAATGCGCCACCCCTAAGAACCTTATAGGTGGCGCATATTGCTGATGCGCCACCCCTAAGAGCTTATGGGTGGCGCCTATTGGAAATGCGCCACCCCTAAGAGCTTATGGGTGGTGCATACTAGAAATGCGCCACCCCTAATATCTTAGAGGTGGCGCATTTCCTATATGCGCCACCACTGACATGAGATATGCGCCACCCCTAAGTGTGGAGCTACCCTTATCTACTCCACCCCACCTACCACCTCTCATTCACTCCACACACTTCTCAAACTAGATCTACTCTTCTCACCTAGCTCTATTCGGTTTTGTGCTCCTCCCCACCTCATTTCTTCCATTTATCCATCCCATACTTTGCTTGAAGTCTACTTTGTTTCATATTAAAGTAAGTGGGCCTCCTCCCCAACTATTTTCTTCCATTTAGCACCCATAATTCCCTTTATTAGCTTGGGGTTTCATGTATATGTGAATCTTGAGTTTGATGTATATGTGAAGTATTTATGTGAAGCTTGTGGTGGTTTGAGGTATATGTGAAAGCTTGAGGTGTTTTGATGTATATGTGAAAGCTTGAGGTGGTTTGATGTATATGTGAAGCTTATGGTGGTTTGATGTATATGTGAAGTGTATATGTGAATCTTATGGTGGTTTGATATATATGTGAATCTTGAGTTGCAAATGTTTTGCCGAAATGTTGATTCATTTCCGTTTCGGCAAATTTCTGGCGCACTCTCCGCATGCTCCCATGCATTATTAGGGAAGGTCATGCCAATTTTTTCCGGCGACGACCATGATTTATAATTGTGTTGCTCTCTGTGCACGTAGGCAATCATGGTCCGCGAGATGCTGAGAGATATCACCGTGACTAGGTGGATGCAATGTGCGACAAACGACATGCTACGGAATAATAGGACAGATATAAGATGTCCGTGTCGGAGATGCAAACTGCAGTGCGTGACAGAGCCTGATTCCGGAATGTTGGAAAGACACCTGAAGCGTAATGGTTTGATGGATGGCTACACACGGTGGATAAGTGATGAAGCTGGTGAGGAGGAGGACGTCAATCGCCAGTAAATGAGGAAGGGCAACTAGACAACAACGGCAGGCGAGAAGACGAAGAGCATCCCGTACATGATCATGAAGAAAATGCCGAAGCAGATCATGAAGATCGAGATGCCGGACATGAGGATTCAAGATGGGTGCGGGACCCTCATGTTCAAGAGCTTCTTGTCAAAGAGGCGGTGAACGCAAGAGGTGCGTCTAGAGAGAAGGCCAAGATGGCGACACTCGAGAAAGATGCGATTACGAAGTTGTACGAAGGATGCAACGACGGGGATACCCGCTTGAATGTAACACTTGGGGATATGGAGATGAAGGAAAAACACAAATGGACCGACGAAAGCTTCGATGATAACATGGCATTCTGGCATGATCGTCTTCCGAAGGGCAACACGTGCCCAACTAGTATCGCTGAGGCCAAGAAAGTCCTTTGCCCTCTCGATCTTCCTCACGTTAAATACCATGTCTGCATAAATGATTGCATGATCTATCGGGGTGAGGACGAAGATAAAACCACATGTTCGGTGTGCGGTGTTAGTCGATACAAGAGAGGGAAAAAAGTTCCTAGAAAAGTGGTATGGTACTTTCCGATCACTCCTCGTCTACAGAGGTATTTCGTAGATCCCGAGGAAGCAAAGCTCATGACCTGGCACGCGGATAGAAAGAAGCTAAAAGAGGATGACCCGAACCCGGATCCGGAAAAGGAGGACATGCTGAGGCACCCTTCAGATGGTAGCAAATGGACTGCGTTGGACCTTGAATACCCAGATTTTGGGAAAGAACCAAGGAACCTCAGGATTGGTGTGAGCGCCGATGGAGTCAATCCGTTTGGCGGCCAGAGCAGCACACATAGTACCTGGCCCGTGTTTGTATGCATATACAACCTTCCCCCCTGGAAGTGCATGAAGAAAAAGTACATAACAATGTTTATGCTAGTTCAAGGGCCGAAACAACCAGGTACGGACCTCAATCTATATTTGCAGTTGTTGAAAGAGGATCTAGAAACGTTATGGAAAGACGGAGTCAATACGTGGGACACCGCGGCAAAAGAACATTTCCCGATGAAAGCCGCGGTGATCACGACGGTGCACGACTCTCTCGGATACGGATATTTCTCAGGGCAGGTGGTCCAAGGATTCTGTGCATGCGTTAGGTGCATGGATAATACAATGTATCGCCAGCTACCAAAAGATCCCGGATCTTCAAAAACCGTGTTCCAGGGGTCTCGGAGGTGGCTTCCCAAGAAACACGCATGGAGAAAACAGGGACATCTGTTCGATGGAAGCGAGGAGCTTCGAGCACCCCCAGCTCGAAGGAGCGGCAAAGAAATCGACAACTTGATAAAAACATGGAAAGAGTGCCCCGCGCCGGGAAAGAAAAAAAAGAAGACTCAGCCGTTGATGAGGGTGTGGAAAGCGAGGTCTGTTTTCTGGGATTTGGAATACTGGAGTCTCCTCCGCAGTCGTCATAGACTTGATCTCATGCATATCACAAAGAACGTGTGTGAGAGCTTGTTTGGCACGCTGCTCAACATGCCGGAGAAGACAAAAGACGGGCCAAAAGCAAGGAATGACTTGAAATTTATGGGCATCAGGAGGGAACTTCACCCCCCTAGTGACGACGATGATGAGCCGGAGGAGGAAGAGAATACGGAAACGCAAAACTCTCGCAAACAAAAAAGGACGACCAAGAAGAAGACCGGTATTGATCACTGCCCCCCGTCATCCTTCACTCTGTGCGAGGAGGAGATCAAGGGATTTATCCATTGCCTCATAGGAGTAAAATTTCCGAACGGCTACGCGGGGAAGATAAGCAGATACCTAGACGAGGCAAAGCAACGTTTCAGCGGGATGAAATCTCACGACTGTGTCGTGCTGATGATGCAAATTCTCCTGGTTGCGATCTGAGGGATAATGGACGAGCACGTCTATAAAACGTTGTTTGTCCTTTGAAACTTTTTTGACGTCATCTCTTGGAAGTCAATTTGCGCTACACAACTCAAAAGGCTACAGGAGGAGATCGTGCTCATAATATGTGAGCTTGAGATCTATTTCCCGCCCGCGTTCTTCGACATTATGGTGCATCTGCTGATCCATGTCGTGGAGGATATCGTCCAACTCGGGCCTGCGTTTCTGCGCAGCATGATGCCGTTCGAAAGGATGAATGGACACATCAAAAAATGTGTTCGTAACAGGTCCCATCCAGATGGAAGCATAGCGAAGGGCTTTCTAACCGAAGAGTGCATCTCTTTTTGCACGAATTATCTCAACACCGAGAACCCTGTTGGTCTGCCTGTCAACAAGCAGTTTGGCAGGATCGATGGGTGGTGTCACCAGGAGGGAAGCCGCGCAATGCATGTCAACTTCGAGGGTCGAGGCATCGACTTTGAAAGAGCGAGCCTATTCGCGCTACAATACATCTAGCTGGTCGATCCTTGGATAATAAAGCACAAGGATGTAATCAGGAAGAAGTACAGTGACCAGGGCCTGCAGATAACGGACCGAGATCCACGGCTAATCAAAGAGCACAACTCCGGTTTCATGACTTGGTTCAGGGACGAGCTTCGTGCTAATCCCCCGCGAAGGAATGCTTCCGAGGACGAAAAGATGATATTCACCTTGTCACAGGGTGCCGCACGCAACCTAATGACCTATCAAAAGTATGATATCAACGGGTACATATTCTACACGGAGGAAAAGGACAATAACTGCGATTACCAGAACTCAGGGGTAACGGGGATATTGTACACCGATGACGTCAAGGAAAGATTCTACAGAAGGATCGAGGACATATGGGAGCTCGACTACTATGGAGAGAAGGTGTCGATGTTCCGTGTGAGATGGGCCAAGAGCGTCGTAAAAGAAGACTGGTACTTCACCACCATGGTTATACCCGAAGCCAAATCCAAGTCTGTGGGCGCAAACGTCACCGCGAAAAATGAGCCATGGGTACTGGCTAGCCAAGTGGACCAATGCTTCTTCATTACCGACCCATCAAAGCCGAGCCACGTTGTAGTGAGGAGAGGAAAAAGAAACATCATCGAAATGGATGGAGTCGCTAACGAGCAAGACTTTGATAAGTACGGTGAGCCGAAGATGGAAGATGACTACGCCGCTCAGGATACATACACCACAACCCTACCGAAGAAAGGTCTCCTCCCGTTCAAGAGGAAAAGTAAAGGCGTACCGGGCCTAAATTATTCAACCACGACAAAAAGGGCAAGAATAAGATCGTGAGGAAACGATAGCTAGATAGCTAGCTCCAAATTTAAGAAAATCTTTTGTAATTTATGATCACTTGGTGTATGCATGGATTTAATAAGCACTTCATAATTTATCGAAGTATTTAGTTTCCCACGAGATCATCTATCATGCTAAAAAATGAAAGTACTAGTACAATTGCATATGGCACAATGGAATTTGAAAAAAAAAGTACCCTTACATGTTCATTTATAGTTTTTAATAGAGCTAGTTAATTAGCTCATATTAAACAAAAAATAGGCAAGTCTTAGGGGTGGCGCATTTCTGCAAAATGCGCCACCCCTAAGACTTGCCTATTCCAACTACCCCCCCTACCCCGCACAGTAACCACCATTCGCCCCCCACCCCTCACTCTCCTCTAGCCACCGCCGCCGGAGCCCTTGCCCGCCGCCGGAGCCCTAACCCGCCACCGGAGCCCTAGCCGCAACCGGATCCCCTCGTCTCCGGCCGCCACCCTCAACGACGGAGCCGCCTCCAGCCTCAACGATGGAGCCCTAGCCGCCGCCCTGAGGCAGCCGACTGCCGGAGCCGCCCCAACCCCTCCACGGCGACGCCCCTCCACCGCCAGGTACACCTCCCTCCCCTTTCTGGCTTCCGACGACGGCCGTGGTGGCCATGACGCCGCCCCCAACCCCCACTCCCCCTGCTGCTCATGCCCCTGCTTAACTAGCTAGGGTTCAATTTCAATTGTTCATGCCCCTGTTCATGTCCCTGTTCATGCAATTTCAATTGTTCATGCCCCTGTTCATTCAATTGTTCATGTCCTAGGGTTCAATTGTGTGTGTGTGTGTGATGTGTGTGTGATGTGTGTGTGTGTGCCCCTGTTCAAAATATTTCAATTGTGTGTGTGTGTGATGTGTGTGTGTGTATGCCCCTGTTCATGCAATTTCAATTGTTCATGCCCCTGTTCATTCAATTGCTCATGCCCTAGGGATCATTATAGGATCTGTGTGTGTGTGTGTGTGTGTGTTTATTTGATATGATAAGAACAAATGCTATGTTGCTGGTTATTGTCTCATGTATAGCCAATTTATATGTTTTGCAGGTACAAATCATTATCCCCTTTCTCCCGAAATGTTGATTAACTTCCGTTTCGGTTGAGAATGGGGCACTCTCATGTTAAGAAAAATAGCAAAGGTCATGCCGAATTTTTCCGTGAATTCGTGCATGACCTTTGCTATTTTATTGTTAACATGAGAGTAGTTGCATTTATTTATTGTGATAATTAATTAAGTAGTCGCATTTCTTAATATTGTACTAGTGCAAACATGTCGACCGGAGCCGACGCCGGTCCTTCTTCTCAGCTGGGAAAAAAAGGAAGGAATTTTGGGAATACTCACAGGAAGAGGTTGAGGAGCAGAGAGAAGAGGAAGTACCTCCGGGCGACGAGGAGTATGAGGAGGAGATAGAGTCGGAGTCTGACTCATCGGAGGATGATGAAATGGAGGAAGGGGAGAGGAACACCGCCGACGAGGATGATCATGCCGGTGGCTCAAACATAGATGGTAGCCAGTCGAGGAAGCGGAATCGGAAACCAACCAAGGTCGGCACCATCAGGCAAGAGTTACCGTTGTGACCTCCGTTGGGATTCCTACCGAGCCCCAACGTTTCTCGAAAGGGTACGGCCGTCAAGTCGCGGCGATCCTCCGGAACACCGTACCGATCACCACAATAAACCTAAGGAGTCGTGACAATACTCATTATTGTCAGCTCCTTCTCGACAAGTTGCACAGACGATACAAGTTCCCGGACTCGTACGACAACAAAAACCTCAAAGGGAACAAGGTAAACAAATGGGCCCTCAGGAAGATGAGCAAAGCCTTGTCCAGTTGGAAAACCCGGGTGATGGAGGCAATTATGGAGCACGGAAAATCCTGGGAGGAGCTCAAGGAGAAAGAGTCGATGATAGACGAAGCTACCTACGACCTTTTCAAAGCTAGGTGTGAGTCCGAGGACGCCAAGGTCGCGAGTGCAAAGGGCAAGGCGATGCGGGTGCAAGTCATAGGTAACCACCGTCTCGGAGCCGGTGGTTACAGACATTCCAAGCCTAAATGGGACAAGGAAGATGCCGAGTATGCCGCTGCGGGCCTACCTAACCCCTTTGACAAATACAAAGTTGATCCACAGACTGAATTCTTTGTGAGGGCCCGGAGCCATAAGGACAAAGAAACCTCGAACATAATTCTCGATCCTAAGGTTCAGGAGTTCACGGCTGCTGTGGTAAGTAGTTCACCACGTGACTTCCTTGTCGATTGAATTCTAGTTCCTGAAGTTCAGCTTCTTAGTGTTTCACATTCTTTGTGCAGGAAGATGAATTCGCCACGGTCTCATCGCAGGGCTCGTCTATTAAGCCGGTCGGCCCGTGGGACACCACTTTTAACAGGGCAATGAACAAGGTTAAGAAGGTTGAGAACGTGGCGGCAAAGACATCGTCAGCCGGCCGTGTGGTCGGCTTTGGTGCAGACCTAAATTGGTCTGAATATTATGGGAAATCGGCGGAGCAGTCGGGTTCGAGGGGGCACAAGGAGAGAAGGACCGAAGAAGATGCCGCTTATGTTCGTGGATTGTAGGAGAAAGTGAACATGCTTCCGCAGCTTGTCCAGGACGAAGTGGTGAAGACGATGAGCGCCCTCCTTCCTGATATGATGCAATCACTCGCAAATTGGCAAGCGTGTGGTGGACAAGGGCCCATACCGGTCCCGAGCATGGTCGACAGCAACTCGGGTAACGCGGCGGCCGCAGTCCCGGCTCGCGCACCGACTTTGGCTCGCGCACCAACTCCGGCTCGCGCACCGACTCCGGCCGCCAACACCGCGACGCCAGCGCAGGACGTGATGGTGACTCCTCCAGCCACGATCGAGCAACCGGGGCATAATAATAATGCACCCGCCGGTAGTGAAAAAAGGGCGACCGACGCCACGGGAGGCAGCGCACCCTCCTTCTCTTGCATGCCCGCCATCGTCGGCGGGGTCTCTTCATTGGCCGACCTCGACGCCCTCAAGGTAACTATAAGAGTCCGAAACTCAAACGAGGACTTCATCTCCTTGCCTTTTATTACTGGCATCTCTCTGATCCCTAAATGCATATGTATCTTTGATAGGAGGACACTCCATGCATTCTACTACAAGTCGTCAACGGCGAGTTGAAGGATGTTGCCAAAGGTAAAATCCTTCAACCCCAAAATCGAGTGATGCACAATAGGCCGATGGCACCAGAGATGCATAGGGTTCAAATCTCTCTCGTGATTTCGGGCTACGAGAGAGTGGAACCTCCCATTCAACCCCCCGGATACGATGAGGACGAGCCGGCAGTCCTCAATGATTGTTTCGTCCAAATATGCCTTTGGCCGAAGACCCAAATGCGTTTGATGATGGGTGAAGGGGGCACCACGCCAAGGACAACGCCGGTAGTCGTCGTGCCGAAGCCACATGATCCCATCGGCCCACAACAAGAAGACGACGATCTTGATGATGATATCAGCGCCGACCAGTTCATCAATACTTTCTATGATGTTGATGACTTATTCATGCCTCCTGCTGAAGGAGCCTATCAGCATGACCAGGAAGCTCGCGGTCCAGCTGATCCTGCGGAGAAGCCTGCTTGCTCTACGCGTCTCTTTGTTGCTTCTCAGGAGATGTCTCCAGCAGCTTGCGCCTTCACCGAGCCTCAGGAAGATGCCACAATGAGATTTATTCTCAGCCCGTCCACACTCCATAAGGCGGCCACTGAGCAGATAAAGGCCGGTGCAGCAGACTGCTCGAAATCAGAAAAGAAGAAGGGACGGAAAAGAAAGAAGAGCGCTTCGAGCAGCCAACCTCCGATGCCGATCAGGGCTCAGGACGGGCCACCGAGACCCAAGGATATCTCTTTTGAAATCCATGTGGCGGGTAGAGCGATGCTACCTAATGACATGCTCGACCTTGCAACTTCGGATATGCAGAGTGTGCATCATAGTGTTATGGCATTAGAGAAGATGCTTCTTCAAGAGAAGAATCCCTCATACCCAGTTTTCATGGCCAAGGTGCCACTCAACATGGGTTTCATCAACAATGTCCCCGCGGATATGATAATCCTGCGGTTCTCAGAGATCTTCAATTTGTTTCATCTCAAGCGGCTGGACCATAGCCTTATCCGTCTGTTCTCGCTCAGTCTTTCTATGAGTATCAAGAGAGATAAGACCCCGGGCGTTGCGATATTGGACCCCTTCTACATGCGTGAAAGCATCTTGAGGGACTATGGGGACGCGACTCTTGCGGCGGGGTACATCAGAGAATTCATGCTACAGAACGCCGACAAGGATACATTTATCACGACATACTCTCCCAAGTAAGTCATTCGCTCGCCGCCGTAGCATATATGCTTTCTTAGATTTCTGCCATTGTTCTCTTCCAACATTCCTTTTGGATTGTTTTAATTATGAAGTGAGATCAAGAATGCGTGCTCATCTGCTTTTCACCGCAACACTCGCATGCTGTGTATTTAGACTCGGGGAGTGTGAAGAACAAATATTACAAGTATATCATGAGAGTTTTGGATGATGCTCACGCCGGCTACAAAGAAGCCGGAGGCAAGATTGTGAAGCACAAGTACAGGAAGAATCAGCCCGGCGTGAGCGTGTTCAACCACGTGAGGCAGTTCCCGTGCGTCAAGCAGCCGGCTGGCAGTGTGAGGGATGCGTACTACGCCCTCCATCACATGCGGGCGATTGTACAAGAAGAGCGAAACCTTACGCTGCCCAGTCATCTGAAAGTGTGGGCCGAAAGGAAGGCGGCAATCGCCGATGCAAATCTTAGGCAGGAGTTCTTTCACATCCAAGGGGAGATGGCGACTATCATCCGTCATGAAGTACAGATGAAGGGGTCGATCTTCCACAGCAACATTGCACCATCCAATGGGGAGATAGAAGCCCGCCTACAGGCCTTGTGTGACACAAGGCCTTTCATGACGAAAGAAGGATGCCGCCTATTCCCTGAGCCGGGTCTCAAGTGATGACGATCGATGTGAATTTCATGCTACATTGTTTAATGCTTACCGTTGTTATTTCCAAACAATATTAATGATTTGTGTTCTAAATAACTTTATCTCTATTGCACAAACACTTTTCCATCTTTGTATAAATGTATCATGCATTATTTTGGCTATGCTACTAGTTTAGCTGAAAAGTTCTTATTAAAGTTGTGTTGTGTGTATGTATCTTCCTATATGCTTAAACGATAAATGTGGTCATTGATGCCATTGTTATTCACACTCGCTTGTTTGCTGCAACAGATCGATCAAAATGATCAACATTATCAAGATGGAGTGAAGAAAACAATACTCAAAGATTAGTTTTAGGGTTTTCTTTTATTTCATTTGTGATAACTTGTATTCAATACTTGTAAACAATACTCGAAAATATGTAATGCTTTCTCTAGTTCTGCAATGCTTCTATTTATGTAATAATTTCGGTGATTCCATTTATGTAATTGTTTCTGTATTTTGTTTTCTTTTTCTGTAAATTGATTTTTTTGTTTTCTGTAATAAATATTTGGTGGCGCATCTCTTGTACAGTTAGTGGCGCATCTGAAATGCGCCACCCCTAAGGAACCTTATGGGTGGCGCATTCCAGAATGCGCCACCCATAAGGTCTTAGGGGTGGCACATTTTGAAATGTGCCACCCATAAGGGTCTTAGGGGTGGCGCATCTAGAATGCGCCACCCCTAAGCCCATATTAGTGGCATGTACTTAGTGGCGCATCCATAATGCGCCACTAAAGGCTAAAAAAGCGCGCCACCATAAGCCATTTCTCTAGTAGTGTTCAATGCCAAATGGTTTCCCCTGCAGACAGCCCGACTGTGGCGGCTCATGAGTGCAATGCACCGTCGGACGTATGCAGGGAATCCGAATGATTTGTATCGGTCGATGAACTCAGAAAAGGTTGAAACTTGGCATGGTATCATCATTTGACCCATATAACATGTGTGCAAAAGTGGAGAGGGTTACGACAAAAAATGGATGCACTTCGTGTACAAACTGGACCATCTTTTTCGAACTGTGAGGGTTTTAGACGAAAACTCATCTGTTACAAAGGCATTTCATTTTTCAAAATTTTTTGAACTCAAGCCTTTTTGTGCATTCAATATGCACCATTCAAAGCCACATACTAAAATTTGAACCCTTTCTGACTTTATTTGCTATTTTTCATGCATTTAATGATTTATTTTGTGCCAAATGACCCTGAAAATGGAAAGCATCTACAAATGAACTCAGAAAAGGTTGAAACTTGGCATGGTATCATCATTTGACCCATATAACATGTGTGCAAAAGTTGAGAGGGTTACGACAAAAAGTGGATGCACTTCGTGTACAAACTGGAGCATCTCTTTCGAAGTGTGAGGGTTTTAGACGAAAACTCATCTGTTACAAAGGCATTTCATTTTTCTAAACTTTTTTGAACTCAAGACTTTTTGTTCATTCAATATGCACCATTCAAAGCCACATTCTAAAATTTGAACCCTTTCTGACATCATTTGCTATTTTTCATGCATTTAATGATTTAATTTGTGCCAAATGACCCTGAAAATGGAAAGCATCTACAAATGAACTCAGGAAAGGTTGAAACATGGTATCATCATTTGAACCATATAACATGTGTGAAAAGTTGAGAGGGTTACGACAAAAACTGGATGCACTTCGTGTACAAACTGGAGCATCTCTTTCGAAGTGTGAGGGTTTTTCGATGAAAACTCATCTGTTACAAAGGCATTTCATTTTTCTAAACTTTTTTGAACTCAAGACTTTGTGTGAATTCAATATGCACCATTCAAAGCCACATACTAAAATTTGAACCCTTTTTTACTTCATTTGCTATTTTTCATGCATTTCATGATTTATTTTGTGCCAAATGACCCTGAAAATGGAAAGCATCTACAAATGAAATCAGAAAAGGTTGAAACTTGGCATGGTATCATCATTTGACCCATATAACATTTGTGCAAAAGTTGAGAGGGTTACGACAAAAACTGGATGCACTTCGTGTACAAACTGGAGCATCTGTTTCGAAGTTTGAGGGTTTTAGACGAAAACTCATCTGTTACAAAGGCATTTCATTTTTCTAAACTTTTTTGAACTCAAGACTTTTTGTGCATTCAATATGCACCATTCAAAGCCACATACTAAAATTTGAACCCTTTCTGACTTTATTTGCTATTTTTCATGCATTTAATGATTTATTTTGTGCCAAATGACCCTGAAAATGGAAAGCATCTACAAATGAACTCAGAAAAGGTTGAAACTTGGCATGGTATCATCATTTGACCCATATAACATGTGTGCAAAAGTTGAGAGGGTTACGACAAAAAGTGGATGCACTTCGTGTACAAACTGGAGCATCTCTTTCGAAGTGTGAGGGTTTTAGACGAAAACTCATCTGTTACAAAGGCATTTCATTTTTCTAAACTTTTTTGAACTCAAGACTTTTTGTTCATTCAATATGCACCATTCAAAGCCACATTCTAAAATTTGAACCCTTTCTGACATCATTTGCTATTTTTCATGCATTTAATGATTTAATTTGTGCCAAATGACCCTGAAAATGGAAAGCATCTACAAATGAACTCAGGAAAGGTTGAAACATGGTATCATCATTTGAACCATATAACATGTGTGAAAAGTTGAGAGGGTTACGACAAAAACTGGATGCACTTCGTGTACAAACTGGAGCATCTCTTTCGAAGTGTGAGGGTTTTTCGATGAAAACTCATCTGTTACGAAGGCATTTCATTTTTCTAAACTTTTTTGAACTCAAGACTTTGTGTGAATTCAATATGCACCATTCAAAGCCACATACTAAAATTTGAACCCTTTTTTTACTTCATTTGCTATTTTTCATGCATTTCATGATTTATTTTGTGCCAAATGACCCTGAAAATGGAAAGCATCTACAAATGAAATCAGAAAAGGTTGAAACTTGGCATGGTATCATCATTTGACCCATATAACATTTGTGCAAAAGTTGAGAGGGTTACGACAAAAACTGGATGCACTTCGTGTACAAACTGGAGCATCTGTTTCGAAGTTTGAGGGTTTTAGACGAAAACTCATCTGTTACAAAGGCATTTCATTTTTCTAAACTTTTTTGAACTCAAGACTTTTTGTGCATTCAATATGCACCATTCAAAGCCACATACTAAAATTTGAACCCTTTCTGACTTTATTTGCTATTTTTCATGCATTTAATGATTTATTTTGTGCCAAATGACCCTGAAAATGGAAAGCATCTACAAATGAACTCAGAAAAGGTTGAAACTTGGCATGGTATCATCATTTGACCCATATAACATGTGTGCAAAAGTTGAGAGGGTTACGACAAAAAGTGGATGCACTTCGTGTACAAACTGGAGCATCTCTTTCGAAGTGTGAGGGTTTTAGACGAAAACTCATCTGTTACAAAGGCATTTCATTTTTCTAAACTTTTTTGAACTCAAGACTTTTTGTTCATTCAATATGCACCATTCAAAGCCACATTCTAAAATTTGAACCCTTTCTGACATCATTTGCTATTTTTCATGCATTTAATGATTTAATTTGTGCCAAATGACCCTGAAAATGGAAAGCATCTACAAATGAACTCAGGAAAGGTTGAAACATGGTATCATCATTTGAACCATATAACATGTGTGAAAAGTTGAGAGGGTTACGACAAAAACTGGATGCACTTCGTGTACAAACTGGAGCATCTCTTTCGAAGTGTGAGGGTTTTTCGATGAAAACTCATCTGTTACAAAGGCATTTCATTTTTCTAAACTTTTTTGAACTCAAGACTTTGTGTGAATTCAATATGCACCATTCAAAGCCACATACTAAAATTTGAACCCTTTTTTACTTCATTTGCTATTTTTCATGCATTTCATGATTTATTTTGTGCCAAATGACCCTGAAAATGGAAAGCATCTACAAATGAAATCAGAAAAGGTTGAAACTTGGCATGGTATCATCATTTGACCCATATAACATTTGTGCAAAAGTTGAGAGGGTTACGACAAAAACTGGATGCACTTCGTGTACAAACTGGAGCATCTGTTTCGAAGTTTGAGGGTTTTAGACGAAAACTCATCTGTTACAAAGGCATTTCATTTTTCTAAACTTTTTTGAACTCAAGACTTTTTGTGCATTCAATATGCACCATTCAAAGCCACATACTAAAATTTGAACCCTTTCTGACTACATTTGCTATTTTTCATGCATTTAATGATTTATTTTGTTCCAAATGACTTCAAACGAATTATTAAAAAACTCCAAATATGAAAAACTAACCTTTACAACCGGTTTATGATAAGAACCGGTGCTAAAGGTCTCCAAGTGGGTGAAACCGGTGCTAAAGGTGCCCTGTTATATATATCGACACTTAGCGCAGTTCCTCACCACCGCTTCAGATCGTCTCCATGCCACCAGGCCGTCGCCGTCGCCCTCGCCGTCGTCATCGCAGTCCCCCTCGCCGTCGCCCTCGCCGTCGTCTTCGCCGTCGTCGCCCTCGCCGTCTCCGCCGTTCCTCGCCTTCGTCTCCGCCGGCGTCGCCGCTGGTGAGCTCTCCTCTTCCCCCTTGTCCGACCACATGCATGTGTCCACGGCGAGCTCCGCCGTCGTAGTACCCCAGCGAGGACCCCGACGACGATGCTAGATGGACATTTTTGCTAGATGGACATTTTTGCTAGATGGAATATGCTAGATGAACATTTTGCTAGATGAAAATGTTGCTAGATGAACAATTTTTCTAGATGAACAATTTTGCTACATGAACATTTTGCTAGATGAACATTTTGCTAGATGAACATTTTGCTAGATGAACATTTTTGCTAGATGAACATTTTGCTAGATGAAAAAAAAGATTGTAAGCCTTGTAGTCAAGTATATATATGCTAGGCGCCCAAAATGTATTTAAAAAAATATTATTTTAGTATGTGGCTATGAATGGTGCATGAATGAAATTTTGTTAGTATATATATTGTTATAAATATTATTAGTATATATATTGTTCTAAATATTATTAGTATATATATATATGAGATGTTCTACAATTTGAGCTATAGATCAATAACTATTAACATGCAAATATTAAGATATTTTTAGTTGTAATTTTATTAGTTTCATTAGTGAGAATGTCGGGCCCGCATCCTCGTTACCGTCGCGCTCCGGGAGTTCTTGACGGGATGCACAATGTCTTGGACTGGGCTCCGCCGGGATGGACTGGGGGGTGGTTTCCGGGGTGCGTTGCTTAGCGAGGAATCCGGGTCTTGTCGTCGACCCGGATCTTCTTTGGTGGCGGTCGCGTGGGCCACAGTCGGTGCGGAGGGAGCCGGCCCCCGAGGAGGTTGTACGCCGACGTATCAGGGAGGAGGACCACCACGTCCGTCGCTACATGGCGGCGTTGGACGCCAGGTACTACAGTTTATGGCAGTTGCTTCAGGGATCTCACCCTAGCTACGAGTGGGTGATGGTTCCTTCTCTTTGGGTGTCCACCGCCAGCAGGAGCCGACGTCGTTTACTGTTTTAGCTAGTGATATGTTATATATATATATATATGTACTAACTCTAGTGATCGACATATATATTAGTGTTGCATGTATGTGAACTGGATTATTCGACATGTAAGCTGGATTATTATTCTAATATTATTGTTCAATGTGAACTTGATTATTTGAGATGTCATTTTCTATATTTGCTTATACTAAATTGTTTTATCTTTTTCTGCATCTCGTCGATATTAGTTAAGCTATGGACGACGTGTTCAATAGCGGCAGAGAGAAAGAAGATGATATGTACGAAATTATCGCCGAGGCCGATATCGGTCCCCATGATGACGCCGATATCGGTCCTCATGATGACGCCGATATCGATGATGACGGCTCACGATATCTGAACGATTCCGGTGAGGGAATGTTCAACGAAGGAGAAGAACAAGATCTTCAATTAACAACAAAGTCTGCCAAGGTATATATATAAATATATATATAAGGCCTCTGGTGATCATAAAATTTACAAATAATTGATTTATCACTAATAGTTAACAAATATTTCTTCTTCTAGAAACCCGGATCGAGCAAATCTTCTTCAAGCAAAGCAAAACGTGGCCCGGCAAAATTGCCGCGGGATGATGTAAAGTACAACATAGATGGGATCGGTTTGAGTGGCCAGCCGAATACTCCGGAAGCTCACATGAAGAAATGGATAGCTATATGCGGAGTAATTGTTAGAGATAACATCCCGATTAGCACTCAAGAATGGCATCAGCCAAAGGAAGGTGGAAACAAGAGTTTTGTCAGCGATAGAGAAAAAGAGTATCTTTGGGCTAAACTCTTATCATATTTCACCTACCAGATTGGGAGACACCAGACGATGTGTTGAAAGTCAAGCATGCTGCTCTTAAGAAGATGGGAGAACTATTCCGATCTTGGAAGGTAAAGCTATGGTCCAAATACGTCGCTAATAATAAGAAGACTCCAATTTTCACTGGAGCACTAGCGAAGGTACAAGCACATTGGGAAAAATTTGTGGAGAACAACGAATCAGATGAAGCTAAACTTCGGTCGGAAATAAACAAGATTAATGCTGAGAAGCATAAGCTTTTCCATACCATGGGGATAGGTGGCTACAAGTCCGCGTCGCCTAAGTGGGATGCATTTGAGAAGAAGCTGATTGCTGCAGGGGTCACTCCAGTCACAATATATTTTCCACCCAGGTGTAGGAGTTGGTTTTTTGGGCATGGGGGAAAGTTGGACCCAAAGACAAGGAAGGTGATTATAAAGGCAAGTCTTAAAGGAGCCGATCAAGAGATACTAAATGCAATTGATGATGCTAGGAATGGGATTTTCATCCCCGAGAGAGAGAACGACGAGCTTACACGCGCCCTCAAGAATCCTGAACATCCGGGACGAACGCGAGGCGTAGGCGTTGTTCCATGGTATGAGGGGTTTGCGGAGTATAAAGATACTTACAAAAGCCGCGCAAGAAAGAAGAAGCTGGAAGCAGACCGTCTTTCAAAGTTGGAAAATGCTATGAAGGATATGCAGGAGCGACTACAGGCGTCACTTAGCCAACAACCGCAGCCAACTCAAGATTCACCTGAAGCAACTACCGTCCCATCTATGACGAAAAGCAGTGTGGGATCCACGGGGGTCGATGATGGTCACTACCCCGTGGATGATATCACAGAGCAGAAACGTTGCGAGCTAATCTTCAAAATGAACAATATATCCATTAAGGTGGCGGACGGCTTTGCTTTAACGAATCTACCT
Organism: Bromus sterilis; assembly: GCA_950022295.1. Classification (NCBI taxonomy): domain Eukaryota; kingdom Viridiplantae; phylum Streptophyta; class Magnoliopsida; order Poales; family Poaceae; genus Bromus; species Bromus sterilis. Next base: position 278,971,452 of record OX465595.1, on the reverse strand, counting down.
GGAGCACTGCACCACTGCAATCCGATTCCACCTGGCTATGCTCGTGTCGGGGTGGATGAAGTTGTGACGGAATATTAAGAACTAAACCTTGATATTCCTGGAGGTGAAGGGCAGAAGACCCTCAGAGAAGCCAAACAAAGTGGTATCTATCTATGGAGAAAACAAAGGATCATATTTCCAGCCATTATGTCAAGTCCAACGCGTTTGACATCAAGTTCACCACCACCCCACGAGATGGAGTGCATCCCGACTCCGCAGCACCAGCCGAGTCCTGCACCCCTCCCCGAGATGGAGCGCATTGCGACTCCGCAACATCAGCCGAGTCCTGCAGCATCCATCCCCGAGATGGAGCACAGTGGGACTGATCCGCTGCGACGTCAGCCGAGTCCTGCACCATCCATCCCCGTGGAGCGCAGCGCAACTCCGCCGCGTCAGTCGATTCCACAACAACCACCCCACATCGCGAGTCTGCAGCGCCAACCGATCCCACCAGCTCCCCCCGTGATGGATAGAAGGCAAACACAACAATCAAAAAGTAATCGACCTCCGCCGCATCATAGGAGTCCACCGAAGAAGAAAACAAAGAAAGTTAAACCACAGAAGAGTCCGCCGGTCTTACCCTGGGATAGGAGTGAAGCTGAAACCAATGCCATAGTGGATGAAGCCGTGGCGAAGAACCTTGCACCGAAACCACCCCCGCCACCAAAGGAGAAAATACCCGAGGTAATAGTACAACACTTCTTGAAGATGTTTGAACCCCCTATTAAGACCGTGTTCTCGGACTACAAACGCTCTATTAACAAGTCATTTCTGCAAAAGGGTTCAAGAAGCAGCCACTCAGGCAGTAAAAAATGCGGGAAAATTGTTGCCCAGCTCGGAGAACAGACAGTGCAATCGATAGCCCAGCTCAAGGTGAATACCAAGCAGCAGGAAGAGATAATCGACGAACAAAGAGCATTTGATAGAGAGGCGGGTCTTACTATTGAACAATTTTTAAACCTTTATGCCTTGTCCGGTGAGCCATCTCCAAAAAGGAAATATGCAAAAGGGGAGCCTATGGTCACTAAAGAAGAAGAGAAGCTATTATCAACACAAATGCGCAACTTACAAAAGTGGTACATCACAGAAGCTATACCGTTCGAGATGACCGGCTTCTGGATTCTGATCAGGCCAGATTATTTCGACAATGGAACTGGTGACTTGTGGATTGCAAATGAAGAATTATTTCAGTTATTCTATCAATTGGCACTCGATAAATCTATCGTCAGTTTGTATTGTCTATAAGTGATTTCTTTCTAGCTCAGCTCGTACGTCATTGACTGTATTATCCTCACTATATATATTCTTTTGTGTGTGGTATTATGCAGAAAGAAGATGTACGAAATGAGAAAAGATGGATTCTTTCGCATTGGGTTCATTGACCCAAATATCATACATGAAGTAACAGTAAAACATAATAAAGAATTCACGGAGACCCATTTGCTTATAAGTTTGAGGGATCTACATGCAGAAGAACATATACTATTTCCTTACAACTTCAAGTGAGTGTCACTATTTTGTACTACAAATTATAGTTTTGCTTACTTGATATTGTTATATAAGTGATACCCGTTTACGTGTGCGCAGCTATCACTTCATCTTGATAGACATTGAAATGGAAAAAGGAATGGTAACAGTAATGGACTCACTACGTAAAGATATTAGTGAGTATAAAGAAGTTAGGAACTCATTCGCCAGGTAATTTTAATCATTATCACACATGTAGGCTTCTTTAGTGTTCACTTTAAGTTTCTGTTATATCAAGTAATTAACTCCTTTATTCATTTTCTTTGACGGCAGAGTTTGGGAAAAGTTCAAAAAACTCAAGCGCGGTGAATGGAAGGAGAAGCTGACGTGGCAGTACGATAAATATGTGAGAGAACATTCGATTTAATTATATTTCTAGTTTCAATATACCATTATCATATATATGCTTGATTATTAAATCTGTTTGAATTCTATTTTGTTGTGAAGTGTATGAGGAAAACATCGGGGACTGAACCTTGTGCTTACATCGTAATGGAGAACATTCGGTATATGACCCAAAAGATAAATCAAAGAACAATAATGGTACGTAAATACTATCTAGACTTTGTTCTTACCATATGTAATATATTCATATATTGATCATCTTCTTTAAATAATAAGATTTGGGAGAAGCGGGATAAACTCGACATAAATGATCGCATGCGAGCACTTCAAGAAAAAATAGCAGGATTTCTTCTTCGTGAAGTCCTAAATAAGTCGACCGGAGAATTCCCTTACCATATGTAATAGGAAACTGGTGTGTTGTCCATATGATGTATACTGTATGTATATTCAAATGCCCTCCACTGTTGTGGGCTCGAGGCAAGCAAAGAGGGGCGGTGGTGAGGCACTAGTACTATATATGATCGATGTATATATATGTGGGTGGTACGATAATTCTACTATATATGATGGTTCTAGCTAGCTACGAGATATTCTACATGTATATATATATGCATTGTCCATTATGTAATAGCGTAAAATAAACAGTAATCCTAAACCCAAAAGAAAAGAATTAATAAACCCTAAACCCTAAACTATTAAAACTAAAAAGAAAATTAAAAAAACTGAAAACTCTAAACCTTTAGAATCGGTTTGTATTACAAACAAGTGATAAAGGTTCCCGAGCCCTCGCGCCCGACCTGCCACCACGTGGCTGGCTGAAGAGCTTTTAGAACCGGTTCGTGAGCAACCGGTTCTAAAGGGGTTCACCCTCTAGCACTGAACCTTTAGCACCGGTTGCCAAAACCGGTTCTAATGGCCTCTCAGAACCGGTTCTAATGACTTGTTTTGCACTAGTGTATATTCTTGTAAAATATAGAGCGTTGCCCCTAAGAGAGGAAAAGATCCCAAAGAGGACAAATTCAAAAGATCCGAAAGAGGACAAATGAGAGTTAAATAGAAAGATCCATTGAGGCCACCAAAAAAATACAAAAAAATAGAAAAAAGAGAAAAATAAAAATAAAAAGAGAGAAGGGGGCACACTACTATTCCTTTTGAGAGATCCACACTAGTACTTCATCCTCTATCCCTTGTACTCCATAGAGATCATCATCTTGCATATAGCTATGTGGGGACCTTCACACTATAGAACTTGGCTTGTATATTCCAATGATGAGCCTCCTCAAAGGAGCTCTAGGTCTTCTTGAGCAAGCAAGTTAGATGCACCCCCACTAGTTCCCTTGGAGATATTTTAGCTCACATGTGCATCCGTTGTATGGCAATCCCTACTCCTAACATCATATCTATCATATGGCCTTCTCTCTCCTATGATTGTCCTCATTGATGTGAGCCTTTCACACCTTTTTGTCTTCCTCCTCCACCTTCTTTCTGTTTTTCCTTTTAGGTGTCAACTTTCTTGCTCACGCTCATCCACTGCATGAGTGATCAAAATATCGAAAGAGAGTGGATCAGTTTGACTTGTACATGGCTAGTGGTCTGGGGATGAGTCAAGATAAGAATCCAAAGGAGATTAAGAGTGAAAATTTAGTAGATAGTTGTTCTCAACAATTACCTTTTTATCTCGTATTTCCATATCCCCTGCTTGCACGCAAACACCATCTGGAGACATTCGAGTCACGGATAGCGAGAGATCTTGCACCTTTTGTTCTTTTGTTGCTTGTGTCAATGCTAATATAGACTCTTGCTTGTTAAGACTTGAATTGAAATGCATGCTTTGATTGCTTTACTTAGAAAGTTCTTATATGGTTGTGTGGCATGTCACCACAAAAATTATGCTTGTTATCATTTACCTACTCGAGGACGAGCAGGAATTAATCTTGGGGATGTTGATACGTCCTAAACGTATCTATAATTTTTGCTTGCTCCATGCATGTTTTGTGTAACTTTGCCATGATTTGCTTGAACTTTCATACACGTTTGAGCATATTTGGACTAATCTATTAACCCAGTGCACCCAGCTGCCAGTTGATGTTTTCTGCTGATTTTGTATTTCAGGTTTTCCGGCCATTGAAAGTGCTCCAAAAAATCCGGAAAAATCAGATAAAAAATCAGCGACACGGAAGCTTCCGGAAACACCAAAGGAGGGAAGTGGGGCCACCACAGGGACTCCAGAAGGGTCCCTGGCGCGGCCCCACCGTAGGCCACGCCAGGGAGCCTCCTGGCTGCCCTGTGGCCCCTCTCGGTGCCCCCTTCGCCTATATTTACCCCCCGTGACAGAAACCCCTAAGAGGGACTCCTATTTCTCGATCTCGCCTCTGTACCGCCGCCACCGCCGTTTCAAGATTGGGGCTGCTTGGAGAAGCTACTCCGGCACCCTGCCGGGAGAAGCTATCCCCTCCGGGAGACCATCGATAGCCATGGACGCCTCCCGTATGTACCGTGAGTAGTTCCCCTTGGACCATGGGTGCGTGACTAGTAGCTCTGTGATCTATCTCTCCCCTCTTTGTGCCTCCACTTTCGAGACCTCATGAGCTGCCTCACATGATCGAGGCACCTTTGTAATTTTCTGCCGTTGCTATGCTGAGATTGTTGGGATATGATGGATTATGAGACTATGTTTAGATTGTGATGAGTAATATATTTGGTTCTTCTCTTTTATATTTTGTTCTTGAGTAAATTCTTGCATGTTCTCCTTTGCCGTATTTTACTTTGGCCAAGTGATTTGTTGCAACTCCAAGAGGGAGCGTTATGCTTGATTGTGGGTTCAGTCCCTTGGTGTCTAGCTTGAGTGACAGAAACATGAAACTAGGGGATGTGCTGTTGCCACCAGGGATAAAACAATGGTGCTTGTATCCGCAAGTTCTTTTAATGCAATTGTCTGTTGCTTTGGATTTACACTTTGGGTGGGATTCGCAACTTAATACCAGCGAGATGTTCTGGATAGATATCTCAAGGTGGATGATTCGTAGTAGATGCAGATGGATTTCGGTCTACTTACCTTTTCGTACTTCCCATTTCTTTTGAGCCCTTCCTTTCTTTGCAGCATAATTAGCATTGCGGTGCCTTCATAATCCTGTCAATTGCCCAACTGTGATTTGTTTACCTCGCTAGCACTTTTATCGTCTTTTGGGAGAGAGACATCACTAGTGAAAATCACGGGACCCCGGTCCATCTTCATATCACTGTTTACATCTTTAGTTTACTTTTCAGTTGCTATCACTATCATTATCTTTTGCGTTAATCCTTTGTAAACAGCAAGGCCGGAGGAATTGACAACTCCTCTGTACTCGTTGGGAGCAAAGTTATTTGTATCTGTGTGCAGGTCCAGGTGAAGTTAGCAACCCTCGGTTGTGAACGGCGCCATTGTTCACTTTACCACCTTCTTGTATCTCTGCGAGTCCTACAGGAGACAAACCCTATCCTCTACATAGGGGAAATTTGCTGCTACGCTACATCTCACCTTCCACTTGGGGTAACAACCGAGGAGTGAGAGTTCCTCACCGTATCAATGTCACGATAGCGTTTCATTGATTCCTTGTGCTCCATCTGGGCAGTCTCGACGGTGATAGCCTTGTTCACCATGGTGGCGAAGTTGGCGAAATCATGAACGGCAAGAGCGGGCCTGAGGCCTGGATTGAGGCCACGACGGAACTTCTGCTGTCTGCGAGCATTAGTGGTGATCTCTTCTTCCGCATAGCGAGAGAGGTTGAGGAACTCGCGCTGATAGGACTCAACAGTCATGTTGCCCTGAGTGAGCTTGCGGAATTCTTCCCCCTTGTGATCCATAATCCCCTAAGGAATGTAGCGGGCACGAAAGGCAGTCTGGAATTCATCCCAGGTGATGACTTCACCGACTGGAAGTGAACGCTTGTGGGTGCTCCACCACTGAGCAGCGCCGCCTTTCAGATGATAGGACGCAAAGTTCACATAGTCGGCTGGATCGACATTAGCAGACTCCAGCTCATGAGTGAAGTCGCGAAGCCAGTCATCAGCATCCAATGGCTGAACAGAGTTGCGGAATATAGTGGGGTTGAGGCGGCCGAAGTCGTGCAGGGTCACGGTGGCATGCTGATGGTGGTACCCATTCTGATTCGGCTTGGGGAACTGAGCCATGACATTCTGCATGAAATGACGGTTCAGCTCAAACTGCTGCATCACCGAGGCCATGTAATCCGGCGGCGGAGGTGGTCGTTTGCACCACGACAACGACCACGACCACCACAACCAGCCATCCTGCTAGAATTTAACAGGGGTATTTCAGCGATGAAAATTTAGCGAGATACCGGAAACAAGCATGAGAGAATGCGACAACGAACAGGAGGCACAGATATATAGGAGCAGTCATATAAGACATACACATCCAAACATAGAGTCAATCGGAAATCGGGAAGCGTAACGTTGTAGAATTAAGGAAAAAGGACACACTAGGCGGCGCGGAGACCACGGTAAGGAATACATGACGCGACATTGACTCCACTATGTCAATCACGCCGCAAGAAAACTGTTGGCCACATAAGTTAATGGCAGAGAACGCGCAGCCTTCCCAGAATGAGAATGGGATCCGCGGTCCGGGACCTGGGTTACAACTCCTGCGACACGAATCAATCAATGGGGAAGCACCAGAACGCCGGGTGGAATCAAGAGAACGTGATCCTAATGTCAGAGTTAGTAAACTTACCAGCAAGGATAAGAGAACAGAGTCCCAGATCATAGGTAAGGAGAAAAGGACCTAATACCATAGATATCAGACGTAGTGACATCGATGTGGGCCAATAAGCCAAACATTAAGTTAGCAAAATAGTTTTTTCAAAGACTAGACTCAACTTCGACCAAGTAGTAGTGGGGTGGCTTCCTACAAGCAGTTGGCTCTGATACCAACTTGTGACGCCCCAAAATCAATCTGTGTATAGTAATCATACACGCAGGGTACACGGCTGAGATTAGGGTGCCATGGTGAGAATATCACAGCACATCAGTAAACACAAATAAAATTAATCTCATATTACAAACCAGGGATCACGAGGATCCGAAAACATAAGTTATACAAGCCATAATATCTGAGTACAGACATAGTTAGTCAAGTCTTGCCGTAAGAATGTCAGAACCCTCTGTTAGGTATGTGCTAGGGTTAGCTAGTGCCTTTGCATCATGTCAAAATTTCAAGAAGAAATCTTGGAAATCAAATTCAAAATCAAAATGGGAGAAGGAACACCCCCCAGATGAATTAAATCAAAAGGCCAGATAAAAATCTTTTCCAAAAATTCATGTTAGAGTTTTGAAAAGTCTTATAAATGAGTGTGATCACATATCAAGTGATGTGGGCCCCACCCCATGCTCATAGATTTTTCAAATATTCAAACAGTACCTTGGAATTAAAGAAATCCCCCTATTTGATTTAAAATTCAAATCATTTGAATTTTAAAAATGTTGAAACTTCATAAGTGGTTAGTCTATATTATTATGAGGCCATGTAAAAGTTTTCAGCATTTAATAAAATGGTTTGGTATTTTTATCAGAGCCAAAACAAATTATAGAAAAAGAAAGGAAAGATTAAACAGAGAAAAAAAGGAAAAACTTACCTCCCGCCAGGGGCGAGGCCCACCTCTCCAGCCGGCCCAGCCCACCAGGGGAACTCCCCTGTCGTCTTCCACCCCGCGCTGCCAAGCAGCTCGGTGGCGCGGCGTCGACGCCGTGGACGCCACCTCGACGCCCAGGACCTTCCAGGCCGCCCCAAGCCTCCAAAGTGCGCCACGGAGACGCCCTCGGCTCCCTCTCTCACTTTCCCCCATCGCCGCTTCGTCTCGTGCCTCCTCCTCGCTTTCCCCTTTTCCCCCGAGAGCAGCCGCCGTTCGTCGACGCAAGAACCCGTAGCCAACGCCGGAGATAGGCGAGGAGAACCTGTCCATCGTGCGCAGCGTCGCCGTTTACCCCGATCTAGAGAAGATGGCATCCTAATCGAGCCCGAGGACGACGCACGCTTCACCGAGAGCTCGCCGGACCCGCAAGCCGCCGTCGTCGATTACTCCGGCCACAGAGCTCCTCCGACCACACCACCGCCTCCACTGCAACCGTGGTGAGCTTTATCTTCACCCCATCTACTACACGGCCACCCTCTTGTCCCGTACCGTGTTTTGCCATTAAGGCCGGAGCTCCTCGCCGCCGAGATCCATGGAGACGACCCCCTGTTGCGCAATCGAGCCCGCCTCCTTGTCTGACGTCTTCGCAGTGCTCCAAAGCTTCGATTGCGACCATGTCTGCTTCTGTTGGTGCACCGCAGCGACTTCCACCCCGGACCCGTGCCACAGCCGCATCCCCAACACGTCGTCGACGAGCTTCCGGCGACTCCCGACCCTCCCCGTGTGTGCGGGATGAACTGCGCGTGCATGGGCTCCATTTTGGTGGCCTTGGCTTTCCAAATGGTGGCCTGTGCCGCCGTCTTGCGCAACGCCGCCGCGTCGGTTGGTCGCCGGCGACTAGCCGCCGGCAAGCCTGACATGGCCGGGGTGGTTAACCACTAAACCAACCCCCCTGGGTCACTTACAGGTGGGCCCAGCCCCCTCTAATCCTCTCTGTTAGATTAATCTAACAGGGAAATTAGATGAGAGGGTGACAGCCATGGCCCACTGGTCAGTTTGACCGGGGTCAAAAACCCCTGACGTCATGCTGACGCAGTGCTGGCGCAATAAAGGTTTTTCTATTTTAAAAGAATTCCAGAAATTCCAGAAAATACCCCAAACTTTGGAAATTCATAGAAAATTCATATTAACTCCAAATTGGACAAATAATATATGAAAAATGATCAGGAGAAAATTATCTTTCCAAATATGCAACTTTCAACTCTGTTTGAGTTGAATTTAAAATGTGATCAGTAGCATTTGCTATTTGATTTAAATGGAATTAAATCAAATTTAATTCAAATATTTTGGCAACTTGAAGCATGGCAACATGCTACATTTCACTTACACATCAGAGGCATATCATACACATTTGAAGATAATTCAAAATGATCAAACCATATCACATATTACTTGGATAATGTTGAATTCAAATGTGGAGTTTGAATTTGCATTTTAAATGCAATATATTCCATTTAAATGGAATTGCCTCACACATCAAAATTATACTTCAAGCTTTAACATCCCATCATGTGCTTGAGCATTGCATTCATATTGATTGCTACTTCGTGCTTTGTTTGCCGAGTAGAGGTGGAACCGGAGCAAGAGGTCACCCCCTTCGCTGAAGATCCAGAACCCGAACCTCGTCAGCAAGGCAAGAAAAACCCCATTGATCATGTCGATAAAATCCCACTTCCCTCTCATGTCTCGCTTATGCATTGTTTAGGATGATCACCATGCTTCGTTTCTACCGCATAGATGAACCCATGCCTTTGCATGACCTATCATTTTGTCACAGTAGTAAGCAAACCACAATCCTAGCAACTGTAGGAGTTGTTTGATATCATGTGGCCCCTGCAAATGTTACCGCTTATTGCATGCTTAATATGATACCATGTTGTTACTGTGATGTGAGTCGGGATGGTAGTGATCATGTTGATGATGGTAGAAAAGTGTTGGTGAATCGACCCTAATACAAGGTGAACGATGAGAGGCTGTGTAGGAGTACACGGTGGGTTGTCTCGTTGAACACCGCCCTAGTACGAGTTCTTGTGTGGTGATCCAAGATGAAGAGTACAACCACACATTGGGCTCACTGACCCCTCTCAACCTATTAACTCATCCCTTTCGATGTCCAGATGTCGCAGTAGTTCGGAGTTCTGGTAGGCTTGTGGCCTGGATGCTAAGTGAGAGAACGGCTCACCCGAGACCGGCTTATGCACCACGCACACATCGCTTGGTTCCACTTCGGTAAACCGGCCGGGTTCACGATGGTGGTAGCCAACCCAAGTAGGCGGCTTTCTTGGACTAGATAGGCTATGAGGTAACAGTTGTGGTGAGCATCCTCGCTGGCACCCCTTGAATGGTGTCGAGATCAAAGGCGGTAAATGATGGTCATGTGTGTGTAGCGCTACACCCTTGCAAGGTTAACAAAACTATTCGAATAGCCGCATCCGCGGTTATGGACTACTTGGAAAGCTTAGCTTGATTATTAGATAACTTGAACCGGATACTTCTAAAACACACCAAGATAAGTGTGAGTGCTATGGCGTGCTTTCTCGTGGGGAAGTTAAGCTAGTCTAGTCCCAGTCAGCAGACTGGTTCCCTCGTGGAGGGCTTTGTGTTTAAATAAGGCTTCTTAAGCCATTTGTTAAACTTGTCTGTACTCAGACATAATTTTCTTCCGCCTGTGTTGTAATGTTGGATCACATGTATGTGATCTCTGTGTGTACTCTATAAGAGTCATAAATAAAATGTACACTTTGTAGAGAATTGCAATGGTACCTACTGTTCATACAAGGCATGGGTGCTGCGTGTATGTTTATAACATGCATGTCTTTGTATGGGTTTTCGAGACCTTAGTTGTGTTCTGGCTGGCGGTCTTTCATACACCAAGTGGCCCTTAGATGTGCGCAGCTTGGGGCATCGCGATGCGATTGCTCGAGACTCCGTCTCGTGCACACTTTGTGGTATGATCGAGCCCGCCCTAGACCCCGACTAAGTGATCGGGCTGGAGTAAGTCTATGTAAGAGTTTTGAGATAGTCGGTAGTATGGTTGAGGCGACTTGTCTTTGAATATGGGAGTTCACCACCCATATCATTTGACTTGTGTGCGGACGATGAGGACCCATCTCAGTTTATCATCCGGCCTGGATGGGATGCCCCTGACGTACGATGCTTTCCGAGAATGTTCAGTGCTTGGCCTTGTCTGCTTAGACAAGTGGGTGCGGTTCTCGGCTCTCCATATGACTATGTCTTAACTGGACTTGCATACGCTAACCCCGGGTCCCGACGGACTTGGTATCAGAGCAGGACTGACTGTAGGACTAGTAGCCTTGGCCGAAGTTGAGTCTAGCTTGCTATAGTTATATAGTTACTCTGGGTATATAAGGGAACAACGTAAGGTTTCTTTTTTTTCTCCTTACCCCCTTCGTTCTAAGTTCTGGGTCACCCTTATCTTATTCTACGGGAAGATAGGACTAGGCTCTCCTCTGTCTGATTAGAACATCTCGTTGATTGCTTCCTTATAGCCGTAGGAAAGTTGTGTCAGGTTTTCCTAGCATTGTTATAATGCTGATTTCTTACATCGTATTATGTAAGTGCTGTTTTCATGATTGAAAGAAATTGTCATTTCTTACAATTACAGCCGTTATGCTGTCCGAGTCATTCCAGGTTTATCTCATAATCTGATGCATTTGCAAACTCCTTTCTGTTTCAGATGGCAGATCTTCCCCCTCGGCAGATTGTTCGTTTGACCAGGTGCCTCGGTGTGCGTGGCCATCCCGCCACGTTGATCGAGATGATGTCCTATGTGGGATATCGATGGTACCCTGAGTATACCGTCGAGGAGCAGTTCCACGACTTCAACCAGACGCAGTTCCACTGCATTGTCCGGATCTACCCGCATCACGTTGGAGTCACCCAGCCTATCCACTTTGGACATGGCATTGGCATCACCGAGAACATGGCTGTGCAGGATGCTGCATATTCATGTATTACACTGCTGAGAGAGGAGCACACCATGCTGAGAGAGACCTCATTCCGCTATATCCCTGCTGCACTTCCAGGAGAAGAGGGATATTACACCGGACTCTACTCAGATCACTCTGCAGAGGATCCAGCACTTCAGGTGACTGCTAGGTTTGCTAGTGACAGAGATCGTGATGCACGCGCTCTCCGTTTTGAGCTCCACGCTACTCGTGTTCGTCTGTACCGAGCACTGACGCTCTTGGCACCCTTTGTGAGCGTGGGATCAGTGGAGTACGATGCGATCTATCCAGTGAGGACCCAGATGCCTTCTCGAGTTGCTTGGCCCAAGATTGGAGGAATTTTTCCACCCCGTGGTCCTTTTCTTCCACCCTACACTGGACCTAGGCCCTATCCTTGCCCAAATGGATATCAGGGTCCACAAGCCTCCGTGTTTTCCGATGGTCACCTCCAGCTACCGGGATACGCGGGTAACTTTTATGAGGATTACTATGGAGATGGAGATGAGTGAGACCGCCTGTGGTCTTACTTAGTGAGGATGTAGTAGTATCTTAGTGTATTGTAAGAAAGGTGTCTAAGTTCCAGAGGCTTAGATAAATAATTTATAGGAAGTCAGAGTGCCTCTGAAGGATGTATCATCTTCATCACGTTTGTATTAGCTTAGTGCTTGTACTAAAACGATGTATGGTTTGTATGGCAGCTTGTGAATATATGGCTTGTATGCTTTATCACCATGTTGTCAAGATGATTACTTCCTTTGCTCTGTAATCCTTCCAGTACTTCAATACCTTGATTAGACTCTTCAAATCAACTCTGTTTGACTTTGGCTTTTCTCCTTCAGGATGTCTCAAGGTACACGTGGCCAGATTGGTCGTAACCAAGGTCGTGGGGACGACCAGGAGGAAGGCAACCTTCCACCCCCACCCACGATGGCCCAAGTTCTGATGGAGGTCGAGAGGAACCGCCGTGACTCTCATCACCTGCTGGAAGTCATCGCACGCAACACCACTCAGCAGCGCAATGAGCTGGTGTCTCTGAACGACTTCATCCGGCTTCATCCCCCGGTTTTCAGTTACTCCACCGAGCCCCTTGACGCCGATGACTGGCTCCGCAGCATCGAGAGGAAGCTCCAAGCAGGCCATGTTGCAGATGGCGACAAGGTCAATTATGCCACCTATCACCTTGAAGGTGCAGCAAGCTCTTGGTGGGAGAATTTTCTGAATATGCGCCCCGTTGGACCACCTGCATCTTGGGAGGAGTTCTGCACGTCTTTCCGCGAGCACCACATTCCCAAGGGTCTCATGGACCGCAAGCGTGAGGAGTTCTGTAACCTCACTCAAGGCAGGAGAACAGTTGACGAGTTCAGTCGTGAGTTCAACCGACTTGCTCGTTATGCAATTGAAGAAGTCTCCACCGACTCCAAGAAACAAGAGGGGTTCCGTCGTGGCCTCAACAGTGGAGTCCGTCGCGAGCTCAACCTTCATGACTTTGCCACTTTCCAGGTCCTTGTCAACAAGGCCATCAAAGCAGAGGACATGAACACCCCCAATGATGTCCGCAAACATCCTAGAGATGACGGATCATCCAGTTTTGTCTCCCAGAAGCGCAAGATCTGGATCCCAAATAGCATGTTCCGCCAGAACAACCCCCCGAGGCCATCCTATGTGGCGCCTCGTCCACCCACCCAGTTCTACCCAGCTCCACCAAACAACCCAGCTCCACGCACTGTTTTCGGAGCTTGCTACAAGTGTGGTCAGGCAGGCCACTACTCTCGCGAGTGCCCCCAGAACCAACTCCAACACCAGAACGTTCCACCCCGTGCCGGAGGCAACAACAACAACAACAATGGCCGTGGCAAGCCACCCCAGAAGGTCTACACCGCCAAACCCGCTCCTCCCGCCACTCGTGGACGTCTGAACCAAGTTGCCGCTGAAGAGACTGACGACACCACTGACGTCATTCTTGGTACGGTCCCAGTCAATTTTGTTCCTACTTCCGTTCTTTTCGACCCAGGAGCATCTCATTCATTCATGTCGGAAAGTTATGCACTTTGTCATGAGTTACCCTTTGTTGAATTGTCCACCCCGATGGTTATTCAAACTCCAGGGTCAAGATGGAAAACTAATAGAGTGAGCCATGATAATCAAATTGCAATTGAGGGTTTAGTATTCCTTGCTTCACTCATAGCCCTCAAGTCTTCAGACATTGATGTCATCCTTGGCATAGATTGGCTATCAAGACAAAATGCCTATCTGGATTGCAAAGGCAAATCCGTGAAACTCACCCACCCTTCAGGCAAAACCGTCAGCTATACCTCACCCAGAACAAGAACCCAAGTGCATTCTTTGAATGTACTCCCCCTTCCAGAACTTGAAGATATTCCGGTGGTTCGTGACTTCCCGGATGTCTTTCCTGAAGAGCTGCCGGGCATGCCACCCGACAGATGTGTAGAATTTATAGTGGATCTTGTTCCAGGAACCGCACCAATTTCCAAACGCCCATATAAAATGGCCCCACATGAGTTAGCTGAGCTAAAAACCCAACTTGATTCTTCGTTGGCAAAAGGCTTCATCCGCCCTAGCTCATCGCCATGGGGTTGCCCCGTTCTGTTCGTAAAGAAGAAAGATGGAACAGAAAGGATGTGCGTAGACTATCGCCCGCTAAATTTAGCGACGATAAAGAACAAATACCCACTGCCCAGGATCAATGATCTTTATGATCAACTTGCAGGATCCGCTGTCTTTTCCAAGATGGTTTTGAGATTAGGTTATCATCAGATCAGAATCCGAAACGAGGACATTCCCAAAACGGCTTTTACTACTCGTTATCGTCTTTACGAGTACACCGTCATGTCCTTTGGTTTAACCAATGCCCCCGCCACATTCTCACGCTTGATGAATTCGATCTTCATGGAGTACCTAGATAAATTTGTTGTGGTTTATCTCGATGACATTCTCATCTACTCGAAGAACGAAGGAGATCATGCCGAACACTTAAGGCTGGTATTGATGAAACTTAGAGAGCATCGCCTGTACGCTAAATTCTCCAAGTGTGAATTCTGGCTACCAGAATTGACCTACTTAGGCCACGTAATTTCTGCAAAAGGCATTCCTGTGAATCCCGAGAGAGTTCAGGCCGTCCTTTACTGGACTCCACCTGAATCGGTTAAGCAAGTTAGAAGTTTTCTTGGCCTAGCCAGCTATTGCCGTCGCTTCGTCGAGAACTTTTCTAAAGTTGCAAAGCCTCTAACTGAACTCCTCAAGAAAGATAAGAAATTCTTATGGAGTTCCAAGTGCGAGGAAAGCTTTCAAGAGCTAAAAAGAAGATTGACTTCCGCACCCGTCCTTGCACCTCCAGACACCAAAAAGGATTTCGAGATCTATTGTGACGCATCACGGCAAGGGTTAGGATGCATACTTCTGCAAGATCGACATGTGGTAGCTTATGCTTCACGCCAGTTGCGGCCACATGAAGAGAACTATCCTACCCATGACCTTGAACTCGCTGCCGTAGTTCATGCTCTAACAACTTGGCGACATTACCTCCTTGGTAATCATTGTGAGATTTATTCCGACCACCAAAGCCTCAAATACATTTTCACCCAACCAGATCTTAATCTCAGGCAAAGACGCTGGATTGAGTTGATAAAAGATTACGACGTAGGAATTTCTTACACCCCAGGCAAGGCCAATTTCATGGCTGATGCACTAAGTCGTAAGTCGTACTGTAACAACCTCATGTTACAGCAGTATCAACCACTTCTTCATGAGGACTTTCGCAAGCTCAACCTTGAAATTGTTCCTCATGGCTATCTTTCTACCTTGGTGGCGAAACCAACTCTTGAGGATCAAATTATAGTTGCCCAAAGGCGTGCACGAGGTGTTCGCCGGATCAAGGAGAACATTGCTGGCGGAGTTGCTAAATGTTTCTCCACAGATGGCAAAGGAACGGTATTCTTTGAAAATCGTTTAGTAGTACCTAAGAATAGGGAACTAAGGCAACTCATCCTCAAAGAAGCCCATGACACACCCCTCTCAATTCATCCCGGTAGCACAAAAATGTACCGAGATCTACGCCAGAGATTTTGGTGGACTAGGATGAAGAGAGACATTGCTCAATTTGTTGCCGAATGTGATGTTTGTCGTCGCATTAAGGCAGAACATCAAAGACCTGCTGGTACACTTCAACCTTTGTCTATTCCCGAGTGGAAATGGGACAAAGTCGTTATGGACTTCATCACCGGCTTTCCAAAAACCCAGAAAGGAAACAATGCCATCTTCGTTGTCATAGACAGGCTTTCCAATGTTGCTCACTTCCTTCCGGTTCGCGAGTCTATAACTGCTAGCCAGTTAGCAGACTTGTACATCTCCAGAATTGTATCCCTTCATGGTGTTCCTTTGGATTTCAATTCTGATCGCGGTAGCCTTTTCACCTCTAGATTTTGGGGAAGCTTCCAACGTGCTATGGGAACTCATCTCTCCTTTAGTACAGCTTTCCATCCTCAGTCTAGCGGTCAAGTCGAAAGGGTTAACCAAATTCTTGAAGACATGCTCAGAGCTTGTGTTATCTCATTCGGGAAGAATTGGGAGAATTCTCTTCCATTTGCCGAATTTTCTTATAACAATAGTTTTCAATCTAGTCTGAACATGGCTCCTTTTGAACTCCTTTATGGACGACGTTGTCGAACACCACTAAACTGGTCTGAAATCGGTGAAAGACAATTCTTTGGACCGGATATGATCAAGGAAGCAGAAGAGCAAGTTCGTATCGTTCGTGAACAATTGAAAACAGCCCAGTCTCGTCAGAAAAGCTACTATGATCGTCATCATAGGCAAGAGAGCTACCATCTGGATGAGAAGGCTTACCTCCGGGTTACTCCTCTGAAGGGAACCCAACGTTTCGGTATCAAAGGCAAGTTGGCCCCACGTTACATCGGACCTTTCCGCATTATTGCTAAACGTGGAGAAGTTGCCTACCAACTTGAACTACCCCCGCACCTCTCCCGAGTACATGATGTATTCCATGTGTCCCAACTCAAGCGTTGCTTCAAGGACCCCATCCGCGAAGTCGACCATGAAACGCTTGATCTCCAAGATGACCTTTCTTATCGAGAATACCCCGTTCGTGTTCTTGATTCCGCAGAGCGTGTCACTCGTCGTCAGAAGATTAGGTTTCTGAAAGTGCAATGGTCACACCACTCTGAAAGAGAAGCCACGTGGGAGAGAGAAGACCGCCTCAGTGCCGAGTACCCCACCTTCCTCCCGCGGACTTCTGAATCTCGGGACGAGATTCTTTTGAGTGGGGGCGAGTTGTCAGAACCCTCTGTTAGGTATGTGCTAGGGTTAGCTAGTGCCTTTGCATCATGTCAAAATTTCAAGAAGAAATCTTGGAAATCAAATTCAAAATCAAAATGGGAGAAGGAACACCCCCCAGATGAATTAATTCAAAAGGCCAGATAAAAATCTTTTCCAAAAATTCATGTTAGAGTTTTGAAAAGTCTTATAAATGAGTGTGATCACATATCAAGTGATGTGGGCCCCACCCCATGCTCATAGATTTTTCAAATATTCAAACAGTACCTTGGAATTAAAGAAATCCCCCTATTTGATTTAAAATTCAAATCATTTGAATTTTAAAAATGTTGAAACTTCATAAGTGGTTAGTCTATATTATTATGAGGCCATGTAAAAGTTTTCAGCATTTAATAAAATGGTTGGTATTTTTATCAGAGCCAAAACAAATTACAGAAAAAGAAAGGAAAGATTAAACAGAGAAAAAAAGGAAAAACTTACCTCCCGCCAGGGGCGAGGCCCACCTCTCCAGCCGGCCCAGCCCACCAGGGGAACTCCCCTGTCGTCTTCCACCCCGCGCTGCCAAGCAGCTCGGTGGCGCGGCGTCGACGCCGTGGACGCCACCTCGACGCCCAGGACCTTCCAGGCCGCCCCAAGCCTCCAAAGTACGCCACGGAGACGCCCTCGGCTCCCTCTCTCACTTTCCCCCATCGCCGCTTCGTCTCGCGCCTCCTCCTCGCTTTCCCCTTTTCCCCCGAGAGCAGCCGCCGTTCGTCGACGCAAGAACCCGTAGCCAACGCCGGAGATAGGCGAGGAGAACCTTTCCATCGTGCGCAGCGTCGCCGTTTACCCCGATCTGGAGAAGATGGCGTCCTAATCGAGCCCGAGGACGACGCACGCTTCACCGAGAGCTCGCCGGACCCGAAATCCGCCGTCGTCGATTACTCCGGCCACAGAGCTCCTCCGACCACACCACCGCCTCCACTGCAACCGTGGTGAGCTTCTGCTTCACCCCATCTACTACACGGCCACCCTCTTGTCCCGTACCGTGTTTTTCCATTAAGGCCGGAGCTCCTCGCCGCCGAGATCCATGGAGACGACCCCCTGTTGCGCAATCGAGCCCGCCTCCTTGTCTGACGTCTTCGCAGTGCTCCAAAGCTTCGATTGCGACCATGTCTGCTTCTGTTGGTGCACCGCAGCGACTTCCACCCTGGACCCGTGCCACAGCCGCTGCCCGAGCACGTCGTCGACGAGCTTCCGGCGACTCCCGAGCCTCCCCGTGTGTGCGGGATGAACTGCGCGTGCATGGGCTCCATTTTGGTGGCCTTGGCTTGCCAAATGGTGGCCTGTGCCGCCGTCTTGCGCAACGCCGCCGCGTCGGTTGGTCGCTGGCGACTAGCCGCCGGCAAGCCTGACGTGGCCGGGGTGGTTAACCACTAAACCAACCCCCCTGGGTCACTTACAGGTGGGCCCAGCCCCCTCTAATCCTCTTTATTAGATTAATCTAACAGGGAAATTAGATGAGAGGCTGACAGCCCTGGCCCACTGGTCAGTTTGACCGGGGTCAAAAACCCCTGACGTCATGCTGACGCAGTGCTGGCGCAATAAAGGTTTTTCTATTTTAAAAGAATTCCAGAAATTCCAAAATATACCCCAAACTTTGGAAATTCATAGAAAATTCATATTAACTCCAAATTGGACAAATAATATATGAAAAATGATCAGGAGAAAATTATCTTTCCAAATATGCAACTTTCAACTCTGTTTGAGTTGAATTTAAAATGTGATCAGTATCATTTGCTATTTGATTTAAATGGAATTAAATCAAATTTAATTCAAATATTTTGGCAACTTGAACCATGGCAACATGCTACATTTCACTTACACATCAGAGGCATATCATACACATTTGAAGATAAGTCAAAATGATCAAACCATATGACATATTACTTGGATAATGTTGAATTCAAATGTGGAGTTTGAATTTGCATTTTAAATGCAATATATTCCACTTAAATGGAATTGCCTCACACATCAAAATTATACTTCAAGCTTTAACATCCCATCATGTGCTTGAGAATTGCATTCATATTGATTGCTACTTCGTGCTTTGTTTGCCGAGTAGAGGTGGAACCGGGGCTAGAGGTCACCCCCTTCGCTGAAGATCCAGAACCCGAACCTCGTCAGCAAGGCAAGAAAAACCCCATTGATCATGTCGATAAAATCCCACTTCCCTCTCATGTCTCGCTTATGCATTGTTTAGGATGATCACCATGCTTCGTTTCTACCGCATAGATGAACCCATGCCTTTGCATGACCTATCATTTTGTCACAGTAGTAAGCAAACCACAATCCTAGCAACTGTAGGAGTTGTTTGATATCATGTGGCCCCTGCAAATGTTACCGCTTATTGCATGCTTAATATGATACCATGTTGTTACTGTGATGTGAGTCGGGATGGTAGTGATCATGTTGATGATGGTAGAAAAGTGTTGGTGAATCGACCCTAATACAAGGTGAACGATGAGAGGCTGTGTAGGAGTACACGGTGGGTTGTCTCGTTGAACACCGCCCTAGTACGAGTTCTTGTGTGGTGATCCAAGATGAATAGTACAACCACACATTGGGCTCACTGACCCCTCTCAACCTATTAACTCATCCCTTTCGTTGTCCAGATGTCGCAGTAGTTCGGAGTTCTGGTAGGCTTGTGGCCTAGATGCTAAGTGAGAGAACGGCTCACCCGAGACCGGCTTATGCACCACGCACACATCGCTTGGGTCCACTTCGGTAAACCGGCCGGGTTCACGATGGTGGTAGCCAACCCAAGTAGGCGGCTTTCTTGGACTAGATACGCTATGAGGTAACAGTTGTGGTGAGCATCCTCACTGGCACCCCTTGAATGGTGTCGAGATCAAAGGCGGTAAATGATGGTCATGTGTGTGTAGCGGTACACCCTTGCAAGGTTAACAAAACTATTCGAATAGTCGGGTCCGCGGTTATGGACTACTTGGAAAGCTTAGCTTGATTATTAGATAACTCGAACCGGATACTTCTAAAACACACCAAGATAAGTGTGAGTGCTATGGCGTGCTTTCTCGTGGGGAAGTCGAGGAAGGCACCATAGTGGTGTATTGGTTGGAGAAAGTAGTGGACTCGTGTACGCTTCTTACCTCAAAGTCTGTTACTCGTAGTTCAGGATTAGCCAAATCAAAGCTGGAATTTCTGCAAGTGAACCCCACCTCCCTTTACCTTGATAAATGTGCATGAGTAGTATAGCTCCTATGTAAGTCTTGCTGAGTACGCCTTTGTACTCACGTTTGCTTAATCTATGTTTTAAATGACGCCACTGATCCCGAAGGTGGTTTCTTCATCGAGCTGGATGACTGAAGTTAAGCTAGTCTAGTCCCAGTCAGCAGACTAGTTCCCTCGTGGAGGGCTTTGTGTTTAAATAAGGCTTCTTAAGCCATTTGTTAAACTTGTCTGTACTCAGACATAATTTGCTTCCGCCTGTGTTGTAATGTTGGATCACATGTATGTGATCTCTGTGTGTACTCTATAAGAGTTATAAATAAAATGTACACTTTGTAGAGAATTGCAATGGTACCTACTGTTCATACAAGGCATGGGTGCTGCGTGTATGTTTATAACATGCATGTCTTTGTATGGGTTTTCGAGACCTTAGTTGTGTTCTGGCTGGCGGTCTTTCATACACCAAGTGGCCCTTAGATGTGCGCAGCTTGGGGCATCGCGATGCGATTGCTCGAGACTCCGTCTCGTGCACACTTTGTGGTATGATCGAGCCCGCCCTAGACCCCGACTAAGTGATCGGGCTGGAGTAAGTCTATGTAAGAGTTTTGAGATAGTCGGTAGTATGGTTGAGGCGACTTGTCTTTGAATATGGGAGTTCACCACCCATATCATTTGACTTGTGTGCGGACAATGAGGACCCATCTCAGTTGATCATCCGGCCTGGATGGGATGCCCCTCACGTACGATGCTTTCCGAGAATGTTCAGTGTTTGGCCTTGTCTGCTTAGACAAGTGGGTGCGGTTCTCGGCTCTCCATATGACTATGTCTTAACTGGACTTGCATACGCTAACCCCGGGTCCCGACAAAGAAGGCTAGTACAA
The DNA here is from genome assembly GCA_950022295.1 of Bromus sterilis. Classification (NCBI taxonomy): domain Eukaryota; kingdom Viridiplantae; phylum Streptophyta; class Magnoliopsida; order Poales; family Poaceae; genus Bromus; species Bromus sterilis. The sequence goes on along the minus strand of OX465595.1, from coordinate 278,950,461 downwards.
ATGACATCAGAGATACAGATCGAACAGGCGAGGCCTCCTGCCTGGGATCCACCGAACTACTCCTAGTCAACGGGGAACTAGACGTTGTAGTAGTCGCCTCCGGGTTACTCCTGCTCCTGGGCTCCAACGTCGACTGCAGCGGCCGATCAGGAAAAACAAAAAGGGGAAATAAAGCAGGGGTGAGTATCTAGCATACCCGCGAGTCTTACGTCCAGCTACTAAGCATTTATGCATTTGTATCAATGGGAAGGGGAGGATATATATAGTGGACTGAGTTGTAGAAGTCCAGAATAAGGAAGAGAAGCTAGGCCTAACGAAGACTAGCATCTTCCGACGAGTCTTGCAGCATGAGGAGAGAATAGCCAACAGTTCATATAAAGCGTAAAGTAACAATGCAACAGAAGTTGCCGCAACATTGTATAATAGTTAGTTGTATTAGCCAACAATTAACAATGCCTCCGAGAATCCCTCCTCGACTTCCCTGTGAGGAAGAAAACCCGGAACCAATCAGTTTAGTAGTAGTAGTTTTTAGTAGTAGAGTCTGGATTCAGCATAAAGCGTCCTGTTACCGTGGACATGGCTATTCGAATAGATTATCTTCTCTGCAGGGGTGCACTAGTGTAATACGGCACGCTCAGATCTCCAGGGTGGCGTAAACCTTGTTAGGGAATGCCCCACCGAGGCTATCCGATACGCCAAAGTCCATCCTTCGAGCTCAACAGAGAGGCCATCCGCCGGTCTAAAATCCTAAGTACAAAGGAACTTTGGACCCCTATCCTTTGTACTCCTGCACGGTACGCGACTGGCCAGTGAAGCAGACCCACCTCCCACTACCGGAGTAGGCGGTCCAAGCTCGGCAATCATCCCGAGGTAAATCTGACGTCTGAAGAGCCCTCGAACGAGGCTACAACGCAAAGGGCCCACACCATAATCCCACGTGGAGGCAGTGCGTATAGGCATATAGCCAATCAAGTCATCCGCCGAACCCATTAAGCACTTTATTAATTTTCTGTCGGAACAACCGTTATCGTTGTCCTTATTTAGGTGAGCCGCGGACAACGAGAACAGCAAGGTCCACCCCCATTACCAGAGCTAGTGGTCGCCTGCCCTATCGTCCCACCAACTCGTGCAGCTACCAACAAGGTGAAATGTCTCCTTACCTTGTCTCGCGTTTTCTCTTAGAAGAGATCGACTTTCGTACAACAGAGTACCTCTCGGCCATCGAGCAAGTACCAGGCCCGCCGCACACCGGTGGAATACACTTGTACTGTCGGTCCGATACAATACCCTGCGCGGGCACCATTGGGTCACCCGACTCCTTACCTTTAAGGACACCCGTGGATCAGTACCCTAGGCCGGATATACAAAGTCAGCCTCGAGTGGAGTACAAGGATTACTCCTCGATAGCTCACACTTGAGGTGGCTCGACAGAGCCGGGGTAGGGGCCTGTATCGGTGTCTGCTCTGAACCATACATGTAGCAGTTTATAATGTATCGTTTCCACGATCACTCCCAGAGTGGTCACGGCCCGCTATCTAATCCTATTGACTAACAAGGCGCAAGGCTAACTGATGATTATAAGATATATATATATATATATATACATGGCAGCATAGGATAGCGGAAACGTAATCAAGGGGCTACAATGATAAGCTATGCAGTTGAATAGGATTGTAATGTAGCAGTAGAAACAATGCCTAGTGCAATAAATGTACAGAAAGATAGGCGATATCTGGGGAAGAGAATGACTCTGCTTGCCTGGAAGCTCGACGGTAGGGGTAGGGTCGTTGACGTAGTAGTCGTACTCAGCGGCGGTGTAGTCGGCGGTAGCATCGGGGTCTACCGAAGATTAAGGGGGGAGGAAACAGTAAATATAAAGAAAACATATGCAAAAAGATACATGACATGAAAGATGAAATGTTATCGGTGCTCTAACGTAGTACGATGCAATATGCTCGGAGCTGAAATTCATCCGGGGATGAACTACCGGCTCCGGGTGATTACCGGACAGGGTGTCCGGAGAGGGAAGCTACCATGCCGGAGGTGTCGTGGACATCGGACAAACATACGGAGGTTGTATCTGTGTTAGTTGATCCATTTTGAACAACTTCCGTGTTCAGAATAAATTCATTCGGATAGTTTAACGGTATCGGGCAATTATCAGACAAACGGTCTGGAGGGGGATGTCGATGTTCGTTGTCTTAGAGGGGGGTGGTTGACATAAAAATAGCGTATTTGTATTCGTTGTATTTTTCTGAGCAATTTTGATATATAAATTATTTTCATCTGATTTACGGTTTAAAACATATTCAATTTCAAAGTTTTAATTAAATTTAAATCATTTTCTAATTTATTTTATTATTAAAAAAAATTATCCACATAGGGGTTGACCAGGTCAAACCTGAGCAGTGGGGCCTACATGTCATAAGGAGGGGCATTTAAAATTATTTTATTTAATTAACAGATCAAAGGGGCCCACATGTCATTGTAATAGTTTTAATTAAACAATTTTTATTAATTAAAAGTCCAAGGGCCCACATTTCATAGGGTGGGGGGTTTATCTCTGTTTAATTAAAACAAAGAGGGGTTAGAGGGGGGCAGGGTCCACTGGCAGTGTAAGGGGGGCAATTAGCACCTAATCAAGTTGCTGACATCACGGGCCCACCTGGCAGTTGCCCAGGTCGACGCCGGCGACGACAGAGCGGCCGGCGGCGAGCGTGCGCTCGGTATAGGGCATGGGGGGAGGCATGGCCTGGCGCATTCGATAGAGGGGCTCGCTGTAAGGCCCGATATGCGGTACTGTTCCAGATCTAGTTGTTTTCATCCAGATCCGAAGACGAAGCACATATCGGTCCCACCGCGACATATGACGAAGTCTTATGCCCCGGATTTCCAACATGATATCACAACATTACAGATACAAGGATACAGCATCTCATACTATCGGCATACAACTGCCTTAATACAATACATAAGCGGAAGATATATGTCTGAGTACAGACTACAATCAAATGCCTATTGGCAAAGAGAAAAACATCGATCCCCATAACCACACGGGTCCAGGCCCTCCACCGGGATCCGCCTAACTAGTCGTCGTCGAGTCTCCACGTGAAACGTCGATCACCATACCTGTTGTCGATCAAGAACCCTCAAAAGAGTTTGGGGGTAGTATCATGAGTACAGAGGTACTCACCATCCAACTGTAGTGGTCATCTGACCCAGCAAGGACTTCATCACTCGTCATTCTAGGACAACTAGTAGTTTACGATAAGGAAGGGGTAAGTGGTGAGGTTGCTGTCGCACTAGCATTTATGAAGTGGCTAACGATCTAGAGAGTAAGATAAGAGCCAAGCATTCGATGAGGAATCGCCTCCAACAAGTCTTGCTATCAGCTACTTACGCAAGCATAACACCTATCCTGTCCTTGTCCTCCTCTTCGCATCCCGACGAAGAAGAAGCAGTCAAGGCACACACACATTGATCAAATTATATTAAGATTATCTCAGTTGTTGTTGTCTATGAACAAGGAGTAGGTCTCAAGTCGTCCATAACCGTGGACACGACTTCTCGAAAAGATTTAACCCTGCAGGGGTGTACCAACTGCCTATTACAAGGCTCCGCACGCACGCCCATCTCTCTATGTTTCTACCCATTACAGGCAACCATTTTATGATTTAGTTCCAGGAGATCCGAAACGACAGGTCCCTCTAGCTAACAACGAACAAATCCGGGTGGCCCCCGGTGAGTCGACACCCAATCCAAAAGCTTGCCACGCTCTTGGATTAGATTCTTCCGTCTCAACAGGGTTTGGGTTACCGAGACGCCTCACGTGAGGCCTCGGGCCCTCGCCGGTCAAAGGTGGACCAACCGGGAAACCATGTCCTCACTGGTCCGGGTTGGTTTAAAAAACTACTGGCAGCTGACCAGCACACACACGGTTTCAAATGGTAAATCAACTTGGGCCACCACTAGAAATGCTTGAAGCTAGGTAGGTAAGAAAAGGGGACCCCATAAAATCTCACACGCGGTTAGGAACGCTTAGTCTTAAAATCAATACCCGGAACTCGGATCCTAGGTGACTCGAATGGAACAAAGCATCGGGGCGGGATAGCCTAGACCTTCCATCCTTCGTCGAGTATAGTCAACATTTATAATAATCATATCATCAACAACAATATAATAATGTGATATCCCAAACTAGGAGTAACAGGGTAACAACGTAGCATCCTAAGCATGCATACTAAGCAGGGGCTGAGCAACGAGCAATAGTAACATAGAAGTACAAGGTTTTCTTGGAAAGGACATGGTTGTATCGGTTTGAAAGAGGTTGTAAACATGTGGTAGGATCAAACATCGAACCTATCCTAGACTAGCATGCAAACCGCTGGTTGAAATAGAATGGATCATAAGTAATGTATAGTCCTTGCCTATTGATAAGTCGGGTTCCGAAGGTGTAGTTGATCGCAAGCTCGCATCATCTCTGAGAGGTACCCGCGAAGCACACAAGACGGTAAACACTGGAAAACAATCAACGAGCAAGCATCTATTACTACGAGGCAAACACGAGAAAGCATCAACAAGAAGCAACACGATACATCGCACCTACCGTCGAGAGCGGTTACAAGCAATTTAAGTGGAGTACTCGTCACACACGACGATACCGCACATTTAGAATCAGTTCAAGTTGTTTAGCTACAGGTGGTCAACAAAGGTTGTTAACATGGCAACCCAAGAAAGCATGGCATAGCACACAAACATGTCAAGAGGTGAAGCATAAAGTAAGCTATCTAATCTAATCAATTTAAATGGGGCAAAACCAATACATGGCAAACTATTGCGGACCCCACGATAATTATAATGTTTGGTACTGTTTTGACCTAAACAATATTTTATTATTTTTATTAGCAAGCAAGAGCAGCATAAACACAATCTACACGAAAAACTAGTCAAGTTACATATAAAGAACATTTTAAACGGAGCAACGGTTAAGAAGTTATGACAATTACAGTTTACAGTGGCAGGCAGTGTAATTAGCAGGTAAAGAGCATGCAAACAAAGTCAAATAGGGCAAAGAAGCACATTTTATTAATCTACACAAAATTCTAAGCAAGTTTCATGTTTTACGCGTTGCGATCCGAGCTACCGTTGAAAAGTTATCGCCATCGCAAAAATACAACAATAATCGTCCAAAATATAAATACAGAAAAGAAAAGAAAAAACAATGAGGAAAAAAAAGGGGCGCGGCGGGCTCTCACCAGTGGGCCGAGGCCCATGAGGCGGCTGGGCTGGGGGGCCTGGCGGTCTGGCCTGGGCTGGGCTTGGTGGAAGAGGTCGGTGGCCTGGGCCGACCCACCTGCGGTCAATGGGGCGCCCGTTCGAGATCACGCCCGATCCCGTTCAGGCCGAACGGCAACGGCGGCGCAGGCGGCTTCCGGTGAGCTTGCGGCCTCCGGCGAGGAGTCTTCGGAGGCGGGGACGGCAGATCCGACCACCAGCTGCCGGATCTGGCCGGTGGCTGCGTCCAGGGGCGGCGAGGAGCTTCGAGCTCGGCAGCTCCATGGCCATGGCGCGCCGGCGCATGCTGCAAAGAGAGAGGAGGGGTGAGGGGAGAGAAGGAGGGAGAAAAGAAGAGGGAGAGGAGGAGGAGAGCTCGGGAGGAGAAGGAAGGGTGCGGCGGCTGGTGGCTGGTCCGGCGGCTCGCCGGCGCGGGCGCAGAGGCGGCGGCTTCAGGAGCGGAGCGCTCGGGCATGGAGGCCTCCATGGCTGGCTGTGATCCGTCCGATCCAGATCCAACGGTCTGTAATGGCTGGGAGCTAGGGTTTCAAGATCTGGGGGCTAGGGGCAGAATTTTGAGGCAGATCTCAGGGGGGTGGCTGCAATTTTGGACTTGGGAAACCCTAGAAAGAGGTGGGAGTGTGGTGGTCTTTATATAGCCCAGGTGGCTGGCAGTTTACGAAAACATCCCCTGTTTTCCTCTCGCGCGCGCGGTGCTCACGTTTCTGACCGCCGGGGGTCCGCAGTACCTCCGATTCGGGTAAGACTTCGAACTGCGCGATCAGCGCGTCGAGCCGGTGACGTTCACCTCGCGCTGGAACCGTTCCGAGAACACTTTCCGGTGCGCTATAAAAATAACCCGTTTAATTATCAAACGGGGTTTTTCGTTCCGTTTGCTGCGGGTGGTCTCGTGCGATTTTCGCGACGGTGATCGGGTGAAACCCGGTGTCGCAAAAGTCGAGTGTCAGGGTGGAAAGGGTCAGTTTCCGTCCAGTACGAGATAAGAGGGGGGAAAATAACCGCTGATCGATAAATCGGGGATGCAAACACCGCAAACAAATCAGGCAATCAACCAATTCACACCGAAAACAAAAAATTTAATTTTCGTGAAAACTGGGCTGTTACACTCGCCGCGTGTCTTCTGTTGGTGGTGCCCTCGCCGGGGACCTGTCTGAGAGACGATGGCGTCGAGCATGGCGGCGGTAGTCTTCGGACCACGACTGAGGCTTGGCTACGGTGCGCGGGAAGGGCAGGGCGTGCGTGCGTGGGGTTCCTCAGTGTACCAGGAGCGCGTTGGCGTGCTTAGTAGCGACGCGCGTGCGCTACGGCCACGGGGGCGAGCCCCACAACGGCGGCCGGAGCGTGGCGTCGACGAGACGGCGATAGGAAGCAAGACGGGGCGCTAGGCGAGGGGAAATGGGGCCGCTCTCACCGTGAGCGTAGGGGAGAGGTCTGGGGGGTCGAGGGGGCGTCGGAGCAGGGCTAATCGACGGTGGGGGTGGCGGACGTCGACGGAGAAGAAAGGGGGGCGGGCGACGCGCTCGGGGCCCCTCGCGTCGATTCCGTACGCAGGGAGACGAGGCCGTCCTCGGCGGCCCGCTTGAACATGCCTGCGAGGGACGGGGGGCTCGGTGGCCGCATGCTTCACAAGGGGGCGGCCATGGCGGGTGCGACATGAGGTGGGAGACGACGATGGGGAGCTCGAGATGGGCGAGATCCAGGGGGCGGGAACGTTAGGGTTTGGCGAGGGGCGCAGGGGAGGGCGGCTCTTCCTTATCTTGCTCGGGGGTCGCCGGATGCGCGCCACGTCGTCGCCGTCGCCGTGTCCACGGCCAATGCCCTCCATGACATCCAGGTGAACAAGGGAGGTGCAGGGGAGGTGGGGATGGGCTCGGCCTGGTTGGCCCAGTGGGGGGGAGGTGGGATTGGGCCAGAGGGGTAGGGTGGGCTTCTGTCCTCTTTTTGTTTCTTTTAATTTTTCTTTTCTGCTTTCTTTCTTTTCCGTTTTAATTTATTTTGTTGTTTTATAATTTTGCAAATTATTTTATAGGTCCCATAATTATTGTTGGCCTATAGAACAGTGCCCCAAAAATATTTGGCCACAAATAAAATCATATAACATTTATTTTAATTATTCAATTGATGAAAATGGGGTTTTGGCTACTGTTTATATTTGTTTGATTTATTTTAGAGCTCAATAAATTCTAATGCACATATGGAAGTGATCCACTGAATATTGGGGATTTAACAAAAGTGGTTGCAAAGTTTTTGGACCAAGTTTTAATTGTCACATAATTTTAACATTCAACAAAAGGGAAATTGGACTTTGCATTGGTCCAAGATTAACATAGTTGATCAAAGCAAGAATTTTGGAATAGTAACAATCATTAGCAACAGTGATTACTGTTCATTGATAGTGAGGGTGTTACACTAATTGCGCCCTCAAGATGGATTCAAATAATGAAATTTATACATCTATTGGATTCGTCTCGTCGAGCTGGTCGATTTTGACACTTGAATCGTCCAAATCCGAGGTCGTATGAAGAAGTTATAGCCAAATCAATGTAGCACAGCTCGGGAAACCGGTACTACCGGCCGGTACAAGCAGTACTACCGGCCGATACGCGAATAACCTTCTGTAAGAGCCTGGAACAGGGTCGGTGTCACCCCGATTGTTCCGGTAAATAATATATACCGGTACTACCAGTCCGGAGACCGGTACTACCGCCGGGTACGCGAAAAACCTTCTGTTGAGGCCTGGAATCGAGCCGGTATCACCCCCGTTGTTCTGGTAAAAATTCATATACCAGTACTACCGGTCCACTACTTGTGTGTGCGCAGATTCATGCAGATTTTGGAAAATCCGAGTTTGACTTTAGTTTTTGGCATTGTGAAGGGAATCCAAGTCCGTGTCTTGCAAGGGAAGTCCAGCGGCCTCATATATAGATAAGAGGTGATGGCCAATTAAACAACACACAATCAAACAAATACATCTACATATTTTTACACTAATTTTTATCTCTCTCCCTTGTATCTTTCTTCTCATTCTTCGTTTGTTCTTGTTCTTGTAGGGCAACGATGCACGAGGCCCTAGGGGCGATTAGGTCGACGTAGGGCAGCCCATAGCCATCGTGCTCCCAGGCGTGTGGGGTTTCGGGTCCTCAAAAGCGGCCGCCGGACTGCTTGCGTACCGCGTTTCCGGTCGGGTATCGTTCGACGTGAGTTGCGGTGCATCACCCCCGGCATCGAGGGTACACAGTGACGTGTTCGTGTGTCAATACAGTGTTACCATGAATTTAAGAGAAGCCAGAATATCCATCAAAATAGCAAAAGTGGGTGTTTTACGATAACCTTTCAAGCATTTGGTCGATGAACGGCAATTGATAGTGATCCTTCCTCGTCTCCTTGTTCAACTTTCTATAATCAATACTCATTCTATATCCAATAATAATTATTTGAGGGATTAGTTCATTCTTATCATTTAGAACAACAGTCATGCCTCCTTTCTTAGGAACAGAATATACTAGACTCACCCACTTACTATCAGCTATAGGATAGATAATACTTGCATCTAGGAGCTTGAGGATTTCTGTCTTCACAACATACTTCATCTTCGGGTTCAACCGTCGTTGATGATCAATAACCGGTTGCGCATCGGGCTCAATATTGATAGTATGTTGACAAATAGATGGACTAATTCCCTTGAGGTCATCAAGGGTATATCCAATTGTGCCTCAATGTTTATGAAGGTTTTCCGATAATCTCTCTTCTTCATATCCTAAAATGTTAGAAGTGATAATAACAGGATATATTTTATTTTCATCTAAATAAGCATACTTGAGAGTATCGGGAAGAGGCTTTAGATCGAACACCAGGTCATCTTTCGGTTGTGACTGAATTCCTAAAGGTTCAACCGGAAGGTTGTGCTTCACGATAGAAGGTTGTCCCAAGAACGATTCATCAAGTTCATTTCTTTCCTGCAAGTGAATATCAATCTCATGGTCCTCCATGTATTGATGCAAAGGATCGTCAGGAAGAATAGCAATAGAGGAAATATCTTCAATAATTTTATCATTGCTAGGAAAATCAGTACCATGAGTTTTCTTGGAGAATTTAGAAAAGTTAAATTCAAATGGCTCTCCTTTCAATTCAACATATACTTTTCCTTTCCTGCAATATATAATAGCTCCACAAGTCTTGAGAAAAGGTCTACCAAATATAATAGGACAAAAGCTATCTTGTACTGAACCAAGTACTAAAAAGTCGGTAGGATATTTTACCTTTCCACATAAGACTTCAACATCTCTCACAATTCCAATAGAAGAGATAATTTATCTTTTAGCAAGATGAATAGTAACATCAATCTCTTCGAGTTCACAAGGTGAAATCTCACTCATAATCTCTCGATAGAGTGAATAAGTAATAGCACTAGTACTGGAGCCCAAATCACATATCCCATAATAATTGTGATCTCCTATTTTAACAGATACTACTGGAGTACCCAAAATTGAGCCTTTATTCTTGGATGTGACAAGGCTAGTGGAAACAACACAAATGTTTATATAATCTCTAATATCACTAGTAACAAGATCTTTAACCAATGCAACTTGAGGATCGACCTTGATCAGGTCCTCATGCTCATCAGTCCTTCCCTCACTTTTATTCAATATACCTGTCACAAAAGAATGCTCCCTCATCCTAGCGGGAAAAGGGGGATTTTCAGTTATAACTGCAGGCAAAATAGGGTCAGCAATATGAATATCAACAGGTAATTCTTTAAAGGGATGATGATGCTGGTCATCCTTATTTTTAGAGGAATCAATATAAGAGGCAAAGTATTTTCAAAAATCAATTAGAAGATGATAATCAAGACCAATCTTAGCACAAAAGGTATTGAAGTAATTAGTTTCCACATAGCTCTCAATGTAATCGTGATCATAATTTATTACGGGTTCAATACCTTTATCGATCTCCCAATATTCAGTGTTATTTTGGATCTTTCGGTAAGATCCCACCTTTGTTCAATGCTTCTAGTGAGGAATACACCACTAGAGGAGGCATCGAGCATCTCTCTATCCTGATGAGAAATTCTTGCATAAAAATTTGTAAGAATAATTTCCTTGGGGAGCTCATAATTGGGGAATTTGAGCATTAGGGACTTCAATATCCCCCAAGCTTGGGCGATGTTTTCTCCTTCACGAGATCAAAAGTTATAAATATAGTTCATGTCTTGATGTATTTCAGGAAGAGGATAAAAATTTGCATGAAAGGGAGGCATTAGTTCTTGCCAATTTAGTAAATGAGAGAATAGCTTTCTCATAACAAAATACATCAATATACCTGCATGCTTAAATCAGGAGCATTGTTGTGAAAGATATATCAAGTGTTCGCCCGGATGTCTATCTCCTGCATATCGATTAGCCAAACATAATCAACAATAGCAGTTGGTATTTTGAAGGGCACAATTTCAGTAGGTGGGGGAGCCTTCTCCACCATAGTAATTGTGGGGTGGTTCCCCGCAAGCAGAGAACCAAGAGCAAAGTGGTCCATAGGGACTAAAAGTAAAAACAACGAAATAAAAACAACACGTACAATGTAAAGGTTTCCTTAGCAATTTTACTTACCAATAGCGCTACACTCCCTGGAAACAACGCCAGAAAATGGTCTTGATGACCCACAAGTGTAGGGGATCTATCATAGACTTTTCGATAAGTAAGAGTGTTGAACCCAACGAGGAGAAAAAGGTATTGAAAAGTGATCTTGAGATAGGAATAACTGCAAGTACGGAAAGGTACATTTCTATGGGTTTTTTGGTATAACCAACAAGGAAATAAATGCAAGGAAGGTAAAGTATGCTAAGGTGCAGAAAGTGGCCCAACTCCTTTCAACAAAAAGGATAAGTCAAAGGATGAAACTTATAAAAGCTAAAATGTTCTTGAGGACACACGGGAGAGATAGTCATGTGCTTTCGCCATATTCCGACTAGTACTATGTATTGTGTTGATAAGTTTTGTGTGGGTAGACCTATGCTATTGCACTTTCTAGACTATGATAAGTACACTCTTATGATTAAACCTCTTGAAAGCATTCGCAAACACTAGAAAGAAATTAAGGCCAAGCCTAACCATAGCAATAAACTTTAGGATCCAACACTCCCTCGTGCAAAAGTTTGCGAACTGGAGTTCAGGTTTCTGTCACTCCGGTAACCCACCATAAGCATACTTTATACACAATGTATTCCCCTAGGTCATTAAAAAGGCAAAGTGTTATCTAGTTGACGTTCACATAACACCACTAGAAGAATAACACCCCAAATTAAATATCAAACAACACATATTACTTCAACATCATATGACTACTAACAACTAGACTTCTGCCATGTCCTCAAGAACTAAAGGAACTACTCACAAGACATAAAAGAAATCATGTTCAGAGGTGATAAATATATGATAAACAATCTGGTCATAACAATAATTCTCCACCAAAACTCAATAGCATTCACCACAAAAGAGTAATCAACACCGGTAGAGTAGAGGGGATGGATAGTGCGAGTTATAATTTGGATTGCAATGGTGAGATGAGATGTGATGAAGATGGAGATGATGTTGATAATGGGGTTGATGGTGATGATGATCTCGATGATGCCCTTGACGATGAGGACGTTCTCCCCGGCGGAATCTGCCCGCCGGAAAGGTGTTTTCTTCTCTGTAGGTTTCCGCCACGGAGCGGTGGCGGAACTCCGGAAACTCTCTCTGTTCTGGGATTTTCAGGTCACGAGGACGATCTCTGCACATCTCCAAATGACCTGAAATTCACGGGTGATGTCTACGCACACTTCTATTCTTGTAGAATATGTTGGGCCTCCACGCGGAGAGGTTTGTAGGACAGCATCAATTTCCCTCAACTGGATGACCTAAGGTTTATCGAACTCAGGGAACTAGAGGTTGAAGATGGTATCTCTCAAGCAACCCTGCAATTAAGATACAACAAGTCTCTTCTGTCCCCAACACACCTAATACAACTAGTAGTTGTATAGGTGCAATAGTTTGGCGAAGAGATGGTAAAATACGAGTGATATGTGTGGTAAATCAAGGTAATATAAATCTGTAATAAAAATTACAGCAAGCAAACAAGTATTAAATGTGATCACAAACGGTGTTGCAATGGTGGAAACAAGGCATAGGTGTAACAACCCGGAATTTCCACCCTAATTAAAAAAAATTTGGTGCAATGCTGTGTTGATTGCCTGAGTTGTTCTGCAGTGTTTTCTTCACTAAATTAATAATCGGTGAACATTTATCCCCCTCTTTCTATTATCAGATGCGTGACTAAACCTTTTTCCCAAACAGCACACGACCTTTGCGACACCGGGTTCACCCGAGCACCGTTGCAACTTCCGGCACAAGACCAGATATCGCCATTGGATCGAAAAACCCCATTTAATAATTAAACGGATTATTTTCTTGGGCGCCAGAAAATGTTCTCGGAACGGTATCGAAGTGAGGTAGGACTGACGAGCTCGCCGCGCTGAGCGCGTGGTTCAAGATTTCGCCCGAATCGGAGGTCGTATGGACTCCCGCGGTCAGAAACGTTTTCACCGGACGTGCGCGAGAGAGATCGGGGGCATTTGTGTAAACCTGCCAGCCAGGCCAGCCTATATAAAGACCACCACTCTCCCTCCCCTTTCTAGGGTTTCCCCTAGCAAAAATTTCAGCCACCCTCTCCCTTTTTCCCAAATCTGCCTCCCAAAGCCTCCAATCTCGAAACCCTAGCCCCCTGCCCTCCAGAGCCGTCGAATCTATGATCCAACGCTCCAGATCGCGCCCCCAACAACTCTCACCTCCAGCCAGGCGGAATCGGGGCGTGCCGGTCCCGCACCGCCGCCGCAGGGCCCGCCCGAGCCCATCTAGCGCCCAAGCCGACCGCAGCGCCTCCGCCTCCGCGTCGGCAGCCACTCCGGCGAGCCGCCTACCCAGGCCACCGCCCCCTCGCGCGCCTCCCTCTCATCCCCTCTCCTCTTTTCCCCTGGCCTCTCTCTCTCTCTATTCCGGCGAGGAGCACCATCGCCATGGCCGGCGAGCCAATGCTCGCGCCGCCGCACCCCCTCGTCGCCGACGGCTTTCCTCGCCCCGGATCCGCACCACCCAGCCCAGTTCCCGCGTTCCTCGTCGCCCGAGCCCCCACAGGAGCGCCGCCACCAAGCCGGAGACCGTCAAGGTCGTCCACCGTGCGCCGCCTGCCCGTCGGTCTCGATCCGATTTGGATAAGGTCGACGGGCAACTGCCAGCTAGGTCGGCACAGCACCCGGCGGCCCACCAGCTCCCCGCACCGCCCGTTAACCTTCGCCGCGCCCCAGGCGCTGATCAGCTATCCCGCACCCATGTCGTCCTGGGCCTCGGCCCACAAGGGTGAGGCCTGATCTTCCCCTCTTTTTTTCCCTCATTGTTTTTTTCCTTTTTCTAAATTTTTGCTAAGTGCTGTAATTAGATGATGTATACTGTTTTGTGAATAAGATTGCATAAGATCCGTAGCTCATATGGAGATGCGCCCAAAATGAAAAGTGCTCAGTTTTGTGTGCTCTAACTTTTTGCTTTAGTGAGTTAATTGTTTTGAGATCATCTAGTTGATGTAAATCACTGTTGAAGTGGGCCCCAAAATGTTTATTCTGCTGCTATTATTTTCTTGCAAGTTTGATTGATGATTGTGTCACATCCATTAGGCCTATGCTATTGATTCTTTCTTGTATGTGTTAAGAATCATGTGTACTTCATTTATATGCATCACTTTGCCATGTTTACCTGTTGTAGCTATTTTATATCTTGCTCCAAAGTGGTGACCCTGTTAACATGTGCTGATGTTTATATAAAGTTGCTACTTTGATGCCTTATAGTTAGTGATACATGCTTCATATGCATTAGCTCCAATGTAATTAATTGATCCTTTCCATGTATACTTTGATGCCATATATTGCTATGCCATGATATCCTTGCTGTTCATATAGTTGTTGAGCTCCCAAAGTGCAACGCTGTTGTTTGTTGTCACATGCCCTGATTTTCACTAATTCCCTAGACCAGTAGTATTTTTTTGTATTTTGTTTCTTGCTCCAAAGTGGTGACCCTGATAACATGTCCTGCTATTAATGTTTTGTTGCAACTTTGATGCCTTATAGTGTGATACATGCTTCATATGCATTAGCTCCAATGTAATTAATTGATCCTTGCCATGTACACTTTGATTTCATATATTGCTATGCCATGATATCCTTGTTGTTCATATAGTTGTTGAGCCCAAAGTGCAACCCTGCTGTTTGCTGTCACATGCCCTGATTTTCACTAAGTCCCTAGACCAGTAGTATTTTCTTGCGTTTTTCATGGGTTACAATTACTTCTTCCTGATGTTCATACATGAAACTTTGTTTCCATGCCTTCCTTGTCATGTCTACTGTTTATCCACATCATTTTGGTGCATGTTTGCATTCAGTAGCTAATTGTTTCATTGCTCTAAATTATGCTCCCTGATGTTAACACCGTGTACCCGTAACTTGTGATGCTTGTATCTTTTTAACCGTAACTCCGTTTGGAGTGTACTTTACATGTAACTTGAATAGAATTTCATGTACTTTGTGTTTATGCTATTGTTTAATGTTTTTAACCAACCCAAAATATGGCTTAGGGCATAACAGTACCGAATGCTTAAATTTGTCGTGGGGCACTTAGTGGAATGCCATGTTTAGGTTGTGCCTCACTTAAATTTACTAGCCTAGATAATTTACTTTATGCTTCGCGTCTTGCCATTCTTGTGTGATATGCCATGTTAACAACCTTTGCTCATGTTGATTAGCTAAATAACTTGAGCCATTCTAAATGTGCGGTGTCGTCGTGTGTGACGAGTACTCCACTTAACCTGTTAGTAACCGCACTCGACGATAGATATGATACCGTGTGTTGTCTCGTGTTGACTTCTTGATGTTGTTTGCAGGTGATTGCTTAGTAGTAATAGATGCTTGCTCATCAATTGCCTTTTCCAGTGTTTACCTCTTGTGTGCTTCCGCGGGTACCTCTCGGAGATGATGCGAGTTTGCGATCGACTACACCTTCGTTTTCGTCTTCTCAACAGGTAAGGGGGAGCATATATCATGCTTATAACTTTCAGCTCACTCATGCCTAGGTGTAGGATAGAATGATTGCTTGATCCTACCACTTCATATTTATGCCTCTCAATTAAACCCAAACAGCCATGTCCTCCACATCCCAGCAAACCTTGTTCGGCTATGTTACTATTGCTCGCCGCTCAGCCACTTATTAGTATACATGCTAGGATGCTATCAACTGTTACCTCATGTAACTGCTTGGATTGCGTTATGGCATTATTATATTGTTGTGGACGATATGATTATTATAATGTTGACTATAATCGACGAAGGATGGAAGGTCTATGCTATCCCACCCCGATGCTTTGTTCCATTCGAGTCACCTAGGACACGAGTTCCGGGTATTGTGTCTCTTGATGTGCGTGCCTAACCGCGTGCGGGATACTATGGAGTCCCCTTTTCTTACCTACCTAGCTCCAAACATTTCTAGTGGTGGCCCAAGCTGATTTACCATTTGAAACTCGTGTGTGTGCAAGGTTGGATCCCCTGGCATATTTTAAACTACTTGGGCCAGCAGAGACAGAGTTCCTTCTTTGGTCCACACCTAGAAACTAGGGGGCTGCCCACAATGATGGGTTAGTTACCCCGACCTCGTCCATATGGAAGAGTCTGATCCAAGAGCGTGTCTGGATTTTGGATTGGGTGTCGACTCCCTAGGGACCACCCGGATTTGTGCGTTGTTAGTTAGAGGGACCTGTCGTTCCGGATCTCTCGGGACTAAATCATAAAATGGCTGCCTATGATGAGTAGAAACTGAGAGAGATGGGCGTGCATGCGGATCCTTGTAATGGGCAATTGGTACACCCCTGCAGGGTTAAATCTTTTCAAGAAGCCGTGTCCAAGGTTATGGACGACTTTAGACCTACTCCTTGTTCATAGACAACAACAACTGTGATAATCTTAATAACTTGATCAACGTGTGTGTGCCTTGACTGCTTCTTCTTCGTCGGGATGCGAAGGGGAAGACAAGGATAGGATAGGTGTTATGTTTGCGTAAGTAGCTGATAGAAAGACTTGTTGGAGGCGACTCATCATCGAATGCCTGGTTCTCATCTTACTCTGAATAGATCGTTAGCCACTTATATAATTCTAGTGCGACTTCAACCTGACCACTACCCCCATCTTACAAGACTTGTTGATATAGCTCAACCCTTTCTTTTCTCTTCTACGCACGTTATGCAGCGATCTTGGACCACAAAGGAGCTCGACGACCCTTCTTCCAGATACCTTCACGGAGACTCGACGGTGACTAGTTAGGCGGATCCCGGCGGAGAACCTGGACCCGTGTGGTTACGGGAATGGTGTGTTTTACCTTTGCCACTAGGCATTTGATTTTAGTCTGTACTCAAAAATGTATCTTCCACTGATGTATTGTATTAAGGAAGTTGTATGACGATTGTATGAGATGTTGTATCCTTGTAGCTGTAATGTTGTGATATCATGTTGGAAATTCGGGGCATATGGCATTGTCATATGTCGCGTTGGGACCGATATGTGCTTCGTCCCCGGATCTGGATGGAAATATCTAGATCTGGAACGGTACCGCATATCGGGCCTTACACTAGGCTTCATACTTTTACTAGTGGAAACTCCCGACAACATTAACATAGTCTAATCACATGATATTTCCACTAAAACATGCATTGAAGATATATTCGGAGGTCATTACTTTTTGGTCAAGAGAGGACGAGAATTGTGTAAGGCTAAAAAAGGACACCTTAGAGTTCGTAGTTCTCATCTACGGATTTCCCAATGTCACCGCGGCCATCCGAAGAGAGTACCACAATCACCACAACATATCTGAAGGATAGTCAAAGACTAGCACCAAGAGACTCTCAATCTTCAATCCACACACAAAAGAGGAAATCACTCATGAAAATATTCTTCTAACCCATGTCCAGTAGACTGTTGTCACCTTGGTCTCGGGGATTATACTAGATAAAGTAAAGTGAGTACATCAAATCCAATACAAAGAAGAAGGGGAAACATCATGGGATCATCCTAGATTAACATAGCCTATGATCACTATCAATATCACATCATGGGAAAGAGAATTGACCATATAGCTACTGTAGAAGGCCTCAGCCCTGAGGAGGAACTACTCCCGCATCATGGAGGGAGGAAGCAACATCGATGGAGATGAATCCGGGGGCACTTCCCCGTCCCGGCAGGGTGCCGGCACAGGAATTTTGTTCCCCCAATGCTTATTGGCGATGGAGGTGCAGATCGGAATCGCTTCTGGAAAAAAGGGTTCAGGAATCAGGGCTTTCGTGTCGGGAGTAAACATAAGGGCCAAGGTGGGTCACCATGGGAGCTCCCAGTCGCCCAGGAGGCCTCGTGGCGCGGGTCTGTAACAACCCATATTTCACAAAAATTAATTTTTTTCTTTTCGGTGTGAATTGTTTGATTGCCTGCTTTGTTTGCGGTGTTTGCATCCCCGATTTCTCGATCGGAGATTATTTGTCCCCCTTATCTCGTACAGGACGGAGACCAACCTTTACAACCTAGACACTCGACCTTTGCGACACCGGGTATCACCCGATCACTGTCGCAAAACCAGCACCAGACCAGCCGTAGCCAACGGACCAAAACCCCGTTTAATAAGTAAACGAGATATTTTTATAGCGCGCTATAAAGTGTTCTCAGAATGGTTCCAGCGCGTGGTGAACGCTGCAGGTTCGAGGCACTGATCGCGCAGTTCAAGGTTTTACCCGAATCGGAGGTCCTGCGGATACCCGGCGGTCAGAAACGTAAAACACCACGCGCGCGAGAGAAAAACCGGGGATGTTTTTGCAAACAGCCAGCCACCTGGGCTATATATAAAGACCACCACTCTCCCACCTCTTTCTAGGGTTTCCCTAGCCAAAAATTGCAGCCACACCCTCAGTTTTGCTAAATTTTCTCCCAAAAAACCCCTCCACCTCAAAACCCTAGCCACATTTCATCCACAGCCGTCAGATCTGGCGAACAAAGGGCTCACGGCGCGCCACGTCATCCCACCGGAGTCTCCAGCCAGCTCCACCACACCGCCGGGCCGATCCGGGCCCCACGGGACCGATCCGGGACGACCATGGCCATGGCCGCCGCCGCTCCTCGTCGGCCACCCCGCGCTGCTCCGGCGAGCCGAGCTCCCACCCCGCAGGCGGCCTCCTCCTCCTCTCGTGCCCTTCCTCTCCTCCTCTCCATCTCTCATCACCTCCCTCTTCTTCTTCCTTGCAGCATCCCGCCATGGCCATGGCTACCCAAGCTCGAGCTCGCCCTCCACCGGCGAGATTCGGCGAGATCCGGGCCGGATCCGGCTGCCCCGGCCTCTCCTCCGCCGACCCCGGCCATCCCAAGCCTCCCCGTGCCCTCTCCAGCCCTCCACGCCCGCCGGCAGCCACCTCCAGCTCGCCATGAACCCGTGCAGCCCGAGCTCGGCCACCCCCTTGTATATTTCTAAGTCCCAGGATTGTTTTTTGAAGTGCCTTCTTGCAAAGCGATTTCCCGTTAGCTCGTAGATCGGATTGACATGATTCTTTTTTTGGATGATTGTGCTCTCTTTTCTCTAGATGGTAGTATAATTATTTATCATGTTTGGATTGATTGGCATGTATAAATCTTTTGTTGAAGTGTGCACCAGAATGTTTAGTGCTGCTGCTGTTATTTTATTCAATGTTTGACTGATGATTGTGACACATCCATGAGGCCTATGATGTTGATTCTATTTTGTGTGTGTTAAGCATCATGTCTACTTCCATTATATGTATTGCAATGTCATGTTTACATTCCTGGTCATAGCTATGTTTAGCTCCAAAGTTATATGCCACTGTTTTTGACAGCCACCTCTGTTTTTCTCTAAGTCTGTAACATTCCGATGCCATGTTGCATGCTTAATATCTTTTGATCTGTTATGCCTATGACCATGATTCTTGTTTGTACCTGATCACCATCATGTCTAGTTCATGCCCATATATTACTATGTCATGTTGCTGCATTTTTGCATATAGTTTTTCTCCTGTTTATACAGCATGAAAATAATAGTTTCTGCCCTGTTTTCATTATTTTCACTAAGTCCTTGACCAATAATGTTTTATAGCTTTCTGTGTTGCTTATAACTAGTGAACCATGATGACTTTTTGCATGATTATTTTTTCCCTTTCTTTCCTTCCATGTCTACTTTACTTGCATATAATTTTTGTGCATGTTTACAACCTTTTGCTTGTTTATTTGTTGCTCTAAAGTGTGCTACCTGATGTTGGCAGATTGTGTTCCAAACTTGTTTTGCTTGTATCTTTTTAACCGTAACTCCGTTTGGAGTGTTCTTTATATGTAACTTGATTAGTTTTTCGTGTACTTTATGTTTATGCTATTGTTTGATGCTGTTAACCAACCTAAAATATGGTTTAGGTCAGAACAATACCAAATCCTTTAATTGTCGTGAGGCACTTAGAGGATGCCATGTTTAGGTTGTGCCTCACTTAAATTGACTAGCATAGATAGTTTCCTTTATGTTTCAACTATTTCCATGTTTGTGTGCTATGCCATGCTTGCTTGAGTTGCCATGTTAACAACCTTTGCTGATCACCTGTAACTAAACAACTTGAACCATTGTAAACGTGCGGTATCGTCGTGTGTGACGAGTATTCCACTTAACCTCTTAGTAACCGCTCTCGACGCTAGGTGCGATGTCTCGTGTTTCCTTCTTGTTGATGCTTGATCGTGTTTTCCTCGTAGTAATAGATGCTTGATCGTTGATTGCTTTCAAGTGTTTACCCTCTTGTGTGCTTCCGCGGGTACCTCTCGGAGACGATGCGAGCTTGAGATCAACTACACCTTCGAAACCCGACCTATCAATAGGGAACGACTATACATTACTTATGATCCATTCTATTTCAACCAGTGGTTTGCATGCTAGTCTAGGATAGGTTCTATGTTTGATCCTACCACATGTTTACAGCCTCTTTCAAACCGATACAGCCATGTCCCTTCACAGCAAACCATGTACTGCTATGTTACTATTGCTCGTTGCTCAGCCCCTGCTTAGTATGCATGCTTAGGATGCTACGATGTTACCCTTTTACTCCTTGGTTTGGGCTATCACATTATTATATTTTTGTGGATGATATGATTATTATAATGTTGACTATATTCGACGAAGGATGGAAGGTCTAGGCTATCCCGCCCCGACGCTTTGTTCCATTCGAGTCACCTAGGATCCGAGTTCCGGGTATTGGTTTTAAGACTGAGCGTGCCTAACCGTGTGTGGGATGCTATGGGGTCCCCTCTTCTTACCTATCTAGCTTCAAACATTTCTAGTGGTGGCCCAAGCTGGTTTTACCATTTGCAAAACGTGTGTGTGCGAGTGTTGACCTCGCAGATTTTCAAACAACTCGGGCCAGCGGAGACAGAGTTCCTTTGTTGTTCCACACCTGGAAGCTAGGGGGCTGCCCACATCTGTTTGGGTAGCTAACCCGACCTCGCCCAGACGGTAGAGGCCGACTCAAGAGCACGACCGGCTTTTGAGTTGGATTTCGACTCACCGGGGGCCACCCGGATTTGTGCGTTGTTAGTTAGAGCGACCTTTCGTTCCGGATCTCTTGGGACTAAATCATAAAATGGTTGCCTATCATGGGTAGCAACTGAGAGAGATGGGCGTGCGTGCGGCGCCTTGTAATGGGCAGTTGGTACACCCCCTGCAAGGTTAAATCTTTTCGAGAAGCCGTGTCCACAGTTATGGACGACTTGAGGCCTACTCCTTGTTCATAGACAACAACAACTGAGATAATCTTAATATATAAGTTATCAATGTGTGTGTGCCTTGACTGCTTCTTATTCGTCGGGATGCGAAGAGGAGGACTAGGATAGGATAGGTGTTATGATTGCGTAAGTAGGTGGATAGCAAGACTTGTTGGAGGCGATTCCTCATCGAATGCTTGGCTTCGTATCTTACTCTCTAGATCGTTAGCCACTTCATAAATGCTAGTGTGGCAGCAACCTCACCACTTACCCCATCCTTACCGTAAACTACTAGTTGTCCTAGAATGACGAGTGATGAAGTCCTTATTGGGTCATATGACCACTACCGTTGGATGCCGAGTAATTATGTACTCATGATACTACCCCCAAAATCTTTTTAGGGTTCTTGATCGACAACAGGTATGGTGATCGACGTTCCACGGAGACTCGACGACGACTGGTTAGGCGGATCCCGGCGGAGGGCCTGGACCTGTCTGGTTATGGGGATCGATGATTTTATCTTTGCCACTAGGCAATTGATTGTAGTCTGTACTCAGACATGTATCTTCCACTGATGTAATGTATTTAAGGCAGTTGTATGCCGATTGTATGAGATGTTGTACCTTGTAGCTGTAATGTTGTGATATCATGTTGGAAATCCGGGGCATATGGTATTTTCATATGTCGCGGTGGGACCGATATGTGCTTCTTCCTCGGATCTGTATGGAAACATCTAGATCTGGAACAGTACCGCATATCGGGCCTTATAACTTGGTATCAGAGCCTTACTGACCGTAGGATGCCTTCTCTGGTCGAAGTGGAGTCTAGACAAAACTATTTTGTAGTTACTAAGTTAGTTATCTGAGAGTAGGAATCTTTTTACTCCTTACCCTTGCTCTGGACAGGACAAGTGCCGTAAGTGTTTTTAACTCTCGACTTATCCCCCTTCAAACTCTAGGATCTCGTGGTGTGGAGTATCGGAATAGTTACAATACCTTGCTTGCATCGTATTGTCTCGATTCCGACCTTAGGCTTGGGAAATCTTGTAGTACCTTTAGTTCTTCTGACTCTGGATAAACGTCTTGGTCGTTTGTTGACTTCAGTCGTCTTGCCCAGTATCCTCATGATTTACATGAGAATGCTTCCCTTGATCGTCGCTTTGAATTGTCGTTCTTCCTCTTGATCGACCGATGGTTTCGTTTTTCGACGTTGCCGTCTCTCTGCGGAAATTTATCTCGACAGAAGTTCGACGTCGACATGGAGCAGGGTCCCTTGGTGGTGGTGTTGAAGATCGTCGACTCCCTTTTCTCTCCCCCCCCCTCTCCCCTGGATCGTCCTGGATCTCGGGACGAGGTCCCTTGTTGGTGGTGTTGTATTGTAACAGCCAAGATTTCACAAAAATTACAAATTTTGTTTTCGGTGTGAATTGTTTGATTGCCTGCTTTGTTTGCAATGTTTGCGTCCCCGATTTATCGATCAACGATTATTTGTCCCCCTTATCTCGTACCGAACGGAGACCGACCTTTACCACCTAGACACTCGACCTTTGCGACACCGGGTTTCACCCAATCACCGTCGCAAAACCAGCACCAGACCAGCCGTAGCCAACGGAAAAAAACCCTGTTTAATAAGTAAACGGGATATTTTTATAGCGCGCCGGAAAGTTTTCTCCGAACGGTTCCAGCGCGAGGTGAACGCCGCCGGTTCGAGGCGGTGATCGCGCAGTTCGAGGTTTTACCCGAATCGGAGGTCCTGCGGACCCCCGGCGGTCAGAAACGTAAAACTCCACGCACGCGAGAGAAAAATCGGGGATGTTTTTGCAAACTGCCAGCCACCTGGGCTAATTATAAAGACCACCACTCTCCCACCTCTTTCGAGGGTTTCCCTAGCCAAAAATTTTAGCCACACCCCCAGTTTTGCTCAATTTTCGCCCAAAAAATCCCCTCCACCTCGAAACCATAGCCAGATTTCATCCACAGTCGTCAGATCTGGCGAACAGAGGGCTCACGGCACGCCACATCATCCCACCGGAGTCTCCAGCCAGCTCCACCGCACCGCTGGGCCGATCCGGGCCCCGCGGGCCTGCTGCCGCGCCTCCGGCGACGCGTCTGGGCCCAATCCGGGCCGAGCATCCCGTGCAGCCGAGCTTGCCTCCACAGCCATGGCCGTCGCCGCTCCACGTCGGCCACCCGGCGCTGCTCCGGCGAGCCGGGCTCCCACCCCGCAGGCCGGCCTCCTCGTCCTCTCGCGCCCTTCCTCTCCTCCTCTCCTTCTCTCGTCACCTCCCTCTTCTTCTTCCTTGCAGCAGCCCACCATGGCCATGGCTAGGCGAGCTCAAGCTCGAGCTCGCCCTCCACCGGCGAGATCCGGCGAGATCCGAGCCGGATCCGGCTGCCCCGGCCTCTCCTCCACCGACCCCGGCCGTCCCAAGCTGCCCCGTGCCCTCTCCAGCCCTCCACGGCCGCCGGCAGCCATCTCCAGCCCTCCATGAACCCGTGCATCCCGAGCTCGGCTACCCGCTTGTAAATTTCTAAGTCCCAACATTGTTGTTTGAAGTGCCTTCTTGCAAAGCGATTTCCCGTTAGCTCGTAGATCGGATTGACATGATTCTTTTTTTTTGGATGATTGTGCTCTCTTTTTCTCTAGATGGTAGTATAATTATTTATCATGTTTTGATTGATTGGCATGTATAAATATTTTGTTGAAGTGTGCAACAGAATGTTTAGTGCTGCTGCTGTTATTTTATTCAACGTTTGGCTGATGATTGTGACACATCCATGAGGCCTATGATGTTGATTCTTTTTTGTGTGTGTTAAGCATCATGTCTACTTCCATTATATGTATTGCAATGTCATGTTTACATTCCTGGTCATAGCTATGTTTAGCTCCAAAGTTGATATGCCACTGTTTTTGGCAGCCACCTCTGTTTTTCTCTACGTCTGTAACGTTCCGATGCCATGTTGCATGCTTAATATCTTTCGATCTGTTATGCCTATGACCATGATTCTTGTTTGTACCTGATCACCATCATGTCTACTTCATTCCCATATATTGCTATGTCATGTTGCTGCACTTTTGCATATAGTTTTGCTCCTATTTATACAGCATGAAAATAATAGTTTCTGCCATGTTTTCATTATTTTCACTAAGTCCTTGACCAGTAATGTTTTATAGCTTTTTGTGTTGCTTATAACTAGTGAACCATGATGAATTTTTCCATGATTATTTTTTCCATGACTTTCCTGCCATGTCGACTTTAGTTGCATATCATTTTTGTGCATGTTTACAACCTTCTTCTTGTTTATTTGTTGCTCTAAAGTGTGCTACCTGATGTTGGCAGATTTTGTTCCAAACTTGTTTTGCTTGTATCTTTTTAACCGTAACTCCGTTTGGAGTGTTCTTTATATGTAACTTGATTAGTTTTTCGTGTACTTTGTGTTTATGCTATTGTTTGCTTCTGTTAACCAACCTAAAATATGGTCTAGGTCAGAACAATACCAAATCCTTTAATTGTCGTGACGCACTTAGAGGATGCCATGTTTAGGTTGTGCCTCACTTAAATTGACTAGCATAGATAGTTTCCTTTATGCTTCACCTCTTGCCATGTTTTGTGTGCTATGCCATCCTTGCTTGAGTTTCCACGTTAACAACCTTTGTTTATCACATGTAACTAAACAACTTGAACCATCGTAAACGTGTGGTATCGTCGTGTGTGACGAGTACCCCACTTAACCTGTTAGTAAACGCTCTCGACGCTAGGTGCGATGTCTCGTGTTTCCTTCTTATTGATGCTTGCTCGTGTTTGCCTCGTAGTAATAGATGCTTGCTCGTTGATTGCTTTCCAGAGTTTACCCTCTTGTGTGCTTCCGCGGGTACCTCTCGGAGACGATGCGAGCTTTCGATCAACTACACCTTCGGAACCCGACTTATCAACAGGCAAGGACTATACATTACTTATTATCCATTCTATTTCAACCAGCGGTTTGCATGCTAGTCTAGGATAGGTTCGATGTTTGATCCTACCACATGTTTACAGCCTCTTTCAAACCGATACAGCCATGTCCCCTCCCAGCAAACCATGTACTGCTATGTTACTATTGCTCGTTGCTCAGCCCCTCCTTAGTATGCATGCTTAGGATGCTACGATGTTACCCTTTTACTCCTTGGTTTGGGCTATCACATTATTATATTTTTGTGGATGATATGATTATTATAATGTTTACTATATTCGACGAAGGATGGAAGGTCTAGGCTATCCCGCCCTGTTCCATTCGTGTCACCTAGGATCCGAGTTCCGGGTATTGTTTTTAAGACTGAGTGTGCCTAACCGCGTGTTGGATGCTATGGGGTCCCCTCTTCTTACCTATCTAGCTTCAAACATTTCTAGTGGTGGCGCAAGATGGTTTTACCATTTACAAAACGTGTGTGTGCGAGTGTCGACCTCGCAGATTTTCAAACAACTCAGGCCAGAGGAGACATAGTTCCTTTGTTGGTCTGCACCTGGAAGCTAGGGGGCTGCGCACATCTGTTTGGGTAGCTAACCCGACCTTGTCCAGACGGTAGAGTCTGACTCGAGAACGCGGCCGTCTTTTGAGTTGGATGTCGACTCACCGGGGGCCACCCGGATTTTTGCGTTGTTAGTTAGAGGGACCTATCATTCCAGATCTCTCGGGACTAAATCATAAAATGGTTGCCTATCATGGGTAGCAACTGAGAGAGATGGGCGTGTGTGCGGAGCCTTGTAATGGGTAGTTGGTCATAGACAACAACAACTGAGATAATCTTAATATATAAGTTGATCAATGTGTGTGTGCCTTGACTGCTTCTTCTTCGTCGGGATCTCGGGCAAGGATAGGATAGGTGTTATGATTGTGTAAGTAGGTGGATAGCAAGACTTGTTGGACACGATTCCTCATCGAATGCTTGGCTTCGTATCTTACTCTCTAGATCGTTAGCCACTTCATAAATCCTAGTGCGGCAGCAACCTCACCACTTACCCCATCCTTACCGTAAACTACTAGTTGTCCTAGAATGACGAGTGATGAAGTCCTTGCTGGGTCAGATGACCACTATAGTTGGATGCTAAGTACTTCTGTACCCATGATACTACCCCCAAACTCTTTTCAGGGTTCTTGATCGACAACAGGTATGGTGATCGATGTTCCACGGAGACTCGACGACGACTAGTTAGGCGGATCCAGGCGGAGGGCCTGGACCCGTGTGGTTATGGGGATCGATGAATTTCTCTTTGCCACTAGGCAATTCATTGTAGTCTGTACTCAGACATGTATCTTCCGCTGATGTAATGTATTTAAGGCAGTTGTATGCCGATTGTATGAGATGTTGTACCTTGTAGCTGTAATGTTGTGATATCATGTTGGAAATCCGGGGCATATGGCATTTTCATATGTCGCGGTGGGACCAATATGTGCTTCGTCCCAGGATCTGGATGGAAACATCTAGATCTGGAACAGTACCGCATATCGGGCCTTATAGGGTCCCCTTGGACACGCGGGCAGGCCGCCTGGGAGATAGGTGGTCCCCCTCCGCATGGGAGACAGGTGGTCCCCCTCCGCCTGGGAGACATAAACTGGCACTGGGTGCAATGAGTTAGTAGGTTAATCCTTATATGTGTAAAATGATATGAAAGTGTAGAAAAACATGTAGCAATGTGACATAAAAGTGCATGGAACAAGTAGGAATTATAGATATGTTTGGGACATATCAAAGGGGATTAATTTTCTGAAGAGTTAACGAAGACTGGCCAAAGGGCACACGGAGGTGGGCCACCAGGGCTCCAGGCGCCGTGGTGGTGCGGCCCCCCTTAGGCCGCGCCACCTTGCCGCCTAGGGGTAGGCCCGAATCCCGGTGCTCCCCTTTTGCCTATATCTCCCTCTTGAACTAAAAACCCCAAAAAGGAGAAGAGTTTACTGAGTTCCGCAGCCGCTCAATGGCGGAAACCTACAGAGAAGAAAAGAACTTTCTGAGGGGTATATTCCGTCGGGGGGAACTCCTCCCGGAGGGGGAGATCATCCTCATCGTCATCACCATCATCGTGGGCATCATCGATATCACCATCACCATCATCCCCGTCACAAGCACCATATCCATCTTCATCCTATCTCATCTCGCCATTGCAATCCAAGTTGTAACTTCCACTATTCATCCCCTCTACTTTGCCGGTGTTGATTACTCTTTTGTTGTGAATGCTATTAAGTTTTTGTGGACAATTATTGTTATGACCAGATTGTTTATCATATATTTATCACCTATGATCACGATCTCTTTTATGTCTTGTGAGTAGTTCCTTTAGTTCTTGAGGACATAGGAGAAGTCTACTTGTTAGTAGTCATATGATGTTGAAGTAATATGCGTTGTTTGATATTGAAGTTGTGGTGTTATTATACTAGTGGTGTTATGTGAATGTCGACTACATAACACTTCACATTTTTAATGACCTAGGGGAATACATTGTGTATAAAGTATGCTTATGGTGGGTTCCTGGAGTGACAGAAACCTGAACCGCAGTTCGCACACTTTTGCACGAGGGAGTGTTGGATCCGAAAGTTTATTGCTACGGTTAAGCTTTGCCTTAATTTCTCTCTCGTATTTGTGGATGCTTGCAAGAGGATTAATTATAAGAGTGTACTTATCTTAATCTATAAAGTGCAATGGCATAGGTCTACCCACACAACACTTATTAGCACAAAACATAGTACTAGACGGAATATGGAAAAAGCACATGACTATTTCTTCCGTGTGTCCTCCAGAACGTTTTCGCTCTTATAAGTTTAATCTTTCGGCTTATCCTTTGCAAACATGGATTGGGCCCTTTACTGCACCTGAGCACAATTTACTTTACTTGCTTTTATCTCCTTGTTGCTTATACCAGAAAACCCATTAAAAGTTACCTTTCAGTACTGATACGTCCCAAACGTATCGATAATTTCTGCTTGATCCATGCATGTTTTGTGTGCTATTGCTATGATCTAGATAAACTTTCATAAACTTTTGATCATATTTAGACTAACCTATTAACTCAGGGCACCCCAGTGCCATTTTCTGTTTTCTGTTGTTTATCTTTTTTAGTTTTCCCCCCATATTAAAAGTGCTCCAAAAATTCAGGAAAAAACTGATAAAAAATCAGCGTGTCGGAAGCTTCCAGAGCCCCGAAGGAGGGTCGGTGGCCACCACCTGGTGCCCAGGCGGCCACCTGGCATGGCCAGGGACCTGTCCGCGCCAGGGCGTCGCTTGGACCCCTGGTGGCCCTCCTGCCCCCCCCCCCCCTCGCCTATTTATTCTCCGTCATGGGAAACTTCCGAAGGCAGAACCCTTTTTCGGGATCTCGCATGTGTTCCGCCGCCGCCGCGCTTCCAAGATCGGGAGCGCCTGCAGACCTCTTCCCAGCACCAGGCCGAAGGGAGGATTGACCTCCGGGAGCTTCCCCTCCACCATGGACGCTTCCCGGATGTGCTGTGAGTAGTTTCCTTTGGACCATGGGTCTGTGATCAGTAGCTATGTGATGTTCTCCTCCCCTCTTTGTTCTTCATGGTTTAGAACTCGTGAGCTTCCCTGCATGATCGAGGAACTTATGTAATCTTTCTGCTTTTGCTATGTTGAGTTTGATGGGATCCGATGGATTATGATATTATGTTCAGATTGTGATAGAGTAATATATTTGGTTCTTATCTTTTATATTTTTGTTCCTAAGTAATTATTGCATGTTCTCCGTTGTTGTTTATTTCTTTGGCCAAGTAGTAGGTAGTAACTCCAAGAGGGAACGGTATGCTCGATTGTGGGTTCATGCCCCCTGATGACACGCTTGAGTGACAGAAACATGAGTCTAGGGGATGTGTTGTTGCCACAAGGGCAAGGATTGTTTACTTTACGCAGAGTTATTTTTAATGCAGTTTTCTGTTTCTTTTGGTTTACACTTTGGGTGGGGCTCGCAACTTAATACCAGCGAGATGTTCTGGATAGATATCTAAAGGTGGATGATTAGTAGTAGATGCAGTTGGATTTCGGTCTACTTATTTTGGCATACTGCCCATGCTTTTGAGCATCTTCCTTTCTTTTGTACAATAGTTAGGATTGCGGTGCATTTATAATCCTGTCAGTTTCCCATCTGTAATTTGTTTACCTCGCATAGAAGTTTTATCATCTTTTGGGAGAGAGACATCACTAGTGAACATCACGGCACCCCGGTCCATATTCTCATCATTGTTTACACGCTTGTTTACTTTTCTTCTTTTAGTTTCAGTGTTGTCATTATCATTATCCCTCGTGTTTGATCCTTTGTAAACAACAAGACCGGAGAGACTGACAACCTCTCTGAACTTTGTTGGGAGAAAAGTTATTTGTGTCTGTGTGCAGGTCCAGGTGAAGTAAGCAACCCTGAGTTGTGAACGGCGCCATTGTTCACTTCACGACCTACTTATCATTATCGGAATCCTACTAGTCGATACTCAACCTCGGTATCTTCACCGAGGGAAACTTTCAGCTACGCTGCATCTCACCTTCCACTTGGGGTAACTAACGAAGGGCGAGAAGAAATTATCCTCTCTCGCGTATCAAGCAAATTTCTGGCGCCGTTGACGGGGACTCCGAGTGATAAGATATGGCAGTTTCCCACTATCTTTTACCTTTACTTTTTCTTCTTGTTAGTTTACCTTTCCGTTTTTATCTTTGTGTCTTATATAAAAAATTACACAAAAATTATTTATCTTGCTTTAAGTAGTCCTCCTTGTTTAGATGAACATGTTATGACTTGGTGCTTTGCGGGAATCGGAAGTTCTCGATTTCCGTCAAAGGGATGGAAAAAATATGAAGAAGGCATGGGACAGAATTTCTGAAGCACATAAAATAATTATGCCTTGGATACCTATAAAAATTGTGCTTAGAAATTTTTACCATGGTCTTTTTAAGTGGTGCAAACACTCTCTTGATATTATAGTTGAAGGAGATTTTTTAGAGTGTGATGAAGCTAGAGCTATTGATATTTTGCATGGTCTATCTAGTTATTTTGTTTATGACCGTAGTATTGATACGGTTATAGATAGACTTGCCTCTATTGAAAAGAGTATGGATTCTCTAGACTTAAGAAAAGTAGAGGAACTTAAGACCAACAAGAAAGAAATGTTGGAGATAGATGATGATTGGGAGCCCTTTGTTAGGATTAGCATATCTAACCAAGACTTCCTTGCTTTTTGTGATATTGGATCCATGGTTTCTTCTATGCCAAAAATAGTTGATGATTCTTTGAAACTAGATATGGATAAATTATCATCTTATCATGAACATGCAAATGGAGATATTTCAGAGCTCAAAGGAAAAGTAAAAGAAGTCCAAGTTGCATTCCTTCATAGGATTGCACCGATGGATTCCTTCATCATGGAGCCAAACCAAAGTAACATCGTGCTCGGAAGGGACTTCCTCCGAGCTATGAAGGGCTTCATGAATATTGGTGATGGGCACATATGCTTACGCGGTAAGGCGAAAGGTCAGTACCTCTTTCCTAGGAAGAAGAAGAATGAGCTTATTAAAAATCAATTTGAAGGTTTTTATGATTTCGACGATCTTGGAGACCTTTGATTCTTTTGCTTTATGCCTAGCATAAAGGCGTAAAAGAAAGCGCTTGTTGGGTGGAGACCCAAGATGTTTTTACTTCTGTTCTTAGTGGTCTTGATGATTGTTACTACTGTAGCAACATCATTGTATCTTTATTTTCAAGCTTTGTGCCATGTTATAGCCTGTTATGATAAGGGAAGCAAAAGTTGTGACATGCTTTCCAGAAAATAGATTATGTCTTCTTGACGGAAAAAATCGGATCAATTCACCAGTTCATCTTTTTTAGCTGCATTTATTACACAGCATGATCTATACAATTGCGGAACTTTAGTATTTTCTGAGTTTTTTGATTTGAGTTGCAGAAGTGCCCCTAAAAAATTCTTTACTACCTGCTACTCTGTTTTTCACAGATTCTGCCATGTTTTATCTCTCCTTAGTTTTGCTAATCTAAGCTTGCTTTTTATTTGAATAAACCTTTTGGCAATCTTGAGAAACAGTAGCTATTCAAGAATATCTTTATATCCAGTGGGGAAAAATTATTTTATTAAGGGTACTAACCCCTCTAATCATCTTATGATGAGTTATGTATGAAGGGAGTTTTCAAGTGTACGATGGAAGATGATGAAAGAAGATCCAGGAGTGTCAAGAGCTCAAGCTTGGGGATGCCCCCATGCTTTCCCAACAAATATTCAAGGAGAATCAAGCATCTAAGATTGGGGATGCCCCCATTCATCCCCTTGTCCATCAAAAATCATCATTTCGTCCTTCCTCTCACTATATTTTTAACACTTCATGCGTTATGTGTTATGCTTGGAGCGTCTCGCTCTTGGGTTTTCTTTTTAGTTTTCTTTATCTTGGCTTGCTGTTCATAACAAGTTAGACCCCTTCTTACTATGTGTGGGAGAGAAACACGCTCCACTCCAATCTAGAAGACATCATAGGATTTTTCATGCTTATCCTTTTACCGTTGTGTGTTCTTTATCTTTTCGTAGCTACTGCCATGTTTAGTTTTAGTTTTAGTTTGTCTTTAGCAAGAGCCTTGGATTTTGTTTAGTTTTTTGCTGGAACTCTCTTTAGTTTTCATGTTTATCTTGTTAAGAGAATTGGTTTTTGCACTGAGTTGTGTCTTGTCTTGAAAGTAGGTAATTGAGGTTGATATTTAATTTTAGTAGTAACTTGCAATAGTTCTGAAGTATTGATGTGAGTAATGTTTGAAATTTGGTGTCAAGAGCTCTAGGCTATTAGTGATAGGTGTCGTATTTTGGGCAATCCGTGTTTATTTTCAAAACCTACCAAAACTAGTTGAGAACTCTAGCTACTAGATGGATCACTAATCTTTGGTGGGATCGAATATTAGAGTACACTCACATACCATGAGTCGAGGATGCGCAAGGATAACCAAACCCCCATACACTCCTCCTCGGGGTACTTGTCTCTTTCTGAACCTCCTTATTAGATTGAGAGTTACCGATGATAAGTGCAGGAGTTCTTCGGACTAATGTAAGTATTGAAAGTTGACTCTTCCACCTCCTCATATTTGCTAGCCTTTCCTGTGCCGTGCATTGCCTTCTTCTCACTTCGAGAGTTGGCGTCCACCTTCGCCGGTACATCCAAACCCTTGGCATGATACGCTCTGTCATCATAAACCTCCCAATATCTTTCCTCAAAACATCCACCATACCTACCTATCAAGGCATTTCCATAGCCTTTCCGAGATATATTTCCATGCAACTTCCACCTCTTCATGACTTGATCTTCATGTCATACATGTCCCTGCTACACTGGCAGAGGCATACATTGCATAAATCATGATAGCTACATCTTCTTAATGATTTGAGTACCTTGTAAAGTGTGAAAGATCTTCTATACCCTCTTGTAAATTAGAGTGTTTCCCTTAAGTGAGGAAAATATCCCATAGTGGAAAAAATAAAAGATCCCAGAGAGGACAAATGAGAGTTAAATAGAAAGGGCCATTAGGCCAGAAAAAAAATACAAAAAATAGAAAAAAGAGAAAAATAAATAAAAAGAGAGAAAGGGGCAAAACTACTATCCTTTTAAAAGATCCACACTAGTACTCCCTCTTATCCTTGTACTCCATAGAGATGATCATTCATGCATATAGCTATATGGGGACCTTCACACTATAGAACTTGGCTTGCATATTCCAAGGATGAGCCTCCTCAAATGATCTCTAGGTCTTCATGAGCAAGCAAGTTGATGCACCCCCATTAGTTCCATTGGAGAGCTTTCTAGCTCATATGTGCATCTGTTGCATAGCAATCCCTACTCCTCACATCATATCTATCATTTGGCCTTCTCGCCTATGATTTTCCTCATTGATGTGAGCCTTTCTCACCCTTTTGTTTTCCTCCTCCACCATATTTCTCCCTTTGCCATCCTAAGTGTCAACTTTCGTGCTTATGCTCATCCATTACATGAGTGCTCAAAATATCGAAAAGGAGTGGATCAAATTGACTTGTACCTGGCTAGTGGTCTGGGGACGAGTCAAGATAATATTCCAAAGAATACCAAGTGTGAAACTTTAGTATACTGAGTTCTCAACAAAAATACGTTTTTCTCGTATTCCCTATCCCTCTTCTTGCACGCAAACACCATTTGGAGACATTCGAGTCCCGGACAGCGAGAGCTCTTGCACCTAATGTTGTTTTGTTGTTTGTTTCAATGCTAATATAGACTCTTGCATGTTATGACTTGAATTGAATCACATTCCTTGATTGCTTTACTTTTCAAAGTTCTTATATGTTTTCTAGCATGTCACCATAGAAATTATGCTTGTTATCATTTACCTACTCCAGAACCAGAAGGAATTAAGCTTGGGGATGTTGATACGTCCCAAACGTATCGATAATTTCTTCTTGATCCATGCATGTTTTGTGAGATATTGCTATGATCTAGATACACTTTCATACACTTTTGATCATATTTGTACTAACCTATTAAATCAGTGCACCCCAGGGCCAGTTTCTGTTTTTTGCTGTTTTTCTATTTCAGTTTTCCCCCATATTAAAAGTGCTCTAAAAATTCGGGAAAATCAGATAAAAAATCAGCGTGTCGGAAGCTTCCGTGATCAGTAGCTATGTGATGTTCTCCTCCCCTCTTTGTTCTTCATGGTTTAGACCTCGTGAGCTGCCCTACATGATCGAGGCACTTATGAATATTTCTGCTTTAGATATGCTGAGTTTGATGGGATCTGATGGATTATGAGATTATAGTCAGATTGTGATAGAATAATTTATTTGGTTCTTATCTTTTATATTTTTGTTCCTAAGTAATTCTTGCATGTTCTCCGTTGTTGTTTATTGCTTTGGCCAAGTAGTAGGTAGTAACTCCAAGAGGAAATGTTATGCACGATTATGGGTTCATGCCCCCTGATGACACACTTGAGTGACAGAAACATGAGTCTAGGGGATGTGATGTTTCCACAAGGGAAAAAAGGTACTTGTAGCCGCGGTTGCAAGGATTGTTTACTTTAGGCAAAGTTCTTTTTAATGCAGTTGTTTGTTGCTTTGGGTTTATACTTTGGGTGGGACTCGCAACTTATTACCAGCGAGATATTCTAGATAGATATCTCAAGGTGGATGATTATTAGTAGATGCAGTTGGATTTCGGTCTACTTATTTTGGTGTACTGCCCATGCTTTTGAGCCTCTTCCTTTCTTTTGTAGAATAGTTAGCATTGCGGTGCGTTTATAATCTTGTCAATTGCCCTTCTATAATTTTTTTACCTCGCATAGCAGTTTTATCGTCTTTTGTGAGAGAGACATCACTAGTGAACATCACGGGACCCCGGTCCATATTCTCTTCATTCTTTACAAGCTTGTTTACTTTTCCGCTTTTACTTTAGTGTTGTCATTATCATTCTCCCTCGTGTTTGATGCTTTGTAAACAACAAGACCGGAGAGATTGACAACCTCTCTGAACTTCGTTGGGAGAAAAGTTATTTGTGTCTGTGTGGAGGTCCAGGTGAATTAAGCAACCCTGAGTTGTGAACGGCGCCATTGTTCACTTCACCACCTACTTATCATTGTCGGAGTCCTATTGGTCGATACTCAACCTCTGTATCTTCACCGAGGGAAACTTTCCGCTATGCTGCATCTCACCTTCGACTTGGGGTAACCAACGAAGGGGGAGAAGAAATTATCCTCTCTCGCGTACCAAGTACCTACTGTTATTCCTACCTCTAGATAACTTGTCAATACTTTCTGCTCCTCGTTAGGTTCGACACTCCTAATTATCTAAAAGTCTACGATAGATCCCGTACACTTGTGGTTCGTCAAGACAATTTTCTGGCATCGTTGCCGGGGAGTGTAGCGCTATTGTTAAGTGACATTGGTATGGAAACCTGTATACTATACGTCCTTTTTTTATTTTGATGTAGCTCATTTTTGTCCCTATGGACAACTCTGCTCTTGGATCTTTTCTGGTGGGCTACTGCC
This sequence comes from Bromus sterilis, assembly GCA_950022295.1. NCBI lineage: Eukaryota > Viridiplantae > Streptophyta > Magnoliopsida > Poales > Poaceae > Bromus > Bromus sterilis. The sequence continues at coordinate 278,915,296 of OX465595.1, read as the reverse complement.
ACACCACTACTGTGGTGGAGAAGGCTCCCCCACCTACTGAAATTGTACCTTTCAAAATACCAACTGGTATTGTTGATTGTGTCTTGCCTAATCGATATGCAAGAGATAGAAAACCAGGAGAACACTTGCCATATCTTTCACAACTATGCTCCTTATTTAAGCTTGCAGGTATTGTCGTCGGAAAGTCACGACAGATGTTCGAAGAGTCGAACTTGACATGGGACCTTAGTTGCGAGGTGGATACGAGGAAAGAGTCGACATGGACAAGACACTCGGCGATTTACCCAGGTTTCAACCCCTCTTTGTCTCGATGTAAATCCTACTCCTGCTTCTTACTATTATGGGGATCGACTTCTCAAATAGAGGTTTCGGTGGATTGATTACAAGAGAGTCGAATCGCAACCTTAGTCGTGTAGATCTAGGTTACGTCGAAAGTGTCTAGTCCTGACTTGTACTAAGTTGAGTTCTATCTCCGGATCCCATGGACCTTGACTTATAAAGGTGTCGGGTCCCGGGGTTCCGCGAGTCCGACTCCTACACGAGGTGGAGTCCTATTCCACTTTACAAATATGCTACGTGCTATACAAGGTAAGTCGAATTCCTTCTAGGGCTTCGATCTTCATGCTTGACGTGACTGGCTTGTAGCCGGGTCTTCTTTCGTGGTCCTTTATTTAGTGAGTCAGCCCAAAGGTTTATAATGCCGGGTCTATGGGCTTGATCCAACCCCCCGTCATTAGCCCCCAGGATTGGTGTGATGCTTCAGTCTTCAAAGCAATCTCCTTGATTCCATCGTAGTTGCCGACTCTTCAATTGATCAGAACTACTCTTTCACTTCGAGGTTTATAAGGAGTCGGAGCCAATTCTCTTTATCTTTCGTTTCACCTTCCAACCAAAAAATTTCATTCGACTTTTTAGTCAAAGGTCCGTTACTACATTTATGGTTTCACTGCCCGAGATGCCACTGTTGAAGGCATTGATGTTTTTGATGAAAATCGAGGCATTTTCCATAAATACCACCTACCATGGGTAATCTACCCATGTCTTTTATGACATTGATTATCCATCTCCTTGTGGCTATATAAATAACCATCTAGTAGCCCAATCTTCTCGGCGTGCGGATCTTCTTCTTCCTCCTCTCCCTTCCGCAAATCTCTCCATGGCTCCCAAGCTCAGCACCCGCGCTCCTTTGACCGCCAGCGATCCTGGCTCCAGCGCTGGTTCTCACGGTGGTCGAGGCCATGGTCGAGGCCGTGGAAGGGGGAGAGGAAGAGGTGCGCGTACTGCTTCTCCATCTGTAGATCCTGAATCTCTACCTTCTTCTCCCGAAAGGAGTTGAGTTCTTGGTGAAAGTTCAGACAATCCGTCGCTAGGTCAATCTTCCTGAATCTTTTGCCTAGATCATGATGGATTCCAAGCCTCCATGGTTGTGGATTCATTCTGATGGGTGTCCTCGTGGACCCATTTGGGTGGCTACTAGTTTTTCTAGTGGTGATTCTATGTTCCTGGGGAAGGGTTGGAAGACATTTCTTCATTCCAGGAAAATATCAAGAGGAGACACCGTTGCCTTTAGATATGATGGTGGTGATACCATGTGGGCCAGGATTTTCGACTCGGATGGTGATCGAGCCGACTGCTCTATGGAGAGTTCCAGCAGTAGTGATGAGGAGTTCTACAACAATGAAGAGGAGGCCAAAGTCGTTTTATACCTGACTTTGAATGTTTTATGCATGAGAGCCGATATTCTTGATAGTATCTGTATCGTTATTTGTATCTGTAGCCCCCTGAGTCGAATCAAAATAGACTTGTGTCTTGATCGAATCATAGGATAGATCGACTCGTAGCCCCCATGAGTTGGTATGGTCACCTTGTGTGCCGAACCAGGTCATGTAAATAAAGTTTGAAGTGATACTACCCAAGAGTTGGTACAAAGATTATGGCGTCGTGCAAAATCTTAAAAAGAAATTTTGAAGTGTTACTCATCAAGAGTCGGTATATGCATCTCGGTGCTATGCTGTAAGGCCCGATATGCGGTACTGTTCCAGATCTAGATGTTTCCATCCAGATCCGGGGACGAAGCACATATCGGTCCCACCACGACATATGACAAAGCCATATGCCCCGGATTTCCAACATGATATCACAACATTACAGATACAGTATACAACATCTCATACAATCGGCATACAACTGCCTCAAATACAATACATCAGCGGAAGATACATGTCTGAGTACAGACTACAAGCAAATGCCTACTGGCAAAGAGAAAAACATCAATTTCCATAACCACACGGGTCCAGACCCTCCGCCGGAATCCGCCTAACTAGTCGATACCTGTTGTCGATCAAGAACCCTAAAAAGAGTTTGAGGGTAGTATCATGAGTACAGAGGTACTCAGCATCCAACTGTAGTGGACATCTGACCCAGCAAGGACCTCATCACTCGTCATTCTAGGACAACTAGTACTTTACGGTAAGGAAGGGGTAAGTGGTGAGGTTGCTGCCGCACTAGCATTTATGAAGTGGCTAACGATCTAGAGAGTAAGGTAAGAAGCCAAGCATTCGATGAGGAATCGCCTCCAACAAGTCTTGCTATCAACTACTATCGCAAACATAACACCTATCCTATCCTTGTCCTCCTCTTCGCATCCCGACGAAGAAGAAGCAGTCAAGGCACACACACACACGTTGATCAAGTTATATTAAGATTATCTTAGCTGTTGTTGTCTATGAACAAGGAGTAGGTCTCAAGTCGTCCATAACCGTGGACACGGCTTCTCGAAAAGACTTAACCCTGCAGGGGTGTACCAACTTCCCATTACAAGGCTCCGCACGCACGCCCATCTCTCTCAGTTGCTACCCATCACAGGCAACCATTTTATGATTTAGTTCCAAGAGATCCGAAACGACAAGTCCCTCTAACTAACAACGAACAAATCCGGGTGGCCCCCGGTGAGACGACATCCAGCTCAGGAGCCGGCCGCTCTCTCGATCTGGTCTCTACCGTATGACTCCAGGTTTGGGTTGCCGGTTAATCACACATGGGACACCGGGTCCTCAGCCGGTCATGATGGGCCAGCAAGGGAACTAAGTCCTCACTGGTCCGGGTTGTTTTAAATAATATCTGCCAGGAGCTACCCGACAGACACACACACGGTTTTCAAATAGTAAATCAGCTTGGGCCACCACTAGAAATGTTTGAAGCTAGATAGGTAAGAAAAGGGGACCCCATAAAATCCCACACGCGGTTAGGCACGCTCAGTCTTAAAACCAATACCCGGAACTCGGATCCTAGGTGACTCGAATGGAACAAAGCGTCGGGGCGGGATAGCCTAGACCTTCCATCCTTCGTCGAATATAGTCAACATTATAATAATCATATCATCAACAACAATAATATAATAATCAGGTGATATCCCAACCCAAAGAGTAACAGGGTAACATCGTAGCATCCTAAGCATGCATACTAAGCAGGGGATGAGCAACGAGCAATAGTAACATAGCAGTACAAGGTTTGCTGGGAGGGGACATGGCTGTATCGGTTTGAAAGAGGTTGTAAACATTTGGTAGGATCAAACATCGAACCTAACCTATACTAGCATGCAAACCGCTGGTTGAAATAGAATGGATCATAAGTAATGCATAGTCCTTGCCTGTTGATAGTCGGTTTCCGAAGGTGTGGTCGATCGCAAACTCGCGACGTCTCCGAAGGTATCCGCGGGAGCACACAAGAATTAAACACTGGAAAGGAAATCAACGGAGATACCACTATCACTACGGAGCAATCATGAGGAAGCAATAAATAAGCAAGCAAGAAACAAACAAGCATGGTCAAGTATGATGCATGTCAATTTAATATCATGGCATGAATATAAGAACGAGCAAGTTTAAAAGAAGCATCGGGAAGCAATGGTGCTATGCTACCGACAACCTTCATATGCATTACGTTGGTGAGTTACAGACCCGAAGAATCCTTATGTTACAATTATTATGATGCATGATCATGGCATGTGCAAAAGACTAGAAAATAATATCAACAAGAATTACCCACACACGAGGATAACCTCAAGATGGGATTCCTTAACATAATCATAGATGCAATGACATGGCATGGTGTATGATGCACCTAATGCATTCTACTGCAAACAATAAAATAAAGAGATGGACAACGCTACCGAAAACTACGGTCATCGCAAGATCTACGATGCTCGAAACAAGAGATGAGTGCCAACGAAGGAGGGGAAGTGATGTTGTATCACCTATGGAACAAGTGTACAACATCACAGTGAGGGGTGTGACAAGTTGTTTGGCATGGGGTGATCAACAACATACGAAGATCACAAGATAACAACAATGAATATGCAAGCATCTCTCGACGATGGAAAAGGCAGTTGACATCAGACAAGCTACATGGAACCAACTCAAACATATATGGAAACAATATGTCAAGGTGGAGCATTTGCATGTATGGAACACGGGGAAACGAAAAAGAACGGGGAATTGCACCCGTGTATCATCGTGAGGGGGGTACGTGCAAAGAATACACCATCACCCAAAATAAAGCATGCCCGTTTAACAAAATGGACAGCACCACCACCTTCCTCACATTTTTCTGCCCCAAAATCATATATGACATGATCAAAATGGAGCTAGGGTGCACATAATAAAAACAATACAAAAAAAGGCAGATTTGGAATGAATTTGGAGCAAACTAAAAAAAAGAGGGAAGTAGCAAAAGAGAAAAAAAGGTGGGGATATATCTGTCCCCAAGGGGATTCAAACCCCAGATCTACAGGTCAGAAAAGAGAAGCCCAACCACTACACTAGTGCTGATGAGTTGAAAGATAAACAGAAGAGAATCTAGCTATTCCCTGTACAGAAGCAAAACAACAAAATGAGGATGCTGGGACTTGAACCCAGAACCTCACGGTTCAAACAAAGGTGGTCTACCACTTGGCCCTCGACCAGTTCACGTCAGAAACGAATGCTTAGTAGATAAGAAACAGGGTAAGCGCTAACTCTGAATTTAAACGACACCTGACGAACACCCAGCAGCAGCAGCGACAGAGGCGCAAAAAATAGAACAAAAAGTGGGCGCCTTGTGCAATTTGGGAATCGATCCCACGCCCTCACGATTGAAAGCACAGGCGTGCTACCACTAGGCTAGTCACTCGATTTTGAAATAAACCGGACTGCTGGCCTACATCTACTAACAGGGAAGTGAGACTGAAACTGAACAAACAAAACTCTGACGAAGCTTACAGACGCGGCGGCCGGCAGGGCAAAACCAAGAGGGAAGTCGAGGTGCTGGCGGCCACCGGCTCGCCCGGGAGGCAACAAGCCACGCACTTGGCGTCCAAACGCGCGCGCAGCTCGTACCCAGGGCTCAAAGGGAGCACGTTCCTGGTCATGGCGACCACATCGGTTTACGGCTACGGGATGAAAACGCCCTACGGCAAGAACAACAAAGAGAGGGAGGACGGAGGCGCAGCTCACAGAGGGGGTGGTTGAAGGAGGCGATCGGGCTTGGGGAGGCGCAGCCCAGCGGAGTTGAGGAAGCCGGCGAGGCAGACGACGACGATGAGGAAGACGATCACGGCTCCGGGAAGACGACCTTGAACGGACTGCGAGAGGAAGAAGACGACGATCACGAGGCTCGAGGACGCGCAACAGACCGGGGGAAGACGCCGACGAGAATCTGGTCATGAAGGGGTTCGACGGCGAGCCTTGGGGTGAGCTCCTCAATCCTTCTCGTCGGTCTTCATCGCGGTAGAGAGAAAACAGAGGAGGAGAAGATGGAGAGGAAGATGGCGGCGGCTAGGGGAGGAAAGGGCTAGGGTTTGCGAGGAGGGGGCGAGAGGGGGCTAGATAAGGGGAGGAGGCAGGGGTCGCTGCCAGGAGGGCTCCACCTCCTCTCACGCCATGGCCGTGAGGAGGGGACCTCCACGTGCAGGGGAAAAAGAGAGGAGGGGATCGGGAGAGGGGGTTGGGTTTTTTGGTGGGCTGGAGATTGGGCTGGGCTGAGGAAAGAAATGGAGAGAGGTCCAACTGGATCTCCACAATTTTCCTGCATTTAATCATTTAATAAAAAATGAGAGCAAGAAATAGGCTAAAAGCAAATAGGAAAAGGGATCCAATATCACATAAAAATATGATTATGAATCCTTAGCAAATATAGGATTTTTAGAAAATGATTTGGGACAAAATTATTTAAGTAATAAAAATGGCTATTAAACTAATTTAAAAGCCATTTAAATTACAACCCCATTTTTTGAAAAGGCAAAAATCATGAAAGTTGGGCAAGGGATAAATCATGGCAAAACATGATTATTTCGAAAAGATCTTGCTTGGGGGAGAAAAGATGAGGCTTGGGAAAATTGGCAAAGACCAGCAAAGGGAGAAAGGAGAGAAATCAAAATAATCCCTTTAGATGACATGAAAAATGATTTAGCATTTTTTTGTCACATGGATTATTGCAAAGAATAATTGTGCAAAATTTCATCCCCAATGGGAAAAAATAAAAATGCAAAAATTTTGAATTTTGTCAGTTTTGGGCTGTTACATATGCCGAGTCTTTGAGAAGAAAATTTGAAGTGTAGTCCCCATGAGTCGGTATATGCATATGGGTGTTGTGCCGAGTCACATAGGTCTAACTTTCATCTGAAAAGAAAAAATTGTTATCCATAATTGAAAATGAAGTATGATATTTGTATGAAATAAATTTCAAAGGCTTATATAGAAGCCGACTCATGGCTCATCTTCTCGCGTTGAGAGATATTATTGGTTCATGAGTCGAAACTTCCCTGCAAGCCGGCACATATGAATAACGTGCCCAGTTTCTAGGACCAAACTCGATAGGTGTTTCTGTAATCCCCCAAAGTTTAGACTAAGCTGGGTTCGCGTTGGTCATATGAGCTTGAGCTATACAGGCCAAATTTTACGGCGTGGGTGGCCAATTCATGTGTATGCCAGGTTTTCTTCAGATAAGATTAGATGGGTGCCATCGAACTCCCCAATTTCCCCTGAATAGGTCATACACATGTGGAGTTCTACATATATATATGCCGGTTTTCTTCAGATAACAGTTGATGGGTGCCATCGACTCCCCTATTTCCCCTAAATAGGAAATATACATGCTCATAGCCGATAGAGGGTTGATCAAGCCCCCAGGTCTCTGAGAAAAATGTAAAAAATATGCAAGGCATGATGCAAAAGGAAAACATGATGATAATAAAGTAAAGGAAAAGTTGGTACGATAACTATATTGGCGAGAGCCGGTGCGACGAAAGTCGACTTAGATATTAGATGTGGCGAAAGCCTAGTGCGACGAAAGTCCACTTGCATTATATTATATGGAGAAAGCCTAGTTGGACGAAAGTCGACTTGTATTATATTATATGGGGAAAGCCTAGTGCGACGAAAGTCGACTTGTCTTATATTATATGGCGAAAGCCTAGTGCGACGAGAGTCGACTTATTTACAGATTATATGGCGAGAGCCTAGTGCGGCGATAGTCGACATAAAAATATTCATTTACGTGGCGAAATCCGGCGCGACGAGTGTCGACTTATATATATATATATATATATATATATATATATATATATATATGGCGAGAGCCGGTGCGACGAGTGTCGGAGTGTCGACTTATATGGATGTACAATAATGTTCCTGTTCTACTCAAGTAAATATGGCCGGAGTTGTGCGATGTTCCACGGTCTTGGAGTCTCCTCCATAGATGTGCGTAATTTTTCCTTCTCGTGTATATCAACCAAGTAGTAGGATCCATTGTACAGGTTATTGCTGACCACTAACGGTCCTTCCCATGGAGAGGATAATTTGTGCATTCCATCTTTTTTCTGTATGAGGCGGAGCACTAAGTCACATTCCTGGAAAGTCTGACTTCTGATGCGACGACTATGATATCGTCGTAGATCTTGTTGGTAGATAGCCGACTGCGCTGCTGCCATTTCTCGTTTTTCGTCTAGAACGTCCAAGGCGTTCTGCCTCACTTTCTCATTGTCGGCTTGCACGTATGTTGTGACCCTTGGTGAGTCGTGAAGGATGTCACATGGGAGAACGGCTTCCGCTCCATAGACCAGGAAGAAGGGTGTGTATCCCTTCGACCTGTTAGGAGTCGTCCTGATACTCCATAGTACTGACGGTAATTCTTCCTCCCAGCAACCCAGCGTCCTTTCCAAAGGGACGAAAAGTCGGGGTTTGATGCCTCGAAGCAACTATTGGTTGGCTCTCTCGGCTTGTCCGTTTGTCTTCGGGTGAGCTAATGATGCAAAGTCGAGTCGGATGTGCTCGTTTTGGCAGAATCCCTGCATTACCCCTTCTGATAGGTTAGATCCATTATCAGTGATGATGTTGTGGGGGTAGCCGAATCTGTATATTATCCTTTTCAAGAATTTCAGTGTTGTTGCAGCGTCACATTTACTGACCGGCTCTGCCTCAACTCATTTGGTTAATTTATCCACTTCCACCAATAAGTGTGTATTCTTGTTGGCCGACCTCATAAAAGGTCCCACCATATCAAGCCCCCACACCGCAAAGGGCCAAGTGAAAGGGATCACCTGAGTTCTTCAGCCGGCACGTGAGATTGTTTTGTATAACGTTGACATTTGTCACACTTCTGGACTATATCCTCTGCGTCCGCATGTGCTGTGAGCCAGTAGAATCCATGTCTATAAGCTTTAGCCACTAGCGAACGAGTGCCGGCGTGATGTCTGCAATCTCTAGAGTGTATTTCATTGAGGATTTCTCTGCCTTCTTCTAGTGAAACACATCTCTGAAAAATGTATGCGGGACTTCGTCGATGTAACTCACCGTTGATGAGTACAAAGGATTTGCTCCTCCTGACGATTTTCCTGGCCAATATCTCATATGACGGTAGGATTCCCCAGGTTTTGTAATCAAAATAAGGTTGAACCCATGAGGTGGTGGCATGTATTGCAGCCACTAGAGCCGGTTCTACATCCGGCTCCGATATGTCTTTCTCGGTTGGTACTTGTACTGACGGCTTTGATAGGACGTCTAGGAGCACATTTTGTGGAACCGGATTTCGTTGAGAGACGAGCCGGGATAAAGCATCTGCTGCTTCGTTTAGCTTGCGCTCCACATAATCTACCTTGTATCCAACAAAGAAACTGGCTTGTCTTTCTACTTCTCGCCGATAAGCTGCCATGGTGGCATCTTTGGAGTTCCATTTCCCTGTCACTTGTTGAGAAACAAGTTCAGAGTCGCCGAAGCATTGAATCCGGCTTATGTTCATATCGTGAGTCAGCCATAACCCATGAAGCAGGGCCTCATATTCTGCTGCGTTGTTGGTGCAAGTGAACTGTAATTGCAAGACATAGCAGAACTTCTCTCCTATAGGTGAGGTAAGGACCACACCGGCACCTAATCCTTGGAGCTGCCGACTCCCATCAAAGTGCATTGTCAGGTATTTGGTAACCGGATTCTCTTGAGGTACTTCGATCTCTGTCCAGTCATTGATGAAGTCGACCAACGCCTAGGACTTGATGGCCGTGCATGGCTCATATTTGATAGAATAAGCCCCAACTCTATATCCCACTTTGCAATCCTTCCCGTGGTTTCCCGGTTCTGGATGATATCTGCGAGTGGTGCTAAGTTGACTCCAAGGACCAACTTCTACCAGTGAGGTTACCGTTGTTTTGATGAAGTCAAGACCTCACTAACATAGTAGACTGGTCTCTGCAAGGGGTGCTCTTTATTGGCTTCCACACGCTCAACCACAACCAAGGCACTGACTGCCCGATTGTTGGATGACATATAGAGTAGCATTGGTTCCTTTGGCTTCGGAGCCGCCAGGATTGGAGCCTGGGACAACTGTTTCTTCGGAGACTCTAGGGCCTGATCAGCCTCATCGTCCCAGACAAAAAAAATTGACTTTCGCAAAAGTAGGTACAAGGAAATTTATTTTTCTCCAAGTCGGCTTATAAACCGACTTAGGGAGGCTACACACCCTGTGAGTCGTTGGACTCCTTTCACAGAGGCCTTCTTTTGAAGGGCCATGATAGCACTGATTTTCTCTCGGTTCGCCTCAATGCCTCTCTCAGATACTATGTAACCGAGGAGCTTTCCTGCAGGGACCCCAAAGGTGCATTTGGTCGAGTTTAACTTCATCTGGTACCTGCGCAGATTCTTGGATGTTTCCTGGAGGTCACTATATAGTCCACGTAAGCGTGTACGTTGCGCCCAATTTTCTCTTTGAGGCAGCTCTGCACTGTTCGCTGATGTGTGGCTCCTGCATTCTTCAAGACGAAAGGCATAGAAGTATAGCAGTATATCCTAAAAGGAGTGATAAAAGTTGTTTTCTCCTGGTCTTCGAGGGCCATCTTGATTTGGTGATAACCAGAGTAGGCATCGAGGAAACACAGGAGCTCGCATCCCGAAGTCGAGTCTATGATCTGGTCAATACGGGGCAGCGCAAATGGATCCTTTGGGCAAGCCTTATTGAAGTCAGTGTAGTCAATGCACATACGCCAAGTCCTGTTATTTTTCGAAACGAGGACCGGGTTTGCGATCCACTCCGGATAAAAAACTTCCATGATGAACCCGGCGGCAAGGAGCCGGGCTATCTCTTCCCCAATGGTGTTTCTCCTTTCATCATTGAAACTACGAAGGAATTGCTTGACCGGCTTCAGCTTTGGATCAATATTTAGGTGGTGCTCATAAAGTTCCCTCGGGACACCTGGCATGTCAGAAGGTTTCCATGCAAAAATGTCCCGATTCTCATGGAGGAACTCGATGAGCGTGCTTTCCTATTTATCAGATAACCCTATCCCAATGATGAACTGCTGGGAAGCGTCACTAGGGACAGTCGACTTTCTTCGTATCCTGAGCCGGTTGGAACTTGGGGTTGTTATCAGGAGTCGGTTTCTTCAGGATAGTGGGATCTGCTGGGTCTACCTTCTCCTGGTATGATGACAAGTACTCTTTGTTGCATGCCGAATCAGCAAACTTGACGTGTTTCTCATCGCACTCCGAGGCTCGGGACCGACTCTCCTCTACCGTAATTGGGTCGTAAGGACCCGACATTGTCATCTTTAGATAGACATAACATGGTCGAGCCATGAACCTGGCATAAGCAGGTCTGCCCAAGATGGCATGACATGGGCTCTCGAGTTTTACCACCTTATAGGGTATGATTTCAGAGCGAAATTTTTTAGCATTCCAAAATCTGTCTCCAGGTAGATCTTGCCTATCGGGACTATTCCCTGGAAAACGGTGTTGGAGGGTTGCGATTGTTTTTGAGTCAATCCCATCCTTCGGAAAGTCTCGTAGTACAGGATGTTGATGTTGCTTCCTCCATCCATGAGTACTTTGTCGAGTGTGTAACATCCAATTTGTGGAGAAACTGCGAGGGCATGAGTGCCTGGGTCCTCTACCACTGGGGGGTGATCATCCCTTGTCCAGGTGATCGGCTGTTCAGACAAATTGAGCCAGCTGGGACAAGCTGGCTATGTGGCCACAGCCATGGCGGCTCTGTGCTGCAGCTTCCTGTCCCTCCAACAGGTGCTAGTGGTGAAGACATGGTATGTCGAGTGATCTTGAAGTTGTTTTGGGTTTTCTTGGAATCCTGGAAGCCATGACTGACTTTTCTGCCCTCCTCCTCTGGGTCCATGGTGTTGAGGTGCTGCGCCCGCTCCCTGATGGCCAAAATTTAGGTTACTGCTGTTCTGGCCGGCTCCTCCACCTGACCCGGGGGGTCCTTGGCTTCCGCGCCGTGCCTACTATTTCATGAAGTTGCACTTTTCCCAGGTGTGATTGGTTGGGCGACCAGGTTTACTATGTGTTGGGCAAGGCCTTTTCATGGCTTCTTCAAAGCTGCTGGGGGACGGAAATTTCCTTCCGACTTGCAGTAGTTGTTGCCCCCCTGCTTCTGCCTTTCAAAGCCGACTTTCGTGTTGGCTACCAAGTCAGAAGTGTTCTGGTCGATTCGATGCTTGGTCTATTGATTCTGGCTCTGGGATCCTTTTCCACCACTCTTTTTATTCTGGGAAGTTTTATCCTCTTCCGATTCAACATCCTTGCCTTTTTAGACTTGGCATACTTGATGACCACGTTCATGAGATCTCCCATGTTATTGACTGTTCTCTTAAGTCGTCCAAGCTTGTGTACTAGGGGCTCAAACTTGCAGTTCCTTTCCAAAACGATTACAGTTGTCTTGGCAGTAATGGTTTCCGAGGACTGGACTATCTCTGCGACTCGCCGTGCCTAGCTCAGGGCCGACTCTCCTTCCTTCTGGACGCAATGCTCCAAGTCGACGATTGTGGTGGCTCGACGGCAAGTGCCTTGGAAATTCTTGATAATTTTTTCCTTGAGATCCGCCCAAGAGGTGATGGAGTTCTCTGGGAGGTTTTTGAACCATGTACGAGCCGGTCCTTCAAACATCATCGTGAGGTAGCGAGCACACACCTCTTCACTGGCTTGCAGCATATCCATGGCCAGGTCGTATCTTTCGATCCAAGTCGTCGGGTCCATGTCAGATGTATAGTTTGGAATCTTACGCAGTCCCATGAAATCTGGGTGCAGGCGTGTGTTCCTTAAGGCCGACACCACACACCGGTTACCCACAGATCTGCTGAAGAACTCGGTATTTTGATCTTGTGGCATAAATTGGGTCACTGGCTCTATACGACGCTCAGGATTAGGAGCCGATAGGTCCAGAACTCTCACTGCCCCCTGAGGGTTTGGAGGTGGCGGTGCTCCGTGCTGGCGATGTCTGCTCGAGGCTGCGGGAGGCGACGATTCTGCTTTCCGGCTCATACTGTTGTACGGAGTCCCATGTAAGTATGAGACTCCCTGTGAATATTGGTCTTGCTGCGTGATCGTAGTCTTAAGTCAGTCGATAGCTTCTCGAGCGGCGTGATCCGCTGGAGTGTCTCGATGAATCGGCGCGTCGGTGAGGAACCGAGTTGCCTCTACGACATTTGCCATGGGGTTATTAAAGTGATGAGGGGGTGTATGGAACCGATCTTGGCATAGCGGAGGAACCGGCTGTCTAGGCGGCGTGTATCCTGGGGGAGCTGACTGGTGAGGGCTGTGAAACATCGCTCGTCCTTGGTAGTCAAGGGGGATCCGACTTGCAGGTCCCCGAGGGCACGTATGGGTGAGGCTTTGTCGCTGAGCCTCTATCAGGTCCGACACTTCCCGAAGGCGCCTGGATTCTTGGACGAGTCAGGCTTCTCTTTCCGCCATTTGCTCTTTTTCGGCATTGATCTCCCTCCGGATGCTTGTCGCCCGTGCCTTGAGTGCATCGACTCTTGTCCTCCAGTCCCCCTCATTTTCCGTTGTCATTGGTATGGCCAAAGCCTCATCAAGAGAGTTCAAGGAATCAGTGAGGGATTCTGCTCCTGTGAGGACTCGTTCTGATGAGCGGGTTGCCGGCTCTCTATTGGAGTTAGGGATTGTGTTGGCAGCCGGTTCTGCACCTTGATTCTGGGTTTCCTGACTCCCCTGTCCTCCGGTGTCAGCCATAAACACCGTGACGTAGTATGGAAGATCAAAGTGCAGGCAATTCGGGTTGTATTCTGCCGCACGAGTGCCGAATCTGTTGCTCCCAACAGATCGGAGGGACCCACCATCTGAGAAGCTTCCTTCACTTGAGTATGAGTCGGCATCAGTTGCTTCTTCCGAGGCGTTGTGCATTGGGGACTCGACAGAACGCTCTGGCTCTGGAGACTCATCAATGAATCCAACGAATTTATGTTTGGAGCCGGCATGTCGCCGACTCTAGGTTTTGATGGGAACTTCAGGATCTGGCTCTGGCTCAGATTCGTCCATCCTGCCGATGAAGATGTGAATAGACCCGATCAGGACCCGATACCCAGATTCGACGGAATCGGTTTTAGGGCCCCAAGTTGATTCATCGATGCAGAGCTTCCCGCGCAGGCTTCTCATGATCCGTCCGGCGACGAATCCTTCCATGCCTTGCAGAGCTCCCTCGAAAATCTCAACACCTGAACGCGCAGGCCCCACGGTGGGCGCCAACTGTCATCGAAAAGTCACGGCAGATAAGAGTCGAACTTGACATGAGACCTTTGCTGTGAGGTGGATACGAGGAGAGAGTCGACATGGACAAGAGACTCAGCGATTTACCCAGGTTTCATTCCATATTTGTCTCAAGGTAAAGCCTACTCCTGCTTCTTATTATTATGGGGATCAACTTCTCGAATAGAGGAATCGATGGATTGGTTACAAGAGAGTCGAATCGCAACCTTAGTCTCGTGGAGATCTAGGTTACGCCGAAAGTTTCTAGTCCTGACTTGTACTAAGTTGAGTTCTCTCTCTGAATCCCGTGGACCTCGACTTATAAAGGTGCCGGGTCCCGGGGCTCCGTGAGTCCGACTCCTACACGAGGTTGAGTCCTATTCTACTTTACAAATATGCTACGTGCTATACAGGGTAAGTCGAATTCCTTCTACGGCTTCGATCTTCATGCTTGACGTGACCGGCTTGTGGCCGGTTCTTCTTTCGTGGGCCTTTCTTTAGTGAGTCGGCCCATAGGTTTATAATGTTGGGTCTATGGGCTTGATCCAGTCCCCCGACAGGTATATCGATGTACTTTGTTATGAGAAAATTATTCTCTCTATCATTGAAAGGTAAGGCTTCAGATTGGTATAGGCTCCTTGATAACACTCATTTACTAAATTGGCAATAACTTATGCCTCTCTTTTATGAAAAAATTTATCCTCTTCATGAAATACATCGAGACAGGAACTATATTTATAACTTTTGGTCTCGTGACGGAGTAAGCATCGCCCAAGCTTGGGGCAGATTGAAATCTCTAATGCTCAAATGCCCCAATCTTGAGCTCCCCAAGGAATTTATTCTTATAATTTTTTATGCAAGGCTTTCTTGTCAAGATAGAGAGATGCTCGATGCCTGCTCTAGTGGGGTATTTTGAACCAGAAGCGTTGAACAAAGGTGGTATCTTACTGAAAGGATCAAGAAGAACACTGAAGATTGGGATATTGATAAAGGTATTGAACCCATTATAAACTATCATCATGATTACATTGAGAGCTATGTGGAAACTGATTACTTCAAGACCTTTTGTGCTAAGATTGGTCTTGATTCCCAACTTCTAATTGATTTTTGCAAAGACTTTGCCTCTCATAATGATTCCTCTAAAAAGAAGGAGGATCGGCATCATAAGCCCTTTAAGGAATTGCCTGGTGATATTCATGTTACTGAACCTATTTTGCTGTAGTTATATATGAAAAGCCCCCTTTCCCCGCGAGGATGAGGGAGAATTCTTTTGTGACCGGTATATTAAATAAAAGTGAGAGAAGGACTGATGAGCATGAGGACCTGATTAAGGTCGATCCTCAAGTTGCATTGGTTAAAGATCTTGTTACTAGTTATATTAGAGATTCAAGTATAAATTTTTGTGTTGTTTATACTAACGTTGTCACAGCCAAGAATAAAGGCCCAATTTCAGGTACCCCAGTGGTATCTGTTAAAATAGGAGATCACAATTATTATGGGCTATACGATTTGGGATCCAGTGCTAGTGCTATTCCTTATTCAATCTATCAAGAAGTCATGAGTGAGATTTGAACTTGTTAACTTGAAGAGATTGATGTTACCATTAATCTTGCAAACAGAGAAATTATCTCTCCTATTGGAATTGTGAGAGATGTTGAAGTTGAAAGGATCGGAATGTCGACTAGAGGGGGGTGAATAGGCGACTAACAATTTTTAAGATTTTCTTAACAAATTAAGGCTCAATAATAAATATAGGTTGTCTAGATGTGCAACTACGTGAGCAACCTATATGCCAACAAATGCAACACTATATGAGAAAGCAAGATATAAGAAATGAAAATAACTTGCACAACATAAAGGTAAAGGGGAACACGGGAGACAAGGATATGTTGCCGAAGTTCCTTCTCTTTCGAGAAGTATGTCTCCGTTTGGAGAGGGTGAGGAGCACAATGCTCACACGAAGCCAACGAGGGCCACCCTATTTCTTCTCACGCTCTTACCAATGCAAGATGTCGTGATCCACTACGCGGTGCCCTTGAAGGTGGCAACCGAACCTTTACATACAAGGTTGGGGCAATCTCCACAACTTAATTGGAGGCTCCCAAAGAAACCACGAAGCTTCACCACAATGGAATATGGCTTCAAGGTGACCTCTTCCGTCTAGGGAACCAACGCGCCCAAGAGTAACAAGATACACAAGGGATTAATGGGGGGAATCAAATATCCTTTGGTGGAAGTTTAGATCGGGCCCTCCTCTTCCAAACCCTAGAGAATCAATAAGTTTTGATGGCTAGGGAGGGAGATCGGGCAAGAATGGAGCTTGGGCGTCAATGGAGGAGAGAGCAACAAACGAGGTGAGTCTCAATTGGGAAGAAGACCCCCTTTTATAGGTGGGCATTAAAATAGCCGTTGGCAGCCCACCCACAACGGTAGTACCGCTCTGCGAGCGGTACTACCGTGGAGCGGTACAATCGTAACAGGTGCGGTACTACCGCCCCACCGGTACCGCCGAGGGTCAGTACCGTGCCCACTACCGCAGAGTCTAGAGGGATACCGGTAGTGGGTGCGGTATTTCCCCACGGTACTACTGTGGCGTGGTACTACCATACCGGGGACGGTACTACCGCCCCACGATACTACCGAGGGCCAGTGTCGTGCCCACTACCGCAGAGTCCAGTGGGATTCCGGTAGTGGATGTGGTACTGGCCACAGTACTACCGCTCCTAGAGCGGTACTACCGCCCTGGTAAAACCAGGGAGCCAATGCCACCATGTCAAACACCTCCACGACGCAACGGAAAATATGTGGGTGCAGAGAGTGTGTATGTTTGATGATTCCACCCACCATTCCACAGCGGATCCCGTCTTAATAGTACGGTTTTCCTACGACTCAATTCAACAAAAAGAAATCGAAACGAAAATTCTGTCTTCACGCTCCATCAACCGAGGGGAAAATAACCGTGTTGTGCCATGAATATAATTATCTGAAATGCTCATTGCACACGGTTAATCAACAAATGTATTGTCATCTATCACTAAAACCAACCAAGGGGAAATATGCTCTATCATAAGTCTTATGTGGAAAGGTAAAATATCCTATCGACTTTTTATTACTTGGTTCAGTGCAAGATAGTTTTTTTCCTATTATATTTGGTAGACCTTTTCTCAAGACTTGTGGAGCTATTATAGATTGCAGAAAAGGAAAAGTATACGTTGAATTCAATGGTGAGCCATATGAATTCATTTTTTCTAAATTTTCCAAAAAAACTCGTTGTAGTAATTTTCCTAGTAATGATAATGTTATTGAAGATATAGCCTCGATTGCTATTCCTCCTGACGATCCTTCGAAGCAATACATGGAGGCACACGAGAATGATATTCATATGCAGGAAAGAAATGAACTAGATGAAACATTCTTGAGAGAACCTGCTATCCTGAAGCACAACCTTCCGGTTGAACCTTTAGGAATTCTATCACAACCCAAAGAAGACCTGGTGTTCGATCTAAAGTCTCTTCCCGGTACGCTCAAGTATTCTAATTTAGATGAAAAGAAAGTATATCCTGTTATTATCAATGCTAATCTTTCAGGATATGAAGAAGAGCGATTATTGGAAACCCTTTGTAGACACCGAGGAGCTATTGGATATATTGTTGATGATCTCAAGGGAATTAGTCCATCTATTTATCAACATACTATCAACCTTGAGCCTGATGCTAAACTAGTTGTTGATCTTCAATGACGGTTGAACCCGAAGATGAAAGATGTGGTGAGGACCGAAATCCTAAAGCTTATAGCCGCGGGTATTAGCCACCCTATAGCTGATAGTAAGTGGGTAAGTCCGGTACATTGTGTTCCTTAGAAAGGAGGTACGATTGTTGTTCCTAATGATAAGAATGAACTAATAACTCACAGAATTATTATTGGATATAGAATGTGTATTGCTTACAGGAAGTTCAACAAGGAGACTAGGAAGGATCACTACCCGTTGTCGTTCATCGACCAAATGCTTGAAAGGTTATCAAAAAACACCCACTTTTGCTATCTTGATGGATATTCTGGCTTCTCTCAAATTCATGTTAACACTGCTAATCAAGAGAAGACCATTTTTACTTGTCCTCTAGGTACTTATGATTATAGACGTATGCCTTTCGTTTTATTCAATGCGCCTGCTACTTTTCAAAGGTCTATGTCAGCTATCTTTCATGGTTTTTGTGAGGAAAATTTTGAGGTATTCATGGATGGTTTCTTCATCTATGGAACCTCTTTTGACCATTGTCTCCAATACCTTAATAAAGTTTTGCAGAGATGTGAGGTGAGAAATTTGGTGTTAAACTGGGAGAAGTGCCACTTCATGGTCAACGAGGGAATTGTTCTTGGCAACAATATTTCTGAAAGGGGAATCGAGGTGGACAGGGCCAAGATGTAAGCAATCGAGAGGATGCCCTAACCAAGGGACATCAACGGTATTCGTAGTTTCCTCGGTCATGTTGGTTTCTATAGATGAATTATTAAATACTTTTCTAAGACTTCGAGACCACTCACTAATCTTATTCAGAAGGATATTCCTTTTGCGTTTGATGAAGATTGTAAGGAAGCCTTCGAAGTTCTTAATAAAGCTATGGTAACCGCTCCTATAGTCCAACCGCCTGATTGGAATTTACCTTTTGAAATCATGTGTGATGCTAGTTACTTTGTTGTTGGAGTTTTGTTAGGAAAAAGGGTTGATAAGAAATTGAATGTTATACACTATGCTAGCAAAACCCTTGATAGTTCTCAAAAGAATTATGCCACTGCTGAAAAGCAATTTTTACAAGTAGTGTTTGCTTGTGATAAGTTTAGAACTTATATTGTTGATTACAAAGTCATTATTCACACTGACCATGCTGCTATTAAGTATCTTATGGAGAAGAAGGATGCCAAACCAAGGATTATCATATGGTTTCTTCTTCTTCTTCTTCAAGAGTTTGATTTGCAGATTGTACATAGGAAAGTAGCAGACAATCTTGTAGCGGACAACCTCTCCAGGATAGAGAACATACCACATGTTCCTATTCCGATTAATGATAGCTTTCCTGATGAACAACTAGTTGTTTTGAGAATACTATCTATTTGCGATCCTTGGTTTGCAGATTATGCTAACTTTATTGTTACAAAGTTTTTACCTATAGGTTCAACATTTCAGCAAAGGAAGAAATTATTCCATGATTTGAGGTATTACTTTTGGGATGACCCACACCTTTCAGAGAATGCGCATATGAAATCGTGAGAAGGTGCATGCCAGATCATAAGAAGAAGGATATCTTGAAGGATTGTTACGATAGTCCCTATGGAGGACATCATGTCGGTGACCGGGCCGCACACAAGGTTCTCCAATCAGGTTTCTATTGGCCTACTCTCTTTAAAGATGCTAGAAAGTATGTTTTATCTTCTGATAACTGTCAGAGAGTTGGTAACATTAGTAGGAGAAATGAGATGCATATGAATTACTCTCTAGTTATTGAGACATTTAATTGCTGGGGTTTTGATTTTATGGGTACTTTTCCTCCTTCGCACAAGTACACTCACATTTGAGTAGCTGTTGATTATGTAACCAAGTTGGTTGAGGAAATCCCCACTGAGTGTGCTGATCATAAGACATCTTTGAAAATGCTTAAAGATGTGATCTGTCCTAGGTTTGGTGTACAAGGGTACCTCATGATCGAGGGAGGATCACATTTTACACATGGTGCTTTTAGAAAAGCTTTAGCAAAGTATGATGTCAACTATAGGATTGCTTCACCTTACCACCCTCAAACGAGTGGGCAAGTTGAACTCAAAAATAGGGAGATCAAGTTGATCTTACAAAAGACAGTGAACAGTTCTAGGAAGGACTGGTCCAAAAAATTAGGAGATGCTTTGTGGGCATATAGAAATTCTTACAAAAATCCCATGCGCATGTCTCCTTATAAGATGGTCTATGGCAAAGCTTGCCAGTTGCCTTTAGAATTAGAGAACAAAGCTTTCTAGGATGTTAGAGAGCTTAATGCTGACCCTAAACTTGCTGGAGAAAAGCGCCTCATGAACTTGACTTCTCTAGATGAGTGGAGAAGTGAAGCTTACAAGAGTGCAAGAATGTTTAAAGAAAAGGTAATGAAGTGGAATGACATGAGAATTTTGAAATGTGAATTTAATGTTGGTGATAATTTTTTGTTTTTCGGATCTCGTTTCAGGTTTCCTCTAGGTAAATTACTTTCCATATGGGAAGGACCATTCCACGTTGAAGAAGTTTACCGCTCTGGTGCAATCAAGATTAACAATTTTGAGGGCACGAAACCTCAAGTTGTGAATGGGAAAATACTCAAGCATTACATGGCCGGAGACCCTGTCAATGTTGATGTGGGTACAATACAAACAACCACTCTCGAAGATCATGTTGCACCCCTGAATCAGACATCAACATAAGCAGGATAAGAATAGGTATGTAATACGTTAAGGAAACTTCGCGAACATCTATAAAATTTCCGTATTACGTGTTTTTTTAAAAGTAGGAAAATTCGAAGATGAAGTGGAGCCGGAGAGGAGTTCCCCAGGCTCCAGGTGCCCTGGTGGCGTGGCCTGCCTCCTGGCCGCGTCAAGTGGCCGCCTGGGCCACCAATAGCCCTTTTTCGACTCCCCTTTGGTCCTCTAGTTTCCCTTCGATACAATTTTTTTTGCTATATATTTTCCCGGATCGTCCTGGCTTTGTATCTTGCGATTTCGTGCGTTCTCTTTTTGATATTTTTCTCCGAGGTGTCTTCTTGTGACTCGAGCGGAGAAGACTACATGGGTCGTCGTCTTCGTCGTGTCCAGCAAGACGTCAACCAAGGGAAGGTCGCTGGATGGGCCACGGAGCAAGAAATTGCCGCAAGACAGGAAGAGATGGAGTGCTCCGTGAGAGAGGAAGTCAAGATGGTCACCACCTAACAAGACGGAGATCCATCAACAAGAGGATCAAGCTCCAACAACCCCGTCTTTCTGGGGTTTATTAACCATCAACATGATCTTTCTGTGAACCTTTCAGGAACTGCTCCCCCACTTGAAGCCCCACAGGCGTCATCAACTATATCTGAAGCTCACAGAATGACTAACCATTTCTGTGAAGACTTCCGTGTGCTTAAAGTACAGGTGTCCATATTGGAAGCTGAAAACCAAACCCTCCGACGTATAATAGAGGACTTGAAGAGCAACAAGTATATGAAGAGTGAAATCTTCATGGGTAATGACACCCCTTAGCTTGTTCCAAGCTTGGGGGAGTGACTGGTATCTCTATCTTTATCTTTGTCTTTTATGGTCAAGTTTAGTGTCATATCATGTCTAGGGAAGTTATCTTATTAAATAGGTGTTTGCATTGAGATATATCACTCCTTTGTGGAGAGTTTTGTATCCGTGAGTGTGCAGTTGTCTATGATGGAATATTAATGAGAAGTCTATTGGTTTCTTCGCTGCACTTGGTGTCCTCTTCATGCAATCGATCGTATATGCTAAATCTTATGGAAGTATTGATCTTAAATATTAGGTATGGCTTTGAAAACTTTATTTAATCTTGGCAAACATAGATTTGGTCATAACAACAAGCATGAGTTTTTCTAGTAGCGACATAGACAAAACCTTTATGTTCTTATGCTTGAAGTATTATGCTGACAAGGAAGACAACTTGATGTTTCATGCCAATTCTTAATGTAGACTTTATATTGTTTTGCATCCAAGTCAACATCATTTGTCTGCTTTTAAATGCCTTTGCTAGCCAAACCTTGTACCAAGCGGGAATACTGCTTGTGCACCCATACCTTGAAACCTTAACCTTCCAAAGAGTCCACCATACCTTTCCTATTTGTGGTATTTCACAGCCACTCCTAAAGTATATTATGCATGCGCTATCTTTATACATTCAAAATGGTATATTCCTTGTTTTGTGCCTCTGTTTTAGCGCATGAGGAAGTAGTAGACAATTCATGATCTTCTTATGCTGGATAAGCTTTACCTTGGGATTGCATGTCTAATCTGCAAACCCCTAATACGACGAGGGACTGGCATGAGTGCGCCCAGCTCACAAAAGATAATAGCAACAAACAAACCCTCCTTCACGCTTTGTTCATGAGAAATCAGAAAACTTGGGAGCCGTGATCGTCCCCACCTTGGGAGCCGTTTCTCGAAACTTGTCCAGCATGATTAGTAATTGGGCTATCGACTAGCATTCTTTGACGAATTATGCACCTCCCAAAAATCTTATTTTATGATCCTATTCATTTCAAAACCTCTCAAATCTCTAGCACAAGAGTTTTACCTACTTCCCTCTGCGAAGGGCTAAGCCTTTACTTTTATGTTGAGTCAGTAAGCCCATTTCCTTCCAGCCCACAAAGAGCACACACCTTATGTTGACAAAGATGCATTCATTTATATTGTCTCATTGAGAATTGACATATTACATGTTTCTTGGCATTATCATTAAGATAAACAAGTTGTTTGTTGAGCCTTGCTACATCAAACATCTTCCTTTGTGTTAGAATTTTCACTTCTTGACTAATAACATTTTCTTTCAAAAGCTTCAAATGATCTCAAAAAATTATAAGGGAAAGAGAAAAAGTTAAAAGTTATTAGTTGTTCTTTGACCACGGACATGTTTGCCATGGTTTGATGAGTTTCCTTACCCTACTTTTGATTGTAATTGATATTACTCTTTCATAAGGTCCATATGAGTTGAGGTTGTTGTTAAGGATGCTTGAGTTTAATAGAATAAATTATGATGCTTCTTGTCTGTATTCGTATTATCGACACTTCACTCTCTAAACTTGTGGACAGGTTAACCGAGCTCAGTATTCGCTTGAGGAAAAGCGAGGTCTAAGCTTGGGGGATTTGATACTTCCAAAATGCATCACTATTTTACATCATAATTTACCTCTATTCATTGATATATTTCATATTAGGATGATGTTGTTATAGTGTTTTGGCTTGTTTTACACAATTTACAATTTTCCGGTGCCAAAACAGCAGACGCAGGAATCAGCGGGGAAAATTGCACGTAGAGTGACAATATCTGCACATCTCTAAATGATCTGAAATTCACGGGGCGTAATTTTCTGAAGATTTAACGAAGACTGGATGAAGGGCACTTGGAGGGGGGCCACCAGCGCTCCAGGAGCCCTGGTGGCGGAACCCCCCCTTAGGCCGCGCCACCTGGCCGCCTGGGGGTTGGCCCCAATCCCGGTGCTCCCCTTTGGCCTATATCTCCCTCGTGACCTGAAAACCCCAAAACAAGAAGAGTTTCTGGAGTTCCACCGCCGCTCCGTGGAGGAAACCTACAGAGATGAAAGACCTTTCCGGCGAGTAGATTCCGCCGGGGAGAACTCCTCCCGGACAAGGAGATTGTCATCGTCATCATCACCATCGTCACGGGAATCATCGAGATCATCATCCCCATCATCCCCATCACCAGCACCATCTCCATCTTCATCCCATCTCATCTCGCCATTGCAATCTGAGTTGTAACTTGCACTATTCGTCCCCTCTACTTTACCGGTGTTGATTACTCTTTTTTGGTCAATCCTATTAATTTTTGGTGGAGAATTATTGTTATGACCAGATTGTTTAATATATATTTATCACCGCTGATCATGATCTCTTTTATGTCTTGTGATTAGTTCCTTTAGTTCATGAGGACGTGGGACAAGTCTAGTTGTTACTCGTCATATGATGTGGAAGTAGTATGTGTTGTTTCATATTTAAGTTGTGGTGTTATTCTTCTAATGGTGTGTGACGCCCCCAAAATCAAGCCGTGTACAGCAATCATACACGCAGGATACACGACCGAAATCAGGGTGCCACGGTGAGAATATCACAACACAACACTAGACACAAATAAGATAAGTCTTTAAGTTACAAACGAGGTATCACGAGGATCCGAATACATAAGTCATACAAGGCATAATATCTGAGTACAGACATAGTTAGTCAAGTTTTGCCTTAAGAAGGGTAGCACAAATCACATCAGAGATACAGATCAAAAATGAAAGGCCTCCTACTTGGGAGCCTCCGAAACTACTCCTAGTCCTGGTCCGCGGGGATCTCGACGTAGTAGTATCCGCCTCCGGCGTACTCCTTCTTCGTGGATCCAAAGTCTTATTGTATCAATCCGGGTATATACAACAATGGGGGAAATAAAGCAAGGGTGAGTATCTTGCATACCCGCGAGTCTTACGTCCGCTACTAAGCATTTATGCATTTGTATCAAATGGAAAGGGGAGGCTATATATAGTGGAATCAATGGTATAATGTCAGAATAAGGATGAGAAGCTAGGCCTATATAAGACTAGCATCTTCCGACGAGTCTTGCAGCACAAGAATAGAACAGCCAACAGTTCATATAAAGAATAAAGTAACAATGCAGCAGAAGTTGCTGCAGCATTGTATAATAGTAAGTTGTAATAATTAACAATTATAAATGCCTCTGAGAATCCTTCCTCGGCTTCCCTGCGAGGAAGAAAACCCGGAACCAACAGTTTAATAGTAGTAGTTTGTAGTAGTAAGATTCGGCTTCTGCATAAAGCGTCATGTTACCGTGGACACGCCTATTCGAATAGATTAAACTCCTTGCACGGGTGCACTACTATTTAGCCTGCACGCTCGGATCTCCAGTGTGGCGTATACCTTGTTAGGGAACACCCCATTGAAGCTATCCGACATGCCGCACCCCATCCGAGGCTCAACAGAGAGGTCATCCGCCAGACTAAATCCTATGCACTCAGGGGTCTAGGTCCCTCACCCTTCCACGCTCCTGCATGGTGCGATTCTGCCCGGTGAAGCAAAAGAAAATATACCATGCAGCAAAAAGACACACCACTTCCTGGAAATCAGGCCGCAAAGCTGCTGACGTCTGAAGAGCTTTCGGACAAACTACGACGCGGAGGGCCCACACCATAATCCCACGTGTACGTAGTGCGTACAGGCCTTTGTGGCCTCTCAAGTCATCCACCGCACCATTAGTCATTTTATTATTATCTCGCGGACAACCGTTGTCGTTGCCCGGCTAGTAACACAACAGACAACGAACAACAGCGAGGACCACCAGTACGTCGGGGCCTGCCTTGTCGTCCCGTCAAAGCGCTGCGGTTACTAACAAGGTGAACCGTCTCCTTACCTTATCTCTCTTGTGCTCTTGGGAGAGCTCGACTTTCGTGGTTTGGTAACTCTCGCGTAATACGAGTAGGGGCCAAGCATGCCAGTACGTCGGTCGTACCCCCCCCCCCTTCGTTCCCATCGCAATACCGCTCGCGGGCACCGCTGGGTCGCCTGACTCTTACCTTTAAGGACAGCCGCAGTTCAAGACCCTAGGGCCTTAGGCGGTGTTTGCATTGTACCGTACCTGTGCAGTTATATATATTTTGTATCCGTGTTCACTCCCAGAGTGATCACGATGAGCTATCTAATCCTAGTTGACTAACAATGCGCAGGGCTCACTACTGAATATTGCATAGTTATATTAGGCATCATAGGATAAAGGAAAGTACATCAAGGGGCGACAAAAACAAGCTATGCAATAGAATAGATTGTAACATAGCAGTACAAATAACAATGCCTAGTGCATGAAATGTACGGAAAAGATAGGTGATATCTGGGGAAGGAAAATGGATCTACTTGCTTGGAAGCTCGACGGTAGGGGTACTGTCGCCGACGACGTAGTCGTACTCAGCAGCGGTGTAGTCACGGGAAACAATGGGGTCTGTCGGAGAATAATGGGGGGAGAAACAATAAATATTAAAGCAATCATATGCAAACAGATGCACAGATCACTCGCAAATTACATCGCAAACAGGCATCAGCAGCAAAATACATAAAGACTTAGAAAAATTCACAGAGGCTAATCCATAAAAAAAGGACCTCACCCCCTGGGCCGAGCCCGTCTGGCCCGTGGTGGGCTGGCTGCTGGTGGTGGCCTGGGCCGTGCGGGGCAGGCCGTGGCCGCGCTGCTGCTGGGCCGGCCCACATGCCCACGGTGGAGGCAGCGCGTCCCCGTCCCGATCCCGATCGGGGATGGCAGCGGCGCTCGGCGTCAACGCCGGCGAGGAAGGTGGCGAGGGGAGGCGGCGCAGGTCGAGGCCGGGCAAGGGCGGATCCCGGGCGGAGCAGCGTGGATCCGGCGTTGGAGGGGTTGCCGGCGTCGTGGTCTCCGGGCGCGGCGGCAGAGCTCAGCCGTGGCCCTCGGGATGGCCATGGCGGGCAGTCTATTCCTGCAGGGGAGAACGAGAGGGAGGTGAGGGAGGAAGAGGAGAAGAGAGGGAGGCGCGGAGGAGAGGGAAAGAGAGAGGAGAAGGAAGGGCGCGGGCGGGAGCTGGGTGGCCGGGGCGACTCCGGTGGCCGGCCGGCTGGCTGCGGGAGGCGGCGGCGCGGTGAGGAGAGAGGAGAGAGGTAGGAGACTAGACGCAATCTGGGCCGTTGGATCTCCGGATCTGACGGTCCTGAACTCATTGGGCAGAAAATTGGACGAAAATGGGGGTATTTTTGGAGCAATGTGGAGGGGTGGCTGCAATTTTGTGGCTAGGGAAACCCTAGAAAGAGGTGGGAGTGTGGTGGTCTTTATATAGCCCAGGTGGCTGACAGTTCGCAAAAACATCCCCGGTTTTCCTCTTGCGCGCACGGTGCTCACGTTTCTGACCGCCGGGGGTCCGCAGGACCTCCGATTTGGGTAAAACTTCGAGCTGCATGACCAGCGCGTCGAGCCGGCGGCGTTCACCTCGCGCTGGAACCGTTCCGAGAACACTTTCCGGCGCGCTATAAAAATAACCCGTTTAATTATTAAACGGGGTTTTTCGTTCCGTTGGCTGCGGCTGGTCTCGTGCGGTTTTCGCGACGGTGATCGGGTGAAACCCGGTGTCGCAAAGGTCGAGTGTCAGGGTGGAAAGGGTCAGTCTCCGTCCGGTACGAGATAAGAGGGGGAAAAAACAATCGCCGATCGATAAATCGGGGATGCAAACACCGCAAACAAATCAGACAATCAAACAATTCACACCGAAAACAATTTTTTTTTATTTTTGTGAAATCTGGGCTGTTACAGAGTTCCAGGCCTCCCAGAGCCTCATTTCTTCACCACGAGGCGCCCAAAACACCCCACACTCTTTTCCCCTCTTATCTGTCCCCTGCCGCTCTTTCTCTCTCGTTGTAAAACTTGTTCCACCCGAGAGCGCCTTCGCTCGTCGGCACGCCCCGCTGTGGTCAACGGCCCTACAAAACCCCGATTAGCTATCCATAGAGCTCGCCTCCGTCGTCTTCATCGCCCTGGAGGAGTCCACGAGCCAGATCGTCCCCGAGCGGACACAGTCGACCTCGATACGCCGCCGGACCCGCGAGACCTCGCCAGAAAAATCGCCGCCGTCATCGCCTCCCCTACAACCCCGAGGTTACCCTAGAGCTTCTTTTACCCTCTTTCCGAGCTCGAAGCCGCGCCCCAGTCACCGTTTTCATCACCGCCATGAGCACGCCTCTACGGGGCTCATCGCCATCAATGCTCCGGTGCCTCTCGAGGTAGCCCGCGTGCACCAGCCGACGTGCGCAATCAAGGGCGACCCCCTGGTGCCCTCGACTCGCTATTTGGTGTCCAACACCGCCGTCCAGGAGAGCCCCACCGTGTTCGTTTTTGCCGTCGTTGAGCCACCGGCCAATGTCGACGTAGCCCCAGTTAATTAATTCTAAACACCTTGCTAATGACCTCCCCTTTAGCCACTGATAGTGGGCCCCCGTCCCTTTTAATTAACCCAACATTTTAATTAAACGGGTATTAAACCCCTGAGTCATTAACAGCCGGTCCCCAGTGGTCAGTTGACCAGTCGACCCCCCTGACAAAGTGCTAACGCAAGCTTGACACAATAATTCCTTTTCTATTTATCAGTATAATCAAGAAAATACCCGAAACTTCAATAAATCTTAGTAAATCAACCGTAACTCCAAATGAAATGATTTTTATATAAAAATTCATCATAAAAATGCAAGGATTGTGAATATGCAATTTTTTCCATGACAAACCACTTTAAAGTGGAGGAACAGAAGAGAATGCATATTTGGATCATTTGAAAATCATATATGGAGTTTGAATTTGCAAATCAATTGCAATACACTTCATTTAAATAGAATCTTGAACACTTCAGCACCATATACATCATATACATCATGTTATCACAACCATATCATGTGCTTGAGCATTGTACATTCGTTGGTTGTGTTCCCCTTTGTTGGTGATTGCTTCGATAACAGTGTTTCCGAGTCGGACTACGTCCCAGTGATAGAAGATCGGTAACCCAAGTATCGTCAGCAAGGCAAGAAAACCCCATTTATCATGTCGATAAAAACCCAATTCCCTGTCATTCTCGCTTATGCATATTTAGGATGTCACCATGATACATTTCTACCGTATAGTTGAAACTATTACTTTGCATGACCTGTCATTTTTTCACAGTAGTAAGAAAACCACATAGTTGACCGGTCTATTCCAGGAGTCACACTAGTTCAGGCTTTCCATTTGGCAAATGCATAGAAAAAGAGTGAGTCAAATGTTGCATCATTTAGATATGTGGGTGGATCTGTGAGACAGTGAAACCATCTTCTCGGATGGCGTCTCAGTTGCCTACATTGTTTGAGTCCATAACGTTGATCCGGTCGGACTCTCGAGCGGGATCTAACTCAGATAGTCGACTCCTGGAATAGACCGGTTGTGGGCAAAGTGTCATGGTGAACATCCTCGTCGGCCGCCCTTGAATGGTGACGAGTACTTGGCGGTAATTGATGGTCATGTGTGTGTAGTTTACACCCCTGCAGGGTTAACAAAACTATTCGAATAGCCGCGTCCGTGGTAATGGACTACTTGGAGACCTATGCTTGATTATTAGACAACTTCAATGGTTACTCTAAAAATTTCCAAGATAAGTGTGAGTGCTATGGATTGATTTCTCATGGGAATTCGAGGAAGTATGCATAGTGGTGTATTGATTGGGAGTCTTGGATAGTTGGACTCGAGTACATTCCTTACCTCATTCTGGTAATCCTAGTTCAGGTTAGACAAGTCAAAGTTGGCACTTCTGCATTACAAACCCCACCTCCCTTTGCCTTAAACCTTGAGCATGAGTAGTGTAGTTCTGATGTAAGTTTCTTTGAGTACATCTTTGTACTCACCTTTGCTTATTTTATGTTTTAGAGACGAGACCACTGGCCCTGATGGTGCCTCTACCTCGAGCTCGACGCCGACTAAGTCGTATAGTTCCAGACAACAGCCTGGTTCCTTTGGAGGGTCATTGTATTTTCTTTCAGGCTTCTTAAGACATTTGTTAAACTTGTCTTTACTAAGACATAATTTGATTCCGTTGTTGTTTGACGTAATTTTGGATCACAGTCATATGATCTCTACTTGTAATACAACTACTACGTCTGCTCAGTTTAGTAGATGCAATAAACTCTATGTTATACACTTGGCATGCATGCTGCGTGTATGTTTATATCGTGCATGTCATGTGTGGGGTTCGATAGCTTGGTTGTGTTATCGCTAGCGGTCTTTCTTACAGCAAGATGGCCCTGAGTTGTGAGCAAGTCGGAGCATCGCGATGCGATTGCGCGTATGGATATGTACTCATCCGATCCCGTTACGTGTCACACTTCGTTGTACGATCGAGCCCGCTCGAGACCCCGACTAAGTGAATTGGGTCAGAGTTGTTTATGTAAATGTTATGGTGCAGTTGGCAATATGGTTGAGGCGACTTGTCTATGACTATGAGATTTCACCAGCCATAAGCATTTAGACTTATGAGCACACGATGAGGACCCATTTCAGTTGATCAACCGGGCCTGAATGGGATGCCCCTCACGTTCGAGCTTTCCAAGAGTGTCTTGTACTTGTCCTTGTCTGCTTATACAAGTGGGTATGGCTCTCGAATCTCCATATGATTGCATTGTTGCTAGAATTACATACTCATATTTTGGGTCCCGACAGACTTGGTATCCGACCAGGACTGTCTGTAGGACTATCAAACATTGGCCGATGTCGAGTCTAGCATTCTATAGTTATATAGTTACTCGGGTATAAGGGAAGAACGTAAGACTTCTTTTTTCTCCTTACCCTCATTTATCTGAGTTCTGAGTCATTCTTATCTTGTTCTACGGGAAGATAGTACTAGGCTCTTCTTTGTCTCTACTAGGACATCTCGTTGATTGCTTCTCTATAGCTGTAGGAATGTTGTGTTCTTCTAGAGTAATCATTCCGTATGTTTCTTAGGTAAGTGATGTCCGTTATCTTGCTGGTTGTATCATTTTTTCATCTCGGTATGCTGTCCGATTCAATCTAGGAATTCTTGTTGAGGAGCACCCGATATCTAGAATCTGATGTTGATGCATTTGCAAATATTTCTTCTCACTTCAGATGTCTTTTAGCCAGAGTAACCATGCTAACCATTGTGTTAGGGTACTTTGTTACTCCAGCATATCTGTTGTAGTTCTTAGGGAGCCATGATCATCCACAAGAAAACCACCCAGTAATCAGCTCCATATGTATATAGTTTTACCCGTGTGATGAATCTAGCCACCATTCTCGAAACAGTTCCTACATGCCATTCATTAGTAGCCACTCCTCCATGAGGATATTGTATGACTTATTCTAGAAGTTGTTCCTTATGGACCCTTTGTGCCCCAAAGTCCGACCTTTACTTGATGACCATATCGATGCTACTTTGAAGCATGATTGTGGTATCTAGAACATCAAGGAGAACATTAGAAGCGGAGTGCTAAATGTCTCACCGTCAATCATCCAAACAAGTTATGTTGGCAAGCATCTTGCTATACCAAGAAAACAAATCTAAGAAGGTGTTATCTTCCTTTGCATCTGCATCACCCGCATATATTCATCTTGGTTGTATGAAGTGTTACCAAGATCCTTGGCACAGATTTGGTTAAGCCATATGAATGTGGAATGCTCAAGCTATAGAAAACATGCTCAACCACTAGGTTATATCCTTCGGTGTGAAATGGGATTGTGCCTCATCGTTTGCCGAATTATCTCTGTAACCATATTTCCATTCAAATTAGAGAATGCCATTCTTTCATAGTCCTTCAACGATCGTTTTCGAATGCCTTAGTCTGGTGCAAGAAACTTCTATGATCATTGTATCAAAAGTTATTATTTTTGCCTGACTTAGGAGATATTTCTTGACTCACCTCCCCTAAGGTGTCTCGTTATGGTATCAAGGGCAACCTAAATCCTCGCTACTTTGAAAACTTGTTCACTATCTACTTAAGCGTGGAATTTTTGCCTACCAAATTGAAACTCCCCTACCCCCTTCCATCATTTTGAATGTGTGTCTTGTGTCTCAACTCAAGAGATGTTTTATATCTCATTCCATGAGTTGATGATGACGTTCTAGATCTTCTTGAAGATGCATCCTTGTAGATTTTCCCTCCTCCCGGCGGCCTCTGAATCTCGGGACGAGATTCTTTTCAGTGGGGGCGAGTTTTCACAACCCTAGTTTAGGTATGTGCTAGGATTCAAGTGCTTCATTACATCATGTAAAAATTTCAACAAGACATTGTAAATGGGGAAAGATAAAAGCCCCAAATGAATTTATTCAAATGGCCAGACAAAAAGTGCTTTCAAAAATCATTTTGGACTTTTTGAAAAGTCTTATAATTGAGTGTGATCACATATCAAGTGACATGGATTAAATAACATGCTCACTGGGTTTTCAAGAAATCTAGAAGTGCATTGGAAATTAAATCAAAACACTATTTGGATTTGAATTCAAATATTTTGAATTTCAAAAAACTTCAAATCTTGGGAGTGGCTAGTTACATGTCACATAAGTCCAAGATAAAGTTTTGGGGTTTTATAAAATTCCTTGGTATTTCTTTATCAGAGAAAACAGAATTACAGAAAGATAAAACAGAGAAAGTTTTGGGGCTTACCTGTTTATGGCCCAACTTACCTACAGCCCGGCCCAGGCCCACCTCTAGGCCTTGTCGTCTTCCTCCCTGGGCAGCGAAGCTGCTCGGTGGCGAGCTGGGAGCACGGTCGAAGCCACCTCGATGCCCATGGAGTTCCAGGCCTCCAGAGCCTCATCTCTTCGCCACGAGGATGCCCAAAACACCCTGCACTCTTTTCCCCTCTTCTTTGTCACCTGCCGCTCTCTCACTCTTGCCGAAAAAAGTGTGCCCCCTGAGAGCGCCGCCGCTCGCCGTCACGCCCCACCGTGGCCAACGACCCTACATAACCCCGACGAGCTGTCAATAGAGTTCGCCTCCGTTGTCTTCATCGCCTTGGAGGAGTCCACGAGCCAGATCGTCCCCGAGCGGACGCAATTGACCTCGACACACCACCCGACTCGCAAGACCTCGCCGGAAAAATCGCCGCCATCAGCCCCTACCCTGCAACCCTGTGGTCACCCTAGAACTCCCGGTGAGCTCCGCTTCTTTTCCTCTCTTTCCGAGCTCGAAGCCGTGCCCCAGCCATCGTTTGCATCACGGCCGTGAGCACGCCGCCCCAGGGCTCGTCGTCGGCCATGCTCCAGTGCCTCCCCGAGGTAGCCCGCTTGCACCAACCGACGTGCGTGAGCAAGGAAAACCCCCTGGTGCCCTCGTATCGCTATTTGGTCGCCAACATCGCCGTCCAGGAGAGCGCAGCCGTGTTCGGTGTCGCCGGCGTTGAGCCGCCGGCCACTTCCGACGTGGCCCCAGTTAATTAACGCTAAAAACCTCGCTAATGACCCCCCTTTAGGCACTGATAGTGGCCCCCCGTCCCTTTTAATTAAACCAACATTTTAATTAAACGGGTATTAAACCCCTGAGTCATTTACATCCGGGCCCCACTAGCCAGTTGACCATTCAACCCCCTGACGCAGTGCTGACACAAGCTTGACGCGGTAATTCCTTTTCTATTTATCAGTATAATCTAGAAAATACCAAAAACTTCAATAAATCTTAGTAAAGCAATCATAACCCCAAATGAGATGATTTTTATATGAAAAATCTGCATAAAAATGCAAGGATTATGAATATGCAAAAAAAATTCATGAAAAACAACTTTAAAGTGGAGGAACAGAAGCAAATGCATATTTGGATCATTTGAAAATCATATATGGAGTTTGAATTTGCAACTCAATTGCAATACATTTCATTTAAATAGAATATTCAACACTTCAGCACCATGTACATCATGTTATCACAACCATATCATGTGCTTGAGCATTGTACATTCGTTGATTGTGTTCTCCTTTGTTGGTGATTGCTTCGGTAACAGTGTTTCCGAGCCAGACTACGTTCCAGTGACAGAAGACCAGTAACCCAAGTATCGTCAGCGAGGCAAGCAAACCCCATTGATCATGTCGATAAAAACCCAAGTCCCTCTCATTCTCGCTTATGCATGTTTAGGATGTCACCATGATACGTTTCTACCGCATAGTTGAACCTATTCCTTTGCATGACCTGTCATTTTGTCACAGTAGTAAGAAAACCACAATCCTAGCAGATCTAGGAGTTGAATGTTGATCATGTGGCCCCTGCAACTATTACTGCTTATTGCATGCTTAGAGTGTTACAATGAGGTTACTCTTATGTCAGTCGGGATGGTCGTGATCATGTTTATGATGGTGGTAACGTGTTGGTGAATTTGACCTAAACAAGGTGAACGATGAGAGGCTGTGTAGGAGTACACAGTGGGTTGTCCCATTGAACACCGCTTTAGGTCTGAGTTCTTGTATGGTAATCCAGGACAAAGAGTACAAACACACATTGGGCTCATTGACCCCTCTCGGCCTATTAACTCATTCTGTGTTGAAGTCCAGGAGTCACACTAGTTCAGGTTTTCCATTTGGCATATGCATAGAAAAAGAGTGAAAGGTTGCACCATTTATATATGTGGGTGGATCTGTGAGACAGTGAAACCATCTTCTCGGATGGAGTCTCGGTTTCCTACATTCTCTGAGTCCGTAATGTTGATCCGGCCGGACTCTCGAGCGGGATCTAACTCAGATAGTCGACTCCTGGAATAGACCGGTTGTGAGCGAAGTGTCGTGGTGAACATCCTTGCCGGAACCCCTTCAATGGTGACGAGTACTTGGCGGTAACTGATGGTCATGTGTGTGTAGTTTACATCCCTGCAGGATTAACAAAACTATTCGAATAGTCACGTCCATGGCAATGGACTACTTGGAGACCTATGCTTGATTATTAGACAACTTCAATGGTTACTCTAAAATTTTCCAAGATAAGTGTGAGTGCTATGGATTGCTTTCTCATGGGAAGTCGAGGAAGGATGCATAGTGTTGTATTGATTGGGAGACTTGGATAGTTGGACTCGAGGACGTTCCTTACCTCATTCTAGTTATCGTAGTTCAGGTTAGCCAAGTCAAAGCTGGCACTACTGCATTACAAACCCCACCTCCCTTTGCCTTGAAAATTGAGCATGAGTAGTGTAGTTATGATGTAAGTCTTGTTGAGTAGGTCTTTGTACTCACCTTTTCTTATTTTATGTTTTAGAGACGATACCACTGGCCCTGATGGTGGCCTCTACCTTGAACTCGACGCCGACTAAGTCGTATAGTTCCAAAAGGCAGCCTGGTTCCTTTGGAGGGTCATTGTATTTTCTTTCAAGCTTCTTAAGCCATTTGTTAAACTTCTCTTTACTAAGACATAGTTTGCTTCCATTGTTGTTTGATGTAATGTTGGATCATAGTCATGTGATCTCTTCTTGTAATTCAACTACTACACCTGCTCGGTTTACTAGATGCAATAAAGTCTATGAGTTTGTAGAGTTCATGTTGTGTTACCTACTGTTATACACTTGGCATGCATGCTACGTGTATGTTTATATTGTGCATGTCACGTGTGGGGTTCGATAGATTGGTTGTGTTCTCGCTAGCGGTCTTTCTTACAGCCAGGTGGCCCTAAGTTGTGAGCAACTCGGAGCATCGCGATGCGATTGCGCGTAGGGAGATGTCCTGATCTGATCCCGTTACGTGTCACACTTCGTTGTATGATCGAGCCCTCTCGATACCCCGACTAAGTGAATCGGGTCGGAGTTGTTTGTGTAAATGCTATGGTTCAATTGACAATATGGTTGAGGCGACTTGTCTATGAGTATGGGATTTGACAACCCATAAGCATTTAGACTTGTGAGCGAACGATGAGGACCCATTTCAGTTGATCATCCGAGCCTGAACGGGATTCCCCTCACGTTCGAGCTTTCCGAGAGTGTCTTGTACTTGGCCTTGTCTGCTTAGACAAGTGGGTATGGCTCTTGGCTCTCCATATAATTGAATTGTAGCTAGAATTACATACGCATATTCCGGGTCCCGACATTGGGGGAGTTGATACGTCTAAAATGCATCACTATTTTATGTCATAATTTACCTCTATTCAATGATATATTTCATATTATGATGATGTTCTTATAGTGTTTTGGCTTGTTTTACACAATTTACAACTTTCCGGTGCCGAAACAGCAAACGCAGGAATCAGTGGGGAAAAGTGCACACAGAGTAGGCATATTAGCACATTTTCCAAAATGACCTGAAATTCATGGGGAAGAACTTTCTGAAGAAATTACGGAGTGTCATAAAATATGAGCCAGAGGGGGACCACCAGGCCTCCAGGCGGCCTAGTGGCGT
Organism: Bromus sterilis; assembly: GCA_950022295.1. Taxonomy (NCBI): domain Eukaryota; kingdom Viridiplantae; phylum Streptophyta; class Magnoliopsida; order Poales; family Poaceae; genus Bromus; species Bromus sterilis. Next base: position 278,879,634 of record OX465595.1, on the reverse strand, counting down.
GACCCCCCTTAGGCCGAGCCAGGTGGCCGCCTGGGAGGGGGGTCCGACCCCCGGGGCTCTCCTTTGGCCTATATGACCCCTGTAACCTAAAAACCCCAGAACAGAAGTTGTTTTCGGAGTTCCGCCGCCGCTTCGTGGCGGAAACCTACAGAGAAGAAAATACCTTTCCGGCGGGCAGATTCCGTAATTTCTTCATGAATTAAACCTACAGAGCCAAAAAAGGATTCTTAAAAAGACCCAAAAGATCATGTTTGATCACGCCCCAAAAATTCTGGTAGAACCGGAGAGAAAGTCCATCCGGACCAGGAGCCCAGTTAGGATTCATCCCCTTAATGATTTCAGCTATCTCACGCTCCTGAAACGGAGCCAAGAGGAAGTCGTTCTCCGCATCCGACACCTGGGCGTACCCCGCCCAAATATCACCACTGAGGGCGACTCCTCCACGCGGAGAATCGGAGAATAGGGACTTGTAGAAACCGTCCACATGGGCACGAATCTTAGCCTCAGACTGAAGGAGAACATCCCCCTCCCACATCAAAGGGATCGAGCACCGCCTGCGACGGCCATTTGCAATAGCTTTGAAGTAAGCTGTGTTGGCATTCTCGAATAGAGCCCACCTAACGGTGCCACGTTGCCACCAGTAGATCTCCTCCTGGCTGAAAATCGAGGTCAGCTCGTCCTCCAGAGCATAGCGCATGATCCACTCATCATCACTCAGACCAATACTGTCTTCATGGATGTCCAAGGCTTGAATATCGGACAGAAACCCCGCCTTACGCACCCTAAGATCTTTACCAATATTGGCACCCCAACCCTTCATGAACTGTCGAGCGCGCTTCGCCAGGAAGCTCGAAGTGTCCACCGCAGACATGGTTCAATGAGGTTCAATTCTGGCAGCCTGCCAATGGCTACAAACGGCCTCCCTAAAGCCGACCTGTTTCAACCAGAACACCTCAAATCGAAACCGGGGAGGGGGACGCGGACGATCCTCCACGGACGTGAGAAGTAAAGGTACATGGTCGGATCCAATCCGCGTGATCGCCAGCAACGACACCAATGGGAATTGCAGCTCCCAGGCAGGCGAAATCAACACCCTGTCGAGTACACACTGCGTAGGGAAAACCTGGCGGTTCGTCCAGGTAAACCGGGCTCCGGTCCGGTCTACATCCCGAAGGCCGTCCGTCGCGATACAGTCATTGAATCGCCGCATGCCGGGGACGTCCACCCGACTATTGCTCTTTTCACGCGGGTCTTTGATGAGATTAAAGTTGCCGCCCACCACCACCGGAAGGGTCGCTCGGACACCTCGGCATGCAGTTCCTCCAGGAACGCGCCAGAGAAACAATGATCCGCGGGGCCATATACCACAATGACCTCCCATTTGAAATTGACCGCACGCTCGTACAATTCCATACTAACAAAAAATTCACTGCGATCCATACTTCCCACCTCAAAGGTTTCAGCCTTCACCCCAAGAAGAATGCCACCCGAGTGGCCAGCCGCCCCCCAGAAGGAAGACAATGCCACGCAAAAAGATGTCTGCTTAGGCCCTCTAACTCGGGCAACGAGAACTCCGTTCGCATGGTTTCCTGAATGTCGATCAAAGCTACATGTTCATTGCGCATGTACTCAATCAACTGGCGACGTCGGCCATCATGGCCGAAGCCTCGCAAGTTCCAGAACAAGGCACAAATCGAATCAGTTGGGTGCCCCGCCAGTCGGGGGCACAAGAGTACTAGACGCCCGCTGCAGCAGCGCAGTACGAGATCAAGTCCTACACCGCGGCGTTAGAGGAGCCTCCTCCTCTCTTTCGCGGCCTCCACTACCAACCCTAGCACCCACACGAGCCCGCGCCTTCGCCAACTTTCCATCCAAAATCTTCTTAGCGCGAATGGCGACAATCTGTTCCAGGGAAAGACCCTTCTCCCCGTGAAACACAATTGTCGAACTCCCTGGCCACCTTAGCCAGGTGGCCAAGAGGAACAAACTCTAAAGCATAAAATGAAGATAAAAGAAGATCAGATGAGGTCGTACGAGGCTCAAAGTTGCGCACATCGATCCGACGCTGTGCGAGCTCAACCACAGACGGAGAAGTCCCATCAACTGGCTTGGACGCCTGCAAGCGAGCGCTGCGCTGAAAAAGAGGGGCCGGCGAGGAAGACGAGCGTGCCGGGAGACGTCCCTTGGGCCGCGCGGGAGGCAGCCTGGCCGGTGGTGGAGAAGGTGCCACTTGCTCCCCGATCGACATCCACCTCAGGCGCCAAGGACCCTGGAGCCACCTGCTCCAGGGCAGAAGCACTCCCAAACATATAAATTGGTACGCACACATTTGAATGAAAAACGACGAGTTAAATACTCCCTCCGTTACTAGATATAAGGTGTATCAGTTTTTGAGAAAAAAATTCGAAATATAGGGTATATTACATTGCATCACTCATTTAGACAACTTTTTTAGAGATTTGATCATGTTTCCTTATTTTTTGTAAACCCCTCTATTTCCTCATGTCAATTAGGTAGGAGTAATCCCGATCAAACCTATAATTTTTTCTCAACATATATTATTTAATTTCTATGCAAAAAACTATAGATATAAACGGAGGGAGTATAATGCCCAGTCTATACAGCCGGAAGGAACCGAATAGATCCAAACAACCGTTGAAAGATGCCCTAAAACCAACCCGGCAACATGCGGTCGTCTGGGTGGGGTCTAGCGCACCGTCCGTCCCGCGTCACGGAGCGCGAGATATTTTGTGGCGAATCCGGTAATTAAGCACCAACGTCGTGCCCCTTGTCTCCTGCGTGCCCATAAAAACAACACTAAGACTAGTTGTCTGCAAAATATCTCTCACCTTCTCTCTTCTTGTGCATCACCAGCAATTCAGCAGCGGCATCTACATTTCCATCCCAGGTATAGAGCTCGAGAGCATGTTTGATGGGGCCGCCGTCGTGGCAGTCAAGAGGATGAGGATGTGCGGCATGGAGGAGGAGGAGGAGGAGGAGGAGGAGGAGGGGATGGAGGCGGCCGGGGAGGAGGGAAACGGTGGGTGGCTCTGGGGAGCGCCGGGGCTGGGGATGGGAGAGCAGACAGCGGCGGCGATCGTGGTGGCAGACGCGGTGGAGCCCGACTTCCCCGTCATCTACGTCAACGCCGCCTTTGAGGCCGCTACGGGGTACCGCGCGCACGAGGTCCTCGGCCGGAACTGGTGAGCGCTCCACAATAAAGGATTTTAATTCGCGTTCGTGCAATTCGTTTTCACTCCCTCGGTTCTGAAATAAGTGTCTCAACTTTGGTGTGTGGTCGTAATGCCAGTGCAAAGATAGTTAGTACTCGCTGTGTTCATGATTTTGAGACAGGGCAGGCTATGGTTTCAGGAGTGCCTTCTTTTAGGACCATGCCTGTAGCTATTTACTAGTATTACCTGTTTGTTACTAAGTTGGTATTGCACTCTTGTTTTATTCTATGTTGTGCATCATATTTCTTGTTGGCCAGTCATCACTCTTCTATAAATTATCTATAGGATAGAAGGCGGTTGCAATATTCATACATGTGAATGAGCTTCTTTATTGTTATTTGATAAAAGAAGATGTGTTAAAAAGAAACAATGATTTAAGTTGCGTAGATATATAATAAATTTTATTTTTGGATAGTTTCGACCAGGCAATCAATGGCAACCATCTTAAATTGATTCATCGGATTTAGAAATTGTCGTTTGTAGATTGACATGGCCTCAAAGTGCATCTTTGACCACTAATTACTCTTGCAGCATGCTTAGAAAAACTCAAATAAATTAGTTATCATGAAAGCACTTACCATGATAAATTTAGACACATGATTTGGGAGTATGTCATCTGAATAGTACTACCTTTGTACCAAAATGTAAGATCTTTTTTGTTTTGCATAGGGCATAAAAAACGTCTTACATTTTGTTACGGAGATAGTATTTCTTAAGATATCCCTACTCAACGTTTAATTTCACTTTCTCTATGTCCTAAACGATTTGGGCCAAACTAACTTTCACATTTGAGAAAAAGTACTAAAATAATATCAGTGCTAGTTTTGAGCCTTATGCTTATTAATGTTGGTTAAGATTGATAGCAGGCATGCCAATGCAAAGGAAAATATGCCAAGTTGTTCGACTCAGGCTTTTAGTTTTACTTGCTACTGGAATTTATTTATGGGTGCCTTAAATTTTGCTAACCTTTTGATTTGTTCCAATCATCAACCGTGTCTTACTTGAATTAAGCTAACAATTTAATGGCACATTTGACAGAGGGCCTAGTGAACCTTCTCACATTACTCTGTTGACTCAACTTTATTTTCAGCCGATTCCTACAATTTCGGGATCGATGCGCCCAAAGACGACATCCCCTTGTCGATCCAATGGTTGTTTCAGAGATGCGACGATGCCTCAGTGATGGAATCGAATTCCAAGGTGAACTACTGAATTTCCGGAAAGATGGCGCTCCACTGAACAACCGGTTAAGGCTCATTCCAATGCATGGGGATGACAGCTCTTTTACGCACATTATTGCGATCCAGTTGTTCTCTGATGCTAACATCAATCCCAGCAACATATCTTACCCAGTGTATAAACCACAGTCCAGCCATAGGCTCAGCATTCAAGATATGAACCGGGCTTCTCATGAGCACTATCCGGAAGTCCAATGTTCAGAATACTGCGGTGTCTTCCAACTCTCGGATGAAGTTCTGGCTCATAATATTTTATCTCGCCTGTCACCGAGAGATGTAGCTTCAGTTGGATCGGTCTGCACTAGAATGCATCTGCTAACCAAGAATGATCATCTGAGAAAAATGGTCTGCCAAAATGCGTGGGGAAGAGATGTCACTTGCAGGCTTGGGACGAGCACCAAGATGTTAGGATGGGGTCGTCTTGCAAGAGAGCTAACAACTCTTGAGGCAGCCTCTTGGAGGAAGTTCACAGTTGGAGGACGCGTTGAGCCATCCCGATGCAATTTTAGTGCCTGTGCTGTGGGCAACCGCCTCGTCCTTTTTGGCGGTGAGGGGGTTAACATGCAGCCTATGAATGACACCTTTGTGCTGAACCTGGAGGTTGCAAAGCCAGAATGGTGCCGTGTCAAGGTTTCTGCCTCCCCACCTGGCCGCTGGGGCCATACACTCTCATGGCTAAATGGCTCATGGCTGGTAGTATTTGGAGGTTGCGGACAGCAAGGTTTACTGAATGATGTCTTCGTCCTTGACCTTGATGCTCAGACTCCGGCTTGGAGGGAGGTTGCTAGCGACGGCCCGCCACCGCCACGGTCTTGGCATAGTTCATGCACTCTGGACGGTTCTAAACTTGTTGTGTCAGGGGGGTGTGCTGAGTCCGGTGTGCTTCTAAGTGACACATTCCTGCTTGACTTGACGAAGGAGAAACCAGCATGGAAAGAGATTGCGACATCCTGGTCATCCCGCCTTGGCCATACCTTGTCTGTTTATGGTAAGACTAAAATGTTTATGTTTGGTGGATTAGCAAAGAGTGGCTCGCTCAGGCTGCGCTCCAGTGATGCCTACATAATGGATGTTGGTGAAGAGAATCCACGATGGAGGCAGTTGGTGACAACTGGGTGTCCAAGCGGTGGTCCGCCGCCAAGGCTTGATCATGTCACTATAAGTCTGCCCTGTGGAAGGATCATCATATTTGGTGGCTCAATTGCCGGGCTGCACTCACCTGCTGACCTATTCTTGCTTGATCCAGCTGAGGAAAAACCCACATGGAGAATCCTGAACGTCCCCGGGCAGGCACCCAAGTTCGCTTGGGGACACAGCACCTGCGTGGTTGGCGGGACTAGGGTCTTGGTTCTTGGTGGACACACTGGAGAGGAGTGGATTCTGAATGAGTTCCACGAGCTCTGCCTCGCAAGCAGGCCTGATGATGATGGGTGATTCTGTCAATGTCCCATGCTGAGTTCTGTACAAAAATATGAGTGCAAAAGAATGTGGAAAAAGTTTTTTTACATGCTTATGTAGAACGGTTTTGCTAAGTAGCATGTACATGAGATTTAAGGATGTCACATGTACTGGGCTAAACCGTTTAATTTGTGCGTGTTTTTTTATTGCCCGCGCACCTAGCTCACGTTCCTCGCTCTGAGATTATGTCAGATTGTGTTCGCTGGGCCAAACCAATGACAGTGTATTTGCACTTTGTGTGAACATTACATTGCACGAAAATGAAAGGAAAGATGCGGAGGCTTATTTGTGTATCTAGTCAATCAAGAAATTGTTGGATGGCTGCATGTATTTTTTTCCTTGTCTTTACTCTTTTGTCATTTTTGTTTTCTTTTTTCTTTCTCTTTTTTCATTTATTTGTTTCAAATTTAGTTTTTCCAAAAATTATGATTTTTTATTTTCTCCTTTTCAATTTTGTCTTTTCCTTGTTTACTTTTTATTTTAAAAATCATGATTTTTTTAAAATGATTTAGCAATGTCTCATCTAAGTTCCTGATTGTTCGAGTTGTGGCTGTAAATGTTGCAGATTTAGCAATGTCTCATCTAAGTCGGATGCAATATTATTGCTTCTGACTTTTTTTTGTTCGTCCAAATTGCAAGTCGGCAACTGATTTCGACCTTTTTTTTCTATCACAGTTGTTGCAGCTTTCATCATCAACCTTTTTTTTTTTCTTTCGTCCAGTTGCATGTTCACCATCGACTTGCAACTGGATTTGACTTTTTTCTGCCTCAGTTGCAAGTTCACAACTGACTCGCAAGTTGGTTCAATTTTTTTCTTCATATCGGTTGCAACTTCAAACATCGACTCTTTTTCGGCCTAGTTACAAGTCCATCATCAACTCACAACTGAGCTGGATTTTTTCACACCCAGTTTCAACTCCCACCATCGGCTTTTTTTTTGTCCAGTTGAAAGTTCACCATCGAATCGCAACTCGGCTGACTTTTTCCCCGCCCAGTTGTAAGCACACTACTAACTTGCAACTTGTCTGACTTTTTTTCTTGTACTAGTTACATCTTCACCATCGATTTGGAACTAAGCTCGACTATTTTTCCGCCCCAGTTGCATGTTCACCACCAACTTGCAAATGATTCTATTTTTTCCACCCAGTTGCAAGTCCAACACCGACTTGTAACTGGGCTCGACTTTTTTCTCTATTCAAGTTGCAACTCTCACCTTCTCCTTTTTTCCACCACAGTTGCAAGTTTACCATCAACATGCAATTGGGCCCGACCGTTTTTAACCGCCCCAGTTGCAAGTCCATCACCGACTTGTAACTAAGTACATTTTTCCACCCCAGTTGCAAGTCCACCACTGACTTGCAACTGGGCTAGGCTATTTTTTTTACAACTCAAGTTTCAATTCCACCATCGATTTGCAATTGGGCCCGACCTTGTTTAACCGCCCCAGTTGCATGTTCATCACCGACTTATAACTAGGTCCTTTTTTTTCGGCCCAATTACAAGTCCACCACCGACTTGCAACTGGGATCAGCTTTTTTTTCCTAGCTCAAGTTTCAATTCCACCACCGATTTGCAACTGGGCTCAACCTTTTTTCACCGTCCAGTTGCAAGTCCACCACCGACTTGCAACTGGGATCGGATTTTTTTCCCAGCTCAAGTTTCAATTCCACCACCGATTTGCAACTGGGCTCAACCTTTTTTAACCGCCCAGTTGCAAGTCCACCACCGACTTGTAATTGAGTCCATTTTTTTTCGGCCCAGTTACAAGTCCACCACCAACTTGCAACTGGGCTCGACTTTTTCCCCCGCTCAAGTTTCAATTCCACCACCAATTTGCAAATGGCGCCCAACTTTGTTTCCACCAGTTGCAAGTCCATCATCGAGTCGCAATTTGGCTTGACTATTTTTCCGTGCACATTGCAAGTGCACCAACGACTTGCAATTGGCCCCGATCTTTTTTCCTATACAAGTTGCAACTCACACCATTGACTTTTTTTCGCACCACAGTTTCAAGGCCACCATGGACTCGCAACTACGCTCGACTTTTTTGGTCCAAGTTGCAACTGCACCACCAACTTGCAACTAGCCCTGATATTTTTCCTATACCAAGTGCAACTGCACATCCAACTTGCAACTAGCCCTGATATTTTTCCTATACCAAGTGCAACTCCCACGATCGACTATTTTTCTGCCATGGACCAACTTTTTAAATACTTGATCAACATTTTTTCATAAAATTGTATATTTTTCTATTTAATTTAAAAATAAATGTTCAATATTTTCTTTGTATATGTTTAATTTTTTTAATACATGATTAGCAATTTTAAATACATCATCAATATTTTTTGCACATACGATTAACATTTTTTAAATACGTGATCAATATTTTTTCATAAATATTTGAATATATTTTGTATATAAGATAAACAAATTCCATACACATTTAATGTTTTTTCAAATGCTTGATTAACATTCATTAAATAACATAATTAATTGTGTCATACATAATGTATTTTTTGTATAGATGAGAAATATTTCTCTGATTTAATATTATAAAAATTCTTTATTAACAATTTTAACTGTTTATGAAAATTATTTAAATATATTTATTTATATTATTTTAAAGTACAAAAAAAATAAAAAATAAATGAAAAAGGATAAATAACGTGAAATAAACAAAAAAAACGAAGCTATGGCCACCCTCAAACTTGGGCCGGTCCAGCTTAATAACACGCTTAAAAAACTGGACGTAGCTTACCTGACAGTTTTTTTTCTGTGCGAAAAAAAACAAAAAAGCTAAACAAACAAATAATTAAAGCTAGTTTTTAGGCTAAATATAGTACATGTGACATAACTATGTAACATGTACATGAGCCCTAGACAGTCCCTATGTAGAAATAGTTTGTGTCTGAGAGTTACCGTGTTGTTTTCATATGATACGGTCATATGACAGAGATAAAGCAGGAGACAACTATATAACTCTTTAGTTCTTTCGTTGGTTGTAAATGCGTGTGCGCCATTATCTTTCCACTGCTATCTGCTCATGCGTGTATGTGGATTGTATTTATGTTATGCGATTCAGAAGGCATTGTTCGCTTAATACCAATCTCGTCGGGATCAGGCCCAAACCCCGTCGATCCGCATGGTTCTTGCCCTGGACAGGGTTGAATACCGTCCCGCCTTATTGATACGTCGAAAACGTATCTATAATTTCTGCTTGCTCCATGTCTCTTTTGTGTGATATTGCTATGATATTGATGCACTTCCATACACTTTTGATCATATTTGGACTAACCCATTAACTCAGTGCACCCCAGTGCCAGTTCCTGTTTTCTACTGTTTTTCTATTTCAGCTTCCCCCCATATTAAAAGTGCTCCAAAAATTCGGGAAAAATCCAATAAAAAATCAGCGCTTCTGAAGCTTCGGGAATCACCAAGGAGGGGCCAGAGGGGACCCACCAGGGCCCCAGGCGCCCTCCCGGCGCGCCCTAGGGTGGGGCTGCGCCAGGGAGCTGCCTGTACCCCTGGTGGCCCCCCCTGGCTACCCCCCTTCGCCCATATGTTCTCCGTGACGGGAAACTTCCGGGGAGAGAACCCTTTTTCGCGATCTCTCCTCTGTTCCGCCGCCGCCGCGCTTCCAAGATCGGGAGCACCAGGAGACCTCTTCCCGGCACCCTTCCAGAGGGAGGAACCACCTCCGGGAGCTTCTCCACCAACATGGATGCTTACCGGATGAACCGTGAGTAGTCCACCTTGGACCATGGGTCTATGATCAGTAGCTATATGATGTTCTCCTCCCCTCTTTGTTCTTCATGGTTTAGACCTCGTGAGATGCCCTACATGATCGAGGCACATATGTAATCTTTCTGCTGTTGCTATGCTGAGTTTGCTGGGATCTGATGGATTATGAGACTATGTTCAGATTGTGTTTGAGTAATATATTTGATTCTCCTCTTTTATATTTATGTTCTTGAGTAATTCTTGCATGTTCTCCATTGTTGTTTATTGCTTTGGCCAAGTAGTGGGTAGTGACTCCAAGAGGGAGCGTTATGGATGATTGTGGGTTCATGCCCCCCGATGACTAGCTTGAGTGACAGAAACATGAATCTAGGGGATGTGATGTTGCCACAAGGAAGAAAACAACGGTTCTTGTACTTGCGGGTGCAAGGATTGTTTACTTTACGCAAAGTTCTTTAATGCAGTTGTCTGTTGCTTTGAGTTTACACTTTGGGTGGGATTCGCAACTTAATACCAACGAAATGTTCTGGATAGATATCTCAAGGTGGATGATTAGTAGGTAGATGCAGATGGATCTCGGTCTACTTTTCTTGGCGTACCGCCCAAGCTTTTGAGCCTCTTCCTTTCTTTATAGCATAGTTAGCATTGGTTTGCGCACATAATCCTGTCAATTGCCCAGCTGTAATTGTTTACCTCGCATGGCTATTTTATCGTCTTTTGTGAGAGAGACATCACTAGTGAACATCATGGGATCCCGGTCCATATTTCCAATACTGTTTACACCCACTATTTATTTTCTGCTTTATTTAATTTTCCGTTGCTATCACTATCATTAATATCCCGTACGTTTAATCCTTTGTAAACAACAAGGCCAGAGGGATTGACAACATCTCTAAACTCGTTGGGAGCAAAGTTATCTGTTGTGTGTGTGCAGGTCCACGTCAACCGCCTACTACTGGCGCCGTTGTCACCTTCCTGTCGTTGTTGGATTCCTAACGGAGACAAACCTTGGTATCTTCACCGAGGGAAATTTGTTGCTGTCTACATCTCAACCTTCCACTTTGGGTAACCAACGAGGGGCGAGCAACTCTCGCGACATCAAAGCAATTTCTGGCGCCATTGCCGGGGACTCCACTCTTCAAGATAGGGGAGTTGCACACTACCTTTTATCTTTGTTTTTTAGTCTTGTTAGTTTACCTTTCAGTTTTTGCTTTAGTGTCCTTTATAAAAAATCAAAAAAATAGTTACCTTGCTTGCTGCTACTATGGGTTCCTCCGAGAACACCAAGTTGTGTGACTTCACTAGTCATAACAACAGTGACTTTATCTGCACTCCTATTGCTACACCTGCTACTTCAGCACCTTCTTATGAGATTAAACCTGCTTTGCTAAACCTTGTTATGAAAGATCAATTCTCCGGTGCTGGAGATGATGCTGCTTTGCACTTAAATAATTTTGTTGAGCTCTGTGATATGCAAAAGTACAAAGAAGTAGATGGTGATATTGTTAAGATTGAGCTTTTTCCTTTCTCCTTGAGAGGAGGAGCTAAAATCTGATTTCCATCCTTGCCTAGGAATAGCATAGATTCTTGGGATAAGTGCAAGGATGCTTTTAATGGGAAGTACTACCCCCCAGCTAAGATTATCCAATTGAGGAGTAATATTATGAATTTTAGGCAATTGGATAATGAACACGTTGCCCAATCTTGGGAACGCATGAAATCTCTTGTTAAGAATTTCCCTACGCATGGTTTGACTACTTGGATGGTTATCCAAACTTTTTATGCATGCTTGAACTTTACCTCGCGGAACTTGCTAGATTCGGCCGCGGGAGGAACCTTTATGTCAACAACACTTGGTGCTACCACAAAACTACTCGATGAGATGATGACCAACTATTCCCAATGGCACACCGAAAGAGCTCCAACAGGTAGGAAGGTAAACTCTGTCGAGGAGATCTCCTCCCTAAATGAAAAAGTTGACTTGATTATGTCTCTACTTACCAAGCAATCTCCTATTGATCCTCATGATGTTCCTTTAAACTCTTTGATTGCTCAAGATCAAGTAGATGTGAACTTTATCTCTAGAAACAACTTCAATAACAATGCTTATAGGAGTAATTTTGGTAGCAATCCTAGACCGTTCCCCTCCAACAACTATGGGAACAACAACACTTATCCTAGCACCAAGAACTCCACTTCTGAATTAGAGACTATGCTTAAAGACTTCATCGCTACCCAAAAAGCCTTCAACAAGAGTGTAGAGGAAAAACTAGACAAATTAGATAATCTCTCGTCGAGGGTAGACAATTTAGCCCATGAAGTAGAATTTCTTAAAATTAGAAATTCTCCTCTTGAGGAGAGGAAGGTCACTCCTATGAATGCTATTCAAGTGCAAATTAATGAAAACATTAGGATGATGGCTAAACTTAAAGAGAGATGGGTTAGAGAAAAGGAGGAAGAAGAAACTCCTATGACTATAGAAGCTACCAAACAAGTGAGCCTAAAGGACACCACTACCACTTTACTTGATAGTAGTGACCTTGATTTTGATAATTGCACCTTTCTGAAGTTATTCGTTTCCTTCACAAGATGTATAGAGACCCCCACACTAGCACACTTAATCTTGCTTTCACGGAGCATATCACTAATGCTCTCATTAAAGCTAGGGAGGAGAAGCTTAGGGTAGAAGCCTCCATACCTAGAAAGCTAGAAGATGGTTGGTATCCTATGATTAAAATTAAGTTGAATAACTTCTCTTGCTATGCTTTATGTCATCTTGGAGCTAGTACCTCCGTTATGCCCAAAATAATGTATGATATATTTGAATTGAAACCTTTTGATCCTTGTTCTTTTGGTGTTCGTCTTGTCGATTATTCCGTAAAGAAACCTTTGGGGAAGATCGATGATGTTCTTATCATTGTCAATGAAAATTATGTTCCCGTTGATTTTACTATTATGGACATTGAATGTGAACCTTCTTGTCCAATTATTTTGGGACGTCCTTTTCTTCGCACCGTGGGTGCTGTTATTGATATGAAAGAAGGGATTATCAAATTCCAATTCCCTCTCAAGAAGGGGATGGAACATTTCCCTAGGAAAAAGATTAAGTTGCCTTTTGAGTCCGTCACACAGGCTAGTTATTTTCTTGAAAATACTTGATCTATTGCATCAAGCCTAGCTAATGGCTTTAAAGAAGCACATTCGGGAGGCAGCCCGCAACGAATTTAGGTTTCCCTTTTTGTTTTTGTTCTATTTTTAGTGGTCTTGATGATTGTTACTACTGTACAAACATCATTGTATCTTTACTTTTCAAGCTTTGTGCCATTTATAGCCTCATATGACAAGGGAAGTGAAAGTTGTGACATGCTGTCCAGAAAACAGATTCTGTCCTCGTGACTGGAAAATTTTCAGAACAATCCCAGTTCATCTTTTTGAGCTGAAATTTTTACACAGCATGCTCTATACAATCACGGAACTTTCTTATGTTCTGAGTTTTTTGATTTGAGTTGCAGAAGTATCCCTAAAAAATTATTTACTACCTGCTAGTCTGTTTTTCACAGATTCTGTCCTGTTTTTCCTTTTCTTCGTTTTGCAAACCTTAAGCTTTCTTTTTCTTTGCAATTTTTTTGGAAATCTTGAGAAACAGTAGCTCTTCAAGAATATCCTTATTTCCAGTAGAGAAAAATATATTTTATTATGGGTACTAACCTCGCTAATCAGATTATGATGAGTTATGTATGAAGGGAGTTTTCAAGTGTGCGAGGGAAGATGATGAAAGAAGATTCAGGAGTGTCAAACGCTCAAGCATGGGGATGCCCCCATGCACCCCAAGAAATATTCAAGGAGACTCAAGCGTCTAAGCTTGGGGATGCCCCCATGCATCCCCTTCTCCATCAACAATTATCAGTTCATCTTTCGTTCCACTATATTTTTATCACTTCATGCGTTATGTGCTATGCTTGGAGCATCTCGCTCTTCATTTCCTTTTTTAGTTTTCTTTAGCTTTGTTTGCTGTTCATAACAAGTTAGAACCCAACTTTCTTTGTGTGGGAGAGAAACACGCCCCACTTTCAAAACCTAGAACACATCATAGGATTTTTCATGCCTATCTCTTTGCTGTGTGTGTTCTTTATATTTTTCATAGCTGCTGTCATGTTTAGCTCTTAGTTTTCATGCTTATATTTTTAAGAGATTTTGTTTAGTTTGTTGCTGGAACTCTCTTGAGTTTTCATTTTTATATTGTTTAGAGAGTTTTCCTGTTGCACTGAGTTGTGTGTCTTGACTTGAAGTAGGGAATTGAGGTTGCTATTCAATTGTAGTAGTAACTTGCAATAGTTTTAAGGTATTGCTTTGAGTAATGTTTGCACTTTTGGTGTCAAGAGCTTTAGCATATTAGTGATAGATGCCGTATTTTGGAAAATCCGTGTTTATTTTCAAAACTTACAAAATTAGTTGAGAACTTTAGCTACTAGATGGATCACTACTCTTTGGAGGGATCGAATATTAGGGTACACTCACGTAGCATGAGTCGAGGATGCGCAAGGATAACCAAACCCCTATACACTCATCCTCAGGTTACTTGTCTCTTTGTGAACCTCCTTATTAGATTGAGAGTTACCGATAATAAGTGCATGAGTTCTTCGGACTAATGTAAGTATTCGAAAGTTGACACTTCCACCTACCCATATTTTTCTAGCCTCTCCTGTGCCGTGCATTGCCTCCTTCTCACTACGAGAGTTGGCGTCCACCTTCGCCGGTAGATCCAAACCCTTGGCACAATACGCTCTTTCATCATAAACCTCTTTATATCCTTCCTCAAAACATCCACCATACCTACCTGTCAAGGCATTTCCATAGCCTTCCGAGATACATTGCCATGCAACATCCACCTTCTCATGAATTGATCTTCATGTCATACATGCTACTTGCTTGATCGATGAGCCGCATGCTAGTTGGGCCTTACCCTAATCATTGCTACATGACGCGCTAGTATCATTGCATATCCTGCTACACTGGTGATACGTCCAAAATGCATCACTATTTTATATAGTAATTCTTTCTTATTCATTGATATATTTTATGATATGATGCTATTCTTATGTTGTTTTGGCTTATTTTACACAATTTGCAACTTTCCGGTGCCGAAGCAGCAGACGCAGGATTCAGCGGTAAAAAGTGGACGTTGAGTTGCTGAAGAAGAATACCTCCAAATTACCTGAAAATCGACGGAGGCTATTTTCCAGAAGTATCACGAAGACACGCAAAAGATCTACCAGAGGGGGGCCACAGGGTGCCCAGGCGGCCACCTGGCGCGACCCCACCCCTGGCCGCGCCAAGAGGGCGCCTGGACCCCCGGGGCTACTCTCGGCTCCCCCCTCTGGCCTATATACTCTTCGTCATCCAAAACCCCTAATAAAGGGAGAGTTTTCGGAGTTCCGCCGCCGTTCCGTGGCGGAAACCTACAGAGAAGAAAAGCCATCTCTGGCGGGCAGATTCCGCCGGGGAGATCACCTCCCGGAAGGGGAGATCGTCACCATCGTCATCACCATCGTCACGGGCATCATCGAGATCATCATCAACATCATCCCCATCATCAACACCATCTCCACCTCCATCCAATCTCATCTCACAATTGCAACTCATGTTGTAATCCGTACTATCTATCCTCTCTACTCTATCGGTGTTGATTACTACTTTGTGGTGAATGCTATTGAGTTTTGTTGGAGAAATATTATTGTGTCCAGATTGTTTATCATCTATTTATCCCACTGATCATGATCTCTTTTATGTCTTGTGAGTAGTTACTTTAGTTCTTGAGGACATGGGAGAAGTCTAGTTGTTAGTAGTCATATGATGTTGAAGTAATATGTGTTGGTTGATATTTAAGTTGTGTTGTTATTTTCCTAGTGGTGTTGTGTGAGTCGAACACTCAACACTTCGCCTTATCAAGGACCTAGGGGAATGCGTTGTGTATAAAGAATGCTTACGGTGGGTTGCCGGAGTGACAGAAACCTAAACCCCAGTTCGCACGCTTTTGCACAAGGGAACAATGGATCACCGATCGTATTGCTATGGTTAGGCTTTTGCCTTAATTACTATCTTGTATTTGCGGATGCTTGCAAGGTGTTTAATCATAAGAGTGCACTTATCTTAGTCTAGAGGGTGTACTAGCATAGATCCACCCACTCAACACTTATCAACACAGCACATAGTACCGATACGGAATATGGCGAAAGCACATGACTACCTCTCCCGTGTGTCCTCAAGAACACTTTAGCTTTTATAAAGTTCAGTTGCTAGGCCTCTCCTTTGCTCAGAAAGGATTGGGACACTCGTTACTCTCCAGTACCTTTTACTTTGCTCGTTTTTACTTTCCTGTCGCTTATACCAAGAAAAACCCCTAAAAAGTTATCTTTCAGTGCTTGCAGTTATCTCCTTACCAAAGTCACTTGCTATTACCTTCTGCTCCTCGTTGGGTTCGACACTCTTACTTATCGAAAACGCTGCAATCGATCCCTTACGTTGTGGGTCATCAACTGGCAGAGGCATACATTTGTATACTTAATGATAGTTTCATTTTCTTTATGATGAGTACTTTTGCAAAGTGTGAAAGATAGATCTTCTATACTTTTTGTAATATATAGAGTGTTGCCCCTAAAAATAGGAAAAGACCCTAAAGAGGATAAAATCAAAATATCCCAAAGAGGACAAATGAGAGAAATAGAAAGAGCCATTGAGGCCACCAAAAAAATAAAAAAAAATAGAAAAAAGAGAAAAAGAAATAAAAAGAGAGAAGGGGGGCACACTACTATTCCTTTTGAGCGATCCACACTCGTACTCCCTTTTATATCTTGTACACCATAGAGATTATCATTCATGCATATAGCTATGTGGGGACCTTCACACTATAGAACTTGGCTTATATATTCCAATGATGAGCCTCCTCAAATGAGCTCTAGGTCTTCTTGAGCAAGCAAGTTGGATGCACCCCCACTAGTTCCATTGGAGAGCTTACCTTAGCTCATATGTGCATCCGTTGCATGGCAATCCCTACTCCTCACATCATATCTATCATTTGGCTTTCTCTCTCCTATGATTGTCCTCATTGATGTGAGCCTTTCACACCCTTTTTGTCTTCCTCCTCCACCATTATTCTCTCTTTGCCATCCTAAGTGTCAACTTTCTTGCTTACGCTCATCCATTGCATGAGTGCTCAAAATATCGAAAAGGAGTGGATCATTTTGTCTTGTACCTGGCTAGTGGTATGGGGATGAGTCAAGATAAGATCCAAAGAAGACCAAGTGTGAAACATTAGTAGATTGAGTTCTCAACACAAAAATATTTTTTTCTCGTATATCCCTATCCCCTTTCTTGCACGCAAACACCATTTGGAGACATTCGAGTCATGGACATTGAGGGCTCTTGAACCTTTATGTTCTTGTATTGCTTGTTTCAATGCTAAATATTGAATCTTGCCTGTTATGACTTGAATTGAATTACATGCCTTGATTGCCTTACTTAAAAATTCTTATATGGTTGGTAGCATGTCACCACAGAAATTATGTTTGTTATCATTTACCTACTCGAGGACGAGCAGGAATTAAGCTTGGGGATGTTGATACGTCCAAAACATATCTATAATTTCTGCTTGCTCCATGCCTATTTTGTGTGATATTGCTATGATATTGATGCACTTCCATACACTTTTGATCATATTTGGACTAACCTATTAACTCAGTGCACCCCAATGCCATTTCCTATTTTCTGATGTTTTTCTATTTAAGTTTTCCCCCATATTAAAAGTGCTCCAAAAATTCGGGAAAAATACAATAAAAAATCAGCATTTTGGAAGCTTCGGGAATCACCAAGGAGGGGCCAGAGGGGACCCACCAGGGCCCCAGGCGCCCTCCCGGCGCCCCCTAGGGTGGGGCCGCGCCAGGGGGCCGCCTGGACCCCTGGTCGCCCCCCTGGCTGCGCCCCTTCGCCCATATATTCTCCGTGACGGGAAACTTCCGGGGAGAGAACTCTTTTTCGCGATCTCTCCTCTGTTCCGCCACCGCCGCGCTTCCAAGATCGGGAGCACCAAGAGACCTCTTCCCGGCACCCTACCGGAGGGAGGAACCACCTCCGGGAGCTTCTCCACCCCCATGGATGCTTCCCGGATGAACCGTGAGTAGTCCACCTTGGACCATGGGTCTATGATCAGTAGCTATGTGATGTTATCGTCCCCTCTTTGTTCTTCATGGTTTAGACGTCGTGAGATGCCCTACATGATCGAGGCACATATGTAATCTTTTTGCTGTTGCTATGCTGAGTTTGCTGGGATCTGATGGATTATGAGACTATATTCAGATTGTGTTTGAGTAATATATTCGATTCTCCTCTTTTATATTTATGTTCTTGAGTAATTCTTGCATGTTCTCCGTTGTTGTTTATTGCTTTGGTCAAGTAGTGGGTAGTGACTCCAAGACGGAGCGTTATGCATGATTGTGGGTTCACGCCCCCCGATGACTATCTTGAGTGACAGAAACATGAGTCTAGGGGATGTGTTGTTGCCACAAGGGAGAAAACAACGGTGCTTGTACTTGCAGGTGCAAGGATTGTTTACTTTACGCAAAGTTCTTTAATGCAGTTGTCTGTTGCTTTGAGTTTACACTTTGGGTGGGATTTTCAAGTTAATACCAGCGAGATGTTCTGGATAGATATCTCAAGGTGGATGATTAGTAGGTAGATGAAGATGGATCTCGGTCTACTTTTCTTGGCGTACCGCCCAAGCTTTTGAGACTCTTTCTTTCTTTATAGCATAGTTAACATTGGTTTGCGCACATAATCCTGTCAATTTCCCAGCTGTAATTTGTTTACCTCGCATGGCTATTTTTTAATACATGATTAGCAATTTTAAATACATCATCAATATTTTTTGCACATACGATTAACATTTTTTAAATACGTGATCAATATTTTTTCATAAATATTTGAATATATTTTGTATATAAGATAAACAAATTCCATACACATTTAATGTTTTTTCAAATGCTTGGTTAATATTCATTAAATAACATAATGAATTGTGTCATACATAATGTATTTTTTTGTATAGATGAGAAATATTTCTCTGTATGCATTTAATATTATAAAAATTATTTATTAACAATTTTAACTGTTTATGAAAATTATTTTAATATATTTATTTATATTATTTTAAAGTACAAACAAAATAAAAAATAAATGAAAAAGGAGAAATAACGTGAAATAAACAAAAAAAGAAGCTATGGCCACCCTCAAACTTGGGCCGGTCCAGCTTAATAACACGCTTAAAAAACTGGATGAAACATAACTTCCCTGACAGTTTTTTGTCTATGAAAAAATAACAAAAAAGCTAATGAAACAAATAATTAAAGCTAGTTTTTAGGCTAAATATAGTACATGTGACATAACTATGTAACATGTACATGAGCCCTGGACAGTCCCTATGTAGAAATAGTTTGTGTCTGAGAGTTACCGTGTTGTTTTCATATGATGCGGTCATATGACAGAGATAAGGCAGGAGACAACTATATAACTCTTTAGTTCTTTCGTGGTTGTAAATGCGTGTGCGCCACTATCTTCCCACTACTATCTGCTCATGCGTGTATGTGGATTGTATTTATGTTATGCGATTAAGAAGGCATTGTTCGCTTAATACCAATCTCGTCGGGATCAGGCCCAAACCCCGTCGATCCGCATGGTTCTTGCCCGTGACGGGGTTGAATACCGTCCCGCCTTATTGATACGTCGAGAACGTATATATAATTTCTGCTTGCTCCATGCCTCTTTTGTGTGATATTGCTATGATATTGATGCACTTCCATACACTTTTGATCATATTTGGACTAACCTATTAACTCAGTGCACCCCAGTGCCAGTTCCTGTTTTCTGCTATTTTTCTATTTTAGTTTTCCCCCATATTAAAAGTGCTCCAAAAATTCGGGAAAAATCCAATAAAAAATCAACGCTTCTGAAGCTTCGGGAATCACCAAGGAGGGGCCAGAGGGGACCCACCAGGGCCCCAGGCGCCCTCCCGGCGCGCCCTAGGGTGGGGACGCGCCAGGGGGCTGGCTGGACCCCTGGTGGCCCCCCTGGCTGCCCCCCTTCGCCCATATGTTCTCCGTGATGGGAAACTTCCGGGGAGAGAACCCTTTTTCGCGATCTCTCCTCTGTTCCGCCACCACCGCGCTTCCAAGATCGGGAGCACCAGGAGACCTCTTCCCGGCACCCTGCTGGAGGGAGGAACCACCTCCGGGAGCTTCTCCACCACCATGGATGCTTACCGGATGAACCGTGAGTAGTCCACCTTGGACCATGGGTCTATGATCAGTAGCTATATGATGTTCTCCTCCCCTCTTTGTTCTTCATGGTTTAGACCTCGTGAGATGCCCTACATGATCGTGGCACATATGTAATCCTTCTGCTGTTGCTATGCTGAGTTTGCTGGGATCTGATGGATTATGAGACTATGTTCAGATTTTGTTTGAGTAATATATTTGATTCTCCTCTTTTATATTTATGTTCTTGAGTAATTCTTGCAAGTTCTCCATTGCTGTTTATTGCTTTGGCCAAGTAGTGGGTAGTGACTCCAAGAGGGAGCGTTATGAATGATTGTGGGTTCATGCCCCCCGATGACTAGCTTGAGTGAAAAAACATGAGTCTAGGGGATGAGCTGTTGCCACAAGGGAGAAAACAACGGTGCTTGTACTTGCGGGTGCAAGGATTGTTTACTTTACGCAAAGTTCTTTAATGCAGTTGTCTGTTGCTTTGAGTTTACACTATGGGTGGGATTCACAACTTAATACCAGCGAGATGTTCTGGATAGATATCTCAAGGTGGATGATTAGTAGGTAGATGAAGATGGATCTCGGTCTACTTTTCTTGGCGTACCGCCCAAGCTTTTGAGACTCTTGCTTTTGTTTATAGCATAGTTAGCATTGGTTTGCGCACATAATCCTGTCAATTTCCCAGCTGTAATTTGTTTACCTCGCATGGCTATTTTATCGTCTTTTGTGAGAGAGACATCACTAGTGAACATCATGGGATCCCGGTCCATATTTCCAATACTGTTTACACCCACTATTTATTTTCTGCTTTATTTACTTTTCCGTTGCTATCACTATCATTATTATCCCGTACGTTTAATCCTTTGTAAACAACAAGGCCAGAGGGATCGACAACCTCTCTGAACTCGTTGGGAGCAAAGTTATCTGTTGTGTGTGTGCAGGTCCACGTCAACCGCCTAATACTGGCGCCGTTGTCACCTTCCTGTCGTTGTTGGAGTCCTAACGGAGACAAACCTTGGTATCTTCACCGAGGGAAATTTGTTGCTGTCTACATCTCAACCTTCCACTTTGGGTAACCAACGAGGGGCGAGCAACTCTCGCGACATCAAAGCAATTTCTGGCTCCATTGCCGGGGACTCGACTCTTCAAGATAGGGGAGTTGCACACTACCTTTTATCTTTATTTTTTAGTCTTGTTAGTTTACCTTTCAGTTTTTGCTTTAGTGTCCTTTATCAAAAATCTAAAAAATAGTTACCTTGCTTTCTGCTACTATGGGTTCCTCCGAGACCACCAAGTTGTGTGACTTCACTAGTCATAACAATAGTGACTTTATCTGCACTCCTATTGCTACACCTGCTACTTCAGCACCTTCTTATGAGATTAAACCTGCTTTGCTAAACCTTGTTATGAAAGATCAATTCTCCGGTGCTGGAGATGATGCTGCTTTGCACTTAAATAATTTTGTTGAGCTCTGTGATATGCAAAAGTACAAAGAAGTAGATGGTGATATTGTTAAGATTGAGCTTTTTTCCTTTCTCCTTGAGAGGAGGAGCTAAAATCTGGTTTCAATCCTTGCCTAGGAATAGCATAGATTCTTGGGATAAGTGCAAGGATGCTTTTATTGGGAAGTACTACCCCCCAGCTAAGATTATCCAATGGAGGAGTAATATTATGAATTTTAGGAAATTGGATAATGAACCTGTTGCCCATGCTTGGGAACGCATGAAATCTCTTGTTAAGAGTTGCCCTACGCATGGTTTGACTACTTGGATGGTTATCCAAACTTTTTATGAAGGCTTGAACTTTACCTCGCGGAACTTGCTAGATTCGGCTGCGGGAGGAACCTTTATGTCAAAAACACTTGGTGCTGCCACAAAACTACTCGATGAGATGATGACCAACTATTCCCAATGGCACACCGAAAGAGCTCCAACAGGTAGGAAGGTAAACTCTGTCGAGGAGATCTCCTCCCTAAATGAAAAAGTTGACTTGATTATGTCTCTACTTACCAAGCAATCTCCTATTGATCCTCATGATGTTCCTTTAAACTCTTTGATTGCTCAAGATCAAGTAGATGTGAACTTTATCTCTAGAAACAACTTCAATAACAATGCTTATAGGAGTAATTTTGGTAGCAATCCTAGACCGTTCCCCTCCAACAACTATGGGAACAACAACACTTATCCTAGCACCAAGAACTCCACTTCTGAATTAGTGACTATGCTTAAAGACTTCATCGCTACCCAAAAAGCCTTCAACAAGAGTGTAGAGGAAAAACTAGACAAATTAGATAATCTCTCGTCGAGGGTAGACAATTTAGCCCATGAAGTAGAATTTTTTAAAATTAGAAATTCTCCTCTTGAGGAGAGGAAGGTCACTCCTATGAATGCTATTCAAGTGCAAATTAATGAAAACATTAGGATGATGGCTAAACTTAAAGAGAGATGGGTTAGAGAAAAGGAGGAAGAAGATATAATTAAGAGCCTTCCCACACACCATACCATTGCTACTATCCAAGTCTTTGAGGATATCCAAACTCTTAGCATCCAATGCACCCCTAGTCCCATAGGACCTATTAATGGTGATGCTATGACCTCAACCGTAGAAGAAGAAACTCCTATGACTATAGAAGCTACCAAACAAGTGAGCCTAAAGGACACCACTACCACTTTACTTGATAGTAGTGACCTTGATTTTGATAATTGCACCTTTCTGAAGTTATTCGTTTCCTTCACAAGATGTCTAGAGACCCCCACACTAGCACACTTAATCTTGCCTTCACGGAGCATATCACTAATGCTCTCATTAAAGCTAGGGAGGAGAAGCTTAGGGTAGAAGCCTCCATACCTAGAAAGATAGAAGATGGTTGGGATCCTATGATTAAAATTAAGTTGAATATCTTCTCTTGCTATGCTTTATGTGATGTTGGAGCTAGTACCTCCGTTATGCCCAAAAGAATGTATGATATATTTGAATTGAAACCTTTTGATCCTTGTTCTTTTGGTGTTCGTCTTGTCGATTCTTCCGTAAAGAAACCTTTTGGGAAGATCGATGATGTGCTTATCATTGTCAATGACAATTATGTTCCCGTTGATTTTACTATTATGGACCTTGAATGTGAACCTTCTTGTCCAATTATTTTGGGACGTCCTTTTCTTCGCACTGTGGGTGCTGTTATTGATATGAAAGAAGGGATTATCAAATTCCAATTCCCTCTCAAGAAGGGGATGGAACATTTACCTAGGAAAAAGATTAAGTTTCCTTTTGAGTCCGTCACACGGGCTAGTTATTTTCTTGAAAATACTTGATCTCTTGCATCAAGGCTAGCTAATGGCTTTAAAGAAGCACTTTCGGGAGGCAGCCCGCAACGAATTTAGGTTTCCATTTTTGTTTTTGTTCTATTTTTAGTGGTCTTGATGATTGTTACTACTGTAGCAACATCATTGTATCTTTACTTTTCAAGCTTTGTGCCATTTATAGTCTCATATCACAAGGGCAGTGAAAGTTGTGACATGCTGTCCAGAAAACAGATTCTGTCCTCGTGACTAGAAAAATGGTAGAACAATCCCAGTTCAACCTTTTAAGCTGAAATTTTTACACAGAGTGTTCTATTCAATCACGGAACTTTCATATGTTCTGAGTTTTTTGATTTGAGTTGCAGAAGTATCCCTAAAAAATTATTTACTACCTGCTGGTCTGTTTTTCACAGATTCTGTCCTGTTTTGCCTTTTCTTCGTTTTGCAAACCTTAAGCGTGCTTTTTCTTTGAAATTTCTTTTGGAAATCTTGAGAAACAGTAGCTCTTCAAGAATATCCTTATTTCCAGTAGAGAAAAAATTATTTTATTATGAGTACTAACCTCGCTAATCAGATTATGATGAGTTATGTATGAAGGGAGTTTTCAAGTGTGCGAGGGAAGATGATGAAAGAAGATTAAGGAGTGTCAAACGCTCAAGCTTGGGGATGCCCCCATGCACCCCAAGAAATATTCAAGGAGACTCAAGCGTCTAAGCTTGGGGATGCCCCCATGCATCCCCTTCTCCATCAACAATTATCAGTTCGTCTTTCGTTCCACTATATTTTTATCACTTCATGCGTTATGTGCTATGCTTGGAGCATCTCGCTCTTCATTTCTTTTTTAGTTTTCTTTAGCTTTGCTTGCTGTTCATAACAAGTTAGAACCCAGCTTTCTTTGTGTGGGAGAGAAACACGCCCCACTTTCAAAACCTAGAACACATCATAGGATTTTTCATGCCTATCTCTTTGCTGTGTGTGTTCTTTATCTTTTTATAGCTGCTGTCATGTTTAGCTCTTAGTTTTCATGCTTATCTTTTTAAGAGATTTTGTTTAGTTTGTTGCTGGAACTCTCTTGAGTTTTCATTTTTATCTTGTTTAGAGAGTTTTCCTGTTGCACTGAGTTGTGTGTCTTGACTTGAAGTAGGTAATTGAGGTTGCTATTCAATTGTAGTAGTAACTTGCAATAGTTTTGAGGTATTGCTTTGAGTAATGTTTGCACTTTTGGTATCAAGAGCTTTAGCCTATTAGTGATAGATGCCGTATTTTGGAAAATCCGTGTTTATTTTCAAAACTTACAAAATTACTTAAGAACTTTAGCTACTAGATGGATCACTACTCTTTGGAGGGATCGAATATTAGAGTACACTCACGTACCATGAGTCGAGGATGAGCAAGGATAACCAAACCCCCATACACTCATCCTCGGGGTACTTGTCTCTTTGTGAACCTCCTTATTAGATTGAGAGTTACCGATAATAAGTGCATGAGTTCTTCGGACTAATGTAAGTATTCGAAAGTTGACACTTCCACCTACCCATATTTTTCTAGCCTCTCCTGTGCCGTGCATTGCCTCCTTCTCACTCCGAGAGTTGGCGTCCACCTTCGCCGGTAGATCCAAACCCTTGGCACAATACACTCTTTCATCATAAACCTCCTTATATCCTTCCTCAAAACAGCCACCATACCTACCTGTCAAGGCATTTCCACAGGCTTCAGAGATACATTGCCATGCAACATCCACTTCTCATGACTTGATCTTCATGTCATACATGCTACTTGCTTGATCGATGAGCCGCATGCAAGTTGGGACTTGCCCTAATCATTGCTACATGATGCGCTAGTATCATTGCATATCCTGCTACACTGGCAGAGGCATACATTTGCATACTTCATGATAGTTTCATTTTCTTTATGATGAGTACTTTTGTAAAGTGTGAAAGATCTTCTATACTTTTTTTAATATATAGAGTGTTGCCCTAAAGTGAGGAAAAGACCCCAAAGAGGACAAAATCAAAAGATCCCAAAGAGGACAAATGAGAAAAATAGAAAGAGCCATTGAGGCCACCAAATAAATAAATAAAATATAGAAAAAAGAGAAAAAGAAATAAAAAGAGAGAAGGGGGCACACTACTATTCCTTTTGAGAGATCCACACTCGTACTCCCTTTTATATCTTGTACACCATAGAGATTATCATTCATGCATATAGCTATGTGGGGACCTTCACACTATAGAACTTGGCTTGTATATTCCAATGATGAGCCTCCTCAAATGAGATCTAGGTCTTCTTGAGCAAGAAAGTTGAATGCACCCCCACTAGTTCCATTGGAGAGCTTACCTTAGCTCATATGTGCATCCGTTGCATGGAAATCCCTACTCCTCACATCATATCTATCATTTGGCTTTCTCTAGCCTATGATTGTCCTCATTGATGTGAGCCTTTCACACCCTTTTTGTCTTCCTCCTCGACCATTATTCTCTCTTTGCCATCCTAAGTGTCAACTTTCTTGCTTACGCTCATCCATTTCATGAGTGCTCAAAATATCGAAAATGAGTGGATCATTTTGTCTTGTACCTGGCTAGTGGTCTGGGTTTGAGTCAAGATAAGATCCAAAGAAGACCAATTTTGAAACTTTAGTAGATTGAGTTATCAACACAAAAATACTTTTTTCTCGTATATCCCTATCCCCTTTCTTGCACGCAAACACCATTTGGAGACATTCGAGTCACGGACAGTGAGAGATCTTGCACCTTTATGTTCTTATGTTGCTTGTTTCAATGCTAAATATAGAATCTTGCCTGTTATGACTTGAATTGAATTACATGCCTTGATTGCCTTACTTAAAAATTCTTATATGGTTGGTAGCATGTCACCACAAAAATTATGTTTGTTATCATTTACCTACTCGAGGACGAGCAGGAATTAAGCTTGGGGATGTTGATACGTCCAAAACGTATCTATAATTTCTGCTTGCTCCATGCCTCTTTTATGTGATATTGCTATGATATTGATGCACTTCCATACACTTTTGATCATATTTGGACTAACCTATTAACTCAGTGCACCCCAGTGCTAGTTCCTATTTTCTGCGATTTTTCTATTTCAGTTTTCCCCCATATTAAAAGTGCTCCAAAAATTCGGGAAAAATACAATAAAAAATCAGCGCTTCGGGGCCAGAGGGGACCCACCAGGGCCCCATGCGCCCTCCCGGCGCTCCCTAGGGTGGGGCCGCGCCAGGGGGCCGCCTGGACCCCTCGTGGCCCCCATGGCTGTGCCCCTTAGCCCATATATTCTCTGTGACGGGAAACTTCCGGGGAGAGAACCCTTTTTCGCGATCTCTCCTCTGTTCCGCCGCCGCCGCGCTTCCAAGATTGGGAGCACCAGGAGACCTCTTCCCGGCACCCTGCCGGAGGGAGGAACCACCTCCGGGAGCTTGTCCACCACCATGGATGCTTCCCAGATGAACCGTGAGTAGTCCACCTTGGACCATGGGTATATGATCAGTAGCTATGTGATGTTCTCCTCCCCTCTTTGTTCTTCATGGTTTAGACCTCGTGAGATGCCCTACATGATCGAGGCACATATGTAATCTTTCTGCTGTTGCTATGCTGAGTTTGCTGGGATCTGATGGATTATGAGACTATGTTCAGATTGTGTTTGAGTAATATATTTGATTCTCCTCTTTTATATTTATGTTCTTGAGTAATTCTTGCATGTTATCTGTTGCTATTTATTGCTTTGGCCAAGTAGTGGGTAGTGACTCCAAGAGGGAGCGTTATGCATGATTGTGGGTTCATGCCCCTCGACGACTAGCTTGAGTGACAGAAACATGAGTCTAGGGCATACATTTGCATACTTCATGATAGTTTCATTTTCTTTATGATGAGTACTTTTGTTGGCGTACCCCCCAAGCTTTTGAGCCTCTTCCTTTCTTTATAGCATAGTTAGCATTGGTTTGCACACATAATCCTGTCAATTGCCCAGCTGTAATTTGTTTACCTCGCATGGCTATTTTATCGTCTAAAAAAAATCCTAATTGCCTCAATATGCTAACAAAAATACTAATTACCTCAATATGCTAAAAAATCCTAATTACCTCAATCTTGTTATAAAATATATAAAACAACACAAAAAAAGAAGGTTTTTATAAAAAAAATATGACCTATTTATCTATCTATCCATCTATCTAAACTTTTCTATATTTTCTATATGAGCTATGGTCTAGTTTTTTAAGAACATATTCTACCACATACACAGATTCTATATGAGGAATTTTCGCAAACATCTTGCATACAAAGTTGGCACGGTAATCTAACTAACAAGTAATTAACAATTAACTAAACAGTAGACTAACTAAAGCATTTGTGAGAGGGGATTGAGATGGAGACTCACCAGTGGGCGGCGCCGGTGTGATCCGAGCGAGGATGCGGTGTCGAGGAGCGATGCGGCCGGCGACGTGGAGGAGCGGGTGGCGGCGTGGAGGGGTGGGGCAGCCGGCATCGTGGAGGAGCGGGGCGGAGGAATGACCCGAGTGGGGCGCCGGCGGTGGAGGAGCGGGGAGGGAGTGCGTTAGGGTTGTGTGCGTGAGGGAGAGAGTGAGGGAGGGAGGCCGGGAGCCCGGTTTAAGTGACCCCATCTGCCGCGCGGGAAACACGGGGCCATCTACAACGCGGGCCAGCAGGTGCGAGATGCTGACATGTTGGCCCAAAAAACACGGTCTATGGTTGCCATATTAACAACGCATGTACCAAGTCTCCCGCTGCAGATGTCCTATACATCTACAACGCGTGTTCTGTCCTGTGCGCTACTAAAGTGGCCAGACATGGTAACCCTAGTCATTTCCCCATAGTAACAGCGCGGGCCGGAGGGCCCGCGCTGCTAATGACCGATCTTCTGCAGCGCTCTCCAGTGGCCCGCGCTGCTAATATTTACATGCAGCGCGGGCACTACTTGCCGTGCTGCTAATGAGCATTCTTGTATGGCCATTATCCTAGTAGTGTTTGTTCCATTCGAGTCTCCTAAGATCCAAGTTCTGTGTATTGTGTCTCTTGACGAGTGTGCCTAACCGTGTGTGGGACACTATGGGGTCTCCTTGTCTTACCTACCTACCTCCAAACATTCTAGTGTTGCCCCGAGCTGATTTACCATTTGAAACCCGTGTGTGTGCAAGGTTGGATCCCCTCGCAGATTTTAAACAAACCGGGCCAGCGGGGACAGTGATCCTCTGTTGGTCCACACTGTTGAGCTAGGGATGATTCCCTGAGATCAGGTAGAGCTATCCCGAACATGGCCATACGGAAGAGTCCAATTCGGATCGGGTGTCGACTCCCCGGGGGCCACCCGGAATTGTGCGTTGTTAGTTAGAGGGACTATGACATCCGGATCTCTCGGAACAACTCTTCAGTGCGTGTCTTTAACGGGCCTGCCTCAGGGATCTTGGCATGCATGCAGAGCCGTGTAATGGGCAGTTGGTACACCCCTGCAGGGTTAAATCTTTTCAAAAATTCATGTCCACGGTAATGGACGACTTGAGACATACTCCTTGTTCATAGATAACATCAACTGAATCATAACTAAAACTAGATCAAAATGTGTGTGGTTTGACTGCTTCTTCTTTGTTGGGACGCGAAGTAGAGGACAAGGATAGGACAGGTGTTATGAATGCTTAAGTAGATGGATATCAGTCTTGTTGGAGGAGATTCCTCATGGAATGCTTGGCTTCTCATCTTATTATGAATAGAACAATAGCCAGTTATATATATTGATAGTGTGGCTACAACCTCAACTAGTACCCCACCTTACCGTGAGAAGTTAGTTGTACTTTTTATGATATAGCTCACCCCCTTCTTCTCTCTTTTATGTACCCTGTACTTACAATCTTGGACTATGTGACGCCCCCAAAATCAAGTCGTGTACAGTAATCATACACGCAGGGTACACGACCGAAATCAGGGTGCCACGATGGGAATATCACAGCACAACACTAGACACAAATAAGATAAATCTGATATTACAAACCAGGGATCACGAGGATCCGAATACATAAGTTATACAAGCCATAATATCTGAGTACAGACATAGTTAATCAAGTTTTGCCTTAAGAAGGCTAGCACAAATGACATCAGAGGTACAGATCGAAAAGGCGAGGCCTCCTGCGTGGGATCCACCGAACTACTCCTGGTCAACAGGGAACTCGACGTCGTATTAGTCGCCTCTAGGGTACTCCTGCTCCTGGGCTCCAACGTCGACTACAGCGGCCGATCAGGCAACAAAAAGGAAAAAAAAGAAAGGGTGAGTATCTAGCATACCTGCGAGTCTTACGTCCACTACTAAGCATTTATGCATTTGTATCAAATGGAAGGGGAGACTATATATAGTGGGATGCAAGGTAGAAATCAGAATAAGGATAAGAAGCTAGGCCTATCGAAGACTAGCATCTTCCGACGAGTCTTGCAGCATGAGGAGAGAATAGCCAACAGTTTATATAACAATGCAGCAGAAGTAGCTGCATCATTATATAATAATAAGTTGTAATAGATAACAAATAACAATGCGTCCGAGTTCCCTTCCTCGACTTCCTTGCGAGGAAGAAGACCCGGAACCATACAGTTTAATAGTAGTAGTTTGTAGTGGTAAGATCCAGCTTCAGCATAAAGCGTCCTGTTACCATGGACATGGCTATTCGAATAGATTAAACTCCCTGCAGGGGTGCACTACTGTTCAGCCTGCACGCTCGGATCTCCGGGATGGCGGGCACCTTGTTAGGGAACGCTCCACCAAAGCTATCCGACACGCCGCAGCCCATCCTAGGCTCAGCAGAGAGACCATCCGCCAGACTAAATCCTATGCGATCAGGGGTCTAGGATCCTCACCCTTCACGCTGCTGCATAGTGCGAGGCTGGCCGGGAAGCAAGAGCAAACACCACTCGCGAGTAAAGAAGACATACAACTTCCTGGCAATCAGACCGCGATACTGCTGACGTCTAAAGAACTTTTGAATGAACTACGACGCATGGGAGCCCATAACTCCTTATCCCACGTGAAGGTAGTGCGTACAGGCCTTTGCGGCCTCTCAAGTCATCCGCCGAACCATTTAGCATTTTATTATTATCTCATAGACAACCGTTATCGCTGTATCACTAACAACACAACGGACAATGAATAACAGTCAGGACCACCAGTACATCGGTGCCTTCTCTGTCATTCCGTCAAAGCGCGCGGTTACCAACAAGGTGACTCGTATCCTTACCTTGTCTCGCGTGTGCTCCTGGAGGAGCTCTACTTTTGTAGTTTGGTAACTCTCGCGGCCAAATATCAGGGTCCAAGCACACCTGTACACTGGTCATACCCTCCCTGTCGTCCCGTCGCAATACCACGCGCGGGCACCGTTCGGTCGCCCAACTCTTACCTTTTAAGGAAAACCGTTACTCAGGTACCTAGGGCGGCTATACAGAGTCAGCAACGAGTGGAGTACAAGGATTACTCCTTGATAGCTGGCACTTGATGGTGGCTCGGCAGAGCCGAACTAGGGGGCCTTAGGCGGTGTCTGCATTGTACCGTACCTGTGTAGTTATAATAAGTTGTATCTGCGTCACTCCCCTGAGTGATCAAGACTCGCTATCTAATCCTAGTTGAATAACAAAGCGCAGGACTCACTTCTGAATATCATATATATTTATAAGGCAACATAGGATAAAAGGAAAGTACATCAAGGGGCGACAAAAACAGGCTATGCAATTGAATAGGATTGTAACATAGCAGCATCAGTAACAATGCCTAGTGCAAGAAAAGTATGGAAATATAGGAGATATCTGGGGAAGAGAATGACTCTGCTTTCCTAGAAGCTCGACGGTAGGGGTAGGGTCGTCGACGAAGTAGTCGTACCCAGCAGCGGTGTAGTTGGCGACAACAACAGGGTCTACCAGAGATTAAGGGGGGGGGGGAAGAAACAGTGAATACAAATCAAGCATATACAAACAGATGCATGACATGACAGATACAATGTTAACGGTGTTCTAACGCAGTGCAATGCACGTTGCTCGGAACGGGAGTTCATCCGGGGATGAAATTCCGGCTCCTGGTGATTATCGACAAACGGCCCAGAGGGGGGATGTCGATGTTCGTTGTGTTAGAGGGGTTTGGCTAACACACAAATAGCATATTCATATTCATTATATTTTTCTGATCAACTTTGATTTATAAAGTTTTTGATTCTGACTTACGGTTTAAAAGTTATTAATTCCTAAAGTTTAAATCATTTTTAAAAGAATTTTTGAATTTCTTTTATTATTTAATTAGACATTATCCACAACCTTATCCAGAACAGTGTCTGACAGGTGGGACCTACATGTCATACACAGAAGCAATTTAAATAATTTAATTTAATTAAATTACCAATGGGCCCTATCTGTCATTGAGACAGAGACTTGCGGATAAGGTGGCGTAGCCGTCGACGGGGAGCGTGGGGGACAAGGTGGCGAGCCCAGCGATGGCCGTTGGCCACGGTGGACACAGCGGTGCGGCCGCGGTTCCGCATGGCGAGCTCGGGAAGGACGCGGTGGCGCGATGGGGAAAACCGGGGGGGGGGGCAAAGGGGGCGACCTAGGGTTGGAGAGGGAAGAGGGGGGCCTTATCCTTGCCGGGGGCGCCGTGGATGGCTGCCACGGCGACGACCACGACCATGGCTGTGGTGGATGCGTGCCACGCATTGCGTGGTGAACAGGGGGAGGGGGACGAGCCCCGGTGGGCTGGGTGGGCCGGCCTAGGGGGGGGGGAAGGGAGTGGGTCGGGTCCAGGGGGCTTTGCCCAATGCGAAATATAGGGCTTTTCATTTTATTTATTTTCTTTTCGTTTTTTCTCATTTCTTTGCTGTTTTATTTGTTTTTCTTTCATTTGAGTTTTGTAAAATATTTTATATGTTCTATAATTAGTGTTACACTCAACTATCACTGCTACAAAATGTTTGGGGCATTTATAAATTCATTTGTATTTTGTTGTATATACAAAGGTATTAAATGCCACTGTTTTGCTACTATTATGAATTGTAAGCAATATTTATTTATTGGAATAAATGCCCAAAGTTGGTTTAACATGGTCCACTAATTTTTGGGGATTTAACAAAATTGGTTGCACAATTGTTGGACAAAGTTTTATTTATCACTTTGTTTTTATTATTAAGTCAAAGGGGTTTTGAATTGGAGTTGATCCATGGTGATTAAAGGATGATTAGCAATAGTAATCATTGATTAGCAAGAGTGATTAATGTTCATGACACTGAGGGTGTTACAAATCTCCCGCACTACAAGGATTCCCGTCCTGAGAATTTAAGCGGTAGAGGGGAAAAGATTGGGGTATTCTTCACGAAGACGATCTTCGCGTTCCCAAGTGGCTTCATCTTCAGAATGATTCGACCACTGAACTTTGAGGAACTTGGTTGTCTTGTTGCGGGTTCGACGTTCAGACTAATCAAGAATGCGGCTCAGATGTTCTTGATATGACAAGTCCTGTTGCTGCTCAATCAGATCATGATCCACCTCTCGAATAGGGTCCTTGAAGCAGCGTCGAAGTTGCGACACGTGGAAGACATCGTGGACTTGAGAGAGGTTTAACGGCAATTCCAATCGGTATGCCACTGGTCCACTTCTGGAAAGGATACGGAACGGGCCAATGTAGCGAGGAGCCAACTTGCCTTTGATCCCGAAACGATGAGTGCCCCTCATGGGAGTGACATGAAGGTAAGCTTGTTCGCCGGGTTGATAGACCATTTCCTTGTGCTAGCGGTCATAGTTGCTCTTCTGGCGGGACTGGGAAGCCTTCAAGTGTTCAAGGATAACGCGAAACTGATCTTCAGCATGTTGTATAATGTCTGGACCAATGAGAGTTCGTTCTACAGTTTCTGACCAATTCAGAGGGGTTCAACACTTACGTCCATAAAGAACTTCAAAGGGTGCCATCTGCAGACTAGCTTGGTAGCTATTGTTGTACGAGAATTCATCAAATGGAAGGGATTCCTCCCACTTCTTACCGAAATAAATGACACAAGCTCGAAGCATGTCTTCAAGAACTTGGTTGACTCATTTGACTCGCCTTGTGACTGGGGGTGATAAGCGGTGCTGAAGTTTAGATGAGTGCCCATAGCTTCCTGGAAACTATCCGAAAATCTTGAGGTGAAAATGGTGCTACGGTCTGAACTCATCTCCAACAGAATACCGTGGAGGGACACATTCTAGAAACATACAAGTCTGCTAACTGACTAGCAGATATCGTCTCCTTGACTGGCAGAAAGTGGGCAACCTTGGAGAATAGGTCGATGAGGAGAAAGATCGCATCATGACCCTTCTGATATCGCGGAAAACCGGTGACGAAGTCCATTTCAATGTTGTCTCGTTTCCATTCCGGAATAAAGAGTGGTTGAAGAGTTCCAGCAGGTCTTTGATGTTCTGATTTGACGCGACGGCAAACGTCACACTCATCAACATAACGAGCAATGTCTTTCTTCGTGCCAGGCCACCAGTACCGCTGACGAAGGTCTTGGTACATCTTGATGCTACCTGGGGGGATCGACAACGGGGTATCATGAACTTCTTTCATAACATGCGGAGTCAAGTTTAGATTGCGCTTGCTAGGAACCACTAAACGATTCTTGAAGTACAACGCTTGATCATCAGCAAGCCTGTAGTCTGAGGGCCTTCCTGTGGCGAGATATCACTTCATCTTTTCGACATCCGAGTCAGCTTGCTGGATGAACTTGATGTCTTTGTCGAGGTCTGCTTCAACAACGAGGGAATTCACATATCCCTGTCATTTGTCCAAGATAGTGTCTGACAGGTGGGGCCTACATGTCATACACAGAAGCAATTTAAATTATTTAATTTTATTAAATTACCAGTGGGGCCTATCTGTCATTGAGACAGAGACTTAATAATGCAATTTAGTTTATTAGGGAACTAGCTTAAGTGCCTGGCCCACATGTAAGGGGCTAAAAGTTTATCTCTAACATTTTTATTAACTAATGGTTGGGGCCCATGTGTCATCTACTAATTTAACTAACAGGGTCATCTTATCCAAGGATTACCACTAATTATGCAGGCGCTGGCCCACATGTCAGTGGGTCAGAGGGGGCTTAGCCCACCTGCCATCCGTCGAAGAGCCACTGTGGTGACGGCGAGCTGAGCGAATGCCTTACTCAGGCCGTCATTTCAAACGCGAGAAAGTCCTACGGGTTCCCTGTGCTGCACCGCGTCGATTCCTTCCGTTTTCACGGGTTGGGTCGGCCCACAGCGACGACGTCGTGCACCGCGGCGGCTAAAACAAAGCACGGCGAGGGGGATTGAGAGCATCAGCTCACCCTGAGCGTGTAGGGGGAGGCAATGGGCTCGAGGGAGACCGGAGCGCGACGGATTTTGTTTAGAATGCCGGCGGTCCCGAGGTTGAAGACGACCCCGATGGCGACCTTGTCGGGCTCCTCGGCTTGATTCACTTGGCGGGGTGGCGTAGCCGTCGACGGGGAGCGTGGGGGACAAGGTGGCGAGCCCTGCGATGGACGTTGGCCATGGTGGACACAGCGGCGCGGCCGCGGTTCCGCACGGCGAGCTCGGGAAGGACGACGGTGGCGCGATGGGGAAAACCGGGGGGGGGGGGGCAAAGGGGGCAACCTAGGGTTGGATAGGGCAGAGGGTGGCCTTATACTTGCCGGGGGCGCCGTGGATGGCTGACACGGCGACGACCACGACCATGGCCGTGGTGGATGCGTGCCACGCACTGCGTGGTGAAAGGGGGGAGGGGGATGAGCCCCGGTGGGCTGGGTGGGCCGGCCTAGGGGGGGGGAAGGGAGTGGGCCGGTTCCAGGGGGCTTTTCCCTGTGCGATATATAGGGCTTTTCATTTTTTTTTTATTTCTTTACTTTTTAATTTGTTTTTCTTTCAATTGAGTTATGTAAAATATTTTATATGTTCTATAATTAGTGTTACACTCCATATCAGTGCTACAAAATGTTTGGGGCATTTATATATTCATTTGTATTTTGTTTTATATAAAAATGTATTAAAGGCCACTGTTTTTATACTGTTATGAATTGTTAGCAATATTTATTTATTGGAATAAATGCCCAAAGTTGGTTTAACATGGTCCACTGATTTTTGGGGATTTAATGAAATTGGTTGCACAATTTTTGGACAAAGTTTTATTTATCACTTTGTTTTTATTATTAATTCAAAGGGGTTTTGAATTGGATTTGATCCAAGGTGATTAAAGGATGATTAGCAACAGTAATCATTGATTAATAAGAGTGACTACTATTCATGACACTGAGGGTGTTACAGACTACAGATGTACTTGATGATCCTTCTTCTTAACGCCTTCGCGGAGACTCGATGACGACTAGTTAGGCGCCTCCCGGAGGGGATCCTGGACCGGTGTGGTTATGGGATCGATGATTTTCTCTTTGCCACTAGGCATTTGATTGTAGTCCGTACTCAGACATATATCTTCCGTTGATGTATCGGGTTAAGGAAATTGTATGCCGATTGTATGAGATGTTGTATCTTGGTAGCTGCAATGTTGTGATATAATGTGGAAATCCGGGGCATATGGCTTCGTCATATGTCACGGTGGGTTCGATATGTGCTTCGTCCTCTGGTTTGGACGGAAACGTCCAGATCTGAAATAGTACCGCATATCGGGTGTTACATAAATGAACCAAAGACTTAAAATGTACCAGAGCTCATGGCTTAAATCAGAGATAAATAGTTTTTGAGATTGTAACTTTCCAGTCAACAGTTTATGACAAAGGTTCTCAATATCTTCCATGTCCACTATGTTAAAGGCGGTTCCCATGCTTTTTTATATTGCTTAGACTCCACCTCCACCAAACTTGTCACAATCCATGGCTAGCCGCATCCGGAGGAGCCCTCCATACAATCTCAAGTCTGGGGGAGTGTAAGTTCTATAATTTTTTACAAACCAATTTGAACTGGGCATTCACCAACTAGACTCTGCCTCATAAATTTGACTAGATTAAACTTTCTGAACGAGTAAAACATCTTTAGCATGGAAGATAATGATTACCCTATCGCTCCATGAGCTTGTACGTGTACTAAAGGGAAGTTTATTTGAAGGATTTTGATCTGGTACATGAAAGACTTCATTAGGAATGGCAGGTAAGTACCATATATAGGAAGATATAGTGGACTCATAAGGCATAGCTGGTTTCAGAGATTTCGATGCACAAGCAGTCATTCCGGTTAGTAAAAGTGGAGGCTAGCAAAAAAGGGGAAGCTACCAACTAAGATAGCATTAACGACCATAATCATACAAAGCGACAAAACAATATTGAATCTGGCATGGAAGTTATATTACTATCCAGAAAATATATATCATCAAGGCTTGATAGACTCTCTTTACAGTCTTAAATTTACATGTGAGTATGCCAAATGAATCAAAATAAATTCTTGGAGGAAGATATCACTAATCCATACCACATGATAGGCAAACAAATCATGCTGGTATTTCAAATAACACATTAGGAACTCCCAGCTCTTTGAGACTAACCATAAGAAAACAAAAAACTACTAATTAACATTATGCTCATAGCATTTTTATCATAGATATATCAGCAAGTGTCACAAAAGCCAACTCTCCAGACAAGATAAACATGAAACTCAAGAGAGTTCAAACAATTATAATTTTCCGCTCTTAAAGGAAATTAACATGAAAAATAGGAGCTAAACATGGCATCAGCTAGAAATAAAACTGAACGATCAAAAAGAGAGAAGTGAAAACTATAAGTATTCTAGACAAAAGTGGAGCATGTCTCTCTCCCAATCAAGGATCCTATTATCTCACAAGGTATGCCCAGCAAACAAAACTAAAAAAAATGAAAACTAAAGAGCAAGATGCTCCAAGCAAAGCACATAACATGTGAAGCAATAAAAATATAGTGTGGAGAAGGACAAAATGATAATTTTCGATAAAGAAGGGGATGCACGGGGGCATACCCAAGCTTAGACGCTTGAGTTTCCTTGAATATCTCTTGGGCGTGTCGGGGGCATCCCCATGCTTAAGATTTTGGCACTCCTGAATCTATTTTTACGGACTTGAAAACTTTTTTCACACGAAACTCATCATAAACTGATGAGAGCGGTTAGTGCCAATAATAAATTAATTCCACTTAGCCTCTGTTGAAAACACAAAATTCAATAATGGCTACTATTTCTCGACATAGTCAAAAGGATTTTCCAAATAAAAAAGGGAGATAATGTCAACACATAAGAAGCGCAAAACATGACAGAAATCTGGGAGAAACATAGCAACATGTAGTAATTAATTTTTCGGAGGAAATTCAATAGCTCAAATAAAGAAACTCAGAACTGAAGAAAGTTTCCAAATTGTATAGAGCATGGTGTGTAAAAAATTCAGATCAAAAAGATTATCTGGTGATTTTTGTTACGCCCCCGATTCAGCGTGGGGGCCCATGGTACAGTAATCACAACACTACTCTATAAATAAAATAATACAAGCTTTATATTACAAGCAAGGGGCCACGAGGGCTCGAATTCAATAGCTCGAGCCACACAAAAGTTACCGGAAGCAATATTATCTGAGTAAAGAAACACGATACAAGTTTGCCTTAAGAAGGTTAGAACAAACACTACTCAATGATCAAAAAGGCGAGGCCTCCTGCCTGGGAACGTCCAAACTACTCCTGGCCATCGGGGATCTCGACGACGAAGTAAGCACCGGGGATCTCCTGCTCCTGGACTCCAAGGCTCCAACGTCTGATTGCAGCAACCATGTAGAGAAAGACAAAGATAGAAAAGAAAGGGGTGAGTATCTAGCATACTCGCGAGACTTACGTCCAGGCATTCTAAGCATTTATGCATTCGGTATCAAATGGAAAGGGGAGGCTATCTATTGGACTGAACTGTAGAATGCCAGATTAAGGGGGGATAAGCTAGGCCTATCGAAGACTAGCATCTTCAAGCGATATTGCAGCATCAGAACTAAATAGCCAACAATTTACAATGTTGTAATAGTGATAATAATAATAGTAGTAATAACTACAAACCCCGAGATCCCTTCTCGACAACCCTGCGAGAAAGCAATCCCGGGAACATTAATACATTTTATATCATCGTAGTAATAGTTCATAGTTGTACTTGCAGATCCGAATACAACACCGAGCGTCCTGTTAACATGGAAACGACTATTCGAATAGACTACTTCCCTGCAGAGGCTGCACTACTATTACCCTACACGCTCGGATCTCCCGGGTCTCGTGCACCTTACTCAGGCATGCCCGACCAAGGCTATCCGACACGACGTAGTCCTACCTAGGCTCATCGGAAAGGTCCCCACCGGTCTAACTCTAAGCGGTCGGGGGTCTTGGGCCATCGCCCCTTGCACTCTGGGTCATTGCGTGGACGCATCGGGATGAGAACCAACTCATCCCGGATGGCCCTGGCCCGGCTGTGCCGCAATGTATAACTGGACGTCTTTCAGAGCCGTCGGTAGAATGTACACCGCCGAGGGGCCCATGCCCATTATATCGCGTGGAGGAAGATTGTATAGGCCAGTGGCCAACTCATATCACTGACACCGATCCCTTAGCATTTTATTATCATCTAGCAGAGACAACCGTTATCATCGCTTCTACTAGGTAACGTGCGAACAACGAACAGGAGCCAGACCCACCTCTCTTTCCAGGTGGTAACCGCTTGCCCCGTCGTCCCGTCACACCTCGCAGGTACCAACAAGGTGACCTATCTCCTTACCTTATCTCGCAGGCGCTCTTGGAGGAGCACGACTTTCATAGTTAAAGAGTAACTTTCATGGACAACGATCAGGGTCCAGGCACACCGCACACTAGTAGTAACCACCTATCCTGTCGTCCCGTCGCAATACCTCTCACGTGCACTATTGGGTCGACCGACTCCTTACCTTTTGGAAACTATAGTTCAGGTCCCTACCCTCAAGTGAAAAATGGAGGTATCACCCTCGTTGGTCAACACTTGATTGAATGTTCGACTCAGACATCATCGGGGTGAGCTCAAGAGAAATCACCCTCGTTAAGATCACACAGGTGGTGCTACAGTACAGAGCCGACATCGAGCGTGAAATACAAGCAATCACCCTCAGTAAATTTAGACTTGACGTGGCTCGGCAAAGTGAAACCATTGTAAGGTCCTTTAGGTGTCTGAGCTCGATACCGTTGAATTTACAGTAATATAATGTTCTCGTGTTCACTCCATAGAGTGAGCACGGCCCGATAACTAAGCATAGATGGCGGACAAGGGTGTAGGGCTATCTGATGAAGTAGCATAACTAAAGCAGCATAGGATAAAGGTAGGGCACAATAGCAAGCAACAAAAATGGATATGCAGCAGAATAGGAACTAATGTAACAACAACAATAACAATGCCTAATGCAATAATAGTACGGAAAAGGTAGGTGATATCTGGGAAAGGGGAATGGCTCTGCTTGCCTGGAATGTCAATAGCAAGGGGCTGGTCGTCGACGTAGTAGTCATACTATGTGCTATCGTCGACAACAGTATCGGGGTCTACCGAAGAAGAGGGGGGAGAAACAGTAAATACACGGCAACGATAGCAATAAAAATGCAAGACATGACAATACGTTAATTAAGCTAGGGGTGAACTAACCTGGTGCTACACGTTGCAGACAAAACATCAATTTAACCGGATGTTTTACCGGCTCCAGGTGATTACCGGACAAATGATCCGGAGGGGGAATGTGTCGTGTTTGTTATGTTAGAGGTGGGTGATGGGTATACGGGTGGCGTATATTCATTCGTTGTATTTTTTGTATCAAGTTTGATATATAAATTATTTAAATCTGACTTATGGTTTAAAAGATATCCAATTTCAAAGTTTAAATCATTTTAAACATTTCTAGAATTACTCTAATCATTTTAATATAGCATTATCAAAAATAGTACTTTGACTGGTCAAACTGACCAGTGGGTCCCACATGTCAGTCACACGTTAAACAAAATCATATTATTTAATCTAATCTTCCAGTGGGGCCTATCTGTCATAGTCACATGTATGTTAACAAGATTTTAATTTAATCTAAATACTTATCTACTTGGGAGGGCGCCACATGTAAGAGTGTCTGCGGGTTATTTAAATTATCCCAATTTATTAGAGGAATTGGACCCACCTTCATCCATGCAGATAGATAAAAGGGGGTTATCTCCTCTAAGTGGGATTAGGGGTTGTTTACCCATGGCTAGCCCACCAGTTTCACCCCAATGACTTAAACTACCGAAGGCACCGACGGAAAGCCAAAGGGGAACAAGAACGGCCCAGCGCATCCATCCGGCGACCATTTGGGGCACAAAGGGCGGGGATCGAATGCCAGCGGTGTTGCGAGTCCAATGGTGCACGAGGTGGACACGGAGGTTGACCGAAATGCAGGCAACGATGACCCGCGCGGCGGCCGGAGCACGGCTTCGCAGCAACCACGACGGAGGAGGAAAAAACGAAGGGGAAAGGGGGCAATCGGGGTGGCAACTCATTGTGAGGCAGATGGAGTGCTCGGCGAGACCGGAGGGAGCGTGTGGAGGTGGCGATCGACGACGGTGTCTGTGGCGGTCGATGGAGGAGAGTGCTCGATTCGCGAGAAGCGACACTCCTCATCTCGATTTAGTGTGCGTCGTTGATGACCCACAAGTGTAGGGGATCGCAATAGTCTGCGCGGGTAAGAATAACCCAATTTATTGATTCGACACAAGGGGAGCCAAAGAATATTTATAAGCTTTAATAGTTGAGTTGTCAAGTCAACCACACTTGAAAGATACTTTCTTGGCAACAACTTATTAGTAGAAATGGTGTGATGGAAGTGATGGTGCCAACGACAATAGTGGTGGCCAAGCAACGAAAGTAACACAACAAAGTAAAACAACTTGAAACAAGAAGGATTAAAACACTGTAGGCTAGGGGAGATGGATGATCGCGCTGCATGGATCAGAGATAACATGTAATAGATTTATCATGGGGCAAGGCACACGGAAAAGTAATGATCATCTAGGAAAATATCAAACATTAGACATGTATCCCAAGGGTACTTGTGCATGCTTTCACTAAGAACTTGCACAACATCTTTTGTCCTACCATCACACTACCAATGGGGCCAAACAGAACTTATGGAGATTAAGGTGCTCCTGCGAAAGAGCACCGGAACAAAGCATTAACAATCAATGGATACATGGAATCCTCAAATTATAGTCCATCCCCTTTGGTGTCCCAAGATGTCACCATTGATATCGCCGGTTCCAGACTATAATAGGTGCATACAACTTGTAGATAGGATCAAGAACACAAATATATTCATGAAAACATAAGGGGTTCAGATCTAAAATTCTGGCACAAGGGCCCAAAGTGTCAAGCATGAAGAGCAACAAGATGTAGAAAAGATGATAAACACCATAGTAGAGGATAGGAAACATATCGTCAACAATCGGACAAACAATTACATGATCTAACTCATCCAATCCCTACCATAGCCTTTGCCTACAGCAGGCAATTACTCACACATGGATGGGGTAGTCATGGAAGGATTTTGGAGTGGCGATGGGGATGACGATGGCATCGATTCCCCTCTCCGGAGGTCAAAACATCCCCCACATTAGCTCTCCTGAGGAAGAACAGTGGTGGCCGCGGCTCCACGATGGAAAACTGGATATCGGCTTCTATTTCAGGGTTTCCTCATCATATGTAAAAATACCAACCAAAGGGGGGCCCGGGGGAGGTCCCGCTGGACCAGTCACCCTGGTGACGCGGCCACGGTGGTGGCCGCGCCACCTGGCCGCCTGGGCTAGGGGTAGCCCCCCTTCCACCCATCTTTTGGCTCCGGGGCTCTTCTATTCGTGGATTTTCTGGGATTTTTCTAAGGTGCTGAAATTTCCGTTTTCGTGCGCATAAAAATAGATATACAAGCAGCTCTGCTAAAAATAGCGTTAGTCCGGGTTAATTTCGTTCAAATCATGCAAGAATGAGGTCAAAACAATAGAAAACGTGTTTGGAAAAGTCAATATGTTTGAGACGTATCAGTCGTCGATGAAGACGAATACCACGGGGCTCCTGGGCATTCTCTTGGGGCTCGAGGTGGCCTCGGGCCATGTGATGTCTACACATGCTTATTTTCTTGTGGACTATGTTGGGCCTCCAAGCGCGGAGGTTCGTAGGACAACAACAATTTCCCACAAGTGGATGACCTAGGGTTTATTGAACTCAGGGAAGTAGAGGTTCAAGATGGTCTTTCTCAAACAACCCTGCAGTTAAGAAGCAAGAAGTCTCTTGTGTCCCCAAGACACCTAATACAATGGAAAATTGTATAGGTGCACTAGTTCGGGGAGGAGAGTGTGAAATATGGGTGATTGGTGTGGCAAAGCAAGGTAATATAAATCTGTAATAAAAATTACAGCAAGGTAACAAGTGACAAAAGTTAGCACAAACGGTTTAACAATGGTGAGAAACAACGCCTATGCTTCATACTTTCACTAGTGGTAACTCCCAACAACATTAACATAGTCTAATCACATGATATTTCCATCAAAACATGCAATGAAGACGTACTCGGAGGTCATTCCTTTGTGATCAGGAGAGGACAAGAATTATGTAGGGCTTCAAAAGCACACCTCACAGTACGTAGTTCTCATCTATGCCTTTCCCAATGTTACCGCGGCCCTCCAGAGAGAGTACCACAATCACCACAATATATCTTGAGGATAGTTAAATACAAGCACGAAGAGACTCTGAATCTTAAATCAATTCACTATAGAAGAAATCACTCATGAAAATATTCTTTTAATCTATGTCCAATAGACCGTTGTCACCATGGTCTCGGAGATTATACTAGATAAAGACAAGTGAGTGCATCAAATCCAATACATAGAAGAAGGGGAAACATCATGGGATCACCCACTAGTGCAAAGAGGGGCTAACACGATACTTCTTTCCCAGTCATTTGTACGAAACTGTTTGCGGTGCTATCAACGCAAACGGTATAAATAAAAAACCGCTTGGGAAAAAAATTAACCGTCTGGGAAACATACCCGAACGACCACAATTCTAAAAATTATTGCGTGGGTGATGTAGGACTGACGGGTCTTTTAAAATCGGTCTGATATGTTTAGGGTGAAAACCCACGGTTGCAAATAAAGGACCGCCAGCCTCTCTACGTGTAAGACTCGATATGCGGTACTGCTTCAGATCAGGATGTTTCCGTCCAGACCCGAGGACGAAGCACATATCGGACCCACCGCAACATATGACGAAG
This sequence comes from Bromus sterilis, assembly GCA_950022295.1. Classification (NCBI taxonomy): domain Eukaryota; kingdom Viridiplantae; phylum Streptophyta; class Magnoliopsida; order Poales; family Poaceae; genus Bromus; species Bromus sterilis. The sequence continues at coordinate 278,836,060 of OX465595.1, read as the reverse complement.
CCATATGTCTTAGATTTAAACATGATATCACAAATACAGCTACAAGGATACACCATCTCATAAGATCAGCATACAGCTGGCTTAAATACATTACATCAACGGAAGATATATGTCTGAGTACAGACTACAATCAAATGTCTAATGGCAAAGGTAAAACATACTATTACCATGACCACGCGGGTCTAGGCTCTCCGCCTGGATCCACCTAACTAGTCGTCGTCGAGTCTCCACGAAGGCATCCAGAAGAAGGGTCGTCGAGCTCCTCTGTAGTCCAAGATCGTTTGCATAACGTGAGTAAAAGAGAGAAGAAATGGGTGAGCTATATCAACAAGTCAGATAACTAGCTTCTCACGGTAAGATGGGGGTAGTGGTTGAGGTTGCATCCGCACTAGCAATGTATTAAGTGGCTAACGATCTATTTAGAGTAAGATGAGAACCAAGCATTCGATGAGGAATCGCCTCCAACAAGTCTTGCAATCAGCTACTTACGCAAACATAACACCTATCCTATCCTTTTCTTCCTCTTTCATTCTCCGATGAAGAAGAAGCAGTCAAGGCACACACATGTTAATCAAGTTATTAAGATTAACTCAGTTTTTGTTGTCTATGAACAAGGAGTAGGTCTCAAGTCGCCCATAACCGTGGACACGGCTTCTCGAAAAGATTTAACCCTGCAGCGTTGTACCAACTGCACATAACAAGGCTCCGCACGCACGCCCATCTGTCTCAGTTGCTAGCCATCACAGACAACCATTTTATGATTTAGTTCCGAGAGATCCGAAATGACAAGTCCCTCTAACTAACCACACACAACTCCGGGGCCCCCGGGGAGTCGACACCCAAGCCAATAGCCGGCCGCGCCCTCGGATCGGACTCTTCCGTATGGCTAAGGTCGGGGTTAGCCTCACCTGAACTCAGGGGCTTACCTAGCTCACCAGTGTGGACCAACAGAGGAACTCTATCCCCGCTGGCCCGGGTTGTTTAAAAACTGTGAGGGGGTCCAACCAAGCACACACACGGGGTTTTTAAATGGTAAATCAGCTTGGGCCACCACTAGAAATGTTTGAAGCTAGGTAGGTATGAAAATGGGACCCCATAGTATCCCACATGTGGTTAGGCATGCTCGTCAAGAGACACAATACCTGGAACTTGGGTCCTAGGTCAATTGAATGGAACAAAGCATCGAGGCGGGATAGCCTAGACCTTCCATCCTTCGTCGAGTATAGTCAACATTATAATAATCATATCATACAAAACAATATAATAATGTGATAGCCCAATCCAAGGACAAACAGACAACAACAGTTGTAGCAATCTAAGCTTGCATACTAAGAAGTTGTTAAGCAATCAAGGTACATGGCCAAACAAAGGTTCGCTAGGATGTGGAGGAACATGGCTGTTTTGGTTTTGTTATGGAGGCACAATTGTGAGGTGGTAGGATCAAGCAATCATTCTATCCTATACCTCGGTAAGTGAGCTAAAAGTTATAAGCATGATATATGCTCCCCCTTACCCGATGAGAAGACAAAGCCGAAGGTGTAGTCGATCGCAAGATCACATCGTCTCCGAGAGTACCTGATAGGTCCAAAACGTATCAATAATTTCTGCTTGCTCCATGCATCTTTTGTATGATATTGCTATGATATTGATGCACTTCGATACACTTTTGATCATATTTGGACTAACCTATTAACTCAGAGCACCCCAGTGCCAGTTCCTGTTTTCTGTTGTTTTTGTATTTCAGGTTTTCCCATTACTTAAAGTGCCAGAAAAATTCCGGGACAATTATAGGAAAAATCAGCGTCCAGGAAGCTTCGGGAAGAGCCCAAGTGGGGACAGAGGGGAGCCAGGGGTGTCCCAGGAGGCCACCTGGTGCGGCCACCCCCTAGGCCGCGCCAGGGGGGCGCCTGGGGCCCTTGGTCCACCTCTGGATGCCCCCTTCTCCTATATATACCTCTCGTCCCGAAACCCTCGAGGACAGAACCCTTTTTCGCGATCTCTCCTCTGTTCTGCCGCCACCGCCCTTCCAAGATCGGGATCACCAGGAGCCCTCTTCCCAGCACCCTGCCGGAGGGAGGAACCACCTCCAGGAGCTTCTCCGCCACCATGGATGCTTCCCGGATGAACCGTGAGTAGTCCACCTTGGACCATGGGTCCATGATCAGTAGCTATGTGATGTTCTCCTCCCCTCTTTGTTCTTCATGGTTTAGACCTCGTGAGATGCCCTACATGATCGAGGCACATATGTAATCTTTCTGCTGTTGCTATGTTGAGTCTGCTGGGATCTGATGGATTATGAGACTATGTTCATATTGTGTTTGAGTAATATATTTGATTCTCCTCTTTTATATTTATGTTCTTGAGTAATTCTTGCAGGTCCTCCGTTGCTGTTTATTGCTTTGGCCAAGTAGTAGGTAGTGACTCCAAGAGGGAGCGTTATGCATGATTGTGGGTTCATGCCCCTTGATGACTAGCTTGAGTGACAGAAACATGAGTCTAGGGGATGTGCTGTTGCCACAAGGGAGAAAACAACGATGCTTGTACTTGCGGGTGCAAGGATTGTTTACTTTACGCAAAGTTCTTTAATGCAGTTTCCTGTTGCTTTGAGTTTACACTTTGGGTGGGATTCGCAACTTAATACCAGCGAGATGTTCTGGATAGATATCTCAAGGTGGATGATTAGTAGGTAGATGCAGATGGATTTTGGTCTACTTGTCTTGGCGTATCGCCCATGCTTTTAAGCCTCTTCCTTTCTTTATAGCATAGTTAGCATTGGTTTGCGCACATAATCCTGTCAATTGCCCAGCTGTAATTTGTTTACCTCACATGGCTATTTTATCGTCTTTTGGGAGAGAGACATAACTGGTGAACTTCATGGGACCCCGGTCCATATTTCCAACACTGTTTACACCCACTATTTATTTTCTGCTTTATTTTGGGAAAGCCGTGTTTATTTTAAAAAACCTACAAAACTAGTTGAGAACTCTAGCTACTAGATGGATCACTACTCTTATGAGGGGTAGAATATTAGAGTACACTCACGTACCATGAGTCGAGGATGCGCAAGGATAACCAAACCCCAATAAACTCCTCGTCGGGGTACTTGTCTCTTTGTGAACCTCCTAATTAGATTGAGAGTTACCGATAATAAGTGCATGAGTTCTTCGGACTAATGTGAGTATTCGAAAGTTGACACTTCCACCCAGCCATATATTTCTAGCCTCTTCGGTACCGTGCATTGCCCTTTCTCACCTTGAGAGTTGGCGCATACTTCGCCGGTGCATCCAAATCCTTGGCACGATACGCTCTGTCAGTATAAGCCTCATTATATCCTTCCTCAAAACAGCCACCATACCTACCTATCAAGGCATTTCCATAGCATTTCCGAGATACATTGCCATGCAACATCCACCTTCTCATGACTTGATCTTCATGTCATACATGCTTTTGCTTGATTGATGAGCCGCATGCTAGTTGGCTTTTCCCTAATCATTGCTACATGACGCGCTAGTATCATTGCATATCCTTCTACACTGGCAGAGGCATACATTTTCATACTTCATGATAGTTTCATTTTCTTTATGTTGAGTACTTTTGTAAAGTGTGAAAGATCTTCTATACTTCTTGTAATATATAGAGTGTTGCCCCTAAAGTGAGGAAAATATCCCAAAGAGGAAAAAATCAAAAGATCCCAAAGAGGAAAAAATCAAAAGATCCCAAAGAGGACAAATGAGAGTTAAATAGAAAGAGCCATTGAGGCCACCAAAAAATACAAAAAAATAGAAAAAAGATAAAAAGAAATAAAAAGAGAGAAGGGGGCACCCTACTATTCCTTTTGAGAGATCCACACTCGTACTCCATCTTATATCTTGTATTCCATAGAGATTATCATTCATGCATATAACTATGTTGGGACCTTCACACAATAGAACTTGGCTTGTATATTCCAATGATGAGCCTCCTCAAATGAGCTCTAGGTCTTCTTGAGCAAGCAAGTTAGATGCACGCCCACTAGTTCCATTGGAGAGCTTACCTTAGCTCATATGTCCACCCGTTGCATGGCAATCCCTACTCCTCACATCATATCTATCATTTGGCTTTCTCTCTCCTATGATTATCGTCATTGATGTGAGCCTTTCACACCTTTTTTGTCTTCCTCCCCCATCTTTTTTTCTCTCTTTTCCATCCTAGGTGTCAACTTTCTTGCTTATGCTCATCCATTGCATGAGTTCTCAAAATACCGAAAGGGAGTGGATCATTTTGACTTGTACCTGGCTAGTGGTCTGGGGATAAGTCAAGATAAGATTCCAAAGAAGACCAAGTGTGAAACTTTAGTAGATTAAGTTATCAACAATAAAAAATATGTTTTACTCTCTCGTATATCCCTATCCCCTTTCTTGCACGCAAACACCATTTGGAGACATTCGAGTCACGGACAGCGAGAGCTCTTGCACCTTTATGTTCTTATGTTGCTTGTTTCAGTGCTAATATATACTCTTGCCTGTTATGACTTGAATTGAATTACATGCCTTTATTTCTTTACTTAAAAGTTCTTATATGGTTAGTAGCATGTCACCACAGAAATTATGCTTGTTATCATTTACCTACTCAAGGACGAGCAAGAATTAAGCTTGGGGATGTTGATACGTCCAAAACGTATCTATAATTTCTGCTTGCTCCATGCATCTTTTGTGTGATATTTCTATGATATTGATGCACTTATATACACTTTTGATCATATTTGGACTAACCTATTAACCTAGTGCACCCCAGTAGCAGTTCCTGTTTTCTGCTGTTTTTGTATTTCAGGTTTTCACATTACTTAAAGTGGCAGAAAAATTCCGGGAAAAATATAGGAAAAATCAGCGTACAGGAAGATTCGGGAAGAGCCCAAGTGGGGCTAGAGGGGAGCCAGGGGTGGCCCAGGCGGCCACCTGGCGCGGCCACCTCCTAGGACGCCCCAGGGGGGCGCCTGGGGCCTCTGGTCCACCTCTGGCTTCCCCCCTTCGCCTATATATCCCTCTCGTCCCGAAACCCTCGAGGACAGAACCCTTTTTCGCGATCTCTCCTCTGTTCCGCCGCCTCCGCGCTTCCAAGATAGGGAGCACCAGGAGCCCTCTTCCCGGCACCCCGCCGGAGGGAGGAACCATCTCCGGGAGCTTCTCCACCACCATGGATGCTTCCCGGATGAACCGTGAGTAGTCCACCTTGGACCATGGGTCCATGATCAGTAGCTATGTGATGTTCTCCTCCCCTCTTTGTTCTTCATGGTTTATGTAACACCCTCAGTCTTCTATAACAGTAATCCTTTTACTAGTGACAATTACTGTTGCCAATCACTGTTGCTAATCATGCCATCATCAAGTTTGAATCAAATCAAGTCCAAAATGCCTTTTGTTGATATTAAAAATAATGTTGCAAATGAAACTTGTCCAAAAATTATGCAACCACTTTTCTTAAATCACAAATAATCAGTGGGGTATGCCCATGTGGTTATGGTATTTTATTATGCCACTAGAAAAATCAAACAATTCAAACAACTAGCAAAACAACACCAATGAATAGTTGCAACACAAAAACATAGCAAAACATTTTTAAAAGCCCCAAACTTTTTGTGGTATGCTTACATGGTGTAATACAATTATACAAACCATTTTCATGTTGAACAAAATTACATAGGTAGCAAAATAAATTTAATACAAACAGCAAAGGAAAGAAAAAAACAAAAGAAAAAGGGCTATCCCTCGCCCTAGGCGAGGCCCACCCCCGGCCCACCCGCAGCCTCCTCTTTCCTTTCCCCACCTCCTTCCTGTTCCTCTTCTCGCTCCATGGTCGCCCTCCACCACCTCGCGCCGGGGTCGCTACAGCACTCGGACGTCGGCTAAATATCTTCCCCCCCTCCAGGAATTGTGGATCGAACCACCCCCCTCCTCCTTTCTCAGTCGGATCCCGCCTCCCCCGTCGTCTCCCTGACTCGTGCCCGGCCTCCCCCGCACAGGAGCTCGGTGGAGCCGGCGTCGCCGCGACCGCCGCCCCAACCCGCAACTCCGGCGACCCCCTCCCCCGAGCCACGCCGGACCCCTGCGCGACCTTTCCCCCTCTCTGCTCAAGTGAGTGCCTCCCCCCTTCCCCCTCCTCGTCGCCTCGGGCCATGGCTCGGAGCTCCATCGCTCCGCCATGGCGCCCCCTGGCCGCGCACCCATGCCCCCCCTGCGCAGCAACCGCCAGCCGCACTGCACCTGGCCATGGCCACGCCGGAGCCTTCCCCCACATCGCCGGTTTTGGCCCAGCCGCCGTGCTCCCCTGCCGACGGCGAGGCCCCTGTCTGGGCAGGCCGTGGCTAGCACCTCCCTGTTAATTAGTCTCCTAATTAAAGATTAGACTAGTGTTAAGTATTTGGCTCCCTGACATGTGGGCCTAGCCCTTCTAATTAATATTCTGGCTAATTAAAATTGATTAGTGATTACTGTCTCTATGAAAGGTAGGTCCCACTGCATGTTTAGCTTTAATTAAGTGGCAATATTAGTTACTCTCTATGACACCTAGGCCCCACCTGTCAGGGATTTATTTAACTTAAATTAGAAATAGGAATGTCACTGACATGTGGGCCAGTGCCTCTTTTACTTTTATTAAAATGTTTGATAAATAAACAGAGGCTGACATGTGGGTCCCACATGTCAGGCACTGTTGTGGATAATGTTTTGGATAATGTTGGAATTTAATAATAAAAGAAATTCAGAAAATTGTTTAAAAATGATTTAAACTTTGAAATTCAATAACTTTTAAACCGTAACTCAGATTCAAAAACTTTATACATGAAAATTGATCAGAAAAATATAACGAATACGAATATGGTATCCGTATTTCTATCCCACCCCTCTAACACAACGAACATCGAACCGCCCCCCTCCGGACCGACTGTCCGATAAATTGTCCGGTACTGCTAAAGTACCCGGATGAATTTATTCCGAACACGAAAGTTGTTCAGAATAGATCAACTAACACGGTTTCACCCCTTCACATGTTTGTCGGATGTCCATGACACCTCCGACATGATACCTTCCCCCTGCGGACACCCTGTCCGGTAATCACCCGGAGCTGACAGTTCATCCACGGATGATTTCCCGCTCCGTGCTACGTGTATCGTACAACGTTAGAGCATCGTTAACTTTTCATATGTCATGTCTTGTATTTATATTGCTATTATTGTTGCGTATTTATTGTTTCTTCCCCCTCTCTTATTGTCCGGTAGTCTCGACGTCCGCTGCTGATGCCCCTGTGATCGACTACTTCGTCGATGACCGTACCTCTACCGTGGAGCTTACTGATACGTCCAAAACGTATCTATAATTTCTACTTGCTCCATGCATGTTTTGTGTGATATTTCTATGATCTAAATACACTTTCATACACTTTTGATCATATTTGGACTAACCTATTAACTCAGTGCACCCCAGTGCCAGTTCCGGTTTTCTGCTGTTTTTCTATTTCAGTTTTCCCCCATATAAAAAATGCCAGAAAAATTCCGGGAAAAATACAGGAAAAATCAGCGTATAGGAAGCTTCGCGAAGAGCCCGAGTGGGGCCAGAGGGGAGCCAGGGGAGGCCCAGGCAGCCACCCGGCGCGGCCCCACCCCTGGCCGCGCCAGGGGGGCGGCTGGGGCCCCTGGTCCACCTCTGGCTGCCCCCCTTCGCCTATTTATTCTCCGTCACGGGGAAACTCCGAAGACAGAACCCTATTTCGCAAACTCGCCTCTGCTCCGCCGCGCTTCCGAGATCGGGAGCACCAGAATACCTCTTCCCGGCACCCTGCCGGAGGGAGGGCCGACCTCCGGGAGTTTCCTCTCCACCATGGATGCTCCCCGGATATCTCGTGAGTAGTTTTCCTTGGACCATGGGTCCATGATCATTAGCTATGTGACGTTATCCTCCCCTCTTTGTTCTTCATGGTTTAGACCTCGTGAGCTGCCCTACATGATCGAGGTACTTTTGTAATCTTTCTGCTATTGCTATGCTGAGTTTGATGGGATCTGATGGATTATGAGATTATGTTCAGATTGTGATAGAGTAATATATTTGGTTTTTATCTCTTATATTTTTGTTCCTAAGTAATTCTTGCATGTTCTCCGTTGCTGTTTATTGCTTTGGCCAAGTAGTAGGTAGTGACTCCAAGAGGGAACGTTATGCTCGATTGATGGTTCATGCCCCCCGATGACACGCTTGAGTGACAGAAACATGAGTCTAGGGGATGTGCTGTTGCCACAAGGGGGAAAACAATGGTTCTTGTAACCGCGGTTGCAAGGATTGTTTACTTTACGCAAAGTTCTTTTTAATGCAGTTGTAAGTTGCTTTGGGTTTACACTTTGGGTGGGGCTCGCAACTTAATACCAGCGAGATGTTCTGGATAGATATCTCAAGGTGGATGATTAGTAGTAGATGCAGTTGGATTACGGTCTACTTATTTTGGGGTACTTCCCGTGCTTTTGAGCCTCTTCCTTTCTTTTGTAGCATAGTTAGCATTGCGGTGCGTTCATAATCCTGTCAATTGCCCTTCTGTAATTTGTCTACCTCGCTTAGCAGTTTTATCGTCTTTTGGGAGAGAGACATCACTAGTGAACATCACGTATCCCGGTCCATATCCTTATTACTGTTTCCACGCTTATTTACTTTCCTGCTTTTTACTTTCAGTTGCTATCATTATCCTTTGTGTTTTACCCTTTGTGAACAACAAGACTGGAGAGATTGACAACCTCTCTGAACTTCGTTGGGAACAAAGTTATCTGTGTCTGTGTACAGGTATGCGTCAGTTGCGCCACTGACACCTACTTATCATCTCTGGAGTCCTACTGGAGTCAAACCTTGGTATCTTCACTGAGGGAAACTTGCTGCTGCGCTACATCTCAACCTTCCACTTGGGGTAACCAACGAAGGGCGAGAAGCCATCAAGCAAATTTCTGGCGCCGTTGCTGGGGACTCCGAGTGCTAAGATAGGGGAGTAGCACACTACCCTTTACCTTTGTGTTTTAGTCTTGTTAGTTTACCTTTCAGTTTTATATTTGTGTCTTTTATCAAAATTTACAAATTTTTTATTTATCTAGCTAGTTGTCATTATGTCTGGCCCTTTTGCCTTTGTTGAGACAGAGGTTCTCACCTTTAAACAAAAAGGTGGATAAAGTTTAAAAGATGCTTGGTATAGAATTAATGATTCTCAAAAAAGAGCCACCAAGAAGCAATCCACTACTATCCTGCTTAGAAATTTTTATGTCGGGATTACTCCTTGGAATAGGTTCATATTAGATACTGCTATCAATGGGAATTTTCTAGAATCCCCGACTTGGGAGTCTCTTACTGTTATTGAAAATCTTGTTGGAAATCTCCCTATTGCTAGCATACAAGAAGATATAACTCTAGCTCACATTATGAAGAAACTTGAAAAGATAGAGTTAGAAATACCAAGTATAACTAGGATAAATGAGTTGGAACGCAAGATTCAAGGAAATTTGAATAGGCTTGAGAGCTCCATGCTTAAAATTATTAAAACTTTGGAGGTCATCAAATCCCGTGATACGGATCTTTCTAGGATTGATAAGATTGAGGAAATCATTAATACTCTAGGAACTACTTTTTCCTCAATCAAACCAAAAAAGGTAGAGACTTCAGCAAGAAGGGAACCTAAGTTCAATTATGTCCCAAGGGTTCCCCGACCTAAAAATAAACCACCCATTGCTAAAGAAGTTGAAACCGTGAAAACTTAGGAAGAAATACCTCTCTTTGATAATTTTATAAATGAAACTTCCATTGATTTTCCGCCTTTTGTTTTTCTCCCTAGAAGTATCTTCATTACGCCTTTATTTCAAAGACCTCTTAAGACTAGTTGTACAATTTAAGAGCTTTTTGATGATCTTGATAATGATTCGATTGCTACAACTTGATCTTTTGCATCATGCCTAGCTTAAAGGCATAAAAGAAAGCGCTTTCGGGAGGCAGCCCGCAACGAATTTAGGTTTTTCTTTTTGCTTTTGTTGTGTCTTGATGATTGTTACTACTGTAGCAACATCATTGTATCTTTATTTTTCAGCTTTGTGCCAAGTTATAGCCTCTTACAGCAAGGGAAGTAAAAGTTGTGACATGCTGTCCAGAAAACAGATTCTGTCCTCGTGACCAGAATAATTCCAGAAAAATCCCAGTTCATCTTTTTGAGCTGAAATTTTTACACAGTATGCTCTGTACAATTATGAAACTTCCGTATGTTCTGAGTTTTTTCAGTTGAGTTGCATAAGTGCCCCTAAAATATTATTTACTCTCTGCTGTTCTATTTTTCACAGATTCTGCCACGTTTTGTCTCTCCTAACTTTTGCAAACCTTATGCTTGCTTTTTCTTTGCAAAAACTTTTTGGCACTCTTTAGAAACAGTAGCTCTTCAAGATTATCTTTATATCCAGTGGGAAAAAATTATTTATTAAGGGTACTAACCTCTCTAATCAGCTTATGATGAGTTATGTATGAAGGGAGTTTTCAAGTGTGCGATGGAAGATGATGAAAGAAGATCCAGGAGTGTCAAGCGCTCAAGCTTGGAGATGCCCCCATGCACCCCCAACAAATATTCAAGGAGACTCAAGCGTCTAAGCTTGGGGATGCCCCTGTGCATCCCATTCTCCATCAACAATCATCAGTTCGTCCTTTGTCTCACTATATTTTTATCACTTCATGCGTTATGTGCTATGCTTGGAGCGTCTCGCTCTTAGGTTTTATTTTTTAGTTTTCTTTAGCTTTGCTTGCTGTTCATAACAAGTTAGATCCCATATTACTTTGTGTGGCAGAGAAACACGCTCCACTTTCAAAATTTAGAACACATCATAGGATTTTTCCTGTTTATCTTTTTGCTGTTGTGTGTTCTTTACCTTTTCATAGCTACTGCCATGTTTAGTCTTAGTCTTAGTTTGTCTTTAGCAAGAGCCTTGGATTTTGTTTAGTTTGTTGCTGGAACTCTTTTTATTTTTCATGTTTATCTTGTTAAAGAGAGTTGGTTGTTGCACTGAGTTGTGTCTTGTCTTGAAACTAGGTAATTGAGGTTGCTATTTAATTTTAGTAGTAACTTGCAATGGTTTTGAGGTATTGATGTGAGTAATGTTTGAACTTTTGGTGTCAAGATCTCTAGCCTATTAGTGATAGGTATCGTATTTTGGGCAATCCGTGTGTATTTTCAAAACCTACAAGATTAGTTGAGAACTCTAGCTACTAGATGGATCACTAATCTTTGGAGGGGTCGAATATCAGAGAACACTCACGTACCATGAGTCGAGGATGCGCAAGGATAACCAAACCACCATACACTCCTCCTCGGGGTACATGTCTCTTTGTGAACCTCCTTATTAGATTGAGAGTTACCGATAATAAGTGCATGAGTTCTTCGCACTAATGTAAGTATTGAAAGTTGACACTTCAACCTTCCCATATTTTGCTAGCCTCTCCTGTGCCGTGCATTGCCTTCTTCTCATTCCGAGAGTTGGTGTCCACCTTCGCCGGTACGTCCAAACCCTTGGCATGATATGCTCTGTCATCATAAACCTCCTTATATCTTTCCTCAAAACATCCACCATACCTACCTATCAAGGCATTTCCATATCCTTTCCGAGATATATTGCCATGCAACATCCACCTCTTCATGACTTGATCTGCATGTCATACATGTTCCTGATACACTGGCAGCGACATACATTGCATACATCATGATAGTTACATCTTCTTCATGATTTTGAGTACCTTGTAAAGTGTGAAAGATCTCCTTTACCTTCTTGTAAAATAGAGTGTTGCCCTTAAGTGAGGAAAAGATCCCAAAGTGGACACAATAAAAGATCCCAAAGAGGACAAATGAGAGTTAAATAGAAAGAGCCATTGAGGCCACAAAAAAATACAAAAAAATAGAAAGAAGAGAAAAAAATAAATAAAAAGAGAGAAAGGGGCAACACTACTATCCTTTTGAGAGATCCACACTAGTACTCTCTTTATATCCTTGTACTCCATAGAGATGATCTTCATGCATATAGCTATGTGGGGACCTTCACACTATAGAACTTGGCTTGGATATTCCAAGGATGAGCCTCCTCAAACGAGCTCTAGGTCTTCATGAGAGAGCAAGTTAGATGCACCGCCACTAGTTCCTTTGGAGAGCTTCTTAGCTGGTATGTGCATCCGTTGCATGGCAATCCCTACTCCTCACATTATATCTATCATTTGGCATCTCTTGCCTATGATTGTCCTCATTGATGTGAGCCTTTCTCATCCTTTTTGTCTTCCTCCTCCGTACTTCTCTCTTTTCCATCCTAAGTGTCAACTCTCGTGCTTACGCTCATCCATTGCATGAGTGCTCGAAATATCGAAAAGGAGTGGATCAAATTGACTTGTACCTGGCTAGTGGTCTAGGGATGAGTCAAGATAAGATTCCAAAGAGGACCAAGTGTGAAACTTTAGTAGATTGAGTTCTGAACAAATAATTTTTTCTCGTATTCCCTATCCCCCTTCTTAAACGCAAACACCATTTGGAGACATTCGAGTCACGGACAGCGAGAGCTCTTGCACCTAATGTTCTTTTGTTACTTGTTTCAATGCTAATATAGACTCTTGCATGTTATGACTTGAATTGAATATCTAACCTTGATTGCTTTACTTTTCAAAGTTCTTTTATGGTTTCTAGCATGTCACCACATAAATTATGCCGTTATCATTTACCTACTCGAGGACGAGCAGGAATTAAGCTTGGGGATGTTGATACGTACAAAACGTATCCATAATTTCTGCTTGCTCCATGCATGCTTTGTGTGATATTGCTATGATCTAAATACACTTTCATACACTTTTCATCATATTTGGACTAACCTATTAACTCAGTGCAACCCAGTGCCAGTTCCTGTTTTCTGCTGTTTTTCTATTTCAGTTTTCCCCCATATAAAAAGTGCCAGAAAAATTCCGGGAAAAATACAGGAAAAATCAGCATACAGGAAGCTTCACGAAGAGCCCGAGTGGGGCCAGAGGGGACCCAGGGGAGGCCCAGGCGGCCACCCGGCGCGGCCCCACCCCTGGCCGCGCCAGGGGGGGGGGCGCCTGGGGCCCCTGGTCCACCTCTGGCTGCCCCCCTACGCCTATTTATTCTCCGTCACGGGGAAACTCCGAAGACAGAACCCTATTTCGCAAACTCGCCTCTTCTCCGCCGTGCTTCCGAGATCGGGAGCACCAGAATACCTCTTCCCGGCACCCTGCCGGAGGGAGGGCCGACCTCCGGGAGTCTCCTCTCCACCATGGATGCTCCCCGGATGTCTCGTGAGTAGTTTTCCTTTGACCATGGGTCCGTGATCAGTAGCTATGTGATGTTCTCCTCCCCTCTTTCTTCTTTATGGTTTAGACCTCGTAGGCTTCCCTACATGATCGAGGCACTTTTGTAATCTTTCTGCTATTGCTATGCTGAGTTTGCTGGGATCTGTTGGATTATGAGATTATGTTCAGATTGTGATAGAGTAATATATTTGGTTTTTATCTCTTATATTTTTGTTCCTAAGTAATTCTTGCATGTTCTCCGTTGCTGTTTATTTCTTTGCCAAGTAGTAGGTAGTGACTCCAAGAGGGAACGTTATGCTCGATTGTGGGTTCATGCCCCCCGATGACACGCTTGAGTGACAGAAACTTGAGTCTAGGGGATGTGCTGTTGCCACAAGGGGGAAAAATGGTGCTTGTAACCGCGGTTGCAAGGATTGTTTACTTTACGCAAAGTCCTTTTTAATGCAGTTGTCTATTGCTTTGGGTTTACACTTTGGGTGGGGCTCGCAACTTAATACCAGCAAGATGTTCTGGATAGATATCTCAAGGTGGATGATTAGTAGTAGATGCAGTTGGATTACAGTCTACTTATTTTGGCGTACTGCCCGTGCTTTTGAGCCTCTTCCTTTCTTTTGTAGCATAGTTAGCATTGCGGTGCGTTCATAATCCTGTCAATTGCCCTTCTGTAATTTGTTTACCTCACATAACAGTTTTATCGTATTTTGGGAGAGAGACATCACTAATGAACATCACGTATCCCGGTCTTACTGTTTCCACTCTTATTTACTTTCCTGCTTTTTACTTTCAGTTGCTATCATTATCCTTTGTGTTTTTCCCGTTTGTGAACAACAAGACTGGAGAGATTGATAACCTCTCTGAACTTCGTTGGGAACAAAGTTATCTGTGTCTGTGTGCAGGTCCACGTCAGTTCCGCCACTGACACCTACTTATCATCTGTGGAGTCCTACTGGAGACAAACCTTGGTATCTTCACAGAGGGAAACTTGCTGTTGTGCTACATCTCAACCTTCCACTTGGGGTAACCAACGAAGGGCGAGAAGCCATCACTTACAGGAATGCAGAGCCATTCCCTTCCCCAGATATCGCCTACGTTTTCCGTACTTTTCTTGCACTAGGCCTTGTTACTGTTACTGCTACGTTACAATCCCATTCCATTGCATAGCCTATTTTTGTCGCCCCTTGATGTACCTTCCTTGATCCTATGCTGCCTTTTATATACATTATATTCAGCAGTAAACCCTATGCACTGTTAGTCAATAGGATTAGATAGCGGGATGTGTTCACTCTGGGAGTGAATGCGAATACGATCCATTACAACTGCTACAGGTACGGTTCAGAGCCGACACCGACTCAGCCCCCTACGTCGGATCTGCCGAGCCACCTCAGGTGTGAGCGATCGAGGAGAAATTCCCGTGCTCCACTCGTGGTCGACTCTGTATATCCGACTTAGGGTACTGAACCAAGGTTGTCCTTACAGGTAAGGAGTCGGGTGACCCCACGGTGCCCGCGCAGGGTATCTTAGCGGAACGACAGTCCAGGTGTATTCCACCGGTGTGCGACGGGCCTGGTACTGTTCGTGTCCGACAGTTATCCTGTTGTACGAAAGTCGAGCTCTTCGGAGCAAACGCGAGACAAGGTAAGGAGACAGTTCACCTTGTTGGTAACCGCACGAGTTGGTGGGACGTCAGGTCAGGCACCGATGTTACTGGTGGTCCTGACTGCTGTCGTTGTCCACGACTCATTCAATAAGACGCAACGATAACGGTTGTCTCGACAGAAAATTAATAAAATGCTGAACGGGTTCGGCGAATGACTTGAGTAACCTTTTTGGCTTGTACGCACTACCTATACGTGGGAATTACGAGTGTGGGCTCCTCCGCGACGTAGCCTCGTTCGAAAGCTCTGAAAGACGTCCAGTTCAGCATTGCGGCACGGTCGGATCGCGCCGATGGCGCTGGAATTAAACTATTGGTTCCGGGTTTTCTTCCTCGCGGGGATGTCGAGGAAGGGAACTCAGAGGCATTATCATTATTAAATATTACAACTTACTATTATACAATGCTGCAGCAACTTCTGCTGCATTGTTATTACATTCATGCTATTGAACTGTTGGCTGATTCTTACCTCATGCTGCAAGACTCGTCGGAAGATGCTAGTCTTCGATAGGCCTAGCTTCTTACCCTTATTCTGATTTCTATCTTGCAGTCCACTATATATAGCCCCCCTTTCCATTTGATACAATGCATAAATGCTTAGTAGGGGACGTAAGACTCGCGGGTATGCTAGATACTCACCTTTGCTTTATTTCCCTTTTTCGTTTTGCCTGATCGGCCGCTGCAGTTGACGTTGGAGTCCAGGAGCAGAAGATCCCCGGAGCCCTCTACGACGTCGAGTTCCCCCTTTGGCCAGGAGTAGTTCGGTGGATCCCAGGCAGGAGGCCTCGCCTTTTCGATCTGTACCTCTGATGTTATTTGTGCTAGCCTTCTTAAGGCAAAAACTTGGCTAATTATGTCTGTACTCAGATATCATGATTGTCTAACTTATGTATTCGGATCCTCGTGATCCCTGGTTTGGAATATTAGTTTTATCTTATTTGAGTCTAGTGTTGTGCTGTGATATTATCATCGTAGCACCCTGATTTCGGTCGTGTACCCTGCGTGTATGATTACTGTACACGGCTTGATTTTGGGGGCGTCACAGTTTAGACCTCGTGATCTTCCCTACATGATCGAGGCACATATGTAATCTTTCTGTTGTTTCTATGTTGAGTTTGTTGGGATCAGATGGATTATGAGACTATGTTCAGATTGTGTTTGATTAATATATTTGATTCTCCTCTTTTATATTTATATTCTTGAGTAATTCTTGCATGTTCTCCATTGCTGTTTATTGCTTTGGCCAAGTAGTAGGTAGTGACTGTCAGAACCCTCTGTTAGGTAATGTGCTAGGATCAATTTCACTTTGCATTCATGAAAGAAATCAAAGGAAATTCAAAATCAAAATCAAAATGGGAGAAGGAACACCCCCCAGATGAATTAATTCAAAAGGCCAGATAAAAATCTTCTCCAAAAATTCATGTTAGATTTTTGAAAAGTCTTATAAATGGGTGTGATCACATATCAAGTGATGTGGGACCCATCCCATACTCAGGGATTTTTCAAATATTCAAACAGTGTCTTGGAATTAATCAAATAACCCTATTTGAGTTAAGGTTCAAATTAGTTGAATTTTAAAAATGTTGAAACTTTATAAGTGGCTAGTATATATTATTATGGGGCCACATAAATTTTTTCAGCATTTAATAAAATGCCTAGCTATTTATTTTATCTTAGCAAAACAAATGTCAGAAAAGAAAAACAGAAAAAGAAAGCAGAAAAACCTTACCAGACGCCCAGGCGAAGCCGGCCCACCCAGCCCAGCCGGCCCAAAGGGGCACAGGGGTCTTCTTCCCCGCCCCGCGCCTCCAAGCTGCTCGGTGGAATGCCACCGAGCCAGCCGTGGACGCCACGTCGCCGTCGAGCACCTTCCAGGCCTCCCCGTGCCCTCTTCTCGCACCTGGAGACGCCCTGGAGCACGCCACGTCCATCCCCCCCCTCCAGAGCTTCCTCCTCCTCCTCCTGTGCTTGATTTCGTTGCCGCCCGAAGCTTCACCGGAGCGCACCGCCGTGGACGACGTGGCCACCGTGGCCTAGAGCTCAAGCCAGCAAGTCCACCGTGTTCCTCGTCATCGACTTCGTCTTCACGCAGAAGCTGGAGCCCTAATTCCTCCCCGAGCCGACGCCATCGTCTTCAACCTCTCGCTGGACCCGCGAGCTCGCCGCCGTCGATTCGCCGCCATTGAAGCCCCCCCGAGCTTGTCGTTGCTTCCGTTCAAACCGCGGTGAGCTACTGAGCGTTTCCCCTAAGCTTCCAGCACCCCGCAACCCCTCTAGCCGTTTTCGCCATGGTTGCCGAAGCATGTCGCCGCCATTGACGACGATGAGGTCGCCCCTGTGCCCCATCATCTCGTCCAGCACGCGCGTTTGACTCCCAGTGGCTCTAGCTTTCGAACGCACGCAAGATCAACTCAACCCGTGCACTACAGCGACAACTGCGAACTCGCCGCCGTTCTGTTGCCGCCGGAGTCGTCGCCGCCGTCGATTCAGAGCTCCCCGTGAACCCCTGATGCTTCCAGACGACGAGGACGAAGTTGCTGCATGACCAGGCCGCCGGCGGGTTAGCCCAACCCCCCCCCCCCCCCCCCCCCCCCGTTAATCACCCAACTAATGACCCCCTAGGTCACTGACCAGTGGGCCCAGTGGCTTAATTAAGCCACTGGATTGAATTAACCCAGCGGATTAAATCATCCAGCCACTGACAGGTGGGACCCCCTTGTCAGCCCCCCCTGACGCCAGCTTGACGTCAACCTGACGCATTAAATCGATTTAATGAATTTCCAGAGATTAATTGATTTAAAGAATTACAGAAATTCCAGAAAATACCCCAAACTTTGGAAATTCATAGAAAATTCATATTAACTCCAAATTGGACAAATAATATATGAAAAATGATCAGGAGAAAATTATTTTTCCAAATATGCAACTTTCAACTACGTTTGAGTTGATTTTAAAATGGGACCAGTAGCATATGTCATTTGGTTTATTTGAAATTAATTCAAATTCAAATCAAATGCTTTTGCAACTTGGACCATGGAATTATGCTACAATTCAACCACTCATCAGAGGCATATCACACACATTTGAAGAAGGTTCAAAATGATCAAACAATGTCACATGCAACTTGGTTAAATTTGAATTCAAATGTGGAGTTTGAATTTGCAATTCAATTTTCAATATACTCCATTTAAATGGAATTGCTTCACACATCAAAGCATATACATCAAGTTCCAACCTTTCATCATATGATTGTGCATTGTATTTACTTTGCTACTTTGCTTGTTGTTTGTCGAGTAGAGGTGGAACCGGAGCAGGAGGCTGCCCCCTTCGTTGGAGACCCAGAACCCGAACCTCGTCAGCAAGGCAAGCAAACCCCCTTTGATCATGTCGATAAAATCCCACTTCCCTCTCATGTCTCGCTTATGCATTGTTTAGGATGTTCACCATGATTCGTTTCTACCGCATAGATGAACCCATTCCTTTGCATGACCTATCATTTTGCCACAGTAGTAAGCAAACCACAATCCTAGAAAATGTAGGAGTTGTTTGATATCATGTGGCCCCTGCAAATGTTTATCGCTTATTGCATGCTTAGTATGATACCATGATGTTACTGTGATGTGAGTCGGGATGGTAGTGATCATGTTGATGTTGGTAGAAAAGTGTTGGTGAATCTACCCTAATACAAGGTGAACGATGAGAGACTGTGTAGGAGTACACGGTGGGTTGTCTTGTTGAACACCGCCCTAAGTCCGAGTTCTTGTGTGGTGATCCAAGATGAAGAGTACAACCACACATTGGGCTCACTGACCCCTCTCAACTTACTAACTCATCCCTTTCGATGTCCAGATTTCGCAATAGTTCGGAGTTCTGGTAGGTCTGTGGCCTGGCTGCTAAGTGAGAGAACGGCTCACCCGAGACCGGCTTATGCACCACGCACACATCACTTGGGTCCACTTCGGTAAACCGGCCGGGTTCATGATAGTGGTAACCAACCCAAGTAGGCGACTTTCTCGGACTAGATCGGCTATGAGGTAACAGTTGTGGTGAGCATCCTCGCTGGCACCCCTTGAATGGTGTCGAGATCAAAGGCGGTAAATGATGATCATGTGTGTGTAGCGGTACACCCCTGCAGGGTTAACAAAACTATTCGAATAGCCGCGTCCGCGGTTATGGACTACTTGGAAAGCTTAGCTTGATTATTAGATAACTTGAACTGGATACTTCTAAAACACACCAAGATAAGTGTCAGTGCTATGGCGTGCTTTCTCGTGGGGAAGTCGAGGAAGGCACTATAGTGGTGTAATTGGTTGGAGAAAGTAGTGGACTCGTGGACGCTTCTTACCTCAAAGTCTGGTATTCGTAGTTCAGGATTAGCCAAGTCAAAGCTGGCACTTCTGCAAGTGAACCCCACCTCCCTTTACCTTGATACATGTGCATGAGTAGTATAGCTCCTATGTAAGTCTTGCTGAGTACGACTTTGTACTCACGTTTGCTTAATCTATGTTTTAGATGAGACCTTTGACCCCGAAGGTGGCTTCTTCATCGAGCTGGACGACTGAAGTTCAAGCTAGTCTAGTCCCAGTCAGACGACTGGTTCCCTCGTGGAGGGCTTGTGTTTAAATAAGGCTTCTTAAGCCATTTGTTAAACTTGTCTGTACTCAGACATAATTTGCTTCCGTTTGTGTTGTAATGTTGGATCACATGTTTGTGATCTCTGTTTGCACTCTATAAGAGTTATCAATAAAAATGTATACTTTGTAGAGAATTGCAATGATACCTGCTGTTCATACAAGGCATGTGTGTTGCGTGTATGTTTATAACATGCATGTCTTTGTATGGATTTTCGAGACCTTAGTTGTGTTCTGGCTGGCGGTCTTTCATACACCAAGTGGCCCTTAGATGTGCGCAGCTTGGGGCATCGCGATGCGATTGTTTGAGACTCCGTCTCGTGCACACTTTGTGGTATGATCGAGCCGCCCTAGACCCCGACTAAGTGATCGGGCTGGAGTAAGTCTATGTAAGAGTTTTGAGATAGTCGATAGTATGGTTGAGGCGACTTGTCTTTGAATATGGGAGTTCACCACCCATATCATTAGACTTGTGTGCGGACGATGAGGACCCATCTCAGTTGATCATCTGGCCTGGATGGGATGCCCCTCACGTACGATGCTTTCCGAGAACGTTCTGTGCTTGGCCTTGTCTGCTTAGCCAAGTGGGTACGGTTCTCGGCTCTCCATATGACTATGTCATAGCTGGACTTGCATGCGCTAACCCCGGGTCCCGACAGACTTGGATTATTAGATAACTTGAGCTGGATACTTCTAAAACACACCAAGATAAGTGTGAGTGCTATGGCGTGCTTTCTCGTGGGGAAGTCGAGGAAGGCACTATAGTGGTGTAATTGGGTGGAGAAAGTAGTGGACTCATGTACGCTTCTTACCTCAAAGTCTGGTATTCGTAGTTCAGGATTAGCCAAGTCAAAGCTGGCACTTCTGCAAGTGAACCCCACCTCCCTTTACCTTGATACATGTGCATGAGTAGTATAGATCCTATGTAAGTCTTGCTGAGTACGACTTTGTACTCACGTTTTCTTAATCTATGTTTTAGATGAGACCTTTGACCCCGAAGGTGGCTTCTTCATCGAGCTGGACGACTGAAGATCAAGCTAGTCTAGTCCCAGTCAGACGACTGGTTCCCTCGTGGAGGGCTTGTGTTTAAATAAGGCTTCTTAAGCCATTTGTTAAACTTGTCTGTACTCAGACATAATTTGCTTCCGTTTGTGTTGTAATGTTGGATCACATGTTTGTGATCTCTGTTTGCACTCTATAAGAGTTATCAATAAAAATGTATACTTTGTAGAGAATTGCAATGATACCTGCTGTTCATACAAGGCATGTGTGCTGCGTGTATGTTTATAACATGCATGTCTTTGTATGGGTTTTCGAGACCTTAGTTGTGTTCTGGCTGGCGGTCTTTAATACACCAAGTGGCCCTTAGATGTGCGCAGCTTGGGGCATCGCGATGCGATTGTTCGAGACTCCGTCTCGTGCACACTTTGTGGTATGATCGAGCCGCCCTAGACCCCGACTAAGTGATCGGGCTGGAGTAAGTCTATGTAAGAGTTTTGAGATAGTCGATAGTATGGTTGAGGCGACTTGGCTTTGAATATGGGAGTTCACCACCCATATCATTGGACTTGTGTGCGGACGATGAGGACCCGTCTCAGTTGATCATCCGGCCTGGATGGGATGCCCCTCACGTACGATGCTTTCCGAGAACGTTCTGTGCTTGGCCTTGTCTGCTTAGACAAGTGGGTACGGTTCTCGGCTCTCCATATGACTATGTCTTAGCTGGACTTGCATACGCTAACCCCGGGTCCCGACAGACTTGGTATCAGAGCAGGACTGACTGTAGGACTAGTAGCCTTGGCCGAAGTTGAGTCTAGCTTGATATAGTTATATAGTTACTCTGGGTATATAAGGGAACAACATAAGGCTTCTTTTTTCTCCTTACCCCTTCGTTCTGAGTTCTGAGTCACCCTCATCTTATTCTACGGGAAGATAGGACTAGGCTCTCCTCTGTCTGATTAGAAAATCTCGTTGATTGCTTCCTCATAGCCGTAGGAAAGTTGTGATCGGTTTGGTAGAGTGGTTATGCTCCCTGTTTTGTTACATCGTATGTAAGTGCTGTTTTTCATGATTGGAAGAAATTGTCATTTCTTACAATTACAACCGTTATGCTGTCCGAGTCATTCCAGGTTTATCTCATAATCTGATGCATTTGCAAACTCCTTTCTGTTTCAGATGGCAGATCTTCCCCCTCGGAAGATTGTTCGTTTGACCAGGTGCCTCGGTGTGCGTGGCCATCCCGCCACGTTGATCGAGATGATGTCCTATGTGGGATATCGATGGTACCCTGAGTACACCGTCGAGGAGCAGTTTCACGACTTCAACCAGACACAGTTCCACTGCATTGTCCGGATCTATCCGCACCACGTTGGAGTCACTCAGCCTATCCACTTTGGACATGGCATTGGCGTTACCGAGAACATGGCTGTGCAGGATGCTGCATACTCATGTATGACACTGCTGAGAGAGGAGCACACTTTGCTGAGAGAGACCTCTTTCCGCTATATCCCTGCTGCACTTCCAGGAGAAGAGGGATATTACACCGGACTCTACTCAGATCACTCTGCAGAGGATCCAGCACTTCAGGTGATTGCTAGGTTTGCTAGTGATCGAGATCGTGATGCACGCGCTCTCCGTTTCGAGCTCCACGCCACCCGTGTTCGTTTGTATTGAGCACTGAAACTTTTGGCCCCCTTTGTGAGCGTTGGGTCAGTTGAGTATGACGCTATCTACCCAGTGAGGACTCAGATGCCTTCTCGAGTTGCTTGGCCCGAGATTGGAGGCATTTTTCCACCCCGTGGTCCTTTGCTTCCACCCTACGCTGGACCTAGGCCCCATCCTTGCCCAAATGGATATCAGGGTCCACAAGCCTCCGTGTTTTCCGATGGTCACCTCCAGCTACCGGGATACGCGGGTAACTTTTATGAGGACTACTATGGAGATGGAGATGAGTGAGACCGCCTGTGGTCTTACTTAGTGATGAGGTAGTAGTATCTTAGTATATTGTATGCAAGGTATCTAAGTTCCAGAGGCTTAGATAAATAATGTATAGGAAGTCAGAGTGCCTCTGAAGGATGTATCATCTTCATCACGTTTGTATTAGCTTGGTGCTTGTACTAAAATGATGTATGGTTTGTATGACAGCTTGTGAATATATGGCTTGTATGCTTTATCACCATGTTGTCAAGATGATTACTTCCTTTGATCTGTAATCCTTCCAGTACTTCAATACCTTGTTCAGACTCTCCCAATCAAATCTGTTTGACTTTGGTTTTCACCTTTAGGATGTCTCAAGGAACCCGTGGCCAGGTTGGTCGTAACCAAGGTCATGGGAATGACCAGGAGGAAGGCAACCTTCCACCCCCACCCACGATGGCTCAGGTTCTGATGGAGGTCGAGAGGAACCGCCGAGACTCTCACCATCTGTTGGAAGTCATTGCTCGCAACACCACTCAGCAGCGCAATGTGTTGGTGTCCCTAAACGACTTCATCCGACTTCATCCCCCGGTTTTCAGTTACTCCACCGAGCCCCTTGACGCCGATGACTGGCTTCGCAGCATCGAAAGGAAGCTCCAAGCAGGCCGTGTTGCAACTGGTGACAAGGTCAACTATGCCACCTATCACCTCGAAGGTGCAGCTAGCTCTTGGTGGGAGAACTTTCTGAACATGCGTCCCGTTGGACCGCCTGCATCTTGGGAGGAATTCTGCACGTCCTTCCGTGAGCACCACATTCCCAAGGGTCTTATGGACTGCAAGCGTGAGGAGTTCTGCAACCTCACACAAGGCAGAAGGACTGTTGACGAGTTTAGTCGTGAGTTCAACCGACTTGCTCGTTATGCTACCGAAGAAGTCTCCACCGACGCAAAGAAGCAAGAGAGGTTCCGTCGTGGCCTAAACTATGGACTCCGTCGTGAGCTCAACCTGCATGACTTTCCCACATTCCAGGTCCTTGTCAACAAGGCCATCAAGGCCGAGGACATGAACACCCCCAACGACTTTCGCAAACACCCTAGAGACGACAGTTCATCCAGTTCTGGCTCCCAGAAGCGCAAGATCTGGATCCCAAATAGTATGTTCCGCCAGAACAACCCACCGAGGCCATCCTATGTGGCGCCTCGTCCACCAACCCAGTTCCACCCAGCTCCACCAAACAACCCAGCTCCACGCACTATTTTTGGAGCCTGCTACAAGTGTGGTCAGGCAGGCCACTACTCTCGCAAGTGTCCCCAGAACCAGATCCAGAACCAGAATGCTCCACCCCGTGCCGGAGGCAACAACAACAATGGTCGTGGCAAGCCACCCCAGAAGGTCTACACCGCCAAACCCGCTCCTCCCGCCACTCGTGGACGTGTGAACCAGTTTGCCGCCGAAGAGACTGACGACACCACTGACGTCATTCTTGGTACGCTCCCAGTCAATTATGTTCCTACTTCCGTTCTTTTCGACCCAGGAGCATCTCATTCATTCATGTCGGAAAGTTATGCACTTCGTCATGAGTTATCTTTTGTTGAATTGTCCACCCCAATGATTATTCAAACTCCAGGGTCAAGATGGCAAACTAATAGAGTAAGCCATCGAAACCAAATTGCAATTGAGGGTTTAGTATTCCTTGCTTCACTCATAGCCCTCAAGTCTTCAGATATTGATGTCATCCTTGGCATGGATTGGCTATCAAGACAGAATTCCTACCTGGATTGCAAAGGCAAATCCGTGAAACTCACCCACCCTTCAGGCAAAACCGTCAACTATACCTCACCCAGAACAAGAACCCAAGTTCATTCCTTGAATGTACTTCCCCTTCCCGAACTTGAAGATATTCCGGTGGTTCGTGACTTCCCGGATGTCTTTCCTGAAGAGCTGCCAGGCATGCCACCCGACAGATGTGTAGAGTTTATAGTAGATCTTGCCCCAGGAACCGCACCAATTTCTAGACGCCCATACAAAATGGCACCACGTGAGTTAGCTGAGCTTAAAACCCAACTGGAACCTTTGTTGGAGAAAGGCTTCATCCGCCCTAGCTCATCGCCATGGGGTTGCCCCGTTCTGTTCGTAATGAAGAAAGATGGAACAGAAAGGATGTGCGTAGACTATCGCCCGCTAAATTTAGCGACGATAAAGAACAAGTACCCATTGCCCAGGATCAATGATCTTTATGATCAACTTGCAGGATCCTCTGTCTTCTCCAAGATGGATTTGAGATTAGGTTATCATCAAATCAAGATCCGAAACAAGGACATACCCAAAATGGCTTTTACTACTCGTTATGGTCTTTACGAGTATATCGTCATGTCCTTTGGTTTAACCAATGCCCCCGCCACTTTCTCACGCATGATGAATTGGATCTTCATGGAGTACTTAGATAAATTTGTTGT
Organism: Bromus sterilis; assembly: GCA_950022295.1. Taxonomy (NCBI): domain Eukaryota; kingdom Viridiplantae; phylum Streptophyta; class Magnoliopsida; order Poales; family Poaceae; genus Bromus; species Bromus sterilis. Next base: position 278,811,072 of record OX465595.1, on the reverse strand, counting down.
GGTTTATCTCGATGACATTCTCATCTACTCGAAGAACGAAGAAGAACATGCCGAACACCTAAGGCTGGTATTGATGAAACTTAGAGAGCATCGCCTGTATGCTAAATTCTCCAAGTGTGAATTTTGGCTACCAGAAGTGACCTACTTAGGCCACGTGATTTCTGCAAAAGGCATTGCTGTGAATCCCGAGAGAGTTCAGGTCGTTCCTGACTGGACTCCACCTGAATCGGTTAAGCAAGTTAGGAGTTTTCTTGGCCTAGCCAGCTATTGCCGTCGCTTCGTCGAGAACTTTTCTAAAGTTGAAAAGCCTCTAACTGAACTCCTCAAGAAAGATAAGAAATTCTTATGGACTCCCAAGTGCGAGGAAAGCTTTCAAGAGCTAAAAAGAAGATTGACTTCTGCACCTGTACTTGCACCTCCAGACACCAAAAAGGATTTCGAGATCTATTGTGACGCATCACGGCAAGGGTTAGGATGCATACTTCTGCAAGATCGACATGTGGTAGCTTATGCTTCACGCCAGTTGCGGCCACATGAAGAGAACTATCCTACCCATGACCTTGAACTCGCTGCCGTAGTTCATGCCCTAACAACTTGGCGACATTACCTCCTTGGTAATCGTTGTGAGATCTATTCCGACCACCAAAGCCTCAAATATATTTTCACCCAGCCAGATCTTAATCTCAGGCAAAGACGCTGGATTGAGTTGATAAAAGATTACGACGTAGGAATTTCTTACACCCCAGGAAAAGCCAATGTCATGGATGATGCCCTAAGTCGTAAGTCGTATTGTAACAACCTCATGTTACAATAGTATCAACCACTTCTTCTTGAGGACTTTCGCAAGCTCAATCTTGAGATTGTTCCTCATGGCTATCTTTCTACCTTGGTGGCGAAACCAACTCTTGAGGATCAAATCATAGTTGCCCAAAGGCGTGCACGAGGTGTTCGCCGAATCAAGGAGAACATTGTTAGCGGAGTTGCTAAATGTTTCTCCACAGATAGCAAGGGAACAGTATTCTTTGGAAATCGTTTGGTAGTACCTAAGAATAGGGAACTAAGGGAACTCATCCTCAAAGAAGCCCATGAAACACCCCTCTCGATTCATCCCGGTAGCACAAAAATGTACCGAGATCTACGCCAGAGATTTTGGTGGACTAGGATGAAGAGAGACATTGCTCAATTTTTTGCCGAATGTGATGTTTGTCGTCGCATTAAGGCAGAACATCAAAGACCTGCTGGTACACTTCAACCTTTGTCTATTCCCGAGTGAAAATGGGACAAAGTCGGTATGGATTTCATCACCGGCTTTCCAAGAACCCAGAAAGGAAACAATGCCATCTTCGTTGTCATAGATAGGCTTTCCAAAGTTGCTCACTTCCTTCCGGTTCGCGAGTCTATAACTGCTAGCCAGTTAGCGGACTTGTACATCTCTAGAATTGTATCCCTCCATGGTGTTCCTTTGGAAATCAACTCTGATCGCAGTAGCCTTTTCACCTCTAGATTTTGGGGAAGCTTTCAGAATGCTATGGGAACTCATCTCTCCTTTAGTACAGCTTTCCATCCTCAGTCTAGCGGTCAAGTCGAAAGGGTTAACCAAATTCTTGAAGACATGCTCAGAGCTTGTGTTATCTCATTCGGAAAGAATTGGGAGAAGTCTCTTCCATTCGCCGAATTTGCTTATAACAATAGTTATCAATCTAGTCTGAACATGGCTCCTTTTGAACTCCTTTATGGACGACGATGTCGAACACCTTTAAACTGGTCAGAAACCGGTGAAAGACAATTCTTTGGACCGGATATGATCAAGGAAGCAGAAGAGCAAGTTCGCATTGTTCGTGATCAATTGAAAGCAGCCAGTCTCGTCAGAAAAGCTACTATGATCGTCATCATAGGCAAGAGAGCTACAATCTGGATGAGAAAGCTTACCTTCGGGTTACTCCTCTGAAGGGAACCCAACATTTCGGTATCAAAGGAAAGTTGGCCCCACGTTACATCGGACCTTTCCGCATTATTGCTAAACGTGGAGAAGTTGCCTACCAACTTGAACTACCTCCGCACCTCTCCCGAGTACATGATGTATTCCATGTGTACCAACTCAGGTGTTGCTTCAAGGACCCCATCCGCGAAGTCGACCATGAAACGCTTGATCTCCAAGATGACCTTTCCTATCGAGAATAACCCGTTCGTATTCTTGATTTCGCAGAGCGTGTCACTCGTCGTCAGAAGATTAGGTTTCTGAAAGTGCAATGGTCACACCACTCTGAAAGAGAAGCTACGTGGGAAAGAGAAGACCGTCTCAGTGCCGAGTACCCCACCTTCCTCTCGCAGACTTCTGAATCTCGGGACGAGATTATTTTGAGTGGGGGCGAGTTGTCAGAACCCTCTGTTAGGTAATGTGCTAGGATCAATTTCACTTTGCATTCATGAAAGAAATCAAAGGAAATTCAAAATCAAAATCAAAATGGGAGAAGGAACACCCCCCAGATGAATTAATTCAAAAGGCCAGATAAAAATCTTCTCCAAAAATTCATGTTAGATTTTTGAAAAGTCTTATAAATGGGTGTGATCACATATCAAGTGATGTGGGACCCATCCCATACTCAGGGAGTTTTCAAATATTCAAACAGTGCCTTGGAATTAATCAAATAACCCTATTTGAGTTAAGGTTCAAATTAGTTGAATTTTAAAAATCTTGAAACTTTATAAGTGGCTAGTGTATATTATTATGGGGCCACATAAATTTTTTCAGCATTTAATAAAATGCCTATCTATTTATTTTAGCTCAGCAAAACAAATGTCAGAAAAGAAAAACAGAAAAAGAAAGCAGAAAAACCTTACCAGACGCCCACGAGAAGCCGGCCCACCCAGCCCAGCCGGCCCAAATGGGAACAGGGGTCTTCTTCCCCGCCCCACACCTCCAAGCTGCTCGATGGAATGCCACCGAGCCAGCCGTGGACGCCACGTCGCCGTCGAGCACCTTCCAGGCCTCCCCGTGCCCTCTTCTCGCAGCTGGAGACGCCCTGGAGCACGCCACGTCCATCCCCCCCCTCCAGAGCTTCCTCCTCCTCCTCCTGTGCTCGATTTCGTTGCCGCCCGAAGCTTCACCGGAGCGCACCGCCGTGGACGACGTGGCCACCGTGGCCTTGAGCTCAAGCCAGCAAGTCCACCGTGTTCCTCGTCATCGACTTCGTCTTCACGCAGAAGCTGGAGCCCTAATTCCTCCCCGAGCCGACGCCATCGTCTTCAACCTCTCGCTGGACCCGCGAGCTCGCCGCCGTCGATTCGCCGCCATTGAAGCCCCCCCGAGCTTGTCGTTGCTTCCGTTCGAACCGCGGTGAGCTACTGAGCGTTTCCCCTAAGCTTCCAGCACCCCGCAACCCCTCTAGCCGTTTTCGCCATGGTTGCCGAAGCATGTCGCCGCCATTGACGACGATGAGGTCGCCCCTGTGCCCCATCATCTCGTCCAGCACGCGCGTTTGACTCCCAGTGGCTCTAGCTTTCGAACGCACGCAAGATCAACTCAACCCGTGCACTACAGCGACAACTGCGAACTCGCCGCCGTTCTGTTGCCGCCGGAGTCGTCGCCGCCGTCGATTCAGAGCTCCCCGTGAACCCCTGATGCTTCCAGACGACGAGGACGAAGTTGCTGCGTGGCCAGGACGCCGGCGGGTTAGCCCAACCCCCCCCCCCCCCCCCGCGTTAATCACCCAACTAATGACCCCCTAGGTCACTGACCAGTGGGCCCAGTGGCTTAATTAAGCCACTGGATTGATTTAACCCAGCGGATTAAATCATCCAGCCACTGACAGGTGGGACCCCCTTGTCAGCCCCCCCTGACGCCAGCTTGACGTCAGCCTGACGCATTAAATCGATTTAATGAATTTCCAGAGATTAATTGATTTAAAGAATTACAGAAATTCCAGAAAATACCCCAAACTTTGGAAATTCATAGAAAATTCATATTAACTCCAAATTGGACAAATAATATATGAAAAATGATCAGGAGAAAATTATTTTTCCAAATATGCAACTTTCAACTACGTTTGAGTTGATTTTAAAATGGGACCAGTAGCATATGTCATTTGGTTTATTTGAAATTAATTCAAATTCAAATCAAATGCTTTTGCAACTTGGACCATGGAATTATGCTACAATTCAACCACTCATCAGAGGCATATCACACACATTTGAAGAAGGTTCAAAATGATCAAACAATGTCACATGCAACTTGGTTAAATTTGAATTCAAATGTGGAGTTTGAATTTGCAATTCAATTTTCAATATACTCCATTTAAATGGAATTGCTTCACACATCAAAGCATATACATCAAGTTCCAACCTTTCATCATATGATTGTGCATTGTATTTACTTTGCTACTTTGCTTGTTGTTTGTCGAGTAGAGGTGGAACCGGAGCAGGAGGCTGCCCCCTTCGTTGGAGACCCAGAACCCGAACCTCGTCAGCAAGGCAAGCAAACCCCCTTTGATCATGTCGATAAAATCCCACTTCCCTCTCATGTCTCGCTTATGCATTGTTTAGGATGTTCACCATGATTCGTTTCTACCGCATAGATGAACCCATTCCTTTGCATGACCTATCATTTTGTCACAGTAGTAAGCAAACCACAATCCTAGCAAATGTAGGAGTTGTTTGATATCATGTGGCCCCTGCAAATGTTTACCGCTTATTGCATGCTTAGTATGATACCATGATGTTACTGTGATGTGAGTCGGGATGGTAGTGATCATGTTGATGTTGGTAGAAAAGTGTTGGTGAATCTACCCTAATACAAGGTGAACGATGAGAGACTGTGTAGGAGTACACGGTGGGTTGTCTTGTTGAACACCGCCCTAAGTCCGAGTTCTTGTGTGGTGATCCAAGATGAAGAGTACAACCACACATTGGGCTCACTGACCCCTCTCAACTTACTAACTCATCCCTTTCGATGTCCAGATTTCGCAATAGTTCGGAGTTCTGGTAGGTCTGTGGCCTGGCTGCTAAGTGAGAGAACGGCTCACCCGAGACCGGCTTATGCACCACGCACACATCACTTGGGTCCACTTCGGTAAACCGGCCGGGTTCATGATAGTGGTAACCAACCCAAGTAGGCGACTTTCTCGGACTAGATCGGCTATGAGGTAACAGTTGTGGTGAGCATCCTCGCTGGCACCCCTTGAATGGTGTCGAGATCAAAGGCGGTAAATGATGATCATGTGTGTGTAGCGGTACACCCCTGCAGGGTTAACAAAACTATTCGAATAGCCGCGTCCGCGGTTATGGACTACTTGGAAAGCTTAGCTTGATTATTAGATAACTTGAACTGGATACTTCTAAAACACACCAAGATAAGTGTCAGTGCTATGGCGTGCCTTCTGGTGGGGAAGTCGAGGAAGGCACTATAGTGGTGTAATTGGTTGGAGAAAGTAGTGGACTCGTGGACGCTTCTTACCTCAAAGTCTGGTATTCGTAGTTCAGGATTAGCCAAGTCAAAGCTGGCACTTCTGCAAGTGAACCCCACCTCCCTTTACCTTGATACATGTGCATGAGTAGTATAGCTCCTATGTAAGTCTTGCTGAGTACGACTTTGTACTCACGTTTGCTTAATCTATGTTTTAGATGAGACCTTTGACCCCGAAGGTGGCTTCTTCATCGAGCTGGACGACTGAAGTTCAAGCTAGTCTAGTCCCAGTCAGACGACTGGTTCCCTCGTGGAGGGCTTGTGTTTAAATAAGGCTTCTTAAGCCATTTGTTAAACTTGTCTGTACTCAGACATAATTTGCTTCCGTTTGTGTTGTAATGTTGGATCACATGTTTGTGATCTCTGTTTGCACTCTATAAGAGTTATCAATAAAAATGTATACTTTGTAGAGAATTGCAATGATACCTGCTGTTCATACAAGGCATGTGTGTTGCGTGTATGTTTATAACATGCATGTCTTTGTATGGATTTTCGAGACCTTAGTTGTGTTCTGGCTGGCGGTCTTTCATACACCAAGTGGCCCTTAGATGTGCGCAGCTTGGGGCATCGCGATGCGATTGTTCGAGACTCTGTCTCGTGCACACTTTGTGGTATGATCGAGCCGCCCTAGACCCCGACTAAGTGATCGGGCTGGAGTAAGTCTATGTAAGAGTTTTGAGATAGTCGATAGTATGGTTGAGGCGACTTGTCTTTGAATATGGGAGTTCACCACCCATATCATTAGACTTGTGTGCGGACGATGAGGACCCATCTCAGTTGATCATCCGGCCTGGATGGGATGCCCCTCACGTACGATGCTTTCCGAGAACGTTCTGTGCTTGGCTTTGTCTGCTTAGACAAGTGGGTACGGTTCTCGGCTCTCCATATGACTATGTCTTAGCTGGACTTGCATACGCTAACCCCGGGTCCCGACAGACTTGGATTATTAGATAACTTGAGCTGGATACTTCTAAAACACACCAAGATAAGTGTGAGTGATATGGCGTGCTTTCTCGTGGGGAAGTCGAGGAAGGCACTATAGTGGTGTAATTGGTTGGAGAAAGTAGTGGACTCATGTACGCTTCTTACCTCAAAGTCTGGTATTCGTAGTTCAGGATTAGCCAAGTCAAAGCTGGCACTTCTGCAAGTGAACCCCACATCCCTTTACCTTGATACATGTGCATGAGTAGTATAGATCCTATGTAAGTCTTGCTGAGTACGACTTTGTACTCACGTTTTCTTAATCTATGTTTTAGATGAGACCTTTGACCCCGAAGGTGGCTTCTTCATCGAGCTGGACGACTGAAGATCAAGCTAGTCTAGTCCCAGTCAGACGACTGGTTCCCTCGTGGAGGGCTTGTGTTTAAATAAGGCTTCTTAAGCCATTTGTTAAACTTGTCTGTACTCAGACATAATTTGCTTCCGTTTGTGTTGTAATGTTGGATCACATGTTTGTGATCTCTGTTTGCACTCTATAAGAGTTATCAATAAAAATGTATACTTTGTAGAGAATTGCAATGATACCTGCTGTTCATACAAGGCATGTGTGCTGCGTGTATGTTTATAACATGCATGTCTTTGTATGGGTTTTCGAGACCTTAGTTGTGTTCTGGCTGGCGGTCTTTAATACACCAAGTGGCCCTTAGATGTGCGCAGCTTGGGGCATCGCGATGCGATTGTTCGAGACTCCGTCTCGTGCACACTTTGTGGTATGATCGAGCCGCCCTAGACCCCGACTAAGTGATCGGGCTGGAGTAAGTCTATGTAAGAGTTTTGAGATAGTCGATAGTATGGTTGAGGCGACTTGTCTTTGAATATGGGAGTTCACCACCCATATCATTAGACTTGTGTGCGGACGATGAGGACCCGTCTCAGTTGATCATCCGGCCTGGATGGGATGCCCCTCACGTACGATGCTTTCCGAGAACGTTCTGTGCTTGGCCTTGTCTGCTTAGACAAGTGGGTACGGTTCTCGGCTCTCCATATGACTATGACTTAGCTGGACTTGCATACGCTAACCCCGGGTCCGGACAGTGACTCCAAGAGGGAGCGTTATGCATGATTGTGGGTTAATGCCCCCTGATGACTAGATTGACTGACAGAAACATGAGTCTAGGGGATGTGTTGTTGCCACAAGGGAGAAAACAACGGTGCTTGTACTTGCGGGTGTAAGGATTGTTTACTTTACGAAAAGTTCTTTAATGCAGTTGTCTGTTGCTTTGAGTTTACCCTTTGGGTGGGATTCGCAACTTAATACCAGCGAGATGTTCTGGATAGATATCTCAAGGTGGATGATTAGTAGGTAGATGCAGATGGATTTCGGTCTACTTGTCTTGGCGTACCGCCCATGCTTTTGAGCCTCTTCCTTTCTTTATAGCATAGTTAGCATTGGTTTGCACACATAATCCTGTCAATTGCCCAGCTGTAATTTGTTTACCTCACATGGCTATTTCATCGTCTTTTGGGAGAGAGACATCACTAGTGAACTGCATGGGACCTCGGTCCATATTTCCAACACTGTTTACACCCACTATTTATTTTCTGCTTAATTTCCTTTTCTGTTGCTATCTCTATCATTATTATCCCGTGCGTTTGATCCTTTGTAAACAACAAGGCCGGAGGGATTGACAACCTCTCTGAACTCGTTCGGAGCAAAGTTATCTGTTATGTGTGCAGGTCCACGCCGGCCGCCTAATTGCTGGCGCCGTTGTCACCTTCCTTTCGTTGTCGCAGTCCTACTGGAGACAAACCTTGGTATCTTCACCGAGGGAAATTTTCTGCTGTGTACATCTCAACCTTCCACTTTTGGTAACCAACGAGGGGCGAGAAGCCATCAGTACCCGCGAAAACACACAAGAAGGAAACATTGGAAAAGCAATCGACGAGCAAGCATCTATTTCTATGAAGCAATCACCTGCAAGAAAAAATAAGAACGGAACACGAGACAACGCACTACGATATCATATCTATCATTGAGAGCGGTTACTAACAGGTTAAGTTAGGTATCGGTCACACACAACGATACCACACATTTATCATCGGTTCAAGTTGTTTAGCTACACAACATGACCAAAGGTTGTTTACATGGCATCGCACACAAGCATGGCATATCACACAATCATGGCAAGAGGTCAAGCATAAAGCAAATTATCTATGCTAGTCAATTTAAGTGAGGCAAAATCCTAAACTTGGCATATCACTAAGTACCCCACGAGATCACGACGATGTAAGTATTTTGTTCTGTTCTGCCCTAAACCATATTTTAGATTGGTTAACAATAGCAAACAATAGGACAATCAAAATCTCCATGAAATTCTAGTCCAGTTACATATAAAAAATATTTTAATCAGAGCTATGGTTACTAAGTTAAGGTCTATTACATTTTAAAATGGCAAGGGTTGTAAATAGAAGGTAAAAAACATGTAAACTAGTGCAAACATGACAAAGAGCACCATTTTAATAATCTACACATAAAACAGAGCAACTTTCATGTAGAAAGCATCTCCATCCGACTAACGGTGAAAAGATATCGCCTTCTTAAGATTACAACATGATCTGCCATAAATATAAAGAGAAATAAAACACTAAGCCACTCTAGGCCGGATCTGGTCTAACGGGCCTAAACAAGGGGTAGCGCAAAATAACTAAATATTGCTCAGGGAGCACAATAACAATGGGTCAAGCCGAGCAAGCACAAAAAAAAGGGGAATAGGGGGCTCACCGAGTGGGCCTAGCCCAACAACAGCGAAGGAGGGATAGCGCGCAGCGCACTCGGTGCAAGGGGTAGTCGTGGGACGAGGGCGTTCGTTGGCTGGCCGTCCAGGGCACGCCGGTTACTAGGCGACCAGGGGCATGCCGGCCCGAAGCGGTTGGTGGCAGGAGTTCGCACGGGGCTTCTCCCGATCCCGACAGGTCGATTCACCAGCGGCGGCTGCTGATGGCCATCTCCGGCGAGGAGGAGGCGGGGGAGGTCGTGGGGCTGGTGTGGAAGGCACGGGGCGGCATGGCGGCGCTCGGTCTGGCCAGATCTGGTCGACGAAGAGGTCTCCCGGGCGGCGCAGCTCGAGCTTCAAGGCCATGGCGGCCGGAGCTGCGAGGGAGAGAGAGAGCAGGGAGGTGAGGGAGAGAAGAGAAGGGAGGAAAGGAGGGTTCGGGATGGCCTGCAAGGGGGCTCTCCGGCCCGGCCATGATGGCTCGGCTCACCGGCCGAAGCGGAGGCGAGGGCGCTCGAGCACAGGAGCTCTCGGGGGAGGAGCTCCTCCACGGGCGGCTGGGGTTTGGGCTGGAACAGGATCTGGTGACGTGGCGTGCTCAGGGCCTCCCGATTCAGATCGAACGGATCAGGACGAGTGGGATTTGGATCTGGGTGGGGATTGGATGTGCACAAAGACTGAGGTAGGGTGGCGGCGGCTAGAGGTAGGTGGAGGGTTAGGGTAGGCTAGGGTTGCTCCAAATGGCAAGGGGTTGCCTCACTTTTATAGCAGATGCTTGAGAAAGGCTAAATGGGCTAGAAACAATTTATTTTGGCCTGGTATTTGGGTCAAGTTTTCAGGTGGGCTAAGATTAGAATATAAGAGAGAATCTCGTTGGTTAGTTGGCTGCCCGCGAGACATTTTGTAAATACGCCCTCGGAGATATACCGACTATAATGCCTGGCACCTTCGAACGTTCACCTACCCGACGAAGTCGGAATCGCCCGAAATTCGAAACACCGCCTTGCTTCACTAGACTGACGTTGTCTACATCGTTTAACACCAAAAGAGAACGTCGAGCACCTCCCGATAAAATAACCCATTCAAATATAAATGGTGGGTTTTCCACACCGTTGGTGATGGCTGGTCTTGTGCCAAAAATTGCGACGATGATCGGGTGACACCCGGTGTCGCAAAAGGTCGTGTGCCATGGTGGAAAGGTTCGGTCACACATCCGATACGAGAAAGAGGGGGAAAATATAATCACCAATTAATAAATTGGCAAAACAAATACTACAGACAATTCTAACAAGCAACAAACAATTTTTTTAATTTAGGTGGAATTTCCGGGATGTTACCATACAACACCACCAACAAGGGATCTCGTCCCGAGGTCGAGGACGATCCGGGGGAGAGGGGGAGAGAAGAGAGATGACTTCTTCAACACCACCAACAAGGGACTCAGTCGAGAAAATTTCCGCAGAGAGACGACAACGTCAGAGAACGAGACCATCAGGTGTCAAGCGGAAGAATGAAGGCGAGAACTAGATCAATGGATAGTGTTCCCACTCAAGATCGTGAAGACACTAGGCGAGAGGATGGAGGGCAAGGAATGACCAAGATGTACACCAGATTTTGAAATCTAAAGGTACTACTGGATATCCCAAACATGAGATCGGAATCGAGACAATACGCTGCAAACAAGGAATTGTAACGGTTCTGAAACTCCACTTACTCGAGATCCTAGAGTTTGAAAAGGGATAAGGCGGGAGTAAAACTCTTACGACAGTTTTCCTGAGAAGAGCAAGGTTAAGGAGTAAAAAGATTCCTACTCTCCGATAACTAACTTAGTAACTACAAAATAGTTTTTGTCTAGACTCGACTTCGCCGAGAGAAGGGGTCCTACGGTTGGTAAGGCTTTGATACCAAGTTGTAAGACCCGATATGCGGTACTGTTTCATATCTGGACGTTTCCATCCAGACCCGAGGACGAAGCACACATCGGACCCACCGCGACATATGACGAAGCCATATGTCTCGGATTTCAACATGATATCACAACATTAGAGCTACAAGGATACAACATCTCATACAATCGGCATACAACTGCCTTAAATACATTACATCAGCGGAAGATATATGTCTGAGTACAGACTACAATCAAATGTCTAATGGCAAATTTAAAACACACCATTCCCACGTCTACACGGGTCCAGGCTCTCCGCCAGGCTCCACGTAACTAGTCGTCGTCGAGTCTCCGCGAAGGCGTCCTGAAGAATGGTCGTCGAGCTCCTCTGTAGTCCAAGATCATTTGCATAACGTGCATAAAAGAGCAAAGAAAGGGGTGAGCTATATCAACAAGTCAGATAACTAACTTCTCACGGTAAGATGGGGGTAGTGGTTGAGGTTGCAGACGCACTAGCAATGTATGAAGTGGCTAACGATCTATTTAGAGTAAGATGAGAACCAAGCATTCGATGAAGAATCGCCTCCAACAAGTCTTGCTCTCAGCTACTTATGCAAACATAACACCTATCATATCCTTGTCCTCATCTTTCATCCCCCGATGAAGAAGAAGCAGTCAAGGCACACACACACTGATCAAGTTATTAAGATTATCTTAGTAATCGTTGTTGTCTATGAACAAGGAGTAGGTCTCAAGTTGTCCATAACCGCGGACATGACTTCTCAAAAAGATTTAACCCTGCAGGGGTGTACCAACTGCCCATTACAAGGCTCCGCATGCACGTCCATCTCTCTCAGTTTCTACCCATCACGGGCAACCATTTTATGATTTAGTTCCGAGAGATCCGAAACGACAGGTCCCTCTAAGTAACAACGCACAAATCCAGGTGGCCCCCGGGTAGTCGACACCCAAGCCAAGAGCCAGTGCGCCCTCGGATTGGACTCTTCCGTATGGCTAAAGTCGGGGTTAGCCTCACCTGAACTCAGGGGCTTCCCTAGCTCACCATTGTGGACCAATAGAGGAACTCTGTCTCCGCTGGCCTGGGTTAGTTAAAAACTACGAGGGGATCCAACCAAGCACACTCACATGGTTTCAAATGGTAAATCATCTTGGGCCACCACTAGAAATTTTTGAAGCTAGGTAGGTAAGAAAAGGGGACCCCATAGTATTCCACACGCGGTTAGGCACGCTCGTCAAGGGACCCAATACCCGGAACTCGGGTCCTAGGTGACTCGAATGGAACAAAGCATGAGGGAAGGATAGCCTAGACCTTCCATCCTTCGTCAAGTATAGTCAACATTATAATAATCATATCATCCACAACAATATAATAGTGTGATAGCCTAATCCAAGGAGTAACAGGGGAAACAGTTGTAGCATTGTAAGCATGCATACTAAGAAATGGTTAAGCAAGCAAGGTACATGGCCAAACAAAGGTTTGCTAGGACATGGAGGAACATGGCTGTTTGGGTTTTGATATGGAGGAATAATTGTGAGCTGGTAGGATCTAGCAATCGTTGTATACTATACCTAGACTAGTGAGCTGAAAGTTATAAGCATGATATATGCTCCCCCTTACCTGATGAGAAGACGAAGCCGAAGGTGTAGTCGATCGCAAGATCACATCGTCTCCGAGAGTACCCGTGAAAGCACACAAGAAGGAAACATTGGAAAAGCAATCGACTAGCAAGAATCTATTACTACCAAGGAATCACCAGCAAGCAACAACAAGAAGGCAACACGAGACAACGCACTATGATATCGCATCTATCGTTGAGATCAGTTACAAACATGTTAAGTGAGGTAACATGCACACACGATGATACCGCACATTTATCATCGGTTCAAGCTGTTTAGCTACACAACATGAGAAAAGGTCGTTAACATGGCATCTCACACAAGCATGTCATATCACACAATCATGGCAAGAGGTCAAGCATAAAGCAAACTATCTATGCTAGTCAATTTAATTGAGGCAAAATCCTAAACATGGCATATCACTAAGTACCCCAAGATGATGTAAGTATTTGGAACTGCTCTTCCCTAAAAAATATTTTAGATTGGTTAACAATAGAAAACAATAGCACAATCACAATCTAAAGGAAATTCTAGTCAAGTTACATATAAAAATATTTTAATCAGAGCTACAGTTATTAAGTTTTGGTCTATTACATTTTATAGTGGAAAGGGTTGTAAATAGTAGGTAAACAACATGTAGATAAGTGAAAACATGACAAAGAGCAACATTTTAGTTATCTATGCGTAAAATAGAGCAACTTTCACGTAGAAAGCATCTCCATCCGACTAATGGTGAAAAAGATACCACCTTCTCAAGATTACAACACGATCTGCCATAAATATAAACAGAAAAAACACTAAGCCACTCTGGGCCGAATCTGGTGTAACGGGCCTAAACATGAGGCAGCGCAAAATAACTAAATATCGCTCAAGGCGCACAATAAGAATGAGTCAAGCCCAGCAAGCACAAAAAAGGGAAATATGGGGCTCACCGAGTGGTCCTGGCCCAACACCAGCTAGCGAGGGATAGCGCGCAACGCGCTCGGTGCGAGGGGTAGTCGCGGGTCGGGGGCGTTCATGGGCTAGCCGTCCAGGGCGCACCGGTTACTGGGCCACTAGGGGCACGCCGACCCGCAGTGGTTGGTGGCTGGATCTCGCACGAGGCTTCTCCCGGTCCCTACAGGTCGGGTTGCCGGCGGCGGCTGCCGATGGCCATCTCCAGCGAGGAGGAAGCGGGGGAGGTCGCGGAGCTCGTATAGAAGGCACCGGGCGGCACGGCGGCGCCTAGTTCGACTAGATCCGGTCGGCGCATCTGGAGCTTCAAGGCCATGGCGACCGCGACTGCGAGGGAGAGAGAGAGCAAGGAGGTGAGGAAGATAAGAGAAGGGAGGAGAGGAGGGTGCGGGCTGGCTTGCAAGGGGGCTCGCCGGCAAGACCGCGGTGGCTCAGCTCGCCGACTGGAGCGGAGGCCAGGGCGCTTGAGCACAGGAGCGATCGAGGGAGGACCTCCTCCACGGGTAGTTGGGGTTCGGGCTGGAAGAGGATATGGTGATGTGGCCTGCTCAGGGCCGCCCGATTAAGATCCAAGGGATCAGGACAAGTGGTGATACGTCCCAAACGTATCTATAATTTTTGCTTGCTCCATGCATATTTTGGGTGATTTTTCTATGCTTTTGATACACTTTCATACACTTTTGATCATATTTGGACTAACCTATTAACTCAGTGCACCCCAGTGCCAGTTTCTTTTTTCTGCTGTCATTTTATTTCAGGTTTTCCCATTACGTAAAGTGCCAGAAAAATTCCAGGAAAAATATACTCCCTCCGTTCCTTGATATAAGGTGTATAGTATTCTTTAAAAATTCAAATCTTTTTAACTTTGACTAAATTTATAGCAAGAAATATTAACATCTATGATATATAATAAACATAACATGAAAATATGTTTGAAGATGAATCTAATGATATGGTTTTGATGTAATTTATATCGATATATTTATCTAGAAATCGGGTGAAAGTTAACTAAGTTTGACTTTTTTAAAGAAACTATACACCTTATATTTAGGAATGGAGGGAGTATAATAAATCAGCGACCCAGAAGCTTCCAGAGTCCTGAAGGGGGACCAGAGGGGACCCACCTGGAGTCCAGGCGGTCAGGGGAAGCGGCCTAGGATTGGGCCACGCCGGGAGGCCACCTGCACTCCCTGGTGGCCCCCTGGCTACCCCCTTCGCCTATATTTACCTCTCGTCCCGAAACCCCCGAGGAAAGAACCATTTTTCGCGATCTCTCCTCTATTGCGCCACCGTCGCGCTTCCAAGATCGGGAGCACCAGAAGACCTCTTCCCGACACCCTGTCGGAGGGAGGATTGACCTCTGGGAGCTTATCCACCACCATGGACGCTTCCCGGATGAGCCGTGAGTAGCCCACCTTGGACCATGGGTCAATGATTAGTAGCTATGTGATGTCTTCTCTCCACCTTTGCTCTTCATTGATTAGACCTTGTGAGCTGCCCTACATGATCAAGGCACATATGTAATTCTTTCTGTTGTTGCTATGTTGAGTTTGCTAGGATCTGATGGATTGTGAGACTATGTTCAGATTGTGATGAGTAATATATTTGGTTCTTCTCCTTTTATATTTTTATTCTGGAGTAATTCTTGCATGTTCTTCGTTGCTGTTTATTGCTTTGTCCAAGTAGTAGGTAGTAACTCCAAGAGGGAGCGTTATGCTTGATTGTGGGTTCATGCCCCTTGATGACTAGCTTGAGTGACAGAAACATGAGTGTAGGGGATGTGATGTTGCCACAATGGGGAAAATAACGGTTCTTATAACCGCGGTTGCAAGGATTGTTAATTTACGCAAAGTTCTTTTAATGCAGTTGTCTGTTGCTTTGGGTTTACACTTTGGGTGGGGCTCTAAACTTAATACCAGAGAGATGTTCTGGATAGATATCTCACGGTGGATGATTATTAGTAGATGAAGAAGGATTTTGGTCTACTTATCTTTGCGTAATGCCCATCCTTTTGAGCCTCTTCCTTTGTTTTGTAGCATAGTTAGCGTTGCGGTGCGTTTTTAATCCTGTCAATTGCCCAGCTGTAATTTGTTCACCTTGCATAGCTGTTTATCGTCTTTTTTGAGAGAGACATCACTAGTGAACTTCATGGGACCCTGGTGCATATTTCCATCACTGTTTACACCCTCAATTTACTTCTTGTTTTACTTTCTAGTTGTAGTTATCACTACCATTATCTCTTGTGTTTGATCCTTTGTAAACGACTAGGCCGGAGGGATTGAGAACCCCTCTGTACTCGTTGGGAGCAATTTTATTTGTATCTGTGTGCAGGTCCAGGAAAAGCAAGTGATTATCATAAATGGCGCGTCACTTTCCGAACCACCTACTTGTCGTCTTCAGAGTCCTTTTGGAGACAAACCTTGGTATCTTCACAGAGGGAAATTTTCCTCTACGCTACATCACACCTTCGACTTGGGGTAACCAACGAAGGGCAAGGGCTACTATCTCCTCGCTAGCACCAAGCAAATTTCTGGCGTCGTTGCGGGGGACTCCGCTCTTCAAGATAGGAGAGTTGCATGCTATTTTGTTTTTGTTTTTAGTCTTGTTAGTTTACCTTTCAGTTTTTTCTTTAGTGTCCTTTATCAAAAATCACAAAAAATTGCTTCTCTTGCTTTCTGCTACTATTATGGGTACCACTGAAAACACCAAGTTGTGTGACTTCACTAGTCACAACAACAATGATTTTATCTGCACTCCAATTTCTACACCTGCCACTGCAACATCTTCATATGAAATTAAACCTGCTTTGCTTACTCTTGTTATGAAAGAACAATTCTCTGGTGCTGGAGATGATGCTGCTTTACACTTGAATAATTTTGTTGAACTTCGCGATATGCAAAAGTATAAAGAATTATAAGGTGATATTGTTAAGCTTAAGATTTTTCCTTTCTCCTTGAGAGGAGGAGCTAACATGTGGTTTCAATTATTGCCTTGGAATAGCGTAGATTCTTGGGATAAGTGCAAGGATGCTTTTATTGGGAAGAACTACCCACCTGTTAAGATTACCCAATTTAGGAGTAATATTATGAATTTAAAGAAATTGAATAGTGAACACGTTGCCCAAGCTTGGGAACGTATGAAATCTCTTGTTAAGAATTTCCCTACGCATGGTTTGACTACTTGGATGGTTATCCATACTTTTTATGCAGGCTTGAACTTTACCTCGCGGAACATGTTAGATTTGGAAGCGGGAGGAACCTTTATGTCAAAAACACTTGGTGATGCCACAAAACTACTAGATGAGATGATGACCAACTATTCCCAATGGCACACCGAACGAGCACCAATAGGTAGGAAGGTAAACTCTGTCGAGGATATCTCCTCCCTAGATGAAAAAGTTGACTTGATCATGTCTTTACTTACCAAGCAAGCTCCTATTGATCCTCATGATGTTCCTTTAAATTCCTTGGTTTCTCAAGAACAAGTAGATGTGAACTTTATCTCTAGAAACAACTTCAACAACAATGCCTATAGGAGTAACTCTGGTAGCAATCCTAGACCGTTCCCATCCAACAACTATGGGAACAACAACACTTATCCTAGCACCAAGAACTCCACTTCTGAATTAGAGAGCATGCTTAAAGACTTTATCACTACCAAAGA
Organism: Bromus sterilis; assembly: GCA_950022295.1. Classification (NCBI taxonomy): domain Eukaryota; kingdom Viridiplantae; phylum Streptophyta; class Magnoliopsida; order Poales; family Poaceae; genus Bromus; species Bromus sterilis. Next base: position 278,793,758 of record OX465595.1, on the reverse strand, counting down.
AGCCTTCAACAAGAGTGTAGAAGAAAATTATACAAATTAGATAGTCTCTCTTTGGAGGTAGACAACTTAGCCCTTGATGTTGAGATGCTTAAAATTAGAACTTCTCCCCTCGAGGAGAGGAAGACCACTCCTATGAATGCTATTCAAGTGCAAATTAATGAAAACATTAGGATGGTGGCCAAACTTAAAGAAACATGGGCTAGAGAAAAGGAGGAAGAAGATAGAATTAAGAGCTTTCCCGCACGCCATACCATTGCTACTCTCCAAGTTGTTGAGCATACCCAAACTCTTAGCATCCAACACACCCCTAGTCCCATTGGACTCAATAATCGTGATGCTATTACCTCAACCGTAGAAGAAGAAACTCCTATGAACATAGAAGCTTTCAAACAAGTGAGCCTAGATGACACCACTACCACCTTTGATAGCAGTGACTTTGACTTTGATAGTTGTACCCTTTCTGAAGTTATTATTTTACTACACAAAGTGTCTAGGAAGCCTAAATTTTGATAGCACACTAAATTTTGCCTTCACGGAGCATATCACTAATGCTCTAATTAAATCTAGGGAGGAGAAGCTTAGGGTCGAAGCCTCCATGCCTAGGAAGCTAGAAGATGGTTGGGATCCTATGATCAAAATTAAATTGAATAACTTCTCTTGCTATGCTTTATGTGATGTTGGAGCTAGTACCTCTGTTATGCCCAAAAGAATGTATGATATGTTTGAATTGAAACCTTTTGATCCTTGTTCTTTTGGTGTTCGTCTCGTTTATTATTCCGTAAAGAAACCTTTGCAGAAGATTCACGATGTTCTTATCATTGTCAATGAAAATTATGTTCCTGTTGATTTCACTATTATGGACATTGAGTGTGAACCCTTATGTCCAATTATTTTGGGATGTCCTTTTCTTCGCACCGTTGGTGCTGTCATTGATATGAAAGAGGGGAATATAAAATTCCAAATCCCTCTCAAGAAGGGGATGGAAAACATCCCTAGAAAGAAGATTAAGTTACCTTTTGAGTCCATTACACGGGCTAGCTATTCTCTTTCACTTGATCAAACTTGATCTTTTTTTGCTTTGTGCCTAGCTCAAAGGTGTAAAAGAAAGCGCTTGTTGGAAGGAAACCCAACATGTTTTTCCTTCTGTTTTTACTGGTCTTGATAATTGTTACTAATGTATAAACATCATTGTATATTTATTTCCAAGGTTTGTGCCAAGTTTAGCCTCTGATTGCAGGAATGTTCAAAAAGTTGTGATGTGCTGTCCAGAAAACAGATTCTAACCATGGACGGAAAAATTCTGATGAAATCACCTGATCATATTTTTGATCTGAATTTTTTTGACAGTGTGCTATAAAAGATTATCTTTCAAGCGTATGTTTTGAGTTTTTTTATTTGAGTCGCAGAAGTACCCCAAAACAATTATTTCCGACCTCTTGGTCTGTTTTTCACAGATTCTGCCATGTTTTCCCTTTTCCCAGTTTTGCAAGTCTTGCGCTAGCTTTTTATTTGCCAATTTGTTTTGGCGGTCTTGAGAAATAGTAGCCCTTCAAGAATATCTTTATTTCCAGTAGAGGAAAATTGCTTTATTATGGGTACTAACCTCTCTAATCAGCTTATGATGAGTTATGTATGAATGGAGTTTTCAAGTGTGCGAAGGAAGATGATGAAAGAAGATACGGTAGTGTCAAACGCTCAAGCTTGGGGATGCCCCCATGCACCCCCAAGAAATATTCAAGGAGACTCAAGCATCTAAGCTTGGGGATGCTGTCGTGGGAAAGTCACGGCAGATGTCCGTAGAGTCGGACTTATCGTGGGACCTTTACTGCGAGGTGAATCTAAAGGGAAAGTCGACATAGGCACAAGACTCGGCGAGTTACCCAGGTTCGGCCCCGACGGTGCGGTAAAGACCTACTCCTGGTTTATGACTATAGGGGGATCGACTCATCAATAGAAATAGTCGATCGTATTGAATACAGTGGTGATGTTTCGCTGGCTTAGTCTCGTTGAGATCTAGGCTCTGAAGCGAGTTGTCTAAACTTGGCTTGAGATAAGTTCTGGCTTTGGCTCCCATGGTCGTCGGCTTATAAAGGTGTCGGGTCCCTGGATTCCTAGAGTCCGACTCCTACACGATGTGGAGTCCTATTCTACTTTACAAGCTTCCTACGTGCTATACAAGGTAAGTCGAATTACTTCTAGGGCTTCAATCTTCACTCTTGGCACGTCAGACTCCTGGTCGGGTCTTATTTATGGGCCTTCATACATAAGTCGGCTCGGAGGTTTCTAATGCCGGGTCTATGGGCCTGATCCATCCCCCCGACATTAGCCCCCAGGATTGTTGTGATACTTCAGTCTTCACAACAATCTTCTTTATTTTCATGATTGCCACCGGCTCTTCATGGATCAGGGGCCGAGTTTATGTTTGACGTTGATTGGGAGTCGAAGTCGTCTGTCTTCATTCTTGCTTCGATTCTTTGATCTTCATGAAGTCTTTTCTTCTGGTTGAGTCAGCTAGCGTCTGATGCTTTACTAGAAGTCGACGCCTAATTCTTTCTCGTTTCTTTTTGCTTGAATATTTTTCCTTTGACCTTTGGTCAAAGATCCGGTTTGGTTTTTATGATCACTCTGCCCGAAACGTCGGTTAGAGGCATTGATGTTTGTAGTGGGAATCGAGGAGTCTTTCCATAAATTCCATCTACCATAGGTAGTTATCTTATTTTTATGGCATTAATGGACCCTCTCCATGAATCTATAAATATCCCTTGGATAGCCTGATCTTTCAAACACATCCATCTTCTTCTTCCTCTTCCTATTTTCTCCATGGCACCCAAGCTAGAAACCTCTTCACCTTTGGCATCCAACGAGCCTGATCCCCGTGCAATTACTCGAGGTCACGGCCGTGGTCGTGGTCGTGTCCGTGGTAGAGGTCGTGGCCGTGGCAGAGGTAGGGGAAGAAGTGCTCGTGCTGCCTCTCCTTCTGTATCTCCCCCTTCTTCTCCTGAGAGGATTGAATTCTTGGTTCATATCCGGATGATTCGTCACTGGTTCAAACTTCCTGAGTCTTTTTCACAACTTGTGTTTTACTCATCGCCTTCGTGTCTTTGGCTCTGATCTGATGGATGTCCTCATGGGCTTGTTTGGGTGAAAGTTAGTTTTTCTAACCAAGGCACCATGTTTTTTGAGAAAGGTTGGCAAACTTTTCTTCGCTCCAGGAATATTTCTCAAGGAGACACCATCATATTCAAATTTGATGGTGAAGACACCTTGTCAGCTAGGATCTTTGACTCGGATGGAGATCGAGCCTGCTGTTGTGTGGAGAGCTCCAGCGATGAAGAGCTACTTAGTGAAGAAGATGTTTCAACAGAGGATGAGGCCGACTCTGAAGAAAATGCCTGAAGCTGTAGGTTTTTCTCCTTTTTAGTAATTTGCCGAGTTTGGCTTTTTCTTGTAAGGTTACTTCCTTTGATGTAAGATCCAGTTGGCTTGATGAATGAAATCTATGAACTTTTTTTGAGTCCATGAGTTAATGAGTCGGTTTTTTATTCCTGACTGGAAATTTTTTCTTGGAGTATATGAGAGCCGACCACTTATGATAGTGTATGTATCTGTAGCCCCCTGAGTCGATTCAGAATAGTTTAGTATCTGTTAATCGACTCATAGGACAGATCGACTTGTAGCCCCCATGAGATGGTATGGTCATGTTTATATGCCATACCGGGTTATCAGATAAGACTTTGTGTTTATGGAATTTGCTTCGAAGTTGTGTAGCCCCCAAGTGTCGGGTTGTCTTTCCTGAAGCAACCTGGGACTTACAATTTCTTGCATATTTTTGAAGTGTTACTCCCCAAGAGTCGGTATATTCAGCTGGGTGATGTACCGAGTCTTCTTTGAGAAGAAAACTTTGAAGTGTAGTCCCCATGAGTCAGTGTGTGCATTTGTGTGCAGTGCCGAGTCACATAGGTTTTATCTTTGAATTTGTCAAGTCACATAAACATGACACGATGGGTTTTATTCCTAGTTTCCAAATAAGTCGGCGAGGGCCGGTTCGACGAATGTCGATATGTATACTTTATGGCGAGAGCCGTTGCGACCGAAGTCGACTTTATATGTTTGGCGATAGCCATTGTGACCTAAGTCGAATTTATATGTTTGGTGATAGACATTACGACCTGGGTTGACTTTATATGTTTGGAGATAGCCATTGCGACCTAAGTCGACTTTATATATGCAGAAGATGTAATGAAAGAATTGTAGTCCCCATGAGTCAGTATGAGCATTTTTTGTGTCATACTGAGTCATAGAGAATTTTTTGAGTTATAGTCCCCATGAGTCAGTATGAGCATTTTCTGTGTCATACTGAGTCACAGAGGTCGATGCTGAAGATATAATATTTTGGTAAAAATGAAAAGATTATGCAATGATGCTAATGTATGCAAAAAAGAAAATATAAAGGCTCATATAGAAGTCGACTCAGGATTCATCGTTTCCTCATCTTCTCTTTGTTTGATAAGAACTTTGGGTTATCCATGAGTTGGAACTCCTCTGTATGCCGTCTCACATTGATCAGCGTTTTTCGGTTTGCTTTAAAACTTCTTAAGAGTTTTTTAGCCGGGTTTCACGTATCTAGATCGTATGAGCATCGAACATACAGGCGTTTATAAGGCGTGGGAGGGCCATATGTATATGGCGGGATTTCTGTGGATAAGAGTCGATGAGTGACATCGAGCCCCCCTACTGCCCCTGAATAAGCTTATAGACAATTATTTATACATATATATGCCGAGTTTTCGACTAAAAAGTCAATGATTGTCATCGAACTCCTCGACTCCTCTGAATAAGCCATATACATGCTCAGTACCAATAGAGGGGTAGATCAAGCCCCCAGGTCTCTGAGATATAATAATGCAATGTATGAAAATGTATGATGAATTTTCTTTAAATGCCATGAAACAAAAAGGTAAAGTAGAGTTTGGTATGGCAGTAGCCGTTTGCGGCTGAAGTCGACTTAGTTGTATTGTGGCGAGAGCCAGCGCGACAGAAGTCGACTTATTTATATTTTTGATGGCGAAAGCCGGCACGACCAATGTCGGCTTATATATATATATATATATCTTGTGGCGAAAGCTAGTGCGACGTATGTCGACTTGATGAAGCGTACAGTAATGTTCCTGTTTCTACTCAAGTGTAATATGGACGGAGTTGTGCGATGTTCCACGGTCTGGGAGTCTCCTCCATGCTTGTGCGCGTGTCCGCTTTCTCTCGTATATCCACTAGGTAGTAGGATCCATTGTACAGGTTTTTGCAGACCACAAACGGTCCTTCCCATGGAGAGGATAACTTGCGCATTCCATCTCTTTTCTGTATGAGTCGGAGCACCAAATCACCTTCCTGGAAAGTCTGAATTTTAATGCGACGACTATGGTAGCGTCGTAGATCTTGTTGGTAGATAGCCGACTGAGCTGCAGCCAAGTCTCGTTTTTCATCGAGAATATCCAAGGCGTCTTGTCTTGCTTTCTCGTTTTCAGCTTCTACATAAGCAGTGACTCGAGGTGAGTCGTGACGTATGTCACTTGGGAGGACGACTTCTGCTCCATAAACCAGGAAAAAGGGCGTATAGCCTGTTGACCTGTTGGGAGTCGTCCGAATGATCCATAATACTGAGGGTAACTCCTCCTCCCCGCAACCCGTTGTCCTTTTCAAAGGAACAACAAGTCGGGGTTTGATGCCTCGGAGCAATTCTTGGCTGGCTCTCTCGGCTTGTCAGTTGGACTGTGGGTGTGCCACTGATGCCAGGTCGAGTCAGATGTGCTCGTTCAGGCAAAATCACTGCATAACCCCTTCTGATAGGTTAGAACCATTATCAGTGATGATGCTGTGGGGATAGCCGAATCTGTATATGATCTTTTTCAGGAATTTCAGTGCTGTTGCAACATCGCATTTACTGACCGGCTCTGCCTCCACCCATTTGGTGAATTTATCTACTGCCACTAGTATGTGGGTATTTTTGTTGGCCGACCTTTTGAAAGGTCCCACCATATCAAGTCCCCATACCGCAAAGGGCCAAGTGATAGGTATCATCCTGAGTTCTTGAGCCGGCACGTGAGCTTGTTTTGCATAGCGCTGACATCCATCGCATTTCTTGACTATGTCCTCTGCATCCGCATGAGCTATGAGCCAGTAGAAGTCGTGTCGAAAGGCTTTAGCTACAAGCGAACGAGAGCCGACATGGTGTCCGCAATCTCCAGAGTGTATTTCGTTGAGGATGGCTCTGCCTTCTTCAGGTGAGATGCATCTTTGAAAAACATCTGCGGCACTTCGCCGATGTAACTCACCATTGATGAGTACAAAGGATTGGCTTATCCTGACGATTTGTCTGGCCAACATCTCATCTTGAGGAAGTATTCCTCAGATCTGGTAATCCAAGTAAGGTACGACCCATGAGGATGTAGCATGTATTGCAGTGACCTGAGACGGTTTTGGGTCCGGCTCTGCTATGTCTTGCTCTGTTGGTGGTTGTGCAAACGACTTTGTTAGGACATCCAGGAATACGTTTGGAGGGACCGGATTTCACTAAGAGCCGAGTCGGGAGAGGGCATCTGCTGCTTCATATTCCCTTCGGTCCACGTGATCCAGCTGGTATCCAACTAAAAATCCGTCTTGTCTTTGCACCTCTCGTCGATAAGCTTCCATTATGGGATTTTTGGAATCCCATTTTCCTGACACTTGTTGAGAAACGAGATCAGAGTCACCATAGCATTGGATCCAACTTATGTTCATCTCACGAGCCAGCCGCAGTCCATGAAGCAAGGCTTCATATTCTGCTACATTATTGGTACAAGTGAACTTCAACTGTAGAACATAGCAGAATCTCTCCCCCTTGGAGCTAAGAACCACGCCGGCTCCTGACCCTTGGAACTGCCAGCTTCCATCGAAGTGCATCGTCCAATATTTAGTGACTGGCTTCTCCGGCGATGTTTGGATTTCTGTCCAGTCATTGATGAAATCGGCTAGCGCCTGAGACTTAATGGCCGTTCGCGGCTTGTATTTGATGTGATAAGCCCCCAACTCTATGGCCCACTTTGCAATCCTTCATGTTGCTTCCCGGTTTTGGATGATATCTGCAAGTGGTGCTGAGCTGGCCACAGTTATGGGGTGCTCCTAGAAGTAGTTTTTAAGTTTCCGACTCTCCATGAATACACCAAGAACCAATTTATGCCAGTGAGGATCGCGTTGCTTTGATAAATTCAGGATCTCACTGACGTAATAAACTGGTCTTTGCAGAGGGTGCTCCCTGCCGGCTTCCATACGCTCGACAACAACCACAGCGCTGACTGCTCGATTGTTGGCTGCGATGTAAAGTAACATAGGTTCTTTAGGCTTGGGCGTTGCCAGTATTGGATCCTGGGATAGTTGTTTCTTCAGTGACTCTAGGGCCTGATCGGCTTCATCATCCCAGACAAACGTTTCTGATTTCCTCAGAGTCGATACAGGGGGATTGCCTTTTCACAAAGTCGGCTTATGAACCGGCTCAAAGCGGCTACACATCCTGTGAGTCGTTGAACTCCCTTTACTGAGGTCGGCTTCTAAAGAGTCATGACATCGTTGATTTTCTCTGGGTTTTCATCGATACCTCTCTCTGATACTATGTATCCAAGTAGTTTACCTGCAGGTACCCCAAAGGTGCACTTAGCCGGGTTTAGTTTCATCTGGTATTTGCGCAGATTTTTGAAGGTTTCCGTCAAGTCACTGATGAGTGAGTCGGCCAACTGGGACTTGATGACTATATCATCAACATAAGCATGCACGTTGCGCCCAATCTGTTCTTTGAGACAACTCTGCACTGTTCGCTGATATGTGGCTCTCGCATTCTTAAGTCCGAAGGGCATGGAAGTGTAACAGTAGATCCCGAAAGGGGTGATCAAAGCCGTCTTCTCTTGGTCCTCAAGGGCCATCTTGATCTGGTGATAGCCAGTATAGGCGTCAAGGAAACATAAGAGCTCACATCCCGCAGTCGAGTCTATGATCCGGTCAATACGAGGTAGCGCGAAGGGATCCTTCGGGCAAGCTTTGTTTCAATCCGTGTAGTCAATGCACATGCGCCAGGTCCCGTTCTTTTTCAAAACGAGGACCGGGTTTGCGATCCATTCTTGATAAAATATTTCCATGATGAATCTGGCGGCGAGGAGCCAGGCTATATCTTCCCCAATAGCGTTTCTCCTCTCGTCATTGAAGCGACGAAGGAATTATTTGACCGGCTTCAGTTTTGGATCTAAATTTAGGTGGTGCTCAGCGAGTTCCCTCGGGACGCCCGACATATCAGATGGTTTCCTGGCGAAGATCTCCCGATTCTCACGGAGGAACTCGATGAGCACGCTTTCCTATTTTTCAGATAGCTCTGTCCCAATGATGAACTGCTGGGAGGAGTCACCAGGGACAAAGTCGACTTTCTTTGTATTCTGAGCCGGTTGGAATTTGGGGTTGTTGTCGGGAGTCGAATTCTTCAGGATCGTGGGATCTGCCGGGTCTACCTTTTCTTGTTATGCTGACAAGTCCTCTTTGGCGCGCGTCGACTCGACAAACTTGACGTGCTGCTCGTCACATTCCACTGCCCTGGACCGACTTCCATCGACGGGGATTGGGCCATTAGGACCCGGCATCTTTAGTTTCAGGTAGACGTAACATGGCTGAGCCATAAATTTGGCATAAGTCGGTCTGCCCAAAATGGCGTGATATGGGCTCTCGAGTTTTACCACTTCAAAGGGTATGAGCTTGGAGCGGAAATTCTCAGCATTTCCAAAAGCTGTCTCCAGGTAGATTTTTCCCATCGGGCGTGCTGACTTGCCTGGGAATATTCCGTGGAAAACGTTGTTGCAGCGATAAGTACTTTGTCGAGTGTATATTCTCCAATTTGTGGAGAGACTACTAGAGCCAGGGCCCCTGGGTTTTCTACCACTGGGGGATGGTCATCTCCTTTCCAAGTGATTGGCTGTTCTGACCAATTAAGCCATCTAGGCCAAGCCGACTCTGTAGTCACAGCCATAACGGCTCTCCGTTGCAGCTTTCTATCTCTCCTGCAACTGCTGGTGGTGAAAACGTGATATGCTGCACGGTCATGGAGTTGTTTCGGGTTTGCTTGGAATCTAGCAAGCGCGGATTGATTTTGTTGGGCTCCTCCTCCGGGTCCTTGGTGTTGAGGCATTGCGCCGTCTCCTTGGTAGCCAGGATTCTGGTTGTTTCCGCTCTGGCCGGCTCCCCCACCTGACCCTGTAGGCCCCTGGTTTCCACGTCGTGCAAATTCCTTCATGAAGTAGCAATCTTCCCAGGTTTGATTGGCTGGGCGACCGGGTTTACTGTGGGTCGGGCAAGGACCCTTCATAGCTGCTTCATAGTTGTTCGGGCGAAAGTTTCCTTCCGGCTTGCGGTAATTGTTGCCCCCCTGCTTCTGTCTTTGGGAGCCGACATTTGTGTTGGATACCAAGTCAGAAGTAGTCTGGTCAAGCCGTCGCTAGGTTTGCTGATTCTGACTCTGGGATGTTTTGCTACCATTCTTGTTCTGGCCGGCTTTATCCTGCTGGGGTTCAACATCCTTGGTTTTGTCAGACTCGGCGTATTTGATGACTGCGTTCATGAGCTCTCCTATATCCTTGACTGTCCTCTTGAGTCGGCCAAGTTTGTGGACCAGGGGCTCGAACTTATAGTTCCTTTCCAAGATGATGACGACTGTTTGGGCTCTGATAGTGTCCGAAGAGTGGATTATTTCTACAACCCATCGCGCCCAGATCAGGGTCGACTCTCCTTCCTTTTGGACAAAATGCTCCAAATCGACGATCGTGGTGGCTCTCCGGCATGTGCCCTGGAAGTTCTAGATGAATTTTTCCTTGAGATCCGTCCAGGAGGTGATGAAATTCTCTAGGAGATTTTTGAACCATTGATGGCGGAGAAGTTAATAGGTTTAGTTGGGTTGCCTTCCCTGTTAACCGCACCAATAAACGATTCTTGATAACCCACAATTCTAGGGGATCAATTGTAGCTTTTCGATAAAAAGGAGTATCGATCACACGAGGAGCAGAAGTTGTTGATAAGTGACACTGGATAAGGAAAGGGCTGCAAACACTCAAAGGTAAATATTTAGGGGTTTTTGGTTTAAGCAACAGAAAAGTAAAAGACATGCAAAATAAACAGGGTAACTGAGGAGTAGCAAGTGGCCCAATCCTTTAACAAGGATAAGCCTAAGAACTGAACTTATAAAAGCAACAGTGTTCTCGAGAAAACACGGGAGAGATAGTCAAGTCACTTTCACCATACTTCGCCAAGCAATATGTACCGTGTCGATAATTGTCGGTGGGTGGATCAATGCTAGTACACCTTCTAGACTAAGATAAGTGTACTCTTATGCTTACACACCTTGCAAGAATCCGCAAATACAAGGTAGTAATTAAGGCATAAACCTAATCACAACATTACGATCAAGGATCGATAACTCCCTTGTGCGAAAGTCTGCGAACTGGGGTTCAGGTTTCTGTCACTCCGGCAACCCACCATAAGCATCCTTTGTGCACAATGTACTCCTCTAGGCCCATGAAAGGTGAAGTGTTATGTGTTCGACTCACATAATACCACTAGAGAAATAACAACACAACTTAAGTATCAAACAACACATAATACTTCAACATAGTATGACTACTAACAACTAGACTTCTCCCATGTTCTCAAGAACTAAAGTAACTACTCACAAGACATAAAAGAGATCATGATCAGAGGTGATAGATGGGTGATAAACAATCTGGACACAATGATATTTCTCCAACAAAACTCAATAGCATTCACCACAAAGTAGTAATCAACACCAACAGAGTAGAGAGGATAGATAGTACGGATTACAATTCAAGTTGCAATTGTGAGATGAGATGGGATGGAGATGGAGATGGTGCTGATGTTGGGGATGATGTTGATGATAATCTCGATGATGCCAGTGACGATGATGATGATGATGGCGACGATCTCCCCTTCCGGGAGGTGATCTCCCCGGCAGAATCTGCCCGCCGGAGATGTCTTTTCTCCTCTGTAGGTTTCCGCCCCGTGGCGGCGGCGAAACATGGAAACGACTCATGTTTAGGGGTTTCCACCCCAGGGGGTTTATATAGGAGAAAGGGGGCACCGAGGGGGGCCACCAGGCACCCAGGCGGGTGCCTGGCGCGACCAAGAGGGGGGCCGCGCCAGGCACACTTCTGGTTTCCTGGTGGGTCCCCTGACCTCCTCCTTCGGTGATCCCCAGTCAATCCTCATAAAACTGCTCCCCGTAAAATTTCATCGTATTTGGACTTGATATGATTCAGCAACTTGGTATCCACTTTTTACCGCTGAATTCTGGTTCTGCTCCTTCGGCACCGGAATGTTGTAAACTGTGTAAAATAAGTCAAAACAACATATGAACAATACTTTAAAGTTGAATATATCAATGAATAGGGTGAAATCAACATATAAAATAGTGATGCTTTCTGGACGTATCAACTCCCCCAAGCTTAGACCTCGCTTGTCCTCTAGCGATTGCTGAGCTCGGTAAACCTTTCCACAAGTTTAGAGAGTGAAGTATCGATAAAAGAATACGAACAAGAAGCATCAAGATTCCTCACCAAACTTAAACATCCTCAACAACAACCTCAACTCATAAGGTCCTTATGAGAAAGTAGTAACAATTATAACAAAGTAGGACCTGGAAAACTCATCAAATCATGACAAACATAGCCTTGGTCAAGAAACAACTAATAACTTTTACTTTTGCTCTTTCACTTATAATGGAACAGTTGAAGCTTTTGAAAACAACTCACTTATCAAAAGATAATGTCAACAAAGATGTAACATGCTAGATTTCAATGCAACTTTATATGCAAGCATCTTTATCAACATGAAATGTCTGTTCTCTCTCAAGAAAGGAAGGAAGTAGGAAGGACTAACTCAGCACAAAATAAAGATAAACCCCGTGCAAAAGGGTAAGCAGGGAAAACTTATGTGTCATCTTTAGATAAAACAGAATAAAAACAAACTTTTTGGAGGTGCATGATCCGTCAACGACTGCTGATAGATAAATCACTCACTTCATGATTTGGAAAAGTTTCGAGGAACGGCTCCCATGTGGGGACGATCACATCCCCTTGGATTACTTTGTTTATCACTCGTAAAAGGGCAAAGGAACTTGTGAGTTAGTATTTATCTTTTACGAGTTGGGCAGTCATGCTAGTCCCTTCTCGTATTAGGGGTTTGCAGATTAGACATGCAATCCCAAGATAAAACTTGTCCAAATTAAGAAGATCATGGGTCATCCACCACTTCCTCATGAGCTGAATCAGCGGCACAAAACAGAAGATTTTGAACATCTAAAGATAGCACATAAATTATATACTTTAGGAGTGATAGTGGAATACCACAAGTAGGAAGGTATGGTGTACTCAAGTGGAAGAAGTTGGTTTCAAGGTATGGAAGTACAAGCAGAATTCGCTTAGTACAGAGTTTTGGCTAGCAAGGCTTTGAGAGAGCAAACAATTGATGACAACTTAGATGCAAGCAATACAAAGCATAAACATCAAAACTAGCATGAAACATCAAGTTGTCGTCCTTGTCAACATAACACTTCAAGCATAATAACACAAAGGTTTTGGCTATGTCGCTACTTTGAGAAAAACATGCTTGTTGTTATGACCAAAGCTATAATTGCCAAGATTAAATAAAGTTTTTGAAGCCATACCTGATATAAGGTCAATACTCCCCATAAGAATCAGCTCATAATGTCGATTGCGTGAAGATAATACCAAGTGCAACGAAGAAACCAATAGATTTCTCATTAATATTCCTTCATAGACGAATCCACACTCACGGATACAAAGCTCTCCACGAGAGGAGTGATAGACCTCAAAGAAACACCTATTTCATAAAGTGACCGCCCTAGACATGATACGACTCTACTTAACTCCTAAAGAAAAAGATAAAGATAAAGATACCGGGCACTCCCCCAAGCTTGGAACAAGCTAAGGGGGTGCCATTTCCCGAGAAGTTTTACTCCTCATTCTGTTCTTCTCAGTCAGGTACTCCTTGGCGAAGCGCTTCCATGGCAGTTGTTCTCCAGTCTCGAAGGACATTCCCATCTCCATGATCCTGCACTCAGCACCTAAACCCATGCGCAAAAACTTTAGTTCATACTCACAGTTCTGGTTCTGCAGATCATAGATCTCTGCTTGAAGTTCATAAACTTTTTCTTCTAATGCGGCCAAACTTGACCACATCTCCTTCATCTCCTTCTTGTGGAAGCCTCGATCTCGTTCATGATGTCGAAGTTAGCTTCAACACCGCGCTCCACCATCTTCTTGAACTTGAAGACCTCATGTTCCATCTCCTTCAGCCGATCTTTGGTGCTCCCCTCTTTGAATGGTCCCTCCAGATCTTCCTTGCGGAGGACACCGTCCTCCACACGAAGGACCTGGGGGTGCTTCTTCACCTCTGCAAGATAAGGGTTGATGACGTTGACGACAAACTTGTCCTTGGGGGAACTTGGAGAAGCCATGGCACCTAGATCTGCTGAAAGATTTCCTGGCAGAAACAGACCGAGAAAGAAAACACGCGAAATCGAGAGATACGGTGCCGGGACTATCCGGGCAATATATAGCAAAAATTTCTGCAACAGAAGGAAGGTTTCAAGCCTAGGTGGAGTCGGAGGCGGAGTCCAGGGCAGCCAGGAGGGTGCCCGGCGCGGCCAGGAGTGGGGCCGCGCCAGGGGGCCTCCTGGCCTCCCTGGAGCTCCTCTCCGGCTCCACTCGGGCTTGGAATTTTCCTAATTTCGCAAAAAATCTGAAGAGTTAACTTTTATTGACGTTCGCGGTGTTTTCTTACCATATTTCATACCTTTTCTAATTATGCTCCTGCCGGAGTATGAAACTGGGCCGCAACATGTTCTTCATGAGTACTTGTATATTTCATGCTTGCATCCACATTGATTGGATCACCTTCCATATAATGTTTTGAGTCTTTGTCCATTCACAACTTGAGGTTTGGTGCCTTCGAAATTATTGATCTTGATTGCACCCGACCGATGTACTTCTTCGATATGAAAAGGTCCTTCCCATCTGGAAAGTAGTTTACCTGGAGAAAACCTGAAACGAGATCTAAACAACAAAACTTTATCACCAACATTAAATTCACGTTTCAGAATTCTTTTATCGTGCCACTTCTTTACCTTTTCCTTGAACATTTTAGCGCTCTCGTAAGCTTCACTTCTCCACTCATCTAGACAAGTCAACTTCATGAGACGCTTTTCACCAGCTAACTTTGGGTCAGCGTTCAGCTCTCTGACAGCCCAGAAAGCTTTATGCTCTAACTCTAATGGTAAATGGCAAGCCTTGACATATACCATCTTATACGGAGACATGCCCATGGGGTTTTTGTAAGAAGTTCTATACGCCCACAAAGCATCTCCTAACTTCTTTGACCAGTCCTTTCTAGAACTGTTTACTGTTTTCTTCAAGATCAACTTGATCTCCCTATTGGTGAACTCAACTTGCCCACTAGTTTGAGGGTGGTACGGTGATGCAATCCTATGATTGACATCGTACTTGGCTAGAGCTTTCCTAAAAGCTCCATGCGTGAAGTGTGACCCTCCATCTGTCATGAGGTACCTTGGTACTCCAAACCTATGAAAAATTACATCTTTGAGCATTTTCAAAGATGTCTTGTGATCAGCACTCTCAGTGGGGATTGCTTCAACCCACTTGGTTACATAATCAACAACAACTAAGATGTGTGTGTACTTGTGTGAAGGAGGAAAATGACACATAAAATCAAAACCCCAGCAGTCGAAAGGTTCGATCACTAGTGAGTAATTCATAGGCATCTCATTTTTCCTGCTAATGTTACCAACTCTCTGACACTTATCACAAGATAGAACGTACCTTCGGGCGTCCTTAAAGAGAGTAGGCCAATAAAAACCTGATTGTAAAACTTTCACCGGCATGATGTCCTCCATAGGGACTATCGTGACATTGTCGAAGAATGTCCTGCTGCTCGTGCTCCGGTATACACATTCTTACGATCCCGTCCACACCTTATTTATAAAGATGTGGATCATCCCAAAAGTAATGCCTCAAATCCGTGAAGAATTTCTTCCTCTGCTGAAATGTGAAACCTGGAGGAAAAAACTTTGCAACGATAAAATTAGCATAATCTGCAAACCAAGGGTCGGAATGAGATTGTACTTTTACAACAGCAAGCTGTTCATCTGGGAAACTGTCGTTGAATGGAATAGGATCGTGCGGGATATCTTCCATCCTTGAAAGATTATGCGCCACCGTATTGTCTTCTCCTTTTCTATCGACAATCTGCAAATAAAATTCTTGGAGAAGGAGTACCCACCTAATGAGTCTTGGTTTGGCATCCTTTTTCTGCATAAGATACTTAATGGCAGCATGGTTAGTATGACTAATAACTTTAGAATCAACAATATACTGCCTAAAGTTATCACAAGCAAACACCACTGCCAAGAATTCCTTCTCGGTAGTAGCATAATTTTTTGAGAACTATCAAGTGTTTTGCTGGCATAGTGGATGACATTCAACTTCTTGTCAACCCTTTGTCCTAAAACAGCTCCAACAGCAAAATCACTAGCATCACACATAATTTCAAAGGGCAAATTCCAGTCAGGTGGTTGTACTATAGGAGCGGTTATCAAGGCTTTCTTAAGAACTTCAAAAGCTTCCTTACAATCTTCATCAAATACAAAAGGGGCATCCTTCTGGAGAATATTGGTAAGGTGTCTCGAGATCTTAGAAAAGTCCTTGATAAATCTTCTATAGAAACCAGCATGACCTAGAAAACTACAAATACCTTTGATGTCCCTTGGATAGGGCATCCTTTCAATAGCTTCAACTTTTGCCTTGTCCACTTCAATTCCCCTTTCGGAAATCTTGTGTCCAAGAACTATCCCTTCGTTAACCATGAAATGGCACTTCTCCCAATTGAGCACCAAATTTTTTTCTTCACATCTCTGCAAAACTTTATTAATATTGTGGAGACAGTGGTCAAACGAGTTTCCATAGACGGAAAAGTCGTCCATGAAAACTTCTACAATCTCCTTACAGAAACCATGAAATATTGCAGACATACACCTCTGAAAAGTAGCAGGTGCATTACACAAACCGAAAGTCATACGCCTATAAGCATTAGTACCGTAAGGACACGTGAAAGTGGTCTTCTCTTGATCCGCGGTGTTGACGTGAATCTGGGAGAAGCCAGAGTACCCATCAAGATAGCAGAAGTGGGTGTTTTTAGACAACCGCTCGTGCATCTGATCAATAAAGGGCAAATGATAGTGGTCCTTCTGGGTGTCCTTGTTTAACTTCCTGAAATCAATACACATTCTATATCCAATAATAGTCCTCTGAGGTATTAGTTCATTTTTATCATTAGGAACAACAGTCATACCTCCTTTCTTAGGAACACAATGAACGGGACTTACCCACTTACTATCAGCTATAGGATAGATGATACCTGCGGCTAGAAGTTTTTGAACCTCCGTCCTAACCACGTCCTTAATCTTTGGGTTCAATCGTCGGGTATGATCATCAACCGGTTTAGCATCGGGCTCGAGATTTATAGTATGTTGGCAAATGGATGGACTAATACCCTTGAGATCATCAAGAGTATAGCCAATAGCACCTTGGTGTCTGCGGAGTGTCTCCAATAATCGCTCTTCTTCATACCCTGAAAGGTTAGAATTGATAATAACAGGATATACTTTCTTTTCATCTAAATAACCATACTTGAGCGTATCGGGTAGTGGTTTTAGGTCGAACACCGGGTCTTCTTTCGGTTGCGAGAGGATTCCTAAAGCTTCAACCGGGAGGTTGTGCTTCAGGATGGGAGTTTGTCTTAAAAATATGTCTTCTAGTTCATCCCTTTCCTGCATATGTATATCATTCTCGTGGTCTTCCATAAATTGTTGCAAAGTGTCATTAGGAGGAATAGCAATGGAAGCAATTTCTTCAATAATTTTTTCATTACTTGACAGGTCAGGACCACGAGGCTGCTTAGAAAACTTAAAAAAAATTAAATTCATACGGCTCACCGTTGAATTCAACAGAAACTTTACCTTTCTTGCAATCTATTATAGCTCCGCAAGCGCTGAGGAAGGGCCTACCAAAGATAATAGGGCAAAAACTATCTTTCACTGAACCAATTAAAAGAAAGTCTGTAGGATATTTTACCTTCCCGCAGAGTACTTCAACATCTCTTACAATCCCAACTGGAGAGATTGTTTGTTTATTTGCAAGATGGATAGTGAAATCTATGTCCTCGATCTCACACGGCTGAATCTCGTGCATGATTTCCTGATAAATTGTGAAGGGAATAGCGCTGACACTAGATCCCAAATCACATAGCCCGTAGTAATTATGATCTCCTATTTTGACAGATACAACTGGTGTACCTGAAATTGGGCCTTTGTTCCTGGCTGTGACAATGTTAGTGGCAACGACACAAAAACTAATAGTGGATTCTTCGATATCACTGGTTACCAGATCCTTGACCATTGCAACTTGAGGCTGGACCTTGATCATGTCCTCAGGTTCGTCAGTGGTCCTTCCATTCTTTTTTAGAATACCTGTAACAAAAGAATGCTCCTTTATCCTGGAGGGATAAGGAGGCTGTTCATACACAACTGCAGGTAAAACAGGATCAGTAACATTAACCTCAATTGGTGACTCCTTGAAAGGTTTATGATGTAGACTCTCCTTCTTTCTGGAATAATCAATATGAGAAACAATGTCCTTGCAAAAGTCAACCATTAGCTGGGAATCAAGACCAATTTTAGAGCAAAAGGTATTAAAGTAATCAGTCTTCACATAACTCTCAATGTAGTCATGCTCATAGTTTATAGCGGGTTCAATTCCTTTATCAATTTACCAGTCATCAGTGTTCTTCTGGATCCTTTCTATAAGATCCCATTTTTCTTCCATACTTCTGGTCTGGAATACCCCACTAGAGGAGGTATCCAACATCTCCTTGTCCTGATGAGAAAGCCTGGCATAAAAATTTGTAAGTATAATTTCCTTGGGGAGCTCATGGTTTGGGCATTTGAGCATCAGGGACTTCAGTCTCCCCCAAGCTTGAGCGATGCTCTCTCCGTCGCGAGACCAAAAGTTCTAGATGTAGTTCCTGTCTTGGTGAATTTCACGAAGAGGATAAAACTTTGCATAAAAGAGAGACATAAGCTCTGGCCATTCAAGCAGATCATAGTTATCGAGTAGCTTATACCAATCTGAAGCTTTATCTTTGAGTGATATGGAGAATAGTTTCTTCATGAAGAACTCCATCGTCACACCTGCAAGCTTAAATAAAGAACATAATTGTGATAAATATAGCAGGTGTTCTCCCGGATGTCCTTCTCCCGTATAACGATTAGCCAAGACATAATCAACAATACCAGATGGTATTTTATAGGGCACAATTTCAGTAGTGGTAGGAGTGACCACCACAGTCGTGGGACGGCTCCTTACCAGCAACGAACCAACAGCAGAAGAGTCCATAAGGACTGAAAAAACAAAATAAAATAAAATTCCCCTTACCGACTTCACTTACCAATAGCGCTACACTCCCCGGCAACGGCGCCATAAAAACTCGTTGATGGTGGAGAAGTTAATAGGTTTAGTTGGGTTGCCTTCCCTGTTAACCGCGCCAATAAACGATTCTTGATAACCCACAAGTCTAGGGGATCAATTGTAGCTTTTCGATAAATAAGAGTATCGCTCCCACCAGGAGCAGAAGGTGTTGATAGGTGACACTAGATAAGGAAAGGGCTGCAAACACTCAAAGGTAAATATTTAGGGTTTTTTTTGTTTAAGCAACAAAAATAAAGGACAGGCAAAGTAAACAGGGTAACTGAGGAGTAGCAAGTGGCCCAATCCTTTAACAAGGATAAGCCTAAGAACTGAACTTATAAAAGCTGAAGGGTTCTCGACAAAACACGGGAGAGATAGTCAAGTCACTTTAACCATACTCCGCCAAGCAATATGTACCGTGTTGATAAGTGTCGGTGGGTGGATCAATGCTAGTACACCTTCTAGACTAAGATAAGTGTACTCTTATGATTACACACCTTGCAAGCATCCGCAAATACAAGTTAGTAATTAAGGCATAAGCCTAACCACAGCATTACGATCAAGGATCCATAACTCCCTTGTACGAAAGTCTGCGAACTGGGGTTCAGGTTTCTGTCACTCCGGCAACCCACCATAAGCATCCTTTGTGCACAATGTACTCCTCTAGGCCCATGAAAGGTGAAGTGTTATGTGTTCGACTCACATAACACCACTAGAGAAATAACAACACAACTTAAGTATCAAACAACACATAATACTTCAACATAGTATGACTACTAATAACTAGACTTCTCCCATGTTCTCAAGAACTAAAGTAACTACTCACAAGACATAAAAGAGATCATGATCAGAGGTGATAGATGGGTGATAAACAATCTGGACACAATGATATTTCTCCAACAAAACTCAATAGCATTCACCACAAAGTAGTAATCAACACCAACAGAGTAGAGAGGATAGATAGTACGGATTACAACACAAGTTGCAATTGTGAGATGAGATGGGATGGAGATGGAGATGGTGCTGATGTTGGGGATGATGTTGATGATGATCTCGACGATGCCCGTGACGATGATGATGATGATGATGATGGCGACGATCTCCCCTTCCGGGAGGTGATCTCCCCTGCGGAATATGCCCGTCAGATATGGCTTTTCTCCTCTGTAGGTTTCCGCCCCGTGGCGGCGGCGAAACACGGAAACGACTCCTGTTTAGGGGTTTCCACCCCAGGGGGTTTATATAGGAGAAAGGGGGCTCCGAGGGGGGCCACCAGGCACCCAGGAGGGTGCCTGGCGCGGCCAGGAGGGGGGCCGCGTCAGGCACCCTTATGCCTGCCTGGTGGGTCCCCTCGCCTCCTCCGTCGGTGATCCCCAGTCAATCTTCATAAAACTGGTCCCCGTAAAATTTCATCGCATTTGGACTTGATCTGATTAAGCAACTTGGTATCCACTTTTTACCGCTGAATTCTGGTTCTGCTGCTTCGGCACCGGAAAGTTGTAAACTGTGTAAAATAAGACAAAACAACATAAGAACAATACTTTAAAGTGGAATATATCAATGAATAGGGTGAAATCACAATATAAAATAGTGATGCTTTTTGGACGTATCAACCATGTGCGAGCCGCCCCTTCCAACATCACCGTGAGGTAACGGGCGCAAACTCCTTCGCTACCTTGTAACATGTCCATGGCTAGGTCGTAGCTTTCGATCCAAGCTGTCGGGTCCCTATCAGCTGTGTAGTTCGCGATCTTACGCGGGCCCTTGAAATCTAATGGCAAGCTTGTATTTCGGAGAGCCGGTACCAGGCATCGGTTGCCCACAGATCTGCTGATGCACTCGGCGTCTTGATCTTGGGGTGGAAGTTGGACCATCTGCTCTATCCGGCACTCGGGGTAGAGGTTAGTTGGTATGTCTTGGATACTTATCGTCCCCGGCTGGTCTGGTGGCGGAGCGCGGTGCTGGCGATGACTTCTCAAGCCGGCCGGAGGTGGTGAATCCGCTTGCCGGCTCATACTACGGTATGGAGTCTCATGTAGGTACTGAAATCCTTGTGAATACTGGGCTTGCTGTGCGATTGCGGTCTTGAGAAAATCAATCGCCCCTCGAGGGGCCTGATCTACCGGAGTGTATCCATGAATAGGAACGCTAGCGAGGTACCACATTTCTGCCACCACATTGGCCATGGGGTTGTTGTAGTGATTCGGGGGTGTATGGAACCGTTCCTGCCGCGGAGAGGGGATACGTTGCCTTGGTGGCGTGTAACCTGGGGGAGTCGACTGATTCGTGTCTTGGAACAGTCTCCGGGCCGGAAGGTCAGCAGTGACTCGGCTCATGGGCCCGCCATGAACACTGTCATGCAATATGGAGGCTCGTACTGTGGAAAGTCGGGATTGTATTCAACTATTCCTGCGCCGAGTCTGTTGGTCCCGGTGGATCGGATAGAGCTGGTATCTGAGGAGCTTGTTTCACTGGGGTGTGAGTCAGCGTCAGATGTTTCTCCCGTGGTGTTGGGTGTCGGAGGCTCGACGGAGCATGCTGGCTCCGGAGATCCAGTGATGAATCTGACAACGGTGTGCCTTGAGCCGGCATGTCGCCGACTCGAGGTTTCCAGGGGAACTTCAGGATCCGGCTCTGGCTCAGATCCGTCCGTTCTCCCAACGAAGATGTGAATAGCTCCGATCAGGACCCGATAACCGGATTCGACGGAATCCGTGCCAGCTCCTGGTGATTCGTCTAGTCACGCCTTCCATGCCTTGCAGAGCTCCCTCTAGAATCTCAACACCTGCGAGCGTAGGCCCCATGATGGGCGCCAACTGTCGTGGGAAAGTCACGACAGATGTCCGTAGAGTCGGACTTATCGTGGGACCTTTACTGCGAGGTGAATCTGAAGGGAAAGTCGACATAGGCACAAGACTCGGCGAGTTACCCAGGTTCAGCCCCGACGGAACGGTAAAGATCTACTCCTGCTTTATGACTATAGGGGGATCGACTCTTCAATATAAAGAGTCGATCATATTGATTACAGTGGTGATGTTTCGCCGGCTTAGTCTCATTGAGATCTAGGCTCTGGAGCGAGTTGTCTAAACCTGGCTTGAGATAACTTCTGGCTCTGGCTCCCGTGGTCGTCGGCTTATAAAGGTGCCGGGTCCCGGGATTCCTAGAGTTCGACTCCTACACGATGTGGAGTCCTATTCTACTTTACAAGCTTCCTACGTGCTATACAAGGTAAGTCGAATTCCTTATAGGGCTTCAATTTTCACGCTTGGCACGTCAGACTCCTGGTCGGGTCTTCTTTATGGGCCTTCATACATAAGTCGGCCCGGAGATTTCTAATGCCGGGTCTACGGGACTGATCCATCCCCCCGACAGATGCCACCGTGCATCCCCTTCTCCATCGACAATTATCAGTTCGTCCTTCGTTCCACTATATTTTTATCACTTCATATGTTATGTGCTATGCTTGGAGCGTCTTTATTTTTTACTTTTTAGTTTTCTTTAGCTTTGTTTGTTGTTAATAAAAAGGTAGAACCCATCTTTCTTTGTGTGGGAGAGAAACACACTCCACTTCAAACTATAACACATCATAGGATTTTCATGCTTATCTATCTTTTTGTGTGTGTGTTCTTTATCTTTTCGTAGCTGTTGTCATGCTTAGCTCTTAGTTTTCATGCTTATCTTTTTAAGAGATTTTTTTAGTTTTTTTCCGGAACTCTCTTGCGTTTTCATGTTTATCTTGTTTAGAGAGCTGGCTTGTTGTACTGAGTTGTGTTTTGACTCTAACTACATAATTGAGGTTGCTATTCAATTGTAGTAGTAACTTGCAATAGTTTTGAGTTATTGTTTTGAGTAATGTTTGAACGTTTGGTGTCAAGAGCTTTAGCCTATTTTTGATAAATGTCGTATTTTGGGCAATCCGTGTTTATTTTCGAAAAACTACAAAAAACTAGTTGATAACTCTAGCTACTAGATGGATTACTAATCTTTGGAGCGATCGAATATTAGAGTAAACTCACGTGCCATGAGTCGAGGATGCGCAAGGATAACCAAACCCCCATACACTCCTCGGGGTACTTGTCTCTTTGTGAACCTCCTGATTAGATTGAGAGTTACCGATAATAAGTGCATGAGTTCTTCAGACTAATATAAGTATTCGAAAGTTGACACTTTGACCTCCTCATATTTTGCTAGCCTCTTCAGTACCGTACATTGTCCTCTTCTCACCTCGAGAGTTGG
Organism: Bromus sterilis; assembly: GCA_950022295.1. NCBI lineage: Eukaryota > Viridiplantae > Streptophyta > Magnoliopsida > Poales > Poaceae > Bromus > Bromus sterilis. The sequence continues at coordinate 278,770,887 of OX465595.1, read as the reverse complement.
CGCATACTTCGCTGGTGCATCCAAACCCTTGACATGGTACGCTCTTTCATCATCAAACTCCTTATATCCTTCCTAAAAACAGCCACGATACCTACCTATCAAGGGATTTCCATAGCCTTTACGAGATATATTTCCATGAAACATCCATCTTTTCATGATTTGATCTTCATGTCATACATGTTCCTGCTACACTGGCAGAGGCATACATTTGCATACATCATGATAGCTTCATCTTCTTTATGTTGAGTACTTTTGTAAAGTGTGAAAGATCTTCTACACTCCTTGTAAAATAGAGTGTTGCCCCTAAAGTGAGGAAAAAATCCCAAAGGGGACAAATTAAAAGATCCCAAACAGGACAAACGAGAGATAAATAGAAAGAGCCATTGAGGCCACCAAAAAAATACAAAAAAAGAAAAAAAGAAAATAAAAAGAGAGAAGGGGGCACACTACTATTCCTTTTGAGAGATCCACACTCGTACTCTCTCTTATATCTTGTACTCCATAGAGATGATCATATATGCATATAGCTATGTGGGGACCTTTACATTATAGAACTTGGCATGTATATTCCAATGATGAGCCTCCTGAAATGAGCTCTAGGTCTTCTTGAGAAAGCAAGTTGGATACCCCCCACTAGTTCCATTGGAGAGCTTTCAATAGCTCATATGTGCATCCATTGCATGGCATTCCATACTCCTCACATCATATCTATCATTTGGCTTTCTCTCGCCTATGATTGTCCTCATTGATGTGAGCCTTTCACACCTTTTTGTCTTCCTCCTCCATCATTTCTATCTTTGCCATCCTAATTGTCAACTTTCTTGCTTATGCTCATCCATTGCACGAGTGCTCAAAATATCGAAAGGGAGTGGATCATTTTGACTTGTACCTGGCTAGTGGTCTAGGGACAAGTCAAGCTAAGATTCCAAAGGAGACCAAGTGTGAAACTTTAGTAGATTGAGTTCTCAACAAGACAAATATTATGTTTTTCTCTCTCGTATTTCCATCTCCCACTTCTTGCATGCAAACACCATTTGGAGACATTCGAATCACGGACAGCGAGAGCTCATGCACCTTTATGTCCTTATGTTGCTTGTTTCAATGCCAATATAGACTCTTGCTTGTTATGACTTGAATTGAATTACATGCCCTACTTTCTTTTCTTAAATGTTCTTATATGGTTGGTAGCATGTCACCAAATTTTTTTTGCTTGTTATCATTTACCTACTCGAGGACGAGCATGAATTAAGCTTGGGGATGTTGATATGTTCCAAACGTTTCTATAATTTCTGTTTGCTCCATGCATGTTTTGGGTGATTTTTCTATGCTTTTGATACACTTTCATAAACTTTTGATCCTATTTGGACTAACCTATTAACTCAGTGCACCCCAGTGCCAGGTTCTGTTTTCTTCTGTCTTTTTATTTCAGTTTTTCCCATTACGTAAGGTGCCAGAAAAATTCCTCGAAAAATATATAAAAAATTAGCGACCCGGAAGCTCCCAGAGTTCCGAAGGGGGACAAGAGGGGACCCAACTAGAGTCCAGGTGGCCAAGGGGCGAGGCCTAGGGTGGGGACGCGCTGGGAGGCCGCTTGCACTCCCTAGTGCCCCCCTGGCTACCTCCCTTCGCTTATATTTACCTCTCCTCCCGAAACCCCCGAGGACAAAACCCTTTTTCGCGATCTCGCCTCTGTTCTGCCACCGCCTGATGATAGCGAGCAAGTGATAGCTTCTCGCTCCTCGTTGGTTACCCCAAGTGGAAGGTTGAGATGTAGCGTAGCATCCAGATTTCTCTTGGCATAAATACCAAGGTTGAGATCGACCAGTAGGACTCCAAGGTCGACAAGTAGGTGGTTTGGAAAGTGACGCGCCGTTTACGATAATCACTTGATTCTCCTGGACCTGCACACACAACAAGTAACTTTGCTCCCAAAGAAGTTCAGAGAGGTTGTCAATCTCTCCGGCCTCGTTGTTTACAAAGGATCAACGACACAGATAATAGATAGTGATAATTGCAACTAGAAAGTACAAGCAAGAAGTAAATTGATTGTGTAAACAGTGGTGGAAATATGGACCGGGGTCCCATGATGTTCACTAGTGATGTCTCTCTCCCAAAAGACGAAAAACTGCTATGCGAGGTAAACAAATCATAGCTGGGGAATTGACAGGATTAAAAACACACCACAATGCTAACTATGCTACAAAGAAAGGAAGAGGCTCAAAAGCATGGGCGGTACGCCAAAATAAGTAGACCGATATCCAACTTCATCTACTACTAATCATCCACCTTGAGATATCTATCCAGAACATCTTGCTGGTATTAAGTTGTGAGCCCCACCCAAAGTGCAAACCCAAATCAACAGACAACTACATTAAAAGAACTTTGCGTAAAGTAAACAATCCTTACAACCGCGGTCACAAACACTGTTGTTTTCCCCCTTGTGGAAATAGCACATCCCCTAGACTCATGTTTTTGTCACTCAAGCTAGTCATCAAGGGGCATGAACCCACAATCAAGCATAACGCTCCCTCTTGGAGTCACTGCCTACTACTTGGCCAAAGCAATAAACATCAACGGAGAACATGCAAAAATTACTCAAGAACAATAATATAAAAGAGAAGAACCAAATATATTACTCAATCACAATCTTAACATAGTCTCATAATCCATCAAATCCTAGCAAACTCCGCACAAAAACAGCAGAAAGAATTACATATGTGCCTTGATCATGTAGGGAAGCTCACAAGGTCTAATCCATGAAGAACAAAGAGGGGAGGAGAACATCACATAGCTACTGATCATGGACCCATGGTCCAAGGTGGACTACTCACGGATCATCAGGGAAGCGTCCATGGTGGTGGAGAAGCTCCCGGAGGTCAATCCTCCCTCCGGCAGGCTGCCGGGAAGAGCTCTTCTAGTTCTCCCGATCTTGGAAGCGCGGCGGAGGCGGAATAGAGGCGATATCGCGAAAAAGGGTTCTGTCCTCTGGGGTTTCGGAGGACGAGAGATATATAGGCAAAGGGGGACATCCAGGGGCACTAGGGGTCCAGGAGGCCGCTTGGCGTAGCTCCACTCCTGGCCGTGCCAGGAGGGTGCCTGGGGCCCTGGTGGGTCCCCTTCAGGACCCTGGAAGGTTCCCGTACGCTGATTTTTATTGTATTTTTCCGGAATTTTTGGAGGAGTTTTAATACGGGGGAAACCTGAAATAAGAAAAACAACAGAAAACATGAACTGGCACTGAGGTACACTAAGTTAATACGTTAGTCCAAATATGATCAAAAGTGTATGAAAGTGTAGCAAAAGCATAGTAATATCACACAAACACATTCATGGAGCAAGCAGAAATTATAGATATATTTGGGACGTATCAAAATCCCCAAGCTTAATTCATGATCTTCCTCGAGTAGGTAAATGATAACAAGCATAATTTCTGTGGTGACATGCTACCACCCATATAAGAACTAATAAGTAAAGCAATCAAAGTATGTAATTCAATTCAAGTCAAAACAAGCAAGAGTATATATTAGCATTGAAACAAGCAACAAAATAACATTAAGGTGCAAGAGCTCTCGCTGTCCGTGACTCGAATGTCTCTAGATGGTGTTTGCTTGCAAGAAGTGGGGTATGGGAATACGAGAGAGAAAAATATTTATCTGTTGAGAATTCAATCTACTATAGTTTCACACTTAGTCTTTTTTGGAATGTTATCTTGACTCGTCCCCAGACCAATAGCCAGGTACAAGTCAATTTGATCCACTCCCTTTCGATATTTTGAGCACTCATGCAATGGATGAGCGTAAGCACGAGAACTGACACTTAGGATGGCAAAGAGAGAGATATGCTGGAGGAGGAAGACAAAAAAGGTGTGAAAGGCTCACATCAATGAGGAGAATCATAGGCGAGAAGGCCAAATGATAGATATGATGTGAGGAGTAGGGATTGCCATGCAACGGATGCAGATATGAGCTAAGAAAAGCTCTCCAATGGAACTAGTGGGGATGCATCCAACTTTCTCGCTCAAGAAGACCTAGAGCTCATTTGAGGAGGCTCATCTTTGGAATATACAAGCCAAGTTCTAAAGTGTGATGGTCCCCACATAACTATATGCATAAATGATCATCTCTATGGAGCACAAGGTATAACAGGGAGTACGAGTGTGGATCTTTCAAAATGAATAGTAGTGTTGCCCCTTCTCTCTTTTTATTTTCTTTTTTCTCTTTTTTTCTATTTTTTTGTTGGGCTCAATGACTCTTTCTATTTATCATATTTGTCTTCTTTGGGATCTTTTAATTTTGTCCTCTTTGGGATCTTTTCCTCACATAAGGGCAACACTCTATTTTACAAGAAGTATATAAGATCTTCCACACTTTACAAGGTACGTACTCAACATAAAGAAGATGTAGCTATGATGATGTATGCAAATGTATGCCTCTTCCAGTTTAGCAGGAACATGTATGACATGAAGATCAAGTCAGGAGAGGGTGGATGTTGCATGGCAATATATCTCGAAAAGGCTATGGAAAAGCCTTGATAGGTAGGTATGGTGGCTGTTTTGAGGAAAGATATAAGTAGGTTTATGATGACAGAGCATATCATGCCAAGGGTTTGGATGCACGGGCGAGAAGAGGCAATGCACGGTACCGAAGAGGCTAGCAAATATGAGGAGGTGGAAGTGTCAACTTTCAATACTTACATTAGTCCGAAGAAATCATGCACTTATTATCAGTAACTCTCGATTTAATCAGGAGGTTCACAAAGAGAAAAGTACCCCGAGAAAGAGTGTATGGGGGTTTGGTTATCCTTTCGCATCCTTGAATCATGGTACGTGAGTGTACTTTAATATCCGATCCCTCCAAAGATTAGTGATCCATCTACTAGCTAGAGTTCTCAACTAGTTTCTGTAGGTTTTGAAAATAAAAACGAATTGCCCAAAATACGACACCTATCACTAATAGGCTAGAGCTCTTGACACCAAAAGTTCAAACATTACTTACAACAATACGTCAAAACTATTGCAAGTTAAGACTACAATTGAATAGCAACCTCAATTACCTACTTCAAGTCAAGACACACAACTCAGTGCAACAGGCCAACTCTCTAAACAAGATAAACATGAAGACTCAAGAGAGTACCAGCAAAAAATTAAACAAAAGCTTTTAAAAATATAAGCATGAAAACTAAGAGCTAAACATGACAGCAGCTACAAAAAGACAAAGAATACACAACGAAAGAAAGATAAGCATGAAAATCCTATGATGTGTTCTAGTTTGAAGTGGAGCGTGTTCCTCTCCCACACAAAGAAAGCTGGGTTCTAACTTGGTATGAAAAGCAAGAAAAGCAAAAGAAAACTAAAAATGAAACCTAAGAGCGAGACGCTCCAAGCATAACACATAACGCATGAAGTGATGAAAATATAGTGGAACGAGGGACGAACTAATAATTGTTGATGAAGAAGGGGATGCACGGGGGCATCCCCAAGCTTAGCCGCTTGAGTCTCCTTGAATATTTATTGGGGATTCATGGGGGCATCCCCAAGCTTGAGCGTTTGAAACTCCCGGATCTTCTTTCAACATCTTCGCTCGCACACTTGAAAACTCCCTTCATACATAACTCATCATAAGCTGATTTGAGAGGTTAGTACCCTTAATAAAATATTTTGCCCCTACTGGAAATAAATATTTTCGTGAAGGGCTACTGTTTCTCAAGATTGCCAAAAAAATTTTGCAAAGAAAATGCTAGCGCAAGACTTGCAAAAGTGAGGAAAGGAAAAACATGGCAGAATCTTTGAAAAACAGACTAGCAAGTAGTAAATAATTTTTTCGGGGTACTTTTGCAACTCAAATAAAAAAACTCATAACAGACGCTCGAAAGCCAATTGTATAGATCACGCTGTCAACAAAAAATTAGATAAAAAACATGATCTGGTGATTTATCGTGAATTTTTCCGTTCAAGGACATAATTTGTTTTCTGGACATCATGTCACAACTTTTGAACTTTCTTGCAATCGGAGGCTAAACTTGGTACAAACCTTGAAAATAAAGATACAAGGGTGTTGCTATATTAGTAACAATCATCAAGACCACTGAAAATAGAAGCAAAACATCTTGGGTTGCCTCCCAACAAGCGCTTTAAGCTAGGCACAAAGATTATAAAAGATGCTCTCATAAAAATAAGGATTTGAAGCAAAAGAGAGCATCAAGAAGAAAATATGAAACGCGGTTAAGCCTAACCCAGTTCCTATGCCTAGTAATCTTGTAAGAAAATAAATCAAAGAAGCACAAAGAGACAAGCATAGGAAATTGGAACAAGAACAACTTCAAAACCTTCAACATCAAGAGAGGTATTTTTGTAACATGGAATTTTCTACAACCAAACTTTGCTCTCTCAAAGTAATTTTCTGTAGTATCATGAACAACATCAAGAATATAAATATCACATAAATCATGTTGTTCATGGCCTACAAGAACACATGTATGGTTTTCAACACGATCTTGAGGATCATAAGATAAATGCAACCCGTCACATTGAGCCTTAATAAGGAAAAAATTCTCCGGAAAATGATTCGAAGATTTCAAAAGGATTATAGGAAAATAAAGTGTGGGTGCAATAGCAACAATTTCATGCTTAACATAAGGAACTATAGAAAGTTCATCTCCGTAAGTATCATTCATAATGGCATCTTGGCCACAAGTATAGAAGGCATCAACTTCATCAAAAAGGGATATTTCAAAAGAATCGATAGGAGAGACATGGATGGCTCCATTCTTACGCCTTTTGTTCGTCACTCTCCTCCTCTTTTTCATCCTAGGGGATTTCAGGTTCAGAAATTTCTTCTTCCATAGAGTCCTGCAAAACATTAGTCTATTCCTTTGGGGGAGAGATTCTCTCAAGATGATCAGTAATATATTAATTTGCATCGTAATTTTCCAAACAATAGTTAAGTATAGCAAGACTCTCAGATTTATAAGGGGCACCATCAATATTTTTAAGGCACCCTTATAAGCAATAAATTCTTCTATTTGCTCTGCATCATAAAAATCATAATTTCTCTTAGCATAATAAGCTAAGGTTTGATCATCATTGTACTCACAATGGAAAGCAAGGTGTTTATGCCTCAACAAGATTCATCCCTGCAGGAAGATATATTATATATTGAGCACAAATTTCTAGCATACTCATACAACTGATGTATTTGTTTCCATAAGTGTATCCCTTTTGAGACAAGCAGTGTTCCTTGTACCATTCTTGTTGATCCTTAGTGAATCCTCCATGCCAATAGGATCTGGTTTCAAAGAAGTTATGCATTGGTGGCAAGCAAGTAACTAGACATACTATTTTGTGGGTTTTTTGTAAAAGACACAAAAGGAAGAATTGAAAGGTAAACTAACAAGACTAAAAAGAAAAGAAAAAAGGTGGTATGCAACTCCCTATCTTGAAGGTTGGAGTCCCCGGCAACGGTGCCAGAAATTGCTTGATGCTAGCCAAGAAATGATAGCTTCTCGCCCTTCGTTGGTTACCACAAGTGGAAGGTTGAGATGTAGCGTAGCAGCCAGATTTCCCTTGGCAAAGATACCAAGGTTGAGATCCACCAGTAGGACTCCAAGGTCGACAAGTAGGTGGTTCGGAAAGTGACGCGCCGTTTACGATAATCACTTACTTCGCCTGGACCTGCACACACAACAAGTAACTTTGCTCTCAACGAAGTTCAGAGAGGTTGTCAATCTCTCCGTCCTTGTTGTTTACAAATGATCAATGCAATAGATAATAGATAGTGATAATTGCAACTAGATAGTAAAATCAAGAAGTAAATTGAGGGTGTAAATGGTGGTGGAAATATGGACGGGGTCCCATGATGTCCACTAATGATTTCTCTCTCCCAAAAGACGATAAAACTACTATGGGAGGTAAAAAAATCACAGCTGGGCAATTGCCAGGATTAAAAACGCACCGCAATGCTAACTATTCTACAAAGAAAGGAAGATGCTCAAAAGCATGGGAGGTACGTCAAAATAAGTAGAACGAAGTCCAACTTCATGTATTACTAATCATCCACCTTGAGATATCTATCCAGACATCTCGCTGGTATTAAGTTGCGAGCCCGACCCAAAGTGTAAACCCAAAGCAACAGAAACTGCATTAAAAGAACTTTGCGTAAAGTAAACAATCCTTGCAACCACGGTTACAAGAACCGTTGTTTTCCCCCTTGTGGCAACAACACATCCCATAGACTCATGTTTCTGTCACTCAAGCTAGTCATCACGGGGCATGAATCCACAATCAATCATAACGCTCCCTCTTGGAGTAACTACCTACTACTTGGACAAAGCAATAAATAGAAACGGAGAACATCCAAGAATTACTCAAGAACAAACATATAAAAGAGAAGAACCAAATATATTACTCAATCACAATCTGAACATAGTCTCATAATCCATCAGATCCTAGCAAACTCAGCATAGCAACAACATAAAGAATTACATATGTCACTTGATCATGTACGACAGCTCACAAGGCCTAATCAATGAAGAACAAAGAGGGGAGGATAACATCACATAGCTACTGATCATGGACCCATGGTCCAAGGTGGACTACTCACAGATCATCCAGGAAGCGTCCATGGTGGCGGAGAAGCTCCCGGAGGTAAATCCTCCCTCCGGCAGGGTGCCGAGAAGAGGTATTCTTGTTCTCCAGACCTTGGAAGCACGGAGGCGGCGGAACAGAGGCGAGATCGCGAAAAAGGGTTCTGTCCTCGGGGGTTTCGGAGGACGAGAGATATATAGGAGAAGGGGGGGGAGCCAGGGGGGCCACCATGGGTCCAGACGCCCCCCTGGCGCGACCCTACTCCTGGCCGCGCCGGGAAGTCGCCTGGGGCCCTGGTGGGTCCCCTCCGCCCCTTTTGGGACTCTGGAAGGTTCCTGTATGCTGATTTTTTATTGTATTTTTTCAGAATTTTCGGAGCACTTTTAATACGAGGCAAACCTTAAATAAGAAAAACAATTGAAAACATGAACTGACACTGAGGTGCACTGAGTTAATATGTTAGTCCAAATATGCTCAAAAGTGTATGAAAGTGTAGCAAAAGCATAGAAATATCACACAAAACATGCATGAAGCAAGCAGAAATTATAGATACGTTTGGGACGTATCACCGTCGCACTTCCAATATTGGGACCACTATAAGACCTCTTCCCGGCACCCTACCGGATGGAGGATTGACCTCCATGAGCTTGTCCACCACCATGGACGCTTCCCGGATGAGCCGTGAGTAGTCCACCTTGGACTATGAGTCCATGATCAGTAGCTATGTGATGTATTCTCTCCACCCTTGCTCTTCATTGATTAGACCTTGTGATGTGCCCTACATGATCAAGGCACATATGTAATTATTTCTACTATTGCTATGTTTAGTTTTCTGGGATCTGATGGATTGTGAGACTATGTTCATATTGTGATGAGTAATATATTTGATTCTTATCATTTTATATTTTTGTTCTTGAGTAATTCTTGCATGTTCTCCATTGCTGTTTATTTCTTTGGCAAAGTAGTAGGTAGTAACTCCAAGAGGGAGTTTTATGCTTGATTGTGGGTTCATGCACCCTGATGACTATCTTGAGTGACAGAAACATGAGTCAAGGGGATGTGTTGTTGCCACAAGGGGGAAAACAACGGTGCTTGTTACCGCGGTTGCAAGAATTGTTTACTTTACGCAAAGTTCTTTTAATGTAGTTGTCTGTTTCTTTGGGTTTTCACTTAGGGTGGGGCTCGCAACTTAATACCAGTGAGATGTTCTGGATAGATATCTCAAGGTGGATGATTAGTATTAGATGCAGATGGATTTCGGTCTACTTATCTTGGCGTAATGCTCATGCTTTTGATACTCTTCCTTTCTTTTGTAGCATAGTTAGCATTGCAGTGCGTTTTTAATCTTGTCAATTGCCCAGTTGTAATTTGTTCACCTCACATAGCTGTTTATCGTCTCTTGGGAGAGAGACATCACTAGTGAACTTCATGGGACCCCTGTCCATATTTCCATCACTGTTTGCACCCTCAATTTACTTCCTGTTTTACTTTCTAGTTGCAGTAATCACTACCATTATCTCTTTTGTTTGATCCCTTGTAAACGATAAGGCCGGAGGGATTGACAACCCCTCTGTACTCGTTGGGAGCAAAGTTATTTGTATCTGTGTGCAGTTCCAGGCAAAGCAATTGATTATCATAAACGGCGCGTCACTTGCCGAACCACCTACTTGTCGTCTTCAGAGTCCTATTGGAGACAAACCTTGGTATATTCACCGAGGGAAATTTGCCTCTACGCTACGTCACACCTTCCACTTGAGGTAACCAATGAAGAGAGAGAGCTACCATCTCCTCCCTAGCATCAAGTGGGATCTGGATCTGGGTGGGGATTGGATGTGCACAAAAACGGAGGTGGGGTGGCGGCGGCTAGAGGTAGGTGGAGGGTTAGGGTAGGCTTGGGTTGCTCCAAATGGCAAGGGGTTGCCTCCCTTGTATAGCAGATTCTTGAGGAAGGCTAAATGGGCTACAAAAAGATTATTTTGGGCTGGTATTTGGGTCAAGTTTTAAGGTGGGCTAAGATTAGAAGATAAGAGAGGATCTCGTTTGTTAGTTGGCTGCCCATGTGGCATTTTATAAATACACCCTCGGAGATATACCGGCTATTACGCCTGGCACCTTTGAACGTTCACCTATCCGACGAAGTCGAAATCATGTGAAACTCGAAACATCACCTTGCTGCACTAGACTGATATCATATACATCGTTTAACGCCAAAAGAGAACGTCGAGAACCTCCAGATAAAATAACCCATTTAAATATAAATGGGGGTTTTTCCGCACCGTTGGTGATGGTTGGTCTTGTGCCGAAAATTGCGACTGTGATCGGGTGAAACCCGGTGTCGCAAAAGGTCGTGTACCATGGTGGAAAGGTTCGATCAAGCATCCGATACGAGAAAGAGGGGAAAATATAATCACCAATTAATATATTGGAAAAACAAATACTGCAGACAATTATAACAAGCAACAAAATAAAGAAACAAACAATTTTTTTAATTAAGGTTGAATTTCTGGGATATTACACTACGCAATCTTTCATAGTAATTGAAATGTTTGGAATGCCTAATCTATCAAGCACGCTTGTGAAAATCCTTTCGTGTGTGAAATAAGGGCTGACAATTCGTTCACACAACCGTCCGCATGACCAGCCAGAACACCCACGATTGCGTAGAATGAACCGCTAGCCCATCTTCACAATCATTTGTATTTACTGAAACTTGTGGGATGTGTAATCTATCAGGCACGTTTGTGTAACTCTTAGTGTTGGTTTTGCACGACACAGAGTTCCTAAAATCAAGTGTTTGTGATAACTCCTTAGAACACCTACGGTTCTAAAAATGAATTGCTACCTTAGTAAAGCAAACTTTCTGAATTAAAACATGGTGTGGGAAGTAAAATATATCAGAAACGTTTATTAAAATCTAAAGGTTGGTGATGCACGATGTCTTCTTTTTATTTTCTTTGTTTTCTGAAAGCTGGCTAGCTTCTCTTGCAGACTTTCTAAAATACAAAATTGTGTGCAATGATGTAGTGAAACAGAAACATGTTAGTTATCGAAAATGTCTGCTATGTAGGCACACATTTTTGCAACTGCCACTCGTTTTATATATACTTGAGAAAACAAAAATTTCTGTATTGAGAATTGTCTGCTCTGCCAAACAACTAATTAAACTTAATGACCTGTGAGCATAGTAATTCGTGTCTCCGACGGAATTATTTTCGAAAGTGTGGACGATTTTACTCCTGTGATACCATTCCAGAAAACTGAAGAAATAACATACTCCACTGCATATGCAAGAAAGGATTTGACGAAGCATATGTAACATAAACCAATGTTACCATGCATGTTGACGATTTTACGAAAAGAAATATTCACACTGACGAAGTTTGCATCAGAATAGTGCAGACAAGGTGCATGCATTGCCGAGTGAAGCAACAAACAAAAGATTGCATCTAAATTACCCACTTCATATGTATGCATTAAAGGATCTAAACATATAAATCTATAAATACCTAAACCTAGCTAGGTAACCGTCAAGGTAGTTGTAAGAGAAACATCTGTCATTTTTGTAAGGGTTACCATCAATTATCTTAGTTGTTGTAAGGGTAATAAGTTATCTTAGTTTTTGTAAGGGTAATCAGTTATCTTAGTTGTTGTATGAAATGAACTTCTTCCATATCATATCTATATGCACATTACTAGAAACTACTATTTCTGAGAAGGGCATCTAATTAAGATAATACGTAGCAAGGATTACTTAACAACATTTGAGTTCAGATATACATAACATACAGTTGTACAAAGAATATAGTACTCAGCAACAAGGATTTGAGGAAAATATTGCCTAGGATCTGCGTCACAGAACGTCTTGAATGAACAGGAAAAGGCCTTCAGTGCCTTCATACAGATAGAGCAAAATGTTGTCTCCCATTTTCAATTGTGGACGAATTTCCATCACAAGGTACCACTTATGAATGATAATTGATCCATTTCTAGGGCAAAGGATGTATGTTGATATCAGCTTCTTATTCTGACCAATTGCTAGTGTTATTGGACCAGTAGAGGGGATCAATTCAGGAACAACTAAAGGCGGCAGTACCTATTGCCAGACGGATAAAACCATTGTAACACTGGATGAATTTATATATTACAAAAGGATATATAACATAAAATATTATGTACCATGATGTTTCCATCGATACAATTCGTTCTGTTCAAGGTATGCACGAGTGGCACACATAATGCCAACTTGTTTTCTGCATGGAAACGCTTAATAAGAGATTCAATTCTTCCACCAAATTCTAAGAGAGGCTCCAAATCGTGCCAGTGAAATGTTGATTGAGGAGTAATCTTCATAACTTTAAGTACACATTCAACAATGTCTGCATTGATATAATAATGCTTGTCAGTATTTATATATATTTTCTTGAATAATTAATTAATTAGTAAGCCAGGACAGACACATGCAAGACTTGAAAGAATACTAACTTTGATTTTTAGTTCATTGACGAATATGCTTTGGTAACTTTACAAGTATGATAGCACCAGGTTGTCTTACATCTACTAAGACTTTCGTGCAAGCTTTTAGCAACTAACGTTTAGCAAACTTTCTCCACAAGTGTTTTTGAAAATACCAGCGACCTTCAGCATCTGTATTAAGCCAAACTTTGAATTTGTATCCATGGTTCGTCTATATTGTAACTTTAGTTGAGTCATATTCAGGTACAATGAAAACTTATGTATAAGAGGTGTTGTTGCTGAAGCAAATATATAGTAGGGATGAGCAACTATTTGTGTCTTTTTATGTACTCATGCAAATATGAGCTTAACATAAAAGATTGCACAACAATAATTTAACGAATGTTGTATGGCTCACAATTTGGCTTAAGTACAGATATGAAATACTCGACAAAATATTTCATATCAGTAGAACTCAAGATTTTGAAATTTTTGTTTCATAATTTTGGTTAGCGGTGAGAACCTTGTATCGATTACATCTGGGTAAGAGGGGTGTAAAAGAACATACTGTGTGTTTCAAGAAATCATCTCGCACGGTGATGTTGAAGAACTCCTGTGTGCGGTCGAGGACGCACAGTCCTCCCTTGTTATTACACGTTGGGCACTGAAATTGAAACCTCGAGTAATACTGAAGAAAAATGGATCCATGTACATTGCATTTATAGGGATTACTAGCTACGAAAAAAATTCGAATTCAAGGTACAAGATGCGGGGCAATATTCCACTAACCTTCATGTCCAGTAGAAAACCCCAATCTGGCGGGGGTGGGTATGTTTGATAAAAACATCGATGACAACAGGTGCGATAGTCGGCAACTCAAGGGGCGGTGTTGAAATGCGGTTCTGCATGCAGGCGGCACCAATCCACATCGATGTCAGTCCACGAAATCTAGTATTTGAGGAGGGTTACGAACGAGCAGAGGATTGCAGGAGAAAAGTGCGAGCGAGGAAGAAAGGGGTAGGGGTTTCTCAACGTGCCGATACATTTAATAGGGAGTAGGCGCTAGCCCACATGTCATCTACCTTATGTTGTGGAGACCCTTGGTAAATACTCCCTCCTTAAATTAATATAAGATGTTTTAGATCACTAGTTTAGTTATCTAAAACATCTTATACGGAGTATTAGTTTACGGAGGGAGTATAAATGTGGGAAATTATTATTTATGGTACAACACAAAACTAGGTAAACATAGTCAACTTTGTGCTGATTCCAACCAGAAGCTTTTGTTATTTCCTCCCGCGCGCTTTAGCCGATCCTTCCCACGCAAGCGGCCACCAGGGAAAATATCGATCCCCAATCCGAGCGCTAGCTCTACAAATAAAGCTCTCCATGGCAAGCGGCGATGGAAACACACAAACACACGCTCATCCTTCAGTTCTCCACCACTACAACCACAACCTTCTCCTCATCACCTATAGCTCGCCACCCCCACCACCACACCCATTGCATATCTATCCACCTTGAGATATCTATCCATAACATCTCGCAGGTATTAAATTGCGAGCCCCACCCAAAGTGTAAACCCAAAGCAACAGACAACTGCATTAAAAATAACTTTGCGTAAAGTAAACAATCCTTGCAACCGCGGTTACAAGCACTGTTGTTTTCCCCCTTGTGGCCACAACACATCCCCTAGACTCATGTTTCTGTCACTCAAGCGTGTCATCAGGGGGCATGTACCAACAATCGAGCATAACGTTCCCTCTTGGAGTCACTACCTACTACTTGGCCAAAGCAATAAACGGCAACGGAGAACATGCAAGAATTACTTAGGAACGGAAATATAAGAGATAAAAGCCAAATATATTATTCTATCATGATCTGAACATAATCTCATAATCCATCAGATCCCATCAAACTCAACATAGCAATAGCAGAAGAATTACATATGTGCCTCGATCATGTTGGGCAGCTCATGAGGTCTAAACCATGAAGAACAAAGAGGGTAGGAGAACATCACATAGCTACTGATCACGGACCCATGATCCAAAGAAAACTACTCTCGGCACATCCGGGAAGCGTCCATGATGGAGGAGAAGCTCCCGGAGGTCGATCCTTCCTCCAGCAGGGTGCTGGGAAGGGTCCTAGCGGTGCTCCCGATCTTGGAAGCGCGGCGGCGGGGGAAAAGAGGCGAGTTTTCGAAATAGGGTTCTGTCTTCGGAGTTTCCCCTTGATGGAGAATAAATAAGCGAAAGGGGGAAGCCAGGGAAGCCACCAGGGGTCCAGGCGCACCCTGGCCCTCCTTTGGGATTCGGGAAGCTTCCGGCATGCTGATTTTTTTTTTCTGATTTTCCCGGATTTTTGGAGCACTTTTTATAAAATAACAGCAGAAATAGGAACTGGCATTGGGGTGCACTGAGTTAGTAGTTTAGTCCAAATATGATCAAAAGTGTATGAAAGTGTATCTAGATAATAGTAATATCACACGAAATATGCATGGAACGAGCAGAAATTATCGATACATTTGAGACGTATCAACATCCCCAAGCTTAATTCCTTCTCGTCCTTGAGTAGGTAAATGATAATAAACATAATTTCTGTGGTGACATGCTAGCAACCATATAAGAACTTTGAAAAGTAAAGCAATCAAGGTATGTAATTCAATTCAAGTCATAACATGGAAGAGTCTATATTAGCACTGAAACAAGCAACGGAAGAACGTTAGGTGCAAGAGCTCTCGATGTCCGTGACTCGAATGTCTCCAAATGGTGTTTGCGTGCATGAAGGGCGATAGGGAATACGCGAAAAAAGTAATTTTGTGTTGAGAACTCAATCTACTAGAGTTTCACACCTGGTCTTCTTTGGAATCTTATCTTGACTCGTCCACAGACCACTCGCCAAGTACAAGTCAATTTGAGCCACTCCTTTTCGATATTTTGAGCACTCATGCAATGGATGAGCGTAAGCACGAGAGTTGACACTTAGGATGGCAAAGAGAGAAATATGGTGGAGGAGGAAGACAAAAAGGTGAGAGAGGCACACATCAATGAGGACAATCATAGGCGAGAAGGCAAAATGATAGATATGATGTGAGGGGTAGGGATTTCCATGCAACGGATGCACATATGAGCTGAAAAGCTCTCCAATGAAACTAGTGGGGGTGCAGCTAACTTGCTCGCTCATGAAGACCTAGAGCTCTTTTGAGGAGGCTCATCCTTTGAATATGCAAGTCAAGTTATTTAGTGTGATGGTCCCCACATAGATATATGCATGATTGGTCATCTCTATGGAGTACAAGGATAAGAGGGAGTACTAGTGTGGATCTTTCAAAAGGACAGTAGTGTTTCCCCTTTCTCTCTCTTTT
Organism: Bromus sterilis; assembly: GCA_950022295.1. Classification (NCBI taxonomy): domain Eukaryota; kingdom Viridiplantae; phylum Streptophyta; class Magnoliopsida; order Poales; family Poaceae; genus Bromus; species Bromus sterilis. Next base: position 278,754,490 of record OX465595.1, on the reverse strand, counting down.
TTTTTCTCTTTTTCTATTTTTTTGTATTTTTTTGGTGGCCTCAATGGCTCTTTCTATTTAACTCTCATATGTCCTCTTTGGGATCTTTTATTTTGTCCACTTTGGGATCTTTTCCTCACTTAAGGGCAACACTCTAATTTACAAGAGGGCATAGAAGATCTTTCACACTTTACAAGGTACTCAAATCATAAAGAAGATGTAGCTATCATGATGTATGCAATGTATTCCGCTGCGAGTGTAGCAGGAACATGTATGACATGAAGATCAAGTCATGAATAGGTGGATGTTGCATGGCAATATATCTCGGAAAGGCTATGGAAATGCCTTGATAGGTAGGTATGGTGGATTTTTTGAGGAAATATATAAGGTGGTTTATGATAACAGAGTGTATCATGCCAAGGGTTTGGATGTACCGGAGAAGGTGGACGCCAACTCTCAGAGTGAGAAGGAGGCAATGCACGGCACAGGAAAGGCTAGCAAATATGAGGAGGTGGAAGTGTCAACTTTCAATACTTACATTAGTCCGAAGAACTCATGCACTTATTATCGGTAACTCTCAATCTAATAAGGAGGTTCACAAAGAGACAAGTACCCCGAGGAGCAGTGTATGGGGTTTTTTTTATCCTTGCGCATCCTCGAGTCATGGTACATGAGTGTACTCTAATATTCGATCCTCCAAAGATTAGCGATCCATCTAGTAGCTAGAGTTCTCAACTAGTTTTGTAGGTTTTTCAAAATAAACACGGATTGCCCAAAATATGACACCTATCACTAATAGGCTAGAGCTCTTGACACAAAAAGTTCCAACATTACTCACATCAATGCCTCAAAACTATTGCAAGTTACTACTAAAATTAAATAGCAACCTCAATTACCTACTCTCAAAACAAGACACAACTCAGTGCAACAACCAACTCTCTTAACAAGATAAACATGAAAACTAAAGAGAGTTACATCCATAAACTAAAAAAAATCCAAGGGTCTTACTAAAGACAAACTAAGACTAGAACTAAACATGGCAGTAGCTATGAAAAGATAAAGAACACACAACAGCAAAAAGATAGGCATGAAGAATCCTATGATGTGTTCTAGATTTTGAAAGTGGAGCGTGTTTCTCTCCCACACAAAGTAAGATGGGGTCTAACTTGTTATGAACAAAAATCAAAGATAAATAAAACTAAAAAAACAAAACCTAAGGGCGAGAAGCTCCAAGTATAGCACATAACGCATGAAGTGATAAAAATATAGTGAGACGAAGGACAAACTGATGATTGTTGATGGAGAAGGGGATGCACGGGGCATCCCCAAGCTTAGACGCTTGAGTGTCCTTGAATATTAGTTGGGGATGCATGGGGGCATCCCAAAGCTTGAGCGCTTTACACTCCTAAATCATCTTTCATCATCTTCCATCACACTTTTGAAAACTCCCTTCATACATAACTCATCATAAGCTGATTAGAGAGGTTAGTACCCTTAATAAATAATTTTCCCCCACTGGATATAAAGATATTCTTGAAGAGCTACTGTTTGTCAAGATTTACAAAAGGTTTTTGCAAAGAAAAAGGAAGATTATGGTTTGCAAAAGTTAGGAGAGACAAAACATGTCAGAATCTGTGAAAAATAAAACAGCAGGTAGTAAAGAATTTTTTAGGGGTACTTCTTCAACTCAAATCAAAAAACTCAGAACATACTAAAGTTCCGTGATTGTATAGAGCACGCTGTGTAAACAATGCAGCTCAAAAAGATGAACTGGTGATTTGATCTGATTTTTCCCGTCATGAAGAAAGAATCTGTTTTCTGGACAACATGTCACAACATTCACTTCCCTTGTCATATGAGGCTATAACTTGGCACAAAGCTTGAAAATAAAGATACAATGATGTTGCTACAGTAGTAAAAATCATCAAGACCACTAAAAACAGAAGTAAAAACATCTTGGGTTGCCTCCCAACAAGCGCTTTCGTTTACGCCTTTAAGTTAGGCATAAGGCAAAATAAGAATCAAGTTTTATCAAGAGAAAGATAATAGCTAGCCCGTGTAACGGACTCAAAAGGTAACTTGACTTTCTTTCTCGGGAAGTGTTCCATCCCCTTTTTCAGAGGGAATTTAAATTTTATATTCCCCTCTTTCATTTCAATGATAGCACCAATGGTGCGGAGAAAAGGACGTCCCAAAATAATTGGACATAAAGGTTCACACTCTATATCCATAATAATGAAATCAACGGGAACATAGTTGTCATTCACAATGATAAGAACATCGTCGATCTTCCCCAAAGTTTTCTTTATGGAAGAGTCGAGAAGACGAACACCAACAGAACAAGAATCAAAAGGTTTCAATTCAAGCATATCATACATTCTTTTGCGCATGACGGAGATACTAACTCCAACGTCACATAAAGCATAGCAAGAGAAGTTATTTAATTTAATTTTGAATATAGGGTCCCAACCATCATCTAGCTTCCTAGGTATGGAGTCTTCTATCCTAAGCTTCTCCTCCCTAGATTTGAGGAGAGCATTTGTGATATTTTCTGAAGACAAGATTGAGTGTGCTAGTGTGGGGGTCTCTAGACATTTTGTGTAGTAAGCTAATAACTTCTGAGAGGGTGCAACTATCAAAATCAATATCACTACTATCAAAGGTGGTAGTAGTGTCATCTAGGCTCACTTGTTTGAAAACCTCTATGTTCATAGGAGTTTCTTCTTCTATAGTTGAGGTATTAGCATCACCATTAATAGGTCCAATGGGACCAGGAGTGCATTGGGTGCCAATAGTTTTGGTGTCCTCGACAATTTGGATAGTGGAAACTGTGTGGTGTGTAGAAAGGCTCTTAATTCTATCCTCTTCTATAGGGATAACTTCTGGTTTTTCTGCCATTTGATTTATCAAAGTAGATTGAGTTTGGGACATATTCGAAACAATTGTTTCAGTGGCGGTAAGTCTAGTTTGGAGATTAGAGATCTTGCCGTTTAGGCTCTCAAGTTGTTCACTAATGTTTTGCAGAATGGCAGTGTGCTCACCTATTCGATTAGAGAAGGCTTTGTTTTGTTCAAACTGGGTATGCATATAATTCTTAGTAGCCTTCTCTATTTCCATTAATTTCTCATGTCTAGGTAGGTCTCTTTCCTTATAAGTAGGATAGGAGTTGCTAGGGTAAGTGTTGTTGTTCCTATAAGTGGATGGAAATGGTCTAGGATTACTAGCAAAGTTGCCCCTATAAGCATTATTATTAAAGTTGTTTCTTGCAATGAAGTTCACATCTACTTGTTCCTTAGCAACCAAAGAATTTAAAGGAACATCATGAGGATCAATAGAGTGTTTCTTGGTAAGTAGAGACATAATTAAATCAACTTTATCATTTAGGGAGGTAATTTCCTCGATAGAATTTACCTTCCTACCTGTTGGAGCGCGTTCGGTGTGCCATTGGGAATAGTTGGTCATCATCTCATCGAGGAGTTTTGTGGCAGCACCGAGTGTAGTTTACATAAAGGTTCCTCCGGCGGCCGAATCTAACAGGTTCCGCGAGGTAAAGTTCAAGCCTGCATAAAAAGTCTGCATAACCATCCAGGTAGTCAAACCATGTGTAGGGCATTTCTCAACAAGAGATTTCATACGTTCACAAGCTTGGGCAAGGTGTTCATTACCCAATTGCCTAAAATTCATAATGTCACTCCTCAATTGGATAATTTTAGCAGGTGGGTAGTACTTCCCAATAAAAGAATCTTTGCACTTATCCCAAGAATCTATGTTATTCCTAGGCAAAGATTGAAACCTGATTTTAGCTCCGTCCCTCAAAGAGAAAGGAAAAAGCTTGAGCTTAACAATATCACCTTCTACTTCTTTATAGTTTTGCATATCACATAATTCAACAAAATTATTGAAGTGTAAATCAGCATCATCTCCAGCACCAGAGAATTGATCTCTCATAACAAGGTTTAGCAAAGCAAGTTTAATTACATAACAGGTAGCTGAAGTGGCAGGCATGGCAATAGGAGTGCAGATAAATTCTTTGTTGTTGTGACTGGTGAAGTCAGACAACTTGGTGTTTTCAGAGGAACCCATAGTAGCAGCAAGTGTGGCATATTTTTTAGTAATTTTCGACTTAAGACACAAAGATAAAAACAGAAAGGTAGACTAACAAGACTAAAAATTAAAGGTAAAAAGTAGTGTGCAACTCCCCTATCTTATCACTCGAAGTCCCCGGCAACGGCGCCAGAAATTTGCATGATGGCATGGAACCGATAATGGATTCTCGCCATTCGTTGGTTTCCCCAAGTGGAAAGTGAGATGTAGGATAGCACAAAATTCCCCTCAGTGAAGATACCGAGTTTATCAATCCAGTATGACTCCGATAATGATAAGTAGGCCGTGAAGTGAAAAATGGCGCCGTTCACAACCTCAGTGTTGCTTACTTCACCTGGACCAGCACACAGACACAAATAACTTTGCTCCCAACGAAGTTCAGAGAGGTTGTCAATCTCTCCAGTCTTGTTATTTACAAACGATCAAACACAAGGGATAATGATAATGATAGCAACTGAAAGTAAATGCGAGAAAATAAACGAGCTTGTAAACAGTGATGAGAATATGGACCGGGGTCCCGTGATGTTCACTAGTGATGTCTCTCTCCCAAAAGACGATAAAACTGCTATGCGACGTAAAAAAATTACAGATGGGCAATTGAGAGGATTATAAACTCACCGCAATGCTAAATATTCTACAAAAGAAAGGAAGAGGCTCATAAGCATGGGCAGTACGCCAAAATAAGTAGACCGAAATCCATCTGCATCTACTACTAATCATCCACCTTGCGATATCTATCCAGAACATCTCGCTGGTATTAAGTTGCGAGCCCCACCCAAAGTGTAAACCCAAAGCAACAGACAACTGCATTAAAAAACTTTGCGTATAGTAAGCAATCCTTGCAACCGCGGTTACAAGCACAGTTGTTTTCCCCCTTGTGGCCACATCACATCCCCTAGACTCATGTTTCTGTTACTCAAGTGTGTCATCAGGGGGCGTGTACCCACAATCGAGCATAACGTTCCCTCTTCGAGTCACTACCTAGTACTTTGTCAAAGCAATAAACATCAACGGAGCAGATGCAAGAATTACTTAGGTACATAAATATAAGAGATAAAAACCAAATATATTACTCTATCATGATCTGAAAGTAATCTAATAATCCATCAGATCCCATCAAACTAAGCATAGCAACAGCAGAAGAATTACATATGTGCCTCGAGCATGTAGGGAAGCTCACGAGGTCTAAACCATGAAGAACAAAGAGGGGAGGAGAACATCACATAGATACTGATCACGTACCCATGGTCCAAAGAAAATTACTCACAGCACATCCGGGAAGCATCCATGGTGGTGAAGAAGCTCCCGGAGGTCGATCCTCCCTATGGCAGGGTGCCGAGAGGGTACTGACGGTGCTCCCGATCTTGGAAGCGCGGCGGCGGCGGAACAGAGGCGAGTTTGCGAAGTAGGGTTCTGTCTTTGGAGTTTCCCCATGATGGAGAATAAATAGGCGAAGAGGGGCAGCCAGGGGGGCCACCAGGGGTCCATGCGCCCCCTTGGCGCGGCCAGGGACCTGGCCGCGCCAGGTGGCCTCATGGGCGCCTGGTGGTGGCCCCTTTCCCCTCCTTCGGGCTTCGAGAAGTTTCCAGCATGCCGATTTTTATCTGATTTTCCCAGATTTTTGCAGCACTTTTTATATGGGGGAAAACTGAAATAAAAAATAGCAGAAAACAGGAACTGGCACTGGGGTGCACTGAGTTAGTAGGTTAGTCGAAATAAGATGAAAAGTGTATGAAAGTGTATCTAGATCATAGAAATATCACACAAAACATGCATGGAACGAGTAGAAATTATCGATAAGTTTGAGACGTATCATGGACTGAGGAGTGGACGTGTCCATCGCGCCGCTGGTCGACATTATGTTGGGTGCACAACCCGCCACTACCGACGACGACCACCCCAAGTTCAATTGCATGATGAAGATGGCCATAGCCCAGTCCCTCGAGGATTCACGCTTCAACGTGGACCTCCATGAACTGGACGAGCGCGAGATCCAACTTGTGTTGGAGCAGTCCATCGCTTTTCTCGAGGCCCTCACCGTGAATAGGGATCGACAATGATTGGTACTGCGTGAACGGCAGAGGCTTGGTCGAAGAGGCTTCGGGAGGAGGAGGAGTGCACCCGAAGGCGCTGTCGCAGTTTTGTGTATGAGTTCGAGCCGGAGGAGCAGACAAATGCGTAGGCCATGGCGGCAGGCCAGGAATTTTTGCCATCCGAGTCAGCAGGACCGCCGCGCGAGCAGGGAGCGCATGCGTGTGCCTTGCCACCGCATTCGGGCACGGTATGGATGTCGTTGACCTGACAAGCTCCTCCTCCGCCAGTGGAACCTACTAAGAGTACGCAGAGAGGATCTGCGATGGTAAAACTTTGATGCCCGGCGATCGAGTACAAGCACAACAACGGTATATGGATGTGCGACGAATAAGGTAAGGGTAGTAGCTATATTATGCAGTTCATAATTATCTAGATGTGTGTGTAATAGTGAAAGGTTTTTAAATTATTGTTTTTGAGCATGATTGGTGATATTTAATGTATGGCTGGACCTATGGTGATATATATATATATATATATATAGGGTGGGTCTATTCTATTAACACCCCTTAAAGACTTATTCTACTAAAAAAAGCTTATGCTTCTAACACCCCCTTAACCCACCTTCTAGCGCGGCAGCGCCCCATGGACAGCGGCCCTGATCCCCTCCCGACCTCCTAGCGCGGCAGCGCCCCGCCGTTGGCGGCGACGTGATCCCCTCCCCGCCTCCTAGCCCCGACGCAGCACCTCGGAGATGCACCATCTCGCTTGAGCGAGCCTTCTTCCTCGACGACGGCTAGGAAGCAACGCCGCCCCGCTCCTTCGCACCAACTGCCCCGAATCGACACCGGAATCGCTGCCATGCGTTCTTCAGCAACGTATTGGCACGAGAGAACCCTGGACAGAGACGATCTAGATGCGTCGCCGCCTCGATTCAGCGCGCCAGCTGCACCACCCCTGCCGCAGATCGAAGCCTCGGGCCTGCGAGATGCGCCGCCGTTCAATAAGCTGGCGCATCCATCCTTGGTGGTGCATGGTAGGGGAAAGCGAACTGCAAGGAGACCTCCTGCAAACTCGCAGTCATCGTGGGTGCGAACTTCAATGGTCATATCACACATCCACCCTTCTCCGGCGACAATGGCGAAAGTTGAAAAAGCTCATGAGTTCCTCAAGCGTAGGTGGGCTGCACGACGACAGCATTCCGAACTGCATATGCAGAGCAACATAACTGCAATGGCGCATCAAGATAATGGAAGCAGTTCAACTACCAAAAACACCCCCACCCCCTAGTTTAGTATAGCTCAAGTTGGCTTCTAGTATTGATGATAAATTCAAATTGCACTGGTCTATTTATAGCCATGGAGTTCCTTCTTGCGTCAACTGCATTCACGTCTGTCTCCATGGCTTACATGTGTAGGGGTACATGTAGAGAACTAGTTTGTAACAATGCAGTGCACATTGGGTTACTTATGTAGAGCACTGTGTCTAAAAACTGAAATGCAAGGAACTAGTTTGGTTATTTATGCCTGTTAAATAACTTCCTGTTTCTAGTGCCATATAGTATGGAAAAACAGTGCAGTTCACTCTTAACAGAAAAATGACATATAGTGTGTTGTGAAGTGCAGTGCAGTTTCTGCGGTTGCATATAGAATGATATACAGAATGGAAATGCAGTGTAGTTCACTATTTAACAGAAAAAGTGTACCACTTTTAATTAATACTAAAAGTGAAGTTCACTGCCTATTCCCCTATGCAGGATATGGCTGTGCAAAGAAGACAGAAGATGCGACGAATGATTCACAACACGCAGCCCCTGAACTGCGTTGGGAGAGAAGAGTGGGAGATGGACGCATGGATAACAACAGAAATACTTAGGGGTTTTTTCAACACAAATAACAGGAATGCGTACTCACCGGAAGAAGATGTAGATGACGAAGATGAAAACAGAGAAGAAGATAGGGGGCAAGATGAGGAGGAAAATGATCTGGTCTACATGGGGGAGCAAGCGCAAAAAAACAACGATGATGATGATGATGAAGAGAAACTCATAACAGTTATGCAACCAAGGTACACGCACATTTTCGAAACATTTGGTCAGCAGATGAGAACAGATAATATTGCGCGTCCAAAAACCAATGTCACGCCTCCACACACCAATCTTGAACCCCAGCAAGTTCAGGAGCGACCAATTCGTCAACACAGAGACAGTGGAGTTCCACTAAGGCCACCTAGCGCGCAACAAAGGAATCAGAACACGAATCAAAAAGAGACGCAAGCAACAAGAAAAGTAAAGTGCTCAACACTTCTGCCTCCTCGAGATCCTCCACTACACAGGTCTGTTGTAACTCCTCCATGCCCAATAAAAATCGGTGAGCTGCAAACACCAGAGGAGAAGAAGGAATACACGCATGTAAGCTTCCTTGCCTTACTGCTGGAGTTCACTTATGAATTATTTTTCAACCTGAGCATTCTTCATTAACAAAAAGAAAAACATTTCATGTTGCGGTGCAGAATGAGAAATTGCTCCAAGAACTTGTGCCTGCGAAAGGTATGCAGTTCACCTCTTGTGTTGCAGCACAAAACTTCTACAACACATATGCAAGGCACGCAGGAATCGGGACACGCAAAGGGAGCACCTTCAAGACAAATAGGTACATAGTTTGCTCAAGGGAGGGCAAGAACAAAGAGACTATGGCAAATTATGGCAGGAAGCGAGAAAAAACAATGAAAAGAACTAGCTGCAAGGCGAGAATAAGAGTGAAAAAAAAATCAAGGATGTGTTTGTGATAGCACATGTTGAGCTCAATCACAACCACAAGATGATTGAGAGCCCGGCTATGCTACTGCACATGCACTCGCATAAGAGGGATGATCCGTTGCTTGATAAACTAGTGAAGGACATGTAGAGTGACAACCTGACGCACACGCATATTATGTCAACCCTGTCAAGAATGTTAGGAGGGCTACACTTTATGGGTTGCACTAGCCATGACTGGGTGAACAAGTACGTTCATTAAACTAGTGGATATGTTTGTCTATTTGATGCAGTTCGCTTGTGCGTTTCTGTGTGTTGTTTAATGCTGATGTATATACTTTGCTTTTGAACTGCAGGAAGTACAAGTTCGCAAAGGAGGAAATAGAGGACGACGTGAAGAAACTTCTGGTTCTCTTTGAGAAGATGCAGGAAATAAACCCAGAGTTCTTCTTTGAGAAGATGAAGGAAATAAACCCAGATTACGACAAAGATGTCGATAACCATGTGCGAAACATCTTCTGGGCGAATGCAAGCTGGCGGGGGTCCTACGAAGATTTTGGAGATTGTGTCACATTCAACACGACGTACAAGACAAACAAGTTTCACATGCCTCAGGCCGTGTTTGTTGGAGTAAACCACTACCTGCAAAGTAGAATATTTGTTGTGGCTCTCGTTAGAGACAAAACGATACCGTCATTCGAGTGGGTGTTCTGGACGTTCTTGCGCTGCAAGAACAACAAACGGCCAATCTTCATACTAACAGGTAAACTAAGGAAGACCATTTCTTACATTCAAAACAAAAAATCAGCAAAAACGCAAAAAAAAAGAAACGCAGTTCTCTCAAAATAACTAACTGCTTGTTTTCAAAATCATGCAGGTCAATGCCCCTCCATGGATGCAACGATAAAGAGTACACTGCTAGGCACGCTGCACAAGTTATGCCGTTGGCATATACTGAAAAAATACAAGGATCACCTATCCCTTGCTATACAAAGCGTATGAGACATTCAAAGATGAGCTGACCTCAGTTCTCAACCACCCACTATTGCCAACGGAGTTTCAACGCGCTTGGTGTGATCTCATGGAGAAGTATAATCTAAAAGGTGATGAAATTATGAAGGCGTTCTGGACAGAACAGAAAGAATGGATATCAGCTGTAACATCCCAAAATTTCCCAAATTTTGGAATGTTAATAAATAAATTATAATAATGACGGTTTTCCTGATATGTTTGATTTTCACTAGGATCTGAAATATTTTGAGTTTATTGGATATTCAAATGAGAGGGAATAAAATGACTTTCCCGAATATTCATTGTTGGTGTTTTGGAATTTAATATTTAAAACAAATCTAACAAATTAAAAAAAAAGAGAAGGTAATATGACTCCTTCAATATGAAAGAAAGTTGGAAATGTTTTAAATATGATTTTATTTTAATTGGAGTTATTTAAATAATTTTCCATTTAGATAAATACTTATAACTTGAGAGAAGATAAAATGACTTCTTCACAAAAATTGAGTGAAAATTATTTAAATATTTATTTGACATTTTTGTTAATTTTAAAATATTTTATAATTAAATAAAATCATTGAAAATGTCATTATTTTTACTTATTATTTTGGTCAATATTTTCATTGCATAATATTCTTGAAATTATTTCATTAATTTAGAAAGTTTTTTCATATTTTTCTGATAGATATTTTATTTTATAGAATTGTTTGAATTTCGGATGTATATTAAAAAAACTGTAGCCCAGCTGACCGAGTAGCCTTTACCGCCCGCGAGCACAGTGGAGTCCAAGACGGACCCATTTTTTTACTCTGCCTATTTATATTTTCGAAATCTTTTTCTTTTTTTTGGAGAAACCCTAGCGGGCCCCTTCGCCAACTCGCCGCCGCCGGATTCTCCGCCGCCGCCGGACCTCGCCTCGCCCCGCCGCTGGAGCACCGCGCTACCCCGGAGCTGCGCCGCCTTCATCCGCTCCCGTGAAGCCCATTGATCGAGACACCGCCGCGCCTTCCTGTCGGCTGCCTCCCGCCGGCCATCGTCGGAGCCACCGCGCGACTGCGCCACGCTCGCCGCCGGCGCGCCTCCCCTCCCGCGAGCCGCGGCCGACGTCGCCCCGAGTACCATTGCGCCGTAGCGCAGCCACCCGTTGTTGCCGGAGCCCGAGCGCTGCCGCCGGGGCCACGCCTCGCCGGAGTACGGCCACCATCGTCGCCGGTTGCCGGTGAGCTCCGTTAGCCGTTGGATCTCCATCCTGTTCGTGAGGCTTTTTATATATATTTAAACCACTTCGGTTTTCTTCGGTTTAGGTGGTTAACCGAGTAGGACCATAATATTTATTCAGTGGATGTTCACTGCTTAAATTTCAAAGCGAAAGTTCTTCGTCCCGTAGTGTCCAAGGGCCTGTTCGTGAGGCAAAATTATTTTTATCCACGGATGAGTCCTTTTTCCCAGTTTGCACCCTAGAACGGTATTGCCTATATCTTTTAAACCGTGTATCGTAATTAGGTGATTATTTTTCCTACACGCTCGTAGTGATTTGTACTTTATCATAGATTAAACTTTTCACACATTTGGACAATTTTAATTTGAATTTATTTAAATTCAAATTCAAACTTCTGGAGGCCGTATCTTGTATACCGGTGATCCAATTCAATTGATTCTTTTTTGCATAGGATCACTCACGCCATATACTTTCTGTCCATATCATTTATCCACCATATTCAAATACTTTTTGATCTATTTGAATTTAAATTTAATTCAAACTTCAACCTGCTATAACTTGTGTCGTACTATTCCTTTCTACGTGATTCTTTTTTGCATATTGCATCATATGAAACATCCTATCGGCACTATCCACACACCTTTCATATTAGCATGATCTTCACCTTGGATTCATAATGTCTTTAGCCATAGTATTTTATATCGACAATTATTCATCCATTGACTCACTCGAGTTTACCTTGCACCTATCACCTTCGAGAACATCAACACTTGTACGTTTTGAGCCTAGTTCTTTTTTTGATAAACCTTATTGTGTTTGATTGTTGATCTTTTGATTTCTTGTGGGATGATTTCTTATGTGAGTTCTTTCGGTTACGATAGATTGCTCGGAGTGTGATGAGTAGAGTTATCTGGATCGTGAGAGCGAAGAACTTCATCGAATGTATAAGGCAAGTTACACGTTGACCATACCTCATCCTATATTTTTCATTATGCATGTAGTACTTATCACCCTATGCATGTGTAGGTTTACTACTATATTACTATTGCTGCAAACCTGGTAGGGTATCCATATGATCTTATCCTGTTTGCTTAGACAACCTAGCACGTGTTTGTTATATATTGCTATGCTTCTAGACGGGGATTGGTTTGATATTTCATTGAGCTTTGTAAGGATTTAATTACTTGACTAGAAAACCTTAATTAGAATACACCTCTGGACGGGCAGGGAGTGCTTCCTGGGTGCTCGTACCTTATTTAAAGCGAGACCAGGTGGTACCCCTAATGGTTGTGTATGGTTTGGAGGGAAGGCATCATGGGGCCGTGCACCTTATCTAAGGACTGTGCCCATGAGAGTGCACCCTAAGTGGGCGCCGTCCAGGCTCAGAATGATCAAACAGACTTAGTGACTAGTAGCTTCCATGTACGACCACTGGCTATATGGGCTCTGGTTTAGTCGAGTAAGTTGTAGGGAGCCTGGCCCTGGTAGCTAGTTGATGTAGATATGATAGGTCTACCGGCTACCAAAGGGTGGAGGTGACCTCTTTTGAAGACTTTGTCTCAATCTTCGGGTTGGGTCAAGTGGGTAAACTGTACAGAACTCTGTAGAGCATACAAAATGATCATGATTAGCCATGTCCACGGTTATGGACAACTTTGAGGAACTAGGCATTACTGTTTTTGGATGGTCTTGACAGATGAAACACCTTAATAAAACTTAAGTGGGAAAGAATTAATAAATGGTATGGGTTGGAACTGGTGTTGCCTAGTTCAACCTTAAGTAGTAAGATAAACTAAAATTTGATTTAGGTAGATTGAGGAAAAAATCAGCTTTCTGAAAAATAAAACCATAAGCCTTCCTTTGACTTACCTTGGATGTAGCTGTAGGTCTGTTATACCATTTTTCGTGTGACTTGTCGTACAAATTAGATGTACTGACCCGTTGTCGGGCTGTAACCTTAAGTGTTGCAGGATTATATACGACGAGTAAGTGATGCGATGTAGGGTTACGATGTCTATACTCAACTATGCCTGTGGATTTGATGGACGCCACGAAGCTTTTATTTTTTCCCGCTGTATTCTATTTGTAAGGTAGCATTGAGCTATGCAGGTATGATTTATTTTAAGACTGGATCTTCGATGTAATATTTATGACATGTGGTTTATTCTTGATATTACATCATGTACTGTGTGTGCTAGCTATTGATCCAGGGACTAGCACAGAATGCACAGAGACTTGGATTCTTAGTGAATCGGGTCGTTACATCATCTTACTACAAGGAGGTATTCGGTGCATGGATGACGTCGAGACAGAGAAGTGAAAGCATGAACCGGATCTTGAAGAGGAACTTTGCAAGAGAAAGACACGACCTGCACATCTTTGTAGAGTAGGTGGATAGGTGCATCCAGACAAGGAAGGGCATCAAGCACGCGGAGAACATGGCTAACGAGGTATGTAACATAGAAAACATTTTAAGCTGGATGAGCGAATCACAATCACTAGTGCTTCCCTTGATTTTTAAAATGCAGTTCTCTTTTGTATTAACAAAAATAAGATGAGAGTGTCATGCTAATATGCAGTTCTCTTCTATAAATATAGAGTAAAAACAATGCTTCATGTATACGGTGAAGTGGGCTTAGTGAAAAAATGCGGTGCAGATCCATATGTTTAAAAAATACTTGGTTGCAACTCATATGAGCAAAATGCAGTGTGCTTATGTCACAACCCCAAGTTAGGTATGTGCTAGGATCAAAGGCTCACTTGAATTAATCAAAGAAATCAAATTCAAATTCCAAATGGGAGAGAGAACACCCCCCAGATGAATTAATTCAAATGGCCAGATAAAAAGTTGCTCCAAAAATTCCTTTTGTATTTTTGAAAAGTCCCATAAATGAGTGTGATCACATATAAAGTGATGTGGGACCAACCCCGTGCTCATGGATTTTTCAAATATTCAAACAGGAGCATGGATTTAAATTTAAACACCTATTTGAATTAACGTTCAAATAATTTGAATTTTAAAAGTGCTCAAATTTTATAAGTGGCTAGCTCTCTATTTTATAAGTCCATATAAAAAATTGTGGCATTTTATAAAATGCCTAGCTATTTTTATTAGCTAGGTCAACCTATATGCAGAAATAATAAAACGATAAGAATAAACAGGAAAGGGAGAGCTTACCTGGCGCCCACGGGCGATGGCCCAACTCCACTCCCACGGCCCAGCCCACCTGGGACATTTTTCTCCTACCTCCCTGCAGCTCCAATCAGCTCGGTGGAGGCAGGGAGACCATGGCGACGCCACCGCGACGCCTCGGCCCTTCTAGGCCTCCCCAACGCTCCTCTGCACGCCATGACATGCGCAGAATGCGCTCGCACCTTTTCCCCCGTCTCGTGTGGCCCGTCCCCTTCGTCACCGGCGAGATCCCCCCGCACCCGAGCAACCGAGCTCGCCGCCATCCTTCGTTTGCGTGGCCACCGTGCCCCTGGAGCGCCGACACCGTGTCCAGACGACGCCCCGCGGTCCACTCCATCGATCTGAAGCCTCGCCCGAGCTCGATCTGTACCGGAGCCATCTCTAGCGTCGAAAATTTGCCGCGGGTCGTCTTCAACTCCGGCGAGGATTTTCCCCTGCGCCGCTCCTCCTCCGGCTTCACTGCGGTCACCTTCGCGTTTGGTGAGCCCCTGCTCCATTTTTTCCCCTTCCACTGCCTCTCCCATATCCGTTTTCACCGTGCTCGACGAGCACTGAGCTCACGGCCGCCGCCGATGCTGAAGTTGCCGTGGCCAAAGGCCTCCCGGCGAGCCCCAGCTAACCCTAGCCGATGAGGAAGAGCCCCATCTACTCGCCCGTGCCCCCAGACCCCCTCCCCGAGCCCTCTAGCGTTTTTCCGGCGAAGCTCCGGCGAGCCCGTGCCGGCGACGCCATTAGCGCCCTAAACCCCCTCCTAATCCCCACCTAACCCCACTGACCAGTGGCCCCCCTAGGCTAACTAACCCCTGGTTAGTTTAATCTAAACGGGGTTTTAACCCAGATACACTTACAATCTGACCCCACCTGTCGGCCCCCCCACGTCAGCAATGACATCTTCATGACGCAGTAAAGCAATTAAATCAATTAATTTAATTCCGGTAATTCCAGAAAATAGGCCAAACTTTGGAAAATCATAATAAATTCATATTAACTCCAAATTGGACAAATAATATATGAAAAATGATCAGGAGAAAATAATATATCCAAATATACAACTTTCAGTTATGTTTGAGTTGAATTTAAACTGGTACCAGTAGCTTTTTCTATTTGTTTTAAATGGAATTAATTCAAATTTAATACAATTGCTATTCCAACTTCAACCATTGAAATGCAAAGATGATCACTTACACTTCAGAAGCATTACACACACATGATCACATGGTTTAATAAGTACAAACATTAGCAAATGCAACTTGGACCAATTTGAATACATTTGGAGTTTGGATTTGAAATTACTTTTCAAATCAACTTCAATTAACATGTGACCAATTGAACCTAGATAACATCAATACCATTCATATCATGTGACAACATAAACATTTGCTTGAGCATTGCATTAAATTTATACCTTGATTGCTTTGTTTTCTCGATAGACGTGAAACCGAAACCGGAGGCCACCCCCTTCGTTGAAGACACTGTTATCGAACCTCGTCAGCAAGGCAAGCAAACCCCCATTGATCATGTCGATAAAATCCCACTTCCCTCTCAGTCTCGCTTATGCATTGTTTAGGATGATTATCATGCTACGTTTCTACCGCGTAGATGAACCCATTCCTTTGCATGACCTATCTTTTGTCACAGTAGTAAGCAAACCACAATCCTAGAAAATGTAAGAGTTGATTGATATCATGTGACCCTTGCAATTATTACTGCTTATTGCATGCTTAGAGTGATACAATGTTGATAATGTTATGTGAGTCGGGATGGTAGCAATCATGTTGATGATGGTGGAAATGTGTTGGTGAATCTACCCTATACAAGGTGAACGATGAGAGGCTGTGTAGGAGTACACAGTGGGTTGTCTCGTTGAATACCGCCCTAAGTCCGAGTTCTTGTGTGGTGATCCAAGATGAAGAGTACAACCACACATTGGGCTCACTGACCCCTCTCAGCCTACTAACTCATCCCTTTCGATGTCCAGATGTCGCAGTAGTTCGTGATCAATTGAACCGGCCGGGTTCACGATAGTGGTAGCCAACCCAGGTAGGCGGCTTTCTTGGACTAGATCGGCTATGAGGTAACAGTTGTGGTGGCATCCTCGCTGTCGCCTCTTGAACGGTGACATGCAAAAGGCGGTAAGCGATGACATGTGTGTGTAGCGGTACACCCCTGCAGGGTTAACAAAACTATTCGAATAGCCGCGTCCGCGGTAAGGGACTGCTTGGAAAGCTTATCTTGATTATTAGACAACTTGAACTGGATACTTATAAAACTTACCAAGATAAGCGTGAGTGTTATGGCGTGCTTTCTCGTAGGGAAGTCGAGGAAGGCACCATAGTGGTGTAATTGGTTGGAGACATGCAGTGGACTCGTGTACGTTTCTTACCTCAAAGTCTGGTACTCGTAGTTCAGGACTAGCCAAGTCAAAGCTGGCACTTCTGCAATTGAACCCCACCTCCCTTTACCTTGATACATGTGCATGAGTAGTATAGTTCCTACGTAAGTCTTGCTGAGTACGACTTTGTACTCACGTTTGCTTATTCTATGTTTTAGATGAACCCACTGCCCCTGAAGGTGGATTCTTCCTCGAGCTCGATGACTGAAGACCAAGCTAGTGTAGTCCCAGTCAGCAGACTGGTTCCCTCGTGGAAGGGCTTGTTTATAGATAAGGCTTCTCTAAGCCATTTGTTAAACTTGTCTGTACTCAGACCTACTTTGCTTCCGCATGTTTGATAAGGCTTCTCTAAGCCATATGACAAAGAGAAGACTATGCAACATCTGCAACAAGAGAGAGAAGCATAATGCAAGAACTTGCCCCTTGAGAGAAGACGCGAAAGATGAAGAAGATGAGGAAGAAGATGCTCATGAGGAAGATGTTGACGAAGAAGAGAATGGAGAAGATTCTGATGAAGAAGACAATGCTGACGAACCTGAAGAGGAAGATGACGAGGCAGAAGAAGATGATGAAGACATCGAATAAGCAGCATCAACATCAAAGGGGAGAGGCATGCAGAAAACAACATGTAAAGAGTCCCAAACACATAGCCACATTACAAGGAATAACACATACAACAAGAAGAAAACAACTATGGAAACGAATGCAGTGCATACTTTAAGAAGAAGCAGCAGGAACAAGGCATAGCTAAAAACACAGATACATTGTAACCTTTTACATATATTAACTTCGTCTTTTTATGTGGCGTAAAAAAATAGATATAACTTGTGTTCAGCGGACTGCAAAAAAAATGGACTTCAAGATGTGATGCTGAAAACCAATTTAGTTGATATAGCATAAAAACATATATACTTTGTGTTAAATGCACTACTTGTAGGCTTGAGAAAATGCAGTCCTCTTCTAAATGAAAGGAAATGAGATAAGAGTGTGATGTCGAAAATGCAGTTATCTTCTGTATTAACAGAATGGCATGTTAGTGTGATGCTAATATGCAGTTCTCTTCTGTATATATAGAGTAAAAAACCATACTTCATGTATAAAGTGCAGTGCGCTTCATGTACACTCTGAAGTGCGCTTCATGTATACAGTGCAGTGCGCTTGGTGCAAAAATGCGGTGCAGATCTGAATGTTTTAAATACATGGCTGCAACTCATATGCTCAAATGCAGTGTGCTTACAAACATGTTATAATTAAATTAGGTTGCGATACATAATAAGTATGTGTTACTGGGATGTGCTAAGATGCAGTTCTCTTCCGTATGAACAAAATTAGATGAGAGTGTGATGTTAAATTGCAGTTCTCTTTTGTATACATAAGCTCAGATGGAAGATAAAACAATGCTTCATGCATACATGCAGTGTGCTTCAATCATACAGTGAAGTGTGAATCATGTATGCAGTGCAGTGCGCTTAGTGCAAAAATAAAATAAACAATTGAGCTCTCGCTTAGCAGACACATATGAAGTTCTATATTCCAATATTGTAATCAAAATTATGAATATCGACGACAAAAACACGTTGAAGTCCTCTTTGCACTTCATGTATTAAAATTAGATGAAGTGCGAATCCATATGTTTTTAAAACTTGCCTGCAACTCATATGAGCGTTGCAGTGCGCTTCAAAACATGTTATTACTATAGCAGGCCAGATGCTCCATTATGTACATAAAAGATAGAATATTTCTCAGTAATGTAACTTAGGTTTCGCTGAAAATAAGAAGCTCCATTATGTACATAGATGACAGTATTGCTCTCAGCCAAAAATAGGAAAACACAAACTAAGTAAACTGGAATATACAAAATAACACGTTGTAGTGGGAAAGTTTTACAGATCGAGACACCTCAAAACACAACACACATAAGGCTCTTCTATCATTCTATGCCTCAGCCTGCTCCTGCGAATCCCGTTCTGGAGGAAAACCAAGAGAAATGAACAGATTTTTTAGCTCCTCCGAGAACTCGCTCACACAGACCATTTTCTCAGGGTGGAACAGAATCTCAAACAAGAACTCAACCTTCCAGTCCTCGACATCGGCTTCCAGCTATGAAGCAAAAAAAAACAGAACAAACAATTTGTTAGAAGAAACATCATCTACAAGTAGTGCTACGAAAATAAGAGAAGATGGAAAATTATATTAGATACACCAATAAGATACTTACATTACGCTTCCCGAATTTCAGCACAAATTTTTTGCCGTCGTAAAACTGAGCCATCTTCAAAACAAAGAAGCCGCACTCATTGGGGCCCTGTTCAGGGGCACCCAAAAAGCTAGCTTTCTCTGAAACATCAACCTAGTCTACCAAATCCTTTCTCTTGCACCCTTTTCTCAATAAACCTTCTTCATCAATGCAGTCATCCTGATCATCTGATGAATGCGAAAAATGCACACACAATACACATCACTAAAATGCTGTTCAACACGTAGACAGATGAAAAACATAAGAAGATGAAAAAGGGAACATTTTACCAGTGCGGTCAATGTGGTAGTCAGACTTACGCCACCTCATTGTTTGATCAAACGGTCCGATGTACTTCCTAGTGTCATGAACATCAAGGGTCCCACGGTGCCTGTTCATCGTGTATAGTGTATAATGCTCGTCTTTAAACCGTGGTAATAGGATCTGAAATTGGTTTTCATAAAAAGTGTTTTGAGTTTTAAGAGGGAAACAGGGTTTCCAGATAAAATGAAACAAAAAATAAGAACTTACTAATTTGCAATCAAGAAGGTTCTCGTAATCGCGAACATGAAGTTTGAACTATTTTGATGCATTATCAACATTAAACTTTCTTTGGAAAAAAGGCAATACAACGTTTCAATTTTCATCTCTATCCGCATGATCGTTCATTTGAAGCACATACTGCAAGTAGGTAATTCGAAAAAACATTAATTAGCAAAAGCAATGTAGCTCACCACCCAAAAAATTGAAAAAAGAAACAATTAACATACACAATATATATGCAGTTCACTCTGGAGCTAAATGAAAAACAAATTACACTTCTCTAGAGTTATGGGTTAAAAAGAAAATACAGAATGGCCATCAATTCCAAAACAATAATGTATGCAGTTCACTACATTGCTGCGCTTGAATATCTTATTCGGAAAAGCTCACTTTTGTTAGAGACTAGTAATGCAGTTCCCCTACAGCAGAAAAACAAAAAAAAAGGAGAAAAGGGAAATCCCGTGATAAATAAAGGGGACAGAAGAACGCGTTCGCCGGATCGGTAAACCATATTCATTCGCTGGTCATTCTTCCAATAATTGATGATATGATCCATCAAATCAGAGTCCATGTAACTAGTCCTGGTGAAAGTTAAGAAAAAGTAGTCCACACTCACAGAGTACACTTCGATAGGATTTCTGTACATGAACAACGAGGACGTGCACAAAAAGAACAGCAAGGGGGAGGGGATTAGGAACACAAAAGAAAAATCACACAACCATTTCACAAAAGAAAAGAGAACTCAATCGCTATGTTTCTTACTGAATACAGGGCTCGTGACAAGTTCCAATACTTTCCTCGCTTCCGCAAGATAGCCGAATCTTGCAGGCACCAACTTCTGTACTGGGGTTCTTAACTTTGATGGCTTATGCACAACCCTCTTATTGGATAGAACTAATTCCTCACTGTCCTTTGGGCGTTCCACAGCTGCGCTCTCGGTCCTCTTACAAACTGGTGGCGTCGTCATAAAATCATCATTGGTATCTTCAGCAATAGGAGGGCTAACTGCCCTCCTGGACCTCTTATTCACTGGATTCTTCCTAGTCTTCACGGGAGATTTCTCGAGGGCTTTTTTCGAAGGTTCAGCAACGCTCCTCGTCCTCTTACAGACAGGCTCCTTTACATGATTGACAGGGGGTTCATCATCAAGGAAAAAATTACCGATGGTTGGAGTATGAACCTGAGTTTCAAACAATGATATTCCACCTTGGTGTGCGCCTTCATCAAAGCCTGCGCAAAAAAAGAGTGGTGATGAGAAAATTGAAAATAATCATGAAGTTCAATAACAAAAAGAGTATAACGCACCATACTATGAACAATGTATAATGTAGTGCGCTTTTCAAACGAAAAAAAATCAATTTGGCCAAAAGTAAAAAATACAAGAGCAAAAATATAAGGCAAATGCACTTTTCATATGAAGTAGTTCATATAATATCATTTTAGCGAAAAGGACATATGCAAAAAAGTGTAAAATAGAAAGAAAAAAGCAACTATTAAATATAAAAATGAAGTGCGCTTTGAGGTACAATACAACACCTACTGCATACATGCAGTTCATATAGAATCATTTTTAGAAGAACTATGATTATGGGCATACATGAGAGATCCTTGTTATACTAAAACTTAACAAAAGAAGTGGGCCTCCACTTTCTGTATTAATGAAGTTAACTTAAATAAAAGAGGTGTGCGGCTGAAAAAATGTAATAACCTTCTTTAAAAATCAAAAGATATGTCAAGTCCAGATAGCAATACGTCGAGATCAACCAACTATAGAGCATTGCCTTCCGGATGTAGCCAATGTGCTCATTACCAAACTTGGCAATAGATTCACCATCCCAGCTCTGCATGAATTGGAACATGAAAAATCCACAATCATGCCTGCAAAAAAACAAAAAAACACATTAATAAATGCAGTTCACTCAAAGAAGAAAGTGCTTCTAGTGTTACTAAAGCAATGCAGCTGACTATGCAAGATCTTTGGGAGAACAACTAAATAACACATTAGTAATACAGTTCTCTCAAAAGGAAAAAAGATGATGTTAATTGATTCAAGCAATGCATCTCACTATACAACAGGGAAAAATAGGAGAACAACTAATAACACATTAGTAATGCAGTTCGCTCAAAAGGAAAAAGATGCTTTTGAAATTCAGTAAAACAATCCGGATCACTACGCAGAAAAAAATAGAAAGGAGAACAAGTACAAACCCGTTTTCCTGCTGCGGAACATTAACATGATCCAGCGCAAAGCCATAGAGGGTGGGAGAGTTCAACGGCTCATCACAGCTTGCACTTCCGTCTTTCCAATTTTTTTTTTGATATTCTTAAACATGTTCCTGAAGACATTAATTGCAGCAGGACTGTCAGGACCATTTTATGAGTCGAGAAACTCAAAACGCTTTGCTGACAGGTTCAAAGTAACTAAGCAGTATTGGCCGATCGAATCTTTCATTGATGCAGGTGGCGGATCAAACATTGCAAACATAATTTGTATTAAAAAGGAATAAAACAAACCAGAGGAGAAAAGAGTAAAAGTACAAAACTTATTTCAAAAAATGACGAAAAAATGGTCAAGTGGAATACCAAGTTTTTCTTGTCCACACGTTCCTCTACGCTTGAAGAAAACATCTTTTTAAGAGCCCTATTTGTGGCACCGCCTTTTCAGATGGAATTCTGCCAAAAAGACAAAACCACAAAGTTAATGTGACCACTGAAAAAGATCTTATAGCACAATAAATGTAGATGAGGGAGAATGATAAATTAATGAAAATGCTTACACATAGGATGAAAGGGACAATCAACGTTTGAGATCCTTTGAACCTCTCAACTAACATAGAGACCCCAATATTTGCAAGGCGCATGCTCATTGTTCCATAGGACCAAAAAGACTTGCCAACCTAACCGATAGTAATATCACCAAACTCGTCCTTGAATGCAACTAAATACCTTCAGAAAAGAACAAAAAGTCATAAGTTGTGTGTCCCTAAAAAAATAACACAATAAAGAACCGGGTATAAGACAAGAAATAACATGCTTCTTATTCTTATCCCTCCTAGCCCTCGTAACAACGTCATATAACTCGTTGTATCTCCTCAGAAGAGCTGGATCAATGATCGAAGGAGTGACAACAACTAATTCCTCATCTAGAAAACATAGTGAGACCGATATCAGAGAATAGAACAACACAGTTGATTCGACCAGAAAATAGAACGAAAATAATGCAGTTCGCTTACCTTCGATTTCAGAATCCGCATCCTGCCGCTCCCTGGATGCATCTTCGTTGAGACTCAAGTGCTCTAGCCCAGTGGTATCATCGTCAAGCGACGTTTGATTGCTCATGTCCTGCACAAGACTAGGATGTTCCTCTTCAGAGCCAATCAAAACTGTCTTAGCTGGTTCTTTGGTTGTCTCAGCTGGGACATCTGGATTACTGTCAGCTAGATTGCCTTGAGATTGCTCGGTTGCACGAGGGGTGATATGGAAGTCCTCAGGCACATCATCACCAGACAACAAAACAGATGGCCCAACAACACCATCACTGCAACCGGCGGTCCGCGCAACATCATCCACGACTCTAGCTCCTTCTCTCCCTTCTGTCGTTTCAACTGTAACACGACGAGCTCATTCTCTCTCTTCTGGCTTATCAGCATCCACATCATCCTCCCTTCCTTCTCTCTCTTCCACCTTTTCAACCTCGACGGAACACTCAACTCCTTCTCTGACATCTGCCTTATCAACCTCCACACTAGGATCCCCTCCTTCTCTCCTTTCTACAGTATCAACAGCCACCGTGGTGCGCTCCCCTTGAATTTCATCATTTAATCCGCAGTCCTGATGACTAAAAAAACACATTACACATTGGTGGTGATGCAGTTCACTAAGAAAAGCAAAAAACCATGCAACTCACATGAAAAAATAAAAAATAAAACATAAATGTAGTTCTCTATGCTCACCAGACCTGCGTCCCCTTCTACAGTATCAGCAGCCTCCATGGTGCGCTCCCCATGAATTTCATCATTTAATCCACAGTCCTAATGAGTAAAAAAACACATTACACATTGGTGGTGATCCAGTTCACTAAGAAAACAAAAAATAAATAAATAAAATGCTTTCCAGAAAAAAAATGCAGTTCACTGGGGCTACTGGTGTAAGTATAATTATTTGTTAGTAGAAACTACAAAACAATAAACTTCAGTTCACTACCACTATTTATGCAGCTATGCTTCTTTGTTTTGGACACTACAAAAAGATTAAGCTGCAGTTCACTACAACTGCTGGTGCGCATATGATTCTTTGTTTTGGACACTACAAAAACATTTAAACAATGAAGTTCAGTAGAAAAATAGAAAGATACCAAACCTTGTCTATGACACCTTCGTCAACAAGGTTGTCTCTGGCAGCCTCAACAACAGGGAACTGTGGCCTATCAAACAGGATATCGGAATTAAAACCATGGTGGTCGTGGGCGTCATCGTCGCGACGCGTGTTAGCATTATAAGACTCTCCTCCGCACAAGCAAAATTAAAAAGGATGCAAAAAAGGTAAAATTCCACAAACACACACATAAAAAAACAAAGAATTAAAACCGATAAAAAAGGAGTTCGCATATGAGAAAAAGACATACATCAACAGCTGCGCGGTCAGACAAAGAAGGCCTAACAACATGTTCCCGCCTGTTCATTTCCTTCACAATTTCCTCAGCTTCCTGCTCATACCTCGCACACTTTTCATCCTGAAAATGCTTAAACTGAACGAATGACGACCTGATATTCGTGACTGACAGCTTAATGAATTGAAGCTGCCCATAGTGAAAGTTATGAGCGGCCTCCATTTCTGCTTCTGAAGGGCCTTTGCCAGCTGTAAACAGTCCAGCAGTATTACTCATCCTAGAACCAGAGGTTGGGAAATCAGAAGTTAAATTAATGACCCTGTCAAGAAGCTCATCAACCATGAATAATATATTGCGGTCATCACAAGCCTCGCCGGAACCCTCGCCAGAAAAACCACCAGCAGCCGCCCTAGCAGCACCATGAACCCGCCGAAGTGGAGAACTCGTAGCATCACCATGAACCCGCCGAATAGGAGAACCCCTAGCAAGAGGCTCACAAAACCTTGCGTGCAGTTCGACGGCTGGAGTCCGCATGTACACAATGTCCGCTGGCACCTTCCACTAAACAAGTTAACAAAAAAAGAAGCAGTTCACATGTAAGTACATAAGATGTTCACATTTAGCATACTGAAAAAAGGAGAGTATAACAAACACAAAAGAGATGCTTATGAACTGGCCGGAAACTTCCCAAACTTGTAAGTATCCAGGTGTATCTTTCCCTTGACAACAATGTCGGCGTTGTGAAGCTTCTTCAACTGCTCATGGGAAAGTATTGCAGCGCGTGGCGTGTGCGTATGAATAACAGATACATTGCGAAGATTCAAGAAATTCAGGTACATGAATAGGGGCACGATGGTGCAACCCTCGGCATAGTTCTGCTTGCTCCCATCAGAATTCGACTTGTGCACAGCTGCCTTCAGGTCATCAACAACAAGCTGGCAAAAGTCCATCTCATCCATAGAGGCAAAGTCCAAGTTTTCAACCGTAGCAGCTACCCTGGACAATTGAGTTGCAGGGATAGGGAAAGCAAGCTCTACAAAACAATGAGAAGGAAAACCTTCACAGCTATATCAACCTTCGCAGGATCCTCAACTAGGGTGCCAAGTAGAATAAGAAGGTCCTTCACGTCTATGCTCCAAGAACGGTTAAAATCAAGCTCATCCTTCAGAGTAGCCAGCGAATCATCATGGCCGCTGTCAGCAGGCCTAGGAGCAGTGCGAGAACCCATAGGGAAATAAAAAATGTCATGTACAGCCTCACGATTGATTTCTAGGACCTTATTTGACCCGCAGTCCAATCTCATCGTCTCAGGGTTGTTCTTTCCCATCAGCTTGCACATAAGCACAAGAGAAACATTCTTCTTCACTTTAAACTCGAAGACAATACCAAAACCTGCTTGCCGCACCAAAATTTTGTGCGGATCCTTCAACTTATCAACAGCTTTGCATACGTTTGGGATAGACAGCTGAACAGTCTTATTGAACCGCCATTCCTCCACAACATCATCTTCAGAACTCTTCCTTTTGGTATTCTTAGAAATCTACAAAAAAATGCAGTTCACATCAGCAACTCATGCACAAAAAAACAAAAAAAAGAATAAAAATGCAGTTCACATCCGCAACTCATGCATAAAAAACAAAAAAATTATAACAGCGAATACCTTTATAGCATTAATATCCTCCCCACCAAAATCTTCCCCACCAGAATCATGGTCCGGCCTTTCTCCACCTACATTTTCCCGTGCCTGCTTGGATGGAGGATCAAAGTCAACACCAGAGTAATCGTCAGCACTTGGCCGGTTTCTTTGAATCTGATCCACATCAACCTCAGCGTAATTAGGCCTTTTTGAGTAATCAACACGAGGGCTATGCCGTGGATAATTTAATCCTTCCTCTAAAACAGTGTTAAGTTTTCTCTTCACGGTATTCTTTGAAGGGGCAAACTTAGCAGAATTTTTTGAGTCTACAATCCTCCTTCCTATCTCCTTACCATCAGCAAACTATACTTGCTTTCTCTTATGCTCCTTCTCGAAACGGTTAACAAGCGCAATCTCTTTCTGCCTTTTCCTCTCATTATCAGTTGCGATCTGATCGGGGACCATCCAATCCTGTGTAACTGGTTCTGTGCCATCAACAGATTGCAACTGGGTTTCGCTCATTTCGGGTAGCATGCTGCCCTGGCAAGATGTCCCGATCCCAACAACATCAGCTGTGAAATGACGTGTAATCAAATAGTTAACACCCCCACCACCGGACCCATCAGGACATAAAACTGTAGGTAAGAAAAAATGTGTGTAAGAGGGAAAACTAAACTAAATGCAGATAATATCGATTGGGCCACACATATGGACAGACAAAAAATACTAAAGCAATAAGCAAATGCAATGCACTTTTAAAACAAGATAAAGAGAAAAAATAGACACAAACTAACTAAATGCAGTTCGTTAACATGTAAAATTTAAAATATGCAGTTCATTAACTAAATTAAATAAGCAATTAAAATCATAATACAGTTCATTTCATGTCAAAAATTTGCAAAACAATTAACTTGAGTCAGTTCATATATTGCTAGCATGTCTGAAAATGGATATTAGTAAGGAAATCTGTGATGCAGTGCACTATTTCATTCAAAAAGAAAAGAAATTAACAAAAAAGATAAAAATGCAGTGCACTTTGATGTACAAAACAAAATGAATACATGCTGTTCTCCATAACACATTATATCTTCCTGGTGAGGAAGAAGTTCACAGGTGGGCCAATTCTTACAAAAAACAATGTGGCAAAATGGGGCAAAAAGACATTAAAAATTACCAGATGTGGCGGCCATGTTGATTGGAGAGGCATCAATTGGTGATGAAGAAGCTGTATTTTCTAAAGGAAATTATAAAAAGAAAGAAAAAAGTATAAGCCTGAAGTAGAATCTTATATTTACTATTTGGAGGCACCATACGAGCCTTCACGTTAATCCTCATCCACGTACAAAATTGTACGTTCGATATACCTAACATGCATTGTTGGCCGTAAGATTACCTACACAAGTTTTTCCACGCCTCCTCTCCTTCGTCTCTTATCTGCTTCGTCTCGGTTAACATATCTCCTTGGAAAAACACTTTTCTCAGGCCGTGTAAATCGCAAGACGCTCACGGATCTCACGAGAGCCCCCAAGCTATCCGCCATGCCGCCATGGCTAGAACCTAACGAATCAAGCACAAGGCATAGCAAAGAAAGTAGAAGGGGAAGAATGATTAATTGGAGAAAATATCACGAGATCATAATCTCTGCCCCATGGCTGAAACCTAAAGGACCAAGCAACCCCGAAGGCAGAGAGATTAAAAGGATCAAATCTCACGAAATCCCTACCTCTTCGCCATGGACCGAACAAGAACAACCTAACAGACCAAGCATCTGGAAAGGCAGAAGGCGAAGAGAGATTAACTAGAACCGTACCACCACGCAGGTTCGAGGGTAGCCAGCTCCGAGAATGTCCGTCGATGGTGGCACCAACCACCAAGCAGCAACCAACGGATGGTCGAGGTGGATCCTTTGATCGCCAAGCAAAACTGAGCCCAACCCTCTGTCATACGACGACAATGAGAAGAGAAGAGAACAAAATCCATCCCCAACCAGATTAATACAATGCCAAATCCCCATCCAATCAAGATAAAAGTAAAACCTTTGTATATGTGGTACCGTGCAAAGATTTTTAAGTAGTGATGAATAAGATTTGTGACTCTTACTGTGCTAATGCTTGGTTCAGAAAAACCATGATGGTACCCTGAATACCTGATTACTTCGAGCGATCATCAGTTGTAATTTGAATTTTAAGAGGGGTAACCTGTGCTGAAATTAAACACCTACGTGACGTTTCATACACTCAGTTGTCCACATTAGCAAACATGGAAAATTGGCATTGCTTTGCATTAGGGGCAAACATGCAGCAACGCTTCTTAACTAGCATATCTACTCCATAATTTATCCGGTATCATTCAGTGAGACACACAAAAATAATTTGAATTTTATGGCATTTATTTTCTCTGTAGGCTATTCTCATGGCTACTAAATACACAACTCTTTGTTTGTGTTAAATATTTCGAGCTCTGCTCCTATGCTTTCTGTAAATTCTTTTTGCATGAATCGCAAAGCAACTGATATGACTAAGGTTAAGGGCATATTAATCAAAACCGTTGGTTTGCTTTAATGTTTTCGCAAAAAAAAATGGAAAGCATAGGAGCGGACCTCAAATCAAAATCATCAGATGATAGATTATTGTTATAGTTTTGCTGATGGACAAAAGAGTATCAGTGAATATATTTTTTAACATTCCTCTAGTCAATATTCTATTAAAATTGAGTACTTTTTATTTCAAGAATTTGCACAATTCTTTGGTTGCATTCTATTTTAAAATTTCTGTGAATTTGCATCACCTAGACATTTTTCGTTAAGCATTATTATTTTCCTTAGATTCCATAATATACAATTGTTTGCTTCTGACCTCATAATATATGCACAAACACTATTTATTTCACAAGGGTGCATTTTGCTATTTCTTTTCTCAATGTGTATAATCAAATACAGTAACACCAATTTCCATATTTAAATTGTATATGTTCAAATATGTGAGGAAGGTGCAGGGAACAAGTTTTCCAAATATTCGTGTTCATCTTATTATTATTTTAGGGAAAGTATAATGAGCCAACAAGTGAGCTCTATGAACCTAAATTCCTAAATCCATATTTCCATCCATTCATAGGAATTATTTTATTTAAATTAAAAGCTGAATTTATTTAACCTAGGGGATATAATATTTATTATGATATGTTGCCGCTACACATATTGTATCTCTAATTTATGGCTTGAATGCATGCGATATTATTTAATGTTTCTTACTCTACAAGTTCGCCAGTGTTGATCCAATGGAAATGATGTCACCATACTCTAGGTCATAATTAATACATAAGGTTCTAAATATTGAAGGACCGGGTAATACGAATATGTGAACATCTGTGTAAATATGAGTTGTCCGAGCCTAGAACTGAGCTATTAAAAGATCCAAAAAATAGGTTTCTATTTTGTGATTTTATTTATAGGTTTGAAGGATCTTCATTCACCTCAAAATTTAAATTTTGCGATGGTAACATCATGAAGACCATGTACAAGTACGTGCATGTCCATTATCTTCTTGCTATTGCCTTGAATAGCTCGAGTTGCCAATCCGATATATCTATCTTTTGTATTTTGATTTTGGTTGGCACGTTTGATTAGAATTTAATAATGAACACTTCAAAATATCAGTTGTTTTCATATTAGAGTATTTTTGTACACCAAACAGACTTATCATACATACATCGATATTACCTTTATGTTGAAGCATATGAATGTTTACTTTTATCTTTTGCGCTACGCTATGATTTTGAAGGTTGAGCGAAAGTTATTGACCCTTTGGTGAAGTTGGAAATACCTCGATAGTGTTGCTATATAAAAATTAGAAACAACTATATTGACTAATTTGAAAACATAAAAAAAGCTTAAGTTAGGAATCATCGTTGTCATAATGTTGCTTCATTTTCTTATTACCATATATATAAGTGAGTATATGTGGATGTTTATGTTATAGAATCATAGATTGTATAACAACAACAAAATTAAATAATATTCCTAGCCCGTGCAGGTGCACGGGTTGAGGACTAGTTACAATAGAACTACAAATGATTCATGATCAATCACATGGATAGGAGAAGCAGTTCACTTACATTTTCCTCCAAACCTTGGACTTATTCTAGTAGGAGAAGCCATGCTATATCTGCAAACAGAAAAGGATAATAATCAAACCCTAGGAAGCAACCTAAAACAGACAGAGCAAAAACGCTAGATGCACATTGCTAACAAATTTCAGAAGCCAACATATCACAAGCTTGTTAAGCAAAGGATGTTGCAATTTGAGCATACAAAAACGTACTTAAGCAGAGGATGCTGCTCCAAACTAACCCTAGAAACACAATCATGAACACCGATGGATATTTTCCGGATCCAAAAAATACACGAGCAGAGAGGGAGAGATAAAAAAAATGGAAAAGGAAGAGAAGGACTCACCGTGAGATGCTGTGATGGTAGGCCGAACAGCACGGCGACGGCGGCGTACGGCGGCGGCTGTGGGCGTCATCCCTCTCCTCCATGAGACCAGGGGGATTTCGTACGGGCAATGGGGGTAATGAGGAGGGGACGGAGAGAAGCAGAGGATACAGGGAGGTTAGTAACTACAACATTTGGGCCCACGAGTCAGCGACGCGTGTTATAAAAAATAAACTACTCTCCGCGGCCCACAAGTCAGAGACAAAAGACAAAAAACGGCTCGTTCTCTACGAGAACAAAAATGATGAAGTTCGGTTACAAACTACAATATGGTTCGCCTACGAACCTCCATTCAATTGCTTTGTTACAAATCGCCCCGAAAAATACGAGGCCACAATCTCCAGAAACAAAGCAAGGCCCCGCGCGCCCTGCTCCTTTATCAAGCCGGTTCGATAAAATGCACGAAGGTCATGGCCGGTTCGATACAACGAACAAACTGGCTTGTCTTTCCACCTCTCGCCGTAAGCTGCCATGGTGGCATCTTTGGAGTTCCATTTTCCCGACACTTGTTGGGAAACAAGGTCAGAATCGCTGTAGCATTGGATCAGGCTTATGTTCATCTCACGAGCCAGCCGCAACTCATGGAGTAGGGCCTCATATTCTGCTGCGTTATTGGTGCAAGTGAATTGCAGCTGTTAGACATAGCAAAATTTCTCTCCCTTGGGAGAAGTGAGTACCACGCCGGCTCCTGACCCATGGAGCTGCAGACTCCCATCATAGTGCATTGTCCAGTATTTGGTAATCGTCTTTTCTGGGGGCGCTTAGATCTCTGTACAGTCATTGATGAAGTCGACATGCGCCTAAGACTTGATGGCCGTGCGTGGTTCATACTTGATGTAATAAGCCCCCAACTCTATAGCCCACTTTGCAATCCTCCATGTAGCCTCCCGGTTCTGCATGATATCTGCAAGCGGTGCTGAGCTGACTATAGTTATGGGGTGCTCCTGGAAGCAGTGCTTGAGTTTCCAACTTGTCATGATTACACCAAGGACCAATTTCTGTTAGTGAGGGTAGTGTTTCTTTGAGGAAGTCAAGACCTCACTAACATAGTAGACTTGCCTCTGCAAAGGGTGCTCTTTACCGCCTTCCATATGTTCAACCACAACCACAACACTGATTGCTCGATTGTTGGACGAAATATAGAGTAGCATCGGCTCTTTTGGCATAGGAGCCGCCAGGATTGGGGCCTGGGACAATTGTTTCTTCAGCGCTTCCAGAGCTTGATCAGCCTCGTCATCCCGGATGAACTTTTACGACTTTCTCAAGAGTCGGTACAGGGGGGGTTGTTTTTTCTCAAAGTCGGCTGATAAACCGACTTAGGGCAGCTACACACCCTATGAGTCGTTGTACTCCTTTCACTGAGGCCGGCTTCTTGAGATCCATGATAACATTGATTTTCTCCGGGTTCGCCTCGACGCCTCTCTCTGACACTATGTATCCGAGGAGCTTTCCTGCAGGGACCCCAAAGGTGCATTTGGCCGGGTTTAGCTTCATTTGGTACTTGCGCAGATTCTCGAAGGTTTCCTGGAGGTCACTGAGGAGTGAGTCGGCCACCTGAGATTTTATGACTATGTCATCCACATAAGCATGCACATTGCCTCTAATTTGCTCTTTGAGCCAATTCTGTACCGTTCGCTGATATGTGGCTCCTGCGTTCTTCAACACGAAAGGCATAGAAGTGTAGCAGTATATCCAAAAAGGACTAATGAAAGATGTTTTCTCCTGGTCTTCTAGAGCCATCTTGATCTGGTGATAGCCAGAGTAGGCATCGAGAAAACACAGGAGCTCGCGTCCCGCAGTAGAGTCGATGATCTGATCAATGCAAGGTAGTGCGAAGGGATCCTTTGGGAAAGCCTTGTTTAAGTCGGTGTAGTCAATGCACATAAGACTAGTCCCATTCTTTTTCAAAACGAGGACCTGGTTTGCAAGCCACTCCGGATAGAAAACTTCCATGATGAACCCGGCAGCAAGGAGCTGGGATATCTCTTCCCTAATGGTGTTCCTCCTTTCATCATTGAAACGACGGAGGAATTTCTTGACCGGCTTCAGTTTTGGGTCAATATTTAGGTGGTGCTCAGTGAGTTCCCTCGGGACACCTGGCATGTTATAAGGTTTCCATGAAAAAATTTCCCGATTCTCACAGAGGAACTCGAGGAGCGCCCTTTCCTATTTGTCAGATAGCCCTTTCCCAGTGATGAACTGTTGGGAAGCGTCACCAGGGACAAAGTCGACTTTCTTCATGTCCTGAGCCAGTTGGAATTTGGGGTTATTGTCAGGAGTCGGTTTTCTTCAGGATGGTGGAGTCGGCTGGATCTACCTTCTCCTGGTATGCAGACAGGTCCTCCTTGGCCCATGCTGAGTCGGCAAACTTGACGTGTTGCTCGTCACATTCCGTAGCCCTAGACCGGCTCCCATCTACCGTGATTGGGCCGAAGGGACCCGACATCTTTAGCTTCAGGTAGACATAGCATGGTCGAGACATGAACCTTGCATAACCCGGTTTGCCTAAGATGGCGTGATATGGGCTCTCAAGTTTCACCACCTCATAGGGTATGATCTCAGAGCGAAAATTTTCAGCGGTTCTAAAGGTTGTCTCCAGGTAGATCTTTCCTATCGAGCGTGAGGACGTGCCTGGGACTATTCCATGGAACACGGTGTTGGAGGTTTGCAGCTGCTTGTTAGTCAATCCCATCATACGGAAAGTCTCGTATTAAAGGATGTTGATACTTCTTCCTCCATCCATGAGCACTTTTTCAAGCGTGTAGCACCCAATTTGTTGAGAAATACCAGGGCTAGAGAGCCCGGGTTTTTTACCATTGGGGGTGGTCATCCCTCGTCCATTTGATCGGATGTTCAGACCAGTTAAGCCACTTGGGACAAGACAGCTCCGTGGCCACAGACATGGCGGCTCTCTGCTATAGCTTCCTGTCCCTCCGACAGCTAGTGGTGGTGAAGACATGGTAAGCTGAGTGGTGTTGTTTCTGTTTTGGGTTTGATTGGAATCCAACAAGTCCTGACTGGTTTTGCTGTCCTCCTCCCTTGGATCCTTGGTGTTGAGGTGCTGCGCCGGCGCCTTGATGCCCAAAATCTTGGTTATTGTTGTTTTGACCGGCTCCGCCACCTTACCCAGGGGGTCCCTGGCCTCCACGTCGTGCGAACTCTTTCATGAAGTTGCAATCTTCCCAAGTGTGATTGGATGGACGACCGGGTTTATGTGTTGGGAAAGGTCTTTACAGAGCTTCTTCAAAGTTGTTTGGGGGTCGGAAACCTCCTTCCGGCTTGTGGTAGTTGTTGTCCCCCTGCTTCTGCCTTTGGAAGCCGACATTTATGTTGGCTACCAAGTCGCTAGCATTATGATTGAATCGATGCTTGGTCTATTGATTCTGGCTCTGTGATCCCTTGCCATTATTCTTTTTATTCTAGGAAGCTTTGTCCTCTTCTCGATCAGCATCCTTGGTTTTGTCAGACTCGGCATACTTGATGACCGCATTCACGAGATCTCCCATGTTACTGACTGCCCTCTTGAGTCGGCCAAGCTTGTGTACTTGGGGCTCGAACTTGAAATTTATTTCCAAGACGATCACTGCTGTCTGAGCAGTAATGGTGTCTGAGGAATGGACTATATATGCGACTCGTCGCGCCCAGCTTAGGGCCGACTCTCCTTCCTTCTGGACATAGTGCCCCAAGTCAACGATGGTAGTGGCTCACCGGCAGGTGCTTTGGAAATTCTTGACAAATATCTCTCTGAGGTCTGCCCAGGAGTTGATGGAGTTATCTAGGAGGTTTTTGAACCATGTGCGAGCCGACCCTTCCAACATCATCATGAAATAACAGGCACAAACTTCTTTGCCGGCTTGTAGCATATCCATGGCTAGGTTGTAGCTTTTGATCCAAGCCTCCGGGTCCATGTAAATTGTATAGTTTGGGATTTTACGCGGTCCCTTAAAATCTGGGGGCAAGCGTGTGTTTCTCAGAGCCGACACTAGACAGTGGTTACCCACGGATCTGCTGATGAACTTGGTGTTTTGATTTTTTGAGGGAAATTGTGCCACCGGCTCTATGCGGCGGTTGGTGTTAGGAGCCGGCAGGTCCATAATTCTTAGTGCCCCCTGAGGGCTCAGGGGAAGCGGTGCTTCGTGATGGCGATGGCTTCTCGAGACTGCTGGAGCTGGTGACTCTTCTTGTCGGCTCACAATTCGATATGGAGTCCCATGGATGTATGCGACCCGTTGTGAATATTGAGCTTTTTTGTGATCGTAGTTTTGAGGAAGACGACGGATTCTCGAGTGCCATGATCCGCTGGAGTATCCCCCTGAATTGGCGTGTTGGTGAGGAAGCGAGTTGCAACCATGAAATTTTCCATGGGGTTATCGAAGTGATGAGGAGGTGTATGGAAACGATCTTGGCTGGCGAAGGAGCCGGCTGTCTAGGAGCCGTGAATCCCTGGGGATACTGGTCAGGGCTATGGAACATCGTTCTTCCTTGGTAACCAAGAGGGAGCCGACTCGCGTATCCCTGTGGGCGCGTATGGGGGATGCTTAGTTGGTGAGCCTCTATCAGTTCCAACTCTCCCCGGAGGCGTGCGGCTTCCTGAACGAGCCGATCTTCTCTCTCATCCATCTGTTCCTTTTCGGTGTTGATTTCCCTCCGTATGCGTGCTACCCGTGCCTTGGGTCCGTTGACCCTTGTCCTCCAGGCCTCCTGATTCTCCGTTGTTACTGTCATGTCCAAGGCCTCATCAAGGGAGTTTAAGGCATCTGTGAGGGCTTCGGCTCTAGTGGGGACTTGTTCTAACGAGCGGGCTGCCGGCTCCCTGTCTACATTAGGGGCCGCGCTGACCGCCGGCTCTGCGCCTTGATTTTTAGCTGCCTGACTCCCCTGTCCTCCAATATCAGCCATGAACACCGTGGCGCAATACGAAGGCTCAAGGTTTGGATAATCTGGGTTGTATTCTGGCACACCGGTGCCGAGTCTGTTACGCCCCACGGATCGAATGGACCCCTCATCTAAGAAGCATCCTTCACTAGGGTCCGAGTCAGCATCAGTTAGTTCTTCTGAAGCGTCGTATATTGGGGACACGACAGAGCGCTCCGGCTCTGAAGACTCATCAATGAATCTGACAAAAGTGTTTTTGGATCCGGCATGTCGCCGACTTGAGGTTTCAATTGGAACTTCAGGATCCGGTTCTGGCTCAGATCCGTTCGTCCTGCCGACGAAGATGTGGATGGAGCCGATCGGGACCCGGTATCCGGATTCGACTAAATCGGCTTTAGGGCCCCAAGTTGAGTCGTCGATGCAGAGCGTCCCGCACCGGCTTCTGGTGATCCGTCCGGCGACGAATCCATCCATGCCTTGCAAAGATCCCTCCAAAATCTCAACACCTGCATGCGCAGGCCCTACGGTGGGCGCCAACTGTCGTGGAGAAGTCACGGAAGATGTACGAAGAGTCGGACTTGACGTGGGTCCTTTGCTGCGAGATGGATATGAGGATAGAGTCAACATTGTTAAGGGACTCGGCGATTTACACAGGTTTCAGCCCCTCTTTGTCTCGAGGTAAAAGCCTACCCCTCCTTCTTATTATTATGGGTTCCAACTCTCTGAATAGAAGAGACGGTGGCTCGATTACAGGTGAGCCAGATCATAACCTTAGTCTCGAGGAGATCTAGGTCACGACGAAAAGTTTCTAGTCCTATCGTGGATTGAGATTGTTCTGATTGTGGATCCCGTGGACCTCGGCTTATAAAGGCGCCGGGTCCCGGTGATTCCGTGAGTCCGACTCCGACACGGGGTGGAGTCGTATTCTACTTTACAAATATGCTACGTGCTTATACAAGGCAAGTCGAATTCCTTCTACGGCTTCGATCATCTTGCTTGGTGCAACCGGCTCATGGTCGGGTCTTCTTTTGTGGGCCTTCCTTAGGTGAGTCAGCCCATAGATCTAATGCCGGGTTACGGGCTTGGTCCATCCCCCCAACAGCATCCGACTCGGTCTTCCCTGGTCATTCCAATCTCATGTCCCTTTGGAATTTCCGAGCTGTTGCTTATCAGGCTTACGATTTTAGCCATGCGTATGGTATCCATGTGATTTCCCTCATACCGGGTTTCTTCAGATCGGCTAGATTCTCTTAGGTTGTTGACATCCTCTTCATCTTATAAAGGAACTTTTTCTGGAGATTGTGAAACGTTTTCATTTTCCATAGTCCTAATTGAAGGCCTCGGTACTATATGTAAGGCCCGATATGCGGTACTGTTCCAGATCTAGATGTTTCCTTCCAGATCCGGGGACGAAGCACATATCGGTCCCACCGCGACATATGACAATTCCATATGCCCCGGATTTCCAACATGATATCACAACATTACAACTACAAGGATACAACATTTCATACAATCGTCATACAAATGCCTAAATTACAATACATCAGCGGAAGTTACTTGTCTGAGTACAGACTACAATCAAATGCCTAACGACAAAGGTAAAACAAACCATTCCCATGTCCACACGGGTCCAGGCTCTCCGTCGGTATCCGCCTAACTAGTCGTCGTCGAGTCTCCGCGAAGGCCTCCAGAAGAAGGGTCGTCGGGCTCCTCTGAAGTCCAAGAACGTTGCATAACGTGCGTAAAAGAGAGAAGAAAGGGGTGAGCTATATCAACAAGTCTTGTAACTAACATCTCACGGTAAGATGGAGGTAGTTGTTTAGGTTGCAGCCGCACTAGAATTATATAAGTGGCTAACGATCTATTTAGAGTAAGATGAGAACCAAGCATTCGATGAAGAATCACCTCCAAAAAGTCTTGCTATCAGCTACTTACGCAAGCATAACACCTATCTTATCCTTGTCCTCCCCTTCGCATCCCGACGAATAAAAGAAGTCAAGGAACACACACATTGATCAAATTATTAAGATTATCTCAGTTTTTGTTTTCTATGAACAAAGAGTAGTCTCAAGTCGTCCATAACCGTGGACATGGCTTCTCAAAAATATTTAACCCTGCAGGGATGTAGAACTGCCATTACAAGGCTCCGCACGCACACCCATCTTTCTCAGTTGCTACCCATCACAGGAAACCATTATATGATTTAGTTCCGAGAGATCCGGTACGACATGTTCCTCTAACTAACAACGCACAAATCCGGGTGGACCCTAGTGAGTCGACATCCAACTCAAGAGCCGGTCGCACTCTCGAATTGGCCTCTACCGTCTGGACGAGGTCGGGTTAGCTACCCAAACCATGTGGGCAGCCCCTAGCTCCCTGGTGTGGACCAATCAAGAGAAACCATGTCTCCGCTAGGCAAGTTGTTTTAAAGAACATCTGCTATAGGAGCGACCCAACAAACACACACACGGTTTTCAAATGGTAAATCAGCTTGGGCCACCACTAGAAATGTTTGAAGCTAGGTAGGTAAAAAAGGGGACCCCATAAAATCCCACACGTGGTTAGGCACGCTCGTCAAAGACACAATGCCCGGAACTCGGGTCCTAGGTGAGTCGAATGGAACAAAGCGTCGAGGCGGGATAGCCTGGACCTTCCATCCTTCGTCGAGTATTGTCAACATTATAGTAATCATATCACCCACAATATATAATAGTGTGATAGCCCAATTCAAGTAGTAACAGGGGAATAGTTGATAGCATCCTAAGCATGCATACTAAGAAATGACTAACCAAGAAAGGTACATGGCCAAACAATGGTTTGCAAGGATGTGGGGGACATGGTTGTTTGGGTTTATTTGAGAGGCATAAATATGAAGTGGTAGGATCAAGCAATCATTCTATCCTATACCTAGGCACAAGTGAGGTGAAAGTCATAAGAATGATATATGTTCCTCCTTAACTGATGAGTAGACGACGCCGAAGGTGTAGTCAATTGCAAGCTCGAAACATCTCCGAGAGTACCCGCGAGAGCACACAAGAAGGAAACACTGGATAGACAATCGACGATCAAGCATCTAATAGGATGGAGCAATCACCAGCAAGCGTCAACAAGAAGGCAACATGAGACAACGGACCACGGCATCGCATCTACCGTCGAGGGCAGTTACTAGCAGGTTAAGTGGAGTACTCGTCACACACGACGATACCGCACGTTTACAATGGTTCAAGGTTCTTAGCTACACAACATGAGGAAAGGTTGTTAACATGGCATCTCACTCAAGCATGTCATATCACACGAACATGGCAAGAGGTGAAGCATAAAGTAAACTATCTATGCTAGTCAAGTTAAGTGGGGTAAAACCTATAAATGGCAAAATATTATGGACCCCATGATGATTAATAGTTTTAATATTGTTCTGCCCCTAAAAATATTTTATTATTTTTATTAGCAACCAACAGCAGCACACTCATAATCTACATGAAATTTTAGTCATGTTACTCCCAAAGAACATTTTTATCGGAGTAACGGTTAAAAAGTTATGGCCTATTACATTTACGGTGGCAAGCAGTGTAAATAGCAGTGAAACAACATGTAAACAAAGTCGAACATGGCAAAGGAACACATTTTATTAATCTACAATAAATTCTAAGCAAGTTTCATATAGAACGGTTCACAATCCGAGAAACGATGAAAAAGATATTAGCATCGCCAAAACGGTTCACAAGCTGCCATATTAATTAACCAGAAAAAAAATAATACTAAGCGTTCTGGGCCGAAACAGAGGCTAATGGGCTTATCAGGGGCAGGCGCAAGATAGTTATACTACACACAGGGCGCTAAATAGATCATGCGCCAAGCCCAACTAGCACATCAGAAAAAAAAGGAAACAAAAGGGGAGGCGCAACTCACCTACTGGGCCTCGGCTTAGGAGGCGGGGTGGGCGTCGGATAATGCCACCGCGCTCGGGGTGAGAGGGACACATGGGCTGCCGGAGGGGTGCTGGGCAGTGCTAGAGGAGCTGGGTTGCGCGCCCTGGCATGCCTTGGGCAGGTGGCTTGGCCCACTTGGTTGGATCGGGAGGCGCGCTCGCCCTGGCGTCCTCTCCTGGATGCGGTTGACGGTGCCGACGGTGGCTTTCGGCGAGTCATGAAGGCGCAGCTCTGTTTGGGTCGGGTCGGATCTGGCCGGTGACGTGCTGCCTCGGCTGGATCTGACCGGAAAAGGGGCATGTCGGCGAGGTGGTTCCCGTGGCGCTGCGGACTGGAGCTCGGGGCCAGCCATGGCGGCTCCGGTGGCTTCCATGGCGGCGGAAGCCTGCAGGGAGAGATGTAAAGGTGGCGGTGTGGACAGTGGAGGAGAGGAGCAGCGTGAGGGGAAAGAGGTGGCCGGCCGGCTGCTCGCCGGAGTGCGGTGCGGCGGCTGTTCTTCACAGGCGGCGCGGCGAGGTGTGATGCGCGAGAGATGATAATTGCTTCTCGCCCTTCGTTGGTTACCCCAAGTGGAAGGTGAGATGTCGGACAACAGCAAATTTCCCTCGGTGAAGATACCAAGGTTATTGAACCAGTAGGACTCCAAGGTCGACAAGTAGGTGGCAATGGCGCTAGAAATTAGGCGGTTGACGTGGACCTACGCACAGATACAAATAACTTTGGACCCAACAAAGTGCAGAGAGGTTGCCAATCTCTTCGGCCTTGTTGTTTACAAAGACCAAACGCAAGGGATAAAATCTAATAGTGACTTCAACTGGAAAGTAAAAGCAGGAAATAAATTGAGTGTGTAAACAGTGATGAGAATATAGACTCGGGTCCCATGATGTTTAGTAGTGATGTCTCTCTCGCAAAAGACGATAAAACTGCTATGCGAGTTAAACAAATCACAGCTGGCCAATTGACAGGATTAAAACGCACCGCAATGCTAACTATGCTACAAAGAAAGGAAGAGGCTCAAAATCATGGGCAGTACGCCAAAATAAATAGATAGAAATCCAACTGCATCTACTACTAATCATCCACCTAGAGATATCTATCCATAACATCTCACTCTTATTAAGTTGTGAGCCCCATCCAAAGTGTAAAACCAAAGCAACATACAACTGCATTAAAAGAACTTTGCGTAAAGTAAACATTCCTTGCAACCGCGGTTACAAGCACCGTTGTTTTCCCCCTTGTGGCAACAACACAATCCCTAGACTCATGTTTTTTTTACTCAAGCTAGTCATTAGGGGGCATGAACCCACAATCGAGCATAACGTTCCCTCTTGGAGTCACTAACTACTACTTGGCCAAAGAAATAAATAGCAACGGAGAACATGCTAGAATTACTCAAGAACAAAAATATAAAAGATAAGAACCAAATATATTAGTCAATCACAAACTGAACATAGTCTCATAATCCATTAGATCCCAGCAAACTCAACATAGCAAAAACAGAGAGAATTACATATGTGCCTTGATCATGTAGGGCAACTCACAAGGT
Source organism: Bromus sterilis (assembly GCA_950022295.1). Lineage (NCBI taxonomy): Eukaryota > Viridiplantae > Streptophyta > Magnoliopsida > Poales > Poaceae > Bromus > Bromus sterilis. The sequence continues at coordinate 278,713,937 of OX465595.1, read as the reverse complement.
CTAATCCATGAAGAACAAATAGGGGAGGAGAACATCACATAGCTACTGATCATTGACCCATGGTAGAAGGTAGACTACTCACGGATCATCCGGGAAGCGTCCATAGTGGAGGAGAATCTCCCGGAGGTCAATCCTCCCTCTGGCAGGGTGCCGGGAAGAAGTCTGCTACCGTCCCAATCTTGGAAGCTCGACGGCGGCGGAACAGAGGAGAGATCACAAAAAAGGATTCTGGCTTCCGAGGTTTCCCGTCACGGAGAATATATAGGCGAAGGGGGGCAGCCAGGGGGGCCACCAGGGGTCCATGCGGGCCCCTGGCGCGGCGCCATCCTAGGCCGCGCCGGGAGGGCGCCTGGGGCCCTGGTGGTCGCCCTCTGGACCCACTTTGGCTCTTCCGGAAGCTTCCGGTACATTGATTTTTTATTATATTTTTTCCAAATTTTTGGAGCACTTTTATTACGGGGGAAACCTGAAATAGAAAAACAGCAGAATACAGGAACTGGCACTGGGTGCACTAAGTTAATAGGTTAGTCCAAATATGATAAAAAGTGTATGAAAGTGTATCTAAAACATAGAAATATCACACAAAACATGCATGGAGTAGGCAGAAATTATAGATAGGTTTGGAACATATCATTGTGCTGCGGGCGGCTGCGGCCCTAGACGTCCCGACGACTGCGGGATCTCAGGCCCTGCTTGGCCTGATTCATTGGAGGGGGCGGATGGGGCTACGTGGGCGTCTGGCAGCCACGAATATGTTGATCCAATGGCTAGGATGGCTTAGAGGTTAGGGTTTCGATGGGTATAGAGGTGTTTGGGGAAGATCTGAGGGAGATTAGGGGGGTGGCTTCAAATATGTCGGGACCCGGGGTTAGCGTATGTAATTCCAGTCACGATGCAATCACATGGAGAGCCGAGAACCGTACCCACTTGTCTAAGCAGACAAGGCCAAGCACATAACGTTCTCGGTAAGCATCGAACATGAGGGGCATCCCATTCAGGGCGGATGATCAACTGAGATGGGTCCTTAACGTCTGCTCACAAGTCTAAATGCTTATGGGTGGTGAATCCCATATTCATAGACAAGTCGCCTCAACCATGTTATCGATTGAATCCTAACTCTTACATAGACTTACTCCAGCCCGATCACTTAGTCGGGGTCTAGGGCGGGCTCGATCATACAACAAAGTGTGCACGTGACAGAGTCACGAGCAATCGCATCGCGATGCCCCAAGCTGCGCACATCTAAGGGCCACTTGGTGTATAAAAGACCGCCAGCCAGATCACAACTAAGGTCTCGAAAACCCATACTAAGACATGCATGTTATAAACATACACGCAGCACACATGCCTAGTATGAACAGCAGGTATCATCACATAACTCTACAAAGTAATCTTTATTGATATACACATAGAGCATACAAAGATCACATGTCTGTGATCAACATTACATCATAAAACGGAAGCAAATTAGGTCTGAGTACAGACAAGTTTAACAAATGTCTTAGAGAAGCCTTGTAAACATACATGCCCTTCCACGAGGGACCAGACTGCTGTCTGGGACTATACTACCAAGGTCAACGTCAAGCTTCACGAAGGTGACTCCATCGGGGTCCGGGTTCTCATCTAAAACATAGAATAAGCAAACGTGAGTACAATGCCGTACTCAGCAAGACTTACATCAGAACTACACTACTCATGCTCAAGTATCAAGGTAAAGGAGGTGGGGTTCAACATGCAGAAGTGCCATCTTTGACTTGGCTAGTCCTGAACTACGAGTACCAGACTTGAGGTAAGAAGCGTACACGAGTCCACTATCAAGTCCACAAACAATACACCACTATGGTTACTTCCTCGACTTCCCCACGAGGAAGCACACCATAGCACTCACGCTTATCTTGCAAGTTTTATAAGTATCCATTCAAGTTGTCTAATAATCAGGTACAACTTCCAAGTAGTCCTTAACCGTGGACGCGGCTATTCGAATAGTTTTTTTAACCTTGCAAGGGTGTAAACTACACACACATGACCATCAGTTACCGCCAGGTCTCGCCACCGTTCAAGAGGTGACAGCGAGGATGTTCACCACGACACTTCGCTCACAACCGGTCTATTCCAGGAGTCGACTATCTGAGTTTGTCACCGCTCGAGAGTCCGGCCGGATCAACGAAACGGACCCAGACAATGTAGGCAACCGAGATGCCACCTCCGACAGATGGTTTCACTGTTTCACAGATCCACCCACATATCTAGGATGATGCAACATTTCCACTCACTCTTTTTCTATGCATATGTCAAATAGAAGGCCCGAACTAATGTGACTCCTGGACGTCAACACGGATCAATGTACTAGGCCGAGAGGGGTCAATGAGGCCAATGTGTGGTTGTACACTTTGTCTTGGATTAACATACAAGAACTCGGTGCTTAAGGCGGTGTTCAACGAGACAACCCACTATGTACTCCTACACAGCCTCTCATCGTTCACCTTGTATTAGGGTGGATTCACCAACACAGTTTCACTTTCATCAACACCATGCTCACTATCATCCTGACTCACATCAAAAGCAACCTCATTGTACCACTAAGCGTGCAATAAGCATTAACAGTTGCAGGGGCCACATGATATCAATCAACTCCTATGTCAGCTAGGATTGTGGTTTGCTTACTACTGTGACAAGATGATAGGTAATGCATCGGATATGGGTTCAACTATGCGGTAGAATCGGTACAAAGTGATCTCCTAAACATGCATAAGCGAGACTGAGAGGGAATTGGGATTTTATAGATATGATCAATGGGGTTTGCTTGCCTTGCTGACGATACACGGGGTTTATCGAATTTCTTCTCCTTCGGGGGTGATCATCGTCTCGGATCGTCTGTCACCGGAACAATCAATCAACAAAGGGGGCAACACAAATAAGGTACAATTCTCAAGCACATGTTTATGTTGTGACATGAGATATAGGTACTGGTTTGTGGCACATTCCATTTAATTGAAGTGTATTGCAAAGAATTTGCAAATTCAAACTCCAAATTCAATTTCAAATTAAGTCATATGCACATTTGCTACTGTTTCCCCATTTTAAAATGGTCAAACATTAAAAAAAATTGCATATTCTTAATCCTTGCATTTTTCTGTTAATTGTTCATATATTATATGTTTAATTTGGAGTTCATATGAATTTTCTATGAATTATTGAAGTTTGGCTATTTTTCTGGATTTTCTGTAATTCTTAAAATCATTTCTAAATTTTCTGGAATTGATTTATTGCATCAGCATGATGCAATCATGACATCAGCAGGGGGCTGACAGGTGGGGTCGGCTTGTCAGCCACAGTGGGGTTAATCCCTGTTTTAAGTTAATTAAGCAGAGGGATTAGGGGGACCTGGCCCCACTGTCAGTGGCTGGAGTTAGGTTTAGTGGGGGTTAGGTTAGCTCTAATGGTGGAGCTCGCCGGGGAGCTGCCGGAGCTTCACCGGAGTTGAGTTTTAGGGCACGGGGGGTTTAGCTGGGGGCACTGGGAGGGAGCTGGGGGCCTCGCGCGTCTAAGGATGCCATTGGGGGTCCAAGGGGAGGCGCTGGAGCACGGCTACAACGGCAATGGCGGCGGCCGGCGCACTGGACAGATGAAGACGGCGATTCGGGCACCGATTTGAGCGTAGGAGAGAGGGGAAATGGGTAGCAGCTCACTGGGAGTTCTCCGGTGGTCTTGGGGAAGGCGGAGGAGGCGAGGCGACGGAGAAATGCTCGTCGGGGCTTCACTGGTGGCCGGCGGAATCCGGTGGGGTTTGCGTCAGCTCCAGGGGCTCCGCGGCGCGATTAGCAGGGGGGATCGACGGAGACGGCGTAGCTTGGCCTCCTGGACATCACCGCGAAGAGGAAGGTGGCCGGTGGCCGCGTGGTTAGCTCAGGGCCGCTCCGGCGTGCTCTCTGCGGCGGCCAAAATCGCAAAGCAGAGAAGGGGGAATGGAGCTGGAGGAGGGGGGAAAGGAATGGGGGCGTCCAGGGCGTTGCGTGGCGTCCTGGGGGAGAAAGGGAGGGCCTGGAAGCTCCTCAGTGGCCTGCGTGGCGGTGAGCGAGCCACCGAGCTGCTTCGGGCGCCGGGGAGGAAGACGACACCGGGGGCGGTGGGCTGGGCTGGGAAAAGGTAAGTTGGGCCGGGGGGCCCGGTCGGGTGGGCTCCTTTTCCCTTTTTCTTTTTGCTCTGTGTTTTTGTTTCTGTTTTCCTTTTCTTTTATTTGTTTTGCCCCAAATAAAAATAGAAAGGCATATTATAAAATCATGAAAACTTTTATGTGGGCTTATAACATATATAGCTAGCCACTCACAAGTTTTGGAGATTTTTGAAATTCAAACAATTTGAATTTAAATTAAAATTGGAGTTTAATTTAATTTCCAAGCCCTATTTGGAATATTTGAAAAATCTTGGTGCATGGAGTGGGGCCCACATCACTTTATATGTGATCATGCATATTTATAAGACTTTTCAAAAATACCAGAGGAATTTTTGGAAGCAATTTTTGTCTGGCCATTTAATTAAATTTCTCAGGGCTTTTCTTTTCCCCAGTTTTGAATTTCATTTGAATTTTTCCATGATGCAAAGAGATCAAACAAACCCTAGCACTTACCCTAGTTGGGGTTCTGACAAAATATTTCATAGGGAAACCTAATTCCCAGTGGGAAAGAAGGGGTGGCCATTAAATAGGCTAGCTGGATTGGCAGAAGAAAAAAAATAACCCTGATTTGTACCCGCTCCTACATTACGCGTTTATGATCGCACGGGCTCCGTCCGACCTCCGATTCAGACGAATCATGAAGCCACGCGCTCAGATCGGCGAACCCGTCAGTCCTACCTCACTTTGATACCGTTCCGAGAACATTTTCCGACGCACAATAAAATAATCCATTTATTAAATAAATGGGGTTTTCGTTCCGATGGCGATAACTGGTCGTGTGCCGGAAGTTACGACGGTGCTCGAATAAACCCAGGTGTTGCAAAAGGTCGTGTGCCATTGTGGAAAAGGTCGGTCATGCATGCTGATATGTCCAAAAAGAATCACTATTTTATATCGTAATTTCATCCTATTCATTGATATATTCCACTTTAAAGTATTATTCTTATGTTGTTTTGGCTTGTTTTACACAGTTTACAACTTTCCGGTGCCGAAGCGGCAGAACCAGAATTCAGCGGTGAAAAGTGGAAACCAAGTTTCTTAATCAGATCAAGTCCAAATGCGATGAAAATTTACGGGGATCATTTTTATGGGAATTGACTGGGGATCACCGAAGATGGAGGTGAGGGGACCCACAAGGCAGCCAGAAGGGTGCGTGGCGCGGCCCCCCTCCTGGTCGCGCCAGGCACCCTCCTGGATGCCTGGTGGCCTCCCTCGTTGCCCCCTCTCGCCTATAAGACCCCCCTGGGGTGAAAACCCTAAGTACAGAAGAGTTTCCGTGTTTCTCCGCCGCCATGGGGAGGAAACCTACAGAGGAGAAAAGCCATCTCCGACGGGCAGATTCCGCCGGGGAGATCACCTCCCGTAAGGGGAGATCGTCGTCTTCATCATCATCACCACGGGCGTCATCGAGATCATCATCAACATCATCCCCAACATCAGCACCATGTCCATCTCCATCCCATCTCATCTCACAATTTCAACTTGTGTTGTAATCCTTACTATCTATCCTCTCTACTCTGTTGGTGTTGATTACTACTTTGTGGTGAATGCTATTGAGTTTTGTTGGAGAAATATCATTGTGTCCAGATTATTTTCCACCCATCTATCACCTCTGATCATGATCTCTTTTATGTCTTGTGAGTAGTTACTTTAGTTCTTGAGAACATGGGAGAAGTCTAGTTATTAGTAGTCATATGATGTTGAACTATTATGTGTTGTTTGATACTTAAGTTGTGTTGTTATTTCTCTAGTGGTGTTATGTGAGTCGAACAATTAACACTTCACCTTTCATGGGCCTAGAGGATTACATTGTGCACAAAGGATGCTTATGGTGAGTTGCCGGAGTGACAGAAACCTGAACCCCAGTTCGCACACGTTTGCACAAGGGAGTTATGGATCCTTGATCGTAATGCTGTGGTTAGGCTTATGCCTTAATTACTACCTTGTATTTGCGGATGCTTGAAAGGTGTGTAATCATAAGAGTACACTTATCTTAGTCTAGAAGGTGTACTAGCATTGATCCACCCACCAACACCTATCAACACAATACGTATTACTTGGCGGAGTATGGTGAAAGTAACTTGACTATCTCTCCCGTGTGTTCTCGAGAACGCTTTAGCTTTTATAACTTTAGTTCCTAGGTTTATCCTTGTGAAAGGATTGGGCCACTTGCTACTCCTCAGTTACCCTGTTTACTTTGCTTGTCTTTTACTTTTCTGTTGCATAAACCAAAACCCCCTAAATATTTACCTTTGAGTGTGTGCAGCCTTTCCTTATCTAGTGTCACTTATCAACACCTTTTGCTCCTCGTGGGATCGACATCCTTATTTATCGAAAAGATACAATTGATCCCCTAGACTTGTGGGTTATCAAGAATCGTTTATTGGCGCGATTAAAGGGGGAGGCAACCCAACTAAACCTATTAACTTCTCCGCCATCAACGAGCTTTTATGGCGCCGTTGCTGGGGAGTGTAGCGCTATTGGTAAGTGAAGCCGGTAGGGAAATCTTTATTTTCTGTTATTACTTTCAGTCCTTATGGACTCTGCTACTGTTGGTTCGTTGCTGGCGAGGAGCCACCCCACTACTGTGGTGGTCACTCCTACCCCTACTGAAATTGTGCCCTATAAAATACCACCTGGTATTATTGATCACGTCTTTTCTAATCGTTATACAGGAGAAGGACATCCGGGAGAACACCTGCTATATTTATCACAATTATGTTCTTTATTTAAGCTTGCAGGTGTAACGATGGAGTTTGTCATGAAGAAACTATTCTCCATATCACTCAAAGATAAAGCTTCAGATTGGTATAAGTTACTCGATAACTCTGATCTGCTTGAATGGCCAGAGCTTATGTCTCTCTTTTATGCAAAGTTTTATCCTCTTCGTGAAATTCACCAAGACAGAAACTACATCTACAACTTTTGGTCTCGCGACAGAGAGAAAATCGCTCAAGCTTGGGGGAGACTAAAGTCCCTGATGCTCAAATGCCCAAACCATGAGCTCCCCAAGGAAATTATACTTACAAATTTTTATGCCAGGCTTTCTCGTCAGGACAGGGAGATGTTGGATGCCTCCTCTAGCGGGATATTCCAGACCAGAAGTATAGAAGAAAAATGGGATCTTATAGAAAGGATCCAGAAGAACACTGAAGACTGGGAAATTGATAAAGGTATTGAACCCGCTATAAACTATGAGTATGATTACATTGAGAGTTATGTGAAGACTGATTATTTTCATACCTTGTGCTCTAAAATTGGTCTTGATTCCCAGCTAATGGTTGACTTTTGCAAGGGCTTTGCTTCTCATATTGATTCTTCTAAGAAGAAGAAGAGTCAACATTATAAACCTTTCAAGGAGTCACCTATTGAGATTAATGTTACTGATCCTGTTTTACCTGCATTTGTGTATGAACAGCCTCCTTATCCCTCAAGGATAAAGGAGCACTCTTTGTTACAGGTATTCTAAAGAAAAACGGAAGGATCACTGACGAACCTGAGGACAAGATCAAGTTCAAGCCTCAAGTTGCAATGGTCAAGGATCTGGTAACCAGTAATGTTGAAGAATCCACTATTAGTTTTTGAGTTGTTTCCACTAACATTGTCACATCCAAGAACAAAGGCCCAATTTCAGGTACACTAATTGTATCTGTCAAAATAGGAGATCATAATTACTATGGGCTATGTGATTTGGGATCTAGCGTCAACGCTATTCCCTTCACAATTTATCAAGAGATCATGCACGAGATTCAGCCTTGTGAGATCGAGGACATTGATGTCACGATTTATCTTGCAAATAGACAAAAAATCTCCCCAGTTGGGATTGTGAGAGATGTTGAAGTACTCTGCAGGAAGGTAAAATATCCAACTGACTTTCTTGTACTTGGGATGAACTAGAAGACATATTTTTAAGACAAACTCCTATCCTGAAGCACAACCTCCCGGTTGAACCTTTAGGAATCCTCTCACAACCAAAAGAAGACCCGGTGTTTTATTTAAAACCACTACTCGATACGCTCAAGTATGCTTATTTAGATGAAAAGAAAGTATATCCTGTTATTATCAATTCTAACCTTTCAGGGTATGAAGAAGAGAGTTTATTGGAGACACTCCGCAGACACCGAGGTGCTATTGGCTATACTCTTGATGATCTCAAGGGTATTAGTCCATCCATTTGCCAACATACTATCAATCTCGAGCCCGATGCTAAACCAGTTGTTGATCATCACTGACGGTTGAACCCAAAGATGAAGGACGTGGTTAGGACGGAGGTTCTCAAACTTCTAGCCGCAGGTATCATCTATCTTATAGATGATAGTAAGTGGGTAAGTCCTGTTCATTCTGTTCCTAAGAAAGGAGGTATAACTGTTATTCCTAATGATAAAAATGAACTAATACCTCAAAGGACTATTATTGGATATACAATGTGTATTGATTTCATGAAGTTGAACAAGGCCACCAGGAAGGACCACTATCCTCTGCCCTTTATCGATCAGATGCTCGAGCGGCTGTCTAAAAACACCCACTTCTGCTATCTTGATGGGTATTCTGGCTTCTGCCAGATTCATGTTAACACCGCGGATCAAGAGAAGACCACCTTTACGTGTCCTTACGGTACTTATGCTTATAGGCGTATGCCTTTTGGTTTATGTAATGCACCTACTACTTTTCAGAGGTGTACGTCTGCAATATTTCATTGTTTATGTGAGGAGATTGTACAAGTTTTGCAGAGATGTGAAGAAACGAATTTGGTGCTCAATTGGGAGAAGTGCCATTTCAAGGTTAACGAAGGGATAGTTCTTGGACACAAGATTTAAGAAAGGGGAATTGAAGTGGACAAGGCAAAGATTGAAGCTATTGAAAGGATGCCCTATCCAAGGGACATCAAAGGTATTCGTAGTTTTCTAGGTCATGTTGGTTTCTATAGAAGATTTATCAAGGACTTTTCTAAGACCTCGAGACCCCTTACCAATCTTCTCCAGAAGGATTCTCCTTTAGTATTTGATGAAGATTGTAAGGAAACTTTTGAAGTTCTTAAGAAAGCCTTGATAACCGCTCCTATAGTACAACCACCTGACTGGAATTTTCCCTTTGAAATTATTTGTGATGCTAGTGATTTTGATGTTGGAGATGTTTTAGGACAAAGGGTTGACAAGAAGCTGAATGTCATCCACTATACCAGCAAGACACTTGATAGTGCTCAAAAGAATTATGCTACTACCGAGAAGGAATTCTTGGCAGTGGTGTTTGCTTGTGATAAGTTTAGACCGTATATTGTTGATTCTAAAGTTATTATTCATACTGACCATGCTGCCATTAAGTATCTTATGCAGAAAAAGGACGCCAAACCAAGACTCATTGAAGGCGCCCTATGGACGACATCATGCCGGTGAAAGGACTGATGGCGCGAAAGGATGCCAAACCAAGACTTATCGAAGGCGCCTTATAGACGACACCATGCTGCCATTAAGTATCTTATGCAGAAAAAGGACGCCAAACCAAGACTATTTGAAGGCGCCCTATGGACGACATCATGCCGGTGAAAGGACTGATGGCGCGAGGGTTGACGGGTGTAGTCTTCTCGCCCTTCGTTGGTGAGCCCAAGTGGAAGGCGTGATGCAGCACAGCAGCAAATTTCCCTCGGTGAAGATAACAAGGTTTCTCTCCAGTAGGACTCCAGAGATGATAAGTAGGTGTCAGCGGCGCAACTGACGCGGACCTGCACACAGACACAGATAACTTTGTGCCCAACGAAGTTCAGAGAGGTTGTCAATATCTCCGGTCTTGTTGTTTAGAAAGGATCAAATGCAAGGGATAATAATAGCAACTTGAAAGTAAATGTAGAAAAGTAAATATAGCGTGGAAACAATGATAAGGATATTGACCGGGATACGTGATGTTCGCTAGTGATGTCTCTCTCCCAAAAGACGATAAGATTGCTATGCGAGGTAAACAAATTACAGAAAGGCAATTGACAAGATTATGAACGCACCGCAATGCTAACTATGCTACAAAAGAAAGGAAGAGGTTCAAAAGCACAGGCAATACGCCAAGGTAAGTAGACCGAAATCCATCTGCATCTACTACTAATCATCCACCTTGAGATATCTATCCAGAACATCTCGCTGGTATTAAGTTGCGAGCCCCACCCAAAGTGTAAACCCAAAGCAACAGACAACTGCATTAAAAAGAACTCTGCGTAAAGTAAACAATCCTTGTAATCGCGGTTACAAGCACCGTTGTTTTGCCCCTTGTGGCAACAACACATCCCCTAGACTCATGTTTCTGTCACTCAAGCGTGTCATCGGGGGGCATGAACCCATAATCTAGCACAACGCTCCCTCTTGGAGTCACTACCTACTACTTGGACAAAGCAAGAAACAGCAACGGGGAACATGCAAGAATTACTTAGGAACAAAAATATAAGAGATAAAAACCAAATATATTACTCAATCACGATCTGAACATAATCTCATAATCCATCAGATCCTATCAAACTCAACATAGCAAAAGCATAAATATTACAAAGGTGCCTCGATCATGTTGGGAAGCTCACGAGGTCTAAACAATGAAGATCAAAGAGGGGAGTAGAACATCACATAGCTACTGATCACGGACCCATGGTCCAAGGAAAACTACTCACGGGACATCCGGGGAGCATCCATGGTGGAGAGGAGACTCCCGGAGGTCAATCATCCCTCCGGCAGGGTGCCGGGAATCGGTCTTCTGGTGCTCCCGATCTTAGAAAGCGCGGCGGCGGCGGAACAGAGGCGAGTTCGCGGAATAGGGTTCTTCTTCTGGGGTTTTCCCGTGACGGGGGATAAATAGGCGAAAGGGGGCAGCCAGAGGTGGGCCAGGGGCCCCAAGCGCCCCCCTGGCGCGGCCAGGGATGTGGCCGCGCCGGGTGGCCGCCTGGGCCCCCCCTGGCTCCCCTCTGGGCCCTCCCGGGCTCTTCTCGAAGCTTCCGTCACGCTGATTTTTTATCTGAATTTTCCCGAATTTTTCTTGCACTTTTTATATGGGGGAAAACTGAAATAGAAAAACAGCAAAAAACAGGAACTGGCACTGGGGTGCACTGAGTTAATAGGTTAGTCCAAATATGATCAAATGTGTATGAAGGTTTATCTAGATCATATCAATATCACACAAAACATGCATGGAGCAAGCAGAAATTATAGATACGTTTTGGACGTATCAACATCCCCAAGCTTAATTCCTTCTCGTCCTCGAGTAGGTAAATGATAACAACATAATTTCTGTGGTGACATGCTAGCAACCATATAAGAACTTTGAAAAGTAAAGCAATCAAGGTAAGAAATTCAATTCAAGTCATAACATGCAAGAGTCTATATTAGCATTGAAACAAGTAACAAAAGAACATTAGGTGCAAGAGCTCTCGCTGTCCGTGACTCGAATGTCTCCAAATGGTGTTTTCGGGCAAGAAGGGGGATTGGGAATACGAGAAAAAAGTATTTTTGTGTTGAGAACTCAATCTACTAAAGTTTCACACTTGGTCTTCTTTGGAATCTTATCTTGACTCGTCCCCAGACCACTAGCCAGGTACAAGTCAATTTGATCCACTCCTTTTGGATATTTCGAGCACTCATGCAATGGATGAGCGTAAGCACGAGAGTTGACACTTAGGATGGCAAAGAGAGAAATATGGTGGAGGAGGAAGACAAAAAGGATGAGAAAGGCTCACATCAATGAGGACAATCATAGGCAAGAGATGCCAAATGATAGATATGATGTGAGGAGTAGGGATTGCCATGCAACGGATGCACATACGAGCTAAGAAGCTCTCCAATGGAACTAGTGGGGGTGCATCTAACTTGCTCGCTCATCAAGACCTAGCGCTCTTTTGAGGAGGCTCATCCTTGGAATATGCAAGCCAATTTCTATTGTGTGAAGGTCCCCACATAGCTATATGCATAATGATCATCTCTATGGAGTACAAGGATATAAAGGGAGTACTAGTGTGGATCTCTCAAAAGGATAGTAGTGTTGCCCCTTTCTCTCTTTTTATTTCTTTTTCTGTTTTTCTATTTTTATTTTATTTTTTTGGTGGCCTGAATGGCTCTTTCTATTTAACTCTCATTTGTCCTCTTTGGGATCTTTTAATGTGTCCACTTTGGGATCTTTTCCTCACTTAAGGGCAACACTCTACTTTACAAGAAGGTAAAGGAGATCTTTCACACTTTACAAGGTACTCAAAACATAAAGAAGATGTAACTATCATGATGTATGCAATGTATGTCGCTGCCAGTGTAGCAGGAACATGTATGACATGAAGATCAAGTCATGAAGAGGTGGAAGTTGCATGGCAATGTAACTCGGAAAGGCTATGGAAATGCCTTGATAGGTAGGTATGGTGGCTGTTTTGAGGATAAATATAAGGAGGCTTATGATGACAGAGCGTATCATGCCAACTCTCGGAGTGAGAAGAAGGCAATGCACGGCATGGGAAAGGCTAGCAAAATATGGGAAGGTGGAAGTGTCAACTCTCAATACTTATATTAGTCCGAAGAACTCATGCACTTATTATCGGTATCTCTCAATCTAATAAGGAGGTTCACAAAGAGACAAGTACCCCGAGGAGGAGTGTATGGGGGTTTGGTTATCCTTGCGCATCCTCGACTCTTGGTACGTGAGTGTACTCTAATATTCGACTCCTCAGAAGAGTAGTGATCCATCTAGTAGCTAGAGTTCTCAACTAGTTTTGTTGGTTTTGAAAATAAACACGGATTGCCCAAAATACGACACCTATCACTAATAGGCAAGAGCTCTTTACACCAAAAGTTCAAACATTAATCACATCAATACCTCAAAACTATTGCAAGCTACTACTAAAATTAAATAGCAACCTCAATTACCTACTTTCAAGACAAGACACAACTCAGTGCAACAACCAACTCTCTTAACAAGATATACATGAAAACTATAGAGAGTTCCAGCAACAAACTAAAAAAAAAGCCAAGGCTCTTGCTAAAGACAAACTAAAACTAAGACTAAACATGGAAGTAGCTATGAAAAGATAAAGAACACACAACAGCAGAAAGATAGGCATGAAAAACCCAATGATGTGTTCTAGATTTTGAAAGTGGAGCGTTTTTCTCTCCCACACAAAGTAAGACAGGAGCTGACTTTTTATGAACAGCAAGCAAAGCTAAAGAAACTAAAAATAAAACCTAAGAGCGAGACGCTCCAAGCATAGCACATAACGCATGAAGTGATAAAAATATAGTGAGACGAAGGACGAACTGATGATTGTTGATGGAGAAGGGGATGCACGGGGGCATCCCCAAGCTTAGACGCTTGAGTCTCCTTGAATATTTATTGGGGATGCATGGGGGCATCCCCAAGCTTGAGCGCTTGACACTCCTGGATCTTCTTTCATCATCTTCCATCGCACACTTGAAAACTCCCTTCATACATAACTCATCATAAGCTGATTAGAGAGGTTAGTACCCTTAATAAATAATTTTTTTCCACTGGATATAAAGATAATCTTGAAGAGCTACTGTTTCTCAAGAGTGCCAAAAAGTTTTTTCAAAGAAAAAGCAAGCTTAAGGTTTGCAAAAGTTAGGAGAGACAAAACGTGGCAGAATCTGTGAAAAACAGAACAACAGATAGTAAAAAAACATTTAGGGGCACTTCTGCAACTCAAATAAAAAAACTCAGAACATACGGAAGTTTCGTAATTGTATAGAGCATACTGTGAAAAAATTTCAGCTCAAAAATATTAACTGGTATTTTTCTGGAATTTTTCTGGTCACGAGGACAGAATCTGTTTTCTGGACAGCATGTCACAACTTTTACTTCCCTTGCCGTAAGAGGCTATAACTTGGCACAAAGCTGAAAAATAAAGATACAATGATGTTGCTACTGAAGTAACAATCATCAAGACACAACAAAAGCAAAAAGAAAAACCTAAATTCGTTGCGGGCTGCCTCCCGAAAGCGCTTCTTTAAAGCCATTAGCTAGGTATAATGCAAAAGAAGAATCAAGTTTTATCAAGAGAAAGAGAATAACTAGCTCGAGTAACGGACTCAAAAGGTAACTTGATTTTCTTTCTAGGGAAGTGTTCCATCCCCTTTTTAAATGGGAATTGGAATTTTATATTCCCCTCTTTGATGTCAATAACCGCACCAACAGTGCGAAGAAAAGGACGTCCCAAAATAATTGGACATAAAGGTTCACACTCTATATCCATAACAATAAAATCAACGGGAACATAGTTGTCATTGACAATGATAAGAACATCGATATTCCCTAAAGGTTTCTTTACGGAAGAATCAACAAGACGAACACCAAAAGAACAAGGCTCAAAAGGTTTCAATTCAAACATATCAAATATTCTTTTGGGCATAACAGAGGTACTAGCTCCAACATCACATAAAGCATAGCAAGAGAAGTTATTTAATTTAATTTTGATCATAGGATCCCAACCATCCTCTAGCTTCCTAGGTATGGAGGCTTCTACTCTAAGCTTCTCCTCCCTAGCTTTGATGAGAGCATTTGTGATATGCTCTGTGAAGGCAAGATTAAGTGTGCTAGTGTGGGGGTCTCTAGACATTTTGTGTAGTAAACTGATAACTTCTGAGAGGGTACAACTATCAAAATAAATATCACTACTATCAAAGGTGGTAGTAGTGTCATCTAGGCTCACTTGTTTGAAACCCTCTATGTTCATAGGAGTTTCTTCATCTATGTTGAGGTATTAGCATCACCATTAATAGGTCCAACGGGACTAGGAGTGCATTGGGTGCTAATAGTTTGGGTGTCCTCAACAATTTGGATAGTGGCAACTGTGTGGTGTGTAGGAAGGCTCTTAATTCTATCCTCTTCCTCTTTTTCTCTAGCCCATCTTTCTTTAAGTTTAGCCATCATTCTAATGTTTTCATTAATTTGTAACTGGATAGCATTAATAGGAGTGGCCTTATTCTCCTCAAGGGGGGAGGTTCTAATTTTGAGCATCTCAATATCAAGGGCTAAGCTTTCTACCTTCAAAGAGAGATTATCTATTTTAGATAATTTCTCTTCTACATTTTTGTTGAAGGCTTTTTGGGTAGTGATAAAGTCTCTAAGCATGCTTTCTAATTCAGAAGAGGGGTTCTTGTTGCTAGGGTAGGTGTTGTTGTTCCCATAGTTGGATGGAAACGGTCTAGGATTGCTAGAAAAATTTCCCCTATAAGCATTGTTGTTGAAGTTTTTTCTAGCAATAAAGTTCACATCTACTTGTTCTTGAGCAACCAAAGAAATTAAAGGAACATCATGATGATCAATAGAGGGTTGCTTGGTAAGTAGAGACATAATTAAGTCAACTTTTTCATTGAGGGAGGTAATTTCCTCGACAAAATTTACCTTCCTACCTGTTGGAGCGCGTTCGGTGTGCCATTGGGAATAATTGGTCATCATTTCATCGAGAAGCTTTGTGGCAGCACCAAGTGTAGTTGACATAAAGGTTCCTCCCGCGGCCGAATCTAACAGGTTCCGCGAGGTAAAGTTCAAGCCTGCATAAAAAGTCTGGATAACCATCCAGGTAGTCAAACCATGTGTAGGGCATTTCTTAACAAGAGATTTCATTCGTTCCCAAGCTTGGGCAACCTGTTCATTATCCAATTGCTTAAAATTCATAATATTACTCCTAGATTGGATAATCTTAGCAGGAGGGTAGTACTTCCCTATAAAAGAATCTTTGCACTTATCCCAAGAATCTATGCTATTTCTAGGCAAAGATTGAAACCAGATTTTAGCATCTCCCCTTAAATAGAAGGGAAAGAGCTTGAGCTTAACAACTTCACCTTCTACTTCCTTACACTTTTGCATATCATATAATTCAACAAAATTATTCAAGTGTAAAGCAGCATCATCTCCAGCACCAGAGAATTGATCTCTCATAACAAGGTTTAACAAAGCAGGTTTAATTTCATAAGAATTAGCTGAAGTGGCAGGTGTAACAATGGGAGTGCAGATAAAGTCTTGGTTGTTGTGACTAGTGAAGTCACACAACTTGGTGTTTTCAGTGGAACCCATAGTAGCAGCAAGTGTGGCAGATTTTTTTGTAATTTTTGATAAAAGACACAAAGATAAAAACTGAAAGATAAACTAACAAGACTAAAAAACAAAGGTAATGGGTAGTGTGCAACTCCCCTATCTTAGCACTTGGAGTCCACGGCAACGGCGCCAGAAATTTGCTTGATGGCGCGAGGGTTGACGGGTGTAGTCTTCTCGCCCTTCGTTGGTGAGCCCCAAGTGGAAGGCGTGATGCAGCACAAAAACAAATTTCCCTCGGTGAAGATACCAAGGTTTGTCTCCAGTAGGAATCCATAGATGATAAGTAGGTGTCAGCGGCCCAACTGACACGGACCTGCACACAGACACAGATAACTTTGTTCCCAACGAAGTTCAGAGAGGTTGTCAATCTCTTCGGTCTTGTTGTTTACAAAGGATAAAACGCAAGGGATAATAATAGCAACTTGAAAGTAAATGCAGAAAAGTAAATATAGCTTGGAAACAATGATAAGGATATGGACCGGGATACATGATGTTCGCTAGTGATGTCTCTCTCCCAAAAGACGAGAAAATTGCTATCCGAGGTAAACAAATTAAAGAAAGGCAATTGACAGGATTATGAACACACCGCAATGCTAACTATGCTACAAAAGAAAGGAAGAGGTTCAAAATCACAGGCAGTACGCCAAGGTAAGTAGACCGAAATCCATCTGCATCTACTACTAATCATCCACCTTGAGATATCTATCCAGAACATCTCGCTGGTATTAAGTTGCGAGCCCCACCCAAAGTGTAAACCCAAAGCAACAGACAACTGCATTAAAAAGAACTCTACGTAAAGTAAACAATCCTTGTAACCGCGGTTACAAGCACCTTTGTTTTCCCCCTTGTGGCACCAACACATCCCCTAGACTCATGTTTCTGTCACTCAAGCGTGTCATCCGGGGGCATGAACCCATAATCTAGCACAACGCTCCCTCTTGGAGTCACTACCTACTACTTGGCCAAAGCAATAAACAGCAATGGGGAACATGCAAGAATTACTTAGGAACAAAAATATAAGAGATAAAAACCAAATATATTACTCAATCACGATCTGAACATAATCTCATAATCCATCAGATCCTATCAAACTGAACATAGCAAAAGCAGAAATATTACAAAGGTGCCTCGATCATGTTGGGCATCTCACGAGGTCTAAACAATGAAGATCAAAGAGGGGAGGAGAACATCACATAGCTACTGATCACGGACCCATGGTCCAAGGAAAACTACTCACGGGACATCCGGGGAGCATCCATGGTGGAGAGGAGACTCCCGGAGGTCAATCCTCCCTCCGGAAGGGTGCCGGGAAGAGGTCTTCTGGTGGTCCCAATCTTCGGAAGCGCGGCGGCGACGGAACAGAGGCGAGTTCGTGGAATAGGGTTCTTCTTCTGGGGTTTTCCCGTGACGGGGGATAAATAGGCGAAAGGGGGCAGCCAGAGGTGGGCCAGGGGCCCCAGGCGCCCCCCTGGCGCGGCCAGGGGTGGGGCCGCGCCGGGTGGACGCCTAGGCCCCCTGGCTCCCCACTGGCCCCTCCCCGGCTCTTCTCGAAGCTTCCGTCACGCTGATTTTTTATCTGAATTTTCCCGAATTTTTCTGGCACTTTTTGTATGGGGGAAA
Source organism: Bromus sterilis (assembly GCA_950022295.1). Taxonomy (NCBI): domain Eukaryota; kingdom Viridiplantae; phylum Streptophyta; class Magnoliopsida; order Poales; family Poaceae; genus Bromus; species Bromus sterilis. The sequence goes on along the minus strand of OX465595.1, from coordinate 278,696,086 downwards.
ACTGAAATAGAAAAACAGCAGAAAACAGGAACTGGCACTGGGGTGCACTGAGTTAATAGGTTAGTCCAAATATGATCAAAAGTGTATGAAACTGTATCTAGATCATAGCAATATCACACAAAACATGCATGGAGCAAGCAGAAATTATAGATACGTTTTAGACGTATCAAGGACCGCACATAAAGTTTCACAATCAAGTTTTTATTTGCCTACTCTTTTTAAGGACGCCCGAAGGTACGTTCTATCTTGTGATAAGTGTTAGAGAGTTGGTAACATTAGCAGGAGAAATGAGATGCCTATGAATCACTCACTAGTGATCGAACTTTTTGATAGATGGGGTTTTGATTTTATGGGTCCTTTTCCTCCTTCACACAAGTACACACATATCTTAGTTGCTGTTGATTATGTAACCAAGTGGGTTGAAGCAATCCCCACCGAGAGTGCTGATCACAAGACATCTTTGAAAATGCTCAAGGATGTAATTTTTCCTAGGTTTGGAGTACCAAGGTACCTCATGACAGATGGAGGGTCACACTTCACGCATGGAGCTTTTAGGAAAGCTCTAGCCAAGTACGATGTCAATCATAGGATTGCATCACCGTACCACCCACAAACTAGTGGGAAAGTTGAGCTCACCTATATGGAGATCAAGTTGATCTTACAGAAGACAGTAAACAGTTCTAGAAAGGACTGGTCAAAGAAGTTAGGAGATGCTTTGTGGGCGTATAGAACTGCTTACAGAAACCCCATGGGCATGTTGCCGTATAAAATGGTCTATGGCAAGGCTTGCCATTTACCATTAGAGTTAGAGCACAAGGCTTTCCGGGCTGTCAAAGAGCTAAATGCTGACCCAAAGTTAGCTGGTGAAAATCGTCTCATGAACTTGACTTCTCTAGATGAGTGGAGGAGTGAAGCTTACGATAGCGCTAAAATGTTCAAGGAAAAGGTAAAGAAGTGGCACGATAAAAGAATTCTGAAACGTGAATTTAATGTTGGTGATAAAGTTTTGTTTTTTAGATCTCATTTCAGGTTTTCTCCGGGTAAACTACTTTCCAGATGGGAAGGACCTTTTCTTATCGAGGAAGTATATCGGCCTGGTGCAATCAAGATCAACAATTTCGAAGGCACCAAACCTCAAGTTGTGAATGGACAAAGACTCAAACATTATATGACAGGTGATCCAATCAATGTGGATGTAAACATGATATATATAAGAACTCATGAAGAGCATGTTGCAGCCCAGTTTCAGACTCCGGCAGGAGCAGAATAAGAAAAGGTATGTATTACGGTAAGGAAACATCGCAAACGTCAATAAAAGTTTACTTTTCAATTTTTTTTGCAAAATTTGGAAAATTCCAAGCCCGAGTGGAGCCGGAGAGGAACTCCAAGGGGCCCAGGAGGCCTCCTGGCGCGCCCTCCCTCCTGGCCGCGCCATGCACTCTCCTGGGTGCCCTGAACTCCGACTCCGACTCCACCTAGGCTTGAAACCTTCCTTCTGTTGTGGAAATTTTTGCTATATATTTGACCGGATCGTCCCGGCACCGTATCTCTCGATTTCGCGTGTTTTCTTTCTCGGTCTGTTTCTGCCAGGAAAACTTTCAGCAGATCTAGGTGCCATGGCTTCCCCAATTTCCCCCAATGACAAGTTCGTCGTCAACGTCATCAACCCTTACCTCGCTGAGGTGAGGAAGCAACCCCAGGTCCTTCGTGTGGAGGACGGTGTTCTCCACAAGGAGGATCTGAAGGGACCTGTCAAGGAAGGAAGCGCCGAGGAGCGGCTGAAGGAGATGGAACATGAGGTCTTCAAGTTCAAGAAGATGGTGGAGGACGGTGTTGAATCTAACTTCGACATCATGCACGAGATCGAGGCTTCCCACAAGAAAGAGATGAAGGAGATGTGGTCAAGTTTGGCCGCACTAGAAGAAAAAGTTTATGAACTCCAAGCACAGATCTATGATCTACAGAACCAGAACTGTGAGTATGAACTAAAGTTTCTGTGCATGGGTTTAGGTGCTGAGTGCAGGATCTTGGAGACGGGAATGTCCTTCGAGACTGGAGAACAACTTCCATGGAAGCTCTTCCCCAAGGAGTACCTGACTGAGAAGAACAAGAATGAGTTATAAATCTCCTCGGGTAATGGCATCCCCTCAGCTTGTTCCAAGCTTGGGGGAGTGCCGGGTATCTTTATCTTTATCTTTGTCTTTAGGAGTCAAGTAGAGTCGTATCATTACTAGGGAAGTTACTTTATGAAATAGGTGTTTCTTTGAGGTCTATCACTCCTTTTGTGGAGAGCTTTGTATCCGTGAGTGTGAGGTCGTCTCTGAAGGAATATTAATGAGAAGTCTATTGGTTTCTTCGCTGCACTCGGTATTCTCTTAACGCAATCGACATTATGAGCTGATTCTTATGGGGAGTATTGACCTTATATCAGCTATGGCTTCAAAAAATTTATTTAAATCTTGGCAAGTATAGCTTTGGTCATAACAAAAAGCATGTTTTTCTCAAAGTAGCGACATAGCCAAAACCTTTGTGTTATTATGCTTGAAGTGTTATGTTGACAAGGAAGACAACTTGATGTTTCATGCTAGTTTTAATGTTTATGTTTTGTATTGCTTGCATCATAGATGTCATCAATTGTCTGGTCTCTCAAAGCCTTGCTATCCAAAACTCTATACTAAGCGGAATTCTTCTTGTACTTCCATACCCTGAAACCAACATCTTCCACTTGAATGCACCATACCTTCCTATTCGTGGTATTCCACTACCACTCCTAAAGTATATAATTTATGTGCTATCTCTAGATGTTGAAAATCTTCTGTTTTGTGCCACTGATTCAGCTCATGTGGAAGTGGTGGGTAACCCATGATCTTCTTAATTTGGACAAGTTTTATCTTGGGATTGCATGCCTAATCTTTAAACCCCTAATACGAGAAGGGACTGGCATGAGTGCCCAGCTCGTAAAAGATAAATACTAACACACAAGTTGCTTCGCCCATTTATGAGTGATAAACAAAGGAATTTAAGGGGATGTGATCGTCCCCACATGGGAGCCGTTCCTCGAAACTTGTCCAAATCATGAAGTGAGTGAGTTATCTATCAGCCGTCGTTGACGGATCATGCACCTCCCAAAAGTCTGTTTTTATTCTTTTTGATCTAGAGATGGCACATGAGTTTTCCCTGCTTACCCTTTTGCACGGGGTTTATCCTTTATTTTTTGATGAGCCGGTCCTTCCTACTTCGTTCCTTCTTGAGAGAGAACAGACATTTGATGTTAATAAAGATTATTGCGTACAAAGTTGCATTGAAATTGAGCATGTTTCATCTTTGTTGACATTATCTTTTAATAAGTGAGCTGTTTGCAAAAGCTTGCTTAGTAAACATCTTCCTTTGTGTTAACATGTGCACTTCTTGACTAATAACATGTTCTTTCCAAAGCTTCAACAGGTTCCTTTATAAGTGAAAGAGCAAAAGTAAAAGTTATTAGTTGTTCCTTAACCAAGTCTATGTTTGCCATGATTTGATTAGTTTTCCAGGTCCTACTTTGTTATAATTGTTTCTACTTTCCCATAAGGACCTTATGAGTTGAGGTTGCTATTGAGGATGCTTCAGTTTGGTGAGAAATCTTGATGCTTCTTGTCCGTATTCTTTTATCGACGTTTCACTCTCTAAACTTGTGGACAGGTTTACCGAGCTCAGTAATCGCTTCGGGACAAGCAAGGTCTAAGCTTGGGGGAGTTGATACGTCCAAAAAGCATCACTATTTTATATCATATTTTCATCCTATTCATTGATATATTCCACTTTAAAGTATTGTTCTTATGTTGTTTTGGCTTGTTTTACACAGTTTACAACTTTCCGGTGCCGAAGCAGCACAACCAGAATTCAGTGGTGAAATGTGGACACCAAGTTGCTAAATCAGATCAAGTCCAAATGCGATGAAAATTTACGGGGATCGTTTTTATGGGAATTGACTGGGGATCACCGAAGATGGAGGTGAGGGGACCCACCAGGCAGCCAGAAGGGAGCCTGGCGCGGCCCCCTCCTGGTCGCGCCAGGCACCCTCTTGGATGCCTGGTGTCCCCCCTCGGTGCCCCCCTCTCGCCTATAAGACCCCCCTGGGGTGAAAACCCTAAGTACAGAAGAGTTTCCGTGTTTCGCCGCCGCCACAGGGAGGAAACCTACAGAGGAGAAAAGCCATCTCCGGCGGGCAGATTCCGCCGGGGAGATCACCTCCCGGAAGGGGAGATCGTCGCCATCATCATCATCATCGTCACGGGCATCATCGAGATCATCATCAACATCATCCCCAACATCAGCACCATCTCGATCTCCATCCCATCTCATCTGACAATTGCAAATTGTGTTGTAATCTGTACTATCTATCCTCTGTACTCTGTTGGTGTTGATTACTACTTTGTGGTGAATGCTATTGAGTTTTGTTGGAGAAATATCATTGTGTCCAGATTGTTTGCCACTCATCTATCACCTCTGATCATGATCTCTTTTATGTCTTGTGAGTAGTTACTTTAGTTCTTGAGAACATGGGAGAAGTCTAGTTATTAGTAGTCATATGATGTTGAAGTATTATGTGTTGTTTGATACTTAAGTTGTGTTGTTATTTTTCTAGTGGTGTTATGTGAGTCGAACACTTAACACTTCACCTTGCATGGGCCTAGAGGAATAAATTGTGCACAAAGGATGCTTATGGTGTGTTTCCGGAGTGACAGAAACCTAAACCCCAGTTCGCACACTTTTGCACAAGGGAGTTATGGATCCTTGATCGTAATGCTGTGGTTAGGCTTATGCCTTAATTACTACCTTGTATATGCGGATGCTTGCAAGGTGTGTAATCATAAGAGTACACTTATCTTAGTCTAGAAGGTGTACTAGCATTGATCCACCCACCAACACTTATCAACACAATACATATTACTTGGCGGAGTATGGTGAAAGTAACTTGACTATCTCTCCCATGTGTTCTCAAAAACGCTTTAGCTTTTATAACTTTAGTTCCTAGGCTTATCCTTGTGAAAGGATTGGGCCACTTGCTACTCCTCAGTTACCCTGTTTACTTTGCTTGTTTTTTACTTTTCTGTTGCTTAAACCAAAAACCCCTAAATATTTACCTTTGAGTGTGTGCAGCCTTTCCTTATCCAGTGTCACTTATCAACACCTTCTGCTCCTCGTGGGATCGACATCCTTATTTATCGAAAAGCTAAAATTGATCCCCTAGACTTGTGGGTTATCAAGAATCGTTTACTGGCGCGGTTAACGGGGGAGGCAACACAACTAAACCTATTAACTTCTCCGCCATCAATGAGCTTTTCTGGCGCCGTTGCCAGGGAGTGTAGCGCTATTGGTAAGTGAAGTCGGTAAGGAAATCTTTATTTTCTGTTATTACTTTCAGTCCTTATGGACTCTGCTACTGTTGGTTCATTGCTGGTGAGGAGCCGCCCCACGACTGTGGTGGTCACTCCTACCTCTACTGAAATTGTGCCCTATAAAATACCACCTGTTATTATTGATCATGTCTTGTCTAATCATTATACAGGAGAAGGACATCCGGGAGAACACCTGCTATATTTATCACAATTATGTTCTTTATTTAAGCTTGCAGGTGTAACGATGGAGTTTTTCATGAAGAAACTATTCTCCATATCACTCAAAGATAAAGCTTCAGATTGGTATAAGTTACTTGATAACTCTGATCTGCTTGATGGGGACTCTTCTCTACAAGAGTCGGCCAGACAGGGGACTCTCCTCTACAGGAGTCGTCCAGACAGAGGACTCTCCTCCACAGGAGTCAGTCGGACAAAGGAATCAATATGGAGTCCACCTAACTTGGAAGATACGAAAAGCTACAAGACTTAGAGTAGGACTCGGATTGATATCCGACTTGTAATACAAGATGAGACTAGTTTGTATCAGAATAGGACTCTACATGTAAGCCTTCCCCTTCCACCTATATAAGGAGGGGTAGGGCGCCCATAGAGGCTAAGTTCCACCAGAGTAGGCTTCCGCCAAAGTAGACTCTTGATATGAGAGTAGGCTTCCGCCAAAGTAGACTCTCGATATTTGAGTAGGCTTCTGCCAAAGTAGACTCTCGATATGAGAGTAGGCTTCTGCCAAAGTAGGCTCTCGATATGAGAGTAGGCTTTCACCACCAGAGTAGGCTTTCGCCACCAGAGTAGGATTTCGCCACCAGAGTAGGCTTTCGCCATGAGAATGGGCTTTCGCCACCAGAGTAGGCTTTCTCCACCAGAGTAGGCTTTCGCCATGAAAGTAGGCTTTTCGCCTGAATACAACTGTAAGAGAGTCGGCGACATGCCGGCGACTCCCCGTGAGAAAAGGAATAAGACCTGGCCACAAACAGCATGTAGGGTCTTTACCAGACGATGTTTCCCGGGGCCCCAAGCTGTATAAAATCGCGTTTCTCTTTCTCTGTGATGTTTCTTCTTCCTCGTACACTCGTAGCAAAGGCCCCATAATCAAGTCCGACTCTACGGACATCTGCCGTGACTTAAGCACGACAGTTGGCGCCCACCGTGGGGCCTATGCACAAGGGTGTTGTCATCTTGGAAGAAATCCTCACAGGGATCGAGAAACTCATGATAGTCCGGACGAAGAAGAACCGGCACGAAATAATCTAAATCAACAAATCGATGGTCCGCCGACTCTGGCAGGACTCAATCCGACTTGAGTGCATTTCAAACTCGGTTTCTTCAAGATCTGCATCAAGATCTACATCAAGCACATGGAGAAAACAAGAAAAAAAAATCCAAGCATGCGACTTGAAACTCGACTTCAACATTGACCCTCACGCACAACCTGCAGGATAAGAACGTCTGTGTTGAAGAGTCAACAAAATTCCGACTCTCCGAAGAGAAGAGTCAAAAAAATTCCGACTCTATGAAGAGAAGAGTCAACAAAATTCCGACTCTCCGAAGAGAAGATTCAACAAAATTCCGACTCTCCGAAGAGAAGAGTCAACAAAATTCCTAGTCTCCGAAGAGAAGAGTCTAAAAAATTCCGACTCTCCGAAGAGAAGAGTCAACAAAATTCCGACTCTCCGAAGAGAAGAGTCTACAAAATTCCGACTCTCCGAAGAGAAGAGTCTATAAAATTCCGACTCACCAAAGAGATGAGTCTACGGAAAAATTCTGACTCACCAAATTAGATGAGTCCATGTCCGACTTCCGCACTACAACGCGTTTTCTGATCCACACGAGATCGCGAATTCCAACTCGCGAATTCGGCTCAACTTAAAGACCGGTCCGCACTTCGGACATTGGCAACTACCCTTTGAGGAAGTCATCAGACACATATGCGTCAGCTTACAACCGCTTAGCTCTCGCTATTGCCGGCTTGACATATTGGCCGAACAATCAACCGATGACTCCTACGAAGTTCAGCCACAACCTCACCACGGTTGCCTTCCATGGTTTTCTGGGTTTTATCTGCATCATTAGATCAATGCTTGTTATTTATCAAGCCAGATACATGTAGTCCCCAGCCGACTCCACGAGTCGACTCAAGGCTCGGGGGCTACACCTCCTATAGGATCCATCGTAGATTGAGATATATTATGTTTCAACGATGGATCATAATGGACCATCACAAATTTTGGTCCATAGATTTCGATGGTAAAATCCCGGCTCAGATTCCGGTTCATTGGAAAAATTCCGGCTCTTTCATTGAGTTTCGGATCATCGGAAATTATGGCTTCTTTACCGATCCAGAATCATTACAAATTAACGCCTTCACAAGAAATCTCGGTAAGACTCGGCACTTCTGGAACCTAGAATTTGTCACCTTATGCATCACATCATTATGCGTTGAACCTTTTCATATCATGATGCATTACATCTTATGCATCCATAAGTCGATCTTCATCGCACCAGGATCTCCCCACACAACCAAAAAGCTGACTTTGGTCGCAACAAACCCCTTCAAAATCAAAACATCGTATGCATTACATACATTTACTTATTGTTCTTTGCATGATACATATCATACTTTGCATTATTATTATCTCATAAACTTTGGGGCTTGATCAACTCTCAAATGTAATCTGGGCACATATGTGTTTATTCCAGGGAAAGTTCAGGGGACTTGATGACACTCATCAACCATTAACTGAGAAAACCCGGCACATATGTGTAATTACGTGTATATAGCTTATTTCAGGGAAATCTTGGGGGTCGACTATACTCATCGAGTCTTAACTAAGAAAACTCGACATATACATGTGGCACTCCACGCCTTATAACTGGCTGTATGTTTGATGCTCATACGATCTAAATACGCGAAACCCGGCTAAACATTCTCAAGAAGAAGTTTTAAAGCAAACGGAAAAACGCTGATCAATGTGAGACGACATACATAGGAGTTACGACTGATGGATAACCCAACATTTTTCTCAAAAAAGAGAAGATGAGGAAAAGATTAATCCAGAGCCGACTTCTATATGAGCAACCCATAAAATCACCTTTTTTCATAAATCATTATAAGCATGTTTTTCTTTATACACAAAAGTTAAAGTCTCTATGTGACTCGGCAATGTGTCAACACGCACATGCCGACTAATGGGGAATACAACTTGAAAAATTCCTGTGCGAATCGGCAATGTGCCAACACGCACATGCCGACTCATGGGGACTATACCTTATGCATTGCATCTTCTGCATTCTTAAGTCGACTTCGGTCGCAATGGCTATCGCCATATATATAATTCGACCTCGGTCGCAACGGCTCTCGCCATATATAAAGTCGACCCCAGTCGCAACGGCTATCACCATATATAAAGTCGACCTCGGTGAAAGTCGACCTCGGTCGCAACGGCTATCGCCATATATAAAGTCGACTGCGGTCGCAACGGCTATCGCCATATATACAGTCGACTTCGGTCGCAACGGCTCTCGCCATATATAAAGTCAACCTCGGTCGCAACGGCTATCGCCATATATAAAGTCGACCTCGGTCGAACGGCTATCGCCATATATAAAGTCGACTTCGGTCGCAACGACTATCGCTATATATAAAGTCGACTTCGGTCGCAATGGCTCTCGCCATATATAAAGTCGACCTCGGTCGCTACGGCTATCGCCATATATAAAGTCGACTTCGGTCGCAACGGCTATCGCCATATATAAAGTCGACCTCGGTCGCAATGGCTCTCGCCATATAGAAAGTCGACCTCGGTCGCAACGGCTCTCGCCATATATAAAGTCGACCTCGGTCGCACTGGCTCTCTCCATATATATGTCGACATTCGTCGCACTGGCTCTCGCCATATAAAATATATAAGTCGACTTTCATCGCACCGGCTCTCACCATATTCATATGCTCATGCCGACTTAAGAGTTGGTACACATTATTCCGGGTTGCTGAAACAAACATATTCCAGCACTCGAAGGGCCACTCTATTTAGAAGCTGGGAACATAACCCATCATATTATATCTATCGATTTCAGCAAATTCGCATTCATCGTTTTTTATGAGCAAGAAAATATTTGCCGGCTTCAACAAACATTGCCGGTATAATACTTGCCGACTTCAGAGAACAAGAAAGAAATTGTAAGTCCCAGGTTGCTGCAGGCAAGACAACCCGGCACTTGGGGGCTACACTATTTCGAAGAAAAATTCACAAGTACAAATCCCAGGTTGCTGCAGGCAAGACAACCCGGCACTTGGGGGCTACGCCAGCAAGGCTATTTTATATACAAAACTCCAAGTCATCATGAGATGATAAACTCGGAGCTTGGGGGCTACAGGTGATATGTATGGACATAAAATTTCCCGTAAAAAATTTCCCGAGTTCTTTTTTACAAGACACGGAAGAGCAAAAAACAACATTGAACCCAAACATGGAAGAGTTCAAAATTGAATCATATCGGGTTCATTGACATGAATCAGTGGAGCAATCCTTCTTAATGGTTTGGCCTCCAGACCCGGTCTTTATCCTAACTATTCATTATACTGGAAGTTTACCATGGACGTGAACCCAGCGTTCTCTTCTATGATAATCTCATTGCCATGAAAAGGCAGAGGAAAAATGAAGCCGACGCCAAGATTTCGTCCAAGCTAAACTTGGAGGCTACTGTCGGGGGGATTACTCATAGCTAAGACCCGGCCAGAAGATAGCACCCAAAAGGAAGACTCAGTCAGAAGACATGTCCTGAAGACTAGAGTCGGCTGACATGAGTCACCTCCATAAGTCGGCTAACATGAGTCACCTCCATAAGTCGGCTAACATGAGTCACCTCCATGAGTTGGCTGACATGAGTCACCTCCATGAGTCGGCCTGATGGGGACTCTCCTCTACAAGAGTCGGCCAGACAGGGGACTCTCCTCTACAGGAGTCGGCCAGACAGGGGACTCTCCTCTACAGGAGTCGGCCAGACAGGGGACTCTCCTCTACAGGAGTCGTCCAGACAGGGGACTCTCCTCCACAGGAGTCAGCCGGACAAAGGAATCAATATGGAGTTCACCTAACTTGGAAGATATGAAAAGCTATAAGACTTAGAGTAGGACTCGGATTGATATCCGACTTGTAATACAAGATGAGACTAGTTTGTATCAGAATAGGATTCTACATGTAAGCCTCCCCCTTCCACCTATATAAGGAGGGGTAGGGCGCCCATAGAGGCTAAGTTCCGCCAGAGTAGGCTTCCGCCAAAGTAGACTCTCGATATGAGAGTAGGCTTCCGCCAACGTAGACTCTCGATATGAGAGTAGGCTTCCGCCAAAGTAGACTCTCGATATGAGAGTAGGCTTCGTCCAAAGTAGGCTCTCGATATGAGAGTAGGCTTTCGCCACCAGAGTAGGCTTTCGCCACCATAGTAGGATTTCGCCACCAGAGTAGGCTTTCGCCACCAGAGTATTCTTTCACCATGAAAGTAGGCTTTCGCCTGAATACAACTGTAAGAGAGTCGGCGTCATGTCGGCGACTCCCCGTGAGCAAAGGAATAAGACCTGGCCACAAACAGCATGTAGGGTCTTTACCGGATGATGTTTCCCGGGGCCCGAAGATGTATAAAATCGCGTTTCTCTTTCTCTGTGATGTTTCTTCTTCCTCGTACACTCGTAGCAAAGGCCCATTAATCAAGTACGACTCTACGGATATCTGCCGTGACTTTCCCACGACAGAATCACCTACAACAAGTCTTGCAATCAGCTACTTACGCAAGCATAACACCTATCTTATCAGTGTCCTCCCCTTCGCATCCCGATGAAGAAGAAGCAGTCACGGCACACACACATTGATCAAATTATTAAGTTTATCTCAGTTGTTGATGTCTATGAATAAGGAGTAGGTCTCAGGTCGTCCATAACTGTGGACACGACTTCTCGAAAATATTTAACCCTGCAGGGGTGTACCAACTGCCCATAACAATGCTCCGCACACACGCCCATCTCTCTCAGTTGCTACCCAACACAGGCAACCATTTTATGATTTAGTTCCGAAAGATCCGGTACGATAGGTCCCTCTAAGTAACAACGCACAATTCCGGGTGGCCCCCGGTGAGTCCACATAACACTCAAGAGCCGGCCGCGCTCTCGAATTGGCCTCTACCGTCTGGACGAGGTTGGGTTAGCTACCCAAACCATTTGGGCAGCCCCCTAGCTCCCTGGGGTGGACCAATCAAGAGAAACCATGTCCCCGCTGGCCCAAGTTGTTTTAAAGAACTTCTACTTGGAGCGACCTGACAGACACACACACGGGTTTCAAATGGTAAATCAGCTTGTGCAACCACTAGAAATGTTTGAAGCTAGGTAGGTAAGAAAAGGGGACCCCATAAAATCCCACACGCGGTTAAGCACGCTCGTCAAGAGACACAATACCCGGAACTCGTGTCCTAGGTGACTGATAACCCTCAACTGTAGGGGATCGATTGTAGCGTTTTTGATAAATAAGAGTGTCGAACACAACGAGGAGCATAAGATATTGATAAGTGACTTTGGTAGTAGAGAGGTTGTAGGAACTGAAAGATAGCTTTTTAGGGGTTTTCGGTATAAGCAACAAGAAGATAAAAGCAAGCAAGGTAAAATGTACTGAGGATAAACATGTGGCCCAATCCTTTTGACATAGCTCTCAATATAATTATGCTCATAATTTGTAGGAGGTTCAATACGTTTGTCAATTTCCCAGTCTTCAGTATTCTTCTGGATCCTTTCAATGAGATCCCATCTCTCTTCAACGCTTCTTGTTTGAAATACCCCACTAGAGGAGGCATCCAACATCTCCTTATCCCGACGAGAAAGCCTGGCATACAAATTTTTAAATATAATATCTTTGGGGAGTTCATGAATAGGACATTTGAACGTTAGGGACTTCAGTATCCCCCAAGCTTGAGCGATGCTCTCTCCGTCCCGAGGCCAAAAGTTATATATGTGGTTCCTGTCTCGATGAATTTCATGAAGAGGATAAAACTTTGTATAAAAGAGAGTCATAAGCTCTTTCCAATTAAGAAAATGCGAGTTATCGAGGAGCTTATACCATTCTGAAGTTTTATCTATAAGTGATACGGCGAATAATTTCTTCAGGACGAACTCCCTTGACACACTTGCAAGCTTGAATAATGAACATGGTTGTGATAAATATAGCAGGTGTTCACTTGGATGTCTTTCTCCTGCGTAATGATTAGCCAAGACATAATCAATAATACCAGTTGGTATTTTATAAGGCACAATTTCAGTAGGGGTGGGAGAGACCACCACAGTGGCGGGGCGTTTCCCCATAAGCAACGAACCAAGAGTAGAGGTCTCCATAAGGACAAAGAGCAGCAACAGAAAAATAAAAATAAAAATAAAAAAGCTTCCTTACCATCTTCACTTACTAATAGCGCTACATTCCCTGGCAACGGCGCCAGAAAACAGTACTTGATGACCCTCAACTGTAGGGGATCGATTGTAGCGGTTTCGATAAATAAGAGTGTCGAACCCAACGAGGACTAGAAGGTATTGATAAGTGACTTTGGTAGAGGAAAGGCTGCATGAACTGAAAGATAGCTTTCTAGGGGTTTTCGGTAAAAGCAACAAGATGATAAAAGCAAGAAAGGTAAAAGGTACTGAGGACCAACAAGTGGCCCAATCCATTTTGACCAAAGGATAAGCCTAGCAACTTAAATTATAAAGGCTAAAGCGTTCTTGAGGACACACGGGAGAGATAGTCCCGTGCTTTCGCCATATTACGTATCGGTAATATGTTTTGTGCTGATAAGTGTTGAGTGGGTGGATCTATGCTAGGACACCTTCTAGACTAATATAAGTTCACTCTTATGATTATAAACCTTGCAAGGATCCGCAAATAAAAGGTAGTAATTAAGGCAAAAGCCTAACCATAGAAATACGATCAATGATCCATTATTTCGTTGTGCAAAAGCGTGCAAACTGGGGTTCAGGTTTCTGTCACTCCGGCCACACACCGTAATCATTCTTTATACACAATGAATTCTCCTAGGTCCTTAATAAGGCGAAGTATTGAGTGTTCGACTCAAACAACACCACTAGGAAAATAACAACACAACTTAAATATCAAGCAACACATATTACTTCAACATCATAAGACTACTAACAACTAGACTACTCCCATGTCCTCAAGAACTAAAGTAACTACTCACAAGACATCAAAAAGATCATGTTCAGGTGTGATAAATAGATGATAAACAATCTGGAAATAATAATATTTCTCCAACCAAACTCAATAGCATTCACCACAAAGTAGTAATTAACACCGGTAAAGTAGAGTGGATAGATAGTACAGATTACAACACAAGTTACACTTGTGAGGTGAGATGGGATGAAGATGGAGAAGGTTCTCATACGTCCAAAAAGTATCTATAATTTCAGCTAGCTCCATGCCTCTTTTGTGTGATATTGCTATGATATTGATGAACTTCCATACACTTTTGATCATATTTGGACTAACCTATTAACTCAGTGCACTCCAGTGCCAGTTCCTGTTTTCTGCGGTTTTTCTATTTCAGTTTTCCCCCATATTAAAAGTGCTCCAAAAATCTGGGAAAAATCCAATAAAAAATCAGCGATACGGAAGCTTCGGGAATCACCGAGGGGGGGTGGGCCAGAGGGGACCCACCAGGGCCCCAAGCGCCCTCCCGGTGCGCCCTAGGGTGGGGCCACGCCAAGGGGCTGCCTGGACCCCTGGTGGCGCCCCTAGCGGCCCCCCTTCGCCTATATATCCCTCGTGACGTGAAACCCCCGTGACGGGAACCCTTTTTCGCGATCTCTCCTTTTTTCCGCCGCCACCTTGCTTCCAAGATCGGGAGCACTAGAAGACCTCTTCCAGGCACCCTGCCGGAGGGAGGAACAACCTCCGGGAGCTTCTGCCCCACCATGGATGCTTCTCGGATGAACCGTGAGTAGTCCACCTTGGACCATGGGTCTATGATCAGTAGCTATGTGATGTTCTCCTCCCCTCTTTGTTCTTCATGGATTAGACCTCGTGAGCTTCCCTACATGATCGAGGCACATATGTAATCTTTTTGCCGTTGCTACTCTGAGTTTGCTGGGATCCGATGGATTATGAGACTATGTTCAGATTGTTGTTGAGTAATATATTTGATTCTCCTCTTTTATATTTATGTTCTAGAGTAATTCTTGCATGTTCTCCGTTGCTGTTTATTTCTTTGGCCAAGTAGTAGGTAGTGACTCCAAGAGGGAGCGTTATTCATGACTGTGGGTTCATGTCCGCTGATGGCTAGCTTGAGTGACAGAAACATGAGTCTAGGGGATGTGCTGTTGACACAAGGGGGAAAACAACGGTGTGTGTACTTGCGGGTGCAAGGATTGTTTACTTTACGCAAAGTCGTTTAATGCAGTTGTCTGTTGCTTTGAGTTTACACTTTGGGTGGGATTCGCAACTTAATACCAGCGAGATGTTCTGGATAGACATCTCAAGGTGGATGATTAGTAGGTAGGTGCAGATGGATTTCGGTCTACTTGTCTTGGCGTACCGCCCATGCTTTTGAGCCTCTTTGTTTCTTTATAGCATAGTTAGCATTTGTTTGCACACATAATACTGTCAATTGCCCAGCTGTAATTTGTTTAACTCGCATGGCTATTTTATCGTCTTTTGGGAGAGATACATCACTAGTGAACATCATAGGACCCCGGTCCATATTTCTAATACTGTTTACACCCACTATCAATTTACTGCTTTATTTACTTTTCCGTTGCTATCACTATCAGTATTATCCCGTGCGTTTTATCCTTTCTAAACAACAAGGCCAAAGGAATTGACAACTCCTCTGTACTCATTGGGAAGCAAAGTTATTTGCTGTGTGTGTAGGTCCAGGTGAATTTGGCAACCTCGGTTGTAAACGGCGCCATTGTTCACTTCACCACGTTCTTGTATCTGTTGGAGTCATATTGGTTCGACACTTCAACCTTGGCATCTTCGCTAAGGGAAATTGCCGCTGTCTACATCTCAACCTTCCACTTTGGGTAACCAACGAGGGGCCGAGAAATCGTACCATGAGGTGCTAATGTTGGGGATGATGTTGATGTTGATCTCGATGATGCCCGTGACGATGGTGATGACCATGGCGATGAACTCCCCTTCCGGGATGTGTTCTCCCCGGCGGAATCTGCCCGCCGGAGATGTCTTTTCTTCTATAGAGGTTTCCGCCACGGAGCAACGGCGAAGCTCGCAAAACTCCTCTCTTTTAGGGTTTTTGAGTGAGGGAGAATAAATAGGACAAAGGGGGAGCCGGGGGTGGCCCCGGGTGTCCAGGCGGCCACCGGGCGCGGCCACTGATACGTCCCAAACGTATCTATAATTTCTTCTTGCTCCATGCATGTTTTGTGTGATATTGCTATGATTTGGATGCACTTTCATACAATTTTGATCATATTTGGACTAACATATTAACTCAGTGCACCATAATGCCAGTTCCTGTTTTCTGCTGTTTTTCTATTCCAGGTTTCCACCACATTAAAATTGCTCTAAAAATTCTGGAAAAATCGGATAAAAAATCCGCGCAATGGAAGCTTCCGGAATCACCAAAGTGGGGCTAGAGGGCCACCACCTACGACCCAGGCGGCCACCTGGCGCGACCTAGGGTCTGGCCACGTCGGTGGGGGGGGCTGAACCCTTGTGGGCCACCTGACTGCCCCCTTCTCCTATTTATTCCCCGTGAAGCGAAACCTCCGAGGACTAAACCCTTTTTCGTGATCTCACCTCTGTTCCGCCACTGCTGCGCTTCCAAGATCGGGAGCGCCATCAGACCTCTTCCCGGCACCCTGCCGGAGGGAGGATTGACCTCCGGGAGCTTCCCCTCCACCATGGACGCTTCCCTGATGTTCCGTGAGTACTTTATTTTGGACCATGGGTTTAGACCTTGTGAGCTGCCCTACATGATTGAGGCACATATGTAATTTTCTGTTGTTGCTATGCTGAGTTTGATGGGATCTGATGGATTATGAGATTATGTTCAGAACGTGATTGAGTAATATATTTGTTTCTTATCTTTTATATTTTTGTTCCTAAGTAATTCTTGCATTTCTCCGTTGCTGTTTATTGGTTTGGCCAAGTAGTAGGTAGTAACTCCAAGAGGGAACATTATTCTCAATTGTGGGTTCATGCCCCCCGATGACACGCTTGAGTGACATAAACATGAGTCTAGCGGATGTGCTGTTGCCACAAGGGGGAAAACAACGGTGCTTGTAACCGCGGTTGCAAGGATTGTTTACTTTACGCAAAGTGCTTTTTAATGCAGTTGTCTGTTGCTTTGGGTTTACACATTGGTTGGGGGCTCGCAACTTAATACCGGGGAGATGGTCTGGATAGATATCTCAAGGTGGATGATTAGTAGTAGATGCAGTTGGATCTCGGTCTACTTATTTTGGCGTACCGCCCATGCTTTTGAGCCTCGTCCTTTCTCTGTAGCATAGTTAGAATTACGGTGGGTTTTTAATCCTGTCAAATGCCCAGATGTAATTTGTTTACCTTGCATAGCAGTTTAATCGAATTTTGGGAAAGAGACATCACTAGAGATCATCACGGTACCCCGATCCATATTCTTATAACTGTTTACATGCTCTTTTATTTTCCTGCTTTTACTTTCTAGTTGCTCCCACCATTATCTTTATTATCTGTTGCGTTGATCCTTTGTGAACAGCAAGGCCGGAGAGATTGCAACCTCTCTGTACTGGTTGGGAGCAAAGCTATTTGTGTCGTGTGCAGATCCACGTCAATTTGCCGTTGGCACCTACTTATCATCTTTGGATTCTTACTGGATTGATTACCTTGGTATCTTCAGTGAGGGAAATTTTCCGCTATCCTGCATCTCACCTTCCACTTGGGGTAACCAACGAGGAGAGACCATCAAGCAAATTTATGGCGCCGTTGCCGGGGACTCCAAGTGCTAAGATAGGAGTTGCACACTATCTTTTACCTTATATTTTTAGTCTTGTTTGTTTACCTTTCAGTTTTTGCCTTTGTTTCTTATACCAAAAAACCCCAAAAATAGTATGTCTAGTGACTTATTGGCCAATCAATGTCTTTCTTCTTTGAAACGTGATCTTATTGGCATGGAGGATTCACTAAGGATCAACAAAAGTGGTACAAGGAACACCGCTTGTCTCAAAAGGGGATACACTTATGGAAACATATGCATCATTTGTATGAGTATGCTTGAAACTTGTGCTCAATATATAATATATCTTTCTACAGGGATGAATCTTGTTGCTTTATGAGGCACAAACACCTTGCTTTCCAATGTGATTACAATGATGATGAAACCTTAGCTTCTAATGCTAAGAGGAATTATAATTTTGATGATGCAGAGCAAATAGAAGAATTTGTTGCTTATAAGGGTGCCTATGAAATTACTTCTCTTCTTAAAAATATTGATGATGCCCCTTACAATGCAAATTATTATATTACTGATCATCTTGAGAGAATATCTCCCCCAAAGGAAGAGACTAATGTTTTGCAGGACTCTATGGAAGAAGAAATTACTGAACCTGAAAGCTCCTTGGATGAAAAAGAGGAGGAGATCGACGAACAAAAGGAGGAAGAATGGAGCCATCCATGTCTACCTTCTAATGGGAGTAACTCTTTGAATCATACCTTATATGAGTGTTATGACCCTATGTATTCTTTTGAAATATCCATTTTTGATGAAGTTGATGCCTTCTATACTTGTGGCCATGATGCCATTATGAATGATGCTTACGGAGATGAACTTGCTATAGTTACTTATGTTAAGCATGAAATTTTTCCTATTGCACCCACACTTGATTGTCCTATAATCCTTTTGAAATCTCCAACTCATATTCCGGATAATTGTGCTCTTATTAAGTCTCAATGTGATGGATTGCATTTATCTTATGATCCTAAAGACCGTGTTGAAAACTATACATGTGTGCTTGTAGGCCATGAACAACATGATTTATGTGATAGTTATATTCTTGATATTTTTCATGATACTACTGAAAATTATTTTGAGCGAGGAATGTTTGGTTATAGAAACTTCCATATTACTAAAACTCCTCTCTTAATGTTGAAAGTTTTGAAGTTGTTCTTTTTCCACCTCCTATGCATGTCACTTTGTGCTTCTTTGATTTATTTGTTTACAAGTTTCCTAGGCATAGGAAGTGGGTTAGGATTAAATGTGTTTCACATTTGCTTCTTGATGCTCCCGTTTTCTTAAACCCTTATTCCTTTGTGAGCATCTTTTGCAAGTTTCATGCCTAGCTTAAAGGCGTAAAAGAAAGCAATTGTTGGGAGGAAAACCCAAGATGTTTTTACTTCTGCTTTTAGTGGTCTTGATGATTTTTACTACTGTAGCAACATCATTGTATCTTTATTTTCAAGCTTTGTGCCAAGTTATAGCCTCTTATGATAAGGGAAGCAAAAGTTGTGACATGTTGTCCAGAAAATAGATTATGTCTTCTTGACGGAAAAAAATGAAAAAATATCACTAGTTCATGTTTTTGAGTTGAATTGTTTACACATCATGCTATATCCAATGTTTAAACTTTCGTATGTTCTGTGTTTTTTGATTTGAGTTGCAGAAGTGCCTCGAAAAAATTCTCTACTACCTGTTGTTCAGTTTTTCATAGATTCTGCCACGTTTTGCCTCTCTTCACTTTTGCAAACCTTAAGCTTGCTTTTTCTTTGCAAAAACTTTTTGGAAATCTTTAGAAATAGTAGCCCTTCAAGACTATCTTTATATCCAGTGGGGAAAAATTATTTTATTAAGGGTACTAACCTCTCTAATCAGCTTATGATGAGTTATGTATGAAGTGAGTTTTCAAGTGTGCGAGAGAAGACGATGAAAGAAGATCCGGGAGTGTCAAACGCTCAAGCTTGGGGATGCCCCCATTTATCCCCCATAAATATTCAAGGAGACTCAAGCGTCTAAGCTTGGAATGCCCCCGTGCATCACCTTCTCCATCAACAATCATCAGTTCGTCCTTCGTATCACTATATTTTTATCACTTCCTGCGTTATGTGCTCTGCTTGGAGCGTCTCGCTCTTAGGTTTCCTCTTTAGTTTTTTTAGATTTTCTTGCTGTTCATAACAAGTTAGACTCCAGCTTACTTTTTGTGGGAGATAAACATGCTCCACTCCAATCTAGAACACATCATAGGATTTTTCATGCTTATCTTTCTGCTATTGTGTGTTCTTTATCTTTTCGTAGCTGCAGCCACGTTTAGTTTTAGTTTTAGTTTATCTATTTCAAGAGCCTTGGATTTTATTTAGTTTGTTGCTGGAACTCTCTTTAGTTTTCATGTTTATCTTGTTAAGAGAGTTGGTTGTTGCACTGAGTTGTGTCTTGTCTTGAAGTGAGTAATTGAGGTTGCTATTCAATTGTAGTAGTAACTTGCAATAGTTTTGAGGTATTGTTGTGAGTAATGTTTGAACTTTTGGTGTCAAGAGCTCTAGCCTTTTAGTGACAGGTGTCTTATTTTTGGAAATCCGTGTTTATTTTCAAAACCTACAAAAACTAGTTGAGAACTCTAGCTACTAGATGGATCACTAATCTTTGGAGGGATAGGCTATTAGAGTACACTGACATACCATGAGTCGATGATGCGCAAGGATAACCAAACCCCCATACACTCCTCCTCGGGGTACTTGTCTCTTTGTGAACCTCCTTATTAGATTGAGAGTTACCGATAATAAGTGCATGAGTTCTTCGGACTACTGTAAGTATTGAAAGTTAACACTTCTAGCCTCTTCCGTATCGTGCATTGCCCTCTTCTCACTCCGAGAGTTGGCGTCCACCTTCGCCGGTGCATCCAAACCCTTGGCATGATACGCTCTGTCATCATAAACCTCCCTATATAATTCCTCAAAACAACCACCATAACTACCTATCAAGGCATTTCCATAGCCTTTCCGAGATATATGCCATGCAACATCCACCTCTTCATGACTTGATCTTCATGTCATACCTGTTCTTGCTACACTGGCAGCGACATACCTTTGCATACATCATGATAGCTACATCTTCTTTATGTTTGAGTACCTTGTAAAGTGTAAAATATCTTCTATACCTTCTTGTAAAATAGAGTGTTTCCCTTAAGTGAGGAAAAGATCCCAAAGTGGACAAAATAAAAGATCCCAAAGAGGACAAATGAGAGTTAAATAGAAAGAGCCATTGAGGCCACCAAAAAATAGAAAAAAGAGAAAAAAGAAATAAAAAGAGAGAAAGGGGAAACACTACTATTCCTTTTGAAAGATCCACACTAGTACTTCCTCTTATCTTTGTGCTCCATAGAGATGATCATACATGCATATAGCTATGTGGGGAGCCTTCACACTATAGAACTTGGCTTGCATATTCCAAGGATGAGCCTCCTTAAACGAGCTCTAGGTCTTCATGAGCGAGCAAGATGGATGCACCCCACTAGTTCCATTTGGAGAGATTTTCTTAGCTCATATGTGCACCCGTTGCATGGAAATTCCTAGTCCTCACATCATATCTATCATTTGGCCTTCTCGCCTATGATTGTCCTCATTGATGTCAGCCTTTCACACCCTTTTTTGTCTTCCTCCTCCACCATAGTTCTCTGTTTTCCATCCTAAGTGTCAACTTTTGTGCTTATGCTCATCCATTGCATGAGTGCTCAAAATATAGAAAAGGATTGGATCAAATTGACTTGTACCTTGCGAATGGTCTGGGGACGAGTCAAGGTAAGATTCCAAAGAAGACCAAGTGTGAAACTTTAGTACATTGAGTTCTCAACAAATATATTTTTCTCTCGTATTCCCATATCCCCCTTCTTGTAAACCCCATTTGGAGACATTCGAGTCACGAACAGCTAAGAGCTCTTGGACCTAATGTTCTTTCGTTGCTTGTTTCAATGCTAATATAGACTCTTGGATGTTATGACTTGAATTGAATAACATACCTTGATTGCTTTACTTTCAAAGTTCTTATATGGTTGCTAGCATGTCACCACAGAAATTATGGTTATTATCAAGTTTGGGGATGTTGATACATACCAAACGTGTCTATAATTTCTGCTTGCTCCATGCATGTTTTGTGAGATATTTCTATGATCTAGATACACTTTCATACAATGTTGATCATATTTTGACTAACTTATTAACTCAATGCACCAAAGTGACAGTTCCTTTTTTTTGCTGTTTTTCTGTTCCAGGTTTCCCCCATATTAAAAATGCTCCGAAAATTCGGGAAAAATCATTGACTAACTTATTAACTCAGTGCACCAAAGTGCCAGTTCCTGTTTCTGCTGTTTTTCTGTTCCAGGTTTCCCCAATATTAAAAATTCTCCGAAAATTCGGGAAAAATCAGATTAAGAAATCACCGCAACGGAAGCTTTTGGATTCACGAAAGTGGGGCCAGAGGGTCACCACCAGGGACCCAGGCGTCCACCTGACGCGGCGAAGGGTCTGGTCGCGCCGGGTGGTGCCTAGACCACTGGTGGGCCCCTGGTTGCCCCCCTTGTCCTATTTATTCCCCGTGACATGAAACCTCCGAGTTCAAAAGCCTATTTCGCGATCTCGCCTCTGTTCCGCCGCCGCCGCGCTTCCAAGATCGGGAGAGCCAGCAGACCTCTTCCCGGCACCCTACCGGAGGGAGGATTGACCTCCGGGAGATTTCCCTCCACCATGGACGCTTCCCGGATGTGCCGTGAGTAGTTTCTTTTGGACCATGGGTCCGTGATCAGTAGGTATGTGATGTTCTCCTACCCTCTTTGTTCTTCATGGTTTAGACCTCGTGAGATGCCCTACATGATCGAGGCAAATATGTAATTTTCTGCTGTTGCTATGCTGAGTTTTCTGGGATCTGATGGATTATGTGATTATGTTCAGATCGTGATTGAGTAATATATTTGGTTCTTATCTTTTATATTTTTGTACTTAAGTAATTCTTTCATGTTATCCATTGTTGTTTATTGCTTTGGCCAAGTAGTAGGTAGTAACTCCAAGAGAGAACATTAAGCTCGATTGTGGGTTCATGCCCCCCGATGACACGCTTGAGTGACACGAACATGAGTCTAGGGGATGTGTTGTTGTCACAAGGGGGAAACAACGGTTCTTGTAACCGCGGTTGCAAGGATTGTTTACTTTATGCAAAGTGCTTTTTAGTGCAGTTGTCTGTTGCTTTTGGTTTACACTTTGGGTGGGGCTCGCAACTTAATACCAGTGAGATGTTAAGGATAGATATCTGAAGGTAGATGATTAGTAGTAGATACAGTTGGATTTCGGTCTACTTAATTTGGCGTACCGCCCATACTTTTGAGCCTCGTCCTTTCTTTGTAGCATAGTTAGCATTGCAGTGCGTTTTTAATCCTGTCAATTGGCCAGTTGTAATTTGTTTACCTCGCATAGCAGTTTTATCTTCTTTTGGGAGAGAGACATCACTAGTGAACATCACAGGACCACGGTCCATATTCTTATCACTGCTTACACGCTCTTTTATTTTCCTGCTTTTACTTTCTAGTTGCTATCACCATTATCATTATTATCTGTTGCGTTGATCCTTTGTGAACAGCAAGGCCGGATAGATTGACAACGTCTCTGTACTCGTTGGGAGCAAAGTTATTTGTGTCGTGTGCAGGTCCACGTCAATTGCGCCGTTGGAACATACTTATCATCTTTGGAGTCCTACTCGATTGATTACCTTGGTATCTTCACTAAGGGAAATTTTTCGCTATCCTGCATCTCACCTTCCACTTGGGGTAACCAACAAGGAGAGACCATTAGCCACCAGGGGCCCCGCGCCACCAGGCTGCCTGGGCACCTGGTGCCCCCCTCTGGCTCTCGGTTTGCATGCCTCCGTCAATTTTCTAGAAAATAACCTCCGTCGATTTTCAGGCAATTTGGAGGTCTTCTGATTAAGCAACTCTGTGTCCACTTTTTACCGCTGAATCATGCGTCTGCTTCTTCGGCATCGAAAAGTTGCAAACTGTGTAAAACAAGCCAAAACAACAAAATAATAGCATCATAGCATGAAATATATCAATGAATAGGGGTGAATTACGATATAAAATAGTTATGTATTTTGGGCGTGTCAAATCCCCCAAGCTTAGACCACGCTTGTCCCCAAGCGAATACTGAGATCGGTAAACCGGCCCACAAGTTTAGAGAGTACAATGTCGATAAATAGAATACGGGCAAGAAGCATCATGATTTCTTCACCAAACTCAAGCATCCTCAAAAGCAACCTCAACTCATAAGGACCTTATGAGAAAATAGTAGAAATTATAATCAAAAGTAGGGCTAAGGAAACTCATCAAATCATGGAAAACATATCATTGGTCAAAGGACAACTAATAACTTTTACTTTTGCCCTTTCACTGATAATGAAACAATTTGGAGGCTTTGAAAGAACATGTTATTAGTCCTGAAGTGAAAATTCTAACACAAAGGAAGATGCTTGCTTGGCATATGCTTTTGCAAACAACTTACTTATCAAAAGATAATGTCAACAAGGATATGGCATGGTAAACTTAATGCAACATTATATGAATGAATCCTCATCAACATCAAATGGCTGTTCTCTCTGGGAAAATAAGGAAGTAGGAAAACTGACTCAACATAAAAGTAAAAGACAGGCCTTGTTATAGGCAAGTAGGGAAAACACATGTGTTATCCTTAAATCACACAGAATGAAAACAAATTTTGGGAGGTAATTAGTTTGTCAACGAATGCTAATAGATAGCTCAATTATTTCTCAAGCTGGAAGTTTTTTGAGGAACGGCTCCGAAGTGGGGACGATCACATCCCCTTAGTCTCCTTTGTTTATCACTTCCAAAGTTTCTGATTTCTCATAGACCAAGCGTGAAGGAGGTTTTGTTTGTTGTATTATCTTACGAGCTGGGCGCACTCATGCCAGTTCCTCTTGGTATTGTGGGTTTGCAGATTAGACATGCAATCCCGGGGTAAAACTTTTCCAACTTAAGAAGATCATGAATTACCCACTACGTCCTCATGACTAAACAAGAGGCACAAAACAAAAGATTTTGAACATTTAAGGATAACACATAAATTCTATACTTTTAGGAGTGTTAGGGAAATACAACGAATAGGAAGGTAAGGTGGACTCATATGGATGATATTGGTTTCAGGGTATGGATGCACAAGAGGAAATCAGCTAGGCAAAGAGTTTGGCTAGCAAAGGCTTTGAGCGGATAGACAATTGATGATGACTTAGATACAAAGCATATAAAGCATAAACATTATGGTAAGCATAACACATCAAGTTGTCTTGCTTGTCAATATAACACTTCAAGCATAATAACAAAAAGGTTTTGACTATGTCACTACTTGAGAAAACATGCATGTTGTCATGACCAAAGCTATGTTTGCCAAAATTTAAATAAAGTTTTCAAAGCCATACCTGATATAAGGCAAATACTCCCCATAAGAATCATCATTTAAGGTTGATTGCGTGAAGAGAATACCGAGTGCCGCGAAGGAACCAATAGACGTCTCATTAATATTCCATCATAGACGACTCCACACTCACGGATAGAAGACTCTCCACAAAGGAGTGATAGACCTTAATGCAAACACCTATTTTATAAGATAACTTGCCTAGACACGATACAACTCTACTTGACTCTAAATGACTAAGATAAAGATAAAGATACCGAGAACTCCCCCAAGATTGGAACAAGCCAAGGGGATGCCAATACCCGAGGAGATTTACTCCTCATTCCTATTGTTGTTGATCACGTAGTCCTTGGCGAAGCGCTTTCATGGAAGAGGTTCTCCCGTCTCATAAGAGGCTTCAGTCTCCAAGATCCTGCTTTCAGCACCTAAACCCATGCGCAGAAACATCAGTTCATACTCACAGTTATGGTTGTGCAGATCATAAATATGCCCTTGGAGCTCATCAATTCTTCATTTTGATGCGGTGATGCTTGACCACACCCCCTTCATCTCCTTCTTGTAGAATGTCTTCAGCTTGTTGATGAGGTCAAAGTTGGCTTCAACAACACGCTCAACCATCTTCTTGTACTTGACGACTTCTTGCTCCACTTCTCCCTGCCTGGCCTCGATGCTCCCCTCCTTGACAGGTTCCTTTAGATCCTCTTGGTGGAGAACACCATCCTCCAACCAAACGGCTTGAGGGTGCTCCTTCACCTCAGCGAGTTAAGGGTTGATGACATTGACGACGAACTTGTCCTTGGGGAAACTTGGAGAGGCCATGGCACCTAGGTCCAGCTAAAAGTTTTCGTGGCAGAAACAGCTAAAGAAGAAAACACACGAAATCGCGAGATACGGTGCCAGAACGATCCAGGCAAATATATAGAAAAAAATTCTGCAACAAAAGGAAGGTAACGAGCCAAAGTGGGTTCGGAGACGGACTTCGGGGTGCCCAGGCGGCCTACAATTAGGCTCTGAATTTTCCTATTTTTGCAAAAACTTGTAATATGGAACTTTTATGGCGGTTCGCGATGTTTCCTTACCGTAATATATACATTTTCTTATTCTGAAACGTGGCTGCAACATATTCTTCATGAGTTGTTGTGTGTATAAAATTTACATCAAAATTGACAGGGTCTCCCGCCATGTAATGGTTGAGTCTTTCCCAATCACAACTTGAGGTTTGATGCATTCAAAATTGTTAATCTTGATTGCACCGGAGCGGTAGACTTCCTCTATATGAAATGTTCCTTCCCATCTGGAAAGTAATTTACCTAGAGAAAACCTAAAACGAGATCTAAACAACAAAACTTTATCACCAACATTAAATTCACGTTTCAGAATCCTTCTATCATGCCACTTCTTTACCTTTTCCTTGAAAATTTTAGCACTCTCGTAAGCTTCACTTCTCCACTCATCTAGAGAAGTCAAGTTCATGAGACGGTTTTCAACCGCTAACTTTGGGTCGGCATTAAGCTCTCTAACAGCCCAGAAAGCTTTGTGTTCTAATTCTAATGGAAAATGGCAAGCCTTGCCATAGACCATCTTATACGAAGATATGCCTATGGGGTTTTTGTAAGAAGTTCTATACGCCCACAAAGCATCTCCCAACTTCATTGACCAGTCCTTTCTAGAACTATTTATTGTATTTTGCAAGATCAACTTGATCTCTCTATTGGTGAGCTCAACTTGCCCACTAGTTTGAGGATGCTACGGTGAAGCAATTCTATGATTGACATCGTACTTAGCTAGAGCTTTTCTAAAAGCTCCGTGTGTGAAGTGTGATCCTCTATCAGTCATATGATACCTTGGTACACTAAACCTAAAAAAATTAAATCCTTGAGCATTTTCAAAGATGTTTTGTGATCAGCACTGTCAATGGGGATTTCTTCAACCCACTTGGTCACATAATCAAATGCTACTAAAATGTGAGTGTACTTGTGTGAGGGAGGAAAAGGACCCATAAAATCTAAACCCCAACAATGAAAAGCCTCAATCACTAGAGAGTAATTCATAGGCATCTCATTCCTCCTACTTATATTACCAACTCTCTGACACTTATCACAAGATAAAACATAATTTCTAGAATCTTTTAAGAGAGTAGGCCAATAAAAACCTGATTGGAGAACCTTATGTGCGGTTCCTCTCACCGGCATGATGTCCTCCATAGGGACTATCGTGACATTGTCTGAGAATGCCCTTCTAATCGTGTTCCGGTATGCATCTTCTCACGATCCCGTCCGGACCTTCTTTGAAAAGATGAGGGTCATCCCAAAAGTAATGCCTCAAATCATGGAAGAACTTGTTCCTTTGCTGAAATGTTAAACCTGGAGGAAAATACTTTGCAACAATAAAATTAGCATAATATGCAAACCAAGGATTGGAGAGAGATTGTACTTTTACAACGGCAAGTTTTTCATCTGGAAAATTGTCATTGACTGGAATGGGATCATGCGGTATATCTTCCATCCTTGAGAGATTATCCGCCATCGGATTGTCTGCTCCTTTTCTATCAACAATCTGCAAATCAAATTTTTGATGAAGGAGTACCCACCTGATGAGTCTTGGTTTGGCATCCTTCTTCGCCATAAGATACTTAAGGGCAGCACGGTCAGTATGAATAATGACTTTAGAGTCAACATCATAAGGTCTAAACTTATCACAAGCAAACACTACCGCTAAGAATTCGTTCTCAGTGGTAGCATAATTCTTTTGAGCACTATCAAGGGTTTTTCTAACATAATGTATAACATTCAATTTCTTATCAACCCTTTGTGCTAAAACAGATCGAACAAAAAAATCACAAGCATCACACATAATTTCAAAGGGCAATTTCCAATCAGGTGGTTGTACTATAGGAGCAGTTATTAAAGCTTTCTTAAGAACTTCGAAGGCTTCCTTACAATCTTCATCGAATACAAAAGGAACATCCTTCTGGTGAAGATTAGTGAGGGTCTCGAAGTCTTTGAAAAGTCTTTTATAAATCTTCTATAGAAACCAGCATGATGGAGAAAACTACGAATACCTTTGATGTCCCTTGGATAGGGAATCCTTTCAATAGCTTCAATCTTCGCCTTGTCCACTTCAATTCCCCTCTCAGAAATCTTGTGACCAAGAACGATCCTTTCGTTAACCATGAAGTGGCACTTTTCCCAGTTTAGAACTAAATTTGTGTCCTCGCATCTCTGCAAAACTTTATTAAGATTGTGGAGACAGTGGTCAAAGGAAGTTCCATAGACGGAGAAATCTTCCATGAAGACTTCCACAATATCCTCACAGAAACCATGAAAAATAGCAGACATACATCTCTGAAAAGTAGGAGGTGCATTGCATAAACCAAAAGGCATACGCCTATAAGCATAAGTACAATAAGGAAACGTGAAAGTGATCTTCTCTTGATCGGCAGTGTTAACATGAATTTGAGAGAAGCTAGAGTACCCGTCAAGATATCAAAAGTGGGTGTTTTTCAACAACCTCTCAAGCATCTGATCGATGAAAGGAAGATGGTAGTGGTCCTTCCTGGTAGCTTTGTTTAACTTCCTGTAATCAATACACATTCTATATCCAATAACAACTCTTTGACGTATTAGTTCATTTTTATTATTAGCAACAACAGTCATACCTCCTTTCTTAGGAACACAATGAATTGCACTTACCCACCTACTATCAGTTATAAGATAGATGATACATGCGGCTCGAAGCTTGAAACTTTCAGTCCTAAGCACGTCCTTCATCCTTGGGTTCAACCGTCGTTGATGATCAACAACTTGTTTATCATCGGGCTCGAGATTGATAGTATGTTGGCAAATCGATGGACTGATCCCCTTAAGGTCATCAAGGATATAGCCAAGGGCACCACGGTGTCTGCGAAGTGTCTCCAATAACCGCTCTTCTTCAAATCCCGAAAGGTTAGCATTGATAATAACATGATATATTTTATTTTCATCTAAATAAGCGTACTTGAGCGCATCGGGAAGTGGTTTGAGGTCAAACACCGGGTCTTCTTTTGGTTGTGCTAGGATTCCTAAAGGTTCAACCAGAAGGTTGTCCTTTAGGATAGAAGTTTTTCTTGTGAATATTTCATCGAACTCATTTCTTTCTTGCATATTGATGGCGTGGAAGTGATAATGGCTTCTCGCCCTTCGTTGGTTACCCCAAGTGGAAGGTGAGATGTAGGATAGCAGCAAATTTACCCTATGTAGAGGATATGGTTTGTCTCCCGTAGGACTTCGGCAATGATAAGTAGGTGGCGACGGAACAATGGCACTGAATAAGACAAAAGTTTCTTCCTCGACCTGGACCTGCACACGACCCAAATAAATTTTCTCCCAACGAAGTTCAGAGAGGTTGTCAATCTCTGCAGTCTTGTTGTTGAAAAAGGATCAAACATAAGGGATAATGATAATGATAGAAACTGAAAGTAAATACTAAAAAGGAAATAAGCTTGTAAACAATGATGTTCACTAGTGATGTCTCTCTCCCAAAAGACGATAAAACTGCTATGCGAGGTAAACAAATTACAGATAGGTAATTGACAGGGTTATAAACGCACCGCAATGCTAACTATGCTAAAAAATAAAGGAAGAGGCTCATAAGCATGGGAAGTACACCAAAATAAGTAGACCGAAATCCATATGCATCTTCTACTAATCATCCACCTTGAGATATCTATCCAGAATATCTCGCTGGTTTTAAGTTGCGAGCCCCACCCAATTTGTAATCCCGAAGCAACAGACAACTGCATTAAAAAGAACTTTGCATAAAGTAAACAATCCTTGCAACCGCGGTTACAAGAACCATTGTTTTCCCCCTTGTGGCCACAACACATCCCCTAGACTCATGTTCCTGCACTCAAGCGTGTCATCAGGGGGCATGTACCCACAATCGATGATAACGTTCCCTCTTGGTGTCACTACCTACTACTTCGCCAAAGAAATAAACATCAACGGATGCAAGAATTACTTAGGAACAAAAATATAAGAGATAAAAACAAAATATATTACTCTATCACGATCTTAACATAATCTCATAATCCATCGGATCCCATCAAACTCAGCATAGCAACAGCAGAAGAATTACATATGTTCCCCGACCATTTAGGGCAGCTCACGAGTACTAAAACATGAAGAACAAAGAGGGGAGGAGAAAATCACATAGCTACTGATCACGGACCCATGGTCCAAAGCAAACTACTCATGGCACATTCGGGAAGCGTCCATGGTGGAGGAGAAGCTCCTGGAAGTCAATCCTCCCTCTGGCAGGGTGCCGGGAAGGGTCCTGACGGTGTTCCCGATCTTGGAAGCGCGGCGGCGGCGGAACAGAGGCGAGTTTGCGAGATAGGGTTCTGTCTTTAGAGTTTCCCCGGTATGGAGAATAAATAGGCGAAGGGGAGCAGCCAGGGGGGCACCAGGGGTCCAGGCACCCCCTGGCCCGGCCAGGCCCCTGGCCACGCCTGGTGGATGCTTGGGCACCTGGTGGTGGCCCCCTGGACCTCCTTCGGGGTTCGGGAGGCCTCCGGCACGCTGATTTTTTATCTGATTTTTCCCGTATTTTTGGAGCACTTTTTATATGTGGAAAAACTGAAATAGAAAAATAGCAGAAAACAGGGACTGGCACTGGAGTGCACTGAGTTAGTAGGTTAGTCCAGATATGATCAAAAGTGTATGAAAGTGTATCTACATCATAGCAATATCACACAAAACATGCATGGAACGAGAAAAAATTATCGATACGTTTGAGACGTATCACATATTCATATCATTCTTGTGGTCTTCCATATATTGCTCCAGAGGATCATTAGGAGGCATAGCAATGGAAGCAATATCTTCAATAATTTTTTATCATTTCTAGGTAAATCAGTACCACGAGGTTTCTTAGAAAACTTAGAAAAGTTAAATTCATATGGCTCACCATTGAATTCAACAGAAACTTTACCTTTTCTGCAATCTATTATAGCTCCACAAGTTTTGAGAAAAGGCCTACCAAAGATAATTGGGAAAAACTATCTTGCACTGAACCAAGTACTAGAAAGTCGGTAGGATACTTTACCTCTCCACATAGGACTTCAACATCCTTCACAATTCCGATGAGAGAGATAGTTTCTTTGTTTGCTAGATAAATAGTAACATCAACCTCTTCAAGTTCACAGGGTGAAATCTCACCCACGATCTCCTGATATAGTGAATAAAGAATAGCGCTAGCACTTTATCCCAAATCGCATAGCCCGTAATAATTGTGATCTCCTATTTTGACATATATGACTGGTGTACCTGAAATTGGGATTTTATTCTTGGCTCTAACAATGTTAATTGAGATAGCACAAAAATTTATATTGGAATCTAAAACATCATTAGTAACTAAATATTTAACCACCACAACTTGAGGATCGACCTTGATCTGGTTCTCAGGTTAGTCGGTTCTTATCTCACTTTTATTTATTATAGCTGTCACAAAAGAGTGCTCCTTTATCCTTGCGGGAAAAGGGGGCTTTTCAGATAAAACTGCAGGCAGAATAGGGTGAGCAACATTAATAGCAATAGGTAATTCTTTGAAGGGTTTATAATACTGATCCTTCTCCTCCTTAGAAGAGTCAATATGAGAGGCAAAGTTCTTACAAAAATCAATCATTAGCTGGGAATCAAGAAAAATCTTAGAGCAAAAGGTATTAAAGTAATCCGTTTTCACATAGCTCTCAATATAATTATGCTCAGAATTTATAGCAGGTTCAATACCTTTGTCAATTTCCCAGTCTTCAGTATTCTTATGGATCCTTTCAATGAGATCCCATCTCTCTTGAACGCTTCTTATTTGAAATATCCCACTAGAGGAGGCATCCAACATCTCCTTATCCTGACGAGAAAGCCTGGCATAAAAATTCTAAATATAATATCTTTGGGGAGTTCATGAATAGGACATTTCAACGTTAGGGACTTCAGTCTCCCCCAAGCTGGAGCGATGCTCTCTTCGTCCCGAGGCCAGAAGTTATATATGTGGTTCATGGCTCGATGAATTTCATGAAGAGGATAAAACTTTGTATAAAAGAGAGTCATAAGCTCTTGCCAATTAAGAAAATGTTAGTTATCGAGGAGCTTTATCTATAAGTGATACGGAGAATAATTTCTTTAGGACGAACTCCCTTGACACACCTGAAAGCTTGAATAATGAACATGGTTGTGATAAATATAGCAGGTGTTCACTTGGATGTCTGTCTCCTGCGTAACGATTAGCCAATACATAATCAATAATACCAGTTGGTATTTTATAAGGCACAATTTCAGTAGGGGTGGGAGTGACCACCACAGTGGCGGGGCGTTTCCCCATAAGCAACGAACCAAGAGTAGAGGTGTCCATAAGGACAAAGAGCAGCAACAGAAAAATAAAAAAAATAAAAAAGCTTCCTTACCAGCTTCATTTACTAATAGTGCTACGTTCCCCGACAACGGCGCCAGAAAACAATACTTGATGACCCTCAACTGTACGGGGTCGATTGTAGCGTTTTCGATATATAAGAGTGTTGAACCCAATAAGGACCAGAAGGTATTGATAAGTGACTTTGGTAGAGCAAAGGCTACATGAACTGAAAGATAGCTTTTTAGGGGTTTGGGTATAAGCAACAAGAAGATAAAAGCAAGCAAGGTAAAAGGTACTGAGGATAAACAAGTGGCCCAATCCTTTGAGAAAAGGATAATGCTAGCAACTGAACTTAGAAAGGCTAAAGAGTTCTTGAGGACACACGGGAGAGATAGTCACATGCTTTTGCCATATTCCATACCGGTACTATGTTTTGTGTTGATAAGTGTTGAGTGGGTGGATCTATGCTAGAAGACCTTCTAGACTAAGATAAGTGCAATCTTATTATAATACACCTTCCAAGCATCCGAAAATACAAGGTAGTAATTAAGGCAAAAGCCTAACCAGAGAAATACGATGAATGATACGTTATTCTCTTGTGCAAAAGCGTGCAAACTGGGGTTCAGGTTTCTGTCACTCCGGAAACCCACCGTAAGCATTCTTTATACATAATGCATTCCCTTAGGTCCTTAATAAGGCGAAGTGTTGAGTGTTCGACTCACACAATACCACTAGGAAAATAACAACACAACTTAAATATCAAAACAACACATATTACTTCAACATAATAAGACTACTAACAACTAGACTTCTCCCATGTCCTCAAGAACAGAAGTAAATACTCAGAAGACATAAAAGAGATCATGATCAGTGGTGATAAATAGATGATAAACAATCTTGACATAATAATACTTCTCAAACAAAACTCAATAGCATTTACCACAAGGTATTAATCAACACTGGTAAAGTAGAGTGGATAGATAGTACGGATTACAACACCATTCACACTTGTGAGGTGAGATGGGATGAAGATGGAGATGGTGCTGATGTTGGGGATGATGTTGATGGTGATCTTGATGATGCTCGTGACTATTGTGATGACGATGGCGATGATTTCCCCTTCTGGGAGGTGTTCTCCCCGGCGGAATCTACCCGCCAGAGATGTATTTTCTTCTCTGTAGGTTTCCGCCACGGAGCGGCGGCGGAACTCGCGAAACTCCTCTATTTTTAGGGTTTTTGGGTGACGGAGAATAAATAGGACAAAGGCATGACCTGGGGGTGGCCACGGGTGTCCAGGCGGCCACCCGGCGCGGCACCAGGGGATCATGCCACCAGGCCGCCTGGGCACCTGGTGGCTCCCCTGTGACTCTCGTTTTGTGTGCCTCCGTCAATTTTTCGGAAAATAACCTCCGTTGATTTTCAGGTAATTTCGAGGTCTTCTGATTCAGCAACTCTGTGTCCACTTTTTACCTCTGAATCCTGGATCTGCTGCTCCGGCATCGAAAAGTTGCAAACTATGTAAAACAAGCCTAAACAACAGAAGAAGAGCATCATAGCATGTAATATATCAATGAATAGGGGTGAATTATGATATAAAATAGTGATGCATTTTGGACGTATCAGTGACTCGAATGGAACAAAGCATCGGGGCGGGATATCCTGGACCTTCCATCCTTCGTCGAGTATAGTCAACATTATAATAATCATATAATCCACAATATATAATAGTGTGATAGCCCAATCCAAGGAGTAACAGGGGAACCGTTGATAGCATCCTAAGCATGCATACTAAGAAGTGGTTAAACAAGAAAGGTACTGTCACAACCCTAGTTTTGGTATGTGCTCTTATTACTAGAAATAATTGCATCATGTTTAAATTCTTGGTTTAAGAATTGGGGATTTCGAAAAGCCTCAAAAAGAAATTAAATAAAAGGCCAGATAAAAAAAAAATCTAAAATTCCTCCAAACAATTTTGAAAAGTCCTATAAATTAGTGTGATCATTTTAAAAATGATTTGGAGTCAAACCCATGTTCATGGATTTTTCAAATAATCAAACAGAGGCTTGGAAATTAAATTTAAATGCTATTTGAATTGGATTCAAATAATTTGAATTCCAAAAATCTCCAAAACTTGGGAGTGACTAGCTTTATGTCACATATGTCCAAGATAAATATTTGGGGATTTTTAAAAATGCTTTGGTAATTTTTTCAGAGCAAAACAAATAAAACAGAAGCAATAAAAATAAAAACAGTAAAAAGGCCGAAGCCACTTACCTGGCCCACCTGGCCAAGCCAGCTAGCCAAAGCCGTCCCAGCCCGCCAGGGGCACCCCTGTCTTCTTCCCTGGCCAGGCAGGCAGGTACCTCGCCGGCGGCCACGGCATGGCTGCGAGGCAGCTGCCTGGCTGTTTCCCGCCCCCTTTAGCGGTGGCGTGGAGCCCTGGACTTCTCCCCCTTCCTTTTCCCCCTCGTCTGGCCCTCCTCTCCTTCGTCTCTGGCGGATCCCCGCGAAACCCCGAGCGCCCCCGAGCCCGCCGACGTGCGCAGGCGTGGCCACTGACCCTCGCGAGCTCCGCCAAGTTGTCCAGGACGTCCGCCGTTCACATCTTCATCCCCTTGGCCCTTCAATTCACGTGGGGAAGCTCCAAGGGCGACACCCGCGACCTCCATCCCCGCCACAGCCGCCGGGTCTTTACCGCCAAATTCGCCGTTGACGTTGCTCCTTTGCCCCCATAGACCACGCAGTCGTGCTCATGGTGAGCTCCACCACCTTTCCCCTCTCTTTTCTCTCTTTTTTCTGCACCGCGTCGCCGTTTACCATGTGCCCGAGCTCCGGCCGCTGCGCCTCTCGAAGCCGGCAAGGCCTCCGTCCACCTCTGCTCCTCCCGTGTGCCCCGATGGAATCGCGCGTGAGAGGGCTCCCCTCTGGTGCGCTCCCCGTGGCCTCTCGTGGCTGGAGCCGCCTTCTCCAGTGGGCGCTGCCGCCCCCAGAGGCCACCGGCGGCTAACCGCCGGCCGTGCCGACGTGACACGGTCATTAGGGGCTAACCCCCTGGTTATTTGGCCCCAAGCCAATGACAGGTGGGGCCCTGGCCCCCTTAAACCCCCCTGTCATTTTAATTAAACGGGGTTAACCCCAGAGACTATGACAGGTAGGGCCCAGGCGTCAGGTTGACTGGTCAGCCCCCCCCCCCCCTACGTCATGATGATGTCATCCTTGCGCAATAAATCGATTTCTTAATTAACAGAATTTCTAGAATTTAGTTAAATCTTTGAAATTCAATAACTTTTAAACCATAACTCCAAATCAAAAGTGTAATATATGAAAAATCATCAGAAAAATGCAAGGATTCCAAATATCATATTTTCATGGATGAAAAACACATCTATGATGATCGACCAGTAGCATTTAGCTATTTTGGTTATTTGGAATAATTCAAAATACATGTTCAAATCATTTCAAATTAAATCTTTGCAATGCCAACCTTATCACATGAACATCAGAGGCATATCATACACATGACAACATGGTCTACCATATCCAAACATTATCAAATGCAACTTGGCTAATTTTAACCACATTTGGAGTTTGAATTTGAATTTCTTATTCAAATCAACTTCAATTAACATGTGACAATTGAACCTAGCTCACATAAGTACCATGCCATGTTTCATTCTTGAATGTGCATTGCAATGTGATGTTTATACTTTGTTGTCTCGGTGTTTACTTCTTCTTGATAGATCCATCGCCGGACGTAGTCCCTGTTTTCTACGAAGAGTGGCACCCCGAGTCTTGACAATAAGGCAAGCAAACCCCCTTTGGTCATATCTATAAAAACCCAGTTTCCCTCTTGTTCTCTTATGCGTGATTAGGTGATTCGCATGTTACCGTTCTACCTCTAGTTGAACCCATCCTTTGCATAACCTATCATTGCTGCCACAATATTAAGCAAACCTCAACCTAGCAGATACAAGTTTGTTTGTGTTCATCATGTGGCCCTTCATCCATGTTATGCTATGCCATGCTAGAGTTGTTTGCAATAAAGTTGATCCATCTGGGTGATGTATCGGGATGGTAGCGAACACATGCAACAAAGTGGTAACGTGTTGATAAAGTCAACCTAATATAAGTGAACAATGAGAGCCTGTGTAGGAGTACACAGTGGGTTGTCTCATTTACATTGCCCTAGGCCCCGAGTTCTTGTGTTGTGATCCAAGACACTGATTCCTACCACATGTTGGGCTCATTGACCCCTCTCGACCTATTAACTCACCCCGACTATGGTCCAGGATTCGCATGGGTTAATTTTCTTCTATTTGCTTTCTTAACGTAGCACGGTTTTAGGCAAGCGCAGCACCATCGGTCGAGGTGGGCTTGTCGGACCATCCATACATCGTCTGGGTCCTGAACGAAAACCCCGGCCGGATTCCCGATTGGGGTAAAACTCAGATAGGCGATCCCCTGGACTAGATTTGGAGCCGTGAGGTATGTGTCGTGGTACAATCCTCGCCGACACCGCTTGAAGGAGACGAGTTCTAGGCGATAAGTGGTAGCTACGTATGTGAAGAAGTACACCCCTGCAGGGTTAATGAACTATTCGAATAGCCGTGTCCGCGGTTATGGACTACTTGGATATCTTTACTTGATTATTAGACAACTCAAATGGATACTCTAAAAATCTCAAGATAAGTGTGAGTGCTTTGGGTTGCTTCCTCGTGGGGAAGTCGAGGAAGGATCCATGGTTGTGTATTGATGTGGTGATCAAGATTAGATGGACTCGTGTGCGCCTCTCATCTCAACTCTATGTAGTCGTAGTACAGGATAGCCAAGTCAAAGCTTTCTGCATTACAACCCCACTTGCCTTTACCTTGATACCTGAGCATGAGTAGTATAGTTCTAACGTAAGTCTTGCTGAGTACGACTTTGTACTCACGTTTGCTTATTCTATGTTTTAGAGACGAGACCACTGACCCTGGTGGTGGCCTCCCCCTCAAGCTCGACGTCGACGAAGTAATATAGTCCCAGACAGCAGCCTGGTCCCTCTGGAGGGTCGTTGTGTTTTCTTAAAGGCTTCTTAAGCCATTTGTTATCCTTGTCTTTACTAAGACATAATTTTCTTCCGTTGTTGTATGATGTAATGTTGGATCACAGTGATGTGATCTCTGCTTGTAACACTACTATATCTGCTCTATTTAGCAGATGCAATAAAGCTATGAGTTTGTAGAGTTCATGTTGTGTTACCTGCTGTTTACACTAGACATGTATGCTGCGTGTATGATTATAACGTGCATGTCTTAGTGTGGGATTCGATAGCTTAGTTGAGTTCTTGTCGTCGGTCTTTTATACACCAAGTGTCCCTTAGATGTGCGCAGCTTGGGGCATCGCGATGCGATTGCTTGTGACTCTGTCACGTGGCACACTTTGTTGTATGATTGAGCCCGCCCGAGACCCCGACTAAGAGATCGGGCTGGAGTCTGTTTATGTAAGTGTTATGATTCAATCGATAATATGTTTGAGGAGACTTGTCTATGAGTATGGGATTTCACCACCCATAATCATTTAGATTGTGAGCGGACGATGAGGACCCATCTCAGTTGATCATCCGGGCCTGGATGGGATGCCCCTCACGTTCGAGCTTTCCGAGAGTGTCTTGTAATTGGCCTTGTCTGCTTAGACAAGTGGGTATGGCTCTCGGCTCTCCATATGATTGAGTTGTGGATGGAATTACATATGCAAACCCCGGGTCCCGACAGACTTGGTATCAGAGAAGGACTGCCTGTAGGATTAGTAAACCTTGGCCGAAGTCGAGTCTAGCATTCTATAGTTATATAGTTACTTTGGGTATAAGGGAACAACGTAAGGCTTCTTTTTCTCCTTACCCTCATCGATCTGAGTTCTGAGTCACCCTCATCTTGTTCTACGGGAAGATAGGACTAGGCTCTTCTATGTCTATACTAGAACATCTCGTTGTTTGACTCTCCATAGTTGTAGGAATGTTTTGGTTGTCTAGAGTCACCATTCCATCAAGCCTTTTGAGACGGTTCTGATCATTCTTGCAGATTGATTCTTTTTTCCACCCCGATACAGCCGTTATGCTGTCTGATTTGTCCCGTGTTTCCAGTGATTCCAATGCTTTTGCATTAAAATCTTGTCCGCTCTTAAATTATATCATCTTTACATTGATTCCATCATAAATCCTACTCTGGTTGTTGATTTTTATCACACAAAATGTCAGGTGGAACTAGATGTGTTGAATCTGGTCACGGTAATCAAAGTGGTGATGATGATCCTCCTTCACCGCCTTCTGCAGCGGAAATCATGATGGAGGCTGAGCGAAATCGACGTGATCAAACACGCCTTTTGGAGCTCATTGAGAAGAATACTTCTCTCCAGCGAGATACGGTAATATCCATCCAGGATTTTATCCTTTTGAACCCGCAAGTTTTCCGATGTTCATCTGAGCCCCTTGATGCCGATGATTTGCTCCGTTCCATCGAGCGTAAGCTTGAGACGGCGCATGTTTCCCCAGATGATCGTGTGATGTACGCGGCAGACTTTCTGGAAGGTGCTGCTGGGAATGGTGAGAATGTTTTGTTGCAATGCAACCTGATGGTCATGTAGTGACTTGGCAGGAGT
This sequence comes from Bromus sterilis, assembly GCA_950022295.1. Taxonomy (NCBI): domain Eukaryota; kingdom Viridiplantae; phylum Streptophyta; class Magnoliopsida; order Poales; family Poaceae; genus Bromus; species Bromus sterilis. The sequence continues at coordinate 278,657,223 of OX465595.1, read as the reverse complement.
TCCGTGATGCCTTCCAAGGGTACCACATTCTGTATGAGCTGATGGAAAGAAAGAGGGAAGAGTTCTGCAACCTATCTCAGGGAAATATGACTGTTCATCAGTACAGGACTGAGTTCAATCGACTTTCTCGTTATGCCCTTGAGAAGATATCAACCGATGCCAAGAAGCAGGCAAGGTTCCGCAAGGGACTTAACCCTGTCCTTCGTCATGATCTCAATCTCCTTGAATTTGTCAACTTCGAGGATATAGTCAATAGATCATTCAGAGCTGAGCATGGAAATTAGGTCTTTGAAGAGTCTCGCAAGCGTGATCGTGAAATGTCGAATTTGGATCCCAACTAGTGCCACTCCTTCGCACTTGATTCCAAGACCATCTCCACAAAGCAAGAAAACCCAGAAAGATAGTAAAGAGCTTGCCATACTAACTCCACAACCTAACACCCGTTTGTGCTACAAGTGTGGTAATCCTGGCCACATCGCACAACAGTGTTCATTGCAAGAGAACCTCCTCGTCCAAAACCTAAAGCCAAAGCTAAGCCACCAAAGCCTTCCAAAGACAAGTCCGCTATTGTTGAATACGGACGTGTGAACCATGCCATCATCAAAGAAGCCCAAGAGGATACTAAGGTTGTACTCGGTACACTTCCTGTCAATTCCAAACCTGCTTTTGTTCTATTTGATTCTGGAGCTTCTCATTCCTTTTTGTCTGAAAAGTTCGCACTCCTGCATGACATTTCATTTGAGGAGTTCCCTAACCCTTTCATGATTAAAACTCCAGGATCCACATGGCATACCAGTAGGGTAAGTCATGACAATGAGATTGCTGTTGAGGATGTTGTATTCCTTGCTTCTCTCATAGCCCTCAAATCTTCAAATATCGATATCATCTTAGGTATGGATTGGTTGTCCAAACACCGTGCCAAGATTGATTGTGCCACTAAATCAGTTCAACTCACTCATCCTTCCGGCAAGATAGTCCATTTCACATCTCAAGGTTCAGACACCCAGCTATATTCGTTGAATGAGCATCCCCTTCCTAACCTTGAAGATATTCCGATAGTTTGTGACTTTCCGTATGTCTTTCCAGAAGATCTGCCGGGAATGCCACCCGACAGGTGTGTGGAATTCATAGTGGATCTTATACCAGGAACAGACCCAATTTCCAGACGCCCATATAGGATGGCCCCACATGAGTTAGCTCAGCTTAAAATACAACTGGAAGCTTCGTTGGCAAAAGGCTTCATCCGCCCTAGCTCATCGCCATGGGGTTGCCCCGTTCTGTTCATAACGAAGAAAGATGGAACAGAAAGGATGTGCGTAGACTATCGCCCGCTAAATCTAGAGACGATAAAGAACAAGTACCCACTTCCCAGGATCAATGATCTTTATGATCAACTTGCTGGATCCTCTGTCTTCTCCAAGATGGATTTGAGATTAGGTTATCATCAAATCAAAATCAGAAACGAGGACATTCCCAAAACGGCTTTCACTACTCGTTATGGTCTTTACGAGTACACCGTCATGTCCTTCGGTTTAACCAATTCCCCCGCCACATTCTCGCGCTTGATGAATTCGATCTTCATGGAGTACTTAGATAAATTTGTTGTGGTTTATCTTGATGACATTCTCATCTACTCGAAGAACGAAGAAGAGCACGCAGAACAACTTAAGCTGGTATTGATTAAACTTAGAGAGCATCACCTTTATGCTAAATTCTCCAAGTGTGAATTTTGGCTACCAGAAGTGACCTACTTAGGCCACGTGATTTCTGCAAAAGGCATTGCTGTCAATCCCGAGAGAGTTGAGGCCGTCCTTGACTGGACTCCACCTGAATCGGTTCAGCAAGTTAGGAGTTTTCTTGGCTTAGCAAGCTATTGTCGCCGCTTCGTCGAGAACTTTTCTAAAGTTGCAAATCCTCTTACTGTACTCCTCAAGAAAGATAAGAAATTCCAATGGACTCCCAAGTGCGAGGAAATATTTCAAGAGCTAAAAAGAAGATTGACTTCCGCACCCGTACTTGCACCTCCAGACACCAAAAAGGATTTCGAAATCTATTGTGATGCTTCACGGCAAGGGTTAGGATGCATACTTAGCAAGATCGACATGTGGTAGCTTATGCTTCACGCCAGTTGCGTCCACATGAAGAAAACTATCCTACCCATGATCTTGAACTCGCTGCCGTAGTTCATGCCCTGAAGACTTGGCGACATTACCTCCTTGGTAATCGTTGTGAAATCTATACCGATCACCACATCCTCAAATACATATTCAACCAGCCAGATCTTAACCTCAGGCAAAGACGCTGGATAGAGTTGATAAAATATTACGACTTGAGTATCTCTTACACCCCAGGCAAAGCCAATGTCATGGCTGATGCACTAAGTCGTAAGTCGTATTGTAAAAACCACATGTTACAACAGTATCAACCACTTCTCTATGAGGAATTTCGAAAGCTTAATCTCGAGATTGTTCCTCATGGATTCCTTTCCACCTTGATTGTGAAACCAACCCTTGAGGATCAAATCAAAGCTGTCCAACAACGGGCTCGAGGTATCCGGTATATCAAGCAGAACATTTCTAACGGAAAGGCAAAATGTTTTACCCTAGACCATGAAGGTACTGTGTACTTCTTGAATAGGATGGTAGTTCCGAAGAATAGGAATCTAAGGCAGCAGATCCATAAGGAAGCTCATGACACCCCTCTCTCGATTCATCCTGGTAGTACTAAGATGTATCAAGATCTACGCCAGAGATTTTGGTGGACTAGGATGAAGCGAGAAATCACTCAATTTGTTGCTGAGTGCGATGTTTGCCGTCGTGTGAAAGCAGAGCATCAAAGACCTACTGCTACTCTTCAACCTTTAGCCATTCCTGAGTGGAAATGGGATAAAGTCAGTATGGATTTCATCACTAGCTTTCCAAAGTCTCAGAAGGGAAACAATGCCATCTTCGTGGTCATTGAACGTCTTTCAAAAGTTGCTCATTTCCTTCCTGTTCGCGAGAGTATAACTGCTAGCCAGTTAGCGGATTTATATGTCTCCCGGATTGTTTCTCTCCATGGTGTTCCTTTGGAAATCAATTCAGACCGTGGAAGTCTTTTCACCTCTCGATTTTGGGAAAGTTTTCAAAATGCTATGGGAACCCATATCTCCTTTAGCACTGGCTTTCATCCCCAGTCAAGTGGTCACGTAGAAAGAGTCAATCAAATTCCCGAAGACATGCTCAGAGCCTGTGTTATCTCATTCGGAAAGAGTTGGGAGAAATCTCTTCCATTTGCCGAGTTTGCTTATAACAACAGCTTCCAATCTAGCTTGGGCATGGGACCCTTTGAATTTCTCTATGGACGAAAATGTCGAACACCATTGAACTGGTCAGAAACTGGTGAAAGACAATTCTTTGGACCGGATATGATCCAGGAAGCAGAAGAGAAGGTCCGCATTGTTCGTGAGTAATTGAAAACAGCCCAGTCTCGTCAGAAAAGCTATTATGATCGTCATCATAGTCCAGAAAGCTACGAGCTGGACGAGAAGGCTTACCTCCGGGTTACTCCTCTGAAGGGAACCCATCGCTTCGGTATCAAAGGAAATTTGGCCCCACGTTACATACGCCCCTTTCGCATTCTAGCTAAACGTGGAGAAGTTTCCTACCAACTTGAACTACCGCCGCATCTTTCTCAGGTTCACAATGTCTTCCACGTATCTCAACTCAGGTGTTGCTTCAAGGATCCCATCCGCGAAGTAGACCACGAAACGCTTGATCTCCAAGAAAACCTGTCATATCGAGAGTATCCCGTCTGTATCCTCGATGAAGCTGAGCGTACCACCCGACGTCAGAAGATAAAGTTCCTTAAAGTACAGTGGTCCAATCATTCTGAGAAGGAAGCCACCTGCGAACGAGAAGATCATCTCCGAGTCGAGTACCCCACCCTCTTCCCGACTACTTCTGAATCTCGGGACGAGATTCTTTTGAGTGGGGGCGAGTTGTCACAACCCTAGTATTGGTATGTGCTCTTATTACTAGAAATAATTGCATCATGTTTAAATTCTTGGTTTAAGAATTGGGGATTTGGAAAAGCCTCAAAAAGAAATTACATAAAAGGCCAGATCAAAAGTTTTTCCAAAATTCCTCAAAACAATTTTGAAAAGTCCTATAAATGAGTGTGATCATTTTAAAAATGATTTGGAGTCAAACCCATGCTCATGGATTTTTCAAATATTCAAACAGAGGCTTGGAAATTAAATTTAAATGCTATTTGAATTGGATTCAAATAATTTGAATTCCAAAAATCTCCAAAACTTGGGAGTGACTAGCTTTATGTCACATATGTCCAAGATAAATATTTGGGGATTTTTAAAAATGCTTTGGTAATTTTTTTCAGAGCAAAACAAATAAAACAGAAGCAATAAAAAGAAAACCAGTAAAAAGGCCGAAGCCACTTACCTGGCCCACCTGGCCCAGCCAGCTAGCCAAAGCCGGCCCAGCCCGCCAGGGGCACCCCTGTCTTCTTCCCTGGCCAGGCAGGCAGGCACCTCGCCGGCGGCCACGGCATGGCTACCAGGCAGCTGCCTGGCTATTTACCGCCCCCTTTAACGGTGCCGTGGAGCCCTAGCCTTCTCCTCCTTCCTTTTCCCCTCGTCTGGCCCTCCTCTCCTTCGTCTCCGGCGGATCCCCGCGAATACCCGAGCGCCCCCGAGCCCGCCGACGTGCGCAGGCGTGGCCACTGACCCCCGCGAGCTCCGCCAAGTTGTCCAGGACGTCCGCCGTGCACATCTTCATCGCCTTGGCCCTTCAATTAGCGTGGGGAAGGTCCAAGGGCGACACCCGCGACCTCCATCCCCGCCACGGCCGCCGGGTCTTCACCGCCAAATTCGCCGTTGACGTTGCTCCTTTGCCCCCATAGACCACGCAGTCGTGCTCATGGTGAGCTCCACCACCTTTCCCCTCTCATTTCTCTCTTTTTTCTGCACCGCGTCGCCATTTTCCATGTGCCCGAGCTCCGGCCGCCGCGTCTCTCGACGCCGGCAAGGCCTCCGTCAACCTCTGCTCCTCCCGTGTGCCCTGATGGAACCGCACGTGAGAGGGCTCCCCTCTGGTGCGCTCCCTGTGGCCTCCCGTGGTCGGAGCCGCCTTCTCCAGTGGGCGCCGCCGCCCCCAGAGGCCACCGCCGGCTAACCGCCGGCCATGCCGACGTGGCACGGTCATTAGGGGCTAACCCCCCTGGTTATTTGGCCCCAAGTCAATGACAGGTGGGGCCCTGGCCCCCTTAAACCCCCCCTGTCATTTTAATTAAACGGGGTTAACCCCAAAGACGATGACAGGTAGGACCCAGGCGTCAGGTTGACTGGTCAGCCCCGCCCCTACGTCATGATGATGTCATCCTTGCGCAATAAATCGATTTCTTAATTAACAGAATTTCCAGAATTTAGTTAAATCTTTGAAATTCAATAACTTTTAAACCATAACTCCAAATCAAAAGTGTAAAATATGAAAAATCATCAGAAAAATGCAAGGATTCCAAATATCATATTTTCATGGATGAAAAACACATCTATGATGATGGACCAGTAGCATTTAGCTATTTGGGTTATTTTGAATAATTCAAAATAAATGTTCAAATCATTTCAAATTCAATCTTTGTAATGCCAACCTTATCACATGAATATCAGAGGCATATCATACACATGACAACATGGTTTACCATATCCAAACATTAGCAACTGCAACTTTGGCTAATTTGAACCACATTTGGAGTTTGAATTTGAATTTCTTATTCAAATCAACTTCAATTAACATGTGACAATTGAACCTAGCTCACATCAGTACCATGCCATGTTTCATTCTCGAATGTGCATTGCAATGTGATGTTTATACTTTGTTGTCTCGGTGTTTGCTTCTTCTCGATAGATCCATCGCCGGACGTAGTCCCTGTTTTCTACGAAGAGTGGCACCCCGAGTCTCGACAATAAGGCAAGCAAACCCCCTTTGATCATATCTATAAAACCCAGTTTCCCTCTTGTTCTCTTATGCATGATTAGGTGATTCGCATGTTACCGTTCTACCGCTAGTTGAACCCATCCTTTGCATGACCTATCATTGCTGCCACAGTATTAAGCAAACCTCAACCTAGCAGATACAAGTTTGTTTGTGTTCATCATGTGGCCCTTCATCCATGTTATGCTATGCCATGCTAGAGCTGTTTGCAATAAAGTTGATCCATCTGGGTGATGTATCGGGATGGTAGTGAACACACGCAACAAGGTGGTAACGTGTTGATGAAGTCACCCTAATATAAGTGAACAATGAGAGGCTGTGTAGGAGTACACAGTGGGTTGTCTCATTTACACTGCCCTAGGCACCGATTTCTTGTGTTGTGATCCAATACACAGATTACTACCACATCTTGGGCTCATTGACCCCTCTCGACCTATTAACTCACCCCGACTATGGTCCAGGATTCGCATGGGTTAATTTTCTTCTATTTGCTTTCTTAACGTAGCACGGTTTTAGGCAAGCGCAGCACATCCGTCGAGGCGGGCTTGTCGGACCGTCCATACATCGTCTGGGTCCTGAATGGAAACCCCGGCCGGATTCCCCATTGGGGTACAACTCAGATAGGCGATCCCCTGGACTAGAGTTGGAGCCGTGAGGTAAGTGTCGTGGTACTATCCTCGCCGACACCGCTTGAAGGTGACGAGTTCTATGCGATAAGTGGTAGCTACGTATGTGAAGAAGTACACCCCTGCAGGGTTAATTAACTATTTGAATAGCCGTGTCCGCGGTTATGGACTACTTGGAGATCTTTACTTGATTATTAGACAACTCAAATGGATACTCTAAAAATCTCAAGATAAGTGTGAGTGCTTTGGGTTGCTTCCTCGTGGGGAAGTCGAGGAAGGATCCATGGTTGTGTATTGATGTGGTGATCAAGATTAGATGGACTCGTGTGCGCCTCTCATCTCAACTCTATGTAGTCGTAGTACAGGATAGCCAAGTCAAAGCTTTCTGCATTACAACCCCACTTGCCTTTACCTTGATACCTGAGCATGAGTAGTATAGTTTTGACGTAAGTCTTGCTGAGTACGACTTTGTACTCACGTTTGCATATTCTATGTTTTAGAGACGAGACGACTGACCCTGGTGGTGGCCTCCCCCTCAAGCTCGACATCGACGAAGTAATGTTGTCCCAGACAGAAGCCTGGTCCCTTTGGAGGGTCGTTGTGTTTTCTTAAAGGCTTCTTAAGCCATTTGTTATCCTTGTCTTTACTAAGACATAATTTTCTTCCGTTGTTGTATGATGTAATGTTGGATCACAGTGATGTGATCTCTGCTTGTAACACTACTATATCTTCTCTGTTTAGCAGATGCAATAAAGCTATGAGTTTGTAGAGTTCATGTTGTGTTACCTGCTGTTTACACTAGACATATATGCTGCGTGTATGATTATAACGTGCATGTCTTAGTGTGGGATTCGATAGCTTAGTTGAGTTCTTTCTAGCGATCTTTTATACACCAAGTGGCCCTTAGATGTGCGCAACTTGGGGCATCGCGATGCGATTGCTCATGACTCTGTCACGTGGCACACTTTGTTGTATGATTGAGCCCGCCCGAGACCCCGACTAAGAGATCGGGCTGGAGTCTGTTTATGTAAGTGTTATGATTCAATCGATAATATGTTTGAGGCAACTTGTCTATGAGTATGGGATTTCACCACACATAATCATTTAGACTTGTGAGCGGACGATGAGGACCCATCTCAGTTGATCATCCGGGCCTGGATGCGATGCCCCTCACGTTCAAGCTTTCCGAGAGTGTCTTGTACTTGGCCTTGTCTGCTTAGACAAGTGGGTATGGCTCTCGGCTCTCCATATGATTGAGTTGTGGCTAGAATTACATATGCAAACCCCGGGTCCCGACAAGTACATGGCCAAACAATGGTTTTCTAGGATGCGGGGGACATGGATGTTTGGGTTTATCTGAGAGACATAAATATGAAGTGGTAGGATCAAGCAATCATTCTATCCTATACCTATGCACAAGTGTGCTGAAAGTTATAAGCATGATATACGCTCCCCCTTAACTGATGAGAAGACGACGCCGAAGGTGTAGTCGATCGCAAGATGGCAACGTCTCCGAGAGTACCCGCGAGATCACACAAGAAGGAAACATGGAAAGACAATCGACGAGAAAGCATCTAGTACTAAGGATTAATCACCAACAAGAATCAACAAGAAGGAAACACGAGACAACGCACCACGGCATCACATCTACCGCCGAGAGCGGTTACTAGCAGGTTAAGTGGAGTACTCGTCACACACGACGATAAAGTACGTTTACAATGGTTCAAGTTGTTTAGCTATACAACATGAGCAAAGGTTGTTAACATGAAATCTAAGTCAAGCATGCCATATCACACAAACATGGCAAGAGGTGAAGAACAAAGTAAACTATCTATGCTAGTAAAGTTAAATGGGGTAAAACCTATAGATGGCAAAATATTACGGACCCCACGATGATTAATAGTTTTACTACTGATATGCCCCTAAACAATATTTATTTTTTATTAGCAACCAAGAGTAGCACAATCATAAACTACATGAAATTCTAGTCAAGTTACACCTAAAGAACCTTTTTATCGGAGCAACAGTTAAAAAGTTACGGCCTATTACATTTACGATGGCAAGAAATGTAACTAGGAGTGAAACAACATGTAAACAAAGTCAAACATGGCAAAGGAACACATTTTATTAATCTATGCTAAATTCTAAGCAAGTTTCATGTAGAACACTTCACAATCCGAGCAACGAGGAAAAAGATATTAGCATCGCTAAAACGGTTCACAATCTGCCATATAAATTAACCAGAAAAAAATACTACAAAGCGTTCTGGTCCAAAACAGAGGCTAATGGGCTAATCAGGGGCAGGAGCAAGATGTTATATTGCGCACAGGGCACTAAACTGATCATGGGCCAATCCTAGCTAGCACCACCAAAAAAAGGAAAAAAAGGGGAGGCGCAACTCACCTAGTGGGCCTCGGCCCAGGAGGACGGGTGGGCGTCGGATAACGCCACCGTGCTAGGGGTGAGAGAGCGACACGGGCTGCGGGAGGGGCGATGGTCCGTGCTGGAGGATCTTGGATGCGCGCCCTGGCGAGCCTTGGTGACGTGGGTCGGCCCACTTGGCTGGATCGGGCGGCGCGCTCGCCCTGCGTCCTCTCCTATACGCAGTTGATGGCGCCGGCGGTGGCTTCCGGTGAGGCGTGAAGGCGCGGCTCCGGCTGGGTCGGGTCGGATATGGCCGGTGGCGGGCTGCGACCAGATCTGGTCGATAATGGGGCATGCTGGCGAGGTGGTTCCCGTGGCGGTGCGGACTCGAGCTCGGGGCTGGCCATGGCGGCTCCGGTGGCTTCCATCGCGGCGGCGGCCTGCAGCGGGAGAGGGAAAGGCAGCGGTGAGGACAGTGGATGAGAGGAGGAGCGCGGGGGGGGGGGGGGGGGGAAGAGGTGGCCGGCCGGCTGCGGCCCTGGACGGCCCGGCGGCGGAGGGATCTCTGGCCCTGCGGGACCCGATTTGCTGGAGGGGGCGGCTGAGGCTACGTGTGCGTCTGGCAGCCACAGATCTGTTGATCCAATGGCTAGGGTGGCTTAGAGGTTAGGGTTTCGGTGGGGAGAGAGGTGTTTGGGCAGATCTGAGGGAGATTAGGGGGGTGGCTGCAAATATTTTAAAGGGAAACCTAGTGCCCAAATTAGAAGAAGGGGTGGGCATTAGATAGGCTGGCTGGATTGGAGGAAAACAAAAATACCCCTGATTTGTACCCGCTCCTAAATTATGCGTTTATGACCGCACGGTCTCCGTCCGACCTTCAATTCAGACGAAACCTCGAGCCACGCGCTCAGCGCGGCGAGCCCGTCAGTCCTAACTCACTTCGATACCGTTCCGAGAAAATTTTCCGACGCCCAATAAAATAATCCATTTATTAAATAAACATGGTTTTAATTCTGATGGCGACGGCTGGTCCTGTGCCGGAAGTTACGACGTTGCTCGAGTGAACCCTGGTGTGGCAAAAGGTCGTGTGCCATTGTAACAGCCCGGGATTTACACCCAAATTAAAAAAATGTTTCTTGCTTTATTTTGTTGATTGTTAGAATTGTTTGCATTATTTGCTTCGCTGCTTTTTTAATCAATGATTATATTTCCCACCTTTTTCTCGTATCGGATGCGTGACCAACCCATTTCCACCACGGCACACGACCGTTGCGACACTGGGTATCACCCGAGCGCCGTCGCAACTTCCGGCACGAGACCAATCATCGCCATCGGAACGAAAAATCCCATTTAATAATTAAATGGATTATTTTATTGGACGCCGGAAAATGTTCTCGGAACGTTATCGAAGTGAGGTTGAATCGACGGGCTCACTGCGCTGAGCGCGTGGTTCGAGATTTCGTGCGAATTGGAGGTTGTATAGACTCCCGGTGGTCAAAAACGTGGAGTATCGTGCGCGCAAAAGAGAAGACGAGGGAGTTTGTGTAAACCTGCCACCCAGGCCAGCCTATAAATAGACCACCACTCTCTCCTAACCCTTCTAGGGTTTCCCCTAACACAAATTTGCAGCCACCCTCCTCTGAAATTCCAGATCTGCCACCTAGACCACCCCAGATCCGAAACCCTAGCCAGCCCTCCATCTCAGCCGTTGGATCTGAAGATCAGTGGCTACAGGCACGCCGCGTCACCTCTCAGCCTCCACCAACTAGTTCAAGCCCCGCAAGGCCCAAGATCCGAGCCACCGGCCCGCCCAGGCCCATCCAGCCGAGCTCACGGGCCCCGCCACGAAGCACCTCGCCGGCAGTCGCCCGCGCCTCCCGCACGGTGAGCATCGCCGCGAGCCCCGCGCCTCTCCTCCTCATCTCACCTCCTGCCTGTCCCCTTCGCAGGCTGCCGCAACTAGGGCGTGCTGCCGCGTCATGAAGGGAAGCCCGAGGAGGTCGCCGTTACTAGAGCTTCACACCGCCGCACGCCATTGGAGCCACCTATGAGCTTGTCACGCCCCATATGCTCGCCGGCGGCCTCCCCCACGCCCAGATCCACGCCGGCACGCCCCCTCCCCACGTCCCCGAGGCCTCGCCACCCCAGCGTCGTACCGCGGCTCGCCGGAGCGACGCCGTCGCCGGCACCGACGAGATCGGGAGCGAAGCTCATCCAGGGGCCCTCCAACCGCCACCTATGGGCCGCGCCCTCACGGCCTGGGTCCAGCCGTGCCGGAACCCCACGGCCCACTCCCCGCATCGGCCCACTGGCTCCTCTCGCACAGGGCGAGGGCAGCGCAATCCTCCGCCCACCCGCCTTCCTGGGCCAGGCCCATCTCGGTGAGCACCCTCCCCTTTTCCTTTTTTATTTATTTTCTTTTATGCTGCGTTATGTGGCTCGGCCCAATTAAGTTTAGTGCCCAATGCGCCATTTAGTTATTTAGCGCCCACCCAGTCTTAGCCAGTTTAGAGAAGCTTCGACCCATTATACGTTTAATCCATTTCCTGATTATTACAATGGAAGATTGTGATTATATTGTGATTTCGTATAAATTTTTATTATGCTATTGTTTGCTGTTGTTAACCCAACTAAAATATGGTTTAGGTAGAACAATACCAAATGCTTTACTCGTCGTGGGGCACTTAGTGTTATGCCATGTTCAGGGTGTTCTCTCACTTAAATTGACTAGCGTAGATAGTTTACTTGATGCATCACCTCTTTCCATGTTTGTCTGATATGCCATGCTTGAGTGAGATGCCATGTTAACGACCTTTCTCATGTTGTGTAGCTAAACAACTTGAACCATTCTAAATGTGCGGTATCGTCGTGTGTGACGGATACTGCACTTAACCTGTAAGTAACCACTCTCGACGGTAGATTCATTTCGTGTCACGTTGTCTCGTGTCGACTTCTTGATGTTTCTTGCTTGTGATTGCTACGTAGTAATAGATGCATCTGCGTTGATTTCCTTTCGAGTGTTTACTTCTTGTGTGCTCCTCCGGATACTCTTGGAGACGTTATGAGTTTGCGATCGGCGACACCTTCGACACCGACTTCTCATCAGGTAAGGGGGAGCATATATCATGCTTATAACTTTCAGCTCACTTGTGCCTAGGTATAGGATAGAGCGATTGCTTGATCCTACCACTTCATATCTATGCCTCTCAAATAAAACCAAACAACCATGTCCCCACATCCTAGCAATCCATTGTTTGTCAATGTACCTTGCTTGCTTAACCACTGCTTAGTATGCATGCTTAGGATGCTATCAACTGTTCCCCTGTTACTCCTTGGATTGAGCTATCACAGTATTATATATTCTGGATGATGTGATTATAATGTTGACTATACTCCTAGAAGGATGGAAGGTCTAGGCTATCCAGCCTCGATGCTTAGTTCCATTTGATTCACCTAGGTCCTAAGTTCTCGGTATTGTGTCTCTTGACGAGGGTGCCTAACCGCGTGTGGGATTCTATGGGGTCCCCTCTTCTTACCTACCTAGTTCCAAACAATTCTAGTGGTGGCCCAAGATGATTTAGCATTTGCAAACGTGTGTGTGCGATTTTCCGACCTCGCAGTTTTCGAAACAACTCGGTCCAGTGGGGGCAGTGTTTCCCGTTGGTCCAGCATGACCGGCTGAGGACCCGGGCTCAGTTGAGCAGATACGAATAATCCAAACCTGGATTCCTACAGTAGAGACCATATCGAGAGCGCGGCCGGCTCCTAAGCTCGATGTCGACTCACTGGGGGCCACCCGGAATTGTGCTTTGTTGGTTAGAGGGATTATTACGTTTGGACTCTCGGAAAAATTCTTCAATGAGTGTCTTTAACAGGCCCGACTGAGAGAACCAGCGTACGTGCGGTGCTTATAATGGGCAGTTGGTACACCCCTGCAGGATTAAATCTTTTCAAAAAGCCATGTCCACGGTTATGGATGACTTGAGACCTACTCCTTATTCATAGACAACAACAACTGAGATAATCTTAATAAACTTGATCAATATGTGTGTGACTTGACTACTTATTCTTCGTCGGGATGCGAAGGGGAGGACAAGGATAGGATAGGTGTTATGTTTGCGTAAGTAGCTGATAGAAGACTTGTTGGAGGAGATTCCTCATCCAATGCTTGACGTCTCATATTACTCTAAATAGAACGTTAGTCACTCATATAATGCTAGTGCGGCTGCAACCTCACCACTACCCCCATCTTACCATGAGAAGTTAGTTGCAAGAATTGTTGATATAGCTCACCCCTTCTTTTCTCTTTTTCGCACGTTATGCAAACGATCTTGGACTACAAAGGAGCTCGACGACCCTTCTTCTGGATGCCTTCGCGGAGACTCTACGACGAATAGTTAAGAGGATCCCAGCGGAGAGCCTGGACCCGTGTGGTTACGGGAATGGTGTGTTTTACCTTTGCCATTAGGCATTTGATTGTAGTCTATACACAGAAATTCATCTTGCGCTGATGTATTGTGTTAAGGCAACTGTATGTTGATTGTACGAGATGTTTTATCCATGTAGCCGTAATGTTGTGATATCATGTTGGATATCCACGGCATATGACAGTGTCATCTGTCGCGGTGGGACCGATATGTGCTTCGTCCCCGGATCTAGATGGAAACATCAAGATCTGGAACAGTACCGCGTATCGGTCCTTACAACTTGGTATCATGCCTTACCGACTGTAGGATCCCTTTTCTGGTCAAAGTTGAGTCTAGAAAAAAACTATTTTGTAGTTACTAAGTTAGTTATCGAAGAGTAGGAATCTTTTACTCGTTACCCTTCCTCTGGTCAGGACAAGTGACGTAAGTGTTTAATTCTCACCTTATCCCCTTCAAACTCTAGGATCTCGAGTAAGTGGAGTTTCGGAACCGTTACAATGCCTTTCTTGCATTATATTGACTCTATTCTGATCTTGGGTTTTGGAATTCCTTTATTACCTTTAGTTTCTCCGACTCCAGTTGACATCATGGTCGTCTGTTGACTCCATTCCTCTTGCCTAGTATCCTCACAATTTCTGTGAGAGTACTTCCCTTGATCGTCGCTTTGAATTGTCGTTCTTTCTCTTGGTCTCCTGATGGCTCCGTCTTTCGACGTTGTCATCTCTCCGCGGAAAGTTTCTCGACGGAGGTTCATCGTTCGACATGGAGCAGAGTCCCTTGTTGGTGTTGTTGACGAACGTTGACTCTCTTTCTCTCCCCTCCTCTCCCCCGGATCTTTTAGGATCTCGGGACGAGATCCCTGTTGGGAATGTGCCTTAGAGGCAAATAAAATATGGTTTACTGAGGATATTCCATTAGTTCATAATACATTTTATACTATGCTATAACTGTATTAAGCGGAAACCTTAATACAGGTGTAGTATACAAACAACCAGGTCCCTAGTTAACTCTAGTATACTAGTCCATTGGGCGATTGATGGTCAAGGTTTCCTGATCATGAGACAAATAATTCTGTTAGCAATGGAGTCTTATCATTGGAATAATGATATGATGGACATACACCTACCAGAAGTGTTGCGATGTGATCAAGTCACATAGTTCGACATTGCGATAACTATAACGTAGTGACCAGATCCTTGGACCGTAATGATCCTACGTAATTGTGATCTATGAGGAGACTTTGATTTCTATCCCACCGCCTGACTGAAATATGCTGACAATAACAGTGCACTTTGGGTATTCTGAAATAGATGGTTGATGAGTATGAAAATAGATCAAAGCGGGATTTGTCCATCCGACTGACGGATAGGTACTTTGGGCCCACTCGGTGATATTGCATCATAAGGTTTGCGAAAACATGTGACTAGGTCACGGAGTTGTAATATCACGAGAACGAGTAAACTTGTTTGTTGAGAACGAGAACGAACTAGGTATATTGGATACCGATGATCAAACCTCGGACAAGCAAAGTACCGCAGGACAGAGGGAACAGGCACACGGTTAACGGATCCAACATCGATTGAAGTTCATTTGATGGAAGCGCAGGGGCTATCAAGGATTGTAACCAGGTCCAATTGATTAGTCATTGATCAATGAGATTGTCTCGATCATGTCTGTTGTTTCCCGGACCGTAGGGTGTCACACTTAAGGGTAGTCGACGCATGAAGGATTGATTCGGGATCCCGGAGAAATAAGAGAGAACTTTGAAATCATTTCACAGGAGAGACGGAAAGGTTTTCGTGTTTTCGAATTGTTCTGAAAGTTATTTGAATATGTTTTATTATTTCATTACTTGAATTAAATATTAAAATATAATTTAAATAATTAATGGAATAGTATTATTTTTGTTTTTTTTTCTTTAAGAGAAAGAAGAAAAAAAAGAATAATACAAAAAGAAAAAAAGGTGCTAGTGGCGCCATGGGCTTTGGCCCATATGGCCACTTGGCCACTTGGCCTCCACGCCATGCACACATGCATGTGCATGTGGCCGGCGGCCATGGGCAGCCCACGCGTGGGCACTAGTGCGAATTGGCACATGTGGTACTAAAAGACAGGTATTGCACTTCGGTTTCCCCCTATATATTGATGTGGAGGGTGTTTCTTTTTTAACACAGAAAATTCCAGAAAAATACAGATAAATTCTGTTGATCTCTCACTCCCTCTTTCTCCATCCTATGAGAGGACTCCCCTTGTATGGATTTTGCACTAGGTTGGAGGCTTCTCCACTATACGCACGCCGTCGTGCTGCTCGGGATCCGAATCCATCTTCTTTCCGTTGTTCGCCTGGTTCGGAGCCCGGAGGGACATTGGGTACACCGTATGTGTGTAATCCCGCGAGGCGCTACACTTGTGGCGCTACTTCATCGTCGTGGCCGTATCACGACGTCTTCACCGACAACCTTCCGACGGGGATGTAATCCCGTCATCGGTCTCAAGGACCGGGTGGCTACTGCAGTCATCGTGGAGCTGCACGGCATCAGGGATTGCCGGTACGACTACACCAACCATGTTCATGCAAGAACATTTCCCGCTTATCGGACTACATACTGGTATGTGACCTATTCCATCCGTTACATGCATCGCCATAGCATAGCTCTTGGGATTGGGTATTGTAGGTTAAGAAAAATTTGTGTTTTCTGCCCCGAACCCCAACAGTGGTATGAAAACAAGGCTATGCGTAGATGTATTATACGGATAGAACACATCTAGTATGTGGGTATCAATTCTCCAATTTTTACCCTCTCACGTGTACTCGTTTAGCATTGCGGCAATGTCCTGATGAAGTGGACCCGACCGACCTTACGGGTTTACGCGAGACTGGTTCCACGCTTGAGATATGGCTTGTACCATATAAGTGGTTGGGGGTGTCTGTCTCTCTAACATTAGCTTTGCGAAGACGTTTGCAATGGAGGGCCCCGACAGGGGTGTAATAGAGACGATTGTGGAATTGGTGTTGTGGCTTGTTTTCGTAGGGTAGAAACGGTTCTTTTCTCGAAACCCCTAGTATCCACGTAAAACTTGCAAAAGATAAAGTAGAAAGGCGTTTTCAACTTTAATTTGCATGTCGGGGGGAATCATAGCATGTACGATTTATTGTTTTACATCCTGTTTTTGCTAAAATGCTGGATACATCGACGGTAGCATAAATAGGATAATCTCTCACAATACCAACATTGTGTTCTCCCTTAATGGGCACCTCCTGGAAGGATCTCCCATATGGCCGACATTCCGTACATAATGGATGTCACACATATTAAATGGTGTTCGAATGAGGTTGGGTTCGGCAAGCGTGGCATATGCAGATATGGCCTTGCTGAACAGCTAACATTAAGGTTGGATTGGCAGGCTTGACGTATGTAGATGCGGGCCTGGAACACAGTAGATCAAAAGATCGAGCACGAGTCACATAGATGATGTGATTGGCATGATGTTCTACCTTAAACAACATACTGATGGCCGTGACGATCGTGGGAGGTATGGTGTTCGAGGATTGTGTAATCACTTAGTAAATTGAGAGATGTTGTACTAAGTGGGAGTTTTAGAATTAATTAGAAATTGAACTCCACATATTATGAACTAAATCTTCATGTCCTAGAAAATATCATTGTAGATAATTTCATACCCAAAATGTCTATAACTATGGATCTTTAGCGTTATGAAGAACTTAAGGTAGATGGGTCTTACTTCATTGATGTGTACCAACACCGTTAGATACATACTCATTAGTAATGACTTGCTAAACGTAATACGAGAACTACTAGGAGATACAACTGATAACTCCATTATTAAGGAAGATGATGATGAGTATCGTACTCACCGTCACTTATGAATGACTGTCCAATACACCATACTTCATTCTATGGAATCTGAATTGTGAATGCATGTTAACCAACACGTATGACGTGCTAGGTGAACTTGAAAGAACTAAGTCACAAATCAGAGCAATGAAATATGAGTATATGGACGGGGTTTCTTTCAACCATGGTGGAAGGAACAGCCAGCTCAGAAAGTCACTTGGAAACTGCATAAGGTACAAGAACACCTTGTGCATAACTTGGACTACTAAATGGCTGGTTACTTTGCAATAGTTGGGGAGTTGCATCCGCTTCCTTCCAGCTACAAAGACCATGTCTAGACTATGTCATGAAGGAGAATTGTTCACCTATCATGAAGTAGAACCAATGCAGGAATAGTCATTGACGAAGAAAGTATATTTGATTTACGAGTTATAAATGTCTTTCCCCACAAAACACTAATTGCGGTTGATTAAGTTTTTTATGCTTGAACATACTGCTTGAGAGTGGCTTGAAAGGGATGAGGTGACAATGTGTGCTGACGGCAATCAAGATAGTTGATGGTCGACTACACTCTCCATCTACATCTATCATTTGATTAATATATGAATAAATGTATGATCGTTTGAATGTGAACTTTATTAGTGTGTCTTGCATCTTGCAAAGAGAATTATTCATATTAGGGAGAAACAAGTCATTTGTTATCCTTTTATGAATGATATCTTTTATGGTCAAATTACGATTATGAATGAGTTATTCTTATATTGATGATAGTAGTTTGTTCATTTATAAGAAATATTGTAATACCAAGAATTATCCAGACTTAATAATGACACTACAGTTTAAGTCATGAATGGTATGATGATGTTTTGAGATACTTGATCTCTTGACACATGCAAATCATGCCTCTTTAGATGAGATGACTAAAAACCTCGCGTTCTGGTAAAACAAAGTGTGTACTGATTGTTGAAATATCATACATTGTGACGTATCGTATATCAGCATGTAGTGAATTTCATTATTTCGTGAACTTCGCATGTGGACTTAGATGAATATGTGTATTCACTAATGAAACATAAGTCTGAAATAATTTGATATGATCAACAGGGATTTCAGGGTAAAGATGGATATTAAATTAACAAGAAAGACAAGTCTCTATGACTTGATCAAAGTGACAATTGTTTGGAGTTAGTCTTGGGCATACAGACTTGTGAAAGTTGTTTCACAGATTGCGATGTTTTGAGACACTTCAATAGTGTTGATGTGCCTGAACATCGCAATCATTCTCTATTGAATAGTGTATGATCTAAGTTATCTTTTACCGAGTTACGTTATTATTGTTTAGAGTTATTAATTTAATATGCAAGCACTCACTTCAGTATAGGGAACCATCTGAATTCGTGGAAACCAACACTATATATGTTATGGTGTGTTGTGGTTTCTAGGAAGCCTGATTTATATGATAAATCATCTTTGTAGTGTATCCTTAGTCAACTATGGATGCATCTTCCATAACTAGAACCAAAGGAGCAAAACTTGTATTGCTGAGTTTAGTGTTTATCAAGAATTGTTCTTGATAAATGTGGTAATGGAAGAAATGTGAAAGTTTAACAAAGGTAATTGACCTTACCTCCAGATGTCAGATTAGCACAACGGAATATGTTCCAGAAGCAAAACTCTACATTTAGAGGAGAAACTAATGATAATGATCATGATGTCTTGATGGAAACTTTTACTGAGCAAAGTAGGATTCAAGAATACATATTTTCCCCTTGTGCAAAATGATATTCATGATTCACGTGTCAAGTTAATGGAACAAGACATACCTACGAACTACGAAGAAGCGATGGTGGACCTAAGTACGAGATATGACTAGGAGTCATGAAATCCTATATTGAGTCTCATTTAAGATTTCTTGAATCTTATCAAGTAAGTAGGTTACTTGATATTCCCAATAACTTTATGGATATAAGGAATGAATGTGAACATCAAAGAAGACATCAAGATTGATTTGTCAGAAAGAATGTCTCTGAAAAATTCAATAGGTTGACTATAACATGTAGAAATTCTTGAGTCAATGGGATATTCACTACGGTTGATCCAAATTGTTATCAATATCGTCACTTCCTCAAATCCTGCATTTGAAGAAGTGTTGTAATTGGTACAACAGGAAGGTTTTGAAAACATACGGATTCTAGTGTCTCGTGAAAAATTCTCCGTTTGATTAATGATCAAAGGATTTTGGACTTAACCAAAATATCAAGGAAACATGCTATGGACCTAAACTTAATATGTGGACGACATATTTTGAGTGGAAGCTATGGGAGTATTATCCTAGTCTTATATGTGTCTGACATATCTGAGTGGGAGCTATGTGGTTATTATCCTTAACTTAATATGTGTCTGACATATCTAAGTGGGAGCTATGTGAGTGTTATCCTGAACTTAATATGTGCAAGACATATTTTGAGTGGGAGCGTGATAACATTCTCATATATGGATAACATATTATAAATGGTGTAGTTGGTATTAATCGTTATTTGAATATTTCATAAATGAAGATGAATAAGTATTAAACATTGGAATCTATTGAGATAGATCAATGTGTTTGATAAGAATTGAGTCAAAATACTTTCCTGGATAATATTCTTAGGGAGTTTAGAATGGGACAAGTCAAGAAGTAGTTCTTACTTGTGATGGCCTCGATTTACGATCATGTACAGTAATCATACAAGCAGGGTACATGATTGAGATCAAGGTGCCACGGTGAGAATATCACAGCACAACACTAACCACAAAAGGATAAAACAATATATTACAATGAAGGGGGGTCACCCGGACCCGAATACATAAGTCATACAAACATAATATCTGAGTACAGACATAGTTAGTCAAGTTCTGCCTTAAGAAGGCTAGCACAAATAACATCAGAGGTACAGATCGAAAAGGCGAGGCCTCCTGCATGGGATCCACCAAACTACTCCTGGTCAACGGGAACTCGATGTCGTAGTAGGCTCCTCCTGGAATCTCCTGCTCCTGGGCTCCAACGTCGACTGCAGCGGCCGATCAGGCAAAGCGAAAAGGGGAAATAAAGCAAAGGTGAGTATCTAGCATACCCGCTAGTCTTATGTCCGCTACTAAGCATTTATGCATGTATCAAATGGAAAGGGGAGGCTGTATATAGTGGACTGCAGGGCAGAAATCAGAATAAGGGTAAGAAGCTAGGCCTATCGAAGACTAGCATCTTCCGACGAGTCTTGCAGCAGGAGGTAAGAATCAGCCAACAGTTAATAGCATGAATGTAATAACAATGCAGCATAAGTTGCTGCAGCATTGTATAATAGTAAGTTGTAATATTTCATAATAATACTGCCTCCGAGTTCCCTTCCTCGACTCCCTGTGAGGAAAACAATCCGGAACCATACAGTTTAATAGTAGTAGTTTGTTGTAGTAGGCTCTGGCTTCAGCATAAAGCATCCTATTACCGTGGACACGGCTATTCGAATAGATCAAACTCCCTGCAGGGGTGCACTACTGTTCAGCCTGCACGCTCGGATCTCCAGGGTGGCGTACACCTTGTTAGGGAATGCCCCACCGAAGCGATCCGACACATCGAGGCCCATCCTACGGCTCATCAGAGAGGTCCCCGCCGGTCTACAGTCCTAAGCGCAAGAGCTTCATGGGCCATCACCTCTCGCACTCCGGGTCGTTGTGTGCCAAGTGGATCCAGTGCCGCAGCACGATCCGACCCAACCACAATGCTGAAACTGGACGTCTTTCAGAGTTTTCGGACGAGACCACAACGCGGAGGGACCACACCGTAACCCCACGTGAAGGTAGTGCGCACATGCCTTTGCGGCCTCTCAAGTCATCCACCTGAACCGTTAAGTCATTTTATTATTATCTGTCGGGACAACCGTTATCGTTGCCCCTTTCTCGGTGAGTCGCGGACAACAACAGCAGCCAGGACCACTAGTAACGTCGGTGCCTGCCCTGTTGTAAGGCCCGATATGCGGTACTGTTCCAGATCTAGATGTTTCCATCCAGACCCGGGGACGAAGCACATATCGGTCCCACCGCGACATATGACATAGCCATTTTCCCCGGATTTCCAACATGATATCACAACATTACAAATACAAGGATACAACATCTCATACAATCGGCATACAACTGCCTTAATACAATACAACAGCGGAAGATACATGTCTGAGTACAGACTGCAAGCAATGCCTAGTGGCAAAGAGAAAAACATCGACCCCATAACCACACGGGTCCAGGCCCTCCGCCGGGATCCGCCTAACTAGTCGTCGTCGAGTATCCACGTGAAACGTCGATCACCAACCTGTTGTCGATCAAGAACCCTGAAAAGATTTTGGGGGTAGTATCATGAGTACAGAGGTACTCAGCATCCAACTGTAGTGGTCAGCTGACCCAGCAAGGACTTCATCACTCGTCATTCTAGGACAACTAGTAGTTTACGGTAAGGATGAGGTAAGTGGTGAGGTTGCTGCCGCACTAGCATTTATGAAGTGGCTAACGATCTAGAGAGTAAGATAAGAAGCCAAGCATTCGATGAGGAATCGCCTCCAACAAGTCTTGCTATCAGCTACTTACCCAATCATAACACCTATCCTATCCTTGTCCTCCTCTTCGTATCCCGACGAAGAAGAAGAGGAAGTCAAGGCACACACACACGTTGATCAAGTTATATTAAGATTATCTCAGTTGTTGTTGTCTATGAACAAGGAGTAGGTCTCAAGTCATCCATAACCGTGGAAACGGCTTCTCGAAAAGATTTAACCCTGCAGGCGTGTACCAGCTGCCCATTACGAGGCTCCGCACGCACGTCCATCACTCTCAGTTGCTACCCATCACAGGCAACCATTTTATGATTTAGTTCCAACAGATCCGAAACGATAGGTCCCTCTAACTAACAACGAACAAATCCGGGTGGCCCCCGGTGAGTCGACATCCATCTCAGGAGCCGGTAGCTCTCTCGATCTGGTCTCTACCGTCTGTCGCAGGTTTGGATAGCCGATTAATCACACATGGGACACCGGATCCTCAGCCGGACAAAGTGGGCCAGCAAGGGAACTAAGTCCTCACCGGTCGAGGTTGGTTTGTAAACAACTGGCGTACGACCAGCACACGCACGGTTTCAAATGGTAAATCAGCTTGGGCCACCACTAGAAATGCTTGAAGCTAGGTAGGTAAGAAAAGGGGACCCCATAAAATCCCACACGCGGTTAGATACGCTCAGTCTTAAAACCAATACCCGGAACTCGGATCCTAGGTGACTCGAATGGAACAAAGCGTCGGGGCGGGATAGCCTCGACCTTCCATCCTTCGTCGAATATAGTCAACATTTATAATAATCATATCATCAACAACAATAAATAATAATGTGATATCCCAAACCAAAGAGTAACAGGGTAACATCGTAGCATCCTAAGCATGCATACTAAGCAGGGGCTGAGCAACGAGCAATAGTAACATAGCAGTACATGGTTTGCTGGGAAGGGACATGGCTGTATCGGTTTGAAAGAGGCTGTAAACATGTGGTAGGATCAAACATCGAACCTATCCTCGACTAGCATGCAAACCGCTGGTTGAAATAGAATGGATCATAAGTAATGTATAGTCCTTGCCTGTTGATAAGTCGGATTCCGAAGGTGTAGTTGATCGCAAGCTCGCATCGTCTCCAAGAGGTACCCGTGGAAGTACACAAGACGGTAAACACTGGAAAGAAATCAACGAGAAACCATGTATTACTACAAGGAAAACACGAGCAAGCATCAACAAGAAGGCAACACAAGACATCGCACCTACCGTCGAGAGCGGTTACTAAGAGGTTAAGTGGAGTACTCGTCACACACGACGATACCGCACGTTTACGGTGGTTCAAGTTGCTTAGCTACAAGTGATCAATCAACGGTTATTAACATGGCCACTCAAGCAAGCATGGAATAGCACACAAACACGTCAAGAGGTGAAGCACAAAGTAAACTATCTATGCTAGTAAATTTAAGTGAGGCACAACCTAAACATGGCATAACACTAAGTGTCGCACGATGATTAAAACATTTGGTACTGTTCTGCCCTAAACCATATTTTAGGTTGGTTAACAACAGCCAACAATAGCATAAACACAAAGTACACGAAAAACTAATCAAGTTACATATAAGGCACACTCCAAACGGAGTTACGGTTTAAATGATACAAGCAAAACAATTTACGGGCACAAGCTGAATAAACAGGGATAAATCTATATGCAACTGTGCAGCAACATGACACAGCAATACATATAATGAAAGTAGACATGATTCTTAACAATATGCAATTGGAATCAATCAATTCCGATAAACGGTCGCGACACACTCGTCGACCGAAGTTGCAACAAAATAACAGTTTCAGCAACAGCAGCACAATAACATCAGGATCACCACTTTGGAGTAAGATTTAATATAGCTAGAGCACCCAAACATGAAAAGTTAAAGCATGGCAATGAAGTACACATGATGGTTAACACATAGGAAAAAGAATCAATGCAATAGGCCTCATGGATGAGTCACAATCATCATGCAAAGTTGCAACAAAATAATAACAGCAGCTCATAATAGCAATTTGTAGCAGTTTAACGGCCTGATGCCCACTTCAGCACACAATTACACAATTAAGATGAGCTCAAATGCAAATGCTCACAAAATACGGATTAAAGTACACGCAATTCTAAGCAGTTTTCGTTTTGGGCGCACGTTCATCGGAGCTACGGATCAACGGGAAAATACATCGCAAAATTGAATCAGCACACAAGTTTTAAGGACTCTCACCCAATGGGCTGGCCCAACTGGCCGCTGGAGGCTGGACCTGGCCTGGCAGGCCTCGTGTTGCTGGGGCTGGCTGTGCCGGCCGGGTCTGGGGCGGCCCATGTGGCAGGAGGAGCCCAGGCGGGCGGTTGCTGGCGGCTCATCCAGCCGTGACCGCGGCGGCGGCCGTGCTTCCTGCCAGCGAGGCGGCGCGCCACGGTGGAGGCCGGAGGGCAGAGGCGGCCCGAGGCGGATCCGTGCGGCGGCAGCTCCTATGGCAGAGGGCGGCGTCGTCCTGCGGGTTCCGGGACGGCGACACGGCTCCGAGCGGCGGCGAGCTTCAGCGGGTCCTCATGGCGGCGGCGTCCTGCAGGTGACCGGCGGCGCGGCGCGTGGCGTCCTGCGAGGAGGAGAGGCAGGGGGATTAGGAGAAGAAGGAGGGAGAGGTGAGAGGGAAGGAGGGGGGTCCGGCGGTTGCTGCGGCATGGCGGCCGGAGGCGCAGGCGGCTACTCGGCCTCCATGGGCTGCAGGCGCGTGCGGTTGGTGAGGAAGGGGAGAGAGAGAGGATGCTGGAGGCGATCTCAGCCGTCAGATCGGGCGATCTGACGGTCCAGATCTGCTGGGCTGGATTTGCTGCGAAAAATTGGGGTATTGGGCAAATTTTGGGGAAAAAACAGGGGTGTGGCTGCATATTTTGGCTAGGGAAACCCTAGAAATGGGTGGGAGTGTGGTGGTCTTTATATAGCCCCGGTGGCTGGCAGTTTGCAAAAACATCTTCGGTTTTTCTCTCGCGCGCGTGGTGCTCACGTTTCTTACCGCCGGGGGTCCGCAGTACCTCCGATTCGTGTAAAACTTCGAACTGCGCGATCAGCGCGTCGAGCCAGAGGCGTTCACCTCGCGTTGGAACCGTTCCGAGAATACTTTCTGGTGCGCTATAAAATATCCCGTTTAATTATTAAACGGGGTTTTTCGTTCCGTTGGCTGCGGCTGGTCTCGTGCGTTTTTCGCGACGGTGATCGGGCGTAACCCGGTGTCGCAAAGGTCACGTGTCAGGGTGGCAAGGGTCAGTCTCCGTCCGGTTCGAGATAAGAGGGGGAAAAATAATAGCCGATCGATAAATCGGGGATGCAAACACCGCAAACAAATCAGACAATCAAACAATTCACACCGAAACCAAAATTTTTATTTTTTGTGAAATCTGGGCTGTTACACCTGTCGTCCCACCAACTCGTGCGGTTACCAACAAGGTGAACCGTCTCCTTACCTTGTCTCGCGTTTGCTCCGAAGAGCTCGACTTTCGTACAACAGGAAATCCTTCGGCCACGAACAATACCAGGCCCGCTGCACACCGGTGGAATACACATGACCTGTCGTTCCGCTAAGACAACCCGAGCGGGCACCGTTGGGTCACCCGACTCCTTACCTGCAAGGACAACCGTGGTTCAGTAACCTAGGACATCTATACAGAGTCAGCAATGAGTGGAGTACAAGGATTTCTCCTCGATAGCTCACACTTGATGTGGCTCGGCAGAGCCGGGGTAGGGGCCTGAAGCGGTGTCTACTCCGAACCGTACCTGTAGCAGTTGTAATGTATCATATCCGCATTCATTCCTAGAGTGAACACGACCCGCTATCTAATCCTATTGACTAACAAGGCGCAGGGCTAACTGCTGAATATAATATATATAAGAGGCAGCATAGGATAAAGTAAGCTACATCAAGGGGTGACAAAGACAGGCTATGCAATTGAATAGGATTGTAACGTAGAAGCAGCAGAAATCCCTAGTGCAAGAAAGTACGGAAATATAGGCGATATCTTGGGAAGAGAATGGCTCTGCTTGCCTGTAAGCTCGACGGTAGAGGTACGGTCGTTGACGAAGTAGTCGATCACAGGGGCATCAGCAGCGGACGTCGAGACTACCGGACAATAAGAGAGGGGGAAGAAACAATAAATACAAAGCAATAATAGCAATAAAAATACAAGACATGACAAACGTTAAGCTAGAGGTTAACTAACGTGGTGGTACACGTTGCAGATGAAACGGGAATTTTAACCGGCTATTTTTCCGGCTCCGAGCAATTACCGGACAGTCTCGGGTTCGGTGTGCTAGAGGGGGTTGGTGGACCAACGGGTAGCGTATCAGCATTCGTTATATTTTTCTGATCAAATTTCATGTATAAAGTTTTTTCATCTGATACACGGTTTAAAAGATATTGATTTTTTTAGTTTAATTCAATTTAAATCAATTTTAATTTATTTCCTTTGTCATTTTCTATTTCTTTTATTGTTTATTTAATATAATTAATAATCCCTTTTAATACTAACCAGTGGGTCCCACTTGTCAGCCACTTATTAATTAAACTAATTTAATTTAATTAATTTACTTAATTAATAGGGGTTGGCCCACATGTGATAGCAACAAATTAATTAACAATTTATCTAACTAACAGATGTAATTTAGGGGGTGACCCCACATGTCATAGTAACATTTTTATTTAACATTTTTTTTGCTAATTAAGGGGATTAGGGGGAGTGGGCCCCCCTTGTAAGTGGGTTAGTCCCACTGTTAACATAGAAGGGAGCCTCTGCCTCTTTCCATGGCGCACGACACAGAGGAGGTCGGCGAGGCCGTAGTCACCGGCGGGACCACGCCGGGGCTGGGGAGGGGGAAACGGGGTAGGAGCGCGCGGTGCAGGGGGGAGATGAGGCGCAGGGCGGTGGACGTGGGGGGCGGGCTCGCGGCCAACCTGGCCATGGCGGCCCCCATGGCCATGGGGGCATCTCGGCAGGAGAGGAAGGGGGATTCGCAAGGGGTGGGGGATCACAGCCATGGCTCACAGTGAGGGGGGGGGCGTCGCGGAGGGGGCAGGGGAAGGTGTGCCGAGTTGGCGGCGTTGTGAGCAGGGGGTGGAGGCGCGGCTGTTGCAGAGCGAGGCGACAGTGCGGCGTCGTGGAGCTCTGGGCTGGCTTGCTCCGGCGTCGGGCGGGACAAGGAGGAGCGGCGCTGGGGGGCCGCGGTGGAGGGGGTGACCGAAGGCGCCCGGAGTTCGCCTGATCTTGGAGGGGGGCGCCGGATCATGGAGGGGGGCACCCAGGGTATCTAGATCGGGGGGCTGGGGAGAACGATGAGGGTGGTGGGGGGGTTGCTCGGGTCGTGGGGAGGATTGATGGGGAGTGGGGGGGTTGACCCCGGGTGAGGCTCAGCCTCTTCTAGCGCCGAGGTGGGCTGGCTGGGGCCGGCCCAGGGGGAGGAGGGGTGGTTACGCCCCGGGGCGGGGTATAGCCCCTTTTTCATTTTTTTGTTATTATTCTTTTGTAATTGTTTTAGTAGCGTAGGTATTTTTTATAAAATGGGTTATTAGCCTCTAAATTAAAAGTGCATTGCATATCAGTGCCACCAACGTTTTTGTAGCCAAATAAATGTGTTAGACATTTCTTTTAATTATTAAATGATTAAAACGGGAAATTCAAGCTACAGTTCTAATTATTTGAATTATTTGGTAGTTCAATAAATCACCTACATGGTCCATAGGTTATTAGTGAATTTATAAAAGTGGTTTGATAATTTTTGGGCAAGGTTTATTTTGCACGAATTTTTAATATTCCACAAAGGCATTTCCAACATTGTTTTGATTTCAATCCAAATGGCTTGGACTTGTTTAGAAATTTTGGATGATCAAGGTCCATGATCACATGGATTGCAACAATATCAAAAGCATTTGAAATTTGAACTAAACCCTGTTGATCAATTCAAAATTTTGAACAGTAATGATCGACAGTAATTGTGATTACTGTTCACTGACAGTGAGGGTGTTACAAATCTCCCCCACTACAAGAATTCTCGTCCCGAGAATTTAGGTGGCAGAGGGGAAAAGATCGGGGTATTCATCGTGAAGACGATCTTCGCGTTCCCAAGTGGCTTCATCTTCAGAATGATTCGACCACTGAACTTTGAGGAACTTGGTCGTCTTGTTGCGGGTTTTGCGTTCTGACTAATCAAGTATGCGACTCAGATGTTCTTGATAAGTCAAGTTCTGTTGTAGCTCAATCATATAATGTTCCACTTCTCGGATAGGATCCTTGTAGCAGCGACGGAGTTGCGACACATGAAAGACATCATCAACTTGAGAGAGGTTTGACGGCAACTCCAACCGGTATGCCACCGGTCCACTTCTGGACAGGATACGGAACGGGCCAATATAGCGAGGAGCTAACTTGCCTTTGATCCCGAAACGATGAGTGCCCCTCATGGGAGTGACACGAAGGTAAGCTTGTTCGCCGGGTTGATAGACCATTTCCTTGTGCTTGCGGTCATAGTTGCTCTTCTGGCGGGACTGGGCAGCTTTCAAGTGTTCATGGATAACGCGAACCTGATCTTCAGCATGCTAAATAATTTCCGGACCAATGAGAGTTCGTTCCCTAGTTTCTGACCAATTCAAAGTGGTTCGACACTTACATCCATAGACAACTTCAAAGGGTGCCATCTTCAGACTAGCTTGGTAGCTATTGTTGTACGAGAATTCAGCAAATGGAAGGGATTCCTCCCATTTCTTACCGAATGAGATGACACAAGCTTGAAGCATATCTTCAAGCACTTGATTGACGCGTTCAACTTGTCCTTGTGACTGGGGGTGATAAGTGGTGCTGAAGTTTAGGTGAGTGCCCATAGCTTCTTGGAAGCTATCCCAAAATCTTGAGGTGAAAAGGCTGCCACGGTCAGAACTGATCTCCAACGGAATACCATGGAGGGACACAATTCTAGAAACATACAAGTCTGCTAACTGACTAGCAGAGATAGTCTCCTTGACTGGCAGAAAGTGGGAAACCTTAGAGAATCGGTCGATGATGACAAAAATAGCATCGTGGCCTTTCTGTGATCGGGCAAAACCAGTGACGAAGTCCATTTCGATCTTGTCCCATTTCCATTCAGGAATAGAGAGTGGTTGCAGAGTTACGGCGGGTCTTTGATGTTCTGCCTTGACGCGACGGCAAACATCGCATTCATCAACATAACGAGAAATGTCTTGCTTCATGTTAGACCACCAGTACCGTTGACAAATGTCTTGGTACATCTTGGTACTACCAGGGTGAATCGACAAAGGGGTATCATGAGCTTCTTTCATGACATCAGGTGCGTAGTTCAGGTTGGCCTTGGCTACCGGAACCACTAAACTACCCTTGAAGTACACTGCATTATCATCATTCGTATCAATAGTGAAGAATGAGGGCTCTCCTCTGGCGACACGACGCTTAATCTTCCAAATGTCAGAGTCATAATGATGTATCGTCTTGATGCGTTCAACGAGATCTGGTTTGAAAACCAGGGAGTTCACATATCCCTGCGGAACAATCTCTATGTTCATCTTGCGAAGCTCTTCATACAGAGGTGGTTGTTGTATTTGAACTTCAAGTTCACTAGAGTAGGCTTTGCGACTCAGGGCATCAGCCATCACATTAGCTTTGCCAGGGGTGTAGTGAATATCCATGTTAAAATCGGCTATTGTCTCGAGCCATCTCTGTTGGCGGAGACTCAGGTCGGGCTGAGTAAACAAGTACTTCAGGCTTTGGTGATCGGTGTAGATCTCGCAACGATTACCAACGAGGTAATGACGCCACAGCTTCAATGCATAAATTACTGCTGCCAATTCGAGATCATGCGTTGGATACTTATCTTCGTGAGAACGCAACAGACGAGATCCATAAGAAATCACTTTGCGCTCTTGCATTAGGACACAGCCTAATCCTTGACGAGACGCATCGTAGTATATCACGAATTCCTTATTGGTATCAGGGGGTGCAAGCACTGGGGGAGAAGTGAGCTTGTCCTTGAGAACTTGAAAACTTTCCTGGCATTTTTCTGTCCACTCAAACTTAACGCCTTTGTGAATCAGATTAGTCAGGGGCTTGGCAATCTTGGAGAAGTTCTCGACGAAACGGCGACAATATCTAGCGAGGCCGAGGAAACTTCTGACTTGCTTGACAGTCCTGGGAGGAGTCCAGTCAAGAATAGCCTGAATACGTTCTGGGTTTACGGCAACGCCATCCTTGGAAATCACATGACCAAGGTAAGTTACTTCGGGAAGCCAGAATTCACACTTAGAATACTTAGCATAGAGTTTGTGTTCTCGAAGCTTTTCCAGTATAAGACAAAGGTGTTCAGCATGTTCTTCTTCATTCTTCGAGTATACCAAGATATCATCCAGATAAACCACGACGAACTTGTAGAGGTATTCCATGGATATATAGTTCATCAACCGAGAGAAGGTGGCCGGGGAATTGGTCAGGCCAAAGGACATGACGGTGTACTCGTATGAACCATAGAGGGTAATGAAAGCGGTCTTCGGAATGTCCTCTTCGCGGACCCGGATCTGATGGTAACCCAACCTCAAGACGATTTTAGAGAACATCGTAGATCCAACAAGTTGATCATATAGATCGTTGATCCGAGGAAGCGGATACTTGTTCTGTATTGTTTCCTGGTTGATAGGTCGATAATCTTGGACCAAACGGTTCGTTCCATCGCTCTTCTTGACAAAGAGTGAAGGTGCTCCCCAAGCAGAGGAACTTGGACGGATGAATCCTTTGTGGAGTGCCATGTCGATCTCCTTATTCAGTTCAAGGAGGTGGTGAGGCGGCATCTTATAAGGGCACTTAGCAATAGGGACGGTGCCAGGCTTCAAGTCGATGATGAATTCGACATCTCTGATCTGGGGTATTCCCGGCAGTTCTTCAGGGAAGACGTCGAGAAAATCGCGAACGACTGGAACGTTCTCAATTCTTTCAAGAGGTGAGTCATTCAGTGCTTGCAGAGCATATATCTGGCTTTCGGCATGTTGAACTGTTCGGGCTGAGTACAGAATTATCTTGCCAGAAGGGTGAGTTAGCTGAACTTTTTTAGTACCACAGCGGATGTGAGCATCATGTGCTTTCAACCAATCCATACCAAGAATAACGTCAATGGTAGAAACCTTGAGGGCCATGAGTGAAGCAGCAAACACCAATCCTCCAATTTCAATACGATTGTTGTGGGCTATCATCGAGGTATCCCAACTGGAACCAGGAGAATAAACCACCAGCGGAGGGTACAGGTTTTCGAACGGCAAGTCTTGCTTACGAGCAAACGCAGCAGATATGAAGGAATGTGAGGCTCCTGAATCAAACAGAACAGAAGCTGGTACTGAATTAACAAGGAGGGTTCCCAT
Source organism: Bromus sterilis (assembly GCA_950022295.1). Taxonomy (NCBI): domain Eukaryota; kingdom Viridiplantae; phylum Streptophyta; class Magnoliopsida; order Poales; family Poaceae; genus Bromus; species Bromus sterilis. The sequence goes on along the minus strand of OX465595.1, from coordinate 278,625,949 downwards.
CACGATAGTCGGATCTATCCTAGCCTTCTGAACACCAACATGATTGGCATAGCCACGTTCAACAAGAGGCGGCTTGGTATTACCTTACGGTCAACAGGAGGACATGGTGCACGGTGACCTGGCTGTCCACACTGGCGGCATAAGCCATCATTAGGGGGAGGAGCCATAATATTGGGCTGTCTAGTCGGAATCGTTAGCTGTCTCGGGGGTGGAGGAAGACGAGGTGCAGGCCGGTGAAAAACATTGTCCGGGAGCCAGACTTTAAGTTTCTAAGAAGGCCGACCCAAAGATGGGCCAGCATCTCGAGCACGCTTGAGCGACTCATGGTGCTTAGTCAGAGAAGTTTCGACTTGGAAAGCCTTGCTGACAAGGGTCGCAAAGTCCGCACAATCATGAAGGACAAGTGCGAGCTCTATTTCAGGATGCAGTCCTTCTCGGAATCTCTCCTGTTTGCGAGCGTCGGTGGCGACGTCTCTCTCAACATAGCGGGAAAACTCAAGGAACTTCCTATGATATTCATCAACAGTTGTCTGGCCCTGACGGAGTTGGCAGAAATCCTCCTTCTTCTGGTCCATCAGACCTTGAGGAAGGTGCCATGCACGGAAGGCTAACTGGAATTCTTGCCAAGTGGTTACAATTCCATTTGGCAGCGCAAGCCGGTGGCTTTCCAACCATTGAGCAGCTGGACCCCTCAGATGGTACGTCGCAAAGGTGAGGTAACTGGCAGGGGCAACATCAGCTGACTCCATCTAAAAAGCAATATCACGGAGCCAATCATCCGCATCCATAGGATTGGCGGAGCTGCGAAAGGTGGACGGACTGAGGTGCAGGAACTCCTACAGTGTTATTGGGGAATTCGGAGTAGAAAGCTGGGTCATTAGTCCGGCCATAAACTGACGGTTCAGATCAAACTGTTGCAGTACTGCGGCCATATAAGGTGGAGGTGGGGGATCGTCAGCCATCCTGCCTGAACAGCAGGGGTTAGTTCAAACAAAGCATTTCCAAGGATAAGAAGTCATACATGATGTAGTATGAGCAATGAACGAGAAGTGCAGTAGATACACAATAGTAGTCATATAGACATACAGATCTTTGCACAGAGTCGGTCAAAATCGGACAGTGTAACATCGTAGAAATTAAGGAAAAAGGACTCAGTAGGCGGCGCGCAGACCGCGGTAAGGATTACACGACGCGACATAGATTCCACTATGTCAATCACGCCGCAAGAAAACTGTTGGCCACATGAGTTAATGCCAGAGGACGCGCGGCCTGCCCAGAATGAGAATGGGATCCGTGGTCCGGGACCAGGGGTAGAACTCCTGCAACTCGACTCAATCAATGGGTAGCACCTGAACGCCGGGTGGAATCAAGAGAACGTGATCCTAATGTCAGAGTTTGTAAAACTTACCAGCAAGGATAAGAGAGCAAATTCCCAAAGCATAGGTACGAAGAAAAGGATCCTAATACCATAGATATCACACGTAGTAACATCGATGTGGGCACGTAAGCCAAATATTAAGTTAGCAAAATAGTTTTTCAAAGTCTAGACTCAACTTCGACCAGGTAGTGGTCAGGTGGCTTCCTACAGGCAGTCTGCTCTGATACCAACTTGTGACGCCCTCGATTTACGATCATGTTCAGTAATCATACACGCAGGGTACATGATCGAGAACAAGGTGCCACGGTGAGAATATCACAGAACAACACTAAAAACAAAAGGATAAACCAATATATTACAATGAAGGGGGGTCACCCGGACCCGAATACATAAGTCATACAAACATAATATCTGAGTACAGACATATTTAGTCAAATTCTGCCTTAAGAAGGCTAGCACAAATAAAATCAGAGGTACAGATCGAAAAGGCGAGGCCTCCTGCCTGGGATCCACCAAACTACTCTTGGTCAACGGGAACTCGATGTCGTAGTAGGCTCCTCCTGGAATCTCCTGCTCCTGGGCTCCAACATCGACTGCAGCGGACGATCAGGCAAAGCGAAAAGGGGAAATAAAGCAAAGGTGAGTATCTAGAATACCCGCGAGTCTTACGTCCGCTACGAAGCATTTATGCATGTATCAAATGGAAAGGGGAGGCTATATATAGTGGACTGCAGGGTAGAAATCAGAATAAGGGTAAGAAGCTAGGCCTATCGAAGACTAGCATCTTCCGACGAGTCTTGCAGAAGGAGGTAAGAATCAGCCAACAGTTAATAGCACGAATGTAATAATAATGCAGCAGAAGTTGCTGCAGCATTGTATAATAGTAAGTTGTAATATTTAATAATAGTGCCTCCGAGTTCCCTTCCTCGACTCCCTACAAGGAAAAGAATCCGGAACCATACATTTTAATAGTAGTAGTTTGTAGTAGTAGGCTCTGGCTTCAGCATAAAGCGTCCCGTTACCGTGGGCACGGCTATTCGAATAGATCAAACTCCCTGCAGGGGTTCACTACTGTTCAGCCTGCACGCTCGGATCTCCAGGGTGGCGTACACCTTCTTAGGGAATGCCCCACCGAAGTTATCCGACACATCGAGGCCCATCCTACGGCTCATCAGAGAGGTCCTCGCCGGTCTACAGTCCTAAGCGCAAGAGCTTCATGGGCCATCACCTCTCGCACTCCGGGTCGTTGTGCGCCAAGTGGATCCAGTGCGGCAGCACGATCCGACCCAACCACAATGCTGAAACTGGAAGTCTTTCAGAGCTTTCGAACGAGACCACAACGCGGAGGGCCCACACCGTAACCCCACGTGAAGGTAGTGCGTACAGGCCTTTGCGGCCTCTCAAGTCATCCACCTGAACCGTTGTAGGGCCCCCGATGCGGTACTAACTCGAGTTAGTCGCTTCCAGGCCCCTCTCAAGTTAGTAGCGCATAGAGAGGCCGGATTCTCACGACTCACGACACTCGCACTCGTGTCGCTGCCGGATTCTCGACAACAGATATATGAACAATGAACTCAAAACTAAGACATAAATATATAGAATCCAGGGCATACATCGCCACTGGAATTTATTACATCATCTCAGAGGTCCGTGGACCCAACAGAATAACATGCAACAAGCGGAAGACAAACACGACCGAGTACGGTCAAAATCCAAATTTCCCTAGAGAGGGCTACACATAAAGAGTCCACCCACGGATCGTCAAAGCCCAACTGTAGGATCTACTGAATGAGGTCGTCCTCATCGTCCTCCTCCAGGGGCACCTCCACGAAGTATCGTCCAGTGCTCGGGTTAAGGTAGTAATCCACTTCAGCGGCCGATCGGGCAAAAGAGTAAAAGCACAAAGGAAAACAGGGGTGAGATTATATCATTACAGGATAACCAAATTTCTACGGTAAGACAAAGTAAAGGTAAATGTTGCAGCCGCACTAGCATGTATGGTGGCTATCTTACTATTAGAGTAGAGTTAAGATCCAAGAATACACGTGACAGCGCGTCATAAGTCTGCTGTCCAACTACTTACGTCAAACATAACACAACCTGGATCTTCTCTCGGTCCCCCTGGGCGAAGAAAAGCAACCAAGGCACTAACACAGTAGGAAAGTTTTAATTATGATTCAAACTTGATGTTATTCTATGAACAAGGAGTAGGTCTGAAGACGTCCATAACCGAGGACACGGCTTTTCGAAAAGATTTAACCCTGCAGGGGTGTACCAACTGCCAATCATAGGCTTCGCAGGTACGCCCGGTTTCCACTTGGCTAAGTAAACGCCTGAAACTCTTGAACGTTAGAGGCCCTCTAGCTAACAACACACAACTCCGGGTGGCCCCCGGTGAGTCGACACCCAACTCAAAAGAAGGCCGCGCTCTCGAATCGGTCTCTACCGTATGACTCCAGGTTTGGATTGCCGGTTAAATCTCATATGAGACCAGGTCCTCAGCCGGTCAAGGTGGGCCAGCCAAGGCACATGTCCTCCTGGCCCAAGGTGGTTTGTACACAACTGGGGTACCACCAGCACACACACATTGCAAATAGTAAATCAGCTCGGGCCACCACTAGAACTGTATGAAGCTAGGTAGGTAAGACAAGGGGACCCCATAGAATCCCACACACGATTAGGCACGCTCGTCAAGAAACACAATACCCGGAACTCGGGACCTAGGTGACTCAAATGGAACAAAACACCTGGCGGGAAAAGCCTGGTCTCCCATCTTTCGTCAAGTATAAGTTAAAATCATAATAATAATAAATATCAACCAATTCTTTAAATAACATGACATCCCAAACCATAGCATAGGGTAAGCAGCAAGTTTTCCTACTCATACTAAGGAATAAATGAGCAGCGGTAACTTAGCAATACAATGTTTTGCTGGGATGTGGGGATCATGGTTGTTTGGGTTTTGAACGTGGCATAAGCAAAGTGGACAGGATCAAACAAACGTTCTAGGCTACAACTAGGAAGGCAGGCAGAAAGGTATCAAGTAATGGTATAAATCTTCCCCTTGCCTGGGTAATCGGTCGTCGAAGCAGACACAGCAGGGTCCTCGGGCTCGGTGTCAGAAATCTCCACGTAAGTCTCCTCGGCGGTCTCAGGTGCTAACGTAAAGTACTGGCAAGGAAAAGGCACACAAGTAAGCAATGGGTACAATGCACAGGAAAAGATGGTATGATCAAGTTTAATATACATGATGTGACCCTATCTAGTCAGATTTAAATGAAGGTGGTGACGACACATCAACAACTTCATATGCAATTTATTTACTTAGAATGGCTTGGGACTTAGCCTTAATTTGGTGCAAGTAACATGGCAACATGACATGAACAACAATGCATTTAACAGAAATAAATACAACGTGAAAAGTAAACATCGATTCCGGAGACGGAGAGATGTCGATGAACTTGACATCGGAAAAGGGTGCAACAAAAGAAAGGAACCCAGCCACATTGCATATGACAATATGCATAGGGGCTGGTTTTCAAAGATGCAAAGATTTGAAGATGACATGGACAGGAACTTGGGACCTGAGTGCAAAGTTGCACTAGATGCATTTTGAAAAAGGCTCAAATGGTCAAACCATTATCACCATGCAAATCCTTGGGGGAAACTACCCCAAAGTCATATATGACAAGGCCATATTTGAATTTGGGAAACACTTGACAAGACAAAAGATTGAGGGGGGGGGGGTTTATTTGCAAAATTACCAGACTCCAATTTATAGAGGGGGCAAAGTGCAAAATTGACCTCACCATGATGATCAGTGGGTCAAACTACCCCAGAAACATATATGGGATGCCCCAAAAAGATTTGACGGTTCAAAACAGATTTGAATTTGAATTTAAATTCAAATTTGAATTAAATAGAAAAAGAAAAACAAAAGAAAAGAAAAGAAAAGGAAAAGGTGGCACTGGCCTGCTGGGCTGCCCTCGGGCGCCAGGCCCACCTCTCTTCTCTCTCTCTCTCTCCCTGGCCCAAAGCACACAGGCCCACTCGGAGACAAACAAAAACAAAAAAAAGAAAACGGCCGCAGCCTCTAGACCTGGCCCAGGTCTGCCTCTCCTCTCCTTGGACCAACATCTCCCGATCGATCCTGCTCGACGAGCTCCCCTTGCTCTGAAGCTGTCAACACCGAAAAGCTTCAGGCGACAGAGGGAAAACAGGCAAAAAAAGGGCGCCTTGCGCTCGATCTGGGGCTCGAACCCACGATCAACTCGACGACGACGGAACCCAAACCACTGCGCTACTCCAGGAAGTTTGAACACCATCGCAGCGCCATGGATCACAAGGTGGGCTTCGAGCAAACTCTGAAGAACAGAGGTGCGCGCACTGTCGATATGAAGAAACCTGACAGGCGTTGCACCGACGACATTGCGATGAACCCCAGCTCGACTACGGCGCTCTGATGACCTAGCTGGGGTAGCGATCCGCAAGCTGGAACACCCAAGGTTCCATTTTTGCAAAGATATGCACCGGAGACGCGTCGTCGACGTTGTGCACCTCACCGGAAAAGCACGGCGGCCACGGTCTACGGCTAAGTTTAGACGCTGCCCAAAAACAAACAGGGGCAAAGCGGCCTCCTTGCGGCACTTGGCGCTCTCTGGACGCGGCCACGCTACACCTGCGCACGCCCAGACCTCGCCGGGCCACGGTGATCACCGGCGAAGCGTATTCCGTGGTCACGGCGGACGGCACTGAGGGGAAAACGACGCGGCCTACTGCTAGCATTCTACGGGGCGAAGGGGAAGGTGGCGCGCTCACCTAGGGGTCCTTGACGGTGAGCTCGACGCGCCGGAGAAGAAGAGGGAGGACGTGGTCGTCGTCGAGGTCGAGAGGAACCGTTGCGGGCTTCCACGGCGAGAGGATCGTAGTGCGGGCTCTAGCTTCGTCCTGCGAGAGAAATCGAAAGTGGGGACGTCAACGACCACGGACAGGAGCGCACGGCCATCCACGTGCCACCACGACGCCGAATTCCGGCAACTCACCGGAGAAACAGGGGAGTTCGGCTCCTCCCATGACGGCGGTGGAGGGCTATATCGAGGAGAGGGAACAGGGAAGCTAGGGTTCTGCGAGGGGGGCGGAGCCCTGACTTTAAAGGAGGAGGAAGGGGAGGCTGGCGAGAGGGATCCACCCTGCTCGTCGTCTCTGCTTTTCCTCGCCGAGGGGGAAAAGGTGGAGGAAGGAGAAGAAAGGGTCGCTGGCAAGCGGGCCCGGGCGGTCAGGGAAAAAAAAGAAGAAGGCGCGGGGGAGCTCCTCCCGCTGGGCCGAACCGGCCAGGCCCAGGTGGGCTGGGCTTCTCTGGACACAGAAGAGGAAAGAGAAGAAGCCCCTCTGCATTTTTGAAAAAATGCAGCAGACAAAGAAAAGAAAAGAGTAGGGAAAAGAGATTATAAAAATATAACATAATATTTTTAAATATCTCTGGCAAGAAGCTTGATCATCCAAAATTGGTTGGGCAATTTTTGGATGCAGAGAAAAATCACCACAATCCAAACAGTGCCTTTTTTCCATAGAAAAAGGTGCATTTGGGATTCTTTGGAAATAAACACAAGGGTAAAAAAATCCATGAGCTCAAGAATCTCACACCTTGCATTATTCTAGATTTTACAAAATTGGTTTGACCAATTTTGTCAACAAAAAAAATGTGGCTCCCTTTTAAAGCTAAAACCATTTGAACTAGGGCCACTGTTTTGAATGTTGTAAAAAAATATTTGAAAATGCAAGAATCCTTGGCAAGACAAAAGAATTGGCTAGGCGAAAGATGAGGTTGAGGGGAGGTGACATGCAATCAGAACAATTTCAAGATCATGTCACTTGAACTACATTGATCACCTTTGATCACAAAGCAAAAGAGCTCCAATCCCAATGTAATTCAAAATCATCACATGCAAAGTCATGAACATCCCCCATGAGGAGTTACCAGTTGAACAGACAAGGTACAAAACATGGTGTATCATATGGGAATTACATGTGGGCTGTTACAGCACTCCACCACCAACACAGGATCTCGTCCCGAGATCTAATCCTGAAACAACTTAGGATACTCAGAACGGATGATGGGCCCACTGAACTTTCATGAACTTGACGGTCTTGTTGCGAGTCTTGCGCTCGGACGTCTCAAGAATACGGATTAGACGCTCTGAGTAGGAAAGGTCCGCTCTCAGCTGTATCTCGCCCAAGTCAACATCCTGCTCTGGCTGCTTGAAGCACTGCTTTAGGTGGGACACATGGAACACGTCATGCTTTAGGTGCCTCTATCAGAACTGATCTTCTTGGGAATGCCATGCAAAGATACAACTCTTGCGGTGTACAAATCCGCCAACTGAGCTGCTGAAATGGAATCCTTCACTTGAAAGAAGTGGGCAACTTTGGAAAGATTGTCAATGACAACAAAGATGGCATTGTTCTTCTTCTGCGACAAGGGGAAGCCTGTGATGAAATCCATCTCTATATGATCCCATTTCCACTCCGGAACCTCAAGTGGCTGAAGCAACCCTGCAGGCTTATGGTGTTGTGCCTTCACTCTCCTGCACACATCACACTGAGACACGTAACGGGCAACATCCCACTTCATACGAGTCCACTAAATACTTTGCTTGAGATCTTGATACATCTTTGTACTGCCAGGGTGAATAGACAGCTTGGAATCATGGGCTTCCTTCATGATGACCTCTCTGAGATCTCCCTCCTTGGGAACAACAACTCGCTCTTCGAACAACACGGTGCCGTCATAATGCACTGAAAAGCAACCGTACTTTGGAACTGAGGCGGCAATACCCTGTTTGATCTTTTGTATCATTGAGCTGCCAGACTGAGCTTCACGAATCTGCTCATGGATAGTGGGCTCTACCACAAGGTTGGCAAGATAGCTTGCTTGAACTAGCTCGAGATTCAGCCTTCGAAAGGACTCACACAAATTAGGGTGGATCTTCTGCACCTGGATACTATTGCAATCGGCCTTGCGGCCCAGCGCATCAGCTATGACATTCGCCTTCCCAGGCGTGTACTGAATATCAACTATGTACTCAGTAATGGTTTCAAGCCATCTTCATTGCCTCAAGTTCAGATTTGGCTGAGTGAACAAGTACTTCAGACTCTTGTGGTCGGTGAACACATCCACCTTCCTCCCTAAAAGGAGGTGTCGCCAAGTGACCAAAGGGTGCACAACTGCTGCAAGTTCCAAGTCGTGTGTGGGATAATTTCTCTCACTTGTCTTCAACTGCTGTGAGGTATAAGCCAAAATATTCCTGCCTTGCATCAAAACTCCGCCCAGACCTTGCAAGGAAGCATCACAAAACACCTGAAAAGGCTGTGACTCATCTGGCGGCGTGAGAATTGGAGTTGTGGTCAACTTGTCTTTCATCTCCTCGAAGGATGACTAGCAAGCTGGTGACCAAGTGAACCGTTTGTCCTCGCACAACAATTCAGTCATTGGCTTCGCTATTTTGGAGAAATTCTGCACAAACCTCCTGCAATAACTAGCGAGGCCGAGAAATCTCCTTAGCTTCTTCACATTCTTCGGCGGAGCCCACTTTTGAATAGTGCGGACTCGCTCTGGATCAACCGCAATTCCCTCAGCGGAGATAACATGGCCCAGAAAATTGACCTTGTCCAGCCAAAACTCACACTTGGAGAACTTGGCGTAGTACCGGTGCTCTCTCAACTTCTGCAGCACCAAGCGCAAATGTTCCTCATGTTCACCCTCTGACTTGGAATATACAAGAATGTCGTCGAGGTAGAGGATCATGAACACATCAAGCCATTCTTGGCACAAACAGTTCATAGCTCTCATGAATGTCGGAGGGGCATTTGAGAACCTAAAAGTCATGACTGTGAACTCATACAGCCCATAACGTGTGTTGAACGCGGTCTTGGGAATATCCTCTTCACGAACACGGATCTGTTGATACCCCATCCTCAAGTCAAGCTTGGAAAACACCTTAGCCCCATTCAACTGTTCGAACAGATCATTGATGCGAGGTAAATGGTACTTGTTCTTGATGGTCTTCTTGTTGATACCGCGATAGTCCTGGACCAAGCGGCTAGTCCCATCCTTCTTCTGGACAAACAAAGCTAGTGCACCCCAAGGGGAAGTGCTTGCGCGGATAAAACCGCCTGCCTCCAACTCTGTGAACTGCTTCTTGAGCTCAATCAACTCCTTCGAACACATCTTGTACGGATGCCGAGAAATCGGCTGGGTACCAGGCTCTAACTCAATAACGAACTCAATAGCTCGAACTGGGGGAATACCTGGCAACTCCTCCGGAAAGACGTCTGGGAAATCACAGACAACTCTGACCTCTTCGAGCAAAGGCGCAACTCCTGCGTTCATAGCGTACAACTGTGCTGGTCCTGTCATAGAGCCACAAGTGTACAAGACTTCTGCACCTGAATCATGAGTCAACTTCACTGATCTGGTCGGACAATCAATATTGGCCTTGTGCTGCACAAGCCAATCCATGCCCAAAATGACATCAATGTCGGAACGAGGCAAGACAACCAGGGATGCTTAAAGGATAACACCCTGGATACGGATGTCCGCATCTGGAACAAAAACGGACGAGCTGGACCTTGAACCAGGAGTGTGAACCGCAAGGGGTTTCTGGAGAAACTCGGTCTGAAGGTCGTTTGTTGAAGCAAAAGAGTGTGATACCAGGAGTGTGAACTGCAAGGGGTTTCTGGAAGCTCCGGAATCGACTAGAACTGTCGCGGGAACTGAACACAGAAGCAACCTACCAAGAACGATCTCTGAAGACTGCTGAGCATCTGTGAGCATCACGTTGTTTACTCGGACTGCATGTGGCTGTGCCTTCACCATCGCGGTGCTCGGAGTAGAGCGAGGTGGAGGCGGTGGTAGCCGAGCAAAGTCCGGGTCGGTGCAGTTGGGAGACGTGTGCCCTGGCTGTCTACACTTGTAGCAGATCACTCCCGGCCTGGGCTGCTGCTGCGGCCTGGGTGGCCTCGCGTGTGGTGGTGTAGAGTGAGGCCCTTGCTGAACTGGGACGGGAGGGCGGGCAAAAGTGCGGAAAACTGCCCCCCTCTGCTCGTACTGCTGCCTCTGCAGTGGTGCCTCTGTGACCCATGTCTTTGCCTTCTTGTGGAACATCACTGCGGAACATTGCCCTCTCTGGCGCTTCCTGTCTGCATCCCACTCTTCTCTGGCTGACTCCTGGCGGATAGCCTGTCAAGACCCTGACCTAGGTTTGTGCTTTAGCTAAGTTGCATTTTGCATCTTGAAAAAAATTTCAAAATAAAAAGGAATTGGGGAAAAGAAAAGCCCTAAATGAATTAAATAAAAAGGCCAGAAATAAATCTTTTTCCAAAATTCTTTTGATGTGTTGAAAAATCCTAAAAATGAGTGTGATCATTTTAAAAGTGATTTGGGGTTAATCCCATGCTCACAGATTTTTCAATAATCCAAATAGTGGATTGGAAATTAAAACAATTGCCTATTTGAATTGAAATTCAAATAAATTGAATTTCAAAAATTCCCAAAACTTGGGGTTGACTTCTATAGAGTCACCTAGGTTTTATAAAAATGATTGGGGATTTTTATAAATGCCCTAGCTAATTAATTTAAAGGGGAAAAAATAACAGAAAAGAAAATAAGAAAAGAAAGACAGAAAAGAGCTTACCTTGCGCCCACGGGCGAAAGCCCACCTGGCCTGGCCCATCTCCTCCCCTGTCGTATTCCTCCTCGCCAGTAGGAGCGCTGGCCGAGCCGTGCACTGCGGGCATGGCCGCCACCTACTGCTCCCGGCCACACAGGCCCTCGCCCCACGCTTGGAATCGAGCCCGGAGGCCCCAGGAACGTTGCCCCCTTCACATCCTCGCCGCCGGCCGCAACAAACTCCGCCGAAGAATCCGCCTCGTCCAGCTCCTCTCCGGCCTCCCCGAGCTCACCGTCATTACCGCTGTGAGCTTCTCCCCGTTTTCCCCATCCTAGCTTCCCTCCCCGACCCCTCTGTCGTCGTCCGCCATGACCAGGGGCTCCGGCCGCCGCTTCCCGTCGTTGTAGCCGTGGCCCAGGGCCTCCTCGAGGTCCAGGGCGTGCTCCAGGAGAATCGCACGAGCGCGAGGCACGCTCCCGTGCCTCCATCTCCCTCCCCCGTGGCCGGAATCGCCACTCCGGCGAGCGCCGCCGTGGCCCAAGCCAGCGGCGTTTAGCCGCCGGCCATTAGGCCTTAACCAGCTCCTAATCCCCCTTCTCTCTCTGACTGTGGGCCCTAGGCCTTAATCTAATCAGTGTTTTATTTTAAACAGAGCTAATTAACCCCCAGTGAGGCTGACAGGTGGTTCCACACTGTCAGTTGAATGGTCAAACCCCCTGACGTCAGCATGATGCAATGCTGATGCAATAAAGATTAAATCAGTTATTTATTCAGAAAATTCCAGAAAATAAGAAAAACTTTGAAATTGAATAACTTTTAAACTATAACTCCAAATTCAAAGTGTAATATATGAAAAATGATCAGGAGAAAATCCTCTATCCTAATTTCCAACTTTCAGCTATGTTGGAGTTGATCTTAAAAAGGGATCAGTAGCTTTTGCTATGTGATTTAATTGGATTTAATTCAAAATGAATTCAATTGCTATTCCAACTTCAAACTTTGAAATGCACCACACTTCACTTGTACTTCAGAAGCATTTCACACATATGATCACTTGGTTTACAATGAACAAACTTTAGCAAATGCAAGTTGAACTAAATTGAATAACATTTGGAGTTTGAATTTGAATTCACTTTTCAAATCAACTTCAATTAACATGTGGGAATTCAAACATAGGTCACATCAGCACCTTGCCATGCTTTGTTTTACATATTGATTGTGCATTGTACTATCTTGATTGTGCTTTACTTCCAGTGCTTCGGTGATTGCTTCTTCTCGGTAGAGTTGATCTCGGAGACGAGTTCAACCTCACGTCAGAAGAGTGTTACATCGTGATCGTCAGCAAGGCAAGCACCCCCTCTTTGATCATTTCGATAAAATCCCAGTTCCCTCTCATTCTCGCAAATGCATGTTTAGGATGTCACCATGATACGTTCTACCGCTAGTTGAACCCATTCCTTTGCATGACCTATCATTTTGTCACAGTAGTAAGCAAACCACAATCCTAGCAGATGTAGGAGTTGGTTGATATCATGTGACCCCTGCAACTGTTACAGCTTATTACATGCTTAGAGTTGTTACCTGAGGCTACTTTGATGTGAGTCGGGATGGTAGTGATCATGTGAATGATGGTGGTAACGTGTTGGTGAATCTACCCTAAACAAAGGTGAACGATGAGAGGCTGTGTTGGTGTACACAGTGGGTTGTCTCGTTGAACACTGCCTTAGGCCGGAGTTCTTGTGTTGTTATCCAAGACTAAGAGTACGACCACACATTGGGCTCACTGACCCCTCTCGTTCTAGTACCTCACCCCGGACCAGTCCAGGAGTCGCAAGTAGTTCGCCCTTTAACGATCTCAAGCAGGTGGAACCAAGGTAAGTGGTTGGCGTAGGTTGTGGGCACGTTGAATCAAGTGATCATGATCGAGTTGAGCTTGATGGCGGTCACACAACGTTTGAGTCCGCATCGGAAAAATCGGCCGGATTCCGATTGTGGTCCCAACTCAAATAGGCGACTCCCTAGGACTAGAGATGATGCGGTGGGTGAAGTGTCGTGGCAGCATCCTCGCCGGTACTTACTTGAAGGGTCCATCCCCAGGCGGTAACTGATGAGGCGTGTGTGTAGCAGTACACCTCTGCAGGGTAAATGAACTATTCGAATAGCCGTGTCCGCGGTTATGGACTACTTGGAGACCTTTACTTGATCATACATAACTTGAACTGGATACTTCTAAAACACACCAAGATAAGTGTGAGTGCTATGGCGTGCTTCCTCGTGGGGAAGTCGAGGAAGGCACCATAGTGGAGTATTGGTTGGAGACTGTTACTTGGACTCGTGTACGCTCCTTACCTCATTCTGGTATTCGTAGTACAGGACTAGCCAAGTCAAAGCTGGCTTTTCTGCAAGTGAAACCCCACCTCCCTTTGCCTTGATACATGCGCATGAGTAGTATAGTTCCTATGTATGTCTTGCTGAGTACGACTTTGTACTCACGTTTGCTTATTCTATGTTTTAGAGACGAGACCACTGACCCTGATGGTGGCCTCTACCTCGAGCTCGACGTGGACCAGGTCGTATAGTTCCAGGCAGTAGCCTGTGCCCTCTGGAGGGTCGTTGTATTTTCTTTCAGGCTTCTTAAGCCATTTGTTAAACTTGTCTTTACTAAGAAATAAATTGCTTCCGTTGATGTTTGATGTAATGTTGGATCACAGTCATGTGATCTCTGCTTGTAATACAACTACTATGTCTGCTCTGTTTAGCAGAAGTTATAAAGACTGAGTTTGTAGAGTTCATGTTGTGATTACCTGCTGTTTACACTGGACATGTATGCTGCGTGTATGATTATAACATGCATGTCTTAGTGTGGGGTTCGATAGCTTAGTTGTGTTCTTGCCGGCGGTCTTTGATACACCAGGTGGCCCTTAGATGTGCGCAGCTTGGGGCATCGCGATGCGATTTCTCGTGACTCTATCTCGTGGCACACTTTGTTGTATGATTGAGCCCGCCCGAGATTCCGACTAAGTGATCGGATTGGAGTAAGTCTATGTAAGGGTTATGAGATAGTCGATAGTATGGTTGAGGCGACTTGTCTGTGAATATGGGATTCACTACCCATATCATTAGACTTGTGTGCGGACGATGAGGACCCATCTCAGTTGATCATCAGGCCTGAATGGGATGCCCCTCACGTACGATGCTTTCCGAGAACGTTCTGTGCTTGGCCTTGTCTGGTTAGACAAGTGGGTACGGTTCTTGGCTCTCCATATCACTATGTCGTAGCGGGACTTGCATAGGCTAACCCCTGGTCCCGACAGACTTGGTATCAGAGCAGGACTGCCTGTAGGATTATCAAACCATTGGCCGATGTCGAGTCTAGCATTCTATAGTTATATAGTTACTTTGGGTATAAGGTAACAACGTAAGACTTCTTTTTTCTCCTTATCCTCATCGATCTGAGTTCTGAGTCACCCTCATCTTGTTTTACGGGAAGATAGGCCTAGGCTCATCTATGTCTTTACTAGGACATCTCGTTGATTGCTTCTTTGTAGCTGTAGGAGTATTGTGGTCTTTTCTGAGCCATCATTCCATAAGGTTTCTGTGGAAGTGATGTCCGTTATTCTGCTGGTTGTCTCAATTTCCATCCCGGTGCAGCCGTTATGCTGTCCGTTTGTGACTTTGATGCTATTGCATTTTAGTCTTCTATCTTAGCATAGAATTGTGTCCTAAATCCTATTCTGATTGTTGATTCTTATCACACAGAATGTCAGGTGCAAATCAAGGTGTTGATCCCAGTTCCGGTAACATAGACGGTGAAGAACCTCCACCACCAACCTCAACGGCAGAAATCATGATGGAGGCTGAGAAGAATCGTCGTGATCAGACACGTCTTCTCAAGCGTATTGAGCAGAACACTTCTCGTCAGCATCTTAGTGTTGTCACCATCCAGGACTTCATTCTCCTCAACCCGCGAGTATTCCGATGTCCTTCCGAGCCCCTTGATGCCGATGATTGGCTTCGTTCCCTCGAGCGTAAGCTTGAGACAGCAAATGTTGCTCCAAGTGATCGTGTGCTATTCGCGGCATACTTTCTGGAAGGTGCTGCTCTTCAGTGGTGGGAGAACTTCATGGCAATGCAACCAGTTGGTCACGTGGTGACTTGGCAAGAGTTCTGTGATGACTTCCGAGGTTACCATATTCCGGATCAGCTGATGGAGCGCAAGAAAGAAGAGTTTTGCAATCTGACCCAAGGAAAGATGACTATTCATGAGTATAGGACTGAGTTCACTCGTTTAGCACGTTATGCCCAAGAAGAAGTATCCACCGACGCCAAGAAACAAGCAAGGTTCCGCAAGGGACTTAGCCCCGTTCTACGTCATGACCTGAATCTTCACGAGTTCGTCAATTTCAAGGACTTGGTCGACAAATCCTTCAAGGCCGAGTATGGAAATCAGTTGTATGAAGAGTCTCGTAAGCGTGATCGTGAGTTTGCACAATCTTCTGGCCCAGTTTCTCGGAAACGATGTGTATGGATTCCCTTGAATGACGTCAGTCATGCTGTAAGTGCTTCTAGACCACCAACAACCATAAATCGTCCACCTCAACCCAATCTTCCTCCTTGGAATTTTGTTGGACAACAAGTACTCAAGTTCCTTTCATTCCACGTGGTGTTTGTTTCCAATGTGGACAATCAGGCCACAATGTTCGAGAGTGTCCTCAAAATCATGTAGCCACCACACCTAATCCAAAGCAAGCCTTTCGTCGTGGTAAGCCACCACCCAAGACTTCCAATGTCAAGCCTACTGTTTATGAACATGGTTAGGTGAATCATGTATCCATTCTAGATTCCCACAAGTCAACCGATGTTGTACTCGGAACCCTTCCTATCAATTCCACCCCAGCTTCGGTTTTTTTGACCCAGGAGCATCTCACTCATTATATCCTAGGACTTTGCACTGTCACATGATATCTCTTTTTCGATGTTATCCACCCCTTTAGTTGTGCAAGCCTCTGGATCTAGATGGCACACCACCATGGTGAGTCATGAAAATGAAGTTGCTATTGAGGGTTTAGTATTCCTTGCATCACTTATAGCCCTCAAGTCTTCAGACATTGATGTGATCTTAGGTATGGATTGGTTATCAAGACAGAATGCTGTCCTTGATTGTAAAGCCAAGTCAGTGAAACTAAACCATCCATCAGGCCAGACAATCAAGTACACCTCACCAATCTCTAAAACCCAGGTGCATTCTTTGAATGTGCTTCCTCTTCCAGACCTTGAAGATATTCCGGTGGTTCGTGACTTCCCGGATGTCTTTCCAGAAGAGCTACCAGGAATACCACCTGACAGATCTGTAGAGTTTGTTGTAGATCTTATCCCAGGAACCGCACTAATATCCAAACGCCCATATAGAATGGCCCCACGTGAGTTAGCTGAGCTCAAAATCCAACTTGAAGCTTCGTTGGCAAAAGGCTTCATCCGCCCTAGCTCATCGCCATGGGGTTGCCCCGTTCTGTTCGTAACGAAGAAAGATGGAACAGAAAGGATGTGCGTAGACTATCGCCCGCTAAATCTAGCGACGATAAAGAACAAATACCCACTGCCCAGGATCAATGATCTTTATGATCTACTTGCAGGATCCTCTGTCTTCTCCAAGATGGATTTGAGATTAGGTTATCATCAAATCAAAATCCGAAACGAGGACATCCAAAAAACGGCTTTTACTACTCGTTATGGTCTTTATGAGTACACCGTTATGTCCTTCGGTTTAACCAATGCCCCCGCCACATTCTCGCGTTTGATGAATTCGATCTTCATGGAGTACTTAGATAAAAAATTTGTAGTTTATCTTGATGACATTCTCATCTACTCGAAGAACGAAGAAGATCACGCAGAACATCTTAGGCTGGTATTGATGAAAGTTAGAGAGCATCGCCTTTATGCCAAATTCTCAAAGTGTGAATTCTGGCTACCAGAAGTGACCTACTTAGGCCACGTGATTTCTGCAAAAGGCATTGCTGTCCATCCCGAGAGAGTTCAGGCCATCCTTGAGTGGACTCCACCTGAATCGGTTAAGCAAGTTAGGAGCTTTCTTGGCCAAGCCAGCTACTGCCGTCGCTTCGTCGAGAACTTTTCTAAAGTTGCAAAGCCTCTAACTGAACTCCTCAAGAAAGATAAGAAATTCCTATGGACTCCCAAGTGCGAGGAAAGCTTTCAAGAGATAAAAAGAAGATTGACTTCTGCACCCGTACTTGCACCTCCAGACACTAAAAAGGATTTCGAGATCTATTGTGACGCCTCACGGCAAGGGTTAGGATGCATACTTCTGCAAGATCGACATGTGGTAGCTTATGCTTCACGCCAGTTGCGGCCACATGAACAGAACTATCCTACCCATGATCTTGAACTCGCTGCCGTAGTTCATGCCCTAACAACTTGGCGACATTACCTCCTTGGTAATCGTTGTGAGATCTATTCCGACCACCAAAGCCTCAAATACATTTTCACCCAGCCAGATCTTAATCTCAGGCAAAGACGTTGGATTGAGTTGATAAAATATTATGACTTAGGAATTTCTTACACCCCAGGCAAAGCCAATGTCATGGCTGATGCACTAAGTCGTAAGTCGTATTGTAACAACGTCATGTTACAACAGTATCAACCACTTCTTCATGAGGAATTTCGAAAGCTCAACCTCGAGATTGTTCGTCGTGGATCTCTTTTCAACTTGGTGGCGAAACCAACCCTTGAGTATCAGATCATAGTTGCCCAAAGGCGTGCACGAGGTGTTCGCCAGATCAAGGAGAACATTGCTAGCGTAGTTGCTAAATGTTTCTCCACAGATAGCAAAGGAACGGTATTCTTTGAAAATCGTTTGGTAGTACCTAAGAATAGGGAACTAAGGCAACTCATCCTCAAACAAGCCCATGACACACCCCTCTCGATTCATCCCGGTAGCACAAAAATGTACCGAGATCTACGCCAGAGATTTTGGTGGACTAGGATGAAGAGAGAAATTGCTCAGTTCATTGCTGAATGTGATGTTTGTCGTCGCATTAAGGCAGAACATCAAAGACCTGCTGGTACTCTTAGAGCTTTGCCTATCCCCGAGTGGAAATGGGATAAAGTCAGTATGGACTTCATCACCGGCTTTCCAAAAACCCAGAAAGGAAATGATGCCATCTTCGTTGTCATAGATAGACTTTCCAAAGTTGCTCACTTCCTTCCAGTTCGAGAGTCTATAACTGCTAGCCAGTTAGCGTACTTGTATGTCTCCCGAATCGTTTCACTTCACGGTGTTCCTTTGGAAATCAATTCAGACCGTGGTAGTATTTTCACTTCTCGATTTTGGGAAAGTTTCCAGAATGCTATGGGAACCCACCTCTCCTTTAGCACCGCTTATCACCCGCAGTCCAGTGGTCAAGTAGAAAGGGTCATTCAAATTCTCGAAGACATGCTCGGAGCTTGTGTTATCTCTTTCAGAAAGAAATGGGAGAATTCTCTTCCTTTTGCCGAATTTGCGTATAACAATAGCTTCCAATCTAGCTTGGGCATGGCTCCTTTTGAATTTCTCTATGGACGGAAATGTCGAACACCCCTAAACTGGTCAGAAACTGGTGAAAGACAATTCTTTGGACCAGATTTGATTCAGGATGCAGAAGAGCAGGTTCGCATTGTTCGTGAGAAATTGAAGACAGCCCAGTCTCGTCAGAAAAGCTGTTATGATAGTCATCATAGGGAAGAAAGCTATAATCTGGATGAGAAGGCTTACCTTCGGGTTACTCCTCTGAAGGGTACCCATCGCTTCAGTATCAAAGGCAAGTTGGCCCCACGTTACATCGGTCCCTTTCGCATTCTCGCTAAACGTGGAGAAGTTGCCTACCAATTGGATCTACGCCCTCACCTCTCCCAGGTTCATGATGTCTTCCACGTCTCTCAACTCAGGCGTTGCTTCAAGGACCCCATCCGCGAAGTAGACCACGAAACGCTTGATCTCCAAGATAACCTTTCATATCGAGAGTACCCTGTTCGTATTCTTCAAAGTGCAGTGGTCGCATCATTCTGAGAAGGAAGCCACCTGGGAACGAGAGGGTCGTCTACGAGCTGAGTACCCCACCTTCTCCCCGATGACTTCTGAATCTCGGGACGAGATTCTTTTTAGTGGGGGCGAGTTGTCAAGACCCTGACCTAGGTTTGTGCTTTAGCTAAGTAGCATTTTGCATCTTGAAAAAAATTGCAAAAGAAAAAGGAATTGGGGAAAAGAAAAGCCCTAAATGAATTAAATAAAAAGGCCAGAAATAAATCTTTTTCCTAAATTCTTTTGGATGTGTTGAAAAATCCTAAAAATGAGTGTGATCATTTTAAAAGTGATTTGGGGTTAATCCCATGCTCATAGATTTTTCAATAATCCAAATAGTGGCTTGGAAATTAAAACAATTGCCTATTTGAATTGAAATTCAAATAAATTGAATTTCAAAAATTCCCAAAACTTGGGGTTGACTTCTATAGAGTCACCTAGGTTTTATAAAAACTATTGGGGATTTTTATAAATGCCCTAGCTAATTATTTTAAAGGGGAAAACAAATAACAGAAAAGAAAATAAGAAAAGAAAGACAGAAAAGAGCTTACCTTGCGCCCACGGACGAAAGCCCACCTGGCCCGGCCCATCTCCTCCCCTATCGTCTTCCTCCTCGCCAGTAGGAGCGCTGGCCGAGCCGTGCGCTACGGGCATGGCTGCCACCTACTGCTCCCGGCCACACAGGCCCTCGCCTCCCCTATCTCTCTCGCCTGGAGACGTCCGGAAGGCCCCAGGCCACTTTCCCCTCCCCTCGCGACCTCTCTCCTCTCCTTTTCCGCCATTCCCGAGCCGCAGCCGGAGCACGCCGCCGTAGCCTGCGCGGCCATCGTGCCCCACTCGCCACCTAGAGCTGTCCAGTAGCTCCGCCGGCATCAACTTCATCGCCCCACGCGCGGAATCGAGCCCGGAGGCCCCAGGGACATCGCCCCCTTCACATCCTCGCCGCCGGCCGCAACAAACTCCGGCGAAGAATCCGCCTCGTCCAGCTCCTCTCCGGCCTCCCCGAGCTCACCGTCGTCACCGCCGTGATCTTCTCCCCGTTTTCCCCCTCCTAGCTTCCGTCCCCGACTGTTCTGTCGTCGTCTTCCATGACCAGGGGCTCCGGCCGCCGCTTCCCGTCGTCGTAGCCGTGGCCCAGGGCCTCCTCGAGGTCCCCGGCGTGCTCCAGGAGAAGCGCACGAGCGCGAGGCACGCTCCCGTGCCTCCATCTCCCTCCCCCGTGGCCAAAATTGCCACTCCGGCGAGCGCCGCCGTGGCCCAAGCCACCGGCGTTTAGCCGCCGGCCATTAGGCCTTAACCAGCTCCTAATCCCCCCTTCTCTCTCTGACTGTGGGCCCTAGGCCTTAATCTAATCAGCGTTTTATTTTAAACAAAGCTAATTAACCCCCAGTGAGGCTGACAGGTGGGGCCACACTGTCAGTTGACTGGTCAAACCCCCTGACGTCAGCATGATGCAATGCTGATGCAATAAAGATTAAATCAGTTATTTATTCAGAAAATTCCAGAAAATAAGCAAAACTTTGAAATTGAATAACTTTTAAACTATAACTCCAATTTCAAAGTGTAATATATGAAAAATGATCAGGAGAAAATCCTCTATCCAAATTTCCCACTTTCAGCTATGTTGGAGTTGATCTTAAAAATGGATCAGTAGCTTTTTCTATGTGATTTAATTGGATTTAATTCAAAATGAATTCAATTGCTATTCCAACTTCAAACTTTGAAATGCACCACACTTCACTTGTACTTCAGAAGCATTTCACACATATGATCACTTGTTTTACAATGAACAAACTTTAGCAAATGCAAGTTGAACTAAATTGAATAACATTTGGAGTTTGAATTTGAATTCACTTTTCAAATCAACTTCAATTAACATGTGGAAATTCAAACATAGGTCACATCAGCACCTTGCCATGCTTTGTTTTACATATTGATTGTGCATTGTACTATCTTGATTGTGCTTTACTTCCAGTGCTTCGGTGATTGCTTCTTCTCGGTAGAGTTGATCTCAGAGACGAGTTCAACCTCACGTCAGAAGAGTGTTACATCGTGATCGTCAGCAAGGCAAGCACCCCCTCTTTGATCATGTCGATAAAATCCCAGTTCCCTCTCATTCTCGCAAATGCATGTTTAGGATGTCACCATGATACGTTCTACCGCTAGTTGAACCCATTCCTTTGCATGATCTATCATTTTGTCACAGTAGTAAGCAAACCACAATCCTAGCAGATGTAGGAGTTGGTTGATATCATGTGGCCCCTGCAACTGTTACAGCTTATTACATGCTTAGAGTTGTTACCTGAGGCTACTTTGATGTGAGTCGGGATGGTAGTGATCATGTGAATGATGGTGGTAACGTGTTGTTGAATCTACCCTAAACAAAGGTGAATGATGAGAGGCTGTGTAGGTGTACACAGTGGGTTGTCTCGTTGAACACTGCCTTAGGCCGGAGTTCTTGTGTTGTTATCCAAGACTAAGAGTACGACCACACATTGGGCTCACTGACCCCTCTCGTCCTAGTACCTCACCCCGGACCAGTCCAGGAGTCGCAAGTAGTTCGCCCTTTAACGATCTCAAGCAGGTGGAACCAAGGTAAGTGGTTGGCGTAGGTTGTGGGCACGTTGAATCAAGTGATCATGATCGAGTTGAGCTTGATGGCGGTCACACAACGTTTGAGTCCGCATCGGAAAAATCGGCCGGATTCCGATTGTGGTCCCAACTCAAATAGGCGAATCCCTAGGACTAGAGATGATGCCGTGAGTGAAGTGTCGTGGCAGCATCCTCGCCGGTACTCACTTGAAGGGTCCATCCCCAGGCGGTAACTGATGAGGCGTGTGTGTAGCAGTACACCCCTGCAGGGTTAATGAACTATTCGAATAGTCGTGTCCGCGGTTATGGACTACTTGGAGACCTTTACTTGATCATAGATAACTTGAACTGGATACTTCTAAAACACACCAAGATAAGTGTGAGTGCTATGGCGTGCTTCCTCGTGGGGAAGTCGAGGAAGGCACCATAGTGGAGTATTGGTTGGAGACTGTTACTTGGACTCGTGTACGCTCCTTACCTCATTCTGGTATTCGTAGTACAGGACTAGCCAAGTCAAAGCTGGATTTTCTGCAAGTGAAACCCCACCTCCCTTTGCCTTGATACATGTGCATGAGTAGTATAGTTCCAATGTAAGTCTTGCTGAGTACGACTTTGTACTCATGTTTGCTTATTCTATGTTTTAGAGACGAGACCACTGACCCTGATGGTAGCCTCTACCTCGAGCTCGACGTGGACCAGGTCGTATAGTTCCAGGCAGCAGCCTGTGCCCTCTGGAGGGTTGTTGTATTTACTTTCAGGCTTCTTAAGCCATTTGTTAAACTTGTCTTTACTGAGACATAATTTCCTTCCGTTGATGTTTGATGTAATGTTGGATCACAGTCATGTGATCTCTGCTTGTAATACAACTACTATGTCTGCTCTGTTTAGCAGAAGTTATAAAGACTGAGTTTGTAGAGTTCATGTTGTGATTACCCGTTGTTTACACTGGACATGTATGCTGCGTGTATGATTATAACATGTATGTCTTAGTGTGGGGTTCGATAGCTTAGTTGTGTTCTTGCCGGCGGTCTTTTATACACCAAGTGGCCCTTAGATGTGCGCAGCTTGGGGCATCGCGATGCGATTGCTCGTGACTCTGTCACGTGGCACACTTTGTTGTATGATTGAGACCGCCCGAGATTCCGACTAAGTGATCGGGCTGGAGTAAGTCTATGTAAGGGTTATGAGATATTCGATAGTAAGGTTGAGGCGACTTGTCTGTGAATATGGGATTCACCACCCATATCATTAGACTTGTGTGCGGACGATGAGGACCCACCCATGTCAGTTGATCATCCGGCCTGAATGGGATGCCCCTCACGTACGATGCTTTCCGAGAACGTTCTGTGCTTGGCCTTGTCTGCTTAGACAAGTGGGTACGGTTCTCAGCTCTCCATATGACTATGTCGTAGCGGGACTTGCATACGCTAACCCCGGGTCCCGACATAGCCCTTGGAATTCTTTGGAAATAAACACAAGGTGCATTTGGGATTATTTGGAAATAAACACAAGGGTAAAAAAATCCATGAGCTCAAGAATCTCACACCTTGCATTATTCTGGATTTTTCAAAATTTGTTTGACCAATTTTGGCAACAAAAAAAATGTGGCTCCCTTTTAATTCTCAAACCATTTGAACTAGGGCCACTGTTTTGAATGTTGTAAAAAAAGATTTGAAAAGGCAAGAATCCTTGGCAAGACAAAAGAATTGGCTAGGCCAAAGATGAGGTTTTGGGGAGGTGACATACAATCAGAACAATTTCAAGATCATGTCACTTGAACTACATTGATCACCTTTGATCACAAAGCAAAAGAACTCCAATCCCAATGTAATTCAAAATCATCACATGCAAAGTCATGAACTTCCCCCATGAGGAGTTACAAGTTGAACAGACAAGGTACAAAACATGGTGTATCATATGGGCATTACTTGTGGGCTGTTACAGCACTCCCCCACCAACACAGGATCTCTTCCCGAGATCTAAGCCTGAAACAACTCAGGATACTCAGAACAGCGATGATCTTCATGCTCGCACGTTGCTTCCTTCTCCGAATGATGGGCCCACTGAACTTTCATGAACTTGATGGTCTTGTTGCGAGTCTTGCGCTCGGACGTCTCAAGAATACGGATTGGACGCTCTGAGTAGGAAAGGTCCGCACTCAGATGTATCTCGCCCAAGTCAACATCCTGCTCTGGCTGCTTGAAGCACTGCTGTAGCTGGGACACATGGAACATGTCATGCACCATGGACAGACTCTCTGGAAGCTCGAGCCGAAAGGCAAGAGGTCCCCTAGTCTTAATGATGCGGAAAGGTCCGACAAATCTTGGAGCGAGCTTTCCCCTCATGCCAAAGCGGTGAGTTCCCCTCAATGGAGACACTCTTAGGTACGCCCAATCACCAACC
Source organism: Bromus sterilis (assembly GCA_950022295.1). NCBI lineage: Eukaryota > Viridiplantae > Streptophyta > Magnoliopsida > Poales > Poaceae > Bromus > Bromus sterilis. The sequence goes on along the minus strand of OX465595.1, from coordinate 278,601,834 downwards.
TGAAACGCTACACCACGGTGCCTTTTGTCATAATAGGCCTTCTGCCTAGACTGTGCTTCCTTTAGGTGCTCTCGGACAATCTTCACTCTGTCCTCTGCCTCTTGGATCACATCTAGACCGAACAGCTGCCTCTCACCTGTCTCGGACCAGTTCAAAGGTGTCCTGCACTTGCGGCCATACAAGACTTCAAACGGCGCTGCCTCCAGACTTGCCTGATAGCTATTGTTGTAATAGAACTCAGCATACGGCAAACATTCTTCCCACTTCATGCCAAAGGAGATGACACATGCCCGAAGCATGTCCTCTAGGATTTGGTTCACACGCTCGACTTGCCCACTTGTCTGAGGGTGATAAGCGGTACTGAACAACACTGTCGTACCAATCGCCTTTTGGAAGGCCTGCCAGAACTTAGAGGTGAAAAGGCTGCCTCCATCAGAACTGATCTTCTTGGGAATGCCATGCAAAGATATAACTGAAGGGAATATGCCCGAGAGGCAATAATAAAGTGGTTATTATCTTATTCCATGTTTATGATAAATGTTTATTTTCATGCTATAATTGTGTTAACCGGAAACGTTAATACATGTGTGTTTAATAAACAGATAAAAGGTTCCTAGTAATGCCTCTCTTTATACTAGCTTGTTGATTAACGGATGATCAAGGTTTCCTGGTCATGAACATTGGATGTTGTTAATAACAAGGTCATGTCATTGGAGAATGATGTGATGAACATACACCCACAGTAGTTATAGCAATACGATCATGTCATCAAGTTTCTATTGCTGTATCAAACTTTCACGAAGTAACTCTAATCCTTAGACCATGAGATCACGTCAATCACTGACACCGGAAGAGTACTTTGATTCCATCAAACGTCACACCGTAACAGGGTGATTATAAAGGTGTCGTTGGGTACTTGGAAAGTTTTAGTTGAGGCTCGTGGATCAAGAGTGGGATTTGTCCATCCAGATGACGGAGAGATATACTCTGGGCCCTCTCGGTGATATCACATTGACATCGCTTGCAAGCACGTGACTGGCTCACGAGGATGTTATATCACGGAACGAGTAAAGAGTACTTGTCGGTAACGAGATCGAACTAGGTATGGATGATACCAAATGATCGGATCACGGACAAGTAAAATATCGCGAGACAAAAGGAATTGGTTACGGAGTTTTGGTTCACACGATCACTAGTTCATCGTTGAGTAAGTGGGAGTCATCATGGATCTCCAGATCCCGCTGATGATTATTGATCAGAGAAGAGTCTCTGTCATGTCCATTTTATTCACGAACCGTAGGGTGACACACTTAAGGATTCGTTGACGCGTTTGAGTGGATACGGAATGCCAGAGAATATACTGGACAGCACATGGACTGTTTCGATAAAACTGCCGGAATAGTTTCGGAATATCGAAATAGTGCGAGGGGATAATTGTTAATGTGTTCATTGAATGAAGTGTTCATCAATGAAGTACTCATTAAATGAAGTGTTCATTAATTTGAGTGACATTAAACAAGTGAATTAAAAGGAGTTTTAATTGGAAGACCTTTGGTTTTTGAGTGGAGATTAAATGGGAGAAAGTGCCACTTGATTATGTGTGAGTGGAGACTCCACTAGCAATCAAGAGGGGAGAGGTGGGGGCACCTCTTGCGGCGCCTTGGGTGCTGCCCCCCTCTCCTATAAAAGGAGGAGGTGGAGACCCCTCTAGTCACGCATTCCTCAATCTCTCATATGCCCTTTGGTTGGCATCTTCCTCCCCTTGCTAGCTGATCCAGTTTCACGAGTACGGTGCTTAGGCGAAGCCCTGCTCAAGATCTTCTCTACCACCACCACCACTATGTTGTAGTGCTGCTGGAGTTCCCGAGGATCCACTACTTCCGCTGCCCAACTGGAGCAAGGGGCGGAGGTCGTCACTGATCTGTACGTGTGACCGACTACGGAGACGCTGCCCGTTCGTGGCGTCAAGTCTTCATCACGACCTTGAGGTCGGCGAGTGTTCGACTACATCACCCACGAGAATAGTTCTCGTTAAAGCTTTTGGTCTTCGAGGGTGAGTCCTTCTCAAACCGTTACAAGTTATCTCCTAGATGTGATCTTGGCAGTTGCAATCGTAGGAAATTTTTTTTGTTTTCTATGCAACGAACCCTTCAGTGGTATCAGAGCCTCGTCTATGCGTAGATGCTTTGTACGGTTAGAACACATAGAGATGTGGGCGTTGATCCTCTAGTTGTTACCCTCTTTTGTGCACTTGTTCATATTGCGGCAATGTTGGATTGAAGCGGCCCTAAGCGCAGATTGCGTGTCACGCTTGACATACGGCTTGTACCGTATAAAGTGGCTTTGGGGGTGTCAGTTTCTCTAACATTAGTGATATGGCATTTGCAACGGAGGGCTTTGGAAAGGGACGAAAAGAAACAACTAGCGAATCAACGTTGTGGTTCTTGTCCGTAGGTAAGATCGGTTCTTTCCTAGGAAGCCCAAAACCACGTAAAATTTGCAAAGATAATTTAGAAGCGTCTAACTTGTTTTTGCAGGGCATGTGATGTGATATGGTCATTGTTACAAAATTGTTGTATGAAATGAGATTTATTGTAAACAACCGGCAGGAGCCATATGGTTGTGTTTTTCCTTTTTAAGGCCTGCGTGCTATAGATATATCCATGAGATATATTGTAATGGAGAAGGACGACCATGGTGGTGGGGCCATGGACCTTGGTGCCGCGCCGGTGGCATGATGGAGATCATACCAAGACGCACAAGATGGAGATCTAATGCGAGAAGGACCATATCATATCACATTATCCATGCATGTGATGTTTATCCTTTTATGCATCTTATTTTGCTTAGTTACGATCATGATCGCTGCGGTAGCATTATAAGATGATCCCTCTCATTTAATATCAAGATAATTATATGTTCTTCCTTAGTATGCACCGTTAAGAAAGTTCGTCGTTTCGAGACACCACGTGATGATCGGGTGTGATAGACTCTACGTTCGCATACAACGGGTGTTTTCAAGCCTAGCATGTACAGACATGGCCTTGAAACACATGCAAATACTAAGGTTCTACTTGGCGAGCCTAGCATGTACAGACATGGCCTCGGAACATGGACCGAAAGGTTAAGCACGAGTTATATGGATGATATGATGAACCATATTGAGATGCTCGCCATTGCAGCTACACTGCCTCACGTGATGATCGGTCGTGGTGTAGTGAATTTGGTTCGTGTAATCACCAAAGACGACTCGAGGGATGTTGTTTTTGAGTGGGAGTTAGATGAACTCATTTTATCATGAACTAAATCAAAGTGAATTTGCATAGTTCGTTGTAGTCATTGGCATTTGTTTACTACCTTTGCGCTTAGCTATAATTGAGATAATAGAACTATAGAATTCTGGATATTTAACTTTACGGACTGGTACCGTATTGTTTGAGTGTCAATCTAAAGTTTAAAGTCTTATTGCAAACTTTAGCAAACCTTGCTTACTCCATGAAGTTTAATAATGTGTATTAAATCAAGAGTAACAATTCCAGTGTTAGTGTCTAAGTATCACACTTGCCTCCATGATCCTTGATATTCAAATGTTGTTTGTTATTATCAAGGTTATCTAGGAGCTGAAAGGATTGTTTCAGAAACTATCATGTGTGGAAGATATAGCGATATCTGAAACAATGTTTAGTTGCAATGTGATAGAGTAAAATTTAGTGAGAAACATGTTCTCATATTGTATGAGAATTTGTGAAGGTTGGAGACACTATGTGTCCTAATCTCTCAAAAAGGTTTTGGGAACTAATATTGTACTCACAGTTTGTCCCTATGAGCTATGGTAGTTCTGTCATGAAAGTTGTCATGATAGGATGAATGGAAGATGTAGGTAAAATGTTTACTACACTATAAGATTACTAAAGAATGGAATTTGGAAGAACACCAAACATTTGATGACGGTGATCTACATCAAAGTGAGAATCAAAGGGTGTTAGTATTTGACTAACACACTTTGGATTATGTGTCATATGAATGGTGCCACAAGTGATGTTGATAAATTCTTCTAAAAAGGAAAGGAATTGCTGAAAGAGGATCTAAAAAATATTTTGGCAAAAAGAAAAAGGAAAAGACTGGAAATGTCCAGCTCGGGTATATAGATGATATACATGTTATGGGTATATTCATTGCTTGTTAAACAGTGTGATTCTTGAGTATTAGATACTGATTGGTTGGTATGAAGTGTCATACAGAACAACGCAATACAAGAGTTGCAATGGCCTGAGTAACTAGCAAATGAATATGGGATGATTCTCATCAAAAACAAAATAAAGTGTTATTATGTTTATAGTTGGAATTAAACCTAGCCTTCAAGATTTATTTGAATAATTGTTATTCTGTTCTGGTGTTATACGAACAATAGTTGTTCAAATTATCACCATATTCATAGAAGATGGATGAACTCTATAAATCTTGTTGGAGAAATCACATCCATAATAACTGATGCTAAACATGTCGCAAGACAAATGATTAGAAGATCACTTATGAGTGACACCATCGTTTGAATCATATTGGAAAGAAACACATGAAGAAACTCCATGGTGATGGAATTTTGGAGTCTTTTGATTTTGAATCAATTGACGGTTGTGAGAAATTTCTAGAGATGATTGAAACACCGTTTAAATCATATTGGAAAGATAACATGAAGAAACTCCATGTTGGTGGAATTTTGGAGTCTTTTGATTTTGAATCAACTGACGCTTGTAAGAATTTCCTAGAAATGATTGAAACTCCGTTCATAGGCCAAAGAAGGACGGACGACTAACTTATTGGACATTATACATGTTGATGTGTATAGTTCATTATGTGTAGCCGTGTGTGGTGGGTCTTATAACTTCATATACTTTAACCGAGGATTTGAGTGAATATATGTGTATATTTACTTGATAAGGAAGAAGTATGAAATGTTTGAAAGTGTTCAAATAAATTTCAAGATGAAGTGAAAATCATTGTAACGAGAAAATAAGAGTTTATGATTGGATCATAAAAGAAGATTTTTAAGTTAAAAGTTTAGCAAATGCCTGAGAGTTTAGGAATCGTTCCAAAACTTGCATTTCCCGAAACACCATAGGAGTATGGAGTGTTCGAGAGATGTAATCAAACCTTGTTTGACATGGTAAGGATCAAAGGTGTTATTTATAAAATTGCCATTATATTTTAAGGATTAAGCTTTAGAGACTACCGCTTTTCACTGAAAAGAGCGCCATCGAGATCCGTTGAAATGACACCATATAAGTTATGGAATGGGATAAAACCCAATTTGTCTTTTCTTAAATTTTGGTATGCAAGGCATATGTAAAATGTTTACAACCAAAGTCGGATAAAATGCGTCTTTGTAAGTTATCCCAAAGTAACCGTTGGGTATTCCTCCATAACACTAAAGACAAAAGTGTTTTGTGGCTAAGTGCATCAAGTTTCTTGAGAAGGAATTTTTGCGAAAAGTTAAGTGGGAGGACAGTAGAACTTCGATTAGGTTGTTGAACCTAAGCTTTATGTGCTAAGTGGCGCAGCGCCGGAAAGTGTCCCGGAAGCGGCCGCAATGCTCTTGGCTACCGTGTCCCAAAGGTTGTGGTCACGGCGATCTAAGTTCCTATTGAACTGCGTAGTTCGGGTAATCGATCAAATAGTAAGATTTGAGATTGAATCATTGTTATTTGATAATAATGGACCGACTACATGCAAAGAAGCGATGATGGGCCCTGACTCCGTCAAAATAGCTAGAAGCTATAAAATCCGTGATAGTTCCATACACGAGAAACCAAGTTTCTGAACTTGGAAGACCCTCTAGATACCGTGTTTGGATCTATAAAGAAACAGACGTGGATGTTCTCACATCTATGAAATATTCGACATATCGTTAAAATGGTTTACGATTATGTTCAAAGAGTTGGCTATGACAAGATTTGATCTTTCATAACGATATTTAGTCTGGACGGATTATTGTAGCAACCACTACATATGCTAATTTTTGTATATGGTAGTTGAACAAACGGAACAACGTTCTTCTAATAGAATGGTTACCTAGGACGTGTACAGGACACGGTCCAAAGGGTTCTGTTAATTCAAAGGATGCTAAAATAGCATGCAAATTTCAATGGTTGAAATAAGCATTCGCGGAGTTGGAATCTTCATCATGATGAAATTGTTAAAACGTTTAGTTTCATCAGAGACGGTGAAGATGCTTGCTTTTGCAAGAAATTAAGTGGGAGCGCTGAGACATATTTCTAATACATTATGTAGAAGACATATTGTTGATTGGAAATGATGTATCTTTTATTGACACGGGTGAAGTTTCATTGAAAATTTGATTTTAATGGAAGATTTGGGCAAAAGCAGTATATTGGGCTAATATGGTCTATATAGATAGATTGAGGTGCTAATATGGTTGGGCCGAAGTACATATATGAAATATTGAATAAGTTCAATATGGAAACGACGAGAAAGGTTCTTGCCGCATGGAAAAGGTTGAAGCGAGATTCAAGTGTTTTGACACTTAGTGAGTAAAACCACATGAATGATTTGATCAATCATGTACACCATGATATGTACAATTCCAGAATGTCCTATGCTCTAAATGTTATGAGCATATACCAGAATGATTCATAAGATGATCATTGGACAATAATAAAGATATCCTTACGTGCTTTGGAAGGACTAAGAATATATATTATGTATGTTCGACAATAGTTCATTGTAAAGTGTTACATTGATACTAGTTTTGTCGCAAGATACAATCTAAATTTATCTCAATTTTGGCGGTATGTTAAGGTGGCAAAATGTAATGGAAGAAAGTTACATGATAGATTTGGAATAGTTCCAAATGGATTTGGATGAGTTCCAAAGTTAAGACATTGTGACGAATACTACAACGAAAGGCTAAGTATATGACTGCTCTAGCAGCAGCAAAGGAGGGCATTTGTGTCAAGAAGTTTGTTTGACAAACTAGGTGTAGTTCCAAGCGAGCTAATACTATGAAGATCTATTGTACGACAATAGATTCAACATGTTTTGAGCTCAAGGGACTAAGGTCTCACCGGAGGACCAAATTTATGCAATGCCATCTCATTGGTGAATGAGTGATGCGTAGAGACGCAAAGAAATGCAAATACACACGGACCTGAAGTGTCAGATCTGGATATTAGGTTTACCACTAGCAATGCATATGGATAACACCTGAATGCCATAGGTGTTGGATGCGCAAGTACCAAACTAGATTATTGACTCTAGTGCAAGTGGGAGACTGAAGGGAATATGCCCGAGAGGCAATAATAAAGTGGTTATTATCTTATTCCATGTTTATGATAAATGTTTATTTTCATGCTATAATTGTGTTAACCGGAAACGTTAATACATGTGTGTTTAATAAACAGATAAAAGGTTCCTAGTAATGCCTCTCTTTATACTAGCTTGTTGATTAACGGATGATCAAGGTTTCCTGGTCATGAACATTGGATGTTGTTAATAACAAGGTCATGTCATTGGAGAATGATGTGATGAACATACACCCACAGTAATTATAGCAATACGATCATGTCATCAAGTTTCTATTGCTGTATCAAACTTTCACGAAGTAACTCTAATCCTTAGACCATGAGATCACGTCAATCACTGACACCGGAAGAGTACTTTGATTCCATCAAACGTCACACCGTAACAGGGTGATTATAAAGGTGTCGTTGGGTACTTGGAAAGTTTTAGTTGAGGCTCGTGGATCAAGAGTGGGATTTGTCCATCCAGATGACGGAGAGATATACTCTGGGCCCTCTCGGTGATATCACATTGACATCGCTTGCAAGCACGTGACTGGCTCACGAGGATGTTATATCACGGAACGAGTAAAGAGTACTTGTCGGTAACGAGATCGAACTAGGTATGGATGATACCAAATGATCGGATCACGGACAAGTAAAATATCGCGAGACAAAAGGAATTGGTTACGGAGTTTTGGTTCACACGATCACTAGTTCATCGTTGAGTAAGTGGAAGTCATCATGGATCTCCAGATCCCGCTGATGATTATTGATCAGAGAAGAGTCTCTGTCATGTCCATTTTATTCACGAACCGTAGGGTGACACACTTAAGGATTCGTTGACGCGTTTGAGTGGATACGGAACGCCAGAGAATATACTGGACAGCACATGGACTGTTTCGATAAAACTGCCGGAATAGTTTCGGAATATCGAAATAGTGCGAGGGGATAATTGTTAATGTGTTCATTGAATGAAGTGTTCATCAATGAAGTACTCATTAAATGAAGTGTTCATTAATTTGAGTGACATTAAACAAGTGAATTAAAAGGAGTTTTAATTGGAAGACCTTTGGTTTTTGAGTGGAGATTAAATGGGAGAAAGTGCCACTTGATTATGTGTGAGTGGAGACTCCACTAGCAATCAAGAGGGGAGAGGTGGGGGCACCTCTTGGGGCGCCTTGGGTGCTGCCCCCCTCTCCTATAAAAGGAGGAGGTGGAGACCCCTCTAGTCACGCATTCCTCAATCTCTCATATGCCCTTTGGTTGGCATCTTCCTCCCCTTGCTAGCTGATCCAGTTTCACGAGTACGGTGCTTAGGCGAAGCCCTGCTCAAGATCTTCTCTACCACCACCACCACTATGTTGTAGTGCTGCTGGAGTTCCCGAGGATCCACTACTTCCGCTGCCCAACTGGAGCAAGGGGCGGAGGTCGTCACTGATCTGTACGTGTGACCGACTACGGAGACGCTGCCCGTTCGTGGCGTCAAGTCTTCATCACGACCTTGAGGTCGGCGAGTGTTCGACTACATCACCCACGAGAATAGTTCTCGTTAAAGCTTTTGGTCTTCGAGGGTGAGTCCTTCTCAAACCGTTACAAGTTATCTCCTAGATGTGATCTTGGCAGTTGCAATCGTAGGAAATTTTTTTTGTTTTCTATGCAACGAACCCTTCAATAACTCTTGCGGTGTACAAGTCCGCCAACTGAGCTGCTGAAATGGAATCCTTCACTGGAAAGAAGTGGGAAACTTTGGAAAGATTGTCAATGACAACAAAGATGGCATTGTTCTTCTTCTGTGACAAGGGGAAGCCTGTGAAGAAATCCATCTCTATATGATCCCATTTCCACTTCGGAACCTCAAGTGGCTGAAGCAACCCTGCAGGCTTCTGGTGTTGTGCCTTCACTCTCCTGCACACATCACACTGAGACACGTAACGGGCAACATCCCGCTTCATACAAGTCCACCAAAAGCTTTGCTTGAGATCCTTATACATCTTTGTACTGCCAGGGTGAATAGACAGCTTGGAATCATGGGCTTCCTTCATGATGACCTCTCTGAGATCTCCCTCCTTGGGAACAACAACTCGCTCTTCGAACAACACGGTGCCGTCATAATGCACTGAAAAGCAACCGTGCTTTGGAACTGAGCCGGCAATACCCTGTTTGATCTTTTGTATCATTGAGCTGCCAGACTGAGCTTCACGAATCTTCTCATGGATAGTGGGTTCTACCACAAGGTTGGCAAGATAGCCTGCTTGAACTAGCTCGAGATTGAGCCGTCGAAAGGACTCACACAAATTAGGGTGGATCTTAAGTACCTGGATACTATTGCAATCGCCCTTGCGGCTCAGCGCATCAGCTATGACATTCGCCTTCCCAGGCGTGTACTGAATATCAACTGTGTACTCAGTAATGGTTTCAAGCCATCTTCTTTGCCTCAAGTTCAGATTTGGCTGAGTGAACAAGTACTTCGGACTCTTGTGGTCGGTGAACACATCCACCTTCCTCCCTAAGAGGAGGTGTCGCCAAGTGACCAAAGCGTGCACAACTGCTGCAAGTTCTATGTCGTGTGTGGGATAATTTCTCTCACTTGTCTTCCACTGCCGTGAGGTATAAGCCACAATATACCTGCCTTGCATCAAAACTCCGCCCAGACCTTGCAAGGAAGCATGAAAAAACACCTGAAAAGAATGTGACTCATCTGGCGGCGTGAGAATTGGAGCTGTGGTCAAATTCTCTTTCAACTCCTCGAAGGCTGACTGGCAAGCTGGTGACCAAGTGAACGGTTTGTCCTTGCACAACAGTTCAGTCATTGGCTTCGCTATTTTGGAGAAATTCTGCACAACCCTCCTGCAATAACTGGCGAGGCCGAGAAAACTCCTTAGCTGCTTCACATTCTTCCGCGGAGCCCACTTTTGAATAGTGCGGACTCGCTCTGGATCAACCGCAATTCCCTCAGCGGAGATAACATGGCCCAGAAAATTGACCTTGTCCAGCCAAAACTCACACTTGGAGAACTTGGCGTAGTACCGGTGCTCTCTCAACTTCTGCAGCACCAAGCGCAAATGTTCCTCATGTTCACCCTCTGACTTGGAATAGACAAGAATGTCGTCGAGGTAGAGGATCACGAACACATCAAGCCATTCTTGGAACAAATATTTCATAGCTCTCATAAAGGTCGGAGGGGCATTTGAGAACCCAAAAGTCATGACTGTGAACTCATACAGCCAATAACGTGTGCTGAACGCAGTCTTGGGAATATCCTCTTCACGAACACGGATCTGATGATACCCCATCCTCAAGTCAAGCTTGGAAAACACCTTAGCCCATTCAACTGTTCGAACAAATCATTGATGCGAGGTAAAGGGTACTTGTTCTTGATGGTCTTCTTATTGATACCGCGATAGTCCTGGACCAAGCGGCTAGTCCCATCCTTCTTCTGGACAAACAAAGCTAGTGCACCCCAAGGGGAAGTGCTTGCGCGGATAAAACCGCCTGCCTCCAACTCTGTCAACTGCTTCTTGAGCTCAATCAACTGCTTCGTACACATCTTGTACGGATGCCGAGAAAGCGGCTGGGTACCAGGCTCTAACTCAATAACGAACTCAATAGCTCGAACAAGGGGAATCCCTGGAAATTCCTCCGGAAATACGTCTGGGAACTCACAGACAACTCTGACCTCTTCGAGCAAAGGCGCAACTCCTGCGTTCAAAGCGTACAACTGTGCTGGTCCTGTCATAGAGCCACAAGTGTACAAGACTTCGGCACCTGAAACATGAGTCAACTTCACTGATCTGGTCGGACAATCAATATTGGCCTTGTGCTGCACAAGCCAATCCATGCCCAAAATGACATCAATGTCGGAACGAGGCAAGACAACCAGGGATGCTTAAAGGATAACACCCTGGATACGGATGTCCGCATCTGGAACAAAAACGGACGAGCTGGACCTTGAACCAGGAGTGTGAACCGCAAGGGGTTTCTGGAGAAACTCTGTCTGAAGGTCATTTGTTGAAGAAAAAGAGTGTGATACCAGGAGTGTGAACCGCAAGGGGTTTCTGGAAGCTCCGAAATCCACTAGAACTGTCGCGGGAACTGAACACACAAGCAACCTACCAAGAACGATCTCTGAAGACTGCTGAGCATCTGTGAGCATCATGTTGTTTACTCGGACTGCATGTGGCTGTGCCTTCACCATCGCGGTGCTCGGAGTAGAGCGAGGTGGAGGCGGTGGTAGCCGAGCAAAGCGCGGGTCGGTGCAGTTGGGAGACGTGTGCCCTGGATCTCTGCACTTGTAGCAGATCACGCCCGGCCTGGGCTGCTGCTGCGGCCTGGGTGGCCTCACGTGTGGTGGTGTAGAGCGAGGCCCCTGCTGAACTGGGACGGGAGGGCGTGCAAAAGTGCGGACAACTGCCCCCCTCTGCTGTTACTGCTGCCTCTGCGGTGGTGCCTCTGTGACCCACGTCTTTGCCTTCTTGTGGACCATCACTGCGGACCTGTGCTCTCACTGGCGCTTCCTGTCTGCATCCCACTCTGCTCTGGCTGACTCCTGGTGGATAGCCTTTGGGATTCTTTGGAAATAAACACAAGGTGCATTTGGGATTCTTTGGAAATAAACACAAAGGTAAAAAAATCCTTGAGCTCAAGAATCTCACACCTTGAATTATTCTGGATTTTTCAAAATTGGTTTGACAATTTTGGCAACAAAAAAAATGTGGCTCCCTTTTAAAGCTCAAACCATTTGAACTAGGGCCACTGTTTTGAATGTTGTAAAAAAAGATTTGAAAAGGCAAGAATCCTTGGCAAGACAAAAGAATTGGCTAGGCCAAAGATGAGGTTGAGGGGAGGTGACATGCAATCAGAACAATTTCAAGATCATGTCACTTGAACTACATTGATCACCTTTGATCACAAAGCAAAAGAACTCCAATCCCAATGTAATTCAAAATCATCGCATGCAAAGTCATGAACTTCCCCCATGAGGAGTTACAAGTTGAACAGACAAGGTACAAAACATGGTGTATCATATGGGCATTACATGTGGGTTGTTACAGCACTCCCACACCAACACAGGATCTCGTCCCGAGATCTAAGCCTGAAACAACTCAGGATACTCAGAACGGAGATGATCTTCACGCTCCCACGTTGCTTCCTTCTCCGAATGATGGGCCCACTGAACTTTCATGAACTTGACGGTATTGTTGCGAGTCTTGCGCTCGGACGTCTCAAGAATACGGATTGGACGCTCTGAGTAGGAAAGGTCCGCACTCAGCTGTATCTCGCCCAAGTCAACATCCTGATCTGGCTGCTTGAAGCACTGCTTTAGCTGGGACACATGGAACACGTCATGCACCATGGACAGACTCTCTGGAAGCTCGAGCCGAAAGGCAAGAGGTCCCCTAGTCTCAAGGATGCGGAAAGGTCCGACAAATATTGGAGCGAGCTTTCCCTTGATGCCAAAGTGGTGAGCTCCCCTCAATGGAGACACTCTCAGGTACCCCCAATCACCAACCTGAAACGCTACACCACGGTGCCTTTTGTCATAATAGGCCTTCTGCCTAGACTGTGATGCCTTTAGGTGCTCTCGGACAATCTTCACTCTGTCCTCTGCCTCTTGGATCACATCTGGACCGAACAGCTGCCTCTCACCTGTCTCGGACCAGTTCAAAGGTGTCCTGCACTTGCGGCCATACAAGACTTCAAACGGCGCTGCCTGCAGACTTTCCTGATAGCTGTTGTTGTAAGAGAACTCAGCATACGACAAACATTCTTCCAACTTCATGCCAAAGGAGATGACACATGCCCGAAGCATGTCCTCGAGGATTTGGTTCACGCGCTCGACTTGCCCACTTGTCTGAGGGTGATAAGCGGTACTGAACAACACTGTCCTACCAATCGCCTTTTGGAAGGCCTGCCAGAACTTAGAGGTGAAAAGGCTGCCTCTATCAGAACTGATCTTCTTGGGAATGCCATGCAAAGATACAACTCTTGCGGTGTACAAATCCGCCAACTGAGCTGATGAAATGGAATCCTTCACTGGAAAGAAGTGGGCAACTTAGGAAAGATTGTCAATGACAACAAAGATGGCATTGTTCTTCTTCTGCAACAAGGGGAAGCCTGTGATGAAATCCATCTCTATGTGATCCCATTTCCAATCCGGAACCTCAAGTGGCTGAAGCAACCCTGCAGGCTTATGGTGTTGTGCCTTCACTCTCCTGCACACATCACACTGAGACACGTAACGGGCAACATCCCGCTTCATACGAGTCCACCAAAAGCTTTTCTTGAGGGCTTGATACATGTTTGTACTGCCAGGGTGAATAGACAGCTTGGAATCATGGGCTTCCTTCATGATGACCTCTCTGAGATCTCCCTCCTTGGGATCAACAACTCACTCTTCGAACAACACGGTGCCGTCATAATGCACTGAAAAGCAACCGTACTTTGGAACTGAAAAACATCTTAGCCCCATTCAACTGTTCGAACAGATCATTGATGCGAGGTAAAGGGTACTTGTTCTTGATGGTCTTCTTGTTGATACCGCGATCGTCCTGGACCAAGCGGCTAGTCCCATCCTTCTTCTGGACAAACAAAGCTGGTGCACCCCAAGGGGAAGTGCTTGCGCGGATAAAACCACCTTCCTCCAACTCTGTCAACTCCTTCTTGACCTCAATCAACTCCTTCGAACACATCTTGTACGGATGCTGAGAAATCGGCTGGGTACCAGGCTCTAACTCAATAACGAACTCAATGGCTCGAACTGGGGGAATCCCTGGCAACTCCTCCGGAAAGACGTCTGGGAACTCACTGACAACTCTGACCTCTTCGAGCAAAGGCGCAACTCCTGCGTTCAAAGCGTACAACTGTGCTGGTCCTGTCATAGAGCCACAAGTGTACAAGACTTCTGCACCTGAATCATGAGTCAACTTCACTGATCTGGTCAGACAATCAATATTGGCCTTGTGCTGCACAAGCCAATCCATGCCCAAAATGACATCAATGTCGGAACGAGGCAAGACAACCAGGGATGCTGAAAAGATAACACCCTGGGTACGGATGTCCGCATCTGGAACAAAAACGGACGAGCTGGACCTTGAACCAGGAGTGTGAACCGCAAGGGGTTTCTGGAGAAACTCGATCTGAAGGTCGTGTGTTGAACCAAAAGAGTGTGATACCAGGAGTGTGAACCGCAAGGGGTTTCTAGAAGCTCCGGAATCAACTAGAACTGTCGCGGGAACTGAACACACAAGCAACCTACCAAGAACGATCTCTGAAGACTGCTAAGCATCTGTGAGCATCACGTTGTTTACTCAGACTGCATGTGGATGTGCCTTCACCATCACGGTGCTTGGAGTAGAGCAAGGTGGAGGCGGTGGTAGCCGAGCAAAGCGCGGGTCGGTGCAGTTGGGAGACGTGTGCCCTGGCTCTCTGCACTTGTAGCAGATCACGCCCGGCCTGGGATGCTGCTACGACCTGGGTGGCCTCGCGTGTGGTGGTGTAGAGCCAGGCCCCTGCTGAACTGGGACGTGAGGGCGGGCAAAAGTTCGGACAACTGCCCCCCTCTGCTGGTACTGCTGCCTCTGCGGTGGTGCCTCTTTGACCCACGTCTTTGCCTTCTTGTGGACCATCACTACGGAACTGTGCTCTCTCTGGCGCTTCCTGTCTGCATCCCACTCTGCTCTGGCTGACTCCTGGCGGATATCCTGATCCACGAACTGTGAGATCAGCGTGGGGCTGCACTGAGTGAGCGCGCACTTGATCTCTGTGCTGAGACCTCCACGGAACCTGGCGATCTTCTTAGCCTATGTGCTGACCTCCTCTTGAGCGTACCTAGCGAGCCTGACGAAGGCCAGGTTGTACTCCTGAACTGACCTATCACCCTGTCTCAGGGCCAAGAACTCCTCACGCTTCCTGTCCATCAGGCCACTCGGAATATGTGCGGCTCTGAAGTCTGCGATGAAATCTGCCCACGTGATGACAGCATCGCCCTTGTTGGCCTTGTAGGTATCGTACCAGCTGGCTACCGCACCCTGAAGCTGGAAGGAGGCGAAGGTGACGTAGTCGACGGGTCTGACGGTGTTTGCATTGAAGTGCTTCTTGATCTATGAGATCCAGTCATTCGCCTCCATCGGGTCTCGAGCCTCGGGGAACCTGGGGGGTTGATCGCGAGGAACTACTGCAGGGTGGTGTACTGTGGTCGATCATTCCTCTGGGAAGTCTGGTTCTATAGCATCTGTAAGATCGCAGCTGTGCCCTGAGCCACTGCGGTCACAGCCTCCCCAAGGAGAGGGTTCTCTGGCGGCGGCATGTTCGCTCTTGGCATCCTGTATACAGGAACACTTATGAGAACATGGTTGAAACATTGATGTAACCAGAAGATAAAGCAATATTGACAACAAAACTTCCTCACGAGGTATGAGAAAGCCGAAGGCTGAAAATCCACCAAGGTTAACCCGGAAAGTCGAAAACTAGTTGCTACTGGAATCCCCCAACCAAGATCATCCGAATCCAAGATAATAATCTGCTAGCGAGCACACAACAATATATATGAGTGGTTGAAGACCTGAACGTTGAGACATCTGCCCTGAGCGGCCCGCCGAAGCGGTCTCCTATAGGGGGAGGAACCACATCCGAAGGATGCCAACCATCCCTGTATAGGAGTTTCATCTGAGGTACGCCGTAAGCGAGGTGGAGCTGTCAACCCCAAGTGGCGGCTCAGTGTTCTCAACGTACGCCAACCCTTCTCGTCGCTAGCAAAGAATTATAGAGGAATCGGAGCCTCATGTAAACGATAACATAGATTTGTTTTGAAAGGGGATAAGTTGCAGGGAGAAAACAACGTTTCACTTCCTCACGGAAAAAGGGGTGGGAGGGTGGGGTAAGAAGAAAAAGAAAGAGTTCCTACTCTTTGATTTTTCCTTAATAACTACAAAATAGTTTCTAGACTCAACTTCGGCCAATAAGGGGTCCTACAGTTATTCCTTCTCTGATACCAAGTTGTAGGGCCCCCGATGCGGTACTAACTCGAGTTAGTCGCTTCCGCGCCCCGCTCAAGTTAGTAGCGCATAAAGAGCCACCGACTCACGACACTCGCACTCGTGTCGCTGCCGGATTCTCGACAACAGATATACGAACAATGAACTCAAAACTAAGATATAAATATATAGAATCCAGGGCATACATCACCACTGGAATTTATTACATCATCTCAGAGGTCCGTGGACCCAACAAAATATCATGCAACAAGCGGAAGACAAACAAGACCGAGTACAGTCAAAATCCAAATTTCCCTAGAGAGGGCTACACATAAAGAGTTCACCCACGGATCGTCGAAGCCCAACTGTAGGATCTACTGAACGAGGTCGTCCTCGTATGTCCTCCTCCGGGGGCACCTCCAAGAAGTATCGTCCAGTGCTCGGGTCAAGGTAGTAATCCACTGCAGCGACCGATCAGGCAAAACACTAAAAGCACAAAGGAAAATAGGGGTGAGATTATATCATTACAGGATAACCAACTTCCTATAGTAAGACAAAGTAAAGGTAAAGGTTGCAGCCGCACTAGCATGTATGGTGGCTATCGTACTATTAGAGTAGAGGTAAGATCCAAGAATACACGTGACAGCCCGTCATAAGTCTGTTGTCCACCTACTTACGTCAAACATAACACAACCTGGATCTTCTCTCGGTCCCCCTGGGCGAAGAAAAGCAACCAAGGCACTCACACGGTAGGAAAGTTTTAATTATGATTCAAACTTGATGTTATTATATGAACAAGGAGTAGGTCTCAAGTCGTCCATAACCGCGGACACGGCCTTTCGAAAATATTTAACCCTGTAGGGGTGTACCAACTGCCCATCATAGGCTTCGCATGTACGCCCGGTTTCCACTTGGCTAAGTAAACGCTTGAAACTCCGGAACGTCAGAGTCCCTCTAGCTAACAACACACAACTCCGGGTGGCCCCCGGTGAGTCGACACCCAACTCAAAAGCCGGACGCGCTCTCGAATCTGTCTCTACCGTATGACTCCAGGTTTGGATTGCTGGTTAAATCTCATATGAGACCGGGTCCTCAGCCGGTCAAGGTGGGCCAGCCAAGGCACAAGTCCTCCTGGCCCAAGGTGGTTTGTAAACAACTGGGGTAGCACCAGCACACACACATTGCAAATAGTAAATCAGCTCGGGCCACGACTAGAACTGTATGAAGCTAGGTAGGTAAGACAAGGGGACCCCATAGAATCCCACACATGATTAGGCATGCTCTTCAAGAAACAAAATACCCGGAACTTGGGACCTAGGTGACTCAAATGGAACAAAACACCTGGCGAGAACAACCTGGTCTCCCATCTTTCGTCAAGTATAATTTAACATAATAATAATAATAATAAATATCAACCAACTTATTTAAATAACATGATATCCCAAAGCATAGCATAGGGTAAGCAGCAAGTTTTCGTACTCATACTAAGCAATGGCTGAGCAACGGTAAATTAGCAATACAATGTTTTGCTGGGATGTGGGGATCATGGCTGTTTGGGTTTTGAACGTGGCATAAGCAAAGTGGATAGGATCAAACAAATGTTCTAGGCTACAGCTAGGCAGGTAGGCAGAAAGGTATCAAGTAATGATATAAATCTTCCCCTTGCCTGGGTAATCGGTCGTCGAAGCAGACGCAGCAGGGTCCTCGGGCTCGGTGTCGGAAATCTCCACGTAAGTCTCCTCGGCGGTCTCAGGTGCTAACGTAAAGTACCAGCAAGGAAAAGGCACACAAGTAAGCAATGGGTACAATGCACAGGAAAAGATGGTATGATCAAGTTTAATATACACGATGTGACCCTATCTAGTCAGATTTAAATGAAGGTGGTGACGACACGTCAACTACTTCATATGCTATTTATTTACGTAGAATGGCTTGGGTCTTAGCCTTAATTTGGTGCAAGTAACATGGCAACATGACATGACCAACAATGCATTTAACAGAAATAAATACAACGTGAAAAGTAAGCATCGATTCCGGAGACGGAGAGATGTCGATGAACTTGACATCGGAAAAGGGTGCAACAAAAGAAAGGAACCCAGCCACATTGCATATGACAATATGCATAGGGGCTGGTTTTCAAAGATGCAAAGATTTGAAGATTACATGGACAGGAACTTGGGACCTGAGTGCAAAGTTGCACTAGATGCATTTTGAAAAAGGCTCAAATGGTCAAACCATTATCACCATGCAAATCCTTGGGGGAAACTACCCCAAAGTCATATATGACATGACCATATTTGAATTTGGGAAACACTTGACAAGACAAAAGATTGAGGGGGGTTTATTTGAAAAATTACCAGAATCCAATTTCTAGAGGGGGCAAAGTGCAAAATTGACCTCACCATAATGATCAGTGGGTCAAACTACCCCAGAAACATATATGGGATGCCCCAAAAAGATTTGAAGGTTCAAAACAGATTTGAATTTGAATTCAAATTCAAATTTGAACTAAAAAGAAAAAGAAAAAGAAAAGAAAAGAAAAGGAAAAGGTGGCACTGTCCTGCTGGGCTGCCTTCGGGCGCCAGGCCCACCTCTCTTCTCTCTCTCCCTGGCCCAAAGCACACAGGCCCACTCGGAGACAAACAAAAACAAAAAAAAGAAAACGGCCGCAGCCTCTGGATCTGGCCTAGGTCTGCCTCTCCTCTCCTTGGCCCAACATCTCCCGAACCAGCCTGCTCGACGAGCTCCGCTTGCTCTGAAGTTGCCGACACCGAAAAGCTTCAGGCGACAGAGGCAAAACAGGCAAAAACAGGGCACCTTGCGCTTGATCTGGGGCTCAAACCCACGATCAACTCGACGACGACGGGAACCCAAACCACTGCGCTACTCCAGGAAGTTTGAACAACATCGCAGCGCCACGGGTCACAAGGTGGGCTTCGAGCAAACTCTGAAAAATAGAGGTGCGCGCACTGTTGATCTAAAGAAACCTGACAGGCGTTGCACCGGCGACATTGCGATGAACCCGAGCTCGACTACGACGCTCTGATGACCTAGCTGGGGCAGTCATCCGCAAGCTGGAACACCCAAGGTTCCATTTTTGCAGAGATATGCACCGGAGACGCGTCTTCGACGTCGTGCACCTCACCGGAAAAGCACGGTGGCCACGTTCTATGGCTAAGTTCAGACGCTGCCCGAAAACAAACAGGGGCAAAGTGGCCTCCTTGCGTCACTTGGCGCGCTCTGGACGAGGCCACGCTACACCTACGCACGCCCAGACCTCGCCGGGCCACGGTGATCACCGGCGACGCGGATTCCGTGGTCACGGCGGACGGCACCGAGGGGAAAACGACGCGGCCTACTGCTAGCGTTCTACGGGGCGAAGGGGAAGATGGCGCGCTCACCTAGGGGTCCTTGACGGTGAGCTCGACGCGCCGGAGACAAAGAGGGAGGACGTGGTCGTCGTCGAGGTCGAGAGGCACCGCTGCGGGCTGCCACGGCGAGAGGATCGCAGCGCGGGCTCTAGCTTCAGCCTGCGAGAGAAATCGAACGCGGGGACGTCAACGACCACGGGCAGGAGCACACGGCCATCCACGGGCCACCACGACGCCGAATTCCGGAAAATCACCGGAGAAACAGGGTAGTTCGGCTCCTCCCTTGATGCCGGCGGCGGGCGAAATCGAGGAGAGGAAACGGGGCAGCTAGGGTTCTGCGAGGGGGGAGGAGCCCTGGCTTTAAAGGGGGAGGAAGGGGAGGCTGGCGAGAGGGCTCCACCCTGCTCGTCGTCTCTACTTTTCCTCACCGAGGGGGAAAAGGTGGAGGAAGGAGAAGAAGGGGTCGCTGGCAAGCGGGCCCGGGCGGTCAGGGAAAAAAAAGAAGAAGGCGCGGGGAGCTCCTCCCGTTGGGCCGAACCGGCCAGGCCCAGGTGGGTTGGGCTTCTCTGGACATAGAAGAGGAAAGAGAAGAAGCCCCTCTGCATTTTTGAAAAAATGCAGCAGACAAAGAAAAGAAAAGAGTAGAGAAAAGAGATTATAAAAATATAACACAATATTTTTAAATATCTCTGGCAAGAAGCTTGATCATACAAAATTGGGTGGGAAATTTTTGGATGCAGAGAAAAATCACCACAATCCAAACAGTGCCTTTTTCCATAGAAAAAGGTGCATTTAGGATTCTTTGGAAATAAACAGAAGGGTAAAAAAATCCATGAGCTCAAGAATCTCACACCTTGCATTATTCTGGAGTTTTCAAAATTGGTTTGACCAATTTTGGCAACAACAATAATGTGGCTCCCTTTTAAAGCTCAAACCATTTGAACTAGAGCCACTGTTTTGAATGTTGTAAAAAAAGATTTGAAAAGGCAAGAATCCTTGGCAAGACAAAAGAATTGGCTAGGCCAAAGATGAGGTTGAGGGGAGGTGACATGCACTCAGAACAATTTCAAGATCATGTCACTTGAACTAAATTGATCACCTTTGATCACAAAGCAAAAGAACTCCAATCCCAATGTAATTCAAAATCATCACGTGCAAAGTCATGAACATCCCCCATGAGGAGTTACAAGTTGAACAGACAAGGTACAAAACATGGTGTATCATATGGGAATTACATGTGGGCTGTTACAACCGTTAAGTCATTTTATTATTATCTGTCGGGACAACCGTTATCGTTGCCTCTTTCTCGGTGAGTCGCGGACAACGACAGCAGCCAGGACCACCAGTATTGTCGGTGCCTGCCATGTCGTCCCACCAACTCGTGCGGTTACCAACAAGGTGAACCGTCTCCTTACCTTGTCTCGCGTTTGCTCCGAAGTGCTCGACTTTCGTAAAACAGGAAATCCTTCGGCCACGAACAGTACCAGGCCCGCCGCACACCGGTGGAATACACCTGACCTGTCATTCCGCTAAGACAACCAGCGCGGGCACCGTTGGGTCACCCGACTCCTTACCTGTAAGGACAACCGTGGTTGAGTACCCTAGGACGGCTATACAGAGTGAGCAACGAGTGGAGTACAAGGATTTATCCTCGATAGCTCAGACTTGATGTGGCTCGGCAGAGCCGCGGTAGGGGCCTGAAGCGGTGTCTCCTCCGAACCGTACCTGTAGCAGTTGTAATGTATCGTATCCGCATTCACTCCCAGAGTGAACACGACCCCCTATCTAATCCTATTGACTAACAAGGCGCAGGGCTAACTGATGAATATAATATATATAAGAGGCAGCATAGGATAAAGGAAGGTACATCAAGGGGTGACAAAGACAGGCTATGCAATTGAATTGGATTGTAACATAGCAGCAGCAGCAATGCCTAGTGCAAGAAAGTACGGAAAGATAGGCGATATCTGGGGAAGAGAATGGCTCTGCTTGCCTGTAAGCTCGACGGTAGAGGTACGGTCATCGACGAAGTAGTCGATCACAGGGGCATCAGCAGCGGACGTCGAGACTACCGGACAATAAGAGAGGGGGAAGAAACAATAAATACACAACAATAATAGCAATACAAATACAAATACAAGACATGGCAAACGTTAAGCTAGAGGTCAACTAACGCGGTAGTACACGTTGCAGATGAAACGGGAATTTTAACCAGCAATTTTTCCGGCTCCGGGCAATTACCGGACAGTGCAATCGGGGGGGAAACGTCTCTGGTTCGGTATGCTAGAGGGGGTTGGTGGACCTACGGGTAGCGTATCCGTATTCGTTATATTTTTCTGATCAAATTTCATGTATAATTTTTTTTCATCTGATACACGGTTTAAAAGATATTGATTTTTTTAGTTTAATTGAATTTAAATCAATTTTAATTTATTTCCTTTTTCATTTTCTATTTCTTTTATTGTTTATTTAATATAATTAACAATCCCTTTTAATACTGACCAGTGGGTCCCACTGGTCAGCAACTTATTAATTAAACTAATTTAATTTAATTAATTTACTTAATTAATAGGGGGTTGGCCCACATGTGATAGCAACAAATTAATTAACAATTTATCTAACTAACAGATGTAATTTAGGGGGTGACCCCACATGTAATAGTAACATTTTTATTTCACATTTTTTTGCTAATTAAGGGGATTAGGGGGAGTGGGGCCCCCTTGTCAGTGGGTTAGTCCCACTGTTAACATAGGAGGGAGCCTCTGCCTCTGTCCATGGCGCACGACACGGAGGAGGCCAGCGAGGCCGTGGTCACCGGCGGGACCACGCCGGGGATGGGGAGGGGGAAACGGGGTAGGAGCGCGCGGTGCAGGGGGGAGCTGAGGCGCAACGCGGTGGACGTGGGGGGGGGGGGGGCTCGCGGCCGACCTGGCCATGGCGGCTCCCATGGCCATGGGGGCATCTCGGCAGGAGAGGAAGGGGGATTCGCAAGGGGGTGGGGGCTCACGGCCATGGCTCACAGTGAGGGGGGGGGCGTCGCGGAGGGGGATGAGGAAGGTGTGCCGAGGCGGCGGCGTTGTGAGCAGGGGGTGGAGGCGCGGCTGGTGCAGAACGAGGCGGCATTGCGGCGTCGTGGAGCTCGGGGCTGGCTTGCTTGGGTGTCGGGCGGGACAAGGAGGAGCGGCGCTGGGGGGCCGCGGTGGAGGGGGTGGCCGAAGGCGGCCGGAGGTCGCCGGATCTTGGAGGGGGGCGCCGGATCTTCGAGGGGGGCACCCAGGGGATCTAGATCGGGGGGCTGGGGAGAACGATGAGGGTGGGGGGGGGGGTGCTCGGGTCGTGGAGACGATCGATGGGGAGTGGGGGGGTTGACCCCGGGTGAGGCTCAGCCTCTTCTAGCGCCGAGGTAGGCTGGCTGGGGCCGGCCCAGGGGGAGGAGGGGTGGTTACGCCCCGGGGCGGGGTATAACTCCTTTTTCATTTTTTTTCTTATTATTCTTTTGTAATTGTTTTAGTAGCGTAGGAATTTTTATAAAATGGGTTAAAAGTGCATTGCATATCAGTGCCACCAACGTTTTTGTAGCCAAATAAATTTGTTAGACATTTCTTTTAATTATTAAATGATTAAAACGGGCAATTCAAGCTACAGTTCTAATTATTTGAATTATTTGGTAGTTCAATAAATCACCACAACTATACCAACATGGTCCATAGGTTATTAGTGAATTTATAAAAAGTGGTTTCATAATTTTTGGGCAAGGTTTATTTTGCACCAATTTTTAATATTCCACAAAGGCATTTCCAACATTGTTTTGATTTCAATCCAAATGGATTGGACTTGTTTAGAAATTTTGGATGATCAAGGTCATTGATCACATGGATTGCAACAATATCAAAAGCATTTGAAATTTGAACTGAACCCTGTTGATCAATTCAAAATTTTGAACAGTAATGATCAACAGTAATTGTGAGTACTGTTCACTGACAGTGAGGGGTTACATTACTTGTATATCCAAGAGAGGTATCGAGTTAATCTCAGTAGAAGAAGAATTGTTAATTAAATTCAAGAAATGTTTGTGCTGGATCCTCTATGCCTTTTTCATAGGTTCTTTCATATAAAACCAGAGTTATGTACTCAACGTAATGTGACCCAAGTTCTTAGTAGTAAGAACATGCTGTGATATGATTTATGAGTAAATCATTGAACAAAAGGTTAAGTTTATCCTTCAGTGTCTAGAGAGAACTGAGGATACATCTCTAATTTGTAAAGGATAATGGACTTGACCATAAATGTTATGCTGGTTCAAGTTCTGACACTAACCTAGAAAAATTGAGATATCATACTAATAAATGCCTAAGTTGAAAGTAACATGGTTAGACATCAGAGTTGTATACAATGAACTAAGGAATAAGTCTACATTGATGTTGCTACTTTAGAAGTGGTAGGAGTTATAATTTGGCTGGAGAAGTTGGACGTCTGACTAAGTGAGTTTTTAGTGTGCATGACAAGGTGAAGGTCCGCGTGATCCAACGGACGTCATTGCTAAAACACAACGAACGCAGTCTCACTTTACCGCCAAATATATACCTCATCATTATAATGGATAATGAAGAAATTTCAAAGTAGGTGACATTAATGATTTGCAAAAGACATACGGATCTGAATGGTTCAGACCGTTGATACAACCATTTCCACAGCCAATCATGATCAATAACCATATACATGATATGGAGTTATGATCCATAGAGAAAAATGCAACTAGATTATTTGTACTCTAGTGCAAGTGGGAGACTGTTGGGAATGTGCCCTAGAGGCAAATAAAATATCTTTTAATGAGCATATTCCATTAGTTCATAATACATTTTATACTATGCTATAACTGTATTAAGCGGAAACCTTAATACATTTGTAGTATACAAACAACCAGGTCCCTAGTTAACTCTAGTATACTAGTCCATTGGGCGATTGATGATCAATGTTTCCTGATCATGAGACAAATAAGTCTGTTAGTAATGCAGTCGTATCATTGGAATAATGATATGATGGAAATACACCCACCAGAAGTGTCGCGATATGATCAAGGCACATAGTTCGACATTGCGATAACTATAATGTAGTGACCAGATCCTTGACCATAATGATCATACGTAATTTTCATCTATGAGGAGATTCTGATTTGTATCCCACCGCCTGACTGAAATATGCTGGCCATAACGGTGCACTTTGGGTATTCCGAAATAGATGTTTGATGAGTATGCAAATAGATCAAAGCGGGATTTGTCCATCCGAGTAACGGATAGGTACTCTGGGCCCACTAAGTGATATTGCATCATAAGGTTGCGACCGAAGTCGACTTTATTTATGGCGAGAGCCGTTGCGACCGAAGTCGACTTTATTTATGGCGAGAGCCGCTGCGACCGAAGTCGACTTTATATATGGCGATAGCCGTTGCGACTGAAGTCGACTTTATATATGGCGATAGCCGTTGCGACCGAAGTCGACTTTATTTATGGCGACAGCCGTTGCGACCGAAGTCGACTTTATTTATGGTGATAGCCGTTGCGACTGAAGTTGACTTTATTTATGGCGATAGCCGTTGCGAGCGAAGTCGACTTTATATATGGCGATAGCTGTTGCGACCGAAGTCGACTTTATATATGGCGATAGTCGTTGCGACCGAAGTCGACTTTATATATGGCGATAACCGTTGCGACCGAAGTCAACTTTATTTATGGCGAGAGTCGTTGCGACCGAAGTCGACTTTATTTATGGCGATAGCCGTTGCGACCTTAGTCGACTTCATAATGCAGAAGATGCAATGCAAAAGGTATACTCCCCATGAGTCGACATGTGCGTGTTGGCACATTGCCCAATCACATAGAGATTTTAACTTCTGTGTATAAAGAAAAACATGCTTATAATGATGTATGCAAAAATGTGAATTTATGGATTGCTCATATAGAAGTCGGCACTGGATTCATCTTTTCCTCATCTTCTCTTTTTAGAGAAGATTTTTGGGTTATCCATGAGTCGGAACTCCTCTGTATGCCGTCTCACATTCATCAGCGTTTTTCCGTTTTCTTTAAAACTTCTTCTTGAGAATGTTTAGCCGGGTTTCGCGTATTTAGATCGTATGAGCATCAAACATACAGGCAGTTATAAGGCGTGGATTGCCACATGTATATGTCGAGTTTTCTTAGTTAAGACTCGATGAGAATAATCAAGCCTCCAATATTTCCCTAAAATAAGCTATATACACGTAATTACACATATGTGCCGGGTTTTCTCAGTTAAAGTTTGATGAGTGTCATCAAGCCCCTTGAACTTTCCTTGAAACAAGCACATAAGTGCTCAGATTACCAATTGGAGGTTGATCAAGCCCCCAGGTCTTTGAGATTTTTTTAGTAATGCAGTATGCAATGTGATATGATGAAATATGATGCAATATGTATGAAAGATCATGCAATATGATGCATGTGTGATGAAAGCTGAGTGTGGCGAGAGCCAGTTGCGATCGAGGATCGACTTTATGGCGAAAGCCGGTTGCGATCGAGGATCGACTTTATGGCAAAAGCTGGTTGCGATCGAGGATCGAATTTATGGCGAAAGCCGGGACTTCTTGTGAAGCGGGTAATTTGTAATGGTCATGGATCCATAAAGGAGCCAGAATTCCCGATGAACCGGAATCTGAGCCGGAATTTTACCATCGAAATCAACGGTCCAAAATTTGTGATGGTCAATTATGATCCGTCGTTGAAACATAATATATCTCAATCTCCGATGGATCCTATAGGAGGCGTAGCCCCCGAGTCTTGAGTCGACTCGTGGATTCGGCTAGGGACTCCATGTATCTGGCTTGATAAATAACAAGCATTGATCTGATGATGCACAGAAAACCCGGAAAACCATGGAAGGCAACCGTGGTGACGTTGTGGCTGAGCTTCGTAGGAGTCAGCGGTTGATAGTTCGGCCAATATGTCAAGCCGGCAATTCGCGATCTCGCGTCAATCAGAAAACGCGTTGTAGTGCGGGAGTCGAACATGGACTCATCTAATTTGGTGAGTCATAATTTTTCCGTAGACACATCTCTTTGGTGAGTCAGAATTTTATAGACTCTTTTCTTCGGAGAGTCGGAATTTTGTACACTCTTCTCTTTGCACAGTCGGAATTTTATAGACTCTTTTCTTCGGAGAGTTCGAATTTTGTAGACTCTTCTCTTTGGAGAGTTGGAATTTTGTAGACTCTTCTCTTTGGAGAGTCGGAATTTTGTAGACTCTTCTCTTTGGACACTCGGATTTTTGTAGACTCTTCTCTTTGGAGTGTCGGAATTTTGTGGACTCTACAACACAGACGTTCTTATCCTGCAGGCTGTGCGTGAGGGTCAATGTTGAAGTCGAGTTTCGAGTCGCACACTTGGATTTTTTCTTGTTTTCTCCATGAGTATGATGTAGATCTTGATGCAGATGCTGAACAAACCGAGGTTGCAATGCACCCGAGTCGGATTGAGTCCTGCCAGAGTCGGCGGATCATCGGTTTGTTGATGTAGATTTATTCGTGCCGGTTCTTCGGCCGCCCGATCACGAGTTTCTCGATCCCTGTGAGTACTTCCTCCAAGATGAAAACACCCTTGTGCGTAGGCCCCACGGTGGGTGCCAACTGTCGTGGGAAAGTCACGGAAGATGTCCGTAGAGTTGGACTTGATTATGGGGCCTTTGCTATGAGTGTACGAGGAAGAAGAAACATCACAGAGAAAGAGAAACGTGATTTTATACAGCTTCAGGCCCCGGGAAACATCGTCCGGTAAAGACCCTACAAGTTGTTTGTGGCTAAGTCTTATTCCTTTGATCACGAGGAGTCATTGGCGTGTCGCCGACTCTTTTACAATTGTATTCAGGTGAAAGCCTACTTTGGCGAAAGCCTACTTTGGCGGAAGCCTACTCTGTTGAAAGCCTACTTTGGCGGAAGCCTACTTTAGCGGAAGCCTACTCTTGTGGCGAAATCCTACTCTTGTGTCGAGAGCCTACTCTCATATCGAGAGCCTACTCTGGTGGAACTTGGCCTCTATGTGCGCCCTACCCATCCTTATATAGGTGGAAGGGGGAGGCTTACATGTAGACTCCTATTATGATACAAACTAGTCTCATCTTGTATTAAAAGTCAGATATCAATCTGAGTCCTACTCTAAGTATTGTAGCTTTTCTTATCTTCCAAGTTAGGTGGACTCCATATTGATTCCTTCGTCCGGCTGACTCCTGTGGAGGAGAGTCCCCTGTCTGGGCGACTCCTGTAGAGGAGAGTCCCCTGTCTGGCCGACTCCTATAGAGGAGAGTCCCCTGTCTGGCCGACTCTTCTAGAGGAGAGTCCCCATCAGGCCGACTCATGAAGGTGACTCATGTCAGCAAACTCATGGAGGTGACTCCAATCAGCCGACTGATGGAGGTGACTCATGTCAGCCGACTCTAGTCTCCAGGACCTGTCTTCTGGCTGAGTCTTCATTTTGGGTGCTATCTTCTGGCCGGGTCTTAGCTGTGAGTAATCCCCCTGACACCAGCACTGATCCCGGCATGCTTCGCCCCTCCACCTAGTGCACCGCGTAGCTATCCCTCGCCTCCCCGCCGGCATGGGCCAGGCCCAGCGAGGTGAAGCCCCTCCCCTTTTCCTTTTCTTGTTCTTTTTTTCTGGTGCGGCAATTGGGCTTGGCACATTAGATCTTTTTAACGTGCAGCGCCCATGGCCGTTTGCTAGTATTCTGTGCTCACCTATTGGTTAGGACCGTAGAGCAGAATCGGCCCAAGGACATCTAGCATTTTTTTCTGGTTTAATAATATGGCAGATTTAGTTGTAATTTGGTGATCCCCGTATCTTTTTAACGGTAGCTCGAATCGCGATGAGTTCTACATGTAAATTGCTTAGTTTTTCATTTAGAATAATAAAATGTAGATCTTTGCCATGTTGGAAATAGTCTACATGTTGTTTACATGAAATTACAACCTTGCCACTTTAAAATGTAATGGGCCATAACTTTTTAACCGTTGCTCCGTTTGGTGTGTTCTTTACAAGTAACTTGAGAAGAATTATATCGGGACCCGGGGTTAGCGTATGTAATTACGGTCACAATGCAATCACATGGAGAGCCGAGAGCCGTACCCACTTGTCTAAGCAGAAAAGGCCAAGCACAGATCAATCTCGGTAAGCATCGAACGTGAGGGGCATCCCATCCAGGCCGGATGATCAACTGAGATGGGTCCTCATCGTCCGCTGACAAGTATAAATGCTTATGGGTGGTGAATCCCATACTCATAGACAAGTCGCCTCAACCATGTTATTGATTGAATCATAACCCTTACATAGACTTACTCCAGCCCGACCCCTTAGTCGGGATCTCGGGCGGGCTCAATCATACAACAAAGTGTGCCACGTGACAGAGTCACGAGCAATCGCATCGCGATGCCCCAAGCTGCGCACATCTAAGGGCCACTTGGTGTATAAAAGACCGCCGACAAGAACACAACTAAGCTATCGAACCCCACACTAAGACATGCATGTTATAATCATACACGCAGCATACATGTCCAGTGTAAACAGCAGGTAATCACAACATGAACTCTACAAACTCATAGTCTTTATAACTTCTGCTAAACTGAGCAGACATAGTAGTTGTATTACAAGCAGAGATCACATGGTTGTGATCCAACATTACATCAAGCATCAATGGAAGCAAATTATGTCTTAGTAAAGACAAGGTTAACAAATGGCTTAAGAAGCCTGACAGAAAAAATACAACGACCCTCCAAAGGGCATAGGCTGCTGTCTGGAACTATACGACCTGGTCCACGTCGAGCCCGAGGTAGAGGCCACCATCAGGGTCAGTGGTCTCGTCTCTAAAACATAGAATAAGAAAACGTGAGTAAAAAGTCGTACTCAGCAAGACTTACATAGGAACTATACTACTCATGCACATGTATCAAGGAAAAGGGAGGTGGGGTTTCATTTGCAGAAGTGCCAGCTTTGACTTGGCTAGTAATGTACTAAGAATACCAGAAAGAGGTAAGGAGCGTACACGAGTCCAAGTAACAAGTCTCCAATCAATACACCACTATGGATACTTCCTCGACTTCCCGATGAGGAAGCACACCATAGCACTCAAACTTATCTTGGTAAGTTTTAAGAGTAACCGTTCAAGTTGTCTATGATCAAGTAAAGGTCTCCAAGTAGTCCATAACCGCGGACACGGCTATTCGAATAGTTCATTAACCCTGCAGGGGTGTACTGCTACACACACGCCTCATCGTTTACCGCCTGGGGATGGACCCTTCAAGTGAGTACCGGCGAGGATGCTGCCACGACACTTCACTTACGGCACCATCTCTAGTCCTAAGAAGTCGCCTATTTGAGTTGGGACCACAATCGGAATCCGGCCGATTTTTCCGATGCGGACTCAAACGTTGTGTGACCGCCATCAAGCTCAACTCGATCAGGATCACTTGATTCAACATGCCCACAACCTATGCCAACCACTTACCTTGGTTCCACATGCTTGAGATCGTTAAAGGGCGAACTACTTGCGACTCCTGGACTGGTCCGGGGTGATGTACTAGGCCGAGAGGGGTCAGTGAGCCAAATGTGTGCTCATACTCTTAGTCTTGGATAACAACACAAGAACTCCGGCCTAAGGCAGTGTTCAACGAGACAACCCACTGTGTACTCCTACATAGCCTCTCATCGTTCACCTTTGTTTAGGCTAGATTCACCAACACGTTACCACCATCATTCACATGATCACTACCATCCCGACTCACAAAAAAGTAGCCTCAGGTAACAACTCTAAGCAATGCAAAAATCTGTAACAGTTGCAGGGGCCACATGATATCAACCAACTCCTACATCTGCTAGGATTGTGGTTTTCTTACTACTGTGACAAAATGATAGGTCATGCAAAGGAATAGGTTCAACTAGTGGTAGAACATATCATGGTGACATCCTAAACATGCATTTTCGAGAATGAGAGGGAACTGGGATTTTATCGACATGATCAAAGAGGGGGTGCTTGCCTTGCTGAAGATCACGAGGTACTGTACTTCTGGCGTGAGGTTGAACTCATCTCCGAGATCAACTCTACCGAATAGAAGAAATCACCGAAGCACTGAAAGTAATGCACATTCAACATAGTACAATGCACAATCAATATACAAAACATAGCATGGCAAGGTGATGATGTGCCCTATGTTTAAATTGCCACATGTTAATTGAAGTTGATTTGAAAAGTGAATTCAAATTCAAACTCCAAATGTATTCAAATTGGTCCAAGTTGCGTTTGCTAAAGTTTGTTCATTGTAAACCAAGTGTTCATGTATGCGAAATGCTTCTGAAGTGTAGGTGATGTGTATTGCAATGCATTGGTTCAAGTTAGAATGATCATAGTAATTTATTTGATTTAATACAAAAGAGCCAAATAGAAAAATGCTACTGGTCCCTCATTGTAAACATTTCAAACATGGTTGAAAGTTTGATATTTGGATAGAGAATTTTATTCTAATAAATTTTCATATATTACACTTTGAATTTGGAGGTATGGTTTAAAAGATAATCAATTTCAAAGTTTAGGCCATTTTCTGGAATTTCTATAATAATTTAATTGATTTATTCTTTATTGCATCAGAACTGCATCATGCTGACGTCAGGGGGTTTGACCAGTCAACTGACAGGGCGGCCCCACCTGTCAGCCTCACTGGGTTAGTTAGCTCTCTGTTAAATAAAACAGTGATTAGATTATGGCCTAGGGCCCACAGTCAGAGAGAGAGGGGGGATTAGGAGCTGGTTTAGTGGCGCTAATGGCCGGCTTCACGCCGGTGGCCTGGGCCACGGCGGCGCTCGCCGGAGTGGCGATTCCAGCCATGGGGGAGGGAGTTGGAGGCACGACCGCATGTCCCGTACTCGTGCGCGTCACATGGAGCACGCCGGTGACCTCGAGGAGGCCCTAGGCCATGGCTGCGACGAAGGGCGCGGCGGCCGGGCTCTGATACGGAGGGAAACGGCGTCGAGGGGTCGGGGAGAGAAACGGATAGGGGGGATTCGAAGCGCGGAGCTCACCGGAACGTGAAGGCGTTGACGGGGAGGTCGGGGATGAGCTGGCCGTGGAGAATTTAGCGAAGGTGCCCACGACGGCCGGCGGCGACATGGTGAGGAAGGCGTCGTCCACGGGGCCTCCGGGCTCGATTGGATGCGCTTGAAGACGAAGTCCATGGCGGAGAACCTCCTGGACAAGGTTGCACGGCGATTTTAGGCCGTTGGCCGCGACGATGCACTGAGGTGCTCTCCGGCGAGCTCTCGGGGCGGCTCGGAAATGGCGGCAGAGGAGAGGAGAGAGGTCGCGAGGGGAGGGGAAAGTGGCCTGGGGCCTTCCGGACGTCTCCAGGCGAGAGAGATAGAGGAGGGGAGGGCCTGAGTGGCCGGGAGCAGGAGGTGGCAAGCATGCCCGCGGTGCATGGCTCGTCGAGCACTCCTTCTGGCAAGGAGGAAGAAGACAAGGGCGAATGGGCCGGGCCAGGTTGTCCTTCGCCCGTGGGCGTAAGGTAAGCTCTCTTCTGTTTTTCTTTTTATTGTTTTGTGTTATTTGTTTGCCCATTTAAAATAAATACTAGGGCATTTTATGAAAACCCCCAAATAAATTTATAAAACCTAGGTGACTCTATAGAAGTCAACCCCAAGTTTTGGGAATTTTTGAAATTCAAATTATTTGAATCTAAATTCAAATAGGCATTTGATTTAATTTCCAAGCCACTATTTGGATTTTTGAAAAATCTATGAGCATGGGATTAATCCCAAATCACTTTTAAAATGATCACACTCATTTTTAGGATTTTCAACACATCCAAAAGAATTTTGGAAAAATATTTATTTCTGGCCTTTTTATTTAATTCATTTAGGGCTTTTCTTTTGCAATTTTTTTTCATGATGAAAAAATGCAAGCTTAGAAAGCACAAACCTAAATTAGGGTTCTGACAAATTTTGTGTAGATTTTGAATATGCTGCTTTTTATTTTTAATATCAAATAATAAAATTATGTCTATGGAAAAACAGTACCAAAAGCTATTATTTTCCTGGGGTAGTTAGTATATGCATTGCTTAGGGCCTTACCCCACTTAACTTGACTACCATAGATTGTTTACCTTTTGCTTCACCTCTTGCCATGATTGTGTGACATGCCATGCTTGAGTGAGATGCCATGTTAACAAACTTTTCTCATGTTGTGTAGCGAAAACTTGAACCATTGTAAATGTGCGGTATCGTCATGTGTGGATGATACTTCACTTAACCTGTTAGCAACGGCTCTCGACAATAGATGCGATACTGTGTGTTGTCTTGTAGTAATAGATGCTTGCTCATCGATTTCTTTTCCAGTGCTGCCGTCTTTTGTGCTTCCGCGGGTAATCTTGGAGACGATGTGAGTTTGCGATTGACCACACCTTCGGCGTCGTGTTCTCAATAGGTAACGGGGAGCATATATTATGCTGATAAATTTCTGCTCACTTGTGCCTAGATCTAGGTGTAAAGCCCGATATGCGGTACTGTTCCAGATCTGGACGTTTACATCCAGATTTTGGGACTAAGCACATATTGATCCCACCGCGACATATGACACTGCCATATTCCCTGGATTTCCAACATGATATCACAACATTATAACTATAAGAATACAACATTTCATTGAATACAACTTCCCTAATATAATACATCAGCGGAAGATACATATATGAGTATAGAATACAATCAAATGCCTAGTGGGAAAGGTAAAACACACCATTGCCATAACCACACGGGTCCAGGCTCTCCGCCGGTATCCTCCGAACTTGTCGTCGTCGAGTCTCCGCGAAGGCGTCCAGAAGAAGGTTCATCGAGCTCCTCTGTAGCCAAAGATCGTTTGCATAACGTGCGTAAAAGATAAAACAAGGGGTGAGCTATATCAACAAGTCTTGTTACTAATTCTCACGGTAAGATGGGGGTTAGTGGTGAGGTTGCAGACGCACTAGTAATATATGAGGTGGCTAACGATCTATTTAGAGTAAGATGAGAACCAATCAGCCGATGAGGAATCGCCTCCAACAAGTCTGCTATAAGATACTTACGCAAACATAACACCTATCCTATCCTTGTCCTTCCCTTCATCACCCGATGAAGAAGAAGTAGTCAAGGCACACACACGTTGATCAAGTTATTAAGATTATCTCCGTTGTTGTTGTAGATGAACAAGGAGTAGGTCTCAAGTCATCCATAACCGTGGACATGGTTTCTCAAAAATATTTAACCCTGCCGGGGTGTACCAACTGCCCATTACAAGCCTCCACATGCACACTCATCTCTCACAGTTGCTACCCATCACAGGCAACCATTTTATGATTTAGTTCAGAGAGATCCAAAACGACAGACAACTCTAACTAACAACGCACAAATCCGAGTGGCCCCCGGGGAGTTGACACCCAATCCAAGAGTCGTCCGCACTCTCGGATCGGACTCTTTCGGCTGACGCAGGTCGGATTACCTTTTCACCTCACATGGGGTCGGGTCCTAGATGATCGGGTGGACCAACAAGAGAAACCATGTCTTTGCTGGCCCAAGTTGTTTTAAAGGATATTTTCTAGGAGCGACCCGACAGACATATATGCATGGTTTGCAAATGGTAAATCATCTTGGGCCACCTCTAAAAATGTTTGAAGCTAGGTAGGTAAGAAAAGGGGACCCCATAGTATCCCACACGCGGTTAGGCATGCTCGTCAAGAGACACAATACCCGGAACTCGGGTCCTAGGTGACTCGAATGGAACAAAGCATCGGGGCGGGATAGCCTAGAGCTTCCATCCTTCGTCGAATATAGTCAGCATTATAATAATCATATCATCCACAATATTATAATAATGTGATAGCCCAATCCAGGGAGTAACAAGATAACATCTGTAGCATCCTAAGCATGCATACTAAGTAGTGTTTAAGCAAGCAAGGTACATGGCCAAACAATGGTTTGCTGGGATGTGGAGGACATGGTTGTTTGGGTTTATTTGAGAGGCATAAATATAAAGTGTTAGGATCAAGAAATCGTTCTATCCTATACCTAGGAAAGGTGAGCTGAAAGTTATAAGCATGATATGTGCTCCCCCTTACCTGATGAGAAGACGAAGCCGAAGGTGTAGTCGATCGCAAACTTGCAATGTCTCCGAGAATACCCGCGGGAGTACACAAGAAGGAAACACTGGAAAATCAATCGACGAGCAAGAAAATAT
This sequence comes from Bromus sterilis, assembly GCA_950022295.1. Classification (NCBI taxonomy): domain Eukaryota; kingdom Viridiplantae; phylum Streptophyta; class Magnoliopsida; order Poales; family Poaceae; genus Bromus; species Bromus sterilis. The sequence continues at coordinate 278,566,922 of OX465595.1, read as the reverse complement.
TATTACGAAGCAATCACGAGCAAGAAACTTGAACAAGAAGGCAACGCGAGACAATGAACTATGATACGGATCTACCATCGAGAGAAATGACTAATAGGTTAAGTGAAGTATTCGTCACAAAGGACGATACCGCACATTTCGAATGGTGTTGACACACGAACACGTCACGTGTACCCTCGACGCCGGGGGTGATACACCGCAACTCACGTCGAAGGAGACCCGGCCGGATGCGCGGTACGCAAGCAATCCGACGGGCGCTTTTGTAGACCCGAAACCCCACACTCCCGGGAGGGACCCCGTCAGGGAGCACGGCGGTTATGGGCTGCCCTAGGTCGACCTGATCGCCCCTAGGGCCTCGTGGATTGTTGCCCTGCAATAACAAGAACGAACGAAGAACGAGAAGAGAGATACAAGGGAGAGAGATAAAATTAGGGTTTGGAAGTGTAGATATGTTTGTTCGATTGTGTGTTGTTTCAATCGGCCGTCACCTCATCTATATATGAGGGGGTTGGACTTCCCTTGCAAGACACGGACTTGGATTCCCGTCACAATGCCAAAAACTATAGCGAAACTCGGATTTTCAAAAATCTGCACGAATCTGCGCACAGACCGCTAGTACCGCTCTCTCAGACCGGTAGTACCGGTCGACCGATAGTGGACCGTTAGTACTGGTATATGATTTTTTTCCGGAACAACCGGGGTGCTACCGGCTCGATTCCGGGCCTCACCAGAAGGTTTTTCGCGTACCCGGGCAGTAGTACCGGTCTCCAGACCGGCAGTACCAGTATATATTTTTTTACCGGAACAACCGGGGTGATACCGGCCTGATTCCGGGCTGCAACACAGGATTTTTGTGTTTCGGCCGGTAGTACCACTCTTACCGGCCGGTAGTACCGGTCCTCCCTGTTGTGCCACACAGATTTGGCTCTAACTTCTTCATACGAACTCCGATTTGGGCGATTCAAGTGTCAAAATCGACCGGTTGGACGAGACAAAGCCAATGGATGTATAAATCTTATTATTTGAAGCCATATTGAGGATGCAATTAGCCAAATAGTGCACTGAATGCCATAGTCTTGTTGCCCGAAACGTAGTTTCGGCCCTTGAGATGGAATCGGATGACAATGGCTCGAACTACAAAGTTGTTCACATCGACAATACCCAACTTTTTCATGTAAAGCACTTCTTCATTTGAGGTCATCTTATATAGGTTTATTGTCGTGCCAAAAACCGGTGTCAACACATGCCCCCTTGTTTTTCGGCAAAACTTGCGTGCCGAAAAATACTCAGCACCATATAGGTTCTAAGGAAGATGTCAACACTCCATCGGCCATGAATATTCTTAGGGCGATATACATATACCGGCCAAGCATGTTCTTAGGATAATAATCATACATCGGCTATTTTATTGCTAGCGTGACAATCATATACCGTCCATTGCTGGTTTGAATATTTTTATGCAGACTTGGATGAAACTTTCTGAACTTGAAAATAATGCCATAAGAAATCCATCAATAACTCCCATATATCAAGATCCATCTCAAAGATATCCACTGAATCATACTGTCCACCCTTTTACAAGAATCTTGTAAATAACAAATAGTGAACTTCCCACAATCCTTGCTTTCGCCTGCATATAAAATTTTCCCATTAGTGGCCGAAACGGTACGCTCCGATTCGGCCTCCCCTATGTTGGCAAACACGGAATCGGCTCTTGAGCAATACACATGATTAACATGACAGCCGGATGCTTGTTGTGCCAACTCATTTGCTCTTCAATGTCATGTCTAAATATATGAGCAATACTAAAGCAATCAGATATAGAAATTATATCTAGACACTTACCAAAATAAATATTAAGTGATTCGTCAAAACACACAAAATCCATTATGTGCTACACTACTAATAATGAATCACAAAAAGCCTCAATATGTGTAGCACCTATAGCAAGAAAAATCTCTGAACCGAATAATCCATATTCAGCTTTGATTGTTTGTGCAACAATATTCTAAGCATGATGAGGTTTCAAAACAACACCATGAAGAGATATAAAAGCAATACCAAAATATAATCTCCATGGTAGTAATGAGACAAAGTTCATAACAATATTATGCTCAATAATGAAAAGACCAATGATTTGGCTTCTCATATATTTAAATTAGCTATATCATACCTAGCCAAAGCATAATCCTATTCACCAATTCTTCAACTGACGAATTGGTCCATGCAACATATTTTTTACGAATGTACACCTTGTCTCAATCTCCAACAAAACTAAGGACGATGTTTAGAAAACCACACCGGCCATCTTTAAATGTATTCTTAGGACGATAGTAGAAATATCGGCCATTAGTATAAACGACATGTAAAATTCATCCACCAAAGCATAAATAGCCGTAACAAGCAAATGAAATAACAAATCAAATGTTTCGGCCCCTTGAATTAGCAACAAGAATGGAACTAATCAAATTTATAGTGACTTGATAATCCCCTATCATGATGTAAGAAATTGTATTGCATCCATGGATCAAAATAAGTCCATGGAGGGTAACCAATCATACCTGAGGATGAATTCCATGATAAAGGCATCAATGACATGTTTGAAGAATATGAATGATGTGCTAATCTAAGACTCTGGTTGGATGATGGAAACCTTCGGCTTAACCTTTTATAAGATGATTTCTCCTTCTTCACTTTGGTTGTATTCTTTAAAATAGAAGCTTGCACATCATTTTTGGTTTGACTGTTCTTCTTTGGGACCCATGCCATATTCTTCTTTTCATGTTCTCGTGCAGTAAGTTTTTGCAATTTCTTCTTCTGCCAATATGATAAACCGAGTGGACACCTCGATTGTGATACTTTTTCAAGAAGTGGCAATTCCTTTTTGATCTTGTGCACTTTCAGCTCCTTTTGTTCAGATTTGACATCTTGATTTTGAAGATTTGATTGCTCCACGTATGTGCCTTTAGTAGCCAATGTCAATGCTTTAATTGGCTCTTCATTATTTGAAATTAAATCTGAAGTGGCACAATTACGACCATCCTTTTTGACACGATATACTTGCTTGACCACCTCTTTCTTTTTCCTTGAGCTCCGGACCGATTCCTTTCGATTGAAACGGTCTTTGTTATGCAATTGTTCATCAAATGTGTACCTTCTTGGAGCTGCATAATTTCGATGAGATGGTTCAAAATAAGATGGATAATGTGCCCTAGAATTATACCTATCCCATGATGGATATTGATTCATATAAGCATAGAGAGGTACCCATGACGCTGGTACTGGCGGCTCAAAATAAGGATATGAGTATGATGTATTGAAATTATCACTGTGCCAATACCGGTCCTCAGAGTTGAGCCAAGGGGGTGATCTGGATGCTTTCGAATTACTTGGCCGATGAGAAATTTTCCACTCACTTATCTTCTGATATTTTTCCAATAGTTGCGCGAAAGTGACCTTTGGTTTCTTACCCTTGCGCTTATCTCGGCCTTTGCTCTCTTTGGTTTCTCTTGCATCGATCTTAGGATTTGCTTGTTGGCCCCCAGTGCTTGGTGTGTTCATTGTAACTTTGACATAATTCTCTCCTTCAAGAATATCATCATTGCGCTCAGGAATAATTTGTGTCCTTGAAAGCTTGATCCCATCACCTACAGTTTTTACCTTCTTGTCCATAAATGAATCGGCTTGAAGCAGCCGATGCAAAAACTTTTTTCCATCAGAACCAATAGGAATAGCATGATGATCCCTTGGTGTTTTAACAAGTTTCAATCTTCCGCTATCAATGGACGATTTGACTATCTGACGAAACATATTGCAGTCCTCAAAATTATGCTTCAACGAATCATGCAACTTACAATACATTCTTCCTTGGATTGATGGCTTGACATGGTGATCATGAATTCTAATATAATCATTCTTTAGCAACAAATAAAAAATCTGATCACACATATTTGAATCGAAGGTAATCTCTTTGTTTTCTAGCCGATCTTGGTGTGAGAATGGCTTTGGAAGTAAGCAAACGAATGGTTCAGATTTCGCATCACCCCATTCGACCATGCATTTATTTTGCACTCTATCTCCGATGACTTTGAATAAGAAATTATACTATCATCAATTTTCTCAAAAGATTCAAATCTTGGCTTTATTTTTCTGAAAACAAAACTGTTATAACATATATGTCTCACTTGAGACCAAATGAAAGCCAAGCATGAAACTAGCAAAGTTATCCATGTATATATAAACTTTAAATAAAACAATGGGAAACACTTTTGCTGCAATAATAAGTCACTATCGGTCTCTCTAATTGGCACAATGCATTGACCGATGTTATAATTGTATTGCTAACAAGTAAATTATCCTTCTTGATTGGTCTCTCAAGATTTGATATAAGAATTTTGCTAATAGATGCATCAACAATAAAGTTATTGTAACGCCCCGGCCACACCCACCGGTTCCCGGCGTACGCCTGGCGGGATCTAGACTGTCCCCACAGACCAACACTAGTCTTTCCTGCGCATTTTTTCCTCACTCATGCGCACCCGGGAACAACTTCCCGGTCGGTCACCCATCCTCAAATCGCTCCAAGCCAAGCACGCTTAACTTTGGAGTTCTTTGGATCTGGGCTCCCGGAAAAGAAGGTGCACCTTGTTGATATGAGTAGTCTATCATTCCTATTAAGCCAGGATGTCACAGTTATGACCAAATCTGAAAATAGATAAATTACTTGCTAGACGTAGCTTTTCATATGCGTTGGAAGAGAATGATGGTTGCGTGAATCTAATAATAGCTTGTTCTTGTTTTGGATGACTCTCCAACGTCTTGTCCTCATATCTTTCTTTGTTTCGTGCTTCTTCACTCGAATGATTATCAGGTGAACTTTGCTCAGCTGCACGCTTGTTTTCTTGATGTTCATCATTAACCAAACTTTGTTCGACCATATCACTTTGTTCTTGATGCTCATCAATTTTTGTGGCACGGAACTGATAGGGCACAAAATAGGTTCCCTTAGCTTTAGAAAAATCAAGCACGGTTGTTATGTGCTTGCCATACCCTTTCTCAATGGTGCTTGCCTCTTTGGATTTTATGGATTCGGAACACACACTAGTTGATTCGGCTTTTCTAGCCGAAGAACTTTCAATCTTCGAATCATCACTCTTTTCATCAATTGGCAAGGCTTCTTTTCTTTGAGCCAATTATTTTTCTATTTGCTCCAAACGGCGAGAAGCTGATTTAGCTTTAAGCTTCTTCTCAAGCTCAGCCCACCCTGGACAAGATTGCCCCCCCAATGCCATTATCTTTAAAAATTTTCTCTATCTCAGCCCACTCCGGGTAAGATTTCTCTCCAATACTTTCAGACTTTTTCGGCATTGGAACTTGAGTGTTGCCGAAACTTTGCAATTGTATAGGGGGTATATAGTATGCTGGAGCAATAGGAGAAGACATATGCATTGGTGTGGAACTATATTTTTCCTGGCATAGCCTATCAATTGGCAATGATTCATCTTCTTGAAAAACTATAGCTTTTATTGCATTATAGTCAGGAGACAAACCACTAAGATATAATTCCATACAAATATCACTAATCCTGTCATTTTGGGCTTTCTTCCTTTCTAACGCAACTTCCTCAGCAACACCTTTGGATGAAGGTATGTATGCTCCTGTAGATTGATCACTTATTTGGCTATGAGCCAAATTATGAGTATCGACAGTTGCATATGGCACTGACAGATTAGTAGCATGAGTTGTAGCATATGATGGTTGATGGTAATTGGCCGAATAACTAGTGCTAGCATGGCCAATTCCCCTATCCATCGGCATATTTGGATTAATATATTGCAAGTTAAGTGCCGATGAATAAAAAGTTGAAACACTTTGTTGCATGTTATTGAAATTTCCAACATGGTGTGTTTCAACTCTACTAACCGAGCTCATCATGTTGTTCATCGGCATATGGATTTCTGGGGTTGCCGATGCATGAGAGTTGTAATACATATGGTGCATGTTACTAGTATCATAAGAAGTTGAAGCATGTAAATTACTTTAAATCGGCCCTTTCATATAATTAGATGTATAATTGGCAAAACTAGGGTTGGCCGATAGAGTATACTCATTGAACGATCTAGTAACACCATATGAGTTATTTGCATCTACATGAAGAGATTGGGTATTCATATTACCTTCGTAGATAGCAAACCCTTGATGAAAATATTTTCGTAGCAAGAACGGGCCGGAGACCGTTCGAAGCTTCGTCCCGAGCGGAGTCGCCAAAAAGTTTGTTGACACACGAAAAAATCACGTGTACCCTCGACGCTGGGGGTGATACACCGCAACTCACGTCGAAGGAGACCCGGCCGGAAGCGCGGTACGCAAAAAATCCGGCGGGCGCTTTTGTAGACCCGAAACCCCACACTCCCGGGAGGGACCCCGTCAGGGAGCACGGCGGCTATTGTCTGTTCTAGGTCGACCTGATCGCCCCAAGGGCCTCGTGGATCGTTGCCCTGCAATAACAAGAACGAACGAAGAACGAGAAGAGAGATACAAGGGAGAGAGATAAAATTAGGGTTTGGAAGTGTAGCTATGTTTGTTCGATTATGTGTTGTTTCAATCGGCCGTCACCTCATCTATATATGAGGGTGTTGGACTTCCCTTGCAAGACACGGACTTGGATTCCCGTCACAATGCCAAAAACTACAGCCAAACTCGGATTTTCCAAAATCTGCACGAATCTACGCACAGACCGGTAGTACCGCTCTCTTAGACCGGTAGTACCGGTTGGCCGGTAGTGTACCGGTAGTACCGGTCGACCGGTAGTGGACCGGTAGTACTGGTATATGATTTTTTATCGGAACAACCGAGGTGCTACCGGCTCCATTCTGGGCCTCAACAGAAGGTTTTTCGCGTACCTGGGCGGTAGTACCGGTCTCCAGACCAGTAGTACCGGTATATATTTATTTACCGGAACAACCGGGGTGATACCGGCCTGATTCCGGGCTTCAACAGAAGGTTTTTGTGTTTCGGCCGGTGGTACCGCTCTTACCGGCCGGTAGTACCGGCCCTCCCTGTTGTGCCACACAGATTTGGCTCTAACTTCTTCATACGAACTCTGATTTGGGCGATTCAAGTGTCAAAATCGACCGGTTCGACGAGACGAAGCCAATGGATGTATAAATCTTATTATTTTAAGCCATCTTGAGGACGCAATTATCCAAATAGTGCATTGAATGCCATAGTCTTGTTGCCCGAAACGTAGTTTCGGCCCTTGAGATGGAATCGAATGACAATCGCTCGAACTACCAAGTTGTTCACATCGACAATACCCAACTTTTTCATGTAAAGCACTCCTTCATTTGAGGTCATCTTATATAGGATTATTGTCGTGCCAAAAACCGGTGTCAATAAATGGTTCAAGTTATTTAACTACACAACATGAGCAAAGGTTATTAACATGGCATCTCACTCAAGCATGGCATGTCACACAAACATGGCAAGAGGTGAAACATAAAGTAAACTATCTACACTAGTCAGTTTAAGTGAGGCAAAATCCTAACCATGGCATATCACTAGCTACCGCATAACAATTATAGTTTTATTAATTTTCTGACCTTAACCATATTTTATTATTTGAATTAGCAAGCAAGAGCAACATATTTACAATCTACATGAAATTCTATTCAAGTTATATATAAGAAACATTTTATTCGGAGAAACGGTTAAAAAGTTATGGCCTACTACATTTTACAGTGTCATGCGTTGTAAATAGAAGGTAAACAGCATGTAGACAAGTGCAAACATGGCAAAAGAGAACATTTAATGAATCTACACAAAAATCTAAGCAAGTTTCATGTAAAACGCGTCTCGATCCGAGCTACCATTAAAAAGATATTCGCATCAAAAAATCCTATGTTTTTCTGTAATTATGAAAGTGCAAATAAATAGTCTATTGCATTTGGGATGAAACTACAGCAAACGGGCCCAACTAGACGAGTGCAAGTTAACTATTACACGCCCATTGGGGCTACACAGCAGCAAACGAAACTAGGCCAAGCCCATCTGCGCAGAGAAAAAAAAGGAAAAGGGGGAGCTCACCTGTGGGCCGAGGCCCAGGCCGCCTGGGCGAGGGGTAGCGCCGGCTGCGCCTTCGGCGGCGAAGCGACGCGGGCCGAAGGGGCACGCTGGCCCACCTACTAGAGGAGGCCCAGCCTGGCAACGCTGGAGCCTGGCGGTTCGTCCTCGTTCCCCCGCGGAACAGAGGGCAGCGGCGACATGCTTGGCTGCTGACGGCGGGGTTCCGGCGAGCACGACGCGGCGGCGTTGGGCGATGGGGGAGGCCGGGAACGGAGGGAACGGACGCGTCGCCACCGGATCTGGCGACAAGGATGGAGCCGGCGTCCTCCAAGATCGTGGCGGCGACCAGGCTCGAGGTCGATGACTTCCATGGCGCAGCTAGAAGCAGAGAGAAGGAGAGATTAGAGAGAGGTAAGGAGGAAGGAGAGGAGGAGGTCGCGGGTGACCTGCAGATGAAGAGGAGATGGCCGGTGTGGAGCTCGCCGTCGTCGCCGAGGTCGCGCGTGACATGGCGGATCTAGGAGGTCCCTCGAGCGGAGGCGGCGGCGCGGGATGAAGCGTCCCAGATCGGTCCCGGAGGTCGATCTGATGAGGCCCTGAGGGGCCCGGGCGTGATGGAGCTGGTCTGGGGGTGACGTGGATGTGCTGGGAGCCTCAGATATCGCAGATCAACGGCTGGAGACAGAAGATGGCTAGGGTTTCGGGCTAGAGGGGGGTATGGGGCAGATCTGAGTATGTGTAGGGGGTGGTTACACTTTTTACTAGGGGAAACCCTAAAATTGGTAGGAGGAGAGGTAGTGGTCTATTTATAGGATGGCTTGGCTGGAAAGTTTATGCAAACGCCACCGGTTTCTCTCTTGCGCGTCCGGTGAAAACGTTTCTGACCAATGGGAGTCCATACGACCTCCGACTCGGACAAAATCTCAAGCCACTCGCTCAGTGCGGCGAGCCGGCAGATTCTACCTAACTTCGATAACGTTCCGAGAATTTTTTTTCCGGTGCCCAATAAAATAATCGATTTATTAAATAAACAGGGTTTTCGTTCCGATGGCGATGGCTGGTCTTGTGCCGGAAGTGTTGACGGTGCTCCGGTGAAACCTGATGTCGCAAAATGTCGTGCGCCGTTGGGAAAAGGGTTCGGTCACGCATCGGATATGAGAAAGAGGGGGGAAATATAATCACCGATTATTAAATCGGAGAAGCAAATACTACAAAAAATTCTAGCAATCATCAAGCTAAAGCAACAAACAATTTTTTTTTAATTTGGGTGAAAATCCCGGGTTGTTACAATAGGATAGAACGATTAATTGATCCTACCACATCATATTTTTGCCTCTCAAATAAACCCAAACAACCATGTTCCCAACATCCTAGCAAACCATTGTTTTGCCATGTACCTTGCTTGTTAATACTTCTTAGTATGCATGCTAGAATGCTACAACTGTTATCATATTACTCCTTGAATTGGGCTATCACCTTCTTATATTATTTTGGATAATATGATTATTATAATGTTGACTATATTCGACAAAGGATGGAAGGTGTAGGTTATCACACTCCGATGCTTTGTTCCATTCGAGTCACCTAGGACCCGAGTTACGGGTATTGTGTCTCTTGATGCGCGTGCCTAACCACGTGTGGGATACTATGGGGTACCCTTTTCTTACCTACCTTGCTTCAAACATTTCTAGAGGTGGCCCAAGATGATTTACCATTTGCAAACCATGCATATATGTCTGTCGGGTCGCTCCTAGCAGATATCTTTTAAAACAACTTGGGCCAGCGGAGACTTGGTTCCTCTGTTGGTCCACCCGATCAGCTAGGACCCGGCCCCATGTGAGGTGACCCGGTAATCCGACCTGCGCCCGCTGGAAGATTCCGATCCGAGAGTGCGGACGACTCTTGGATTGGGTGTCGACTCCCCGGGGGCCACCCGGATTTGTGCATTCTTAGTTAGAGGGACTTGTCGTTTCGGATCTCTCGGAACTAAATCATAAAATGGTTTTGTATGATGGGTAGAAACTGAGAGAGATGGGCGTGCCTGCAAATCCTTGTAATGGGCAGTTGCCACACCCCTGCAGAGTTAAATCTTTTCGAGAAGCCGTGTCCACGGTTATAGAAGGCTTGAGACCTACTCCTTGTTCATAGACAACAACAAATGAGATAATCTTAATAACTTGATCAACGTTTGTGTGCCTTGACCACTTCTTTTTCATCGGGTGATGAAGGGGAGGACAAGGATAGGATAGGTGTTATGATTGCGTAAGTAGCTGATAGCAGATTTGTCGGTGGCGATTCCTTATCGAATGCTTGGCTTCTCATCTTACTCTGCATAGAACGTTAGCCACTCATATATTTCTAGTGCGGCTACAACCTCAACCACTACCCCCATCTTATCGTGAGAAGTTAGTTAGAAGACTTGTTGATATAGCTCACCCCTTTCTTCTCTCTTGTACGCACGTTATGCAGAGACTCGACGACGACTAGTTAGGCTGATCCCGGCGGAGAGCCTGGACCCGTGTGGACGCGGGAATGGTGTGTTTTATCTTTTCCACTAGGCATTTGATTGTAGTCTGTACTCAGACATGTATCTTCTGCTTTTGTATTTTATTAAGGCAGTTGTATGTCGATTGTATGAGATCTTGTATCCTAGTAGCTGTAATGTTGTGATATCATGTTGAAATCCGAGACATATGACTTCGTTATATGTCGCGGTGGATCCGATATGTGCTTCTTCGTCGGGTTTGGACGAAAACGTCCAAATCTGAAACAGTACAGCATATCGGGCGTTACACAAACCCTTGGCAATATACGCTCTGTTATCATAAACGTCCTTATATGTTCCTCAAAACAGCCATCATACCTACCTATCAAGGCATTTCCATAGCCTTTCCAAGATATATTTCCATGCAACATCCACCATCTCATGACTTGATCTTCATGTCATACATGCTTTTGCTTGATCGAGGAGCCGCATGATAGTTGGGCTTTGCCCTTATTATTGCTACATGACGCGCTAGTATCATTGCATATCCTTCTACATTGGCAGAGGCATACATTTTCGTACATCATGATAGTTTTCATTATTCTTTATGGTTGAGTATTTCTTGTAAAGTGTGAAGGTCTTCTATATTCTTGTAAAATATAGAGTGTTGCCCTTTAGTGAGGAAAAGATTCCAAAGAGGACAAATTAAAACATCCCAAAGAGGACTCATGAGAGATAAATAGAAAGAGCCAAAGAGGCCACAAAAATACAAAAAATACAAAAAAGAGAAAAAGGAATAAAAACAGAGAAGGGGGCAACACTACTATCCCTTTTGAAATATTCACAGTCGTACTCCATTGCTATATTTGTACTCCATAGAGATTATCATTCATGCATAACTATGTGGGGACCTTTACACTATAGAACTTGGCTTGCATATTCTAAGGATGAGCCTTCTCAAATGAGCTCTAGGTCTTCATGAGCAAGCAAGTTGGATGCACCCCCACTAGTTCCATTAGAGAGATTACCTTAGCTTATATGTGCATCCGTTGCATGGCAATCCCTACTCCTTACATCATATCTATCATTTGGCTTTCTCTCGCCTATGATCGTCCTCACTAATGTGAGCGTTTCACACCTTTTTGTCTTCCTTCCCCATCAGTTATCTCTTTGCCATCCTAAGTGCTAATGTATCTTGCTCACGATCATCCACTGCATTAGTGCTCAAAGTCGAAAGGGAGAGGATCCGTTTGACTTATACCTGACTAATGTTCTGGGGATGAGTCAAAATAAGATCCCGAAGGAGAGCAAGTGTGAAACGTTAGTCGATTGGGTTCTCAATTAAACTATATTTTTTTACTCTCTTAATCCCATCTCCCATTGCTTGCACGCAAACACCATTTGGAGACATTCGAGTCACGGACAACGAGAGTTCTTTCACCTTATGTTTATACTTTGCTAGAATTAATGCTAAGACTCTTGCTTGTTATTGTCTTCACTTGAATTTCATATCTTATTTTCTTTACTTTGAAGTTCTTATATGTGTGAGTTAGCATGTCAGGACAGAAATTATCTGTGTTATCATTTACCTACTCGAGGACGAGCAGGAATTAAGCCTGAGGATGTTGATACGTCCCAAACGTATAACAAATTTCTTCTTGTTCCATGCACTTTTATGTGACATTGCGACATGTTTTGCTACACTTTTATATCATTGTACACATATTTGGACTAACCTACTAACTCAGTGCACCTAGTGCCACTTCCTGTATGCTGATGTCTTTAGTTTCAGTGATTTTTCTCAAATTTAAAATGCCAGAAAAATTCCGGAAAAATCAGAATAAAAATCAGCATGCAAGAAGCTTCCGGAACCACCGAAGGAGAGCCGGAGGGGGGGCCACCCCCTCCCAGCCGGCCAGATGGTGCGGCCCCACACCTGGCCGCGCAACTACGGCGCCTGGGAGGGGGGCCCCACCTCTGGTGCCCCCCTTGGGCCTATTTGTACCCCCTGTCGAGGAAACCCCCGAGGAGAATCCCGCATCGCGAATTACCTCTTTGTTTCGCCGCGGTCGCGCTCTAAAGATCGGGAGCACTAGAAAAGCCCTTCCCGGCACCCTGCCGGATGGAGGATTGATCTCTGGGAGCCTCTCCACCACCATGGACGCCTCGCGGATGTGCCCTGAGTAGTCCCCCTTGGACCATGGATCCGTGATCAGTAGCTATGTCATATCTTCTCTCCACCTTTGTTCTTAAATATTTAGACCTTGTGAGTTTACCTACATGATCAAGGCACCTATGTAATTTTCCTACTGTTGCTATGTTGTGTTTGCTAGGATCCGATGGATTATGAGATTATGTTCAGATCGTGATGAGTTATATATTTGGTTTAGCTTTTATATTTTTTCTTAGTAATTCTTGCATGTTCTCCATTGCTTTTTATTTGTCAGAGCCCCAACTAGGGTAAGTGCTAGGTTTGTTTGTACTTTTGCATCATGCAAAATTTCAAAAGAAATTCAAAAATGGGGAAGCAGAAAGCCCTGAGAAATTTTTGAAATGGCCAGATAAAAATCTTTTTCCAAAAATCATTTGAATGTTTGGTAAATTCCTAGAAATGTTGCTGATCATTTTAAAAGTGGTTTGGGATCAATCCCATGCACATGGAATTTTCTAATATTCAAACAGTGGCTTTGGAAATTAAATAAACCCCTATTTGATTTGGAATTCAAATTTATTGAATTTCAAAAATGCTCAAATTCTATGTGTGACTAACTACTGGTCATCTAGGAATTTTAAAATTATTTGGGCATTTTTTTATAAAATGCTATGGTATTTATTTTACCAGAGCAAAACAAATAACAGAAATAAAAAGAAAAGAAAAAAAAGAAAGGAGAGGCTTACCTCACGCCAGGGGCGAAGCCCACTTCTCCACTGGCCTGGCCAGCCCAGCAGCCCTTTTTCTTGTCTTCTTCCTCCCCCTCCCCCGATGCCGCTCGCTGGAAAGCATGCAGCCGCCGCGCCACGTCCTTCTTTGCCGTGGCAGCCTCCCCTCCGCCCTTGTACCCTCGCCGTGGAGACCCCGTGCACCCCCGCAGTCTTCCCCCTCCTCTGGCTCTCTCCCCACACCCTCTCTCTCTCGTTTCTGCGTGAACCCGAGCCCTCGCCGGAGTGCGCCCCGTGCGCCCGCGTGGCCATCATCGTCGAGAAGCGCCACTGCAGTGTCCAACAAGTCGGCCGCCGTCGTCTTCATCTTCCCATGGAGTGAATCGAGCCCGGAGGCCCCAGCGGAGACGTCCTCTTCATCGAGCCACCGCCGGGCACAGTGGACGCCGGTGAGCGATTCTACTCCGTCAGCCCTCCTCCGCCCTCCTCGACGACCCCTTCACACTCAAGGTGAGCTCGCGCTCATTTCCCCTCTCCCCTCGACGCATCCCGTGGCCTGGAGCACCGAGGCCGTCGCACCAGAGCTCCGGCAGCCGCTGCTCTTGTCGCCGACGTCGAAGTAGCCGTCCCCGAGACCCCCAGCTTGTCCCAGGCGAAGCAAGCGAGCAAGGGGATCCCTCTGGTGGTCTTCCCGTTCGATTTGAGGCACTGGAGCGCCGTCCAGCACCACTCCGGCGAGTCTCCAGTCTCCGGCGACGACACTCCGGCCAGCCCCGTTTAGTTAACCCTAACCCCACCCGCTAATTAACCCTAATAGTCACAGACAGGTGGGCCCCCTGGCCCCCTTAACCCCTCTGTTTAGTTTAAACAGAGAGGGATTAGCCCTCTCCCACATACAGGGCTGGCCCACTGGCCCACTGGCCCACTGACGCAATAAACCAAATTCCAGAATTTAAAAGAATTAATTAAAACAGAGAAAAATCCAGAAAATGAGTTAAACTTTGGAAATTCATAACTAATTCATATGAACTCCAAATTAAACATATAATATATGAAAAATTATTTGAAAAATACAAGGATTAAGAATATGCAATTTGTTTTTATGTTTGACCATTTTAAAATGGGGGAACAGAAGCAAATGTGCATATGGATTAATTTGAATTCAAATTTGAAGTTTTAATTTGCATTCCAAATGCAATATACTTCAATTAAATTGAAATTGCCACAAATCAGTACCCTTTACTTCATGTCACAACAATATCATGTGCTTGTGCATTTTACTTCCGAAGTTGTCCCCCCCCCCTTGTTGATGATTGTTTCCGGTACCAGCTTTTCCGAGACGGTGATCACCCCGAAGAAGAAGACCACCGTTAAGAACCGTGTATCGTCAGCAAGGCAAGCAAACCCCCATTGATCATGTCTATAAAATCCTACTTCCCTCTCAGTCTTGCTTATGCATGTTTAGGAGATCATCGAGACACGTTCTTTCGCATAGTTGAACCCATTCCGATGCATGACCTATCATTTTGCCACCGTATTAAGCAAACCACAATCCTAGAAGATTTAGGAGTTGATTGATGAGCATGTGGCCCCTGCAACTGTTACTGCTTTTGCTGCTTAGTGATACCATGAGGATGTTATGATTGTGAGTCCGGATGGAATGAACACAGTGATGCTGATGTAAACGTGTTGGTGAATCCACCCTAAACAAAGGTGAACGATGAGAGGCTCTGTAGGAGTACACAGTGGGTTGTCTCGTTGAACACTGCCCTAGGACCCGAGTTCCTGTTTTGTGATCCAAGACAAAGAGTATGACCACATATAGGGTTTTATGGGAGCCCCGTTTGGCCTCTTTACGTGCCCGATCCAGTCCAGGAGTCACACTAGATTCGGGCTTTCCATTTGATTTAAGTATAGATATGTGGGTGGACCTATGAGGCAGTGAAACCCTCTTTCAAAGGTGGCGTCTCGATCCCTTACATTATCTGAGTCCGTTTCGTGGAACCGGCCGGACTCTCGAGCGGTGACAAACTCAGGTAGTCGACTCCTGGATTACAGAAGGAGATGTGAGGGTAGTGCCTTGGTTTCATCCACGTCCGACATCCGCTTGAAGGATGACAAGAACGAGGCGATAAGTGATGACACGCGTGTGAAGATGTACACCCCTGCAGGGTTAATGAACTATTCGAATAGTCGTGTCCGCGGTTATGGACTACTTGGAAACCTCTACTTGATCATAGACAACTTGAATGGATACTTATAAAACTCGCAAGATAAGCGTGAGTTCTATGGCGTTCTTTCTCGTGGGGAAGTCGAGGAAGGCACCATAGTGGTGTAATTGGTTGGATATGTAGTGGACTCGTGTACGCTTCTTACCTCAAAGTCTGGTACTCGTAGTACAGGATTAGCCAAGTCAAAGCTGGCACTTCTGCATATTGAACCCCACCTCCTTTACCTTGATACTTGAGCATGAGTAGTATAGTTCTGATGTAAGTCTTGATGAGTACGACTTTGTACTCACATTTTCTTATTCTATGTTTTATATGAGAACCCGGACCCCGATGGAGTCACCTTCGTGAAGCTCGACGTTGACCTTGGTAGTATAGTCCCAGACAGCAATCTGGTCCCTCGTGGAAGGGCATGTTTGTTTTACAAGGCTTCTCTAAGCCATTTGTTAAACTTGTCTGTACTCAGACCTAATTTACTTCCGTTGTATGATGTAATGTTGATCACAGACATGTGATCTTTGTATGCTCTATGTGTATATCAATAAAGAGTACTTTGTAGAGTTATGTGATGATACCTGTTGTTCATACTAGGCATGTGTGTTGTGTGTATGATTATAACATGCATGTCTTAGTATGGGTTTTCGAGACCTTAGTTGTGATCTGGCTGGCGGTCTTTTATACACCAAGTTGCCCTTAGATGTGCGCAGCTTGGGGCATCGCGATGCGATTGCTCGTGACTCTGTCACGTGCACACTTTGTTGTATGATCGAGCCCGCCCTAGACCCCGACTAAGTGATCGGGCTTGAGTAAGTCTATGTAAGAGTTAGGATCCAATCGATAACATGGTTGAGGCGACTTGTCTATGAGTATGGGATTCACCACCCATAAGCATTTAGACTTGTGAGCGGACGATGAGGACCCATCTCAGTTGATCATCCGGCCTGAATGGGATGCCCCTCACGTTTGATGCTTACCGAGAACGTTCTGTGCTTGGCCTTGTCTGCTTAGACAAGTGGGTACGGTTCTCGGCTCTCCATGTGATTGTATCATGACTGGAATTACATACGCTAACCCCGGGTCCCGACATACTTGGTATCAGAGCAGGATTGTCTGTAGGCTTATCAAACTCTTGGTCGAAGTCGAGTCTAGCATTCTATAGTTATATAGTTACTTGGGTATAAAGGGAACAACGTAAGGCTTCTTTTTCTCCTTACCCTCATCGATCTGAGTTCTGGGTCACCCTTATCTTTTCTACGGGATGATAGGACTAGGCTCATCTATGTCTTACTAGAACATCTCGTTGAGTGCTTCCTTTTAGCCGTAGGATTATTGTGGTCGTCCAGAGTCTTCCTGTTTTGAGTTCCTTGAGGAAGTTCTGTCCAATCTCCTCGAGGTTATCTTGTTTTCCATCCCGGTGTAGCCGTTATGCTGCCGGATTTATCCCGTGTTTCTGTGGATCTTTGCCTTCGCATTATACTCTTTTCCGCCTTCATCATATCTTGTTATCCTTGAATCCATCATACAACCTGTTCTGATTGTTGATTTTTATCACACAGGATGTCAGGTGGAACTCGTAGTGCTGTTCGTCGGAATCGAGACCGTGTTCGGAATGGAAATGATGATGAACCTCTACCATCGCCTTCTGCGGCGGAAATCATGATGGAAGCTAAGAAGAATCAACGCGATCAAACACGTCTTCTGGAGCTCATCGAGCAGAATACCTCACGTCATTGCAATGTGGTTGTGAGCATTCAGGACTTCATCCTCCTCAAGCCATCGGTATTCCGATGTTCTTCCGAGCCCCTTGAAGCTGATGATTGGCTCCGTTCCATCGAGCGTAAGCTTGATACTGCACATGTTGCTCCCGATGATCGAGTTATATTTGCGGCATACTTTCTGGAAGATGCTGCTGCTGAATGGTGGGAGAACTATGTTGCTATGCAGCCTGATGGTCACCTAGTGACTTGGCAGGAGTTCTGTGTTGCCTTTCGAGGGTACCACCTTCTAGATAAATTGATGGAGCGCAAGAAGGAAGAGTTCTGCAGTCTGACTCAAGGAGAGATGTACATTCACGAGTATGTGAGAGAATTCAACCGTCTTTCCCGGTATGCCCAAGATGAGATCACCACCGATGCCAGAAAGCAGGCAAGGTTCCGTAAGGGACTTAGCCCCATCCTTCATCATGATCTCAACCTCATCAAATTTGCCACCTTTGAGGATTTAGTCAACAGATCCTTCAGAGCTGAGCATGGCAATGAAATTTTTGAGGAGTCCCGCAATCATGCTCTTGAGCATGCCCCTTCTTCAAGTTCATCCCCTCAGAAACGCAGAATTTGGATTCCAAACCGTGTCATACCTCAAAAACTTATTCAGAGACCACCACCGGATATATGCCATCCACCTCAACACATTGTTCCTCCCAGGAATGATGTTGTGCAATCAAGTAATCCTGCTCCCAGTAATTCTGGCAGGGTATGTTTCACGTGTGGTCTGACAGGCCATTACTTCCGACAGTGCCCTACAGTGTTGGTGGCACCACGTCGACCTAGTCACAAGCCTCCAAAGAAATCAACCACCAAGACCATCCCAGCAAAGCTTTCAGTCACAAGTAGTGGTTGTGTGAACCAAATCTCAGTTGAGAAAACCACTGCTGCTTCTGACGTCATCCTTGGCACACTCCCAGTCAATCATGTCCCCGCCTCCGTTCTTTTCGACCCAGGAGCTTCTCATTCATTCATGTCGGAGAGTTATGCACTTCGTCATGGATTTTCTTTTGAAGAAATGTTTTCTCCAATGATCATTCAAACTCCTGGTTCAAAGTGGCAAACTAATAGAGTAAGCCATGGCAATCAAATTGCAATTGAGGATTTATTATTCCTTGCTTCTCTTATAGCCCTCAAGTCTTCGGACATTGATGTCATCCTAGGAATGGATTGGTTATCAAGGCAGAATGCTTTCCTTGATTGTAAAGCCAAATCAGTCAAACTCACCCATCCTTCAGGACAGATCATTGACTACACATCACCCAACTCTAAAAACCAGATGCATACTTTGAATGTGCTTCCCCTTCCTGACCTTGAAGATGTTCCGGTGGTTCGTGACTTCCCGGATGTCTTTCCTGAAGAGCTGCCGGGAATGCCACCCGACAGGTGTGTAGAATTCATAGTGGATCTTATACCAGGCACAACCCCAATTTCCAGACGACCATATAGAATGGCCCCACATGAGTTAGCTGAGCTAAAAACCCAACTTGATGCTTCGTTGGCAAAAGGCTTCATCCGCCCTAGCTCATCGCCATGGGGTTGCCCCGTTCTGTTCGTAACGAAGAAAGATGGAACAGAAAGGATGTGCGTAGACTATCGTCCGCTAAATCTAGCGACGATAAAGAACAAGTACCCACTTCCCAGGATCAATGATCTTTATGATCAACTTGCTGGATCCTCTGTCTTCTCCAAAATGGATTTGAGATTAGGCTATCATCAAATCAAAATCCGAAACGAGGACATTCCCAAAATGGCCTTCACTACTCGTTATGGTCTTTACGAGTATACCGTCATGTCCTTTGGTTTAACCAATGCCCCCGCCACATTCTCGCGCTTGATGAATTCGATCTTCATGGAGTACCTAGATAAATTTGTTGTGGTTTATCTTGATGAAATTCTCATCTACTCGAAGAACGAAGAAGAGCACGCAGAACATCTTAGGTTGGTATTGATGAAACTTAGAGAGCACCGCCTTTATGCCAAGTTCTCCAAGTGTGAATTTTGGCTACCAGAAGTGACCTACTTAGGCCACGTGATTTCTGCGAAAGGTGTTGTAGTCAATCCCGAGAGAGTTCAGGCCGTCCTTGACTGGACTCCACCTGAATCGGTTAAGCAAGTTAGGAGTTTTCTTGGCCTAGCAAGCTATTGTCGCCGCTTCATCGAGAACTTTTCTAAAGTTGCAAAGCCTCTTACTGAACTCCTCAAGAAAGATAAGAAATTCCAATGGACCCCCAAGTGCGAGGAAAGCTTTCAAGAGCTGAAAAGAAGATTGACTTCTGCACCCGTACTTGCACCTCCAGACACCAAAAGGGATTTCGAGATCTATTGTGATGCTTCACGGCAAGGGTTAGGATGCATACTTATGCAAGATCTACATGTGGTAGCTTATGCTTCACGCCAGTTACGGCCACATGAAGAGAACTATCCTACCCATGATCTTGAACTCGCTGCCGTAGTTCATGCCCTGAAGACTTGGCGACATTACCTCCTTGGTAATCTTTGTGAAATATATTCCGACCACCAAAGCCTCAAATACATATTCACCCAGCCAGATCTTAATCTCAGGCAAAGACGCTGGATATAGTTGATAAAAGATTATGACTTAGGAATTTCTTACACCCCAGGCAAAGCCAATGTTATGGCTGATGCACTAAGTCGTAAGTCGTATTGTAACAACCTCATGTTACAACAGTATCAACCACTTCTTCATGTGGAATTTTGCAAGCTCAACCTTGAGATAGTTCCTCATGGATCTCTTTTCAACTTGGTGGCGAAACCAACCCTTGAGGATCAAATTATAGCCGCCCAGAAACAAGATAGTAGTATTCAAGAGATCAAGCAGAACATTGTTAGCGGAGTTGCTAAATGTTTTTCTGCAAATGATCAAGGAACGATATTCTTTGAAAATCGTTTAGTAGTTCCTGAGAATGAAAACCTAAAGCAGCTGATCCTTAAGGAAGCTCATGACACTCCCCTCTCCATTCATCCCGGTAGCACAAAAATGTACCGAGATCTACGCCAGAGATTTTGGTGGACCCGGATGAAGAGAGACATTGCACAATTTTTTGCCGAATGTGATGTTTGTCGTCGCATTAAGGCAGAACACCAAAGACCTGCTGGTACTCTTCAACCATTGTCTATTCCCGAGTGGAAATGGGACAAGGTCGGTATGGACTTCATCACCGTCTTTCCAAAAGCCCCGAAAGGAAATGATGCCATCTTCGTGGTTATAGATAGGCTTTCCAAAGTTGCTCACTTCCTTCCCGTTCGTGAGTCTATAACTGCTAGTCAGTTGGCGGATTTGTATGTCTCTAGAATTGTGTCTCTTCACGGTGTTCCTTTGGTGATCAATTCTGATCGTGGTAGCCTTTTCACCTCTAGATTTTGGGAAATTTTTCAAAATGCTATGGGAACTCATCTATCCTTTAGTACAGCTTTCCACCCTCAGTCTAGCGGTCAAGTTGAAAGGGTTAATCAAATCTTGGAAGACATGCTCAGAGCTTGTGTTATCTCTTTCGGAAAGAATTGGGAGAAATCTCTTCCATTCGCCGAATTTGCTTATAACAATAGCTATCAATCTAGTCTGAACATGGCTCCCTTTGAATTCCTCTATGGCCGACGATGTCGAACACACCTAAACTGGTCAGAAACCGGTGAAAGACAACTCTTTGGACCGGATATGATCAAGGAAGCAGAAGAGTAAGTTCGCATTGTTCGTGATCGTTTGAAAGCCGCTCAGTCTCGTCAAAAGAGCTACTATGATCGTCATCAAAGAGAGGAGAGCTACAATATTGATGAGAAGGCTTACCTTCGGGTTACTCCTCTGAAGGGAACCCAAAGATTCGGTATCAAAGGCAAGTTGGCCCCACGTTACATCGTACCTTTCCGCATTCTTGCTAAACGTGGAGAAGTTGCCTACCAACTTGAACTACCCCCTCACCTTTCCCGAGTACATGATGTATTCCATGTGTCACAACTCAGGCGTTGCTTCAAGGACCCCATCCGCAAAGTCGACCATGAAGCGCTTGATCTCCAAGATGACCTTTCTTATCGAGAGTACCCTGTTCGTATTCTTGATTCAGCAGAGCGTGTCACTCGTCGTCAGAAGATCAAGTTCCTCAAAGTGCAATGGTCACATCACTCCGATAAATAAGCAACATGGGAAAGAGAAGACCGCCTTCGTGCCGAGTACCCCACCTTCCTCCCGACGACTTCTGAATCTCGGGACGAGATTATTTTGAGTGGGGGCGAGTTGTCAGAACCCCAACTAGGGTAAGTGCTAGGTTTGTTTGTACTTTTGCATCATGCAAAATTTCAAAAGAAATTCAAAAATGGGGAAGAAGAAAGCCCTGAGAAATTTTTGAAATGGCCAGATAAAAATCTTTTTCCAAAAATCATTTGAATGTTTGGAAAATTCCTAGAAATGTTGCTGATCATTTTAAAAGTGGTTTCCGATCAATCCCATGCACATGGAATTTTCTAATATTCAAACAGTGGCTTTGGAAATTAAATAAACCCTTATTTGATTTGGAATTCAAATTTATTGAATTTCAAAAATGCTCAAATTCTATGTGTGACTAGCTACTGGTCATCTAGGATTTTTAAAATTATTTGGGCATTTTTTTACAAAATGCTATGGTATTTATTTTACCAGAGCAAAAAAAATAACAGAAATAAAAAGAAAAGAAAAACAGGAAAGGAGAGGCTTACCTCACGCCAGGGGCGAAGCCCACTTCTCCACTGGCCTGGCCCAGCCCAGCAGCCCATTTTCTTGTCTTTTTCCTCCCCCTCCCCCGATGCTGCTCGCTGGAGAGCATGCAGCCGCCGCGCCACGTCCTGCTTCGCCGTGGCAGCCTCACCCTCCGCCCTTGAACCCTCGCCGTGGAGACCCTGTGCACCCCCGCAGTCTTCCCCCTCCTCTGGCTCTCTCCCCACACCCTCTCTCTCTCGTTTCTGCGTGAACCCGAGCCCTCGCCGGAGTGCGCCCCGTGCGCCCGCGTGGCCATCGGCGTCGAGAAGCGCCACCGCAGTGTCCAACAAGTCGGCCGCCGTCGTCTTCATCTTCTCGTGGAGTGAATCGAGCCCGGAGGCCCCAGCGAAGATGTCCTCTTCATCGAGCCACCGCCGGGCACAGTGGACGCCGGCGAGCGATTCTACTCCGTCAGCCCTCCTTCGCCCTCCTCGACGACCCCTTCACACTCAGGGTGAGCTCGCGCTCATTTCCCCTCTCCCTCGACGCATCCCGTGGCCTGGAGCACCGAGGCCGTCGCACCAGAGCTCCGGCAGCCGCTGCTCTTGTTGCCGACGTCGAAGTAGCCGTCCCCAAGACCCCCAGCTTGTCCCAGGCGAAGCACGCGAGCAAGGGGATCCCTCTGGTGTTCTTCCTGTTTGATTTGAGGGACTGGAGCGCCATCCAGCACCACTCCGGCGAGTCTCTAGTCGCCGGCGACGACACTCCGGCCAGCCCCGTTTAGTTAACCCTAACCCCATCCGCTAATTAACCCTAACAGTCACAGACAGGTGGGCACCCTGGCCCCCTTAACCCCTCTGTATAGTTTAAACAGAGAGGGATTAGCCCTCTCCCACTGACAGTGCTGGCCCACTAGCCAGAGCCCCTGTGACATCAGCCACACGTCACTGCTGACGCAATAAACCAAATTCCAGAATTTAAAAGAATTAATTAAAACAGAGAAAAATCCAGAAAATGAGTTAAACTTTGGAAATTCATAACTAATTCATATGAACTCCAAATTAAACATATAATATATGAAAAATTATCAGAAAAATACAAGGATTAAGAATATGCAATTTGTTTTTATGTTTGACCATTTTAAAATGGCGGAACAGAAGCAAATGTGCATATGGCTTAATTTGAATTCAAATTTGAAGTTTGAATTTGCATTCCAAATGCAATATACTTCAATTAAATTGAAATTGCCACAAATCAGTACCCTTTACTTCATGTCACAACAATATCATGTGCTTGTGCATTTTACTTCCGAAGTTGTCCCCCCCCCTTGTTGATGATTGTTTGCCGGTACCAGCTTTTCCGAGATGGTGATCACCCCGAAGAAGAAGACCACCGTTAAGAACCGTGTATCGTCAGCAAGGCAAGAAAACCCCCATTGATCATGTCTATAAAATCCTACTTCCCTCTCAGTCTTGCTTATGCATGTTTAGGAGATCATCGAGACACGTTCTTTCGCATAGTTTAACCCATTCCGATGCATGACCTATCATTTTGCCACCGTATTAAGCAAACCACAATCCTAGCAGATTTAGGAGTTGATTGATGAGCATGTGGCCCCTGCAACTGTTACTGCTTTTGCTGCTTACTGATACCATGAGGATGTTATGATTGTGAGTCGGGATGGAATGAACACAGTGATGCTGATGTAAACGTGTTGGTGAATCCACCCTAAACAAAGGTGAACGATGAGAGGCTGTGTAGGAGTACACAGTGGGTTGTCTCGTTGAACACTGCCCTAGGACCCGAGTTCCTGTTTTGTGATCCAAGACAAAGAGTATGACCACATATAGGGTTTTATGGGAGCCCCGTTTGGCCTCTTTACGTGCCCGATCCAGTCCAGGAGTCACACTAGATTCGGGCTTTCCATTTGATTTAAGTATAGATATGTGGGTGGACCTGTGAGGCAGTGAAACCCTCTTTCAAAGGTGGCGTCTCGATCCCTTACATTATCTGAGTCCGTTTCGTGGAACCGGCCGGACTCTCGAGCGGTGAAAAACTCAGGTAGTCGACTCCTGGATTAGAGAAGGTGATGTGAGGGTAGTGCCTTGGTTTCATCCACGTCCGACATCCGCTTGAAGGATGACAAGAACGAGGCGATAAGTGATGACACGCGTGTGAAGATGTACACCCCTGCAGGGTTAATGAACTATTCGAATAGTCGTGTCCGCGGTTATGGACTACTTGGAAACATCTACTTGATCATAGACAACTTGAATGGATACTTATAAAACTCGCAAGATAAGCGTGAGTTCTATGGCGTGCTTTCTCATGGGGAAGTCGAGGAAGGCACCATAGTGGTGTAATTGGTTGGAGATGTAGTGGACTCGTGTACGCTTCTTACCTCAAAGTCTGGTACTCGTAGTACAGGATTAGCCAAGTCAAAGCTGGCACTTCTGCATATTGAACCCCACCTCCTTTACCTTGATACTTGAGAATGAGTAGTATAGTTCTGATGTAAGTCTTGCTGAGTACGACTTTGTACTCACGTTTGCTTATTCTATGTTTTAGATGAGAACCCGGACCCCGATGGAGTCACCTTCGTGAAGCTCGACGTTGACCTTGGTAGTATAGTCCCAGACAGCAGTCTGGTCCCTCGTGGAAGGGCATGTTTGTTTTACAAGGCTTCTCTAAGCCGTTTGTTAAACTTGTCTGTACTCAGACCTAATTTTCTTCCGTTGTATGATGTAATGTTGATCACAGACATGTGATCTTTGTATGCTCTATGTGTATATCAATAAAGAGTACTTTGTAGAGTTATGTGATGATACCTGCTGTTCATACTAGGCATGTGTGCTGCGTGTATGATTATAACATGCATGTCTTAGTATGGGTTTTCGAGACCTTAGTTGTGATCTGGCTGGAGGTCTTTTATACACCAAGTGGCCCTTAGATGTGCGCAGCTTGGGGCATCGCGATGCGATTGCTCGTGACTCTGTCACGTGCACACTTTGTTGTATGATCGAGCCCGCCCTAGACCCCGACTAAGTGATCGGGCTGGAGTAAGTCTATGTAAGAGTTAGGATCCAATCGATAACATGGTTGAGGCGACTTGTCTATGAGTATGGGATTCACCACCCATAAGCATTTAGACTTGTGAGCGGACGATGAGGACCCATCTCAGTTGATCATCCGGCCTGAATGGGATGCCCCTCACGTTTGATGCTTACCGAGAACGTTCTGTGATTGGCCTTGTCTGCTTAGACAAGTGGGTACGGTTCTTGGCTCTCCATGTGATTGTATCGTGACTGGAATTACATACGCTAACCCCGGGACCCGACATTATTGCTTTGTCCAAGTAGTAGATAATAACTCCAAGAGGGAGCGTTATGCATGATTGTGTGTTCATGCCCCCCGATGACTAGCTTGAGTAACAGAAACATGAGTCTAGGAGATGTGTTGTTCCCACCAGGGAGAAAACAACGGTGCTTGTAACCGCGGTTGCAAGGATTGTTTACCTTATGCATAGATTGTTAATGCAATTGTCTGTTTCTTTGAGTTTACACTTTGGATGGGGCTCTCAACTTAATACCAGTGAGATGTTCTGGATAAATATCTCAAGGTGGATGATTAGTAGTAGATGCAGATGGATTAGTAGCATAGTTTGCATTGCAGTGCGTTTATAATTCTGTCTATTGCCCAGCTGTAATTTGTTCACCCGGCTTAGTTTTTTACCATCTTTTTGGAGAGAGACATCACTAGTGAACATCACCAGACCCCGGTCCAGATTTCCACCATTGTTTACACCTTCTGTCGGGACCCGGGGTTTGCGTATGCAAGTCCTGTTACAACACAATCATTTGGAGAGCCGAAGCCGTACCTACTTGTCTATGCAGACAAGGCCAAGCACAGAACGCTCTCGGAAAGCATCGAACGTGAGGAGCATCCCATCTAGGATGGATGATCAGCTGAGATGGGTCCTCATCATCCGCACACAAGTCTAAATGATATGGGTGGTGAACTCCCATATTCCTAGACAAGTCGCCTCAACCATACTTTCGATTGTATTATAACACTTACTTAGACTTACTCCAGCCCGATCACTTAGTCGGGGTCTAGGGCGGGCTCGATCATACATCAAAGTGTGCACGTGACGGAGTCACGAGCAATCGCATTGCAATGCCCCAAGCTGCGCACATCTAAAGGCCACTTGGTGTTTAAAAGACCGCCGGCAAGAACTCAACTAAGCTATCGAACCCCACACTAAGACATGCACATTATAATCATACACGCAGCATACATGTCTGGTGTAAACAGCAGGAAACACAACATGAACTTTACAAACTCATAGTTTTATTGCATCTGCTAAACAAAGCAGATATAGTAGTGTTACAAGCAGAGATCACATGACTGTGACCCAACATTACATCAAAGAACAACGGAAGCAAATTATGTCTTAGTAAAGACAAGGTTAACAAATGGCTTAAGAACCCTTTAAGGAAACACAAGGATCCTCCAGAGGGACCAGGCTGCAGTCTGGGACTACATTACTTCGTCGGCGTCGAGCTTGAGGGGGAGGCCACCATCAGGTTCAGTGGTCTAGATTAAAAAAACGTGAGTACAAAGTCATACTCAGCAAGACTTACATCAGAACTATACTACTCATGCTCAGGTATCAAGGTAAAGGAAAGTGGGGTTATAATGCAGAAAGCTTTTACTTGGCTACCCTGTACTACGACTCCATAGAGTTGAGATGAGAGGCACACACGAGTCCATCTAATCTTCATCACCACAACAATACACCACCATGGATCCTTCCTCGACTTCCCCACGAGGAAGCAACCCATAGCACTCACACTTATCAAGTAAAGATCTCCAAGTAGTCCATAACCGCGGGCACGGCTATTCGAATAGTTCATTAACCCTTCAGGGGTGTACTTCTTCATATACATAGCTACCACTTACCGTCTAGAACTCGTCACCTTCAAGCGGTGTCAGCGAGGATAGTACCACGACACTTACCTCACGGCTCCAACTCTAGTCCAGGGGATCGCCTATCTGAGTATGTACCCCAATCGGGAATCCGTCCGGGGTTTCTGTTCAGGACCCAGACGATGTATGGACGGTCCGACAAGCCCACCTCGACGGATGGTGCTGTGCTTGCCTAAAACCGTGCTACGTTATGAAATCAAATAAAAGAACAATTAACCCATGTGAATCCTGGACAATAGTCGGGGTGAGTTAATAGGTCGAGAGGGGTCAATGAGCCCAACATGTGGTAGTAATCTCTGTCTTGGATCACAACACAAGAACTGGGGGCCTAGGGCAGTTGTAACACTCTAACTGTCAGTGAACAGTAATCAGGGTTACTGTTCATCTCTACTGTTCAAAAACTTTTGTTTGATCAGCTTGGAACAGTTCAAATTTCAAATTCCACTTTGTTGTTCTTGAATGCATGGTGATCATGGACCTTGGTCATGATGAATCAAACCAATACCTAGCTCAATTCAAATGACCTTTGAATTGAAATCCATTTAAATCTTCAAATGCCTTTGGTGGATTATTAAAAACCAAAGTGCAAAATCAACTTACTCCAAAAATTGTGAAACTACTTTTATTAAATCCTAAATATTCAGTGGGTCATGTCCCACCTAGTTGGAGATTTTATTAATCTATAAATTTTTCTGAACAAATCAAAACAGTGGATAAAAACCCTAATTAAATCATTTAATATTTAATAGAAATATTAAATGACTATTAAAGGTGCCCAACACTTTTTGTGGCACTGACCTAAGTTGCAACATCAATTATGGACCCATTAAACATTTTACAAAAATGCCATGGTGATCAAAATAAATGCCAACATAAAATATCAGAAAAGAAAGAATAAAAATAAAAACCTAACTAACCCCCCCATGGGCGAAGCCCATCCCCACTCCCATCCCCCTGGGCCACCAGCCCGACCCACTTCCCCTTCCCCACCTGCCCCCGTCTCTTTCCCCCCACCTTCTCCTGTACCCCGGCGTGGGCACGCCATGGCCATGGCCACTGTGGCCATGCCCCCACCTCTCACCTGCTTCCTCCCTCTCTCGAGCGATAAGATCGAGCCCCTTGTTCTCATTGACGCCCCCAGGTTCATTCCCCCTCCCTCCCCGCCTCGCCATCGTCAGGGAAAAACTGGCCCGAGCCCGCCGTCGCCGCCGTTGCGCGCTCGCGCGACCAACGGCCACCGTTGCCAGAGCCGCCGTGTCCACCAGGTGCGCGGTCGTCGTCTTCGTCTCCGAGCCAGGCGAATCGAAGCCGGGAGCCCCCCTCGGACCGCTGCGCTGCTGTTCCCCTCCTCTGCCCCGCCGTTCGCCGTCGCAAATCCGGCGCCAACGCGTCCTCCCCGAGCCCGCTCTAACGGCTACAAACCGCGGTAAGCCCCCCCCCCCCCCCGCGCACTGAACGCCGCCCTCCCCTACCCCTCTCCGTGGCCGCACTCGACGCCCTCCGTGTGTCTGAGCCGCCTCCGCGCGAGCTCGTCGCTGGCAGGCTTCCGATGACCAAATGGTTACTGGCTTGGTCCCGTTGCACTCGCCGCGTTGAGCAGCATCTCCTGGACCCCTTGAATCATCGCGGGCGCCCTCGTAACTTCAACTCCGTCGCCGCAGTGGTTCTTCCTTCCGCCAAGTTCGTCGCCGGCGTGGACTCGACCTCGTCAGCGTACTGTCCCCGCTCCAAGCCATGTCCAGAGTCGAGCGTGGGCTCGACCTCGTCAGCGTACTGTCGTCGGCAAGTCGCCGGTGAGGCCCGCCGCGTCAGGGGATTAGTTTAGCACTAATCACCCGCTGACAATGGGCCAACCCCCTCTAATCCCTCTCTGTTTTAGTTAACAGGTACCCCCCCCTGAGTGAATGATATGTGGGCCCTTGGCCCTTTAATCTAATTAAAAATGGTTAATTGACCACTCAGTCAATGACATGTGGGTCCCCCCACTGAATAATTAGATTTAGTTAATTTATTTTATAACTGTGTCACTGACCAGTGGGACCCACTGGTCAGTTAATTAAAATTAATTGTTAATTTATTTAATAATTAATAAAAGAATTATTAAATAGAAAAGGATTTTTAATGTTTTAAAATTGATTAAACTTATAAAATCAATATCTTTTAATCCGTATATCGGATCGAAAAACTTTATACATGAAAATTGATCAGAAAAATACAACGAATACGGATACGCCATCCGTATGTCTACCCCACCCCCCTAACACACCGATCATCGACATTCCCCCCTCCCGGCTGTCTGTCGATAATTTCCGGTACCGATAAAAAATTGCCCGGATCAAAATTCTTTGTACACGAAAGTTGTCCGGAATGGTTCAACTAACACGGATACACCATCCATACGTTTGTCGGATGTCCACGACACTTCCGGCATGAACCCTTCCCCCTCCGGACACCCTGTCCGGTAATCACCCGGAGCTGGCAGTTCATCCCCGGATGAGTTCCCACTCCGAGCAACGTGCTTTGCACTGCGTTAGAACACCGTTAACTTTGCATACGTCATGCCATGTATTTGTTTGTATATATTGCATTCTATTTACTGTTTCTCCCCCCCTTTATTCTTCGGTAGACCCCGGTGCTACCACCGACTACACCGCTGCCGGGAACGACTACTTCGTCGACGACCCTGCCCCTACCGTCGAGCTTCCACGCAAGCAGAGCCATTCTCTTCCCCATATATCGCCTATCTTTCCGTACATTTCTTGCACTAGGCATTGTTACTGCTGTTGCTACGATTACAATCCTATTCAATTGCATAGCCTGATTTTTTTGCCCCTTGATGTACCTTTCCTTTATCCTATGCGGCCTGTTATAATTATGCATATATTCAGCAGTGAGCCCTGCGCATTGTTAGCTAGGACTAGATAGCGGGACGTGATCACTCAGGGGAGTGAACACGGTTACAATATATACAACTACACAGGTACGGTACAAAGCAGACACCGCCAAAGGCCCCTATCTGGGTTATGCCTAGTCACCTCAAGTGTTTTCTATCCAGGAGTAATCCTTGTACTCCACTCGAGCCTGACTTTGGCTTACCGCCATAGGGTCCTGGACAGCGGTTGTCCTTAAAGGTAAGAAGTCGGGCGACCCAACGGTGCCCGCGAGCGGTATATCGTCGGGAACGACAGGGAGGGTACGACCAACGCTACTGGCGTGCTTGGCCCCTGCTCGTATCTCGCGAGAGTTACCAAACCACGAAAGTCGAGCTCTACCAAGAGCAAACGCGAGACAAGGTAAGGAGACGGTTCACCTTGTTAGTAACCGCAGTGACTTGGTGGGACGACAGGGCAGGCACCGATGTACTGGTGGTCCTGACTTCTGTCGTTGACCGCGGGTCGGTTAAGTCGAGGCAACGATAACGGTTGTCACGCAGGTTAATTAAAATGCTAAATGGTTCGGCGGATGTCTTGAGTAGCCTTTTGGCTTGTACGCACTTCCTACACGTGGGATAAGGAGTGTGGGCTCCCCTGCATCGTAGTCTCGTTCGAGGGTCTTCAGACGTCAGCAGTACCGCGGTCTGATTGCCGGGAAGTGGTGTTGTCTTCTCTTGCTCGAGCAGTGTATTTTTATTTGCTTTGATTTTTCTTCACCGGCCAGTCACGCACCGTGCAGGAGTTCGTTCGGGTTAGGGTCCAAAGCCCGGCGTACATAGGATATAGTCCGGCGGATGACCTCTCTCTTGATTGCCGAAGGATGGGCTACTTTGTGTCGGATAGCTTTGGTGGAGCGTTCCCTAACAAGGTTCCCGCCACCCTGGAGATCCGAGCGTCGTAGAGTCACGCCAGTGCACCCCTGCAGGGAAGATTAATCTATTCGAATAGCCGTGTCCACGGTAACAGGACGCTTTATGCTGAAGCTGGATCTTAACACTAGAAACTATTACTATTAAACTGTATGGTTCCGGGTCTTCTTCCTCGCAGGGAGTCGAGGAAGGGAACTCGGAGGCATTATTATTATTGTTAATCATTACAACTTATATTATACAATGTTGCAGCAACTTCTACTTCGTTGTTACTTTATGCTTTATATGAACTGATGGCTGATTCTTACCTCATGCTGCAAGACATCATCGGAAGATGCTAGTCTTGGTTAGGCCTAGCTTCTTAACCTTGCTCTGGATTTCTGTCTTTCAGTCCATTATATACAGCCTCTTCTTTCCGTTGATACAATGCATAATGCTTAGTAGCGGACGTAAGACTCGCGGGTATACTAGATACTCACCTGCTTTATTTCCTTTACTGTTTTGCCTGATCGGCCGCTGTAGTCGACGTTGGAGCCTAGGAGCAGGAGTACCCCGGAGGCGGATACTACTACGTCGAGACCCCCGCTGACCAGGACCAGGAGTAGTTTCGGAGGCTCCCAGGCAGGAGGCCTTGCCTTTTCAATCGGATCTCTGATGTTATTTGTGCTAGCCTTCTTAAGGCAAAACTTGACTAACTATGTCTGTACTCAGATATTATGGTTTGTATAACTTATGTATTCGGGTCCGCGTGACCCCCCTTTATTGTAACATATTGGTTTATCCTTTTGTGTTTAGTGTTGTGCTGTGATATTCTCACCGTGGCACCCTAATCTCAGCCGTGTACCCTGCGTGTATGATTACTGTACACGGATTGATTTTGGGGGCGTCACAAGTTGGTATCAGAGCCGACTGCCTGTAGGAAGCCACCCCACCACTACCTGGTCGAAGTTGAGTCTAGACTTTGAAAAACTATTTTTCTAACTTAATATTTGGCTTACGGGCCCACATCGATGTCACTACGTGTGATATCTATGGTATTAGGATCCTTTTCTCCTTACCTATGCTCTGGGACTCTGCTCTCTTATCCTTGCTGGTAAGTTTTACAAAATCTGACATTAGGATCACGTTCTATTGATTCCACCCGGCGTTTTTGGTGCTTCCCCCATTGATTGAGTCGTGTCGCAGGAGTCATACCCCAGGTCCCGGACCGCGGATCCCATTCTCATTCTGGGCAGGCCGCGCGTCCTCTGGCATTAACTCCTGTGGCCAACAGTTTTCTTGCGGCGTGATTGACATAGTAGAATCTATGTCGCATCGTGTAATCGTTACTGCGGTCATCGCGCCGCGTAGTGTGTCGTTTTTCCTTAATTTCTACGACGTTACGCTGCCCGATTTTCGATTGAATCTATGTGTGGTTGTGTATGTCTTATATGACTACTCCTATATATCCGCGCCTCCTCTTTGTTGTCGCTTTACCTCTTACTCGTTTCTGGCATCTCGTTAAAAATGTTCATCGATGAAATACCCCTGTTAAATTCTAGCAGGATGGCTGGTCGTGGTGGTCGTGGTCGTGGTCGTGGTGCCAACGATCCACCTCCGCCGCCGGACTACATGGTCGCGATGATGCAGCAGTTTCAGATGAACCAAGTGTTTATGCAAGGAGTCATAGATCAGCTCCAGAATCAGAACCAGAACCAGAACCAGCACCAGAACCAACCGCCTGTGGTTACTCTGCGGGATTTCAGGCGTCTCAATCCCCCTCTCTTCCACCAGCCTGAACAGCCGCTGGATGCTGATGATTAGCTTCGTTACATCACTCGACAGCTGGAGTACGCTAATGTGAGCGCTGCTGATTACGTCAACTTTGCGTCCTATTTCCTGCGTGGCCCCACTGCTCAGTGCTGGGACACTTACAAGGGCTCGCTAGTTGAAGGGACTGTCGTCACCTGGAATGACTTCAAGGCTACCTTCCGTGCTCGTTATGTCCCCCAGGCGATTATGAACCGTATGAAGGTCGAGTTCCGCAACCTCGTTCAGGGCAACAAAACTGTCGAGGCATATCAGAGGGAATTCCTCCGCCTCTCCAGCTATGCTGCAAGTGACCTCCCCAATGATCCAAGTAGGCAAGAGAAGTTCCGTGATGGACTCAACGCAGATCTCCAGCTTGCACTGGCTTTGCACGTCTTCCCCGACTTCGCCACCATGGTGAATCAGACTATCACCCTTGAGACCGCTCGGCGTAAGTTCGGTGGTTCGGCGAAGCGCCCCCGTGATGCTGGCTCATATTCGGGCACAACACAGAAGCAACGCGTTTGGCTTCCACACAGTGTGTATCGTCCAAATGCCCCTGTACCAAGGCCGTCGTATGTTGCACCTCGTCTGCCCCCGCCCCCGCCGAGACAGCCGAAGACTGAGACTGCACCCCTCCATCCTCAGGATGGCCTGTGCTTCAGGTGCCATCAGCCAGGTCACTTTTCCAGAGACTGCCCCCAGCGACAGAGTCAACTGGTAGTTCACCCTGCTGGCCGTGGAAATGGCCGTGGCAACAACAGGACCCCCAACTATAACACAGGGTCTTCGTCTCACACTCGCGGACATGCTTACAACATTAATGTCGAAGAAGCTCAGGAGCAACCTGCTACCGTGATGGGTACCCTTCTTGTTAATTCAATACCTGCTACTGTTTTATTTGATACAGGAGCATCGCATTCATTCATGTCGGAAGCATTTGCATTGTCGCATAACTTCATGGTAGAAAAGATGGATCCACCGATGGTTGTCCGCACTCCGATAGGTCATTGCCACACCTCCAAGATAGTGCCCAAAACCATCGTCGAAATTGAAGGAATTGAGTTCCTTGCTTCCCCCATCCTCCTCAAGTCTTCCACTATAGAGCTCATTCTGGGCATGGATTGGTTGAAAGTCCACGATGCCGCCCTTTATTGTGGCACCAGTTCTGTCCAACTATTTCACCCCTCCGGCGAGATTTTTAACCACACCACCCGGATTACCCGTGATGCTGAAACGCATATCTATATGATGAATGCTCTGAATGTCTCACCTCTTGACGGGATTGAGAACGTTCCAGTCGTTCGTGATTTTCCCGACGTCTTCCCGGAAGAACTCCCGGGAATACCCCCGATCCGTGAGGTTGAATTCGTCATCGACTTGAAGCCTGGTACCGTCCCTATTTACAAGCGCCCGTATAAAATGCCACCTCACCACCTCCTTGAATTGAAGAAGGAGATCGACACGGCCCTCGAGAAAGGCTTCATCCGTCCAAGTTCCTCTGCTTGGGGAGCACCTTCGCTCTTTGTCAAGAAGAGTGATGGCACGAACCGTTTGGTCCAAGATTACCGACCCATCAACCAAGCCACCATCCAGAACAAATATCCGCTCCCCGGATCAACGATCTGTATGATCAACTTGCTGGATCCACGGTGTTTTCGAAACTTGACTTAAGGTTGGGTTACCATCAGATCCGAGTCCGTGAAGAGGACATTCCGAAGACCGCTTTCATTACTCGCTATGGTTCATACGAGTACACTGTCATGTCCTTTGGCTTGACGAATGCTCCAGCCACTTTCTCCCGGTTGATGAACTATATATTCATGGAATACCTCGACAAGTTTGTCGTGGTTTATCTGGATGATATCTTAATATACTCCAAGAATAAAGAGGAGCATGCTGAACATCTTCGTCTTATACTGGAGAAGCTTCGAGAACACAAACTCTACTCTAAGTATTCTAAGTGCGAGTTCTGGCTTCCTGAAGTGACCTACCTTGGTCACGCGATTTCCAAGGATGGCATTGCCGTCAACCCAGAATGTATCCAGGCTATTCTTGACTGGACTCCCCCCAAGACTGTCAAGCAAGTCAGAAGTTTCCTTGGCCTTGCCAGCTATTGCCGCCGTTTTGTTGAGAATTTCTCCAAGATTGCCAGGCCTCTGACTAACCTGCTTCACAAAGGCGTCAAGTTTGAGTGGACAGATAAATGTCAGGAAAGTTTCCAAGCCCTCAAGGACAAGCTCACTTCTCCCCCAGTGCTAGCTCCCCCTGATACTCAGAAGGACTTCGTGATATATTGCGACGCATCTCGTCAAGGATTAGGCTATGTCCTAATGCAAGAGTGCAAAGGGATTGCTTATGGCTCTCGTCAATTACGTGCTCACGAAGATAAGTATCCAACACATGATCTTGAATTGGCAGCGGTAATTTATGCATTGAAGCTGTGGCGGCATTACCTCGTCGGTAATCGTTGCGAGATCTACACCGACCACCAAAGCCTGAAGTACCTATTTACTCATCCCGACCTGAATCTTCGCCAACAGAGATGGCTCGAGACAATAGCCGACTA
This sequence comes from Bromus sterilis, assembly GCA_950022295.1. Lineage (NCBI taxonomy): Eukaryota > Viridiplantae > Streptophyta > Magnoliopsida > Poales > Poaceae > Bromus > Bromus sterilis. The sequence continues at coordinate 278,531,664 of OX465595.1, read as the reverse complement.
CAACATGGGAATTTCTTACACCCCTGGCAAAGCTAATGTGGTGGCCGATGCTTTAAGCCGTAAATCTTACTGTAGTGAACTTGAAGTTCAAGTACAACAACCACTTCTGTATGAAGATTTTCACAAGTTAAACCTCGAGATTGTTCCTCAAGGTTATGCAAATAACCTGGTTATCGAACCGGGTCTTGTCAAATCCGTCAAGGGTATACAGTTTTATGATGATTTCGTACACAAGAGTAAGCGCGATATCGCCAATGGGAGACCCTCACCCTTCACCGTTGATAACCAAGGTGCGGCGTTCTACTAGAACTGTTTAGTGGTTACTCACAGCAAGGGCAGGCATGAGAACCTGGATATGACCCCGAAAGTCATGAGAGCGGCTCACGGTACCCCGTTGTCCATTCATCCTAGGAGCACCAAGATGTACCAAGACATTCGTCAGCAATTCTGGTGGCCTAACATGAAGCAAGACATTGCCCGATATGTTTCTGAATGTGACGTTAGCCGTCGCGTCAAGGCAGAACATCAAAGACCTGCTGGAACTCTACAACCACTCTCTATTCCTGAATGGAAGTGGGACAAGATCGAGATGGACTTCGTCACTGGTTTTCCCAGATCGCAGAAAGGCCACGATGCTATCTTTGTCGTCATCGACCGCTTCTCCAAGGTTGCCCACTTTCTGCCAGTCAAGGAGACGATCTCTGCTAGTCAGTTAGCAGACTTGTATGTTTCCAGAATTGTGTCTCTCCATGGCATTCCGTTGGAGATCAGTTCAGACCGTGGCAGCATTTTCACCTCAAGATTTTGGGATAGTTTCCAAGAAGCTATGGGAACTCATCTAAATTTCAGCACCACTTATCACCCCCAGTCGCAAGGACAAGTCGAACAAGTTAATCAAGTGCTTGAAGATATGCTTCGAGCTTGTGTCATCTCATTCGGTAAGAAGTGGGCGGAATCTCTTCCATTTGCTGAATTCTCATACAACAATAGCTACCAGGCTAGTCTGAAGATGGCACCCTTTGAAGTTCTATATGGACGTAAGTGTCGAACCACTCTGAATTGGTCAGAAACTGGGGAACGAACGCTCATTGGTCCGGACATTATTCAGCATACCGAAGATCAGGTTCGCGTTATTCGTGAACACTTGAAAGCTGCTCAGTCTCGTCAAAAGAGTAACTATGACCGCAAGCACAAGGAAATGGTCTATCAACCTGGTGAATACGCGTACCTCCGTGTCACTCCCATGAGAGGCACTCACCGCTTCGGGATGAAAGGAAAGTTAGCTCCTTGCTACATTGGCCCGTTCCGTATCCTTTCTAGGAGTGGACCAGTGGCATACCGATTGGAATTTCCGCCAAACCTCTCTCAAGTCCACGATGTCTTCCACGTGTCGTAACTCCGTCGCTGCTTCAAGGACCCTATTCGTGAAGTGGAGCATGATATGATCGAGCTGCAACAGGACTTGACTTATCAAGAACATCCGAGCCGCATTCTCGAACAGTCTGAACGCAAAACCCGCAACAAGACAACGAAGTTTCTCAAAGTTCAGTGGTCGAATCATTCTGAAGATGAAGCCACTTGGGAACGCGAAGATCGTCTTTGTGAAGAATACCCCGATCTTTTCACCTCTACCACTTAAATTCTCGAGACGAGAATTCTTGTAGTGGGGGAGATTTGTAACACTCTCACTGTGAGTAAACAGTAATCAGGGTTATTGTTCATCTCTACTATTCAAAAACTTTTGTTTGATCAGCTTGGAACAGTTCAAATTTCAAATTCCACTTTGTTGTTCTTGAATGCATGGTGATCATGGACCTTGGTCATGATGAATCAAACCAATACCTAGCTCAATTCAAATGACCTTTGAATTGAAATCCATTTAAATCTTCAAATGCCTTTGGTGGATTATTAAAAACCAAAGTGCAAAATCAACTTACTCCAAAAATTGTGAAACTACTTTTATTAAATTCTAAATATTCAGTGGGTCATGTCCCACCTAGTTGGAGATTTTATTAATCTATAAATATTTCTAAACAAATCAAAACAGTGGATAAAAACCCTAATTAAAGCATTTAATATTTGATAGAAATATTAAATGACTTTTAAAGGTGCCCAAAACTTTTTGTGGCACTGACCTAAATTGCAACATCAATTGTGGACCCATTAAACATTTTACAAAAATGCCATGGTGATCAAAATAAATGCCAACAGAAAATATCAGAAAAGAAAGAATAAAAATAAAAACCTAGTTAACCCCCCCCCATGGGCGAAGCCCATCCCCACTCCCATCCCCCTGGGCCACCAGCCCGACCCACTTCCCCTTCCCCACCTGCCCCCGTCTCTTTCCCCCCACCTGCTCTCGTACCCCGGCGTGGGCACGCCATGGCCATGGCCACTGTGGCCATGCCCCCACCTCTCACCTGCTCCCTCGCTCTCTCGAGCGATAAGATCGAGCCCCCTATTCTCATTGACGCCCCCAGGTTCATTCCCCCTCCCTCCTCGCCTCGCCATCGTCAGGGAAAAACTGGCCCGAGCCCGCCGTCGCCGCCGTTGCCAGAGCCGCCGTGTCCACCAGGTGCGCTGCTGTTCCCCTCCTCTGCCCCGCCGTTCGCCGTCGCAAATCCGGCGCCAACGAGTCCTCCCCGAGCCCGCTCCGTGGCCGCACTCGACGCCCCTCTCCCCCCCCCCCCCCCCGCACTGAACGCCGCCCTCCCCTACCCCTCTCCGTGGCCGCACTCGACGCCCTCCGTGTGTCCGAGCGGCCGCCGCGCGAGCTCGTCGCCGGCAGGCTTCTGATGACCAAATGGTCACTGGCTTGGTCCCGTTGCACTCGCCGGCAGGCTTCTGATGACCAAATGGTCACTCGGCTCGAATTGACCGCGCAGATCGACGAAGACGTGGGCGGCGGTTCCTCTGGAAAATGTGGCAGAGCGCTTCGTCGTCGTTGTCCCCGGCTGCGCACGACGGCGAGCTCGGGCGGCGCTTGGGTGCTCTCTAGGACGAAGAAGAGAGGAAGGGAGGAATACCGAGAGGAGAGGGGAAAGGATGGGGATGAGCGCGGGGGTCTCCACGGTGCTGGATAAGATCGACGGGGCAAGCAGGTAGCTCGCTGGCGGCCATGCCAGGCTCGCCGGCGTCCTGTCTGCCTGCCTAACCAGTGGAGGAAGACAACCCTGCCCCTTTGGGCTGGGCTGCCCTGCTGGGCCAGGTGGGCCAGGTAAGTGGCTCTAACCCTTTTCTTTCTTTTTCTTTTTATTTGTTTTCTTTTTTGTTTGTTTAATTTGATTTATATATCAAATCATTTTATAAAATCCCTGAAATAATTTATATGGATTTATCTGACTAATATAAAGTCAGCACCAAGTTTACAGAAATTTTGGATTTCAAAATATTTGAATCCAATTCAAATATGAATAAAATTTAATTTCCAAACTTCCGTTTGAATTTTTGAAAATTCTTTCAGCATGAGGTTGGACCCACAACACATGAAATGTGATCATGCCCATTTATAGAGATTTTCAAAATCATCAGAAGATTTTTGGAAAAAGATTTTTCTCTGGCCTTTTATTTAAATTCATTTTTGAGGTTTTTCCAAACCCCAATTATTAAAGAATCAAACTTAAACATGATGCCTTATTTCTAGAAATAAAAAGAACATACGAAACTAGGGTTGTGACAACTCGCCCCCACTCAAAAGAATCTCGTCCCGAGATTCAGAAGTCGTCCGGAAGAGGGTGGGTTACTCGACTCGAAGATCATCTTCTCGTTCCCAGGTGGCTTCCTTCTCAGAATGGTTGTACCACTACACTTTGAGGAACTTGATCTTCTGACGTCGGGTGGTACGCTCGGCTTCATCGAGGATACATACAGGATACTCTCGATATGACAGGTTTTCTTGGAGATCAAGCGTTTCGTGTTCTACTTCGCGGATGGGATCCTTGAAGCAATGCCTGGGTTGAGATACGTGGAAGACATCGTGAACCTGAGAAAGATGCGGGGGTAGTTCAAGTTAGTAGGCAACCTCTCCACGTTTAGCTAGAATGCGAAAGGGACCGATGTAACGTGGGGCCAATTTGCCTTTGATACCGAAGCGATGGGTTCCCTTCAGAGGAGTAACCCGGAGGTAAGCCTTCTCGTTCAGCTCGTAGCTTTCTGGCCTATGATGACGATCATAGTAGCTCTTCTGACGAGACTGGGCTGTTTTCAATTATTCATGAACAGTGCGAACCTTCTCTTCTGCTTTCTGGATCATATCCGGTCCAAAGAATTTTCTTTCACTGGCTTCTGACCAGTTCAATGGTGTTCGACATTTTCGTCCATAGAGAAATTCAAAGGGTGCCATGCCCAAGCTAGATTGGAAGCTGTTGTTATAAGCAAACTCGGCGAATGGAAGAGATTTTTCCCAATTTTTTCCGAATGAGAGAACACAAGCTCTGAGCATGTCTTCGAGAACTTGATTGACTCTTTCTACTTGACCACTTGACTCGGGATGAAAGGCGGTGCTAAAGGAGAGATGGGTTCCCATAGCATTTTGAAAACTTTCCCAAAATCGAGAGGTGAAAGGACTTCCACGGTCTGAATTGATTTCCAAAGGAACACCATGGAGAGAGACGATCCGGGAGACATATAAATCCGCTAACTAGCTAGCAGTTATACTCTCGCGAACAGGAAGGAAATGAGAAACTTTGGAAAGAAGGTCAATGACCACGAAGATGGCATTGTTTCCCTTTTGAGACTTTGGAAAGCCAGTGATGAAATCCATACTTTATCCCATTTCCACTTAGGAATGGCTAAAGGTTGAAGACTACCAGCAGGTCTTTGATGCTCTGCTTTCACACGACGACAAACATCGCACTCAGCAATATATCGAGCGATTTATCGCTTCATCCTAGTCCACCAAAATCTCTGGCGTAGATCTTGATACATCTTAGTACTACTAGGTTGAATCGAGAGAGGGGTCTCATGAGCTTCCTTAAGGATCTGCTGCCTTAGATTCGTATTCTTCGAAACTACCATCCTGTTCACAAAGTTCACGGTACCCTCATTGTCTAGGATAAAACATTTGGCCATACCGCTAGCAATGTTCTGTTTGATATATCGGATACCTCGAGCACGTTGTTGAACAACTTTGATTTGACCCTCAAGGGTTGGTTTCACAATCAAGGTGGAAAGGAATCCATGAGGAACAATCTCGAGATTGAGCTTTCGAAATTCCTCATAGAGAAGTGGTTGATACTTTTGTAACATGAGGTTGTTACAATACGACTTACGACTTAGTGCATCAGCTAAAGCAGCCACATCAATGTTGATTTAATCCTTAGTGCATTGTATGCCTAACCATATTTCTTTCAACTCAGGCATTTATTAGTATGATATCTCAATTTTCTAGGTTAGTATCACAACTTGAACCAGCATAACATTTATGGTCAAGTCCACTATCCTCTACAAATTAGAGATGTATTCTAAGTTCTACCCAGACACTTAAGGATAAACTTAACTCTTTTGTTCAATGATTTACTCATAAACCATATCACAACATGTTCTTCTTGCTAAGAACTTGGGTCACATTACATCGAGTACATAACTCTGGCTATATATGAAAGAACCTATGGTAGAGGCATCACTACTAGGATAATGGCCTCTAGCAGCGCGGGGTAAAGACCCATGAGCAGCACGGGGTCCTCGTGCTGCTGATAACGCGCTGCTGCTAACTTCTATCTACATCACGGGGTACCCGCGCTGTAGATAATCTGTAGTTAGCAGCGCACCCCCAAGTGCCCGAGCTATGGGTGTGTATGTCCATTTGAAGTGCGCCTTTCAATCCCGCACTGTAAGTGCTAATTTTCAATTCAGGCTTCCCGCGCTGCTACTGGTCTCAGGACCCGCACTGCTGATATTTTCATATTTTTTATTATTTTATGCTGATTATTTTCTTTGTATTTATACAGTTTTTTATACATTTAAGAATGTAATGTAACATCACACAAGTCGTAGCACACACATTGGTTGTGATTCAACATATTACAATTATCAACATAGTGACCAACACATCATCATGAATATCAAGTCTCCAGTACAATTCATGCATGCATGTTTCACGATGGATCGAAACAACAATATTTTGCTATACAAGAGGAAAGCCATCGCAATAGAAAAGAAAGAAAGTATAAGGTAGTTTTTGAGCCCGTTTTTATTCCTCTCTACATCTAGTACCGTGAACCTCAAGTAGCTAGCTTCGGCCTCGCTTTTTCTTTGGAACCCTTTTGTAGCTGCTACCTGAGAAGAAGTTGACTTGCGCGTGACACTCTGACCACTCATCGTATACTCCCAGATGCCTCACAATGTACACGTCCTACCACTTCTTCTTCATCGATCTATATGTCAGAAAAAAAATCAAAATATATCGATGATATAATATAACAAATCAAATACAAGCGACCACATAGTAAAACATAACAAAGTTCACCGTACCCAAACTAGAGCGCTACACAAGTTTAAAATAACCGATTACATCACAAAGTTCATCGTCGAGAAATTCAAAGTTTCACTATACACAAAAGAGACAATCTCGTCATCGCCAATCATCACTTTCGAATATACGGAAGGACGCAACCTAGCTTTGTGAAAGGCCTTGGGTCTTGACCTTGCAAATATCGGCGAGTGTCGACGGATTCATGGGGCTGTGGCCCCACGTAGAACATGCCATCCTTCTCGACGATATCTTTCATGACGGTCTTCGCGAGCGAATTTTGGATGCGGTAGAATTCAAGTCTGAGAGCATCATCCTTCGTGCTTGCTAGGTTATTGGCCATGTCGATGACATGTCTATCGGATCCATTTTTCATTCTGAGAATTTGTTGATCCCTTTTGAACTCATTCATATGATGGATGACGTAGAATTCATCCTTCTCACTTGTTGTCGGTTGCTGGAGGCAGCAGAAGTTAGTATTATGGCCGAAACATGCAACACCTTGTCTCTTTTTGTGGGTTATGATGTAGCCACCCGTGTTTTTGAAGCTTAAGAGAGATCTTCGAAACTTTTTTGATGTGGGTATAGTCTTTCTTCTCCTTGTTCTTGGTTGAGTCCGAATAGAATGCGTGGGATACTTGCGGGAATAATATGATACGGACGCAGCGCCCACTGCGTAAAAATAAGTTAACATCCATATTCGTACGTGCGAAGTAATTGTTGGATGCGTTAATAAAGTGTCTTATGAATCACTTACATGGGATGATACGGCAGAAGAATAATCTCCTTGTCATTATTGTCCAGCATGAATTTTGTGATGTACTGCTTACGTCCCTTGCGTTCCTCGTCCCCCGGATTCAAGAAGCTCTCAGACATGTAGTATGGGTCCGCTACTGCTAGTTGTGAGAGTTCCTCCTTCTTCACCAGGTAGTTCAGATATAGTGCATAAATGCGGACGAAGGTAAAATCGACCCGTCTCATGTGTAACATCTCGAAGATGTAATCACACCAAAGAAAGATCAAGTCAGTGGGGCTAATATGGTTGAAGTCTAAGCCCGATGGCACCTTAGCCGTGTAGCGGGTATCCTGTTGTGCTAGTAGGGTCTCGAATAAGATTTATCTCCGTAGACATGACATGGTCATGCAGTCTCCTAATCTCCAGTATTAAGCCCTTGAGTGCATTCGCCGGTACCATCAGCCTACCCACTATATGGAGCACGAACCGGTAAACTGTCATTAACCCGGGTCACCGGTGGCGGATGGCTCATGGAAGCAGCATTACCTCCTTTCTTCCCTCTCTTCATATGATTCGGCTTATTCTTTATCCCTGGCCCAGGTTGTGTTTCATCAAAACTCGCATGGATGCCCGTTAGCATTGTGTTCGGGCATAGTATGTTTGGTGGCTTCTCGACTGCTGTGTCCTGGGCATCAGGAGGCGTGTCCTCCAGGAAGCATTTTCCGAACAAAGAATTCTTGCACCGAAGTCTAGCATTTTCCTTTTGGGTTTGTTCGGGAATTTCAGGCATTTCATCATCATCCATATGGTTTAGCTCAAAATCATCAGCTTGAGCGTCATCATAGGTATGGTGGAGGTTGAGGTATTGGTCAGGGTTTGCATCCTCCATGTTATCAGGTGATAGATCCACGGGGGCGGAATGATGAGCCACCGGGACTGTTGAACCTCGTTCACGTCTGCTTCCATGATCGCCCAAGCCAAAGGATGGGAACTGCATAGGTGGAGTAATAGTGGCATTACCTTGGGTCGGAGTTACACCGGTAGGCTCAGCGCGGATAAGCACCTTCAGCCACAATATCACCCAACCCTTGGATCCTCCAAGATCTTCCGTTCGTACTTCTACCGTATCGGGAACTGGAAGAGGCAACTTAGAGTACTCGTTTGATAGAAAACGAGAAAGTGAATGCCAGAGCCGCAGGAGGTGCTGCTATCAGCGACAGTGAATGGTGCAACGAGTTCGTGCCCGGTTCCATGTGCGGGTGCGAAGCCGGTTTTCGCCAAGTTGCTCCCGGTGAAGCTAGGAAGGGGAAAATGATCCGCGTTGGTATTTTATTTCATCCACTTCTGCATAGCCGACACCAAGGCAAAAAAGGTAGATTTAAGCTCTTCCCTGACATCTTCTCTGGCTGCAGCTACGGCTGCCGCGACCAGGTTAGCCTTGTTCTGTTCTGCCTCAGCCTTGGCCTCTTCTCTGGCCTTCCGTGTGGCTACCTCGACCTCCTTGTGCACAACATCAAGGGTCACTGTGTTGAGCTAGCCTTCTTCTCTTCTTATGTGTCTCCTTATCCTCCTTGTAGTAGTAGTTCCAGGAGGCCCCGACTCCGCCGCCGGCTACACGTCCATACTCCGGCGGGTCGTGCATGGGATTTCCCTTCACTTTGTTCAAATCCTAGTTGAAAGGGGTGTCCCACGTGTACTTCAACGTCTGAGACGATGACTCGCTTTCTGATGCAAAACGTATGCGCTCCCTCCACAAAAAGATCGACGTGAACCGTTAGCGACATGATCATTAGAAGCTAATTAAGGTGGTAAATAAAAAAATTACCATTTCTTTTATGACATTCATCCTCGGGGTGTCTGTGATCCCTTCCCCAGTTACTAGGTCCCTTGTGTACCGGGCCCTAAAGTAGTCACGTGCGGTCGGATCCTCGAACTCCTCCCAGGGGTCTGGCTCCCATGGACCTTCCGGACGTGCCGCGTCCTCCTTATCCCACACTCGCCTCTTCCCGGTGTAACCACAGCTTCCGAGGTGTGGGATCCCGACATTCTTCTTCTGAAGAACCTTGAAATATTCTGACCTCGCATGGGTTTCAGGTCATCGCAATGAGCCTTGAATTTTTCATAGTCTTCTTCCTTTATAGACGGAAAGTAACCCTTGATCGTCTCGTACGATGGACCTTTTTTAGCAATCTCTACTTTCACCATATGTTTCCAGTTTCTCAAGGCTTTGCTACACTTCTTGGGGGCTTTTGCATTTATCTTCTACATATTATCATCTTTCCACGGAAGGACTACTTCATTCCGGCCAGGGAACTTGAATCACGCATGAATCTTCTCTAGGAGGTGGTTCTCCAAAGCTCCTCCGGGTACTTCTCTAATGTTTGTTTGGTTCATATTGACGGTCTCGCGAAGGATGCATGCCACGTCGTTGCCGTAGCATGCCGACACCTCCGGCAGACTTACGATGTCGAAGGTGCGAGGGTGCACCTCGTGGACATCAAGTCTTTCGACGCGGAGCTTGTTTGGGGGCCGGGGTTTCTCCTTCCTCTTGGTCCTAGACCCATCTGTGGTCTGGTTGGCACCATCTGTGTCGGTGGTCTCGGTGTTGGCCCCTCTGTGTTGTCGCTGTCCGCAGCACGCTTTGTGATGCGAAGCAGTTGTTGGGCCTGCGGCCCGGAGTCCTGACTAGTTATATATTCGAAAAATGCTTGAGGCCGTTCGGGTTTCTTAATAGGGGCGGCTTCGTCGTCATTAGCTATGTTTCCTATAGTATTCAATTTCGCCGTTTTATTGTAGAAAAAAATGATAAAGTAATAATAAAAATTGCAAAATGGCCTATGTTTTGCCGGAAGGTCGTTTAATTCCCATTGCGGAAAATCCTGGGCACTCGATATGTTCCGCTTTTTGTAACAGCCCGGGATTTTCACCCAAATTACAAAAATTCTTTGTTGCTTTATTTTGTTGATTGCTAGAGTTGTTTGAAGTATTTTCTTTGCCAAATTATTAATCGGTGAATATTATCGCCCTCTTTCTAGCATCGGATGCAGGACCGAACATTTTACCCAATGGCACACGACCCTTGCGACACCAGGTTGCACCCGAGCACCGTCACAACTTCCGGCACGAGACCAACCATCGCCATCAAAGTGAGGTACCCGAAAACCCCCATTTAATAAATAAATGGATTATTTTATTGGGCGCCGGAAAATATTCTCAGAACGGTATCAAAGTGAGGTAAGACTAACGGGCTCGATGTGCTGAGCGCGTAGTTCGAGATTTCGTCTGAATCGGAGGTCGTATGCACTCCCCGGTCAGAAACGTGGAGTATCGGACGCGGGCGAGAGAGACTGGGGGCATTTGTGTAAACCTGCCAGCCAATCACCCCTATATAAATACCAACACTCCCCCGAGCCCTTATAGGGTTCATCCTAGTCTAAAACTTGCAGCCACCCCCTCACAAAATCTCCAAATTTGTGCCAATGCCCCTCACAACTCGAAACCCTAGCCCCTGGCCCTCCGGAGAGGTCGGATCTGTGATCCGACGCTCCAGATCCCGCCACGTCCTCCCCTTCGCATCCCGACGAAGAGGAAGCAGTCAAGGCACACACACGTTGATCAAGTTAATAAAATTATCCCAGTTGTTGTTATATATGAACAAGGAGTAGGTCTCAAGTCGTCCATAACCTTGGACAAGGCTTCTCGAAAAGATTTAACCCTGCAGGGTTGTACCAACTGCCCATTACAAGGCTCCGCACGCACCACCATCTCTCTCAGTTTCTACCCATCACATGCAGCAATTTTATGATTTAGACCCGAGAGATCCGAAACTACAGGTCCCTCTAACTAACAACGCACAACTCCAGGTGCCCCCCGGGGAGTCGACACCCAACCCAAGAGCCGACCGTGCGCTCGGATCAGACTCTTCCGTATGGCCAAGGTCGGGGTTAGTCTCACCTGAACAGTAGAGGACTTCTCTAGCTCACCAATGTTGACCAACAGAGAAACCATGTCTCCGCTGGCCCGGGTTGTTTAAAAACTGCGAGGGGATCCACCAAGCACAGACACTGGGTTTCAAATGGTAAATCAGCTCGGGTCACCCCTAGAAATGCTTCAAGCTAGGTAAGTAAGAAAAGGGTACCCCATAGTATCCCACACGCGGTTAGGCATGCTCGTCAAGAGACACAATACAAGGAACTCGGGTCCTAGGTGACTTGAATGGAACAAAGCGTCGGGGCGGGATAGCCTAGACCTTCCATCCTTCGTCGAATCTAGTCAACATTATAATAATCATATCATCCACAAAAATATAATAATGTGATATCCCAAACCAAGGAGTAACAGGATAATAGTTGATAACATCCTAGCATGCATACTAAGCAGTGGCCGAGTAGCGAGCAAAGTAACATAACCGAACAAGGTTTGCTAGGATGTGGAGGACATGGCTGTTTGGGTTTAATTGAGAGGCATGAATATGAAGTGGTAGGATCAAGCAATCGTTCTATCCTACACCTAGGAGCGAGTGAGCTGAAAGTTATAAGCATTATATATGCTCACCCTTACTTGATGAGAAGAAGAAACCGAAGGTGTAGTCGATCGCAAGCTCGCATCGTCTCCGAGAAAGGAAATCGACGAGAAAGCATCTATTACTACGAAGCAATCACAAGCTAGCATCAACAAGAAGGCAACACGAGACAACGCACTACGGTATCACATCTATCGTCGAGAGCGGTTACTAACAGGTTAAGTGGAGTACTCGTCACACCCGACGATACCGCACATTTAGAATGTTTCAAGTTATTTAGCTATACAACATGATCAAAGGTTATTAACATGGCATCTCACTCAAGCATGGCATATCACACAATCACGGCAAGAGGTGAAGCATAAATAAACTATCTAATCTAGTCACTTTAAATGGGGAGGGGGTAAAACCTATACATGGCAACTATTATGGACCCCACGATAATTATTGCATTTTTTACTGTTCTGCCCTAAACTCAATTTTATTATTTTTATTAGCAAACAAGAGCAGCATAAACATGATCTACACGCAATTCTAGTCAAGTTACATGTAAAGAACATTTTATACGAAGCAACGGTTGAAAAGTTATTAAATAAACCTTTTACGGTGGAATGCGGTGTAATTAGCAAGTAAACAACATGTAAACAAAGTCAAACATGACAAGGGGAATTATTTTATGAATCTACACAAAAATCTGAGCAACTTTAATGTAGAAAGCGTCTCCATCCGAACAACGGGCTAAAAGTTATCGTCTACAACACCTCACACAAATATAATAGCTAAAACATAAAAGAAAAGAGGAAAATACCCTATTTGGGCTCCCCTCGGCCGTACTGGCCCAACAGGTGCAGCTGAAGCCTATTTTACGCTACTGGGAGAGAAAAAACACTGGGTCGATCCCAACTCACAACAGACACAAAAATAAACAAAAGAAAGAGAAAAAGGGTGCTGCTCACAACTATGGGCATCGTCCCAGGACGATGGGGCGCCCGAGGATAGCGTGAGGCGCGCTCGCGGGCGAGAGGGCGCCGTGGGCCGCTGGAGAGGCGCTGGACCCATATGGTTACGGGAATGGTGTGTTTTACCTTTGCCACTAGGCATTTGATTGTAGTCTGTACTCAGACATGTATCTTCCGCTGATGTAATGTAAATAAGGCAGTTGTATGCCGATTGTATGAGATGTTGTATCCTTATAGCTGTAATGTTGTGATATCATGTTGGAAATCCGGGGGCATATGGCATTGTCATATGTCGCGGTGGGACCGATATGTGCTTCGTCCCGGATCTGAATGGAAACATCTAGATCTGGAAAAGTACCGCATATCGGGCCTTTCACTTTTCTAGCACAAATCATGCCGCAATCCACGAAAAATTTCGGCATGACCTTTGCTAAAATGGACATATCGAGCGCCTGAAATTTTCCGAAATGGAAATGAATCAATATTCCGGCAAAACATAGGCCACTCGGATCCCTGCAAACAATATCAACTCATAACAATGTAGCATATAAATGGTCTTTTGCTTTTGAAGACAATGGCCACAACATAATGGCCACAGACAAATAAGAAAAAATATTATGCTGCTCCTCATTTTGTAGTAACAAATAAGAACAGATACATAAACTGAAGCATATATAGCACAAAAGAACTTGTTTTCTATATAGAACAAAAATAAAATAAAGCATGAACAAATTCGATGTTTGATCTTGGTTTTCCCCCTTTTACTCGTGCTAAAGACAGATGCTATGTTTTTTATTTGCCCTGATTTGCTTACTTACAATGGTTTGAACAGGAGGGTAGAGGGGGGACTCACTTGTGCTTATACTTGATTATGCATTTGATCTTAATTATAGTTTCTACCAATTTAACAACCATATACAAAACTAGCAAAAATAACTCAATACAAGAGTAATAATTTGCAGTTTTCAATTCCTCCATCACCCCTTTTATATAACTAACACCTAACAATTTGGTTTTCAATTTGCAAAAAATTTCACCACTTTCTCACATTGCAACTCTCACTATATTAAATTTGTAGTTTTTTGGCTTCTCTTGTAGCAACTAACAACAAAAAACTAACATAATTGTGTTCAAAAACTAACAACAGTGGCCATTTTGGTGGCCATAGGGACAGGGGAGAGCGGGTAGGGTAGGGAGGTTAGGGGGGACTAAACCGGGCACGTAGGAGGTAGAGGGAGAGGAGGAGGGCTCCGACGACGGTGAGGAGGAGCGGCATCGTGGGAGGGCGAGGATGAGGGCTCCAACAACGGCCTAGGGTTGGCGGCGGCGACGCCCTAGCGTCGAGGGTGAGGACGAGCAGCGTTGAGGGGACGATGGCGATGGCAACTAGGAGTGGCATTGAGGGGTCGACGACGATGATGAGGCAACGGCGACGCCGACGGTGGTGTGAGTTAGAGTGGTGTTAGTTAGAGTGGTGTGAGTGAGTGAGTGTGGCCACGGGCAGGGTGAACCTATTTGTAACGGTACAACATAATTTACAATGCGGGCTAGGCACGCCGCGATGTAGATGTTCCCATCTGAACCGCGGGTCTAGCAAAACCGCACTGTAGATGTTTACCTTCTGAAGCACGGGCCTAGTGATGTGCGAGAGATGATAATTTCTTCTCGCACTTTGTTGGTTACCCCAAGTCGAAGGTTGAGATGTAGGACAGCAGCAAATTTCCCCTAACCGAGAGGATAGGCTTTGTCTCCCGTAGGACTCCGAAAGCGGCAAGTAGGTAACAACGGAGCTAGAAATTAGATGGTTGACGTGGACCTGCACACACAACAAATAAATTTGCTCCCAACGAAGTTCAGAGAGGTTGTCAATCTCTCCGGCCTTGTGGTTTACAAAGGATCAAAAGCAAGGGATAAAGGATAATTGTCATAGCTCCTGGAAAGTAAAAGCAGGAAATACATTGAGCGTGGAAACAGTGATGAGAATATGGACAAGGTCCCATGATGTTCACTAATGATGTCTCTCTCCCAAAAGACGATAAAACTACTATGCGAGGTAAACAAATCACACTGGGGCAATTAACAGGATTAAAATTGCTCCGCAATGCTAACTATGCTACAAAGAAAGGAACATGATCAAAAGCATGGGAGGTACGCCAAAATAAGTAGATCCAAATCATACTGCATCTACTACTAATGATCCACCTTGAGATATCTATCCAGAACGTCTCTCTGGCACACGACCTTTTGAGCACCGTCGCAACTTTCGGCACAAGACCAGCCATCGCCATCAAAACGAAAACCACGTTTATTTAATAAACGGATTATTTTATTGGGCGCCATAACATGTTCTTGGAAAGGTATCGAAGTGAGGTAGAACTGACGGGCTCGCCGCGCTGAGCGCGTGGTTCGAGATTTTGTCCGAATCGGAGGTCATATGGTCAGAAACGTGGTGTATCAGACGCGCGAGAGAAACCAAAGGCGTTTGCGTAAACCTCCCATCCAGACCAGCCGATAAACCTCCCTAGCGCAGCGGGACCCGTGGGCCACCGCCGCCGCCGGGCCCCGCCATCAGCCAGCCGCCGCCGGAGCCGAACCGCCGCCGCGCCTCGCCGGAGCCGCGCCGGCCGACGCCCCGCCTCGGCAGCCGCCGTCCACGCCCGGCGCCGCCACCCCACACCAGTGCACCGCGCCCACGCCGGAGCCGGCCGCCACCTCGCCGGTGCTGCGCCCACCGACGGAGCCCGTCGTCCACCACGCCGAGCCGCGCCCGCGCCATGTCCAGCGGCGCCGGCCACCACTCGTGGCAGCGCCGCCTCCACGCCACCCCGGCCACCCCACCGCCCCTGCCGCGCCTCCCCACGCCGCCCTTCACCGGAGCACAGCCACGACCTCGCCGGCCCTGCCCAAGTTCGCAGGAGACGAGGTCAACTCCGGTCAGATCTGACCAGGGACCCGATCGCTTTTCGGAAAATATTTTATTTGCGAACAGGTCCCTGTTGGCAGAAAACACCCCGTCGCCGTGCGTGCAATATCTTCTACACCGTAAGTTGGATCGAGGTGAAACTTTTTCCTACGCACTCGTGTTGTTCTGTAGTTTAGCATGGTATCCACTTTTCACACCTTTGCACACTTTTGAATTTGAATTTATTTCAAATTCAACTTCAAATTCCGGTGGCCGTATCTTGTAAACCGTTGATCCAAATCGAGTGATTATTTTTGCGTTGGATCACTCGTTCCATGTGTTTTCTATCTATATCATGTGAACACAAAAATTCACAAGTTTATTGATCTGTTTAAATTGAAATTCAATTCAATTTTTCACTTTCTATGACCTGCGTTGTAGTATTCCGTTTCACGTGATTCTTTTTGCATATCGGATCACTTGAGACATTTTATCGGTAAGATTCATACACTTTTCAAGTGGGCATGATATTCACCTTTAATTCATAAATGTCCATGATCACAATTCCTTACCGATGAATCTTTAACTGTTGAGTCTCTCGAGTTCACTTCCACCGATCACCTTCGAGTACATCGACAGTTGTACCGTGTCAAGCCTTTTGTTTTGTTGCTAAAACCTTTGTGTTTGTTTGTTGATCTTTTGTTTGTGTTGTTGATGTGATTTACTATTCGAGTTCATTCGTTTGCGATAGATTTGCTCGGAGTGTGACGAGTAGAGTTGACGGGACCATGAGAACGAAGATCTTCATCGAATGTAAAAGGCAAGTTACACTTTGACCATACCTCATCCTATATTTTCTATTATGCATGTAGAAAATTATCACTCTATGCATGTGTAGGACTATATATTAGTTATGATTTAAACCTAGTAGGATAGCCATATGTTCTGATCCTGTATTTCATTGTCGACCTAGGATCGTGGTTGTTATATACTGCTATTGCTTTGTAGACGGGGATTGGTTGAGTATCATTGAGCTTTGTGAGGATTAATGACTTGACTAGCAAACTTAAATAGAAATCACCTCTGGAAGGGCAGGGAATGCATCCTGGGGCTCGTGCCGGACCAGGGCTAAATGCTTCCCGAATGGTTGTTTTGGTGGTGAAACGGGTACGTCATGGTGAGTACCCCCTGACGCAGTGGGCGCCGTCTAGGCTCAAAAAGATCGGACAGACAGTGTGACTAGTAGCTTCCATGTACAACCACTAGCTATATGGGCTCTGGCTTAGATGAGTAAGTTGTGGGGAACCTGGCCCTGGTAGCGAGCTGATGTAGATATGATAGGTGTACCGGCTACCAAAGGGTGGAGGCAACCTCTTCTGAAAGACTATGTCTCAATCTTCGGGTTGAGTCCAGTGGGGAAAGTGTACAAACCTCTGCAGAGTGTAAAAACTGATCATGATTAGCCGTGTCCATGGTTACGGACAACTTTGAGCAACTGGCATTATTGTTGTTGGATGGTCTTGACAGATATTTCACCTTGATAAGAATTTGAGTGGGAACTTATAATAAAGGGATGGTTGGAATTGGTGTAGCCCGATTCAACCATACTTAGGACTAGCAAGATAAATAAAAATTTGATTAGTTGTAGTATGTGAGGGAAAAATCAACTTTGAGTTATACTTGCTATATACTTGCATGTAGATGTAGATGTAAGTATACTTGCATGTAGATGTAAGTATGCTATATAATTTTTCGTGTGACTTGCCGTACAAATCAGATGTACTGACCGGTTGTCGGGCTGTAACCTTCGGTGTTGCATCATGTCAAAATTTCAAAAGAAATCCTTGAAATCAAAATTCAAAAGAAAATGGGAGAAGGAAAACCCCCCCAGATGAATTAATTCAAAAGGCCAGATAAAAATCTTTTCCAAAAATTCATGTTAGAGTTTTGAAAAGTCCTATAAATGAGTGTGATCACATATCAAGTGATGTGGGACCCACCCCATGCTCATAGATTTTTCAAATATTCAAACAGTACCTTGGAATTAAAGAAATCCCCCTATTTGATTTAAAATTCAAATCATTTGAATTTTAAAAATGTTGAAACTTCATAAGTGGTTAGTCTATATTATTATGAGGCCATATAAAAGTTTTCAGCATTTAATAAAATGGTTTGGTATTTTTATCAGAGCCAAAACAAATTACAGAAAAAGAAAGGAAAGATTAAACAGAGGGAAAAAGAAAAACCTACCTGTTGCCCACAGGCGAGGCCCAACTCGCCTTGGCCGACCCAGCCCACCCGAGGGCGCCTTGTCTTCTACCTCCCCGCCGAGCCAAGCAGCTCGGTGGAGGCAGAGCAAGCACCGGGCGCCACCTCGACGCCGAGAGGCTTCCAGCCCCCCCTGGACCTCATCTCCTCGCCAGGAGACGCGCGACGGTTGCCTGCACCTTTCCCCTCTCCTCGCGTTCGCTCTCCTCCTCTCTCTGCTTCGTTTCCAAACCGCCCCGAGAGATCGCCGCCGGCCACCGTAGTGCGAGACCGTGGCCAACGACGACGTAGAGCTTCCCCACTTTGTCCATCGAGCTCCCCATCGTCGTCTTCATCACCGTGAAAAAGGAATCGAAGCCGGAGCCCCTGAAGCCACCGGTATCGCCGTCGCCATCTCGTCGGAGCCGCGGGAGCTCGCCGTTGAATCCGTCGCCACCACGTCCTCCCCGAGATCTTCATCGACTCCATCAAGCTCCTGGTGAGAAGGCGCTCCAAAGCCCCATATTTTGACTCGGATTGCGTCTCGTAGCTAGCACCGCCATGGAAGCCGAGGTACCTCACCGCCGCGGTCGTCGTCGGCGAGCATCCGTGAAGCACACGTACCCAAGAGCATGTCCGACGTCTTCCCTGTGGTCTAACGCGTCGAACGAGCGCAAGATTGCTGGTTTTGGAGCACCGTGGCGACGATTGCCTCCTTCCCGTGTTTCTGTTGCCGCCGGCGAGGTCACCGCCGTCGCTGGGGTCGTCGTCTTGGACGCTGGCGTGCACCAGGAGACGTGCGAGAACACGGGCTTCGCTCCCGTGGTCTCGGCGCTTCATTTGGACAACGGGAACAGCAGATCCGCGCAGCGCCGCCGTGGCCAGGCCGCCGGCGTTTAGCCGTCGGTGGGTTAGCCTAACCCTGAGCCTAATCCAGCCCCTAATGACCCCCAGAGTCACTTACAGGTGGGCCCAGGACCCCTCTAATCTCTCTGTTAATTTAAATTAACAGGGATTTATCCCAGAGAGGCTGACAGCCCTGGCCCACTGGTCAGTTTGACCGGGGTCAAACCCCCCTACGTCATGCTGATGCAGTGCTGGCGCAATAAAAGCTTTTCTAATTAAAAAGAATTCCAGAAATTCCAAAAAATACCCCAAACTTTGGAAATTCATAGAAAATTCATATTAACTCCAAATTGGACAAATAATATATGAAAAATGATCAGGAGAAAATTATCTTTCCAAATATGCAACTTTCAACTCTGTTGGAGTTGAATTTAAAATGTGATCAGTAGCATCTGCTATTTGATTTAAATGAAATTAAATCAAATTCAATTCAAATATTTTTTGCAACTTGAACCATGGCAACATGCTACCTTTCACTTACACATCAGAGGCATATCATACATATTTGAAGATAATTCAAAATGATCAAACTATATCACATATAACTTGGTTACTGTTGAATTCAAATGTGGAATTTGAATTTGCATTTCAAATGCAATATATTCCACTTAATTGGAATTGCCTCACACATCAAAACTTATACTTCAAGCTTCCACATTCAATCATGTGCTTGAGCATTGCATTCATATTGATTGCTACTTCGTGCTTTGTTTGTCGAGTAGAAGTGGAACCGGAGCAAGAGGTCACCCCCTTCGCTGAAGATCCAGAGCCCGAACCTCGTCAGCAAGGCAAGCAAAACCCCATTGATCATGTCGATAAAATCCCACTTCCCTCTCATGTCTCGCTTATGCATTGTATAGGATGATCACCATGTTACGATTCTACCGCATAGATGAACCCATTCCTTTGCATGACCTATCTTTTGTCACAGTAGTAAGCAAACCACAATCCTAGCAAATGTAGGAGTTGGTTGATATCATGTAACCCCTGCAATGTTACTGCTTATTGCATGCTTAGTATGATACCATGTTGTTACTGTGATGTGAGTCGGGATGGCAGTGATCATGATGTTGATGATGGTAGAAAAGTGTTGGTGAATCGACCCTAATACAAGGTGAACGATGAGAGGCTGTGTAGGAGTACACGGTGGGTTGTCTCGTTGAACACCGCCCTAGGTCCGAGTTCTTGTGTGGTGATCCAAGATGAAGAGAACAACCACACATTGGGCTCACTGACCCCTCTCAACCTATTAACTCATCCCTTTCGATGTCCAGATGTCGCAGTAGTTCGGAGTTCTGGTAGGCTTGTGGCCTGGATGCTAAGTGAGAGAACGGCTCACCCGAGACCGGCTTATGGACCACGCACACATCGCTTGGGTCCACTTCGGTAAACCGGCCGGGTTCACGATTGTGGTAACCAACCCAAGTAGGCGGCTGTCCCGGACTAGATCGGCTATGAGGTAACAATTGTGGTGAGCATCCTCGCCGACACTTCTTGAACGGTGTCGAGTACAAAGGCGGTAACTGATGGTCATGTGTGTGTAGCGGTACACCCTTGCAAGGTTAACAAAACTATTCGAATAGCCGCGTCCGCGGTTATGGACTACTTGGAAAGCTTAGCTTGATTATTAGATAACTTGAACCGGATACTTCTAAAACACACCAAGATAAGTGTGAGTGCTATGGCGTGCTTTCTCGTGGGGAAGTCGAGGAAGGCACCATAGTGGTGTATTGGTTGGAGAAAGTAGTGGAATCGTGTACGCTTCTTACCTCAAAGTCTGGTACTCGTAGTTCAGGATTAGCCAAGTCAAAGCTGGCATTTCTGCAAGTGAACCCCACCTCCCTTTACCTTGATACATGTGCATGAGTAGTATAGCTCCTATGTATGTCTTGCTGAGTACGCCTTTGTACTCACGTTTGCTTAATCTATGTTTTAGATGACGCCACTGACCCCGAAGGTGGCTTCTTCATCGAGCTGGACGACTGAAGTTAAGCTAGTCTAGTCCCAGTCTGCAGACTGGTTCCCTCGTGGAGGGCTTTATGTTTGAATAAGGCTTCTTAAGCCAATTTGTTAAACTTGTCTGTACTCAGACATAATTTGCTTCCGCTTTATGTTGTAATGTTGGATCACATGTTTGTGATCTCTGTGTGTACTCTATCAGAGTTATAAATAAAATGTACACTTTGTAGAGAATTGCAATGGTACCTACTGTTCATACAAGGCATGTGTGCTGCGTGTATGGTTATAACATGCATGTCTTTGTAGGGGTTTTCGAGACCATAGTTGTGTTCTGGCTGGCGGTCTTTCAGACACCAAGTGGCCCTTAGATGTGCGCAGCTTGGGGCATCGCGATGCGATTGCTCGAGACTCCCTCTCGTGCACACTTTGTGGTATGATCGAGCCCGCCCTAGACCCCGACTAAGTGATCGGGCTGGAGTAAGTCTATGTAAGAGTTTTGAGATAGTCGATAGTATGGTTGAGGCGACTTGTCTTTGAATATGGGAGTTCACCACCCATATCATTAGGCTTGTGTGCGGACGATGAGGACCCATCACAGTTGATCATCCGACCTGGATGGGACGCCCCTCACGTACGATGCTTTCCGAGAATGTTCAGTGCTTGGCCTTGTCTTCTTAGACAAGTGGGTGCGGTTCTCGGCTCTCCATATGACTGTGTCTTAACTGCACTTGCATACGCTAACCCCGGGTCCCGACAATCGCCTATATGCCATATTCTCAAACTGCGAATTTTGGCTACCAGAAGTGACCTACTTAGGACACATGATTTCTGCAAAAGGCATTGCTGTGAATCCCGAGAGAGTTTAGGATGTCCTTGACTGGACTCCACCTGAATCTGTTAAGCAAGTTAGGAGTTTTCTTGGCTTAGCAAGCTCCGGTCGCCGCTTCATCGAGAACTTTTCTAAAGTTGCAAAGCCTCTAACTGATCTCCTCAAGAAAGATAAGAAATTCCAATGGACTCCCAAGTGCGAGGAAAGATTTCAAGAGCTAAAAAGAAGATTGACTTCTGCACCTGTACTTGCGCCTCCAGACACCAACAAGGATTTCGAGATCTATTGTGACGCCTCACGGCAAGGGTTAGGGTGCATACTTATGCAAGATCGACATGTGGTAGCATACGCTCAACGTCAGTTGCGTCCACATGAAGAGATCTACCCTACCCATGATCTTGAACTCGCTACCGTAGTTCATGCCTTGAAAACTTGGCGACATTACCTCCTTGGTAATCATTGTGAGATATATTCCGACCACCAAAGCCTCAAACATATATTCACCCAGCCAGATCTTAATCTAAGGGAAAGACGCTGGATAGAGTTGATAACTTAGAAATTTCTTTCACCCCAGGCAAATCCAGTGTCATGGCTGATGCACTAAGTCGTAAGACATATTGTAACAACCTCATGTTACAATAGTATCAACCACTTCTTCATGACTAATTTCGAAAGCTCAATCTTGAGATAGTTCCTCATGGCTTTCTATCTACCTTGGTGGCGAAACCAACCCTTGAGGATCAAATCATAGCCGCCCAGAAACGTGATAGTGGTATTCGAGAGATCAAGAAGAACATTGCTAGTGGAGTTGCTAAATGTTTCTCCATAAATGATCAAGGTGTCATTTTCTTTGGCACTCGATTACTTGTACCACGAAAACACAATATTAGGAGGCTGATTCTTATGGAAGCTCATGACACTCCCCTTTCGATTCATCCTGGTAGCACAAAGATGTACCGAGACCTACGCCAGAGATTTTGGTGGACTAGGATGAAGCGAAAAATTGCTCACTTCATTGCAGAATGTGATGTTTGTCGTCGCATTAAGGCCGAACACCAAAGACCTGCTGGTACTCTTCAACCATTGCCTATTCCTGAGTTGAAATGGGACAAAGTCAGTATGGATTTCATCACTGGCTTTCCAAAAACCCAGAAAGGAAATGATGCCATCTTCGTTGTCATTGATAGACTTTCCAAAGTTGCTCACTTCCTTCCCGTTCGTGAGTCTATTATTGCTAGCCAGTTACTGGACTTGTATGTCTCTAGAGTTGTGTCTCTTCATGGTGTCCCTATGGAAATCAATTCTGATCATGGTAGCCTTTTCACCTCTAGATTCTGGCAAAGCTTCCAGAATGTTGTGGGAACTCATCTCTCCTTTATCACAGCTTTCCATCCTTAGTCTAGAGGTCAAGTTGAAAGGGTTAACCAAATTCTCGAAGACATGCTCAGAGCTTGTGTTATCTCATTTAGAAAGAATTGGGAGAAGTCTCTTCCATTTTCCGAATATGCTTATAACAAAAGCTTCAAATCTAGTCTAAACATGGCTCATTTTGAACTCCTCTATGGACGACGATGTCGAACACCCCTTAACTGGTCAGAAACCGGTGAAATACAACTCTTTGGACCGGATATGATCAAAGAAGCAGAAGAGCAAGTTTGCATTGTTCGTGATCAATTGAAAGCAGCCCAGTCTCATCATAGGCAAGAAAATACAATCTGGATGAGACTATGATCGTCATCATAGGCAAGAAAATACAATCTGGATGAGAAGGCTTACCTTCGGGTTACTCCTCTTAAGGGAACCGAACGATTCGGTATCAAAGGCAAGTTGGCCCCACGTTACATTGGACCTTTCCGCATTCTTGCCAAACATGGAGAAGTTGCCTACCAACTTGAACTACCCCCGCACATTTCCCGAGTACATGATGTATTCCACGTGTCACAAATGAGGCGTTGCTTCAAGGACCCCATCCGTGAAGTCGACCATGAAATGCTTGATCTCCAAGATGACCTTTCTTATCGAGAATACCCCGTCCGTATTCTTGTTTCAGTAGAGCGTGTCACTCGTCATCAGAAGATTAAGTTTCTGAAAGTGCAATGGTCACACCACTCTGAAAAGAAGCCACGTGGGAAAGAGAAGACCGCCTCAGTGCCGAGTACCCCTCCTTCCTCCCGATGATTTATGAATCTCGGGGCGAGATTATTTTGAGTTGGGGCGACTTGTTAGAACCCTCTGTTAGGTATGTTCTAGGATCAAGCTCCACCTTGCATTCATCTCAAAAAATTTAAATGTAATTGAAATGGGAGAGAGAACACCCCCGAGATGAATTTAAATCAAATGGCCATTTTAAAAGTTGCTCCAAAAATTCCTTTTGCATTTTTGAAAACACCCATAAAGGAGTGTGATCACATATCAAGTGATGTGGTTTCAAATACATGCTCATGGATTTTTCAAATATTCAAATAGGAGCATGGAATTAAATAAATACCCCTATTTGAATTTGAATTCAAATATTTTGAATTTCAAAAACTTTCAAAACTTGGATGTGACTAGCTATTGGCCATGTAAAGGAAAATATAAATTTTGAGCATTTAATAAAATGCCTAGCTATTTTCTTTGCTAAGGCAAAAAAAATGACAGAATTTAAAACAGAAAAGAAAAGGAAATGGACTTAGTTGCGAAGAGGCCCAACTCATCGCACCCCGGCCCAAACCCACCGACCCCCTTTTCGTCTACACCAGGTAGGTGGGCACGCTGGTGCGTGGTGATTATGCCGATGCCGCCGACGTGCCCCTGGCCACGCAGCAGCCTCCCAGCCTCCTTACTCGTGCCACGGAGACAAGCCAGACGCCGTGGATCGATTCCCTCTCCCCGTTCACTTTCCCCCACTGGGCCGCTCGATTTCACCGACATCCGAGAACTCACCGGGGCGCATCGCCGTGGAAGACGCGGCTACCGTGCTCTAGAGCCCCAAAGACCTTGTCCATCGAGCTCGCCAACGTCGACTTCGTCTCCATGCAGAAGATCAGGAGCCCGGAGCCCTCGTAGACGCTGGAATCGCCTCGGAGACCTCGCCGGACCCGCCTCTCTTCGCCGTCAAATACTTAGCCGCCAGAGCCTCCCCGCCTCCATCAATTGCACCACTGCACTCCCCACGTCTGGTTGAGCATTTCCCCTAACCTAGCCTGGCCCCGCTCGCTCTCTGTCCTGCGCTGCCATGAGAGTAGAATCTCATCGCCGCCATGAACGCTGACGAGGATGCCCCCGTGCCACTCCGTCCCAACCATGGTGTCCTTCGTGTTCCCCATCACCTCAGCAGCGGAACGCACAAGCTCCTTGTCGATTTGGTGCACCACAGCGACCTCGTCATCGATCCCGAGCCACGGCCGCAGCTAGGGCTCGTCGCCGGCGTCACTCCTGTGCTCCCCGGTGATGCTTCCGTGCCCTAGGTGATGCGCGCGTGCACGGGCGTTCGATGGATGATCTTGGCGCGCAAAATGGTTGCCGGAGGCGCCGTCCCGTGCGTCGCCGCCACGTCGGGTGGTCGCTGACGACATGCCGCCGGTGAGCCTACGTGGCCGGATTAAGTTAACACTAATCCCCCCTAAGTAGTCACTGACCAGTGGGCCCAAGGCCATTTAATCCCCCTGATTATTTTAAATCACTGGATTAATTAAACAGAGACACTTACCAGTGGGTCCCCCGTGTCAGTTTGACCAGAGTCAAACCCCTGATGTCATGCTGACATCACAGTGATGCAATAAATCATTTTCAAAATTAAAAGAATAAGCCAGAAAATCCGGAAAATGAATTAAACTTTGGAAATTCATAACTAATTCATTTTAACTCCAAACTGGACATATAATATATGTAAAATTATCAAAAAAATGCAAGGATTCCGAATATGGACTTTGTTTTCATGTTTGACAAATTTAAATTGGGTGAACAGAGACAAATGTGCATATTGAGTTCATTTAAATTAAAATTTGTAGTTGTTTTGCAAATCCCTTTACAAATCACTTCTTTTTAATGGAATTTTCAACACATTGCAACCATGAACATCAAATTATACAAATGATCATGTCATTATTCATTGTCTTTATACTTATCACCTTGTTCGCAATGTTTGCTCGAATAGAAGTGGAGCCGGATTCGGAGATCACCCCCTCCGTTGAAGACACCGTGTGTGAACCTCGTCAGCAAGGCTAGAAAACCCCCATTGATCATGTCGATAAAATACCACTTCCCTCTCAGTCTCACTTATGCATTGTTTAGGATGATTACCATGATACGTTTCTACCGCATAGATGAACTCATTCCTTTGCATGACCTGTCAGTCATTTTGTCATAGTAGTAAGCAAACCACAATCCTAGCAGATGTAGGAGTTGATTGATATCATGTGGCCCCTGCAAATTTTACTTCTTATTGCATGCTTAGAGTTACAATGAGGTTACTCTTTTGTGAGTCGGTATGGTAGTGATCATGATGATGATGGTGGAAATGTGTTGGTGAATCTACCCTAAACAAGGTGAACGATGAGAGGTTGTGTGGGAGTACACAGTGGGTTGTCTCGTTGAACACTGCCCTAAGTCTGAGTTCTTGTGTGGTGATCCAAGATAAAGAGTACAACCACACATTGGGCTCACTGACCCCTCTCAACCTACTAACTCATCCCTTCTGATGTCTAGATGTCGCAGTAGTTCGGAGTTCTGGTAGGTTTGTGGCATGGCCTGCTAATTAAGAGAACGGCTCAACCGAGACCGGCTTGGGGCCCTGCAACACATCATCTGGGTCCAGTTCGGTAAACCGGCCGGATTCACGATAGTGGAAACCAACCTAGGTAGGCGTCTTTCTTGGACTAGATCGGCTCTGAGGTAACAGTTGTGGTGAGCATCCTCACCGGCACCCCTTGAATGGTGACGAGACATGGCTGTAACTGATGGTCATGTGTGTGTAGAGGTATACCCCTGCAGGATTAACAAAACTATTCAAATAGCAGCGTCCAGGGTTATGGACTGCTTGGAAAGCTTAGCTTGATCATTAGACAACTTCAATGGATACTTTAAAAATGCCAAGATAAGTGTGAGTGATATGGTTTTCTTTCTCGTGGGAAGTCGAGGAAGGCACCATAGTGGTGTAATTGTTTGGGAGACTTGGATAGATGGACTCGAGTATGCTTCTTACCTCATTCTGGTATTCCTAGTATAGGACTAGCCAAGTCAAAGCTGGCACTTCTGCATTGAAACCCCATCTCCCTTTGCCTTGATACTTGAGCATGAGTAGTATAGTTCTACGTAAGTCTTGCTGAGTATGACTTTGTACTGACGTTTCTCATTCTATGTTTTAGATGAATCCACTGACCCCGATGGTGGCTTCTTCCTGGAGTTCGACTACTAAGATCAAGCTAGTGTAGTCCTAGTTGGAGGACTGGTTCCCTCGTGGAGGGCTTGTGTTTAAATAAGGCTTCTTAAGCCATTTGTTAAACTTGTCTATACTCAGACCTAAGTTGCTTCCGCTTGAACTGATGTAATGTTAGATCATAGTCTTGTGATCTCTGTGTGTACTCTATAAGAGTTAAATAAAGTTGTACACTTTGTAGAGAAATGTGATGATACCTGTTGTTCACACTGGACATGTATGTTGCGTGTATGTTTATAACATGCATGTCTTAGTGTGGGTTTTCGAAAGCTTGGTTGTGTACTTGCTGGCGGTCTTTTATATACCAAGTGGCCCTTAGATGTGCGCAGCTTGGGGCATCGCGATGCGATTGCTCGTGACTCTGTCACATGGCACACTTTGTTGTTTGATCGAGCCTGCCCGAGACCCCGACTGAGTGATCGGGCTGGAGTATGTTTATGTAAGTGTTAGAATACAATCGATAGTATGGTTGAGGCGACTTGTCTATGAGTATGGTACTTCACCACCCATATCATTTAGACTTGTGTGCGGACAATGAGGACCCATCTCAGTTGATCATCCGGCCTGGATGGGATGCCCCTCACGTTCGATGCTTTCCGAGAGCATTCTATGCTTGGCCTTGTCTGCTTAGACAAGTGGGTATGGCTCTCGGCTCTCCATATGATTTTGTTGTGACATGACTTGGATATGCAAACTCCGGGTCCCAACTGTTAACAACATTTTGTCCTGTTGTGTAGTTAAACAACTTGAACCATTCTAAATGTGCGGTACCGTCGTGTGTGACGAGTGTTCCACTTAACCTGCTAGTAACCGCCCTCGTGTTGCCATTTGTTGTTGCTTGCTTGTGATTTCTTCATAGTAATAGATGATTGCTCCTCGAATTCTCCTTCCACTTGTGTTCTTCTGCAGGTACTCTCGGAGATGTTGCGAGTTTGCGTTCTACTACACCTTCGGCTTCGTCTTCTCTTCAGGTAAGGGGGAGCATATATCATGATTATAATTTTCAGCTCCCTTGTGCCTAGGTATAGGATAGAACGATTGCTTGATCCTACCACCTAATATCTATGCCTCTCAAATAAACCCAAATAGCCATGTCCCCCACATCCCAGCAAACCATTGTTTGGCCATGTACCTTGCTTGCTTAACCACTACTTAGTATGCATGCTTAGGATGCTACAACTCTTATCCTGTCACTCCTTGGATTGGGCTATCACATTATTATATTATTGTGGATGATATGATTATTATAATGTTGACTATATTCGTCGATGGATGGAAGGTCTAGCTATCCTGCCCCGATGCTTTGTTCCATTCGAGTCACCTAGGACCCGATTTTCTGGTATTGTGTCTCTTGACGAGAGTGCCTAAACGCGAGTGGGATACTATGCGGTCCCCTTTTCTTATCTACCTAGCTTCAAACATTTCTAATGGTGGCCCAAGCTGATTTACCATTTGCAAACCATGCATATGTCTATCGGGTCGCTCCTAGTAGACTTTTTCTTTCTTAAAACATAACGGGCCAGTGGGGACATGGTTTCCCCGTTGGTCCAACCTGTCCGGCTGAGGACCCGACCTCATGTGAGAATTTACCGGCAATCCAAACCTGCGACAGACGGTAGAGACCGATTCGAGAGCGCGGCCGACTTTTGAGTTGGATGTCGACTCACCGGGGGCCACCCGGATTTTTTCGTTGTTAGATAGAGGGACCTGTCGTAACGCATCTCTCAAAACTAAATCATAAAATGGTTGCCAGTGATGGGTAGCAACTGAGAGAGATGGGCGTGCGTGCGGAGCCTTGTAATGGGTAGTTGGTACACCCCTGGTGGGTTAAATCTTTTCCAGAAGCCGTGTCCATGGTTATGGAGGACTTGATACCTAGTCCTTGTTCATAGACAACAACAACTGAGATAATCTTAAATAACTTGATAAACGTGTGAGTGCCTTGATTGCTTTTTCTTCGTCGGAATGCGAAGGGGAGGACAAGGATAGGATAGGTGTTATGTTTGCGTAAGTAGCTGATAGCAAGACTTGTCGGAGGCGATTCCTCATCGTATGCTTGGCTTCTCATCTTACTCTGAATAGAACGTTAGCCACTCTTATATATCTAGTGCGGCTGCAACCTCACCACTACCCCCATCCTACCTTGAGAAGTTAGTTACAAGACTTGTTGATATAGCTCACCCCTTTCTTCTTTCTTTTATGGATGTTATCCAATATATCTTGGACTTTAGAGGAGCTCGACGATTCTTCTTGTGGACGCCTTCGCGGAGACTCGAAGAAAAATGATTAGGCGGATCCCGGTGGAGATCCTGGACCCGTGTGGTTACGGGATTTGTGTGTTTTACCCTTGCCACTAGGCATTTGATTGTATTGTATTAAGGAAGTTGTATGCCGATTGTATGAGATGTTGAATCCTTGTAGTCGTAATGTCGTAATATCATGTTGGAAATCCGGGGCATATGACATTGCCATATGTCGCGGTGGGACCGATATGTGCTTCGTCCCCGGATTTGGATGGAAACATCTAGATCTAGAACAGTACCGCATGTCGGGCCTTAAAGCGGTGGATGCAAATCAAAACCTCCTAGTAGATAGAAATTACGTATGATCATTACGTTCTAAGGAGTCAGTCATATGTTAAAAATTCATCGCAATGCTGAACTATTTGTCTTGATCATATCGTAATGCTTTAGGTGGGTGTGTGTTCTCCTAATGATATGACCTCCTTGTCAATAGACTTATGTGTCTCCATGATCAAGAAACCTTGATCATCAATTGACCAACAAGCTAGTATACCTGAGTTTAACTAGGGACGGATGTTTATATACTACACGTGTATTAGTGTTTCCGAGTAATATAGTTCTAGCATAGTATAAAAATGAATTATGAATAAAACGGATATGTGACAAATATCTTTATTAATTTGCCTATACAGCCCATATCCAACAGTCTCCCACTTCCACTAGAGTACAAATTACACTAGTTTACATCTGGCATGTATCTAACACCTATAGTCTCTCGGTGTTCTTCAAACTTGCTTTGTGGAAGAAGTTTAGTAATTGGGTCTGATGCGTTCAGATCCGTATGTATTTCTTCAATCCTAGTATGACCAATCTTGACGTAGTCCCGCGTCACATGGAACTTTCAGAGAATGTGCTTGGCTGTAGAGTGAGTTCTTGGTTCCTTCGCATTAGCAATTGCACCTGTGTTGTCGCAGAAAATGTCAACGCGGTCAGTGAATCTAGGAAAGACACCAAGCTCGATCACGAACTTCTTCAGCCAATACACTTCATTTGACGCTTCGCAAGAGGAAATATACTCCGACTCCATAGTAGATTGGGCGACGACTGACTGTTTGCCGCTCCTCCAGCTCACTGCACAACAATTCAACACGAACACATATCCCAATTGGGAATTTGAGTCTTCTGTTTCAGAGCTAAGGCCATCATCGACATAACCTTTTACGGCCAACTCCTCTTCACATCCTCCATAAACGAGAAAGAGATCCTTCGTCCTTCGTAAGTATTTCCAGATGTTCTTTACTGCGATCCAATGAATCATTCCAGGATTACTCTGGTAGCGATTAGTTATACTAATTTCAAGATCCAAATCACCGAGTACATAGCATAGCATACATAATTGAACCTATGGCTAGGGCATAGGGCTTTGAGGACATTTCCTCATTTTCGTTTGTTGTTGTTGGACATTGATTGACATTAACTGAACACCTTTTATAACTCACAAGAGGCCTCTCTTGGAGTTATCCATATTGAACCTCTTAAGTATCTTCTCAATGTAAGTTCTTTGACTCAAGGCCAATAGCCGATTAGGTCTATCTCTATAGATCTTAATGCCTACTATGTACCTAGCTTCACCTAGGTCCTTCATGGAAAATTGTCCATTCAAGTATTCCTTGACACTGTCTAAGAATTTCACATAATTCCCTATGAGTAATATGTCGTCCACATATAACACAAGGAATACTACAGAGCTCCCACTCATTTTCTTATAGACGCAGAACTCTTCGACGTTTTGTACAAAGCCAAACGCTTTGATGAACTCATCAAATCGAAGGTTCCAGCTCTGAGATGCCTGCTTCCACCCATAGATGGACCGTTGAAACTTGCACACCTTACGAGCGTTCTTAGGATCAATGAAACCTTCTAGTTGCATCATATACAACTCTTCCTCAATGTTGCCATTAAGGAACGCGATTTTCACGTCCATCTTCCATAACTCGTAATCATGATAGGGAGCTATCGCTAGTAGAATCTGAATATACTTTGTCATCGCTATAGGAGAGAATGTCTCCTCGTAGTCAACCCCTTGAACTTGTCGGAACCCTTTCGCGATAAGTCGAGCTTTATAGACAGAAACGTTTTCGTCTTTGTCAGTCTTTTTCTTGAATATCCATTTATTCTTGACAGCCTTGCGGTCCTCGGGAATGTCCACCAAAGTCCATACTTTGTTGGTGTACATGGAGTCCATTTTGAATTTCATGGCTTCTAGCCATTTCTCGGACTCGGGTATTTCAATTGCCTCTTTGTAGTTTGTAGGTTCGTCAGGTTCATTAACCGTGACCGCATTCACAAGTTCATCATAAAACTCAGGAGCTTGATGAATTCTTGTTGACCTACGTGGAACAATAGTTTCCTCGTCATTCTCATCATGATCATCATGTATGTCAAGATCTTTATGAATGTCGTGCTGACCACCTTCTTTAGCTCCCACTGTGGAAGATGGTTCCAGAAGAATTTCTGTTGCTGGATCTTCCATTTGGAGTGATTGGTCAGTCACTTCATCGAGGTCTATTTTCCTCTCACTCACTTATTTCGAGAGAAAATCTTTCTCAAGAAAGTGTCTAGTCTTGGTGACAAACGTTTTTCCCTCATACTTGTTGTAGAAGGTATATCCAATAGTTTCCTTTGGATATCCTACAAGTACACATTTATCCGCCTTAGATTCAAGTTTGTCAGGATGAAGTGTCCTAACATAAGCCTCACAACCCCAAATCTTCAGGTAAGACAACTTTGGCTTCATGCCAAACCATTCTTCAAACGGTGTTATCTTCACAGATTTGGATGGTACCCTATTAAGAACGTAAGCGGCAGTTGCTCATGCATACCCCTAGAATGATGTAGGTAAGTCGGTAGGAGACATCATTGACCGTACTCTATCCAATAGTGTTTGATTACGTTGCTCGGACACACCGTTTCTCTGAGGTGTTCCAGCTGGCGTAAGTTGTGGTACAATGCCACAAGTCTTCAGATGAGTGCCAAACACGTGACTTAAATATTCGCCTCTTCGATTGGATCGAATGTGCTTGATTTTTTTCACGAGTTTATTCTCGACCTCACTCTCAAAATCCTTGAACTTTTCAAAGGTTTCATACTTGTGTTTCATTAGGTAGATATACCCGTATCTACTTAGGTCATCGGTGAAGGTCACGAAGTAACAAAATCCATTGTGTGCGGTGACATTCATTAGTCCACATACATCAGTATGTATGATCCCTAATAAATCTATCGCACGCTCCATTATTCCATTGAATGGAGTCTTTGTCATTTTTCCCATCAGGCACGGCTCGCACGTGTCAAGAGATCCAAAATCTAATGACTCCAGAAGTCCATCTTTATGAAGCTTCTCCATGTGTTTAATACTAATATGACCAAGACGACAATGCCACATTGTCATGTGTTCTTCGTTACTAGGCTTTAATCTTTTGGCCAATATGTTATTGATGTGGGAGTCCTGGTATTCGAGATCCATTAAAAATAAACCATTACGCACCGGTGCATGAACATAGAAGACATTATTCTTATAAATCGACCAACAAGTTGTCTCGGATTTAAAATAATAATGGTCTCGCATTAAGCAAGACCCACTCACAATTTTCATACTCTACGCGGGTACATAATAGAAGTTATTTAAAACAAGAATCAAACCCGAAGGGAGACTAAGACGAAGCGTGCCAATTGACATTACTTCAACCTTGGCACCGTTTCCAACGCGCATCGTCACTTCATTCTTCCGCAAGAGTCGTTTATTCTCCAGCCCCTCCTGGGAGTTATAGATGTGAGCAACTGATCCGGTATCAAATATCCAGACGTTGCTCCGAGCACTTTTCAGGAAAACATCAATAACATGTATTTCACATATATCCATTTCTCTTCCGGCAACCTTGCCAGCCTTCTTATCTTCTAAGTACTTGGTGCAGCTGTGCTCCTTCTTGATTTCCATTCCAGCAATTTGGAGTGTTGCGAACAATTCAGAAAGGTTCTTAACCGTTACTTTCATGTTGTATTTCAACACAAAACTCTCGTAGCTAGGGGGTATCGAACGAAACACCCTATCAATCGCCACTTCATCAGGAATCTTAAATTCGAGATCATTCAGGCGTTGAACGTAGTCAGACATTTTGACTACGTGCTCAGTCATACTGTTGTGCTCTTCCATCTTTTCCGAAAATAAATCTTCAGAAACTTCATTTATTTCTACCCTGGCTTGTGGTCAGATATTATCTCATAAGCATTGAGACTTCCGAACCGTTTCTACAGTTCGACCTCCATGGCATAAAGCATACCCTTCTTGACAAGGGAGGAATCATCCGACTTAATGAGGTAGACATTCTTCTCAGCCGGAGTATCGGTAGTTGCTGGTGCATCACCTAATGCAGTCTCAAGTACATAGGACATTTTGAGGGGAATGAGGATAATCCTCAGAGTACAGAACCAGGAGGTGAAGTTTGACCAATCGGTTTTCAGTTTATCTTTCTCTAGGAATGACCCTAAGTTTAATAATGGATGTGGTGCTGTCATCTACAATGGAGGGTGGAAACAGTAGGGCAAGACCCCACTGCAGCTTTTAAAACTTATTAAAATAAAAGTACAGGAAAGTAAATTACATGGCTTGAGCTAAGCTAGAAACAAAAGGAAAAGAAATGAAAGCAAGACACAACTAGCTATATTACATTGTCAAGCCATTCTTTGAATGAGTCAGCATATTTGCTCTTGATTCTATATCTCAGCAGCTTCAGCTCAGAGAAGTAGTATTCCTTCTAGTGCAACATGGAAGGATTGATGCTCCTAAAGATCTTGTCATTTTTGGTCATCCAAATTCCCCAAGCAGCAAGGATTATTATTTCCATGAAGAAAGGGACATTAAGTTTCAGCTTGATGTCCTCAAAGGCCTCCAGAAAGGAGGAATCTCTGGTTCTGGTTGGACAAAAAGTCCTAGCAATCAGCAGCAAAAGGGAAATCCCAAAACAGGTGGTGCAGAGTTTCTTCAGCTTGGCAGCTAGAGGTAGCACAGTTGTAGGATTGCAAGGGGAAAGTATTTCTCCTTAGAAGATTTCATGTTTTGAGTTTGTCATTTAGGAGAGCCAGAAGAAAACCTTGTGTTTTGGTTGACAGCTGCACTTCCATAACCAATTGAAATGAGGAGGCACCACTTTATATCCCAGCATTACTGTGTAAGCTTTGGCAGAATTGAAGTTGTTGCTACCCCATATGTAAGTCCACTGATCCTTGTTTGCAGAGTTATTGCTGAGAGAGTATTGAATGCAGAGTGAATCAACTAGCTGCATCTCTTGGAAGGCCTGGGAAGTTAGTGGGAGGTGGAACAAATCTTCTATGAACTCAGTATTCATGAATTGCTGTAGGGTGGTTAGATGATTCTTTGCAAAAGAGAATAAGTGAGGTAGCTGCAGGTAAAGGCATTGTGTGTCCCAAAGGTCAAACAAGAAGGAGACAGTGGTTCCATCTCCTATGTTACACTTTGCCATGACTTTAAAGTGGACCAAATTGTTTATATTGGCCTTCCACCAGAAAGAGCCAACCATTTGATTACCATGGAGCTGACCATTTCTATAGTAGGATTCACATATTATCATGACCCATGGGATATCTTCTCTGTTAAAAAACTTGTGGAGATTCTTGAGTAAAAGAGCATTGTTCTGAACATTGATGTGGAGAACTCCCAGTCCACCTTGGTTTTTGGGTCTGCAAACAGTTGTCGAAGCCACCATGGCAGGTCTTTTATCCTCCATATTAGATCCTCTCCATAGGCAGTTCCTCTAGTATTTGTTGATCTGTTGTTTTATGGTTTCAGGCAGGTCCAAGCATGTCATGAAATAAACAACAAGTGAGGACACCACACTTTTTACCATTACAAGTCTACCTGCATAAGTGAGGAAGTTGGTTATGGCCGATAGTCTCCTTTCCACCCTATTAACAATTGTCATGTAGTTTTCCACTCTAGGTTTTTGAAGTCCAAGTGGAATGCCCAGGTATGTGATGGGAAAATATCCCCTCTTGTAGTTTAGGGTATTTATAAAGTGGTCCACTCTTTCTTCCTCAATGTTGATGGGGATCATATTGGATTTATGGTAATTAACTTTAAGACCAGTTGCATCAACAAAGGTGTTGAGCAAGGCTTTGAGGCAAACCAACTGTCTGGCATCTGCATTCAGAATCACCAGGGTGTCATCTGCATATTGGGAAATGGGAAATTCAGGGAAAGAGTTGAGCTGAACAGGGGCAGTGATCACTCCCAAATTTTGTGCCTTATTAAGGATGGATTGAAGAAGATCTGCAGCAAGAACTAAGAGGAGGGGTGACAGGGGATCCCCTTGTCTTAACCCTCTTTTGCAATAGAACTTTTTACCTGGGACACCATTTAAGAGGACTGCAGATGATGCAGATTGAAACATTTAATTCATCCAATTGAGCCATCTGTTGCCAAAACCTTTAGCTCTCAGAATCTCAAGAATTCCCTCGTGCTTAATTGTGTCAAAAGCATTTGCAAAGTCCAGCTTCAGGAGTAGAGTTGGGATGTTTGATCTATTGAAGATATGTAAGTACTCAAAGGCCCAGCCAATACAATCCTGGATTGCTCTGTTATGGAGGAAACCATATTGGTTAACATGCACAAGGTTTAAGATTATGGTCTGCAGCCTGTTAGCAAGCAGCTTTGTCAGGATTTTCAAAGTTGCGTTGAGCAGAGAGATGGGTCTGAAGTCATTTGGACAACAAGGATTGGGGACTTTGGGGATCAAAGTAATGAAGGAGGAGTTAATGCTTTCCAAAGAGATGTTTCCTGAATACAAGTCTTGGATCAACTGCATCATGTCAGCACTAATGATCTCCCAACAGTTCTTAATGAATTCATTGTTGAAGCCATCAGGTCCTGGAGATTTTCCATTAGGCAGCTCTTTAATCACCTTTAGAACTTCTTCCTCAGTGAAAGGGACCTCAAGTTCTTTAAGAAGTTCTTCATTGTCTTCATTTTGAAATAGATCACTGAGGTTAAAGTGCATGGAGATATCAACAGACTGGCCCAACCTGTTTCTGAAATTGTCCCATAGCAGTGCAGCTTTCCCCTCATTTTCTTTAATATCAGTCTTATTATTGTCTTGAAGAACAATAATGAAATTGTTTCTGTGGTTCAGTGTGGCTTTGGCATGAAAAAAATCAGAGCTTTCATCACCCAGCTTAACCCAATTGATCTGACCTCTCTATCTCCAGTAGATTTTCTGACTATCCAGGAGGTCAAGCAAGTAAGTTTTAAGAAGAACTCTGCAATTCCACTCATAAAGTGAAAGATCTCTGTACTCCTATAAGAGATCAAACCAAAAGATAAAGTCATTGATTCTGGAGATTTTAGTTTTGAGACATGGGAGGTTTTTGGCGCAAAACTTCAAGGCTCTTCTCACATTCTTGAATTTGGCATTCATTCTTTTGGCAGAGTCTTGATATCCAATTGGGATGTTCCAAGAAGCTTGTACACCAAAGCCCTCATCCTTTTGGGGATGTTTACATTTCCTTCTGCAAGCACAATGAGGGGCCCAACTGGAGAAGAGTTAACTTTATTTGCATCTCCTAGATCTTAATGATAGGAGTTCCTTTTGATTACATTATTTCTGAAGATATCTCCATGGTTGTTAGTAAATTTGGAAGGCTCGTCAGTTGGGAAAATGATGAGGCCAACAGAGGTAGAGTCATTGCGAAAGTCAGAGTCACTGATCTGGATGAGATTCCCAAGAGCATCAGATGGAGTGAAGGTGAAAGATTTGAAGCAGATGGCTGGTCCTCCTCCGTGGGAATTCTCCAGCATGAACTTTTGGGAGGGGGGCCTACTGATGAGGACCCTTTCCCTCCACCTGGTGTGGACCCCCACCCTCTGGAACTTCAGAATTTTGATTTTCCCAACTGATGAGCCCCCCCTTGTCATCTACAATGGTGATTCACAAAGATACATATTTAGACTTTTGTTCATTTTAATTAATTTTAAACTCCCACTTAGGAAAACATCTCTCAATTTTACTAAGTGGTCCACGATCCTAGAACACCATACCTCCCCCGATCGTCACGGCCATCAGTATGTGTTTAAGGTAGGCCATCATGCCAATCACATCATCTATGTGACTCATGCTCGACCTTTCGGTATCTTGTGTCCCGAGGACAAATCACATACATATGTCAGGCTCGCCACAATATCATATGTGATTTGTTGTTGTGTCATGCAAGGCCATATCATATACATATGCCAGGCTTGATACACACACCACTTGTGAACGAAAAAATGTTTGACACCCGTGTGACACGTGGTGCCTCCATAATGTAGTACTTTCCAGGTGGTGCTCACTAGGGTAAGGACACTATGTTGGTTTCAGTGAGAGATCATTCTATAATGCTACCGTCGTTATATCTAGTATATTAACAAAACATGATGTAAAACTTTTAATCATAAAAGCTATGATCCCCCTTCATGCTATGAAAAGTTAAACTCCTTTCTACTTTAGCTTATGCAAGTTTTATGTGGATGTTATGGGTTTCGAGAGAGAACCGTTTTTGTTGACACCAGTTTTTGGCACGGCAATAAACCTATATAAGGTGACCTCAAATTAAGAATTGATCTAAATTAAAAATATTGGTATTGTCAATGTGAACAACTTGGTAGTTTCAGACATTTTCATCCGATTCCATCTCACGGGCCGAAACTATGTTTGAAGCAATAATATCCTGACATTCGGAGCAATATTTTGCCAATTAGGCCTTCAAGACATCATCAAATGGGAAATTATTCTACATTTAGAGGTTGGTCTCATCGAAGCGATCGATTTTGATATTTGAAACATCCAAATCCGAGTTCGTATGAAGAAATTACGGCCAAAACAGTGCAGCACTGAAAAGTCAGTACGGACCGTCCGGGCTAGACCTCAGACGTCCGGATAATTATGAACCGAAAGGGGTCTCGGTGATAATTATCCGGACCGTCCGGCCTTGGGGCCGGATGTTCCGGGCTGAGGTCGGACCGTCCGGGCTGGAGCCCGGATCGTCTGAATAATTACGACCCGAAGCGGATTTTGGCCATAATTATCCGTACTGTCCGGCCTACGGTCCGGACCGTCCGGGATGACCGCGGGGAGTCCAATTTTGCTCAGAATTTTGGTATATTGAACTTGAAAAGGACTCGTTTTCTTGCAAGGGAAGTCCAACTCCCTCATAAATAGATGAGGCGACGACCGATTAAACCAACACACAATCGAACAAACATATCTACACTTTCAAACCCTAATTTCATCTCTCTCCATTGTATCTTTCTTCTCGTTCTTCGTTCTTTCTTGTTCTTGGAGGGCAACGATCCGCAAGGCCCTAGGTAGGTCAACCTTGGGAAGCCCATATCCACCGTGCTCCCTGACGGGGTCCCTCCCGGGAGTGTGGGGTTTCGGGTCTTCAAAAGCGCCCGCCTGACTTCTTGAGTCTCGCGCTTCCGGTCGGGTCTCTTTCGACGTGAGTTGCGGTGTATCAGCCCCGACGTCGAGGGTACACGTGACGTGTTCGTGTGTAAACAAACTTTTTGGCGACTCCGCTGGGGACGATG
This sequence comes from Bromus sterilis, assembly GCA_950022295.1. NCBI lineage: Eukaryota > Viridiplantae > Streptophyta > Magnoliopsida > Poales > Poaceae > Bromus > Bromus sterilis. The sequence goes on along the minus strand of OX465595.1, from coordinate 278,492,833 downwards.
CTTTGAACGGTCTCGAGCCTGTTCTTCCTACGAAAAGATCGTCATCAAGTTGCTGCAATCTACAAAGGTAGTATGAATTCCCAATTCACCAATTCACCTATGTAGATGCAAATAATTCATATGTTTTTGCTGGATCACCTAATGAGCATGATGTATCGGCTAGCCCTAGTTTTATCAATTATTCATCTAATTGTGTGCAACAGCCGGTTCATATAATCTATATGCTTGAAGTTCTAGTTTTAGCAATATGCAACATATGTATCCCAACTCTCATGCATCGGCAACCTCAGAGATCCATATGCCGATGAAAAACATGATGAGCTCGGTTGATAGAGTTGAAACACCCCATGTAGGTACTTTCAATAACATGCAACAAATTGTTTAACCTTTTTATTCACTGGCAACTAACTTGCAATATATGAATCAAAACATGCCGGTAGATAGGGGAATTGGCCATGCTACTACAAGTTATACGACCATTATTCACAACCATCATATGCTACACCTTATGGTATTCATTCTTCACCATCATATGCAACTGTAAATATTCATAATTCGGCTTCGCACCTTCATGCTTATAGCCAAATAAGTGGAAATACTGCAGCAGCACATCTTCCTTTACCTAATATCGTAGCATATAATCTTTCCCCTACACAATCATACGGTGAGGATCTCTCACTCCTCGTTGGTTACCCCAAGTGGAAGGTCAGATGTAGCGTAGCAGAAAATTTCCCTCGGTGAAGATACCAAGGTTATGGAACCAGTAGGACTCCAAGAGATACAAGAAGGTGTCACGGCGCTTGACGTGGACCTGCACACAGATACAGATAACTTTGCTCCCAACCAGTATAGAGGAGTTGTCAAATCCTCCGGCCTTGCTGTTTACAAAGTATTAACGCAAGAGATAATGATAGTCATAGCAACTGAAAAAGTAAACTAAGGATGTAAACAGTGATATGAAGATGGACCGAGGTCCCGTGATTATAACTAGTGATGTCTCTCTCCCAAAAGACGATAAAAGTGATAGCGAGGTAAAAAAATCACAGTTGGGAAATTGACAGGATTATGAAGGCACCGCAATGCTAACTATGCTGCAAAAAAAGGAAGGGCTCAAAAGCAAGGGGCAGTATGCCAAGGTAAGTAGACCAAAATCCATCTGCATCTACTACGAATCATCCACCTTGAGATATCTATCCAGAACATCTCGCTGGTATTAAGTTGCGAATCCCACCCAAAGTGTAAATCCAAAGCAACAGACAACTGCATTAAAAGAACTTTATGTAAAGTAAACAATCCTTTCATCCGCGGATACAAGCACCGTTGTTTTATCCCTGGTGGCAACAACACATCCCCTAGTCTCATGTTTCTGTCACTCAAGCTAGACCTCAAGGGGCTGAACCCACAATCAAGCATAACGCTCCCTCTTGGAGTTGCAACAAATCACTTGGCCAAAGTAAAATACGGCAACGGAGAACATGCAAGAATTTACTCAAGAAAAAAATATAAAAGAGAAGAACCTAATATATTACTCATCACAATCTGAACATAGTCTCATAATCCATCAGATCCCAACAAACTCAGCATAGCAACGGCAGAAAATTACAAAGGTGCCTCGATCATGTGAGGCAGCTCACGAGGTCTCGAAAGTGGAGGCACAAAGAGGGGAGAGATAGATCACATAGCTACTGGTCACGGACCCATGGTCCAAGGGAAACTACTCACGGTACATATGGGAGGCGTCCATGGCTATGGATGGTCTCCCAGAGGGGATAGCTTCTACCGGCAGGGTGCCAGAGCACCTTCTCCAGGCAGCCCCGATCTAGAAACGGCGGTGGTGGCGGTAGAGAGGCGAGATCGCGAAAGAGGAGTCCCGTCTTAGGGGTTTCCACCCTGGGGGTAAATATAGGCGAAGGGGAGTGTCGAGGGGACCCACCAGGCAGCCAGGAGGCCTCCTCGCGCGGCCTAGGGTGGGGCCGCGCCAGGGACCCTCCTGGCCTCCTGGTGGTGGCCCCCCTCCGCTCCTTTGGTGTTTCCGGAAGCTTCCGTGCTGCTGATTTTTTATCTGTTTTTTCCGGATTTTTGGGAGAACTTTTAATGGCCGGAAAACCTGAAATACAAAAACAGCAGAAAACAGCAACTCGCATCTGGGTGCACTAGGTTAATAGATTAATCCAAATATGCTCAAAAGTGAATGAAAGTTCAAGCAAATCATGGCAAAGTCACACAAAACATGCATGGACCAAGCGGAAATTATAGATACGTTTGGGATGTATCAACATCCCCTAGCTTAATTCGTGCTCGTCCTCGAGTAGGTAAATGATAACAAGCATAATTGCTATGGTGACATGCCACACAACCATATATGAACTTTTTAAGTAAAGCAATCAAATCATGCAATTCAATTCAAGTCTTAACAAGCAAGAGTCTATATTAGCATTGACACAAGCAACAAGAGAACAAAAGGTGCAAGAGCTCTCGCTGTCCGTGACTCGAATGTCTCCAGATGGTGTTTGCATGCAAGCATGGGATAGGGAAATACGAGATAAAAAAGGTAATTGTTGAGAACAACTATCTACTAAAGTTTCAGACTTATTCTCCTTTGGATTCTTATCTTGACTCGTCCCCAGACCACTAGCCAGGTACAAGTCAAACTGATCCACTCCCTTTCGATATTTTGAGCACTCATGCAATGGATGAGCATGAGCAAAAAAATTGACACCTAAAAGGCGAAACAGAAAGAAGGTGGAGTAGGAAGACAAAAAGGTGGGAAAGGCTCACATCAATGAGGACAATCATAGGCGAGAGAAGGCCATATGATAGATATGATGTGAGGAGTAGGGATTGCCATACAACGGATGCACATGTGAGCTAAAAGCTCTCCAAGGGAACTAGTGGGGGTGCATCTAACTTGCTTTCTCAAGAAGACCTAGAGCTCGTTTGAGGAGGCTCATCATTGTAATATACAAGCCAAGTTCTATAGTGTGAAGGTCCCCATAGAGCTATATGAATGATGATGATCTCTATGGAGTACAAGGGATAGAGGATGAAGTACTAGTGTGGGTCTCTCAAAAGGAATAGTAGTGTGCCCCCTTCTCTCTTTTTATTTTTCTTTTTCTCTTTTTTGTATTTTTTTGGTGCCCTCAATGGCTCTTTCTATTTTACTCTCATTTGTCCTCTTTGGGATCTTTTGATTTTGTCCTCTTTGGGATCTTTTCCTCACTTAGGGGAAACACTCTATATTTTACAAGAATATAGGAGATGTTTCACACTTTACAAAGGTACTCACATAAAGAAGATATAACTATCATGATGCAAAGGTATGACATGAGTTTCAAGTCATGAGAAGATGGATGTTGCATGGCAATGTATCTCGGAAAGGCTATGGAAATGCCTTGTAGGTAGGTATGGTGGCTGTTTTGAGGAAAGATATAAGGAGGCTTATGATGAAAGAGCGTATCGTGCCAAGGGTTTGGATGCACCGGCGAAGTATGCGCCAACTCTCGAGGTGAGAAAGGGCAATGCACGGTACCGAAGAGGCTACAAAAAGTATACGTGGGTGGAAGTGTCAACTTTCGAATACTCACATTAGTCCGAAGAACTCATGCACTTATTATTGGTAAATCTCAATCTAATCAGGAGGTTCACAAAGAGACAAGTACCTCGAGGAGGAGTGTATGGGGGTTTGGTTATCCTTGCGCATCCTCGACTCATGGTACGTGAGTGTACTCTAATATTGGAACCCTCACGAGGTTAGTGATCCATCTAGTAGCTAGAGTTCTCGAAAGGGGTTTTTGGTTTTCGAAAAACACACGGATTGCCCAAAATACGACATCTATCACTAATAGGCTCAAGCTCTTGACACCAAAAGTTCAAACATTACTGTAGTCAATACCTCAAAACTATTGCAAGTTACTACTACAAAGAGAAAAGCAACTTCAACTACCTACTTCTAGTCAAGACACAAAACTCAGTGCAACAGGCAAACTCTCTAACAAGATAAAACATGAAACCTATAGAAAGTTCAACCTAAAAGAAAAGAAAATCTCTAGAAAACTAAAGCACTACAACTAAACAACGCAGCAGCTAAGAAAAGAAAAAGAATAACTCACAACTAAAAGAATAAGCAAGAAAATCCTATGAGGAGTTCTAGTTCAAGAGGAGCGTGTAACTCTCCAACACTAAAGAAAGTAATCTGGGATCTAACGTGTTACTACAGCAAATAAAGCAAAAGAAAACTAAAAACAAAACCTAAGAGCGAGACGCTCGAAGAATAGAACATAACGCATGAAGTGATAAAAATATAGTGCAACGAGAGACGAACTGATAATTGTTGATGAAGAAGGGGATGCATGGGGGCATCCCCAAGATTATACGCTTGAGTCTCCTAGAATATTTATTGGTGTGCACCCCAAGCTTGAGCGTTTGACACTCCAGGATCTTCTCTCATCATCTTCCATCGCACACTTCAAAACTCCCTTCATACATAACTCATTGTAGACTGATTAGAGAGGTTAGTACCCTAAAAAAATATTTTTTCTCTTACTGTAAATAAATATAATCTTGAAGAGCTACTGTTTCCCAAGATTTCCAAAATGTTTTTGGAAAGAAAAAGCAAGCTTAAGTTTTTCAAAAGTGAAGAGAGACAAAATGTGGCAGAATCTGCGAAAAACAGAACAGCAGGTAGAAACGAATTTTTTAGGGGTACTTCTGCAACTCAAATCAAAAAACTCAGAACATACGCAAGTTTCATAATTGTATAGAGCACTGTGTGTAAAAATTTCAGCTCAAAAAGATGAACTGGTATTTTTCCATGATTTTTTTAGTCACGAGGACAGAATCTCTTTTCTGGACAGCATGTCACAACTCTCACTTCCCTTGTCGTATGAGGCTATAAAAGGCACAAAGCTTGAAAAGTAAAGATACAATGATGTTTCTACAGTAGTAACAATCATCAAGACCACTAAGAACAGAAGAAAAGCAAAAAGAAAAACCTAAATTCGTTGCGGGCTGCCTCCCGAAAGCGCTTCTTTAGAGCCATTAGCTAGGCTTAAAGCAGAAGATCAAGTCTTTTCAAGAGAATAACTAGCCCGTGTGATGGACTCAAAAGGTAACTTAATCTTTTTCCTAGGGAAATGTTCAAACCCTTTCTTGAGAGTGAATTGGAATTTGATATTCCCCTCTTTCATGTCAATAACAGCACCAACTGTGCGAAGAAAAGGACGTCCCAAAATAATTGGACATGAAGGTTCACATTCAATGTCCATAGTATTGAAATCAACGGGAACATAATTGTCATTGACAATGATAAGAATATCATCGATCTTCCCCAAAGGTTTCTTTACGGAAGAATCAACAAGACGAACACCAAAAGAACAAGAATCAAAAGGTTTCAATTCAAGCGTATCATACGTTCTTTTGGGCATAACAGAGGTACTTGCTCCAACATCACAAAGAGCATAACAAGAGAAGTTATTCAATTTGATTTTTATCAGACGATCCCAACCATCTTCTAGCTTCCTAAGTATGGAGGCTTCTAGTCTAAGCTTCTCCTCCCTAACTTTGATTAGAGCATTGGTGATATGCTCTGTGAAGGCAAGATTAAATGTGCTAGTGTGGGGGTCTCTAGACATCTTGTGTAGGAAACCAATAACTTCAGGTAAAGTGCAGTTGTCAAAGTCTATATCACTACTATCTATCAAGGAGGTAGTGATATCATTTAAGCTCACTTTTTTTAAAGCCTCTATGTACAGAGAGGTTTCTTCATCTATGGTTTAGGTGGTAGCATCACCATTGACAGGTCCAGTGGGACTAGGGGTGTGATGGGTGCTAACTGTTTGGAAATCCTCAACCACTTGGATAGTGGCTACTGTGTGGTAGGTAGGAAGGCTCTTAATTCTTTCCTCTTCCTCTGTAACATCCCAAAATTCTCCGAATTTTGGAATGTTAATAAATTAAATAGATAATGATTGTTTGCTTGATGTGTTTGATTTTCTCTGGGAATTAAAACTTTTGGAGTTTATTGAATATTAAAATGAGAGGGAATAAAAGGACTTTCCCTAATATTCATAATTGGTGTTTCTGGAATTTATTATTTTAAAACCAAACCAACAAAATAAAATGAGAGAAGGTAATATGACTCCTTCAACATATTGAAGTTTGGAAATGTTTTAAATCTTTATTGGAATTCTTTTAAAATATTTTTAAACATTTTTCAACCCATGGCAGTTCGCTGGAGAGGATATAAAAGGACTTATCCCCATTTTTAAATTGTTGGAAAATATTTTAAACTATTTATGGGAGACATTTTAATTTTACTTTGGAGTTATAAATATTTTCTAAAATTATTTTTGGAATTTATTTATGCTCTGGAAAAGTTTTTAAATCAATTTTCGGAGTTTTCGGTATTTTTTTAAATGCCAGAAAAGTATTAAAAATACTTAAAAATAAGTTGAAAAGTTTTTGTTTTATTTTATTATTTTGGTCAAGCCAAAAATTCAATTTTATTATTTTAAAAGTATTGGCGAAGACGGAATTTTAAAATAAATTTCCGTGATTGTTCTAATATTGTTTTGGGCCTAATGGGCTTGCTTTGTTTTTTTTTTTCCAGCAGACCGATTTTTTTTTTTATTTCGGATTTAAAAAAAAGGAGGAATTAGGGGCTGGCTATAAATAGCCCCGATTAGGGCTAAGTTTATTTTTCCCTCGGCGTTTTAGGGTTAGACTAATCTAATCCGCGGGATCCGCCGCCGCCGGAGTTCGCCGAAATCTCGCCGGAGCATCGCCGGATTTTTCGCTGGAGTTGCGTTTTTCGCTGTTTCAAGGTAATTTCTTCGCGAGCCGTCGCCGTTCTAGCCGCACCGCCGCCTCACCGGAGCACCCGCCGCCCCCGGCTGCCCCGCCGCCTGCTCGCCACCCCGCCGCCTGCCCGTCGCCGCCACGGCAGGCCGGCCGGAGCCCGTGCACCATGGCCGCCGTGGCCGTGCTCCCGCGCGTCCCCGTGTGCCCCTGACCGCGCGCCAGGCCGCCGCCCGCCGGCCGCTCCCGGAGCCGAAGCGCCCCAGGCCGGAGCCCCGCTCATGGCCGCAGCCATGGCTGGCCCCCGTGTCCAGCCCGTGCGTCCCGTGAGGAAGAAGACGCTGAAAAAAAAAAGATTGGAAAACGTTTCGGATTTTTTTTTCCAGATCTGGATCCAAAACCGTCCAGGGACCCGATCGCGTTTTTTGTAAAACTTTTATTTATGTATCGGTCCTTTTTACATTAGAACCCCCCGGTACCCCCGTTTTTCACCCGAAACCGTTTTCGCGACTACTTTTTAACCGTAACTCGGAATTGGGCGATTCCAGTTGCGTTGCGACCGTGTTGAAATTCTCTAGCCAGTAGACCTAGTGTTACAGAAGTTTTATGTTTTTAAATTTGGATCCCAAGCTGACCCAACTTGAACTTCCGGCAGCCGTAACTTTTTACCGGTGCGCCCGTTTGCGCCATTTCTTTTTGCGTTGGATCACTCGTTCCATGTACTTTCCGTTTATATCATGTGTACACAAAAATTCACAAGTCTATTTATCTGTTCAAATTCAAATTCAATTCCATGTTGCAATTGCTATGACCTGTGTTGTAGTATTCCGTTTCACGTGATTCTTTTTGCATATTGGATCATATGAGACATCTTATCGGCAATATCCACATACCATTCATATTGCTATGATCTTTACTTTGATTTCATAATGCCTTGATCATAATTTTTGTATCGACAACTCTTTATCCGTTGACTCTCTCGAGTTCACGTTCCACCGATCACCTTCGAGCACATCCACACCTTTGCACTTCAAAACCTTTTTGTTTTGTTGCTAAAACTTTAGTGATTGTTTTGTTGATCTTATGTTTTTCCTTGTGGTGTGATTGCTTATTGAGTTCTTTCGTTGACGATAGATTGCTCGGAGTGTGACGAGTAGAGTTGACTGGAACGTGAGAGCGAAGATCTTCATTGAATGTATAAGGCAAGTGATACTTTGACCATACTCATACCTATATTTTCTATATGCATTATGTAGGAAATATCACTCTATTGCATGATAGGTAGTTTATTTTACTGTTGCTGCAAACCAGTTAGGATAGCCATATGTTTTGACTTGTCTACCGTAGATCAACCTAGCCGTGTTGTTGCTTTATTGCTATTGCTTTGTAGACGTGGTTTGGGTTGTGAGAATTCGTGGAGTGCATGTGAGCTATTTAATAAACTGTGTAGCAACTTTATAATAAATAGAAATCACTTCTGGACGGGCGGGTTGCATCCCGGTAGTTGTGGCTCGGTTGAGGACAGTGCCGGGGTTAAATGCACCCAATGGTTGTTTTGGTGGTGAACCGGGTGCGTCATGGTGTCTACCCTCTCATGCAGTGGGCACCGTCCAGGCTCAAAAAGATCAGACATGCAATATTACTAGTAGCTTCCGTGTACAGCCACTGGCTATATGGGCTCTGGCTTAGACGAGTACGTTGTGGGGAACCTGCCCCTGGTAGCTAGCTGATGTAGAATTGTGTTAGGTGTACCGGCTACCAAGGGTGGAGGCAACCTCTTCAGAAAGTCTTTGTCTCAATCTTCGGGTTGAGTCCAGTGGGGAACGTGTACAACCTCTGCAGAGCATATAAATTGATCATGATTAGCCGTGTCCACGGTTACGGACGAACTTTGAGCAACTAGTCAGTACTGTTGATGAATGATCTTGACAGATGAAGACTTAATAATAATTTGGTTGGGACAAGAGTAGCATGGGTTGCTGTGTGTTTCAGGTAGAATTCAACTTAAAATTTTGACTAGTTTAGTTCAGGAGAAAATTGGCTTTCTGCAAAACAAAACCATAAGCCTTTCCATTGACTTACCTTGCATGTAGTTGTAGGTCCTTTATATAAACTTTTCCGTGTCACTTGCCGTACAAATCAGATGTACTGACCCGTTGTCGGGATGTAACCTTCGGTGTTGCAGGTTTTTCAGACGATCAGTAAGGTGCGTTTAGGGGTTGCGAGTCTACACTCAGCATGTTCGCATGTGGCTGTTGATGGGACTCCACGTTATTTGCTTTTGCTTCCGCTATATTTATATTGAATAAGCTAGCCTTGATCTATGCAACTTGTTATTTGTTTACTCTGGATCATACGTTGTAATAAAGATGCACTTGTACTTGATATACATCTATAATACTGTGTGTGCTAGCGAGTTTGATCCAGGGACTGGCACTTGAACACAGAGACTTCAATTCAGTATGAATTGGGTCGCTACAGATGGTATCAGAGCAGTGTGTTGACTGTAGGTCGTGACCCTAGAAAATGGATAGAAAAATCCATAGGAACAAAAATATTTTATCACTCTTTGATTATTTACTCTCTTGACTAGTATTTCTCATCTATTATTCACCTTCTAAAACTTCTCATCTTGTTTTACTATGAATACCCCTTGATTTTTTTATACCTCGGAAGACAAGACATTTGAGAAGAACATCATCAACCTCAGGGATCAATTGGAGTTATGATTTTTGGAACTAGAAGGAATAACCTACGGTGATCAATAAGTTTGACACTGTGAGAGGAATCTTTAAGATCAGCTTAGCTGAGAAGGATGAAGCTTAGAATCGGACCACCATCTTTTAGGTGAAGTTAGATGAACGAATTTCGCGTAGTATGATGAGATCGTATGTCTAGCACATAAGACCTTACTCTAGGTCTTGCTTGTGTTTTTTGACTTTTGTGACTGCATTGTTTGTTGTTATGTGTTACTGTCGAGCGTAGGTGTTTTTTCCGCTTTCTTGTTTGAGTGCATATGTTTGGTGTTATTTTAGTTTGTTTCTGGACGGTGTTATAGTTTTGCCCTAACCCTTGTCGTATGGCTTAATAGATGGAGTATGGAGTAGGACTCGCCTTTTCTGGGGCGATGTCGAGATTGAAGGCGGAGCAATGGATTCGTAGTATGGAGGAGCACATGAAGATAAAAAAGGTTGGAGGTGAGGACATGGTCCCCTATGCAGTTAAGTACTTGGTAGAAGAGGCTGCTACTTGGTGGAGAATGCATCAAGCGATTGACGAATCACGAAGGAAAATTACTTGGAAGGAGTCCACTAAGATTTTGTTGGGATCTCGCCTCATCACACCGATGCAAAGGACGGTAACCCTTAAGAGGATCCGTGCCTGTACAATTTGCGGAGAAACAGGGCACTCCTATGAAGGACACCAAGATGGATGTCCCCATTGTGAGGAAATTCACTTGGGTGAAGAATGCCCCACTGCACAAGTCACATGTTTTACGTGTGAGGGAACTGATCATTAACCCGCTCAGTGTAAATTTTTCATCGTGACACAACAAGTGGTTCAACATCAAAAAGAAGGAATGAAGAAAGCTATCCAGGAATTGAAGGAAGCACCCGTGAAGAAGAAAAAGAAGGACCTTAGCCGCATTCATTGCTTTCGGTGCAAGAACATGGGACACTACGGCGATATGTGTCCAGAATTGAAGGGGAAGGAGAAGTTGTGAACGTGGAAGCAAGGATGCTGACTCGAAGAAGCTTATGTTTGGCAATTGGAGGACATGCGTCGTAGGTGTGCCCTAAGTGCACGATGTTACCTTTTTATGTTAGTTGGGATGTGTATCGATGCGTGTTTGCTATTGATTAACTAGATGTTCTATGTCTGATTGTTTTGTTTAGATTTGCTTGTAGCCTTGACCCTGTTATGTATTGTTTTGATTGTTGTTGTGTGTGGCCCTTTGAGTTCTTCTATGCGAGTAGAATAAGTTTGCGTTTCATTAGATCCTTATCTATTTAGTATGCTTCAAGACTAAAGAAGACACAACGAAAAGAAGAATAACTTGACGAGTGACTCAACGATGTGAACATTTCTCGACGATATGAAGATTGGTTTGACATTTCAAAACTGGAGCTACCAGCACTGAAGACTTGAAGACCTGGAAGATTGAAGTCTCTACCGTTAGATCGTTCTGTGAGCTGTCATTTCTTGTTTTACCGACAGTGACACATCAAAACTTATGTTTCAAAACTAGTGTGATGTTTGTATGGGTATCTTTCCCTATCTCTCTCTACCTCGCTATCTACATTCTGTTCCCTCTCACCTCAAACCCTACACTGAAGAAGCTACTACAATGGCTGCTAATATCAAGGCTGGAATAAAGATGGATGCAACCGATGCTGAGTTCAAAGTTAACCCCTTGTGCCCGGATCTTACAACAAGAGAGCACAATCTTGCTGAGGGAAGAACTCTGGAGGAAGTTGTAGTCCACCAGTACACGCTTTATAGCAGTTTGCGCAAACCTGAGTGTTGAGGAAATGATAGATCTTTTGCTTGGCTTGCAGAACCATGGATTTATCTGAACCCAGTTCAAGATAAGGAGGACTTCTGCAATGCTTGTGAGGATGACCGAGTGTTAGATTGCGAGATTCGCTAAACCATATACAAGGTAATGATTTGGGTGCGTAATGGATTGGCCCCCATGACGACTACCCTTATTATTCGCTCTTGCTATGCGGGATTGTAAATCTTGAGTGACTTACCTATGTTTGAGAGACGACGATGTTAAGCCTGAACCATAGAATGGTACGATGTGTGACCCTGTAGGAGATTTCCATTTGTATTATACGGTGAGTATAGACCAAGACCTTTTTCTGCAGGTATCCCGTAGAAATATTCTTGATAACCACCATGAGAAAATCGATAGTTGCTTAGTATGGGCGTCTGACCTGTCAGCCATGAAGTCTTAGTATTTGGAAGACCACTCTCTGGCTAAGGAATGGAAACCTCAAAGGAGGAATTCGTGAAACCTCGAAGACCGAAGATGAAATCCGTACGAAGAATGTCATTGATGGATTAAGATACTGGAAGCCCACACTTGTGATGAAGAATTCCATGCCCCAATGGAGTACGAAGATTATGTGTGAGGAGCTCGCTGAGGGAGCAAGCTTTTGAAGACAGCTTTTGAAGACCAAGCCGCATTCCTTTTAAGGGTGGTAGCACCCTGGATCGTCGGAGGATCGATTGACTGTCATGAAGACCCGAACACTAACCTTTCTTTCTAGCCTTCTCGAATCTCGAGGACGAGATTCCTTTTGAGGGTGGTAGTGTGTAACATCCCAAAATTCTCTGAATTTTGGAATGTTAATAAATTAAATAGATAATGATTGTTTGCTTGATGTGTTTGATTTTCTCTGGGAATTAAAACTTTTGGAGTTTATTGAATATTAAAATGAGAGGGAATAAAAGGACTTTCCCTAATATTCATAATTGGTGTTTCTGGAATTTATTATTTTAAAACCAAACCAACAAAATAAAATGAGAGAAGGTAATATGACTCCTTCAACATATTGAAGTTTGGAAATCTTTTAAATCTTTATTGGAATTCTTTTAAAATATTTTTAAACATTTTTCAACCCATGGCAGTTCGCTGGAGAGGATATAAAAGGACTTATCCCCATTTTTAAATTGTTGGAAAATAGTTTAAAATATTTATGGGAGACTTTTTAATTTTACTTCGGAGTTATAAATATTTTCTAAAATTATTTTTGGAATTTATTTATGCTCTGGAAAAGTTTTTAAATCAATTTTCGGAGTTTTCGGTATTTTTTTAAATGCCAGAAAAGTATTTAAAAATATTTAAAAATAAGTTGAAAAGTTTTTATTTTATTTTATTATTTTGGTCAAGCCAAAAATTCAATTTTATTATTTTAAAAATATTGGCGAAGACGGAATTTTAAAATAAATTTCCATGATTTTTCTAATATTGTTTTGGGCCTAATGGGCTTGCTCTGTTTTTTTTTCCAGCAGACCGAATTGATTTTTATTTCGGATTTAAAAAAATGGAGGAATTAGGGGCTGGCTATAAATAGCCCCGATTAGGGCTAAGTTTATTTTTCGCTCAGCGTTTTAGGGTTAGACTAATCTAATCCGCGGGATCCGCCGCCGCCGACGTCATCGCCGGAGTTCGCCGGAATCTCGCCGGAGCATCGCCGGAGTTGCGTTTTTCGCCGTTTCAAGGTAATTTCTTCGCGAGCCGTCGCCGTTCTAGCCGCACCGCCGCCTCACCGGAGCACCCGCCGCCCCCGGCTGCCCCGCCGCCTGCCCGTCGCCGCCATAGCCGGCCGGAGGGAGCCCGTGCACTATGGCCGCCATGGTCGTGCGCCCGCGCGTCCCCATGCGCCCCGCGCCGCGCGCCAGGCCGCCGCCCCTGGCCGCGCTGGGCCGCCGCCGCCAGCCGCTCCCAGAGCCGGAGCGCCCCAGGCCGGAGCCCCGCTCATGGGCGCAGCCATGGCTGGCCTGCGTGTCCACCCCGTGCGTCCCGTGAGGAAGAAGACGCTGAAAAAAAAAGATTGGAAAACGTTTCGGAATTTTTTTTCCAGATCTGGATCCAAAACCGCCTAGGGACCTGATCGCGTTTTTGTAAATTTTTTATTTATGTATCGGTCCTTTTTACAGTAGAACCCCCCGGTACCCCCGTTTTTCACCCGAAACCGTTTTCGCGACTACTTTTTAACCGTAACTCGTAATTGGGCGATTCCAGTTGCGTTACGACCGTGTAGAAATTCTCTAGCCAGTAGACCTAGTGTTACAGAAGTTTGAAGTTTTTAAATTTGGATCCTAAGCTGACCCAACTTTGAACTTCCGGCAGCCGTAACTTTTTACCGGTGCGCCCGTTTGCGCCGTTTCTTTTTGCGTTGGATCACTCGTTCCATGTACTTTCTGTTTATATCATGTGTACACAAAAATTCACAAGTCTATTGATCTGTTCAAATTCAAATTCAATTCCATGTTGCAATTGCTATGACCTGTGTTGTAGTATTCCGTTTCACGTGATTCTTTTTGCATATTGGATCATATGAGACATCTTATCGGCAATATCCACATACCATTCATATTGCTATGATCTTTACTTTGATTTCATAATGCCTTGATCATAATTTTTGTATCGACAACTCTTTATCCGTTGACTCTCTCGAGTTCACGTTCCACCGATCACCTTCGAGCACATCCACACCTTTGCACTTCAAAACCTTTTTGTTTTGTTGCTAAAACTTTAGTGATTGTTTTGTTGATCTTATGTTTTTCCTTGTGGTGTGATTGCTTATTGAGTTATTTCGTTGATGATAGATTGCTTGGAGTGTGACGAGTAGAGTTGACTGGAACGTGAGAGCGAAGATCTTCATTGAATGTATAAGGCAAGTGATACTTTGACCATACTCATACCTATATTTTCTATATGCATTATGTAGGAAATATCACTCTATTGCATGATAGGTAGTTTACTTTACTGTTGCTGCAAACCAGTTAGGATAGCCATATGTTTTGACTTGTCTACCGTAGATCAACCTAGCCGTGTTGTTGCTTTATTGCTATTGCTTTGTAGACGTGGTTTGGGTTGTGAGAATTCATGGAGTGCATGTGAGCTATTTAATAAACTGTGTAGCAACTTTATAATAAATAGAAATCACTTCTGGACGGGCGGGTTGCATCCCGGTAGTTGTGGCTCGGTTGAGGACAGTGCCGGGGTTAAATGCACCCAATGGTTGGTTTGGTGGTGAACCGGGTGCGTCATGGTGTCTAGCCTCTCACGCAGTGGGCGCCGTCCAGGCTCAAAAATATCAGACATGCAATATTACTAGTAGCTTTCGTGTACAGCCACTGGCTATATGGGCTCCGGCTTAGACGAGTACGTTGTGGGGAACCTGGCCCTGGTAGCTAGCTGATGTAGAATTGTGTTAGGTGTACCGGCTACCAAGGGTGGAGGCAACCTCTTCAGAAAGTCTTTGTCTCAATCTTCGGGTTGAGTCCAGTGGGGAACGTGTACAACCTCTGCAGAGCGTATAAACTGATCATGATTAGCCGTGTCCACGGTTACGGACGAACTTTGAGGAACTAGTCAGTACTGTTGATGAATGATCTTGATAGATGAACACTTAATAATAATTTGGTTGGGACAAGAGTAGCATGGGTTGCTGTGTGTTTCAGGTAGAATTCAACTTAAAATTTTGACTAGTTTAGTTGAGGAGAAAATTGGCTTTCTGCAAAACAAAACCATAAGCCTTTCCTTTGACTTACCTTGCATGTAGTTGTAGGTCCTTTATATAAACTTTTCCGTGTCACTTGCCGTACAAATCAGATGTACTGACCCGTTGTCGGGCTGTAACCTTCGGTGTTGCAGGTTTTTCAGACGATCAGTAAGGTGCGTTTAGGGGTTGCGAGTCTACACTCAGCATGTTCGCATGTGGCTGTTGATGGGACTCCACGTTATTTGCTTTTGCTTCCGCTATATTTATATTGAATAAGCTAGCCTTGAGCTATGCAACTTGTTATTTGTTTACTCTGGATCATACGTTGTAATAAAGATGCACTTGTACTTTGATATACATCTATAATACTGTGTGTGCCAGCGAGTTCGATCCAGGGACTGGAACTTGAACACAGAGACTTCAATTCAATGTGAATTGGGTCGCTACATCCTCTTTTTCTCTATCCCATCTTTCTTTAAGTTTAGCCATCATCCTAATGTTTTTATTGATTTGTAGCTGGATAGCATTAATAGGAGTGACCTTACTCTCCTCAAGGGGAGAGGTTCTAGTTTTTATCATCTCAACATCAAGGGCTAAGTTATCTACCTTCAAACAAAGATTATCTAATTTAGCTAGTTTTTCTTCCACATTCTTGTTGAAGGCTTTTTTGGTAGTGATAAAGTCTCTAAGCATACTCTCTAGTTCAGAGGTGGGGTTCTTGTTGCTAGGGTAAGTGTTGTTGTTCCCATAGTTGTTGGATGGGAAAGGCCTAGGACTGTTGCTACCAAAATTACTCCTATAAGCATTACTATTGAAGTTGTTTCTAGAGATAAAGTTCACATCTATTTGTTCTTGAGAAACCAAAGAATTTAAAGGAACATTCTGAGGATCAATAGGAGCTTGCTTGGTAAGTAGAGACATGATAAGGTCAACTTTTCATTTAGAGAGGAGATCTCCTCGACAGAATTTACCTTCTTACCAGTTGAAGATCTTTCGGTGTGCCAGTGAGAGTAGTTCAACATCATCTCATCAAGTAGCTTTGTGGCAGCACCAAGTGTGGTTGACATAAAGGTTCCTCCCGAGGCCGAATCTAACAGGTTCCGCAAGGTAAAGTTCAAGCCTGCATAAAACGTCTGGATAACCATCCAGGTAGTCAGTCCATGTGTGGGGCAGTTCTTGACAAGCGTCTTCATACGTTCCCCATGCCTGGGCAACGTGTTCATTATCCAATTTCCTGAAATTCATAATGTTACTCCTCAATTGAATAATTTTAGCAGGGGGATAGTACTTCCCGATAAAAGCATCCTTGCACTTATCCCGCTCATGGGCGCAGCCATGGCTGACCTTGGTGAGATTTCAGCCTTCGGCTTTCTCATACCTCGTGAGAAAGTTTTGTTGTCAATATTGCTTTATCTTCTGGTTTATCCATGTTTCTACCATGTTCTCATAAGTGTTCCTGTATACAGTATGCCAAGAGCAAACATGCCGCCGCCAGAGAACCCTCTCCTTGGGGAGGTTGTGACCGCACTGGCTCAGGGCACAGCTGCGATCTTACAGATGCTGCAGAACCAGGCTGCCCAGAGGAGTGATCGACCGCAGTACACCACTCTGCAGCAGTTCCTTGCTATCAACCCCCCCAGGTTCTCCGAGGCTCGAGACCTGCTGGAAGCGGATGATTGGCTCGCAGAGATCAAGAAGAACTTCAATGCAAACACCGTCAGACCAGTCGACTATGTCACCTTCGCCTCTTTCTAGCTTCAGGGTACAGCAGCCAGCTGGTACAATACCTACAAGGCCAACAAGGGCGATGCTATCATCACGTGGGAAGACTTCGTCGCAGACTTCAGAGCAGCACACATTCCGAGTGGCTTGATGGAAAGGAAGCGAGAGGAGTTCTTTGCTCTGAGACAGGGTGATAGGTCAGTTCAGGAGTACAACCTGGCCTTCGTCAGGCTCGCCAGGTACGCTCTGGAGGAGGTCAGCACAGAGGCCAAGCGCATTGCCAGGTTCTGTTACTATGCCAAGTTCTCCAAGTGTGAGTTTTGGCTGGACAAGGTCAATTTTCTGGGCCATGTTATTTCCGCCGAGGGAATCGCGGTTGATCCAGAGCGAGTCCGCACTATTCAAGAGTGGTCTCCACCGAAGAATGTGAAGCAGCTAAGGAGTTTTCTCGGCCTCGCCAGTTATTGTAGGAGGTTTGTGCAGAATTTCTCCAAAATAGCGAAGCCAATGACTGAATTGTTGTGCAAAGGCAAACGGTACACTTGGTCACCAGCTTGCGAGTCAGCCTTCGAGGAGTTGAAAGAGAAGTTGACCACAGCTCCAATTCTCACGCCACCAGATGAGTCACAACCTTTTTAGGTGTTTTGTGATGCCTCCTTGCAAGGTCTAGGCGGAGTTTTGATGCAAGGAAGGAATATTGTGGCGTATACCTCACGACAGTTGAAGACGAGTGAGAGAAATTATCCCACGCACGACTTGGAGCTTGCAGCAGTTGTGCACGCTTTGATTACTTGGCGACACCTACTCCTAGGGAGGAAGGTGGATGTGTTCACCGACCACAAGAGTCTGAAATACTTGTTCACTGAACTTGAGGCAAAGAAGGTGGCTTGAAACCATTACTGAGTACACAGTTGATATTCAGTACATGCCTGGGAAGGCGAATGTCATAGCTGATGCGCTGATCCGCAAGGGCGATTGCAATAATATCCAGGTGCAGAAGATCCACCCTGATTTGTGTGAGTCCTTTCGAAGGCTCAATCTTGAGCTAGTTCCAGCAGGCTACCTTGAAAACCTTGTGGTAGAGCCCACTATCCATGAGAAGATTCGTGAAGCTCATTCTGGCAGCTCAATGATACAATAGATCAAGCAGGGTATTGCCGCCTCAGTTCCAAAGTACGGTTGCTTTTCAGTGCATAATGATGGCACCGTGTTGTTCGAAGAGCGAGTTGTTGTTCCCAAGGAGGGAGATCTCAGAGAGGTCATCTTGAAGGAAGCCCATGATTCCAAGCTGTCTATTCACCCTGGCAGTACAAAGATGTATCAAGATCTCAAGCAAAGCTTTTTGTGGACTCGTATGAAGCGGGATGTTGCCTGTTACGTGTCTCAGTGTGATGTGTGCAGGAGAGTGAAGGCACAACACCAGAAGCCTGCAGGGTTGCTTCAGCCACTTGAGATTCCGGAGTGTAAGTGGGATCACATCAAAATGGACTTTGTCACCGACTTTCCGAGGTCGCAAAAGGGCAATAATGCAATCTTCGTTGTCATTGATAACTTGTCCAAAGTTGCCCATTTTCTTCCTTTCAAAGAAACTATCTCGGTTGGGCAGTTGGCGGAGTTGTACATCGCGAGAATTGTTTCACTGCACGTCATTCCCAGAACATAAGTTCTTATCGTGGAAGCATTTACACCTCAAACTTCTGGAAGGCCTATGAAGAGGCATTGGGTACAAAGATTGTCTTCAGTACCGCATATCACCCTCAGCCTAGTGGCCAGGTCGAACGTGTGAACCAAATCCTCGAGGACATGCTTCGAGCATGTGTCATCTCCTTAGGCATGAAGTGGGGGGAATGCTTGTCGTATGCTGAGTTCTCTTATAACAATAGCTATCAGGCAAGTCTGCAGGCAGAACCGTTTGAAGTCTTGTATGGCCGCAAGTGTAGGACACATTTGAACTGGTCCGAGACAGGTGAGAGGCAGTTGTTCGGTCCAGATGTGCTCCAGGAGGCAGAGGAAAGAGTGAAGATTGTCCGACAGCACCTAAAGGCAGCACAGTCTAGGAAGAAGGCCTATTATGACAAAAGGCACTATGGTGTAGCTTTCCAAGATGGTAAATGGGCATACCTCAAAGTGTCTCCATTGAGGGGTACTCACCTCTTTGGTATCAAAGGAAAGCTCGCTCCAAGATTTGTCGGAACTTTCCGCATCCTTGAGACTAGAGGACCTCCTGCCTTTCGGCTCGAGCTTCCAGAGAGTCTGTCAATGGTGCATGACGTGTTCCATGTGTCCCAACTAAAGCAGTGCTTCAAGCAGCCAGAGCAGGCCATTGACTTGGGCGAGATCCAGCTGAGTGCGGACCTTTCCTACTCAGAGCGTCCAATCCGTGTTCTTGAGACGTCCGAGCGCAAGACTCACAACAAGACCGTCAAGTTCATGAAGGTTCAGTGGGCACATCATTCGGAGAAGGAAGCAACGTGGGAGCGTGAAGATCATCTCCGTTTTGAGTATCCTGAGTTGTTTCAGGCTTAGATCTCGGGACGAGATCCTGTGTTGGTGGGGGAGTGCTGTAGCAGCCCAGGAGCAATAATTAGAAATCAGCATAAGATTGTACTTTGTCTGTTTACTTTGTAACTTGGCATGATGCTAAAGATTATAATTTCATTTGATGATTTATTTTGCCAACAAGATTTGAGT
Organism: Bromus sterilis; assembly: GCA_950022295.1. Classification (NCBI taxonomy): domain Eukaryota; kingdom Viridiplantae; phylum Streptophyta; class Magnoliopsida; order Poales; family Poaceae; genus Bromus; species Bromus sterilis. The sequence goes on along the minus strand of OX465595.1, from coordinate 278,473,382 downwards.
TCATTTGATTTGCTTTTGAATTCAAACAAAGTGGTTCAAGAAGGGTGTTTGAAGATTTTTCTTTGCTGCATGCATGCTCCCCTTGACCCCAAACTTGGCATAGCCAATTCTTTGCCCTTCCCAAGTTTTTCAAAATCCTTGCATCATTTTTGCCAACTCTAAAAATGTGGGCCATAGTTCAATGTGCTTTGAATATCAAAAATGCCCTCACATTTTAGTTGCTCAAAAATTGGTCTAAACAATTTTAGAAAATGGAGAATATTGCATGGATTCCAAACATATTTTTTGAATGTTTTTCTCTGTTGAATTTTTGCTCTGGAAAAATGCTGGGAGGTTCTGTTATTTTTTTAATGGGAAATCCTTCATGTTTTTCTTCCTGGAAAAAGGTGAAACCAGGACCAGCCGTCTGGCCTGGCTCTCCTCATCGCGGCCCAGCACAGACGAACCGGTACGGACCTGCGTTGGAGACGTTGGATCTGGATCCCACGCCTCTCAGAGAAGGGCGCCGTGACGGCCACCTGCTCCGTTAGGCCACCATCACGGACGCCGAGAGGGGAGGCTGCCGGAGCCGTCCGGTGCCGCCGTCTCCGGCCGTCACATCATGAGGCGAGTCCCCCTATAAGAGCCCCGAGGCCTAAGGTTTTCTTCTCCCCCTCTAGTTTCTCCGCCGCCAGTTTCTTTCCCCCTCTCCAAGCCTCCGTTGCTCCCGTGGCCGCCGGGGCCTGAACCTCAAATCGGCCGCCGTCCCCTCTGCGTCGGGCCGCCGGGAGCTTGCAGGTGAAGGCCATGTCGACATCCACGTCTTCCCCGACCTGCAGCCGCGACGTGGGTGGCCAGAAGCAAGCCGACGCCTTCTTCTTCCACCGCGGTTCGTCCTCGTCTTTGGCGCCGCCTCCGGTCCCCTCCTTCCCCTGCGGTGCGTCGAGCTCGACCTCAGCCCCACCTAGGTGAGCACGCACTCCTCCCTCTCCTTCGTCTTTGCGTAGTTCGCGCAGGATCCGTGCCTTGTCTGCTCCCTCCGCCGCACGTCGCCGTCGTTAGCCATGCGTGCAATTGGCGTGATCCCGACGCGCTCTCGTAGCTAGAGTGTAAGCAGACACGCTCCTGACCCAAAGGCGCAGCCTTGCACCGCGCACAGCCACGTCGGAGCAGCAGCGTCGTCGTGTTCAGTAGCCGCTCCGCCGTGTAAATCCAGGCAGGGCAGAGCCGCCGGTGGTGGAGCTCCGGTGCGGGTGTTAGGCAAAATGGATCCGTGGGAGTCCCCGCTATGCGTTGCGCCAGGCCATGGACTCCGTAGTGCCGCGAGGTGGATGCAATCGTTGCCGGCGATCTTCTCTGTCGCCGGCGTCATCAGTTTCTTCAGTTCTTCAGTAAGCGTGTCATCGTCACCGTGCTATTCCCGTGGAATTCCTGTCGAGTAGGAGACGATCTGCTGGACTTGGCCCGCACCCATGTTTGGTGATCAGTGCCCTCTCGAGATCCCCCGAGGTGGTTTGGCAGGAGGTGGCCAGAGCACGGGGCTAGGGTCGCCGGAAATTGCCCTCTCGCTGCCTGTTCCGGGTTTCAGTTTCGTCAGAAAACTGGACAGTGCGCACACCAGCTGGCTGCTATAGCTGGCTCGGCGCCTGTTTCCTGTCGAGTAAACAAGTGTTGTCGCAGTGGCCTTGCTGGGTTCAGCCCAACAGCCTCTTGTCAGACGCAGCGTCTTGCTGGGCCAGCACCAGCCGAGGCCAATCCATCGGGCCAGTGCTTTTTTTTCCTTCTCCTTTTGTTTTTCTTTTTAAAAATCTTTTCAAATTCAATTTCTTTTCTGAGTTTGAAATTCAAATGCTCACTGCCCCAAACATGCGTTCCAATATATGAAGTTGGGGTAGTTTTTCCCACTGATCAAAATGGTGATGTCCATTTTGCATCTTGCCCCATCTAATTTTGGAGTTTTGGTAATTTTTCAAAGAAGCCCCTCACTTCTTTTGTATTTACAAAATGTATTGCAAATTCAAACTGTGACATGCCATATATGGTTTTGGGGTAGAAAAATGCAAGGATTCAAATGGTGATTTCCATCTGATGTTTTGTGCAACTCAATGGACATGGTGTGATCACTTAACCATATCAAACCTTGCCTTTCTTTTCCTTGCTTCTTTGAAGTTCAGTGCATGTTGAAATCTTGTTCATCTTATCATTCAAGCTTTTCTCCATGTCATCTTCAACTCTTTGCAATCTCAGATCAGCCCCTAGCATAATTTTCATGTGCAATGTGGCTGGATCCTTTTCTTCTGTTGTACCTTCCCGGTGTCGAATTCACCTACACTTCTCTCCGTCTCCGGAATCGATAGTTATTTCACGATGTTTATTATTGTTAGTTGTTGTTTTGTTTCATGGCATGCCATGTTTCCATGATACTTACACCAAAATTAAGGCTAAGACCAAAGCCATTCAATGTAAATAAATTGCATATGAAGTTGTTGACGTGTCGTCACCACCTTCATTTATATCTGACTAGATAGGGTCACATCATGTCAATTAAAATTGATCATTCCATCTTTACCTGTGCATTGCACCCATTGCTTCCTTTTGTGCCTTTTCCTTGCCGATACTTTACGTTATCACCTGAGACTGCCGAGGAGACTTACGTGGAGTTTTCCGACACCGAGCCCGAGGACCCTGCTACGTCTGCTCCGTCGACCGATTACCCAGGCAAGGGGAAGTTTTATACCATTACTTGATACCTTTCTGCCTACCTTCCTAGCTGTAGTCTAGAACGTTTGTTTGATCCTATCCACTTTTCTTATGCCACATTCGAAAACTAAACAGCCATGATCACCACCTCCCAGCAAAACCTTGTATTGCTAAGTTACCGCTGCTCAGCCATTGCTTAGTATGAGTAGGAAAACTTGCCGCTTACCCTATGCTATGGTTTGGATATCATGTTATTAAAGAAGTTGGTTGATATTTATTATTATGATGTTAATTATATTTGACGAAACATGGGAGACAGGGCAGTTCCCGCTAGGTGTTTTGTTCCATTTGAGTCACCTAGGATCCGAGTTCCGGGTATTGGTTCTTTGTTTGAGCATGCCTAATCGTGTGTGGGGTTCTATGGGGCCCCCTTGTCTTACCTACCTAGCTCCAAACAGTCCTAGTGGTGGCCCGAGCTGATTTAATATTTGCAACCCTGTGTGTGTTGGTGGTACCCCAGTTGTTTAAAAACCAGCCTGGGCCAGGACGACTTGTTCCTTGGCTGGCCCATCTTGACCGGCTGAGGACCTGGTCTCATATGAGCTTAATCGGTAATCCAAACCTGGAGTCATACGGTAGAGACCGATTCGAGAGCGCGGCCGGCTTTTAAGTTGGGTGTCGACTCACCGGGGGCCACCCGGAATTGTGTGTTGTTAGTTAGAGGGTCTTTGACGTTTCGGAGTTTCAGGCACTTACATTGCCAAGTGGAAACCGGGCGTACATGCGAAGCCTATGATGGGAAGTTGGTACACCCCTGCAGGGTTAAATCTTTTCGAAAAGCCGTGTCCACGGTTATGGACGTCTCAGAGCCTACGTCTTGTTCATAGAATAACATCTAATTGGATCTTAATTAAAACTTGCCTACCGTTTGAGTGCCTTGGTTGCTTTTGTTCGTCCAGGGGGACCGAGAGAAGATCCAGGTTGTGTTATGTTTGGCGTAAGTAGGTGTATAGAAGACTTATGACTCGATGTCACGTGTTTTCTTGGATCTTACCTCCATTCTATTAGAACGAGAGCCACCATATATGCTAGTGCGGCTGGAACCTTTACCTTTACCATGTCTTACCATAGGAAGTTAGTTATCCTGTAATTATATAATCTCACCCCTGTTTTCCTTTTGTGCTTTACTGTTTTGCCTGATCGGCCGCTGCAGTTGACTACTACCTCGACCCGAGCACCGGACGATACTTCGTGGAGGTGCCCCCGGAGGACGACGATGAGGACGACTTCGCTCAGTAGATCCTATAGTTGGGTTTCGACGATCCGTGGGTGGACTTATTTATGTGCATCCCTCTCTAGGGCCATTTGGATTTTGACCGCACTCGGTCGTGATTGTCTTCCGCTTGTTGCATGATGTACTGTTGAGTCTATGGACCTCTGAGATGATGTAATAAATACCAGCGGCGATGTATGCCCTGGACTCTATATTTTTTATGTCTTAGTATTAAGTTCATTGTTCTTATACCTGTTGTCGAGAATCCGGAAGCGAAACGAGTGCGAGTGTCGTGAGTCGGTGGCCTTTTATGAGCTACTAACTTGAGCGAGACGCGAAAGCGACTAGCTTGAGTTAGCACCGCATCGGGGGCCTTACACAAATATACCAAGGTTTTTCTCTCGTAGGATTCCAACGACGACAAGTAGGTGACAACGGCGTTAGAAATTACTAGCACGAGAGTTGAGGTGGACCTGCACATAGATACAAATAACTTTGCTCCCAACGAGTTCAGAGTTCTTGTCAATCTCTCCGACATTGTTCTTTACAAAGGGTCAAAGGCAAGAGATAAAAGGTAATGATAACAACAACTAGAAAGTAAAACTTGAAGTAAATTGAGGGTGGCCCATGAAGTTCACTAGTGATGTCTCTCCCAAAAGACGATCAATATCTATGCAAGGTGAACAAATTACAGCTGCGAATTGACAGGATTACGAACGCAAACCAATTCTAACTATGGTACAAAAGAAAGGAAGATGCTCAAAAGCATGGGCAGTACGCCAAGGTAAGTAGACAGAAATCCATCTGCATCTAATACTAATATTCCACTTTGAGATATCTACCCAGAACATCTCTCTGGTATTAAGTTGCCAGCCCCACCCAAATTGTAAACCCAAAGAAATAGACAACTGCATTAAAAGAACTTTGTGTCAAGTAAACAATCCTTGCAACCGTGGTTACAAGCACCGTTGTTTTCCCCCTGTTGGCAACATCACATCACCTAGACTCGTGTTTCTATCACTCAATCTAGTAATCAAGGGGCATGAACCCACAATCATGCATAACACTCCCTCTTGGAGTTACTACCTACTACTTCGCCAAATCAATAAACATCAACCGAGAACATGCAATAATTACTCAAGAAGAAAAATATAAAGGAGAAGAACTAAATAAATTACTCATCACACTCTGAACATAGTCTCATAATCCATCAGATCCCAGCAAAGTCAACATAGCAACACCAGATAGAATTACATACGTGCCTTGATCATGTAGGGCAGCTCACAAGGTCTAATTCATGAAGAACAAATAGGTGGAGAGGACATCACATAGATACTGATCATAGACCCATGGTCCAAGGTGGACTACTCACGGATAATCCGGGAAGCGTCCATGGTGGTGTAGAAGCTCCCGGAGGTCAATCCTCCCTCCTGCAGGGTGCCGAGAAGAGGTCTTCTGGTACTCCCGATCTTGGAAGCGCGGCGGCGGCGGAACAGAGGCGAGATCACGAAAAAGGTTTTTTTTCCTCGAGGGTTTCGGAGAACGAGGTAAGTATAGGCAAAGTGGGGCAACCAGGGGGGCCACTAGGAGTCCAAACGTCCTCCCGGCATGGCCCCACCCTAGGACGCCCGGGCCGGATGGGCACCGGGTGGGGCCCCTCTGGCCCCCCTTCGGGCATCTGGAAGCTTCCAGTACGCTTATTTTTTTTATATTTTTCCCGGAATTTTTCTGGCATTTTACATGATGGGAAAACCTGAAATAAAAAGACAGCAGAAAACAAAAACTAGCACCGGGGTGCACTGAGTTAATAGGTTAGTCCAAATATGATCAAAAGTGTATGAAAGTGTATCAAAAGTATAGCAATATCACCCAAAACATGCATGGAGAAAGAAGAAATTGTAGATACGTTTGGGACATATCAACATCCCCAAGCTTAATTCCTGCTGGTCCTCGAGTAGGTAAATGCTAACAAGTATAATTTCTGTGGTGACATGCTACCAACCATAAAAGTACTTTTAAGTAAAGAAATCAAAGCATGCAATTCCATTCAAGTCATAACAAGCAAGAGTCTATATTAGCAGTGAAACAAGCAACATAAGAACATAAAGGTGCAAGATCTGTCGCTGTCTGTGACTCGAATATCTCCAAATGGTGTTTGCGTGCAAGATGTGGGGATGGGAATACGAGAGAGAAAATAATTATTTTTTTGAGAACTCAATCTACTAACGTTTCACAATTAGTCTTCTTTGGAATCTTATGTTGACTCGTCCCCAGACCACTATCCAGGTACAAGTCAAAATAATACACTCCCTTTCGACATTTTGAGCATTCATGCAATGGATGAGCGTAAGAAAGAAAGTGGACACTTAGGATGGCAAAGAGAGATATGGTGGAGGAGGAAGACAAAAAGGGTGTGAAAGGTTCACATCAATGCGGACAATCATAGGAAAGAGAAAGCCAAATGATAGGTATGATGTGAGGAGTAGGGATTGCCATGCAACGGATGCACATACGAGCTATTGAAAGCTCTCCAATGGAACTAGAGGATGTGCATCCAACTTGCTTTCTCAAGAAGACCTAGACCTCATTTGAGGAGGCTCATCATTGGAATATATAATCCAAGTTCTATAGTGTAAAGGTCCCACATAGCTATTTGCATTTATGATCATCTCTATGGAGTACAAGATATAAGAGGGAGTACGAGTGTGGATCTCTCAAAAGGAATAGTAGTGTGCCCTCTTCTCTCTTTTTATTTTTAGTTTTTTTATCTTTTTTCTATTTTTTGTATTTATTTGGCAGCCTCAATGGATCTTTCTATTTATCTCTCATTTGTCCTCTTTGGGATATTTTAATTTGTCCTCTTTGGGATATTTTCCTCACTTAGGGGAACACTCTATTTTACAAGGAGTATAGAAGATCTTTCACACTTTACAAGAGTACTCAGAATAAAAAAGAACATGAATCTATAATGATGCATGCAAATGTATGCCTCTTCTAGTGTAGCTGTAACATGTATGACCTCAAGATTAAGTCATGAGAAGATGGATGTTGCATGGCAATGTATCTCAGAAAGGCTATGGAAATGACTTGATATGTAGGTATGGTGGCTGTTTTGAGAAGGATATAAGGAGGTTAATTATGACAGAGCGTATCATGTCAAGGGTTTGGATGCACCGGCGAGGTAGACGCCAACTCTCGGAGTGAGAAGAGGGCAATGCAGGGTACTAAAGAGGCTAGCAAATATGGGAAGGTGGAATTGTCAACTTTCGAATACTTACATTAGTCCGAAGAACTCATGCACTTATTATCGGTAACTCTCAATCTAATAAGGAGGTTCACAAAGGGGCAAGTACTCCGAGGAGGAGTGTATGCGAGTTTGGTTATCCTTGCGCATCCTCGACTCATGGTACGTGAGTGTACTCTAATACCCGATCCCTCCAAAGATTAGTGATCCATGTAGTAGCTAGAGTTCTCAACTAGTTTTGTAGTTTTTCAAAAATAAACACGGATTTCCCAAAATACGACATCTATCACTAATAGGCTAAAGATCTTGACACCAAAATTTCGAACATTACTCACCACAATACCTCAAAACTATTGCAAGTTACTACTACAATTGAATAGCAACCTCAATTACCTACTTCATGTCAAGAAACACAACTCAGTGCAACAGGCCAACTCTCTAAAAAAGATAAATATGAAGACTCAAGAGAGTACCAGCAACAAACTAAACAAAAGATCTTAAAAATATAAGCATGAAAACTAAGAGCTAAACATGACAGCAGCTACAAAAAGATAAAAAACACACAACAAAAGAAAGATAAGCATGAAAATCCTACGACGTGTTCTAGTTTAAAGTGGAGCGTGTTTCTCACCCACAGAAATAAAGTAGGGTTCTAACTTGTTATGAAAAGTAAGCAAAGCAAAATAAAACTAAAAAGGTAAAGAGCAAGATGCTCCAAGCATAGCACATAACGCATGAAGTGATAAAAATATAGTGGAACGAAGGACGAACTGATAATTGTTGATGGAGAAGGGGATGCACGGGGGCATCCCCAAGCGTAGACGCTTGAGTCTCCTTCAATATTTCCTGGGGGTGCATGGGGCATCCCAAAGCTTGAGCGTTTGACACACCCGGATCGTCTTCAATCATCTTCCCTCGCACACTTGAAAACTCCCTTCATACATAACTCATCATAAGCTGATTAGAGAGGTTAGTACCCATAAGAAAACATTTTTTCTCTACTGGAAATAAAGATTTTCTTGAAGGATTCTGTTTCTCTAGACCGACAAAAAGTTTTTGCAAAGAAAAAGCTAGCGCAAGAATTGCAACAGAGGAAAGGCAAAACGTGGCAGAATCTGTGAAAAACAGACCAGCAGGTAGTAAATAATTTTTTTAGGGTACTTCTGCAACTCAAATTAAAAAACTCAGAACAGACGATCGAAAGCTAATTGTGTAGAGCACGCAGTCAAAACAATTCAGATAAAAAATATGATCTGGTAATTTATCGTGAATTTTTCCGTCAAAGCATGTCACAACTTTTGAAATTTCTTCCAATTGGAGGCTAAAATTGACACAAATCTTGAAAATAAAGATACAATGATGTTGCTACAGTAGTAACAATCATCAAGATCACTAAAAACAGAAGGAAAAACATCCTGGGTTGCCTCCCAACAAGCTCTTTCTTCTATGCCTTTGAGCTAGGCACAAAGCAAAACGATCAAGTTGTATCAATTGAACAATCATCAAGATCATCAAAAAACTCTTCAATTGTAGAACTAGTTTTAAGAGGTCTTTCAAATAAAGGTCTAATGAAGACACTTCTAGGGATAAAAGCAAAAGGCAAAAAATCAATTGGAGTTTCATTTATAAATCTATCAAAGAGAGGTATTTCTTCCAAAGTTTTCACAGTTTCAATTCCTTTGGCAATAAGTGGGTTGTTTTTGAGTCGAGGAACTTTGGGGATGTAAGCGAACTTAGGTTCCTTCTTTGCTAGAGTTTCTACCTTTTTGGATTTGATTGAGGAGAAAGTAGTTCCTAAAGTTTCAATAATTTCCTCAATCTTATCTATCCTAGAAGGATCCAAATCATGGGGTTTGATGGTCTCCAAAGTTTTGATAATTTTATGCATGGAGCTATCAAGTCTATTCAAATTTCCTTGAATCCTACGATCTAACTCATTTATCTTATTCATTCTTGGCATTTCTAGCTCGATCTTTTCATGTTTTCATAATGTGAACTAGGGTAATGTCCTCTTGAATGCTAGCAACAGGGAGATTTTCAATAACATTAAGAGATTCCCAAGGTGGGGCTTCTAGGAAATTAGCATTGATAGCAGTATCTAGAACGAACCTATTCCAAGGAGTAATTCCAACATAAAAGTTTCTAAGCAGGATAGTAGTGGATTGCTTCTTGGTGGCTCTTTTTTGAGAATCATTAATTCTATACCAAGCATCTTTTAGACTTTCACCACCTCTTTGTTTAAAGGTAAGCACTTCTGCCTCACCAAAGGCAAAAGGACCAGGCATATTGACAACTACTAGCGAGGTAAAGAATTTTTTTGTGGTTTTTGATAAAGGACAGTAAAGCAAGAACTGAAAGGTAAACTAACAAGACTAAAAAGCAAAGATAAAAGATAGCGTGCAACTACCCAATATTGTAGAGCAGAGTTCCCGGCAACGGTGCCAGAAATTACTCTTGATGGCACTGAAGTAGTGCTCCTCGTTGGATACCCCAAGTGGAAGGTTGAGATGTAGCGTAGAAGTAATTTCCCTCAGCAAAGATACCAAGGTTTGTCTCCCGTAGGACTCCAACGACGACAAGTTGGTGACAACGGCGCTAGAAATTACTAGCACGAGAGTTAACGTGGACCTGCACACAGATACAAATAACTTTGCTCCCAATGAGTTCAAAGAGGTTGTCAGTCTCTTTGACCTTGTTGTTTACAAAGGGTCAAACGGAAGAGATAAAATGTAATGATAACTGTAACTAGAAAGTAAATCTGGAAATAAATTAAGGGTGTAAGCAGTTGTCTAAATATGGACCGGGGTCCCATGAAGTTCACTACTGATGTCTCTCTCCCAAAAGACGATAAACAGCTAAGCAAGGTGAACAAATTACGGCTGGCCAATTGACAGGTTTACGGACACAAACCAATGCTAACTATGCTACAAAAGTAGGAAGAGCATCAAAAGCATGGGTAGTACACCAAGATAAGTAGACCGAAATCCATCTACTTCTACTACTAATCATCCACCTTGAGATATCTATCCAGAACATCTCGCAGGTATTAAGGTGCGAGCCCCTCCCAAAGATGAAACCCAAAGCAACAGACAACTGCATTAAAAGAAATCTGTGTAAAGTAAACATTCCTTGCAACCGTGGTTACAAGCACCATTGTTTTCCCCCTTGTGGCAACAGCACATCCCCTAGACTCATGTTTCTGTCACTCAAGCTAGTCATCGGGGGCATGAACCCACAATCATGCATAACACTCCCTCTTGGAGTTACTACCTACTACTTTGCCAAAGCAATAAATGGCAACGAAGAACATGAAAGAGTTACTCAAGAACAAAAATATAAAGGAGAAGAACAAAATATATTACTCATCATAATTTGAACATACTCTCATAATCCATCAGATCCCGGCAAACTCAACATAGCAAGAGCAGAAAGAATTACATATGTACCTTGATCACGTAGGGCAGCTCAAAAGGTCTAATTCATGAAGAACAAAGAGGGGGAGAGGATATCACATAGCTACCGATCATAGACCCAGGGTCCAAGGTGGAATACTCACGAATCATCCGGGAAGCGTCCATGGTGGTGGAGAAGCTCCCGGAGGTCAATCCTCCCTCCGGCAGGGTGCCGAGAAGAGGTCTTCTGTCGCTCCCGATCTTGGAAGTGCGCCGGCGGCGGCTGAATAGAGGCGAGATCGCGAAAAAGGGTTCTGTCCTCGGTTGTTTCGGAGGACGAGGGAAATATAGGCGAAGGGGGGCAGCCAGGCGGCCTCCGGGCGCGGCCCCACCCTAGGTCGTGCACCCTGTCCACCTGGGCACCAGGTGGGGCCCCTCTGGGCCCCCTTCGGCATTTGGAAGCTTCCGATATGCTAGTTTTTTATATATTTTTCCCGGAATTTTTCTTGCATTTTACGTGATGGGAAAACCTGAAATAAAAAGATAGCAGAAAACATAAACTGACACTGGGGTGCACTGAGTTAATAGGTTTGTCCAAATATGATCGAAAGTGTGTGAAATTGTATCAAAAGTATAGCTATATCACCCAAAATATGCATGGAGCAAGCATAAATTATAGATATGTTTGGGACGTATCAAGTATCGATACTCACATCACATTATTTGCAGTCCACCAAATCCTTTAGTGGATTATAATCCGACTGATCTTGCATATTCTAAAACCCTTGAGTTCTTCCCTTGATACGAATTGGCTTTGACGAGTCATAACCTCTACTTTGACTTTGGTACTCTATTTTCGAAGTTGTATCCCTTACTTCTGTAATTTGTTGTATAGATTCATACAAGTGTCCTGATGGGTTGTATCTATTCTTCAGCCATCTTTGTGAACACAAAAACTTCTGCGGGTCATCCTCTACTAGTGTTACGCCATATAAAATTCCAACATGAAAACATAATCGAGAGCGAGAAGTTGATGAAAGGTTATGCATTGAAGAAGTGGAAGTCGACCCTGGACCTTTGTGTTCATGCCCATGGATGCAATTTAGAACTTATCTTGAAAGCTTCTTGTAAAGATAATTACCCCCTTAGTATAAATTCACCTTGCATCTATCATTATGTCCCTTGCGATCATGGTTCTAACAATGATATTTTCCTTCGATTCCATTTCGCAACCAATATTGAACACTTGATTTCTACAAATCAACGATCCATCTCAGCTACTATCACGTTCTACCTTTGAGTATTACCACCCTGGTATCTCGAGGATATCATGTCGTTGCACTACATCTTATGAATTTTTGATAAGGCGATACCACTCCCTGCCATAGCCACCCCCTAGGTTCTTGGTTGTCGTCAACCGAGAACACCGCATATCTTTTTCTCCACCATTTGTTTTGATGGATCATTGCTATTCGATTGCATACTCTTTAAACCTCTCGAAATAAAGGGTCGTGGTCATCATCAACCTTTTGGATTCTAACATGTGTCGATTTAATTCGTGATAAGAAATACCATCCTCGCCCCTTTGTCTGAATGGTTGTGTACCTGATGTCATATCAAGTATATCATGCTCTGCTTTACGTTGGGAGTATATACACCTAACACTTGTGTATGATCACATTTTCCTTTCCAATAGTCTGTTTAATCTGATAATCACATTTTCCTTTCCATTGGTCTTCTTAACCCTTCTCGTAAGATAACTAATCTAAGAAGTGATAATTCCCTACATATGTCAACACCTCGGTGTACTTTCTTGTCGGTATAACCCGTTACTATTTTTGATGACATTTTGGTAACCGCTGATAGACGAGAACTTTGCCAATTGGTCTGCCTCGTCTTAACGAGCAGGAACATGGTTCTCTTCGTCCCTCGCCCTTGGTACTGACATAGCTATCAAGGCATTCTCTGACAATCTTGCTTCGTGATCGCATATTAGGTCACCACCCTTCTTATTTATAATCCGCCCTTGCCACAGTTCCACAAGACCGAAACCTGACTCTTCGGTACATTCTTGTTTCCAAGGTTATTCCTCTCCCTTTTCCTCATATGAAATTCACGAGTCATTTACCTTGTGATATTCAGCCCAATATTAGACTCAGTTGTTAATCCTAATGCTCTGGACCTCTTTTCATCACCCATCATCGACCGTGAATGCATGACTATCCACTTGAACCTTCTCATACCTTCTTTTGTTTCTCTCGATGTATTCCCCCGAGTTTAAACTCGGGAAATACTTTGTACCCCGTTCCCTCGGACAACCTCATTTAATAAACCTGGTACCGCCCCGACCCCCTTAAGTTTTTCCTCCTACCCTATTCATAAGTATGATGGAGCCCCAAACAAAGGATGAAAACTTGTCGACATGCAGTGATGTAGATAAATGAAGACATTAACGATAAGGATAAACATCTTCGAGAAGGGCAACCAGACCGAGAAGATTCGTTACAATACGAAACAAAAACTGTACCCCTACCCTACCCCTTAAAATCTCGAGACGAAATTTCTTGTAGTGGGGGAGATTTGTAACATCCCTAGATCTCAGCCCAGTCATTAAGCTAATTAGATTGCCTTGTCATCATGATCATCCTCATTAAAATTTTCAATAGGAAATAATTCCACTTCAATTAATTTTAAAACACAAGTTAATATAAAATTCTCTAAAGATATTTAAACAAAAACATTTTTCATGTTGTAGGTAACCCGTAGGCAATTATAGAATTTAAATCAATATTTTGGAGTTATTAAATTGCCCCTGGATTTTCAATAAACAAAGTGGAAATTAGAGTTAAACTAAAACTGGTGCAACCAATTTTATAAAATTCCAAATAATCAGTAGGTTGCGAGATGAGCATTTATTATAATGTTAGATAATTTAAATAAAGCAAAACAACAGCTAAAGGAGCCTTAACTAATTCTTTGGATTTCATATTATACTCAAATGAATTTATTTGGAGCCATAACTTTTCGTAGCAGTATAAAATAATGTAACATGAATATTAGGACAAATTGTACATTTTGTAAAATTCAAGTGTTCGCTAAAAATATTAAAACAAAAAATAGAACATAGCAAAAATGAAATAAAAGAAAGTCCCAATAACACGCCAGTGCAAAAAAATCAATCCGTTCCACTCCTACCTTCTTCTTCCTCACGTTTATCACCCTTGTATGGCGTGCATCCATGGCGCCTCGCCGCGCCGAGCCTCCGTGTCGCCCATCTGCGATGTCACCGGAGGCGACAATACTGCCCCGAGCCCCCACCTTTGGAACCCTAGATCGTCCCCGCACCATTTCTCCTCGCGCGTCCTCTATCTCTGCCCTTGCACGCCGCGGTCCCCGTCGTCCTCGTTCTGTCGTGGACGCGGTCACCGTGCACCCCGTGCCATGGGGGCTTGTCGAGGAGCATCGTTGGGCACCTCTAGGTCTCCCCCACACTCATGATCGGGCCATGTCACGCTACATCACCGGAATTACGCCGCTCCCTTCAGCCACGGCCGCCGCCCTGCCACGCCGAATTAATCTCCATCCGAGCACCGCCAGCTTCCTCGAGCCCTCCGCTGCCTTCACTGTGAGCTGCCGTGCCTATTCCCCTTTTTCCCGTCCCAATTTGCCGCCGTAGGCCGCCGTCCCCTTGCTCGGACGCCATGGCCAGAGATCGACCTCGAGTACTGTTGCACGCGATGCTGCTCATCTCGCCCGCTTGCGACCACACCTCGCCTCGTCGTCCTGCGCCCGTGCGCCCCCGCTGGTCGCCTCCATCCTTCGCCGCTCGCCGCAACATGGCACATCCATGGCGTGTTTTGTTGCGTGTGTGTCCGGTGAGGAGTCTGGATGGGCTACCTCCATGTGGGTCCATCCCCTCCTAATCGTATTATAAAAGGAGATAATCCCCTGTGAAAATGACAAGTGGGCACAAGGCCATTGGATTAGTTTAAAATGTGTTAAGTTAATTGCGCGAGAGTGTATAGCATGTCGGCCATGTCCCTTCTAACAACCCCCTAGTTAAATAAACAGAGATAACCCCCACAGTGTGACTTACATATGGGTCCTAGTAGTGAATAGTTAATTAAAACAGATACAACATTGATAAAGTAAATGTGCCTATGACAGGTGGGTCCACTACTAAATAAATCCCATTTAGTTTATTTTAAATCTTTAAATAAGCCACTGTGTATGACCCGTGGGCCCTTTGTGTCAGTTGACTGGTCAATAGCCAGTGTTGTTGATAATGTTGATTTAAATATTAAAAGAAATATCAGTAAATGAATAATATGAATTAAACTTTGAAATTGAATATCTTTTAAACCGTAAGTCGGGTTAAAATAATTTATATACGAAATTTTCTTAGAAAAACACAATGAATACAAATACAGCATCCACATACCCACCCCCCTCTCACATACTGAACTCGAGAATTTCCAACTCTAGATCGTTTGTCCGGTAATCGCCCGGAGCCGGTAAAATAGTCGGTTAAATTCCCGTTTCGTGTGCAACGTGTAACACCGCGTTAGTTCAGATCTATCCTAACAAATTGACATGTCTTTCATTTGTGTTGTTATTATTGCCGTGTATTTATTGTTTATCCCCCCTTCTTCTTTGGTAGACACCGATATTGCCGCGAACGACACCACTGAGTATGACTACTACGTCGACCACCATACCCCTACTGTTGAGCTTCAAGGTAAGCAGAGCCCTTCCCCTCACCCAGATATCACCTATCTTTCCGTATGATTCTTGCATTAGGTATTGTTGTTGTTTCTGCACCTTAATTCCTATTCTATTTACTTACCTATCTTTGTCTCCCTTTACTATCGTACCCTACCTTTTTTTTCAAGCTTTCAAACTGAGGGGTAAGACACCCCCCAGCATTTTATTACCAGGAACACAATATTTACAAATGTACAGTAAAAGCTTCAAAAAACACCTGTCAGGGTGGAAGGAAATCAATCCATCTCAGTAAAAGATCCTTAAATCTAGGCTTAATTCTATAACTAAGCAGGGTTAAATCATGAATGAAGCCAACCCTCCACTTAGCAAAAGAGGGCCTGACATGCTTGAAACATTTAGCATTCCTGATCAACCAGATGTTCCACCAGGAAGTAAACACCACTTAAGCGAAGAAAGGTTTATTGAAGGACTCCTTGGCGCTCTTGGAAATGTGAATCATGTCAAAACCATGGATCCAATATATTTGCAGGTATGCCCATATTCTAGCACTGAAGTTGCACTGGAAAAAGAGATGATCTCTGGTCTCCAGGTGTTGGGTATGGAAAAACACACACTCAGGACCATCCTGGATGTTCCAGTGTCGTCTGATGAGCATATCCTTTGTATTGAGACGATCCATGATTACCAGCCAAGCGAAAAATTTGGTCTTTAAGATGCAACAGGATTTCCAAATCCAATTTAAAAGAGGATTTGCATGTATAGGGTCATGCACCAACTTGTAGTACTTCTTAGCAGTGTATTGCCCTTTTCCATTCAACCTCCATGTCCAGCAGTCCTTTGTTTCGTCACCACTTTGATTTGGAAGGATTACTTGCGTCTCAGAGAGCTCCTGGAAAGCCTGTGCAAATAAAGGTAGATTGAAAAGCTCAGTGAGATCAGCCACCTCGCTGGCCTCTTTTACATATAGAAAAGGATCCTTAGCAAAGGAAAACAATCTTTGGAACTTCTGAGCTAGAGTGGCATTTGTGTTGGAGACCCAAAAATCACTCCACAGCAAAACAGAGTCTCCAAGACCCACTTTTACCTGGGACACAGCCACAAAGCTATCCATCAACTTGGCCACATCTTTCCACCAGAATGAGCCACAGAGCTCAGTAGCATGAGGCACTCTTTCATGGTAATAAGTGTTCCATACAAGAGAGACCCGAGGCACATCCTCCTTATTGTAAAATTTATTCAGGTGCTTCATCAAAAGGGCTTGATTCTGCAGTTGCAAATTGAGGATGCCCAGACAACCCTTGTTCTTTGGTCTGCAAACAAGCTCCCAAGCAGCAAGTGACTTGCCAGAATCCTGTCCATACTTCCTCCAAAGACATTGTCTCTGGATCCTCTCCAATTGCTTGATGATACCAGCAGGAATGTGTATAGAGCAAAGGAAATAGATGGGCATGGAAGATATCACAGAGTTGAGTAGCTGGAGTTTTCCCCCTTGAGTTAAAAAGCAAGAACTGGAAGTAAGTCTTCTCTCCATGCAGTCCACTAAGGGGAGCAGATCCACAATTTTGGGCTTGGTAGTGCCCACAGGCAACCCCAAATATGTGAAAAGAAGCTTCCCAACTTGGGAACCAAAAACACTAGCCAACTCAGCTATAGAAACCTCATCAAGATTGATAGGAATCATGGATGATTTGTTGTAGTTGATATCCAGACCAGTGGACTGAGAGAAACTTTGGAGAGCTTCCTTGAGCCTAAGAACTTGTAAAGCCTCAGCTGGCATAACAAGGATTGTGTCATCAGCATACTGAACAATTGGAAAATCAGGTTCATGGCATGGAATAGGCAAACTGAGATGCCCTTTCCTCAGCAGATCATTGACAACAGATTGCAGAAGATCAGCAGCCAGAACAAAAAGAAGAGGGGATAAAGGATCACACTGTCTGACCCCCCTTTTCCATTTAAACTGTCTTCCTGGGATGCCATTTAAAAGAACAGAAGAAGACCCAGTGTCCAACAGTTACTGCTCCCAGATTATCCATTTTAATGGAAAACCTTTGTGCTTTAAAATTTCTAGGATGGCATCATGCCCAATAGAGTCAAAAGCTTTCTCAAAATCAATCTTGAGCAGAATCAGGGGTCTTTTGGAATGGTGGCACTGATGCAGGTATTCTAAAGTCCAGGCAATACAGTCCTGGATAGATCTCTCCTTGATGAATCCATATTGGTTTTTGTGAATGCACCTCCTGATGTCCTTCTGAAACCTATTAGAAGCCATGTTTGTGAGAAACTTAATACCCACACTCGTGAGGGAGATGGGTCTGAAATCATTCACAGTCTCAGGAACAGGTTTCTTGGGGATAAGAGCGATGAAAGAGCCATTCAAACCTTCTAAATCAGCATGGCCACTATGGAGCTCCTCAGCCAACCTGTAAAAGTCAGTGCAAAATATGGACCAGCAAGATTTAAAAAATCTGCCATTAACACCATCTGGTCCAGGTGATTTATCAGGTGGCATGAACTTGATTGTATCATCCATTTCTTTCATATCAAAAGGGGCTACCAAAGCTTCCAATCCATCCACAGGGCAAAGCAGATCATTCAGATTGCAAGTCATGACAATACCCTTGGCTACTCCCATTCTATTTTTAAAAGCAGACCAAAAGGCATTAGCAAGTAGATCATGGGAGGAGCAAGTAGTTCCATCAGCTAGCTGGAGAGAGGCAATTGAATTCCTTCTACGCCTCTCAGAGCCCATTGCTTGAAAAAACTTGGAGTTCTCCTCCCCCACTTTGACATATCTCTGTGTGCATCTTTTCTTCCAGTACATATGCTGCTAATGCAAGATTTTATCCAGGTGAAACTTGAAAATTCTCCTAAAATTGGATTCAGGTACAGTCATCTTCCTTAACTCTTCTAAACAGTCAAGTAAGAAAATGATCCTTTTGCACTTGGAGATAAGCACTTTGAAGTTATAAAAGTTTTTCTGCCAGTGTTTGAGAGGCCTTCTAAGTCTCTTGAACTTTTCCAAAATTCTAGCCACAGCATGAACTTTAGAGAACAAAGCATCCCAAGAAGATTTTACACAATCCAGAAAACCAGGCATCTCCACCCAAAAGTTTTCAAATCTAGAAATGTTAGCTTTTGAGGTGGATGTGTTAACTGTTACCACACAAGGAACATGGTCTGAGGCAGTCTTAGCTAAAGGCAACACCTGAGTTGAAGGGTAAGATAAAATCCAATTAGCAGAGGTGAAGAATCAATCCAGCTGCTCCAACAATGGATTCTCCTGCATGTTAGACCATGTAAATCTTCTGCCTTTCAGAGGAAGCTCAAGCAGACCAAGGTGACCAATTATCTCATTGAAGATGAACATGTCATTGACATCTCCACCAGGCAAATTCCTATTATCCAAAGACCTGATGAAATTAAAATCTCCAAGAAAAATCCAATTGGCATCAAAGGGGATAGATAGGTGGTAAAGCCAATCCATAAAAATGTCTCTCTGTTGTTGCTCACAAGGGCCATATACATTCACCAGAGTCCAATATTCTGCATTATGAGAGGTAGTGAAATGAATCACCATCCCAAAAGCTTTTGTGTCAACCAACTGCCCATCAAAGATAGCTGAATTCCAAATGGTCAGAATTCCCCCAGAGGCTCCTCTCGAAGGAACCACAGCAAATTGATCAAATCTCCTGGGGAAAAAAGATTTAATAAAGTTGTGGTCGACAGTCTCACATTTGGTTTCCTGAAGGCAGATAACTGCACACTGGCTATGCTTAATTTTCTCCCGCACTGCACTTTGTCGAGATGTTGAATTTAGGCCACAAACATTCCAACAAAGCACTTTCCAATCTCTAGTAGTTGTATAATTCATGGGAAGTACAAGAAAAGGAAAGCAGGATAACTATAAACATTACAGTTATCAACCAGTAGCAGGAATAGCACCACGGGCCAAAAGAAAGCTGCCCAGAAACAGTATCACAAGTGGCCAAATTAAAGGCTTGCCAAACCCAGAAAACAAAATGGGAGCTAAACATCATCATCATCCTCCTGAGATGCAGATGATGGAGCTGCCATAAGCTTCTCCTTCGCCAGTAGAGCTGGGTCGATATGCAGGTCTGCGCCTATGGTAGTAATGACTCTGATAGGAGTGGGTGGTACCACCAGTTCCTCCTGCTGAGCTGGGCCTTGGGCTTGTCCCTTAGACTCGTCCTCCGACACCAAGTGTATGTTCTTGGCCTCGGGCTTCTTTCGTTTTGGAGCCATAGGGAGTTCTGCCAAAGTTCCCGCCTTAAAGCCGTCCCACTTGATTGCGCTTCTTGTGCAGCGCCTGACAGTAGTGTCAACAACGGGGGTTTCCCTCTTCTTGCGTCTTGGTGCTGTCACCTTTGTCAGTGGGGGGCTGGAGAAGGTGAGCTCCCTAGGGAGCTCCACTGCAGGCATTGGAGGTGCAAAGGTATGTGGCCCTGCATCATCAGCATTAAAAGTAATCGAAATCTCCATGGAGCTCTCATCAAAAGCCATGCTCCAAGATCTCTTGGAACAGATCAGAGGGAGAGCCGGGCACAAGTTCAGGCTTCTGGGGATCTGAAGGGAGTAAAGTGCAGGCATCACCCTGGAGAAAGCCCTGCTCCACTGCATCTCAGGGGGCAATTCAGGCCCAGCAACAATATTTATCATCCCCACGAACACCTGTTCTGGGGGAATAGAGGGTGGGACATAGGGCACCAAGGCCAAAATGGGATCCTCCTCAGCTGGCTGCTGTAGCAAATGATCCTCATCATCTAGAATGTTAACAAGTTCCAAAACCGGTTGCTCCACCGATTCAGAAAGGTCAGGATGGTCCACCACCATGGATTGTTGGTCTTGATCAGGGGCGTCCTGTTGGTCCTTGTGCTCCGGCTGTTGGTCTGCAGCATCACCCCAGACTGCATTTCCCCAACCCGGAGGATCATTGGGGGCTGGAACATTGTCAGGTGCTGGTGCAGCGACGTCGTTCCAGCCAATAGCCGGATTTTGGGGAAGCACCCATGGGATGTTATCTGGAACAAGCTCCCCAGGTAGAGGATGCGGGTTGCCATTGAACGGCATGGGATCCTCATCCTGCGGCATTGGAAATGCCTAGTCTTCTCCCAAAATGTAGCAGGCAGCCATCCAGTTAACCCTGTTTCCTCCCCATTCAGCGTAATCACCGAAGACCACATCCCTTGGAACAAGCTCAGTGGAAGGGAAGGACGCATGTACAATCGAGCGCACCAAATATGGATCTTCAGAGTTCCAAGAATGAAATTTACCAAAAGTATTAATGGCTTCTGACAGATTCTTGGTGTTGCGGTAGTCAAGAGGTACTCCAACCAGCATGAGCCAGCCCGTATGGAAAACATCCGCACCACGGAAGCCTTCACCTTGGTCGTGGTTGCAGAAACGCACAAATCTATCACCGCCAAGATCGAAAGGAGGATGCTGTGTGAGAGTGTACCTAACAGCCGCATCCCGAACTTGGAAAAGCCCCACTCCCAGAAACCATGGCTGCACCGAGCGCACCATGATGCCGCGGGCCTGAAGGAAATCCGCCACCTCCTCACGGGCTGGCCCCAAAGCTTCAGGAGGTGGTGGTGGCATGATCTCTGCCACCATGAAGTCTTCGTAGCGCCTCTCTGGCCTCGCCCCCGCAATGACAAAGGTGCGCGGCAGGCGATTGGGCCCACCATCCACGATTAGATGGCCAGCGGGGAGATAGCAATGGGGGTCGAGCTCATAAACCGCCATGTATGCCGAGCTTGGGATGGAGAGAAAGCAAGGAGGAGCGGCGAGATCGATTGGAAGCGGCGAAGCGCAAGCGGCAGGTGGGGTGTTCTCCTCGGAGACGCTTGGGCAGGGGAGGGAGGTGGCGCGAGTCCCAACATTAGAGGAAGAGTCTGGTGTGTACTCAGTGGGATGTTGCGTGTGAATCGGCCTCCAGACGCATCCCCCTCTACGTGTAATCGCATCGCAGTCCCGTCTACGGTGGCCCACGCGGTTGCATGCCATGCAGAGCCGTTTTGATGGGCAAGACGATGACAAGTGGCCCTGAATTTTGCAGATAGAGCAGGTCATGATCCGGGCCACCATGTCATCCACCATAGCTTCAAACGCATCCGTAGAAGGCACGCCCTGTGTGGTGGAAGAGGAAGCCTGCACCGAATCTTTTTGTTTCTCCTGTAGGGCAACTCCAGATATGGATACAAGTTGTTTGCCCACGATAGGCGAGGCACAATGGTTTAAAGATGGCAGGAGTGTCCGTTGCACCTTATCAGTTAAAGAATCCTTATCACATGCGGAAGATCCGGGTTCGGCCATGGAAAGAGGAACTGTTCCAAATTGAATCACCGGCGTTTCCACCGTCCGGTGAACAACCAGTGGCGGCGACGGCGGAGGACACTCGTCCGGGAGCAGATCATAACCAGATTGAACCAAATCTTTACGAGCTTCTGGATGAACACGCAAATTATAGCTCTTGCAGGCCTCATAGTCAATTATAGTAGCAAAGCGTAGGGTTTTGGACTTAGATGACCCAACTTTCATCGCCGACTTTTTTGGATCCGCACGTAGTGCGTTCGTCCCTGCTTGAGCACGTTTCTTGGATGGACTAACCAGTGTCCATTCCTCCTTGCATTGTTTCTGCCATATCTTGAACTCATAGATCCATGGAGGCCCTCCATAATTCCAAAGATAAAAATAACAAATAAACTTTGGAGAGACAAACTTCCTGCGCTTGGGAAGCAGAAAACCAACATGTTTGTTAGCAACCGTGAAAGTGAAAACACGATCACGTAGAGAAGAAACCTTCAGTGCATCACATCGACCACCCGTGATGGACTCAAGAGCAACCGCCGCGGAATCTTCATCCAGCTTGAAAGATGTGCGGCCAAAGGCCACCACCATGGTGAAATGGCCCGTAGAGAAAAAACTGCGTCGAACCTCCTCAGAGAACTCCTTTCCGGGAGCCAGATCCAAACCCATCTGGAGGGCTGCATAGACCGCCGTGAGATGGCTACCAATGAAAAGAGGAGGAGACGCCGGAGACGATGATCGGAGCCAAAAGTTGATGAAGAGGCCCAATCATCGTACCCTACCTTTATCCTATGCTGCTTTAGTTATGCTATTACATCAGTTGGCCCTACGCCCTTGTCCATCTGCTATGCTTAGCCATCGGGCCACGATCACTCTGGGGAGAGAACTTGGAACTTTACATTATTGCAACTTCGTTGATACGCGAGACAAGGTCAGAGTCGGGTGACCCAACGGTGCCCACGAGAGCTATTGCGACGGGACCACAGGGTAGGCGGGTACGACCGGTGTGCGGTGTGCCTGGACCTTGATCGATGTCCAATAGAGTTACCCCTAAACCACGAAAGTCGGGCGACGCCGAGAGCTTTCACGAGATAAGGTAAGGAGAAGGACCACCCCTAAGGGTTCCCGCAAGATATGAAGGGACGAAAGTGCAGGCGCCGCTTGGAGAGAGAGGTGGGTCTGGCTCCAGTTCATTGTCCGCACGTTACCTAGTCGGAGCAAAGCTAACGGTCGTCTCCGTGAGATGATAATAATGCGCTTAATTGATCGGTGTCAGTGATGTGAGTGGCTATATGCCTTATAAGTTTCACCTCCATGCAGGATAACGTGTGTAGGCCCCTCGGTGGCGTACATTCTATCGACAATTCTGAAAGATGTACAGTTCACCATTGTGGCACAGTCGGATCGACCCTATATACAACGACCGGGAATGCGAGGGGCGAAGGCCCAAGACCCCCGAGCGCTTAGGATTGTAGACCGACAGGGACCTCTCTGATGAGCGTAGGTAGGACTACGTCGTGTCGGATAGCCTTGGTCGGACATGCCTGAGCAAGGTGTACGAGTCCCGAGAGATCCGAGCGTGTAGGGTAACAGTAGTGCAGCCCCTGGAGGGAAGTAATCTATTCGAATAGTAGTGTCCATGGTAACAGGACGCTCAGTGTTTTATCTGTATCTGCAACTACAACTATGAACTGTTATGGTTACGATATAAACTGTTATATTGTTCCCAGGATTTATTTCTCGCAGGGATGTCGAGAAGGGATCTCGGGGCTTGTTGTTATTACTGCTACATATCATTATTAACACAACCCTATAAACTGTCTTGGCTATTCTCATCTACAACCGCAAAAACGCTTGAAAATGCTAGTCGTCGATAGGCCTAGCACTTCCCCTTACTCTGGAATTCTGTAGTTTAGTCCACTATATAGCCTCCCCTTTCCATTTTATACCAAAAGCATAAATTCTTAGAATACCTTAACGTAAGTCCCGCGAGTACGCTAGATACTCACCCCTCTTGCTTTTCTCTACTTGTTTTTCTATACACGGTTGCTGCGATCAGACACTAGAGCCTTGTAGTCTAGGAGCAGAAGATCCCCGGTGCTTACTTCGTCGACGAGACCCCCGATGGACAGGAGTAGTTTGGAGGTTCCCAGGGAAGAGGCCTCGCGTTTTCGATCGTTGAGTAGTGTTTATGCTATCCTTCTTAAGGAAACCTTTTATTTTTTGTGTCTGTACTCAGATATTATTGCTTCTGCTAACTTTGTCTGTCTCGAATTTTTGTATTCCAGCCCTCATGCCCCCTGGCTTTTAATATAAATCTTGTGTTATTTTATTTATAGATTTGTGTTGTGGTTACCTTGCCGTGGGTCCCCTCCCTGAATCGGGGGCGGCACAAAGACAATCCTGGAGGGAGGCCCTGGTGGGCCCAGGCGCCTTGGTGTCGCGGCCAAGGGGGTTGCTGGATCACCTAGCCGCATGGTCTAGGGGTGGCCCCATGGTCAGCTTCAGGTGCCCTTGGGTCTCTTTTTGCAAAAAAATGATTTATGTTTTTCCATAATTTTTCTGACAACTTCATTTTTTGAATGTTTTTCAAAGGGGCAAAAGCCGTGAAGCTTTTGAAACTTGAAACAATGGTTAATCTTATGAAGTTTAAAAAAATGTAAAGCTCGGGTACAACAAGGAGAAGTGAAAGAAAAATGAATTAAGAACATAGTAAGATTCCCTTTTTTCTTAAATAAAACAAATTTGTTAGTAAGGATGATCAAGTCTGACCATCAAACAAGTTATATATAGCGAAAAAAGTTTCACTTCTTGTAAAGTGTTCATGGTACCTTTATTTTAATGGACATTGTCCCCACCATAATAGTTTTGTATTTGTGGTGCACATCTAGAGGAAAATCCCAATCTCCAATCTTCACGGTTTCAACATTTTCAATAGAATTAAGTCCAATAGGACAATCTTCACTAATCGGAACGGCTGTTGACTTGTTAGCCATTTGAAGAGAGATATTTGTATGGATTAATTTGTCTAAACAAAGCCTCTTGTAAAGAGAAAAAGGCATAACACTCACTCCTACACCAAGGTCACATAAAGCAGTTTTAACATAATTATTCTTTAAATGGAGCAAGGAACGGTGGGTATACTTGGATCTCCAAGGTTCTAAGTGATCTTTCCACTGAAAGAGTAGTTAGCAAGCATAGTAGATATTGCCTCATTAGGGAATTTTATTTTATTAGTAACAATATCTTTCATATATTTTGGATAAGGAGGTAACTTAATAGCATCAGTCAAAGCAATTTGAAGAAAAAGAGGTTTCATCCATTCACAAAATTTATTATAATGCTCTTCTTCTTTAGTTTTGACAGACTTAGCTGGGAAGGGCATTGATTTCTTTACCCAAGGTTCTTTTTCTTTCCCATGTTTTCTAGCCATAAATTCTTCTGTAGTATATCTCTTGCGCATGTCAGGTGCTTCTTCTTCTTCTTGTACTTAAGGTGGATCATTCTTCTCATTATCATTATCAGGTTCATCACCGTCTTTAGTCTCAGCATCAGAAACATATATGATATTAGGTTCAACAATAGGTTCTTAATTAGTCGTGGGATCATTGGAGTTGTCAGCTTCCTTGTGTTTCTTCTTCTTCTTCTTCTTTGGGGACATACCAACATCTTCTTCCTGCATTTGAGCATCTTTCTCGATCCTCTTTGGATGCCCCTCTGGATAGAGAGGGTCCTGGGTGAGTGTTCTGCCACAGGTCTTAATACCATAGGCCTGTGTATCAACTTCTTTGGAATTGTTAGAAGAAAATCTTTCTGCGCATTAGAAATTTTTTCAAGCTAAGTTTGAACCATATGAAAATGCTTATCAATACCTTTAACATCATTAACATTTCTTCCTAAAATTTCAAGCACACTTTTAATAGCAAGGGAATTATCATGCAACTGACTTTGAATCCTCTCATTAAAGTGACTTTGCTTCATATTAAAATTACCAAGCTCATCTAAACATTGATCAGGAGGCTTACCATGAGGGATATCACTTGCATTGAAATCTAAAAGAGAGTGTACCTCTACCATAGAAGGATGAGCGGCAGGCTTACAAAGTTCTTCAAATCTTTAGCTTCAATACATCTTTCTTTAATAGACTTCTTAGCTTATTGAATATCTTGGGGTTTAAAACAAGCATTCCCCTCTTCTTTGGTGTTGGAGGTGGTTCAGGGACGGACCAATCATCATAGTTCGTTGCTATCTTTCCCATTAATTCTTCGGCCTCGTCAGGTGTTATTTCCCTGAAACAACAACCAGCACAGGATAGGATCTAGATTCATCGGTAAGTCTACTATAAAATATATCAAGCAATTCATTCTTAGGGACTCCATGTCCCGGCCTGACCTTGAGTAAACTAAAATCCCTCTTCCAACCTTTAGGGAGGTGCTCATCCTACAACTGTTTAAAGTTATAAATTCTTTGTAAAGCAGCATGTTGCATATGAGCAGGAAAATATTTAGCAACGAAAGATTGAGCTAAATCTTGAGGACTTTTAATATACCCACACTGTTGCTAATCCTTGTCTTAATCATCTTTGCCATTAAACAAATTCAAAAGGCCTTTTGTTGATATTAAAAATAATGTGACAAGTAAAACTTTGTCTAAAAATTGTGCAACCACTTTTGTAAAATCCTTAATATTAAATGGGTCATGCCTAGGTGGTCATGGGAATTTATAGAGCTATTAAATATTTCAAACAAATCTTAACAATGCTATAACAACACTATTGCCCAATTGCAAATTAAGAATAAATATCAAAAGAGTTTATAAAAACCTTAAACTTTTTTTGGGCCTCTGGTTATATGCAGTACTAATTATTGTATAGGTTTCATGATTTATAAAAATGTCTAACCTATTAAAATAATTGCAAAAAGAAAAGAATAGAAAGAAAAAGAAACATGGAAAATACAAACACCCTAAATCTCGCTCAGGGTGAAACCCCCACGGCCGAACCCACTGCAACCCGTCACGGCCCCCTCCCCGTTGTCTTCTACCTCTGCGTTGCGTGTAGGGCATCCCACGGCTTCACGGCGATTGCCGTCGGCGTGGAGGCCATCCGGCGGCCAGTGCGCGCGTATAAGGTCCCCCGTGACCCCGCCGCCCCCTGGCAACCCTAGCGCCCCGTGACCACTCCATTCCCCTCCCTCGCGCGGCCCCTCCTACTGCTCGAGCTCCGCTATGGGCGCCGCAGCACACCGGCGTGGCCTTCGGCCGCCACAGCTCCAACCGTTGTGTCCGGGAGGTGCGAACTCTTCGTCCTCGCCGTCTCAAGCTAGAAATCGCGCGCGGGACACACTGCACCGAGCAAATCGAGCCGCCCCCTTCCTTCATCATCGCCGGAGTTGCAGCCAAATTTCGGTCGCGTTAAGCCTTCCCCGAGCCCGTTTTCTCGGATACAAATCACAGTGAGCCCCTCCTCTGGATCTTCCCCCTGCCCCCGTCCATTAGGTCGCCATGGCCGCCGTTCCCCGTTTTGTCCAACTCCGGCCGTCGCCTGTCTACACGTCGTCGTCGATTTGGCCCACCCTAGGGTCCAACTCGTGCACCAATAAATGCGTGGCAACTTGCCCGCTCGATTCCTCCTAGTGCCGCTCCTTTTGGTCGCCGGTGCTAGCCGACAGCCTTGCCGTCATGCCACGTCCTTCGCTGGCGTGCCCATCGCGGTTTTCCAGGGGTTAACCCCCTTTTAACGTAACCCCCATGGCTCGAGGACAGGCTGGCCAGGCCCGTTTTAGTTAAGCAGATAATCTCCATTAGCAAATAAACCCCCTTGTTAGATAGATGAGCCTATGACAGTGGTCCAGGCCCTTCTAAATAAACATGTTAAAGTTAATAAAAACTTCTAATTAAACATGTGTGACTTACATGTGGGACCCTCCTCTGACTAATCATTGTTTAGCTAAATTAATCACTATTAAATTGAATCTGTGTATGACATGTGGGTCCAGTGAATAATTACATTTAATTAATTGTTTTATTAGCAATGTGAGGCTGACCAGTGGGACCCACTGGTCAGGTTTTACTGGTCAATCACTGTTATGGATAATATTTTATTTAATTAATAAATTAAATTCAGAAAATGATTTAAAATTCATAAAAACTTTGAATTTAAATATCTTTTAAACCGTAAGTCAGATTCAAAAACTTTATACATCAAAATTGATTAGAAAAATATACAAATATGAATACGCTATCGTATACCCACTACACCCCTCTAACACAAAAAACATCGACATCCCCCCTCCGGGCCGTCTGTCGATAATCACCCGGAGCCGTCTTTTCATGCCCGGATGAATTCCCGCTCCGAGCAACGTGCATTGCACTGCGTTAGATCACCTTTAACATTGCATTTGTCATGCCATTCATCTGTTTGCTATGATTGCTTTGTATTTACTGTGTTTATTCCCCCCTTATTCTTCGGTAGACCCCGCTGCTACCCCCCGAATACACTGCTGTCGGGTACGACTACTTCGTCGACGACCCTACCCCTACCGTCGAGCTTCCAGGCAAGCAGAGCCATTATCTTCCCCAGATATCGCCTATCTTTCTATACATTCTTGCACTAGGAATTTTTACTTCTGCTGCTACGTTGCTTACCTATACAATTGCATAGCATATCATTGTCGCCCCTTGGTGTACCTTCCTTTATCCTATGATGCCTATTATATTTATTCATTATTCAGTAGTGAGCCCTGCGCATTGTTAGTTAGGATTAGATAGCGGGCCGTTATCACTCTGGTGATTGAACGCGAGTATTACAAAATATTATAACTGCAATATGTACGGATCAATGCAGACACCTAAGGGAACCTTCAACGGCTAGAGTCTGCTGTGTTGCTTCGAGTTTGACTTACGAGTGGAATGGACTCATATTTCACTCTCGTTAGCCCAGTAGCGTAGCATCACCGGGATGATACGAGGTTTACCTCTTTAGTTCATTCCGCTGATGTCTCTGTCGAACCTCTTTAAGTGTACCATCGAGGGTGATACCTCCTGGTTTCACTTAATGGTAGGCACTCGAATCAACTGGTGTCCTTAAAGGTAAGAGTCCGGTGAACCAACAGTGCCAGCGAGCCGTATTCTTTCGGGAACGACAGGGAGGGTACGACCGACGGTACTGGCGTGCTTGTCCCCTTCTCGTATCTTGCGAGAGTTACCAAACCACGCAAAGTCGAGATCTACCAAGAGCATACGAGACAAGGTAAGGAGACAAGTTCACCTTGTTGGTAACCGCGCCCTTTGACGGGACGACAGGGCAGGCCCCGACGTGACTGGTGGACCTTGTTGCTGTTCGTTGTACATTGTGTTGTTACTCAGACAGCAATAACGGTTGTGTGCGAGATAATATTAAAATAATAAATGGCTCGATGGATGACTTGAGATGCCCATTGGTCCGTACGCAGTACCTTCACGTGAGATAAGGAGTTATGGGCTCCCCTGCGTCGTAGTTTGTCCGAAAGCTCTTCAGATGTCATCAGTACCGCGGCCTGTGCCGGGAAGTGGTGTCTTCTTCGCTCGAGCAGTGTGTATTTGGATTTTATTTTGCTTCACCGGTCAGCCACGCACTGTGCAGGAGCATGAAGGGTATGGTTCCTAGACCCCTAATCGCATAGGATATAGTTCGGCGGATGGCCTCTCTGTTGATCCTAGGTTGGGTTGCGTCGTGTCGGATAGCTTTGGTGGAGCGTTCCCTAACAAGGTTCCCGCCACCCTGGAGATCCAAGCGTGCATGCTGAATTGTAGTGCACCCCTGCAAGGAGTTTAATCTATTCGAATAGCCGTGTCCACGGTAATAGGAAGCTTTATGCTGAAGCTGGATCTTACCACTACAAACTACTACTATTAAACTGTATGGTTACGGGTTTTCTTCCTCGCCGGGAGTCGAGGAGGGGAACTCAGACGAATTATTATTATTAATTATTACAACTTACTATTATACAATGCTGCAGCAACTTCTGCTGCATTGTTATTACATTCATGTTTTTGAACTGTTGGCTGTTTCTCTTCTCATGCTTCAAGACACGTTAAAAGATGCTAGTCTTTGATAGGCCTAGCTTCATACCCTTATTCTGATTTCTACCTTGCAGTCAACTATATACAGCCTCCCCTTTCCATTTGATACAAATGCATAAATGCTTAGTAGCGGACATAAGACTCGCGGGTATCCTAGATACTCACCTTTTCTTTGTTTCCCCCTTTATGTTTTTCCTGATCGGCCACTGCAATCGATGTTGGAGCCCAGGAGCAGGAGTACACCGGAGGCGCCAACTACTATGTTGAGACCCCCGATGACCAGGACCAGGAGTAGTTTCGGACGCTCCCAGGCAGGAGGCCTTTCCTTTTCGATCTGTATCTCTGATGTTATTTGTGCTAGCCTTCTTAAGGAAAAACTTGACTAACTATGTCCGTACTCAGATATTATGGATTATATAACTTATATATTCGGGTCCGTGCGACCCATTATCTTGTAACATATTGGTTTATCCTTTTGTGTATAGTGTTGTGCTGTGATATTCTCATCATGGAACCCTAATCTCAGCCGTGTACCCTGCGTGTATGATTACTGTACACAGAATGATTTTAGGGGCGTCACAAGTTGGTATCAGAGCCGAATGCCTGTAGGAAGCCACCCAACCACTACCTAGTCGAAGTTGAATCTAGACTTTGAAAAACTATATTGCTAACTTAATGTTTGGCTTACGAGCCCACATCGGTTTTCTTGCGGCGTGACTGACATAGTGGAATCTATGTTGCGTCGTGTATTCCTTACCGCGGTCTGTGCGCCGCCTAGTGTGTCCCTTTTCCTTAATTTCTACGACGTTACGCTGTCCGATTTTCGGTTGACTCTATGTGTGGATGTGTATATCTTATATGACTACTCCTATATATCTGCGCCTCCTTTTTGTTGTCGCTTTACCTCATACTCGTTTCCGGTATCTTGTTAAATTCTCATCGCTGAAATACCCCTCTTAAACTCTAGCAGGATGGATGGTCGTGGTGGTCGTGGTCGTGGTGCCAACGATCCACCTCCGCCACCGGACTACATGGCCGCGATGATGCAACAGTTTCCGCTGAACCAAGTGTTTATGCAAGGAGTCATAGACCAGCTCCAGAACCAGATCCAGAATCAGAACCATCACCAGAAACAACCACCCGTGGTTACTCTATGGGATTTCATCCATCTCAATCCCCCTCTTTTCCACCAACCTGAACAGCTGCTGGATGCCGATGATTGGCTTCGGGACATCACTCATCAGCTGGCGTTCGCTAGGGTGCACGCTGCTGATTACATCACCTTCACGACTTATTTCCTGCGTGGCCCCGCTGCTAAATGGTGGGACACCCACAATAGCTCGATAGCTGAAGGGACTATCATCACTTGGAATGAATTCAGGACTGCCTTCCGTGCTCGTTATGTCCCCCATGCGGTTATGAACCGTTTGAAGGCCGAGTTTTGTGACCTCGTTCAGGGCAACAAAACTGTCGAGGCATATCAGAGGGAATTCCTCCGCCTCTCCCGCTATGCTGCAAGTGACATCCC
Organism: Bromus sterilis; assembly: GCA_950022295.1. Lineage (NCBI taxonomy): Eukaryota > Viridiplantae > Streptophyta > Magnoliopsida > Poales > Poaceae > Bromus > Bromus sterilis. Next base: position 278,442,147 of record OX465595.1, on the reverse strand, counting down.
AAATGATGCAAGTAGGCAAGAGTAGTTCCATGATGGACTCAACTCAAATCTTCAACTTGGTCTGGCCCTACATATCTTCCCCGACTTTGCTACTATGGTGAACCAGACCATCACTATTGAGACCGCTCATTCTAAGTCCAGGGGTTCGCCGAAGCGCCCCCGTGATGCTGTCTCATCTTCGGGCACAGCGCAGAAGCAACGCGTCTGGATTCCGCACAGTGTGTATCGTCCACCTTCCCCTGCACCAAGGCCGTCGTATGTTGCACCCCGCCGATACAGCCGAAGACTGAGAGTGCACCCCTCCGTCCTCAAGATGGCATGTGTTTCAAGTTTCACCTCCCAGGTCACTTTTCCAGAGACTTCCCCCAGCGACAGAATCAATTGGTAGTTAACTCTGCTGGCCGCGGAAATGGCTGTGGAAACAACAGGACCCCCAACTATAAGACTGGTTCTTCTGCTCACACTCGTGGTCATGCTAACCACATTTATGTTGAAGAAGCTCAGGCACAACCTGCTACCGTGGTGGGTACTCTCCTCGTTAACTCAGTACCTGCTACTGTTTAATTTGATACAGGAGCATCACATTCATTCATGTCAGAAGCATTTGCATTGTCGCATAACTTTACGGTTGTAAAGATGGACACACCGATGGTTGTTCGCACCCCGATAGGCCAATGTCGAACCACCATGATGGCGCCCAATACCACCGTTGAAATCGAAGAAGTCGTATTCCATGTGTCCCCCATCATTCTGAAGTCTTCTACCATAGACCTCATTTTGGGAATGGATTGGTTGAAAGTCCACGATGTCGCACTGTATTGTGGTACCAAGTCTGTCCAACTTTTTCACCCCTCCGGTGAGATTGTTAACCACACCACCCGAATTAACCGTGATGCTGAAACGCATATCTATATGATGAGTGCTTTGAACGTCTCGCCTCTTGAAGAAATTGAGCAAGTTCCATTCGTTCGTGATTTTCCCGACGTCTTCCCAGAAGAACTTCCGTGAAAAGTCCCGATTAGAGAGGTTGAATTCGTGATCGAATTGAAGCCTCACACTGTCCCTATTGCCAAGCGCCCTTATAACAACCTCCTTGAACTGAAGAAGGAGATCGACACAGCACTTGACAAAGGCTTCATCCGTTCATCCGTCGTAGTTACTCTACTTGGGGAGCACCTTTGCTCTTTGGCAAGAACAGTGATGGAATGAACCGTTTGGTAGAAGATTACCGGCCTATCAACCAGGCCACGATACAAAACAAGTACCCACTTCCTCGGATAAATGATATTTATGATCAACTTGCTGGATACAAGGTGTTTTCTAAACTCGACTTGAGGTTGGGTTATCACCAAATCCGAGTCCGTGAAGAGGACATTCCGAAGACTGCCTTCATTACTCGCTATGGTTCATACGAGTACACCGTCATGTCCTTTGGCTTGACGAATGCCCCAGCCACCTTTTCCCGATTGATGAACTACATATTCATGGAATATCTCGACCAGTTTGTCGTGGTTTATCTGGATGATATATTGATATACTCCAAGAATGAAGAAGAACATGCTGAACATCTTCGTCTTATACTGGAAAAGCTTCGAGAACACAAACTCTATGCTAAGTACTCTAAGTGTGAGTTTTGGTTTCCCGAAGTAACTTACCTTTGTCATGTGATTTCCAAGGATGGCGTTGTCGTCAACCCAGAACGTATCCAAGCTATTCTTTACTCGACTCCGCCCAGGACTGTCAAGCAAGTCCGAAGTGTCCTCCGCCTTGCCAGCTATTGCCGCCGTTTCGTCGAGAACTTCTCCAGGATTTCCAAGCCTCTGACTACTCTGATTCACAAAGGAGTCAATTTTGAATGGATAGACAAATGTCAAGAAAGCTTTCAAGCTCTGAAGGACAAAGCTCACTTCTCCCCCAGTGCTTCTCCCCTAACACTCAGAAGGACTTCGTGATATATTGCGACGCGTCTCGTCAAGGATTAGGTTGTGTACTAATGCAAGATCGCAAAGTCATTGCTTAGTGCTCTCGTCAGTTGCATGTTCAAGAATAAAACTATCCAACACATGATCTCGAATTGGCGGCGGTAATTTATGCATTGAAGCTGTGGCGACATTACCTTGTCGGTAATCGTTGCGAGATCTACACCGACCACCAAAGCCTGAAATACCTATTTACTCAACCAGACTTGAATCTCCGCCCGCAGAGATGGCTCGAGACAATAGACGACTACAACATGGGAATTTCTTACACCCCTGGCAAAGCTAATGTGATGGCTGATGCCCTGAGCCGCAAAGCCTATTGTAGTGAACTGGAAGTTCAAGTAGAGAAGCCACGTCTGTATGAAGAGCTTCGAAAGCTGAACCTTGAGATTGTTCCATAGGGATATGTGAATTCCATTGTTGTTGAAGTAGACCTCGACAAATACATCAATTTCATCCAAAAATCTGACTCGGATGTCGAAAAGATGAGGCGATATCTCGCCACAGGAAAGCCCTCAGACTACTGGTTTGCTGATGATCATGCGTTGTACTTCAAGAATCGTTTAGTGGTTCCTAGCAAGGGCAATCTAAACTTGACTCTGTATGTTATGAAAGAAGCTCATGATACCCCGTTGTCGATCCACCCAGGTAGCACCAAGATGTACCAAGACCTTCGTCAGCGGTACTGTTGGCCTGGCATGAAGAAAGACATTGCTCGTTATGTTGATGAGTGTGACGTTTGCCTTTGCGTCAAAGCCGAACATATAAGACCTGCTGGTACGCTGCAACCACTCTCTATTCCTGAATGGAAATGGGACAAGATTGAAATGGACTTCGTCATCGGTTTTCCGCGATCACAGAAGGGTCATGATGCGATCTTTGTCGTCATCGACCGACTCTCCAAGGTTGCCCACTTTCTGCCAGATAAGGAGACAATCCATGCTAGAAAGTTAGCATACTTATATGTTTCCCGAATTGTTTCCCTCCATGGTATTCTGTTGGAGATCAGTTCAGATCGTGGTAGCATTTTCACCTCAAAGTTCTGGGATAGTTTCCAAGAAGCTATGGGCACTCATCTGAATTTCAGCACCGCTTATCACCCCCAGTCGCAACGACAAGTTGAACAAGTCAACCAAGTGCTTGAAGATATGCTTCGCGCTTGTGTCATTTCATTCGTTAAGAAATGGGAGGATTCTCTTCCATTCGCTGAATTCTCGTACAACAACAGCTACCAAGCTAGCCTGCAGATGGCACCCTTTGAAGTTCTTTATGGACGTAAGTGTCGAACCCCTCTGAATTGATCAGAAACTGGGAACGAACCCTCATTGGTCCGGACATTATCCAGCACACCGAAGATCAGGTTCGCATTATCCGTGAACATTTGAAAGCTGCTCAGTCCCGCCAAAAGAGAAACTATGACCGCAAGCACACGGAAATAGTCAATCAGCCCGGCGAACAAGCTTACCTTCGTGTCACTCCGATGAGGGGCACTCATTGTTTCAGCATCAAAGGAAAGTTAGCTCCTCGCTACATTGGACCGTTCCGTATCCTTTCCAGGACTGTACCGGTGGCATACCGATTGGAATTTCCGTCAAACCTCTCTCAAGTCCATGATTTATTCCATGTGTCGCAACTCCAACGCTGCTTCAAGGAACCTATTCGTGAAGTGGAACATGATATGATTGAATTCCAACAGGACTTGACTTATCAAGAACATCCGAGCCGCATTCTCGATCAGTCTAAACGAAAAACCCGCAACAAGGCAACCAAGTACCTCAAAGTTCAGTGGTCAAATCATTCTGAAGAGGAAGCCACTTGGGAATGTGAAGATCGTCTTCGTGAAGAATACCCCGATATTTTCCCCTCTACCCCTTAAGATTCTCGGGCCGAGAATTCCTGTAGTGGGGGAGATTTGTAACACCCTCAGTGACTGTAATAGTAATCATTTTTGTAATGACTATTTCTGTTGCTAATCACTGTTGGTAATCCTTGTCTTAATCATCTTTTCCAATAAACAAATTCAAAATGCCTTTTGTTGATACTAAAAATAATGTGACAAGTAAAACTTTGTCTAAAAATTGTGCAACCACTTTTGTAAAATCCCTAATATTCAATGGGTCATGCCTAGGTGGTCATGGGAATTTCTAGAGCTATTAAATATTTCAAACAAGCCTTCACAGTGCTATAACAACACTATTGGCCAATTGCAAATTAAGAATAAATATCAAAAGAGTTTATAAAAACCTTAAAAATTTTGTGGGCCTCTGGCTATATGAAGTACTAATTATGGTATAGGTTTCATGATTTATATAAATGTCTAACCTATTAAAATGATTGCAAACAGAAAAGAACAGAAAGAAAAAGAAACATGGAAAATACAAACAACTTAAATCTCGCTCAGGGCGAAACCCCCACGGCCCAACCCACCACGGCCCATCACGGCCCCCTCCCCGTTGTCTTCTACCTCTGCCTTGCGTGGAGGGCATCCCACGGCTGCACGGCGATTGCCGTCTGCGTGGAGGCCCTCCAGCGGCCGGCGCACACATATGAGGTCCTCCCTAACCCCGCCCCTGGAAACCCTAGCGCCCCGTGCCCACTCCATTCCCCTCCCTCGCGCCGCCCCTGCTACTGCTCGAGCTCCGCCGTGGGCGCCGCTGCACACCAGCGTGGCCACCGGCCGCCACAGCTCTAGCTGCCGTGTCCGGGAGGTGCACACTCGTCGTCCTCGTCGTCTCAAGCTGGGAATCGCGCGCGGGACACACTACACCGAGCAAATCGAGTCGCCCCCTTCCTTCGACGTTGCCGAAGTTGCATCCAAATCCCGGTCGCGTTAAGCCTTCCCCGAGCCCGTTTTCTCGGCTACGAATCACAGTGAGCCCCTCCTCCGGTTCTTCCCCCCGCCCCCATTGATTAGGTCGCCATGCCGATGTTCCCCGTGTTGTCCAACTCTGGTCGTCGCCTGTCTACACATCGTCATCGATTTAGCCCACCCCGACGTCCAACTCGTGCCCTAATAGATGCGCGGCAACTTGCCCGCTCGATTCCTCCTAGCACCGCTCCTTTTGGTCGCCGGTGCTGGCCGACAGCCTCGCCACCGTGCCACGGCCGTCGCCGGCGTTCCCATCGCGGCTGTCCGGGGGTTAACATACCTGTTAACTTAACCCCCATGGCTCGCTGACAGGTGGGCCAGGTCCGTTTTAGTTAAGCAGATAATCTCCATTAGCAAATAAACCCCCCTGTTAGATAGATGAGCCGATGAAAGTGGGCTAGGCCCTTCTAGTTAAACCTGTTAAAGTTAATAAAAACTGCTAATTAAACATGTGTGACTTACATGTGGGACCCTCCTCTGACTAATCATTGTTTAGTTAAATTAATCACTATTAAATTGAATCTGTGTATGACATGTGGGTCCAGTGAATAATTAAATTTAATTAATTGTTTTATTAGCAATGTGAGGCTGAACAGTGGGACCCACTGGTCAGGTTTGACTGGTCAATCACTGTTATGGATAAAGTTTTTATTTAATTAATAAATTAAATTCATAAAATGATTTAAAGTTGATAAAAACGTTCAATTTTAATATCTTTTAAATTGTGAGTCAGATTCAAAAATTTATACATGAAAATTGATCAAAAAAATATAACGAATACGAATAAGCTATCCGTATACCCACCACACCCCTCTAACACAGCGAACATCGATATCCCCCCTCCGGCCATCTATCAAAAATCACCCGGAGCCGGCTTTTCATTCCCGGATGAATTCCCACTCCGAGCAACGTGCATTGCACTGCGTTAGATCACCGTTAACATTGCATTCACCATGCCATTCATCTCTTTGTTATTATTGCTTTGTATTTACTGTGTTTATTCCCACCTTATTCTCCGGCAGACCCCGCTTCTACCACCGACTACACTTCTGTCGGGTATGACTACTTGGTCGACGACCCTACCCCTACAGTCGAGCTTCAAGGCAAGCAGAGCCATTCTTTTCCCCAGATATCGCCTATCTTTCCGTACTTTCTTGCACTAGGCATTTTTACTGTTGTTGCTACGTTGCTTACCTATTCAATTGCATAGCCTGTCATTGTCGCCCCTTGATGTACCTTCCTTTATCCTATGCTGCCTATTATAATTATGCATTATTCAGCAGTGAGCCTTGCAAATTGTTAGCTAGGATTAGATAGCGGGTCGTGATCACTCTGGTGAGTGAACATGGGTATTACAAGATATTATAACTGCAACAGGTATGGATCAATGCAGACATCCTAGGGAACCTACAACGGCGAGACTCTGCCGAGTCGCTTTGAGTTTGACTTACAGTGGAATGGACTTGTATTTCACTCTCGTCGGCTCGGTGGCGTAGCATCACCGGGATGATACGAGGTTTACCTCTTTAGTTCATTCCGCGGATGTATCTGTCGACCCTCTTTAAGTGTACCATCGAGGCTGATACCTCCTGGTTTCACTTAATGGTAGGCACTCGAATCAACTGGTGTCCTTAAAGGTAAGAGTCGGGCGACCCAACGGTGCCCGGGAGTGGTATTGGTCGGGAACGACAGGGAGGGTACGACCGACATTACTGGCGTGCTTGGCCCCTGCTCGTATCTCGCGAGAGTTACCAAACCACGCAAAGTCGAACTGTACCAAGAGCATACGCGAGAAAAGGTAAGGAGACGGTTCACCTTGTTGGTAACCACGCGCTTTGACGGGACGACAGGGCAGGCCCCGACGTTACTGGTGGACCTTGTTGCTGTTCGTTGTCTGTTGTGTTGTTAGTCCAACAACGATATTGTCTGCGACATAATATTAAAATGCTAAATGGTTCGGTAGATGACTTGAGAAGCCCGTTGGTCTGTACGCACTACCTTCACGTGCGATAAGGAGTTATGGGCTCGCTTGCGTCGTAGTTTGTCTGAAAGCTCTTGAGACGACAGCAATACCGCGGCCTGCGCCGGGAAGTGGTGTCTTCTTCGCTCGAGCGGTGTGTATTTGTATTTTCTTTTGCTTCACCGGCCAGCCACGCACCATGCAGGAGCGTGAAGTGTGAGGGTTCCTAGACCCCTGATCACATAGGATATAGTCCGGCGGATGGCCTCTCTGTTGACCCAAGGATGGTTTGCGTCGTGTCGGATAGCTTTGGTGGAGCGTTCCCTTCCCGCCACCCTGGACACTTCATGCTGAAGCTAGATCTTACCACTACAAATGTATGGTTCCCGGTTTTCTTCCTCGCCGGGAAGTCGAGGAGGGGAACTCGGAGGCATTATTATTATTAATTATTACAACTTACTATTATGCAATGCTGCAACAACTTCTGCTGCATTGTTATTACATTCATGTTTTTGAACTGTTGGTTGTTTCTCTTCTCATGTTGCAAGATACGTCAGAAGATGCTAGTCTTTGATAGGCCTAGCTTCTTAACGTTCTTCTGATTTCTATCTTGCAGTCCACTATATATAGCCTCCCCTTTCCATTTGATACAAATGCATAAATGCTAGATACTCACCCTTTCTTTGTTTCCCCCTTTATGTTCTGCCTGATCGGCCGCTGCAGTCGATGTTGGAGCCCAGGAGCAGGAGTACCCCGGAGGTGCCTACTACTACGTCGGGACCCCCGCTGTCCAGGACCAGGAGTAGTGTCGGAGGCTTCCAGGAAGGAGGCCTTGCCTTTTCGATCTGTATCTCTGATGTTATTTGTGCTAGCCTTCTTAAGGCAAAACTTGACTAACTATGTCTGTACTCAGATATTATGGCTTGTATAACTTATGTATTCGTGTCTGTGCGACCCCTTATCTTGTAACATATTGGTTTATCCTTTTGTGTTTAGTGTTGTGCTGTGATATTCTCACCGTGCCACCCTAATCTCAGCCGTGTACCCTGCGTGTATGATTACTATACACGGATTGATTTTAGGGGTGTCACAAAATGGACCAGCTTCAAATATTGATATAATTGGAAGATCAACAGAGAAATCATAATCAACATCTTTAATGGAAATATTAGATGTAGAAAATTCAGGATCAGGAGCAAACTTGTTCTTCATAGCATGCTTTTCAGGCAGCTTCTTTATAGCATCAGGATCTGCAGAATCATTACACTCTACAAATTCTCTATAAAATTCATCATCAAGCTAGATATAATCATCATGAAAATTTTTACCCTTGAGTTTACTCAAATCAAGGTAATCAGAGGATCTTCCACTAGGATAACGTGTAGCAGGAATTTCAGCCCTAGACTATTTTGCAACCTTAGCAATCGAAGACTAAATAAAGTGACCAAGTGAACCAGTCTCATGAAGAACAGTAGAAGCATCATCAAAGGTATCAGAGATACTGCCAGACTCAGTAGAAACATCATGTGGGGGAGCTGAAGCAAACTTTCTCATAATGGTAGGTGAATCAAGTTTATCACTAGTACTAAGCACTAGGATAGGAATAGCCCTCCTCCGGCCCATCTTCTGGCTCCGGGGCTCTTCTAGTGCGTGGATTTTTGGAATTTTTTTGGGATATTTCTGAGGTTCTCAAATTTCCCTTGTCCTACGCATAAAAAAATACGTTTGAGACGTATCAGTCCGGGTTAATTTCATTCAAATCATGCAAGAATGAGGTCAAAAAAATAGCAAAAGTGTTTTGAAAAGTCAATACGTTTGAGACGAATACCACAGGGCTCCTGGGCATGCTCCTGGAGCTCGAGGAGGCCTCGGGCCGCGTGAATGGCGAACGGTGGCGACGACGACCGCGACGAGCATGGGCAGAAAGGGGGGCGTGAGGGGCAGGCGTGAGAGGAAGATCTAGGGGACTAGGGTTTGCGGGAGGGAGCTTTTGTGGCCTTGGGGTCTTATCGCCGCCGGCAACCGGTCAATGGCCGCCACGGCGAAGAGATCATGGTCTGACTGGTGGATGCCTATCTTGGCTCCCCCTCGCCCCCGTGAACATGAGGAACTGGACGGGTGGGTTTGGGATGGACCGGCTGGCCTGCTGCCCAGGGAGATTTTTAGCATTTTCCCCTTTTCTGCATTTTCTGTTCCACCTATCTCTCTGTTGAATTTTATTTAGGCTAGCAATTGATTATAGAAAAAGGTGCAATTAGTACCAATAAAAGTGTTGCAATGTTTAACATTTCCATAAAAAGTTTGTTTTTAAAATAAAATCATTTGGATTTTGTATTATTTGGAAAATGGATTAAGTAGTTGTTTTTTCTACTTTTTTATTTGTTTGAATTTATTAAACATTTTAATAAGTATCTCTTTTTATATTTTCATGGCCTAGTATTTATTAGAAATTTTATAAATATTTTTCCATAAATTTGGATGCAACTTTTAAATTCCACTTTTATTGTAATTCTAGGGCAATTTAATATTCCCCATTTATTAGTTTTATTTGTTTCAATTGCTTTGGGATTACTTACTATATTAAGGACATTTTTATTTAAGTTGTTTTGAAAAGTTTTACCTTGATTGACATTTGCATTTTTGGTTGAAGTTGATTTCTTCCCCAATCAAAATTTTAAATGAGGATGATCATGATGGTGAGGCAATCAAACTATTCTAATGATAGGGTTAGGATCTGGGGATGTTACAATTTTATATGATTTTTTTGTGTGGAGCAAACATAATCTATTTTCTGGACAACATGTCAAAACTTTTGGTTCCCTTATCAATAGAGGCTAAAACTTGGCACAAAACCTTAAAATAAAGATAGTAGTGTTGCTACAGTTGTAACAAACACCAAGACTCACTAATACAAAAAGAAGATGTTGAAAGCAAATATAACATGGGATGTCTCCTAAGAGCTCTTTCTTTATAGCCATAAAGATAGGCTTAAAGTTTTAATGATTTTTCCGTAAGAATAAGAGTTGAAGCACGATAAGAGAGCATGAAGAAGCAAATACAAACCATATTTAAGTCTAACATGCTTCCTATGCAAAGGGATCTTGTAGAGAAATAACTCATTGAAGCATATTATCATAGGAAGGCAAAAGAAGTGCAACTTCAAGAACTTCCACATGAATAGGGGGAGGGGGGAATTGATATTATTGAGACAAGTGAAACCATCTCTCCTTCTCTCATAATAACTTTCAGTAGCATCATGAATAAATTCCACAATATAACTTTCACAAAAATCATTCTTATCATGATCTACAAGCATAGAAAATTTGTTACTCCCCACATAAGAAAAATCCTTCTCATTAGAAATAGTGGGAGCAAACTCAACAAAATGGCTATCACAAAAATCATTCTAATCATAGTCCACATGAAAAATAGTATTCTTTATAGCATAAGTTTCAACACAATAATCATCATAGATAGGAGGCATATTATAATCATAATACATTAATTCCTCAATAGTGAGTGGACTGAAAATATCACATTCATCATTGTAATCATCATATGAATAAGGAAAAGTATCATCATAACAAATTTTCTCATCAAAACATGGGGGGGTGGTAAAAATATCATCTTCATATAACTTGGCATCCCCAAGATTATTGCTTTGCATATCATTAGCTTCAAAGGTATTCAAATATGACATACTTGTAACATTGCTACTATCATGAGTGTTATGAAAATAATAAAGTAACATAGATTTTTAAATTTTCTCTTCAAACATTTCATGTCCTAACTCAAGGTAGAGCTCATAAAGCTCTCTCATTTTAATGTTGTTTTCCATAAGCCTAACTAGTGAAAATAAAAAGAAGAAACAAAAAGATTTAATTGGAAGATATAAAGATATACCTTCAAGCCCTCACCTCCCCGACAACGGTGCCAGAAATTGCTTGATGTATACTACAGGCTTCTATTCTTGTAAACTATATTGGGCCTTCAAGCGCAAGGGTTTGTAGGACATCAACAATTTCCCCCAGGTCGATGACCTAAGGTTTATTGAACTCAGGGAAGTAGAGGTTGAAGATTGTCTCTCTCAAGCAACCCTGCAATTAAGATACAAGAAGTGTCTTGTGTCCCCAATACACATAATACAACTAGGAGTTGTATAGGAGAATTATTTCGGCCAAGAGATGGTAAAATATGGGTGATAGGTGTGGCGAAGTAAGGTAATATAAATCTGTAATAAAAATTACAGCAACCAAACAAGTAATGTTTTTGAGTAGGAACAGTGTAACAATGCTTGGAAACAAGGCCTAGGATTCATACTTTCACAAGTGATAACTCCCAACAATGTTAACATATTTGAAACACATGATATTTCCACCAAAAACATGCAATGAGACATAGCTCAGAGATTATTATTTGTGATCAAGAGAGGACGATAATTGGGTAGGGCTTCAAGAGCACACCTTAGGGGTTGTTTGGATAGGGGTATATAGAAAACATGATCTCTATAAACCAGGAAATAGGTCTAACCGAATAAATCTATGTTTGTCAACTCTAATTAATCGATAGATATAGGAAACATGGTTTTCCAAAACCCCAAATTCCATGATTATAGAAAAACCACTATTAGTCGTTTTTCCATAAAATTGTTTCACGGTGTGCCCGACTAGATCATGGCAACCATGGAGGGCTAGCGCTAAAGCGGTCGCGGACTACTCCATCTGCTTGCAGATGCAGCTAGTGGTCTTTCCTCGCATACGAGAACACCACCTTGAGGCGAACAACGAGATTGACCAACTAGCCGAGGACATGAAGTTGACCTCTACGGCTACGAGCTTGTCTTGGATGGTGTGATCGACTTCATCAAATTGATGGGGCAGGACAACACTGTACCAAACGGCGAGACTATTCGGGACGGTGAGATGATCGAACTGGTGGAGGCCATTGTGCACAGCCAAGCTTGCGGCGCAGCTCATTGACATCTGCAACCAATCTCACTACTATGAGCTCCTCCTTGACAACATAGTCGACTCCATCGCGTCGACGACTCTACGATGTAGGTCGGGGCCTAGCCGAGCGACAAGGTGGACTAACTGGCCGATGCCATTGGTCCGAAGGTCACATAGCCTGTTGGAAGACAAGTTGAATTATCGGCTAGTGTACAAGCTCAAGGCTGGACTGGATACACGAAGAAGTGGAAGAAGAGCACGTCGACGAAGCCACTGTGCATGGCGCGGAGGGTGCCCTCAGCGAGCCGGACCTAGCAAGCTACAACATGATGATTGTGGACGAGGTACACGGATACATGCTCTCCAAGGACCTGATGATTGCACATAAAAAGCTAGACGAACTGATTTTATGCTTTCCAAACCCAAAGGTGGCTTTCTATAAATTGATTATTAACAAAGAAGTTAACAAAACTGATTTTGCTAAAACTCACCTAAAAACTGGTTTCATATAAATGTCTTGCTAATCTGTTGTATCCAAAAAAACCACTTAGAGTACTACAATCATCAAAACATATCTCGAGGATAGTCAAGGACAAGCACCAAGAGAATCTCAAATCTTCAATCAATTCACAATAGAAGAAGTCAAGAAAATATTCTTCTAAGCTATGTCCAATAGACCCAATATCACCATGGTCTTAGAGATTATACTAGATATTATCAATTGTGTTCATCAATATAATACATAGAACAAGGGGAAACATGATGCACTAATAGGAAACTGGCTATCTGTTGCGCACCAGTTTTGCATTTCTATGGTGAATACGGGGATGCGCCACATAATCGTGGCCACTAAAATATGATTTTTGTGGCGCCACAGAAATTTACATTTCTGTGACGCACGAAGTGTCCACATGCGCGATAGAAATTGATGCGCCACAGAAATGCCCAATGCACCACAAAAGTCTTATATACATGTGCCATAAAAATAAATTAACAGTACAAACAAAAAATATGATACAATATACAGGTATAAAATTCCAGAATGGATTGCAAAATACAAGTATACAGAATGGTTGCACAACGTAGTATAAGTGATCAGCATATTACTTAGCGCCCAATATACATAATGGTCATCACATTATACTAGTCATAGCTAGTGTTCATCACATTATTACAAGTCATAGTGGTCATCACATTACAAGTCGATATCTGAACTACAATCACATAGATAAAGAGGTTTGCGGTCACGATGAGCTGCCACTACTGACGTCCCTGACACAACTCCACCTCTGTCGCTGGATCAGATCTTCTAATATCCCTTCCTCCACTGCCCACTCGAGGAACAGAGCGGCGTGGTATCACCATGGAAGTTGAGGCATCCACACACGCTCCTCGTTGGTCGACTCCGGCATAATCAACTCTTCCAATTCATACAGAGCACGATCCATCTCACTCCGCTTCTTCCCGATCTCTGCTTGATCTGGCCTCCTCTTGTTTTGCATGCCGTGGAGCGCACACATCGAGACGTACCAATGACGGGATGCGTCGTGTATCCGCGCACACCTTGCATCATCGAACGTCCTTACCAACTGACTGTATTATTCGATTGTCATCGGCGGATCTTCATGCCCAAAATTTCAAATCGGCAAAGAGGAAGACGACGATACCGCGCGGTTGATGTAACGTCCCAATTTTTGTAAATTTGGATGTCAATAGAATCAATTTTTCTTATCATTGTTTCCATGCATATCTCTACTATCTAAAAAAAGGCTAACGGTTCCTCACGGCCCTTCCAAGTGTTTTGCCAACAGTTTCGTCAACCGTTTTATTTTCTTCCATCACACCACTTCATCGAGTTTTTTGTCCAACCGGTTTTCTTATCCCACCAAATCTTATTTAACCACACCTTACCATATGCGATTTAAATCATATTAACATCTTTCCATGCATAATTCAATCACCTTAATTCAATATTTCCATATATCATTCAATCACATGAATATTTTGTGAGGAACACGAGGATTTCTTTCCGCGTTGCAACGCACGGGCATTGTCCTAGTTGAAAAAAAAATTGGATTTTCTTTCCAATTTATTTTTAACCCAATGAAAATCAAGAGTGAAGATAAAAATGACTTCTTCACCATAAAAAGGGTTAAGAAAATATTGGAGCACCTTATTTGGATTTATCATTAAAAAAACTTAATGAATATTTTATTTTTATTATTCTAAGATTCTAGAAATTTATTTGGTATTTTGATGACTTATATTTTATTTTCTAAATCACTTCAATGTTCAGTCAAAATAAGTAATAATAATACAATTGATCTTTTATTTAAATTTTGCCGTGTTATATTTTCGAGTTAAGATTATTATTTTAAAATACCTCTATAATTTGTTTTTGTCAAAAAAAAAACAACAACTTCGCGAAAAAAAAACGCCAGGCCAGGCTAGCAGCCAGGCCGAATCCAACCCAATTATAGCGCCCGTTTTCTTTTCTCTTTTTCTTTTTTTTGAGCCGCTGACAGGCCGGCCCCGCTTGTCAGCTTCGTCTTCACCGTGCGGCACAGCACGCACGTATAGAGAGCCATGCCACCGCCGCTATCAGCGCGCCCCCGCCTCCCCTTTTCTTCCCCGAGGACCTGTGCGCATCCCGCACCTTCCCTCTCCGTCCCCGACACGATTATGGCGCCATTAAGCCGCCATCAGGACCTCGCCGGAGATTTCGCACTCGCCCGATTTTGCCTCCTGGAGCACGCACCTGGACACCCCCTTCCCCTATAAAAAGCATCCCTACGTGCCCCTCTCTCCCCTCATCCAAAGCCCCCAAAATTCTTGCAAAACGCCTCACCACAGCTCGCAAATTTACTCACCGGAGTTCTCCAGCAGAGCTCCGCCTCGGCGTCGATCACGTCGCCGGTGAGTCATCTTGATACCCCAAACTTAAGAAACCGGATGCCCTCTCTATTGCGCTCCTTTTGGACATGTTTTTGCCCCTCCTCGTGCACGACAACATCCGCCGGAGTTGTCCGCGCCCGCCCCACGACCGCCGGGGCACCGCCTCGTCCTGACCATTTTTGACGTCACCGGAGACCGCCGCCACCACCCCTCGCCTAGCCGCTCCTCCCCGACCACTCCCTCGTCGCGAATCCCCAATGGAGCCGCCGCCCCAACGCCGATGTCGTTGTCGATCAACTCCTTTGTACACGTGAGTTCTTCTCTGTGTAGAAGATGAGTTAGATTAGGAAAAAAAAGTTTTGTTAAAAAAAAGGTTGAAACGTTTTTATTTATGTAGTGAGCGTTTACTTGATTTGTTGGGACCCAGGGTTAGCGTATGTAATTCCGGTCACAACGCAATCACATGGAGAGCTGAGAGCCGTACCCACTTGTCTAAGCAGACAAGGTCAAGCACAGATCGCTCTCGGAAAGCATCGAACGTGAGGGGCATCCCATCCAGACCGGATGATCAACTGAGATGGGTCCTCATCGTCCGCTCACAAGTCTAATGCTTATGGGTGGTGAAGTCCCATACTTATAGACAAGTCGCCTCAACCATGTTATCGATTGAATCATAACCCTTACATAACACAGACTCCGGCCCGATCACTTAGTCGGGGCCTAGGGCGGGCTCGATCATACAACAAAGTGTGCACGTGAGAGAGTCACGAGAAATCGCATTGCGATGCCCCAAGCTGCGCACATCTAAGGGCCACTTGGTGTATAAAAGACCGCCAACCAGGTCACAACTAAGGTCTCGAAAACCCATACTAAGACATGCATGTTATAATCATACACGCAGCACAAATATCTAGTATGAACAGCAGGTATCATCACATAACTCTACAAAGTACTTCTTTATTGACTTACCCATAGAGCATACGAAGATCACATGTCTGTGATCAACATTACATCATACAACAGAAGCAAATTAGGTCTGAGTACAGGCAAGATTAACAAATGGCTTAGAGAAGCCTTATTCAACATACATGCCCTTCCACGAGGGACCAGACTGCTCTCTGGAACTATACTAGCTTAGTCAACGTCGAGCTTCAGGAAGGTGACTCCATCGTGGTCTGGTTTCTCATCTAAAACAAAGAATAAGCAAACGTGAGTACAAAGTCGTACTCAGCAAGACTTACATCAGAACTAAACTACTCATGCTCAAGTTTCAAGGTAAAGGAGGTGGGGTTCAACATGCAGAAGTGTCATCTTTGACTTGGCTAGTCCTGAACTACGAGTACCATACTTGAGGTAAGATGCGTACACGAGTCCACTACCAAGTCTCCAAACAATACACCACTATGGTTACTTCCTCGACTTCGCCACGAGGAAGCTCACCATAGCACTCATGCTTATCTACGATTATCTTTCGAGTTTTATAAGTATCCATTCAAGTTGTCTAATGATCAAGTAGAGGTCCCAAAATAGTCCATAACTGTAAGGCCCGATATGCGGTACTGTTCCAGATCTAGATGTTTCCATCCAGATCCGGGGACGAAGCACATATCGGTCCCACCGCCAATTATGACAAAGCCATATGCCCCGGATTTCCAACATGATATCACAACATTACAGATACAAGGATACAACATCTCATACAATCGGCATACAACTGCCTTAATACAATACAACAGCGGAAGATATATGTCTGGGTACAGACTACAAGCAAATGCCTACTGGCAAAGATAAAAACATCGATCCCATAACCACACGGGTCCAGGCCCTCCGCAGGGATCCGCCTAACTAGTCGTCGTCGAGTCTCCACGTGAAACGTCGATCACTATACCTGTTGTCGATCAAGAACCCTGAAAAGAGTTTGGGGTAGTATCATGAGCACAGAGGTACTCAGCATCCAACTGTAGTGGTCATCTGACCCAGCAAGGACTTCATCACTCGTCATTCTAGGACAACTAGTAGTTTACGGTAAGGAAGGGGTAAGTGGTGAGGTTGATGCCGCACTAGCATTTATGAAATGGCTAACGATCTAGAGAGTAAGGTAAGAAGCCAAGCATTCGATGAGGAATCGCCTCCAACAAGTCTACTATCCACCTACTACGCAAACATAACACCTATCCTATCCTTGTCCTCCTCTTCGCATCCCGACGAAGAAGAAGCAGTCAAGGCACACACGCGTTGATCAAGTTATATTAAGATTATCTCAGTTGTTGTTGTCTATGAACAAGGAGTAGGTCTCAAGTCGTCCATAACCGTGGACACGGCTTCTCGAAAAGATTTAACCCTACAGGGGTGTACCAACTGCCCATTACAAGGCTACGCACGCACGCCCATCTCTCTCAGTTCCTACCCATCACAGGCAACCATTTTATGATTTAGTTCCAAGAGATCCGAAACGACATGTCCCTCTAACTAATAACGAACAAATCCGGGTGGCCCCCGGGGAGTCGACACCCAATCCAAAAGCTGGCCACGCTCTCGGATCAGACTCTTCCGTATGACGCAGGTCGGATAGCCGGTTAATCACACATGGGAAAACCGGGTCCTAGCTGATCAGGTGGACCAACAGAGAAACCATGTCTCCACTGGCCCAAGTAGTTTTAAAAGATATCTGCTAGGAGCGACCCGACAAGATATATATGCATGTTTTCAAATGGTTAATCAGCTTGGGCCACCACTAGAAACGCTTGAAGCTAGGTAGGTAAGAAAAGGGGACCCCATAAAATCCCACACGCGGTTAGGCACGCACAGTCTTAAAACCAATACCCGGAACTCGGGTCCTAGGTGACTCGAATGGAGCAAAGCGTCGGGGCGGGACAGCCTAGACCTTCGATCCTTCGTCGAATATAATCAACATTTATAATAATCATATCATCAATAACAATATAAAAAAGGTGATATCCCAAACCCAGGGGTAACAGGGTAACATCGTAGCATCCTAAGCATGCATACTAAGCAGGGGCTGAGCAACGAGCAATAGTAACATAGCAGTACAAGGTTTGCTGGGAGGGGACATGGCTGTATCAGTTTAAAAGAGGCTGTAAACATGTGGTAGGATCAAACATCGAACCTAACCTAGACTAGCATGAAAACCGCTGGTTTAAATAGAATGGATCATAAGTAATGTATAGTCCTTGCCTGTTGATAAGTCGGGTTCCGAAGGTGTAGTCGATCGCAAGCTCGCATCGTCTCCGAGAGGTACCCGCGGAAGCACACAAGACGATAAACACTGGAAAGCAATCAACGAGCAAGCACTATATTACAACGGGGCAACACAAGATCAAGAAAACAACACAAGGCACGACAACGCGATATGGATTTATCGTCGAGAACGGTTACTAACAATTTAAGTGGAGTACTCGTCACACACGACGATACCGCACATTTACGGTGGTTCAAGTTGCTTAGCTACAGGTGATCAATCAACGGTTATTAACATGGAAACTCAAGCAAGCATGGCATAGCACACAAACATGTCAAGAGGTGAAGCACAGAGGAAACTATCTATGCTAGTCAATTTAAGTGAGGCACAACCCGAACATGGCATAACACTAAGTGCCGCACGACAATTAAAGGATTTGGTACCGTTCTGCCCTAAACCATATTTTAGGTTGGTTAACAACAGAAAACAACAGAATAAACATAAAGTAGACAAAAAACTAATCAAGTTACATATAAAGAACACCCCAAACGGAGTTAAGGTTAAAAATATACAAGCAAAACAAGTTACGGGCACAAACTGCCAACATCAGAAAGCACACTTTAGAGCAATACATAAACAGGATAAACAGTGCAAACATGCTCACAAATGACTTTCAATTAAAGTAGACATGACATGGAAGGCATGGCAAAAAGAATCATGCCAAAAGGCATCACAGATCAAAATATATTAAGCAAACAACGTGGCATCTCAAAGTAACTGACTGTCAAAAACAGCAGCATAGAAACTTTGGAGCTAAATATCTATATGAATAGCAAGCATATAATGGAAATGCAATACATGTAATGAAGTTAGACATGATGCTTAACAATATGCAATTGGAATCACTCAAATCCGATAAACGGTCGCGACACACTCGTCGACCGAAGTTGCAATAAAATAACAGTTTCAGCAACAGCAGCACAATAACATCAGGTTCACCACTTTGGAGCAAAATTTAATATAGCTAAAGCAGTCAAACATGGCAAGTTAAAGCACGAAATTGAAGTACACATGATGCTTAACACAATGGAAAAATAATAAATGCAAAAGGCCTCATGGATTTGTTACAATCATCATGCAAAGTTGCAACAAAATAATAACAGCAGCACATAATAGCAAAAGTAGCAGGTTAACGGCCTGATGCCCTGTTTAGCACACAATTACACAATCAAAATGAGCTCAAATGAAAATGCTCACAAAAGATGAATTAAAGTACACGCAATTCTAAACAATTCGTCTTTTGAGCACGAATTCATCCGGGCTACGGATCGCTTGCTATCGTCAACGCGGAATCGAATCAGCAGCACAAATTAAAAGACTTAGCAAAACTTCACAGGGGGTAATTAAAAAAAAAGCAGGCCTCACCCACTGGGCCGGATCTGGCCTGGCAGGCCCTAGCGGCTGGATCGGCTGGGCCGCTGGCGCTGGTATGGGTCGTGGCCCACGTGCGGTTGGTGGTTTTTCCACCACGCCCGATCCCGATCGGATCGGTGCCATGGCTGGCGGCTGCCGCCAGTGGCGCTGCCCGGCCTCTGACGAGGCGCAGTGGCGCAAGGATGGAGGGAGGCGCGGGGGACAGCGAGCAGGGGCGTGGAGGCGTGGATCCCGCTGGATCCCGTCGCCGGTGGAGGCCAGGGGCGGCGCGGCGCGTCACGAGCTCCGGCTCGGGCTCCGTCCATGGCGTCGTCCGACGGCGGCGAGGTACCTGCGCGGGGAGCGGCCGGGTGAGAGGAGGAGAGGGAGGAGGCCAGGGAGGAGAAGGGAGAGGGGCGCAGAGCAGGGGGGAGAGGAAGGGCGCGGCGGCTGCCGTGGTCGCTGGCGGCGGTGTCCTCGCGGGCGCGTCCACGGGAGAGAGAGAGAGGAGATAGGCTGGGCTACGGGGAGCTTCCTGGGCCGTCAGATCGGGCGATCTGACGGTCCAGATCGTAGGGGAGCACAATTTCGGGATTTTTGGGATCAACTGGGCAGATCTGAGCAACCCAGGGGGGTGGCTGCAATTTTGGCTTAGGGAAACCCTAAAAAAAGGGTGGGAGTGTGGTGGTCTTTATATAGGCAGGTTGGCTAGCCAGTTTGCAAAAATATCTCCGGTTTTTCTCTCGCGCGCGCGGTGCTCACGTTACTGACCGCCGGGGGTCCGCAAGACCTCCGATTCGGGTAAAACTTCGAACTACGCGATCAGCGCGTCGAGCCGGAGGCGTTCACCTCGCGCTGGAACCGTTTCAAAACCACTTTTCGGCGCGCTATAAAAATAATCCGTTTAATTATTAAACGGGATTTTCGTTCCATTGGCTGCGGCTGGTCTCGTGCGGATTTCGCGACGGTGATCGGGTGAAACCCGGTGTCGCAAAGGTCGAGTGTCAGGGTGGCAAGGGTCGGTCTCCATCCGGCACGAGATAAGAGGGGGGGAAATAATCGCCGATCGATAAATCAGGGATGCAAAAACCGCAAACAAATCAGACAATCAAACAATTCACACCGAAAACAATTTTTTTTAATTTTTCTGAAAACTGGGCTGTTACAATAACCGTGGACAGGTCTATCTGAATAGTTCATTACCCTGCAGGGGTTTACATCTTCACACGCGTGTCATCACTTATCGCCTCGTTCTTGTCACCCTTCAAGCGGCTGGCGGATGTGGCTGAAACCAAGGCACTACCCTCACATCACCTTCTCTAATCCAGGAGTCGACTACCTGAGTTTGGCACCGCTCGAGAGTCCAGCCAGTTCAACGAAACGGACTCAGATAATGCAAGGGACCGAGATGCCACATCTGCCAGATAGTTTTACTGCCTCACAGGTCCGCCCACATGTATATATGACGCAACCTTTCATCTTTATTTTTCTATGCGTATGCCAAATGGAAAACCCGAATATATTGTGACTCCTGGACCATATCGGGTAAGTAAAGAGGCCAAACGGATCTCCCATAAACCCTACATGTGGTCATACTCTTTGTCTTGGATCACAAAACAGGAACTCGGGGCCTAGGGCAGTGTTCAACGAGACAACCCACTGTGTACTCCTACACAGCCTCTCATCGTTCACCTTTGTTTAGGGTGGATTCACCAACATGTTAACAACAACAACAATATGAACTTCCATCCCGACTCACAATCAAAGTAAGCTCATTGAATCACTAATCAACAATAAGCAGTAACAATTGTAGGGGCCACATGCTCATCATTAAACTCCTATATCTTCTAGGATTGTGGTTTCCTTAATACGGTGACAAAATGATAGGTCATGCATCGGAATGGGTTCAACTATGCGGAAGAACGTATCTCGGTGATCTCCTAAACATGCATAAGCGAGACTGAGAAGGAAGTGGGATTTTATATACATGATCAATGGGGCTTGCTTGCCTTGATGACGAGGTTCGTTTACGGTATCTTCATCGAAGGGGTGGCCTCCGGTTCAGGCTATACACATGATCAATGTTGTAAGGTGATGTTCATGGTTGCATTGTGTTGTCAATTCCATTTAAAAGAAGTGCATTGAAAAGTCATTTGCAAATTCACTCCAATTTTGAATTCAAAAGAATGCCATATGCACATTTGTCTCTTTTCACCAAATTTAAATTGGTCAAACATGAAAACAAAGTACATATTCAGAATCCTTGCATTTTTCTGATAATTTTACATATATTATTTTTACAATTTTGAGTTAAAATGAATTTTCTATGAATTTTCAAAGTTTAATGTATTTTCTGCAATTTCTGGATTTCTTTTAATCTATATTCCAATTGTTGCTTCATGCTGACGCGGGGGTGACGTCAGGGGGCTCTGACTAGTGGGCCAGCCCTATCAGTGGGATTAGGTTAGGGGGGGCCCACTTGTCAGTGGGGGTGGGGGTTAGTTTAGGGGGGTGGTTAAGCCCTAACTAAACGGCCAGGTCACCACTCGCCGGCGGTGACCTCTGGCACGGCGGAGGCATGCCGGATTCATGAATTTGGGCACGGGGTTGGGGTTGGATGGCAGTGGGGCGTAGCCGTCTCTCTCCCGCATCTGTTGGTACCATCTAGGGCTCACGGGGAGGTCCTGGGCCACGGCCACGATGGCGTTTGAGGCCGCCGGAGCTACTGGAAGAAGGCGACGGTGATTGGGGGCATGGGAGGAGCTGGGGTTGGGGGAAATCTGTTCACTGGAGGAGGAGGAGAATGATGGCATCCACGGCGGGGTCGGGGGAGCGCTGCAAGCGGCGAATCGACGGAGGCGAACGTGTGGCTCCGCCGACGATTCGTGGAGGAATACGGCATCTACGTGGCGAAGGAGCTGGCCATCTTCTGCACGGAGACGTAGGCGTGCCAGGCGCTCCCTCTGGACAACTTGGCTTGAGCTCAGGCTGGATGGGAGCACGCGTGTGTGCGGCGGCGTTCTCCATCGGGCTCGGTCTTGCGCAAAACAAATGGCGATGCCGAGAGGAGGGGAAATACCAGGGGCTAAGGGAAAGTGATCTGGGCATGTGGCGCTCTCCGTGGCGCGTAGAGGAGCAAGGGGGTCTTCTAGAGAGGCCTCGGTGGCGTGCGCGGCGGTGAGCGCGTCACCGAGCTGCTTTGGGCGCCGGGGAGGAAGAAGGCAAGCCGCGGATGGGCTTGGGCCGGGGGGAGTTGAGTTGGGCCCAAGGCCAGAGGGGGTGGTCTGGGTTGGAACTTTTTCTATTTTCTCTCTTAATTGTTTCTGTTTTCTTTTTTCTTTCTTTTGTTTTGCTCTAGGAAAAAATAGCAGAGCATTTTATAAAATCTCGTCCCGAGATTCAGAAGTCGTCGGGAAGAAGGAGGGGGTACTCGGCACGGAGGCAGCCTTCTCTTTCCTAGGTTTCTTCTTTCTCGGAGTGATGCGACCATTGCACTTTGAGGAACTTGATCTTCTGACGACGAGTGACACACTCTGTAGAATCAAGAATACGAACAGGGTACTCTTGATAAGAAAGGTCATCTTGGAGATCAAGTGTTTCATGGTCAACTTCGTGGATAGGGTCCCTGAAGGAACGCCTGAGTTGTGACACATGGAATACATCGTGTACTCGGGAAAGGTGTCGAGGTAGTTCAAGTTGGTAGGAAACTTGGACACGTTTGGCAAGAATGCGGAAAGGTCCGATGTAACGTGGGGCCAACTTGCCTTTGATACTGAATCGTTGGGTTCCTTTCAGACGAGTAACCTGAAGGTAAGCCTTCTCATCAATATTGTAGCTCTCTTCCCTATGATGACGATCATAGTAGCTTTTCTCACGAGATTGGGCGGTTCTCAAACGATCACGAACAATGTGAACTTGCTCTTCTGCTTCCTTGATCATATCCAGTCCAAAGAATTGTCTTTCATCGGTTTCTGACCAGTTTAGGGGTGTTCGACATCTTCGTCCGTAGAGGAGTTCAAAAGGATCCATGTTTAGACTGGATTGAAAGCTATTGTTATAAGCAAATTCGGCAAATGGAAGAGATTTCTCCCAATTCTTTCCGAAAGAGATAACACAAGCTCTAAGCATGTCTTCGAGAATTTGGTTAACCCTTTCAACTTGACCGCTAGACTTAGGATTGAAAGATGTACTAAAGGAGAGATGAGTTCCCATAGCATCTTGGAAACTTTCCCAGAATCTAGAGGTGAAAAGGGTACCACGATCAGAATTGATTTCCAAAGGAACACCGTGAAGAGACACGATTCTAGAGACATACAAGTCCGCTAAATGACTGGAAGTAATAGACTCGCGAATAGGAAGGAAGTGAGCAACTTTGGAAAGTCGATCAATGACAACGAAGATGACATCATTTCCTTTCTGGGTTTTTGGAAAGCCGGTGATGAAGTCCATACCGACCTTTTCCCATTTCCACTCGGGAATAGAAAATGGTTGAAGAGTTCTGCCTTAATGCGACGACAAACATCACATTATGCAACAAATTGAGAAATGTCTCTCTTCATCCTGGTCCACCAAAATCTCTGGCGTAGATCCCTGTACATTTTTGTGCTACCGAGATGAATTGAGAGGAGAGCGTCATGAGCTTCCTTAAGGATCAGCTGCCTTAGGTCTTGATTCTCAGGGACTACTAAACGGTTCTCAAATAATACCGTTCCTTGACTATTTGCAGAGAAACATTTAGCATCTCCGCTAGCAATGTTCTCCTTGATCTCTCTAATACCACTATCTTGTTTCTAGGAGGCTATGATTTGATCTGCAAGAGTTCGTTTCGCCACTAGGGTAGAAAGAAATCCATGAGGAACTATCTCAAGATTGAGATTGCGAAATTCCTCATGAAGATGTGGTTGATACTCTTGTAACATGAGGTTGTTACAATACGACTTACGACTTAGTGCATCAGCCATGACATTGGCTTTGCCTGGGGTGTAAGAAATTTCTAAGTCATAATCTTTTATCAACTCTATCCAGCGTCTTTGCCTGAGATTAAGATCTGGCTGGGTGAAAATATCTTTGAGGCTTTGGGGATCCGAATAGATCTCACAACGATTTCCAAGGAGGTAATGTCGCCAAGTCTTCAGGGCACGAACTACGGCAGCGAGTTCAAGATCATGGGTTGGATAGTTCTCTTCATGTGGACCCAGTTTCCATGAAGCGTATGCTACCCCATGTTGATCTTGCATAAGTATGCATCCTAACCTTTGCCGTGAAGCATCACAGTAGATATCGAAATCCCTTTTGGTGTTTGGAGGTCCAAATACGGGTGCAGAAGTCAATCTTCTCTTTAGCTCTTGAAAGCTTTCTTCGCACTTGGGGGTCCATTGGAATTTCTTATCTTTCTTGAGGAGTTCAGTTAGAGGCTTTGCAAATTTGGAGAAGTTCTCACCGAAGCGGCGACAATAGCTTGCTATGACAAGAAAACTCCTAACTTGCTTAACCGATTCAGGTGGAGTCCTGTCAAGGATGGCCTGAACTCTCTCGGGATTGACAGCAATGCCTTTCGAAGAAATTACGTGGCCTAAGTAGGTCACTTCTGGTAGCCCAAATTCGCACTTAGAGAACTTGGCATATAGGCGATGCTCTCAAAGTTTCATCAATACCAACCTAAGATGTTCTGCGTGCTCTTCTTCGTTCTTCGAGTAGATGAGAATGTCATCAAGATAAACTACAAAAAATTTATCTAGGTAATCCATGAAGATCGAATTCATCAAACACGAGAATGTGGCGGGGGCATTGGTTAAACCGAAGGACATGACGGTGTACTCATAAAGACCATATCGAGTAGTTTAAGCCGTCTTGGGAATGTCCTCATTTCATATTTTTATTTGATGATATCCTAATCTCAAATCCATCTTGGAGAAGACAGAGGATCCAACAAGTTAATCATAAAGATCATTGATCCTGGGAAGTGGGTACTTGTTCTTTATCGTCGCTAGATTAAGCGGGCGATAATCTACGCACATCCTTTCTGTTCCATCTTTCTTCGTTACGAACCGAACGGGGCAATCCCATGGCGATGAGCTAGGGCGGATGAAGCCTTTTTCCAACAAAGCTTCAAGTTGGATTTTAAGCTCAGCTAACTCACGTGGGGCCATTTTGTATGGGCGTCTGGAAATTGGGGCGGTTCCTGGCATAAGATCTACGATGAATTCTACACATCTGTCAGGTGGCATTCATGGAAGTTCTTCAGGAAAGACATCGGGGAAGTAACGAACCACCGGAATATCTTCAAGGTCAGGAAGGGGAAACACATTCAAAGTATGCATCTGGATTCTAGAACTGGGTGAGGTGTATTCAATTG
This sequence comes from Bromus sterilis, assembly GCA_950022295.1. NCBI lineage: Eukaryota > Viridiplantae > Streptophyta > Magnoliopsida > Poales > Poaceae > Bromus > Bromus sterilis. The sequence goes on along the minus strand of OX465595.1, from coordinate 278,416,528 downwards.
TTTGGCCTGAAGGATGGGTGAGTTTAACTGACTTGGCTTTACAATCAAGGAAAGCATTCTGCCTTGACAACCAATCCATTCCTAGGATGACATCAATGTCTGAAGACTTGAGGGCTATAAGAGAAGAAAGGAATACTAAACCCTTAATTGCAATTTTATTGCCATGGATTACTCTATTAGTTTGCCACTTTAAACCAGGAGTTTGAATTATCATCGGAGAAAACATTTCTTCAAAAGGGAATTCATGCCGAAGTGCATAACTCTCCGACATGAATGAATGACAAGCTCCTGGATCGAAAAGAACGGAGGCGGGAACATGATTGACTGGGAGTGTACCAAGGATGACGTCAGAAGTAGCAGTGGTATCCTCAACTGGCATTTGGTTCACATATCCACTACCTGTGACTGAAAGCTTTTCTGGAAAGGTTTTGGTGGTTGATTTCTTTGGAGGCTTATGTCGAGATTGACATGGTGTCATCAAGACTTGAGGGCATTGACGAAAGTAATGGACTGGCAGACCACACTTGAAGCATACCCTGTATGAATTGCTGATAGTGGGATTACTTGGCTGCAGACCATCATTCCGGAGAGGAACAATGTGTTGAGGTGGATGGCGTATATTGGATGGTGGCCTCTGAAGAAGAGTTTGAGGTATGGCACGAGTTGGAATCCAAATTCGATGTTTCTGAGGGGCTGAACTTGAAGAAGGAGCAAGCTCAAGAGCATGCTTGCGAGACTCCTTGAAAATTTCATTGCCATGCTCAGCTCTGAAGGATCTGTTGATTAAATGCTCAAAGGTGGAAAATTCGATGAGGATGAGATCATGACGAAGGATGGGGCTAAGTCCCTTACAGAACCTTGCCCTCTTTTCTGGCATCGTTGGTGATCTCATCTGTCGGGACCCGGGGTTAGCATATGCAAAACTCGCTACAACACAATTATATGCAGAGCTGAGATCCGTACCCAGTTGTCTAAGCAGACAAGGCCAAGCACAGAACGTTCTCGGAAAGCATAGAACGTTAGGGGCATCCCATCCAGGGCGGATGATCAACTGAGATGGGTCATCATCGTCCGCACACAAGTCTAAATGATATGGGTGGTGAACTCCCATAATCATAGACAAGTCGCGTCAACCATACTCTCGATTGTATTATAACACTTACATAGACTTACTCCAGCCCGATCACTTAGTCGGGGTCTAGGGCGGGCTCGATCATACATCAAAGTGTTCACGTCACGGAGTCACGAGCAATCGCATCGCGATTCCCCAAGCTGCGTACATCTAAGGGCCACTTGCTGTATAAAAGACCGCCAGCCAGATCACAACTAGGTCACGAAAACCCATACTAAGACATGCATGTTATAATCATACACGCAGCACACATGTCTAGTATGAACAGGAGGTATCATTATAATTCTCTACAAAGTTTACAACTTTATTGATAACTCTAACAGAGTGCACACAGAGATCACGAGACCGTGATCCAACATTACATCAAGCATGTGGAAGCAAGTAGGTCCGAGTACAGACAAGTTTAACAAATGGCTTAGAGAAGCCTTATTTATAAACAAGCCCTTCCACGAGGGACCAGTCGTCTGACTGGGACTACACTAGCTTGGCTTCAGCCGTCGAGCTCCAGGAAGAATCCACCTTCGGGGTCAGTGGGTTCATCTAAAACATACATTAAGCAAACGTGAGTACAAAGTTGTGCTTAGCAAGACTTACGTAGGAGCTATACTACGCATGCACATGTATCAAGGTAAAGGGAGGTAGGGTTCATAAGCAGAAGTGCCATCTTTGACTTGGCTAGTCCTGAACTACGAGTACCAGACTTGAGGTAAGAAGCGTACACGAGTCCACTACATGTCTCCAACCAATTACACCACTATGGGTCCCTCCTCGACTTCCCACGAGAAAGCACGCCATAGCACTCACACTTATCTTGGCAAGTTTTATAGGTAACCGTTGAAGTTTTCTAATAATCGAGCACAGCTTTCCAAGTAGTCCCTTACCGCGGACGCGGCTATTCGAATAGTTTATTTACCCTGCAGGGGTGTACTGCTACACACATGAAACTATCAGTTACCACCTTGGCCTCGACACCATTCAAGCGGGTGTCGGCGAGGATAATTTCCACAACTTTTACCTCACAGCCAACTCAAATTCAATGGAGACGCCTATCTGGGCTGGATTCCACATCGTGAACCCGGCCGGTTTACCGATGTGGTCCCAGAAGATGTGTGCAGGGTCCCAAGCCGGTCTGAATAACCGTTCTTCCACTTCGCATACCGTGCCACAGACCTACTAGAACTCCAAACTACTGCGACTCATTGAACCGAGAAGGGGTGAGTTAGTAGGTTGAGCGGGGGTCCGTTTTCCCAACATGTGGTAGTACTCTTCATCTTGGATCACCACACAAGAACTCGGGCTTAAGGCGGTGTTCAAAGAGACAACCCACTGTGTACTCCTACACAGCCTCTCATCGTTCACCCTGTATTAGGGTAGATTCACGAACATAGTTTCACCTTCTTCAACATGATTTCTACCATCTCGACTCACAGATCAAAGTATCCTCATTGTAAACTCTAAGCATGCAATAAGCAGTAACAGTTGCAGGGGCCACATGATAACAAACAACTCCTACATCTGCTAGGATCGTGGTTTTCTTACTACAGTGAAAAAATGATAGGTCATGCAAAGTATTGGGTTAAACTATGCGGTAGAAACGTTATCATGGTAATCATCCTAAACAATGCATAAGCGAGACTGAGGGGGAAGTGGCATTTTATCGACATGATCAATGGGGGTTTTCTTGCCTTGCTGACAAGGTTCACATAAAGTGTCTTCAACGAAGGGGGTGGTCTCCGGTTCCGGCTCCACCTCTATTCGACAAACAACAAACATCGAAGCATGATAAGTACAATGCACAAACACATGAGTTTAAGGTTGAAACTTGATGTATGTGTCACTGATGTGCAAGTCATTCCATTTAAAAGGAGTATATTGCAAATGAATTGCAAATTCAAACTCCAATTTGGATTTCAAAAGAATGCATATGCAATGTTGCCACTGTTCACCCAATTTTATTTGGTCAAACATGAAAAAAGATTGCATATTTAGAATCCTTGCATTTTTCTGATAATTTTACATATATCACATGTTTAATTTGGAGTTAAAATGAATTAGTTATGAATTTCATAAGTTTAATTCATTTTATGGACTTTCTGGAATATTTGTAAATAGAAAAGGATTACTACGTCAGCATGACCTCATGCTGGCGTCAGTGGGCTTCTGACCACTGGGTCCCACATGTAAGCGACTCTGTTGTTTAATTAAACTTATTAATTTGATTTAAACTTAACAGGGGGTTTAGCCAGGGGTTGGGCCCATATGTCATGGTCATTGGCAGGGGTGGGTCCAGGGGTTAATTAAGCTGGGGTTAGGGCTAATGGTGGGGTCGCCGCCGGCGCCACTGTAGTCGCCAGAATCTCGCCGGAGTTGTGATTTAGGGCTCAGGGTTGGGATTGGATGGCACAGCCGGGTTCCTCATTGTCTAACGCGTCGATTGGAACCAGCAGGGGGTCACGAGGATGGCTGTGGCCACGCCGGCCTCGAGGATGGCGGAGGCCGTGGCTCAGGCTTCGGCGAGGAGGACGAAAACGAGCGCCAAAAAGAGAAAGGAGTGTTTCTTTGCCTCCTGGGACGTGCAGAAGCCAAACTCACGTGATGGCTTCTCTCCCTTCGTTGGTTACCCCAAGTGGAAGGTTGAGATGTAGCGCAGTAGCAAGTTTCCCTCACGTGATGACTCCAGAGATGATAAGTAGGTGTCAGCGGCGCAACTGATGTGGACCTACACACAGACACAGTTAACTTTGATCCCAACGAAGTTCAGAGAGGTTGTCAATCTCTCCGGTCTTGTTGTTCACAAAGGGTAAAACACAAAGGATAATGATAGCAACTGAAAGTACAAAGCAGGAAAGTAAATATAGCGTGGAAACAGTAATAAGGATATGGACCGGGATACGTGATGTTCACTAGTGATGTCTCTCTCCCAAAAGACGATAAAAACTGCTATGCGAGGTAAACAAATTACAGAAGGGCAATTGACAGGATTATGAATGCACCACAATGCTAACTATGCTACAAAAGAAAGGAAGAGGCTCAAAAGCACGGGCAGTACGCAAAAATAAGTAGACACTAATCCAACTGCATCTACTAATAATCATCCACCTTGAGATGTCTATCCAGAACATCTCGCTGGTATTAAGTTGCGAGCCCCACCCAAAGTGTAAACCCAAAGCAACAGACATCTGCATTAAAAAGAACTTTGCGTAAAGTAAACAATCCTTGCAACCGCGTTTACAAGAACCGTTGTTTTCCCCCTTGTGGAAACAACACATCCCCTAGACTCATGTTTCTGTCACTCAAGCGTGTCATCGGGGGTATGAACCCACAATCGAGCATAACGTTCCCTCTTGGAGTCACTACCTACTACTTGGCCAAAGCAATAAACAGTAACGGAGAACATGCAAGAATTACTTAGGAACAAAAATATAAGAGATAAAAACCAAATATATTACTCTATCACAATCTGAACATAATCTCATAATCCATCAGATCCCATCAAACTCAGCATAGCAATAGCATAAATATTACAAAAGTGCCTCGATCATGTAGGGCAGCTCACGAGGTCTAAACCATGAAGAACAAAGAGGGGAGGAGAACATCACATAGCTACTGATCACGACCCATGCTCCAAGGAAAACTACTCATGAGACATCCGGGGAGCATCCATGGTGGAGAGGAGACTCCCGGAGGTCGGCCCTCCCTCCGGCAGGGTGCCGGGAAGAGGTCTTCTGGTGCTCCCGATCTCGGAACAGTGGCGGCGGCGGAACAGAGGCGAGTTTGCGAAATAGGGTTCTGTCTTCGGAGTTTCCCTGTGACGGAGAATAAATATGCGAAGGGGGGAAGCCAGAGGTGGACCAGGGGCCCCAGGCGCCCCCTGGATCTAGTCTGGCCCCACTCGGGTTCTTCGCGAAGCTTCCTGTACTTTGATTTTTCCTGTATTTTTCCCGGAATTTTTCTGGCACTTCTTATATGGGGGAAAACTGAAATAGAAAAACAGCATAAAATAGGAACTGGCACTGGGGTGCACTGAGTTAATAGGTTAGTCCAAATATGACCAAAAGTGTATGAGAGTGTATCTAGAACCTAGCAATATCACACAAAACATGCATGGAGCAAGAAGAAATTATAGATACGTTTTGAACGTATCAACATCCCCAAGCTTAATTCCTGCTCATCCTTGAGTAGGTAAATGATAACAGCATAATTTCTGTGGTGACATGCTAGCAACCATAAAAGGACTTTGAAAAGTAAAGCAATCAAGGTTAGAGATTCAATTCAAGTCATAACAAGCAAGAGTCTATATTAGCATTGAAACAAGTAGCAAAAGAACATTAGGTGCAAGAGCTCTTGCTGTCCGTGACTCGAATGTCTCCAAATGGTGTTTGCGTGCAAGAAGGGGGATAGGGAATACGAGAAAAAAGTATTTTTGTGTTGAGAACTCAATCTACTAAAGTTTCACACTTGGTCCTCTTTGGAATCTTATCTTGACTCGTCCCTAGACCACTAGCCTGGTACAAGTCAATTTGATCCACTCCTTTTCGATATTTCGAGCACTCATGCAATGGATGATCGTAAGCACGAGAGTTGACACTTAGGATGGCAAAGAGAGAAGTACGGAGGAGGAAGACAAAAAGGATGAGAAAGGCTCCCATCAATGAGGACAATCATAGGCAAGAGATGCCAAATGATAGATATGATGTAAGGAGTAGGGATTTCCATGAAATGGATGCACATACGAGCTAAGAAGCTCTCCAAAGGAACTAGTGGGGGTGCATCTAACTTGCTCGCTCATGAAGACCTAGAGCTCGTTTGAGGAGGCTCATCCTTGGAATATGCAAGCCAAGTTCTATAGTGTGAAGGTCCCCACATAGCTATATGCATAATGATCATCTCTATGGTGTACAAGGATATAAAGGGAGTAGTAGTGTGGATCTACTCTCAAGACAAGACAGAACTCAGTGCAACAACCAACTCTCTTTAAGAAGATAAACATGAAAACTAAAAAGAGTTCCAGCAACAAACTAAACAAAAGCCAAGGCTCTTGCTAAAGACAAACTAAGACTAAAACTAAACATTGCTGTAGCTATGAAAAGATAAAGAACACACAAAAACAAAAAGATAAGCAGGAAAAATCCTATGATGTGTTCTAGAATTTGCAAGTGGAGCGTGTTTCTCTCCCACACAAAGTAAGACGGGATCTAACTTGTTATGAACAGCAAGCAAAGCTAAAGAAAAATAAAACCTAAGAGCGAGACGCTCCAAGCATAGCACATAACGCATGAAGTGATAAAAATATAGTGAGACGAAAGACGAACTGATGATTGTTGATGGAGAAGGGGATGCACAGGGGCATCCCCAAGCTTAGACGCTTGAGTCTGCTTGAATATTTGTTGGGAATGCATGGGGGCATCCCCAAGCTTGAGCGCTTGACAGTCCTGGATCTTCTTTCATCATCTTCCATCGCACACTTGAAAACTCCCTTCATACATAACTCATCATAAGCTGATTAGAGAGGTTAGTACCCTTAATAAATAATTTTTCCCACTGGATATAAAGATATTCTTGAAGAGCTACTGTTTCTCAAGAGTGCCAAAAAGTTTTTGCAAAGAAAAAGCAAGCTTAAGGTTTGCAAAAGTTAGAAGAGACAAAACGTGGCAGAATCTGTGAAAAACAGAACAACAGATAGTAAAGAATTCTTTAGGGGCACTTCTTCAACTCAAATCAAAAAACTCAGAACATACGGAAGTTTCGTAATTGTATAGAGAATACTGTGTAAAAAATTTCAGCTCAAAAAGATAAACTGGGATTTTTCTGGAATTTTTCTGGTCACGAGGACAGAATCTGTTTTCTGAACAGGATGTCACAACTTTTACTTCCCTTGCCGTAAGAGGCTATAACTTGGCACAAAGCTAAAAAATAAAGATACAATGATGTTGCTACAGTAGTAACAATCACCAAGACACAACAAAAGCAAAAAGAAAAACCTAAATTCGTTGCGGGCTGCCTCCCGAAAGCGCTTTCTCTTATGCCTTTAGCTAGGCTTAAAGATTATAAAAGATGCTCTCACAAGAGAATGGGAATTTTAGCAAAAGAGAGCATCAAGAAGAAAATTTGAAACACATTTAAGCCTAACCCACTTCCTATGCATAGGCATCTTTTAAGAAAATAAATTTAAGAAGCACACAGTGACATGCATAGGAAGGTAGAACAAGAACAACTTAAAAAATTTCAACATGAAGAGAGGTGTTTTTGTAACATGGAAGTTTCTACAACCAAACTTTCCTCTCTCAAAGTAATTTTCAGTAGCATCATGAACAACATCAAGAATATAACTATCACATAAATCATTTTGTTCATGACCTACAAGCACACGTGTATTGTTTTCAACACGGTTTTTAGGATCATAAGATAAATGTAACCCATCACATTGAGCTTTGATAAGAGGAAAATTCTCCGGAGTTAGAGATTTTAAAAGGATAATAGGACACTCAAGTGTGGGTGAGATAGAAAAAATTTCATTCTTAACATGAGAAACTATAGCAAGTTTATCTCCGTAAGCATCATCCATAGTGGCATCAAGGCCATAAGCATAGAAGGCATCAACTTCATCAAAAAGGGATATTTCAAAAGAATCCATAGGATCATAATACTCATATAAGGTAAGAGTAAAAGAGTTACTCTCATTAGAAGGAGACATGGATGGCTCCATTCTTCCTCCTTTTGTTCGTCACTATCCTCCTCTTCTTCATCCAAAGAGCTTTCAGGTTCAGTAATTTCTTCTTCTATAGAGTCCTGCAAAACATTAGTCTCTTCCATTGGGGGAGAGATTCTCTCAAGATGATCAATAATATAATAATTTGCATCATAATTTTCCAAACAATAGTTAAGTATAGCAAGACTCTCAGATTTGTAAGGGGCTTCATCAATATTTTCAAGAAAAGAAGTAATTTCATAGGCACCTTAAAAGCAACAAATTCTTCTATTTGTTCTGCATCATAAAAATCATAATTTCCCTTAGCATAAGAAGCTAAGGTTTCAACCTCATTGTACTCTCATTGGAAAGCAAGGTGTTTGTGCCTCATAAAGCAACAAGATTCATCCCTGCAGAAAGATATATTATATATTGAGCACAAGTTTTTAGCATACTCATACGATTGATTTATGAGTCTCCATAAGTGTATCCCTTTTTGAGACAAGCGGTATTCCTTGTAATATTCTTGTTGATCCTCGGTGAATCCTCCATGCCAATAAGATCTAGTTTCAAAGAAGTTAGTCATTGATTGGCAAGTAAGGAACTAGACATACTATTTTTTGTTCGTTTTTTGATACAAGACACAAAGATAAAAACTGAAAGTTAAACTAACAAGACTAAAAAACAAAGGTAAAGGGTAGTGTGCAACTCCCCTATCTTAGCACTCGGAGTCCCCGGCAACGTCGCCAGAAACTCGCTTGATGGCTTCTCGCCCTTCGTTGGTTACCCCAAGTGGAAGGTTGAGATGTAGCGCAGCAGCAAGTTTCCCTCGGTGAAGATACAAAGGTTTGTCTCCAGTAGGACTCCAGAGATGATAAGTAGGTGTCAGCGGCGCAACTGACGTGGACCTCCACACAGACACAGATAACTTTGTTCCCAATGAAGTTCAGAGAAGTTGTCAATCTCTCCGGTCTTGTTGTTCACAAAGGGTAAAACACAAAGGATAATGATAGCAACTGAAAGAAAAAAGTAGGAAAGTAAATATAGCGTGGATACAGTAATAAAGATATGGACCGGGATACGTGATGTTCACTAGTGATGTCTCTCTCCCAAAAGACGATAAAAACTGCTATGCGAGGTAAACAAATTACAGAAGGGGAATTGACAGGATAATGAACGCACCGCAATGCTAACTATGCTACAAAAGAAAGGAAGAGGCTCAAAAGCACGGGCAGTACGCCAAAATAAGTAGACCGTAATCCAACTGCATCTACTACTAATCATCCACCTTGAGATATCTATCCAGAACATCTCGCTGGTATTAAGTTGCGAGCCCCACCCAAAGTGTAAACCCAAAGCAACCGACAACTGCATTAAAAAGAACTTTGCGTAAAGTAAACAATCCTTGCAACCGCGGTTACAAGCACCGTTGTTTTCCCCCTTGTGGCAACAACACATCCCCTAGACTCATCTTTCTGTCACTCAAGCGTGTCATCGGGGGGCATGAACCCACAATCGAGCATAACGTTCCCTCTTGGAGTGTAACACCCTCACTATCATGAACAGTAACCCCTCTTGTTAATCAAGTTTACTGTTCCTAAATCTAGCTTGGATCAACCATGATCAACTTGGGTCAATTCAAATTCATATGCCCCTTTGTTGAATACTAAAAATATGTGACAATTACAACTTTTCCCAAAAATTGTGAAACCAATTTTGTTAAATGTATAATAATCAGTGGATCATGTCCATATGGTTGTGGAGGTTTATTGAACTTTAAAATAATTCAATCAATTCTGAACAGTGCCAATACAGCCCCAAATATCCATTGCATATTCAAAAGAAATATTAAATGATTTTCATTTGCACCCAAACTTTTTGTGGCACTCTATTAATGTGCAATACTAATTATGGGACAAGTTCCATATTTTACAAAAGTCAAAACCTAACAAAATAAAATACAAATAGAAAAGAAAAAGGGAAAATAAAACAAAAAAAGGAAAACACCTATCTATCGCTTGGGGCAAACCCAGCCCACCAGGCCCACCCCAGCCCACCCCCTCCCCTTGTCTTCTCCCCACCTATTCACCTGTGCGTGGCCTTCATCCCACGACGCCATGGTCCTGGATGCCGCCGTGTCGGCCATTCGCTACTCCCCGGCGCCCTACAAGACGCCTGAGCCGCCATCCACCTCCCAAACCCTAGCCGCCTCCCCTCGGTTCCTCCCTCGCGCCGCAACCCAACCTCTCTTCCTCGCACGCCCTGCACCTGTGGCCGCGCCGCCGCGCCGCCGTGGCCAATGGCGGTGGCAAGCCGCACAAGTTTGTCCAGGAGCTTCCCCTTGGTTGTCCTCGTCTCCCCACACGGTCCATCGTCGCCGAGGGCCATCGTACGCCGCGAATCGGGCCTACGACTCCCGCCACAGCCGCCGGCGTCGACGACGCATTTGTCGCCACCGCGAGCTCCCCAGAGCACGTTTTCCCCCTACAAGTTCACCGTGAGCTCCTGCGTTTTTTCCCTCTTACCGTGATAATTTTTGTGGACGAAATCGACGCCCCACCCAGCCCACGCTCAGACCGCTGCCAGTACCTCGTCGTTGTCGTCGCTACAGCCGTCCTCTGCGTCCACCGAAAGCGCCAGGAGATATGTAGTGAGGCCCTTGTTCGATTCCAACTCACCATCGCCAGTTTGGTCGCCGGATTCGCCGGTTTGATCATCGTCGTTCCCCTGTACTGGCCGCCGGTGAGCACGTTCTTCCTGCGCTGCTCGCCGCGCTTTGCCCGCCGGCGGCTGCGCCCAGCCCCGTCCACGCCCAGCCTCTCCTGGCTGCCTTAGGCGTCGGCCCCAGTAACCCACAACGCTGCTGCAGCTTGCCAGCGGTGGCGGTCCGCGTGGACACAACCACAAGACCCCACGCCCTTGGCCTTTCCCTGCCCGGCTGGTTGGCGCTGCCAGCCACGGCCATGGCCATGGCCATGTGATGTGTATGCGTGTGGTGTGTGCGTGGGCGGTGTGTGTGTTCTGTGTGTATGGTGTGTGTGTGTTAGTGTGTGGCCAGTAGATTGCAAAGCTTTTGATTGATGTGTTGCTTCTTCGCTCAACAACTTGCTGCTGCCCCTCAAGTTTAAGCCGTTGCTACTAACTGCAGTTGCTGCTGCTGGCTTCAGTTGCTGCTTCCCTAACTACCACCTAAAATATCACAGAACAACTAGCTAGACAAGTGATATGTGGATACAAGTAATATGTGCAGAAAGTAGACCTAACCAGCTCCAATTTGTTCCATTGACCCAACCTCATTTGATGCTAGGATTAAATCCTACAAAATTCACAAAACGTAGATTTGTATTAACAGAAATTTTTTGTTATGTCACCAGTGCTAGTTTAAAGCAAGAGTTAGACATGATATAGGAACTGGACATATCATCTAAAGATTTGGCATGATAGTGCATATAATATGGTAAAAAACACATGTAGGATTCATTTCTATTAGAGCTATGGATAAATAGCAATCATCAAGCAAAAGTAGTAAAATTTAACAAGTTTCTGAAGTTAACCTCAAATGTTATTTTTAAGCAAAGGTGTGATCAGGTAAATGAACTCTAATAAGTTTAGCATTTGTATCAGATTGTAGATCACAGAAAATTGCTCAAATTTGATATAGATCACTTATTCGCCGGATGAGCCGAAACCTAAAACCATAGCCCCTCGAACACAGTTAATTGATGTTTAAATTAGAAATCCCAAACGTAGCCAATTTCAAAGAAACCCCCTCCCCCTTTGTATGACATGTGGGACCCACCCCTGAAAAATTCCTATTTAATTAGATTAATCTCTAATGTGTGTATGACATATAGGTCCCCCTTGTCAGTACATTGATTTGTATAAGATTTTGGATAATGTTGATTTAGTTAATATAATAAAATCCATAAAATCCCTTAATCGATTTAAAACTTTAAAATTCATTATCGTTTAAATCGTAACTCAGATGGAAAAACTTTATACATGAAAATTGCTCAGAAAAATATAACGGATATGAATACGCTACCCGTATGTCCACCATCCCTCTCTAACATATCAAACACGAGACTTTCCCCCTCCGAATCATCTGTCCGGTAATCACCCAGAGCCGGTAAAAATTGCCGGTTACATTCCCGTTTCGTCTGCAATGTGTAGCACCGCGTTAGTTCACCTCTACCTTAACGTTTGCCATATCTTGTATTTGCATTGCTATTATTGATGTGTATTTATTGTTTCTCCTCCCTCTCTTATTGTCTGGTAGTCCCGACGGCCACTGCTAATGCCCCTATGTTCGACTACTTCGTGGAATATCGTACCCCTACTATCGAGCTTCCAGGCAAGCAGAGCCATTTTCCTTCCCCAGATATAGCCTATCTTTCCGTACTTTTCTTGCACTAGGCATGGTTACTGCTGCTGCTACGTTACAATCCTATTCAATTGCATAGCATGTTTTTGTCACCCCTTGATGTACCTTCCTTTATCCGATGCTGCCTTATAAATATATATAATATTCAGCAGTGAACCCTGCACATTGTTAGCTAGGTTTAGAATAGCGGACCGTGATCACTTTGGGAGTGATCGCGGGAACGATATATTACAACTGTAACAGGTACGGATCAATACAGACGCCCTATAGGACCTACAACGGCGAGACTCTGCCGAGTCGCTTCGAGTTTGACTTACGAGTGGACGAACTCGTATTTCACTCTCGTCGGCTCAGTAGCGTAGCATTACCGGGATGATACGAGGTTTACCTCTTTAGTTCATTCCGCTGGTGTCTCGGCACCACCGGGCTAATACGAGAATATTCCTCTTTAGTTCATTCCGCGGATGTCTTTGTCGAGCCATCTCAAGTGTACCATCGAGGGTGATTCCTCCTGGTTTCACTTGATGGTAGGCACTCGAACCAACTGGTGTCCTTACAGGTAAGGAGTCGGGTGACCCAACGGTGCCCGCGCAGGGTATTTTAGCGGAACGACGGGTCAGGTGTATTCCACCGGTGTGCGGCGGGCCTGGTACTGTTCGTGGCCGACAGATATCCTGTTGTACGAAAGTCGAGCTCTTCGGAGCAAACGCGAGACAAGGTAAGGAGACGGTTCACCTTGTTGGTTGCCCCACGAGTTGGTGGGACGACAGGGCAGGCGGCTACTGGCTCTCGTAATGGGAGTGGACCTGGCCACTGACTCGTCGGAAGATGCTAGTCTTCGATAGGCCTAGCTTCTTACCCTTATTCTGATTTCTATCTTGCAGTCCACTATATATAGCCTCACCTTTCCATTTGATACATACATAAATGCTTAGTAGCGGACGTAAAACTCGCGGGTATGCTAGATACTCACCCTTGCTTTATTTCCCCCTTTTTGTTTTGCCCGATCGGCCGCTGCAGTCGACGTTGGAGCCTAGGAGCAGAAGATCCCCGATGCCGACCACCGCAACGTGAAGACCCCCGATGCCTTCTGCGACGTCAAGTTCCCCGTTGACCAGGAGTAGTTTGGAGGTTCCCAGGAAGGAGGCCTCGCCTTTTCGATCGTGTTGATTTTGTGCTAGCCTTCTTAAGGAAAACTTGTACCTTGTGTCTGTACTCACATACTATTGCTTCCGCTAACTTTGTGCTCTCGAGCTGTTGTATTCGAGCCCTCGTGGCCCCTGGCTTGTACTAAACAGCTTGTATTATTTTATTTGTAGAGTTGTGTTGTGATATATCACCGTGAGTCCCTAATCTCGATCGTGTACCTTGCGTGTATGATTACTGTACACGACTCGATTTTGGGGGCGTCACATGGAGTCACTACCTACTACTTGGCCATAAACAGCAACGGAGAACATGCAAGAATTACTTAGGAACAAAAATATAAGAGATAAAAACCAAATATATTACTCTATCACAATCTGAACATAATCTCATAATCCATCAAATCCCATCAAACTCAGCATAGCAATAGCAGAAATATTACAAAAGTGCCTCGATCATGTAGGGTAGCTCTCGGGGTCTAAACCATGAAGAACAAAGTGGGGAGGAGAACATCACATAGATACTGATCACGGACCCATGGTCCAAGGAAAACTACTCACGAGACATCCGGGGAGCATCCATGGTGGAGAGAAGACTCCCGGAGGTCGGCCTCCCTCCGGCAGGGTGACGGGGAAGAGGTCTTCTGGTGCTCCCGATCTCGAAAGCACGGCGGCGGCGGAACAGAGGCGAGTTTGCGAAATAGGGTTCTGTCTTCGGAGTTTGCCCATGACGGAGAATAAATAAGCGAAGGGGGGCAGCCAGAGGTGGACCAGGGGCCCCAGGCGCCCCCCTGGCGCGGCGAGGGGTGGGGCTGCGCCGGGTGGCCGCCTGGGCCCCCCTGGCTCCCCTCTGGACCCACTCGGGCTCTTCGCGAAGCTTCCTGTACGCTGATTTTTCCTGTATTTTTCCCGGAATTTTTCTAGCACTTTTTATATGGGGGAAAACTGAAATAGAAAAACAGCAGAAAACAGGAACTGGCACTGTGGTTCACTGAGTTAATAGGTTAGTCCAAATATGATCAAAAGTGTATGAAAGTGTATCTAGAACCTATCAATATCACACAAAACATGCATGGAGCAAGCAGAAATTATAGATACGTTTTGGACGTATCAGCACGCGCTAGCGAGGTCTTGGGGGCACGGGAGCATGCACAACATCAACCATGGCGGCGACGGAGCTCTGCTCCCATGGAGGATTCGGCTAGGAGGGGAGTGGGGCGCTTCAAGGTTAGGGGAAACGCTCACCAGGTGACGGTGAACACGACGAAGCAGACATCGGAGGCGGGGAGGTCACGACGGCGGCGAATTTGACGACGAGCTACACGGCGGCCGGTGAGGACTCGATGAAGATTCTGGCGGCCCGTGAAGGAATTGGCCTGCGATTGCTTGGATGGATACGAAGTCGAGGACGGCGAATATGATTAACACGCTCCGGGGACCTAGCTCGGGATCGGGCCACGAGTTTCCATGGCGGGTGCGCTGCTGATCTTCTCGGGCGTCTACAAACTCACGCGGGGAGAGAGAGAGACGACCAGGAGCGGGGGGGATGGATAGGGGCGTCTCCCAGACGTCTCTGGACGCGAAGACGTGGCATGGGGAGAGCAGGAAGCTGCCTAGCGCTCACGGCGCCCGCCGGCGACCTGCGTGCCTGCCTGGCCGGGTTGAAGACGCATGTGCCCCTGTGGGCTGGGCTGGGCCAGGCTAGGGGATGAGTTGGGCCGAAATGGCCAGGTGAGTCCCTTTTTCCTTTTTCCTTTCTCTTAATTTGTTTGCCTTGCTATGTAAAATAGCTAGGCATTTTATAAAATGCTAAAACTTTTTATATGGCCCACAACATAATAGGCTAGCCACTTGTAAAGTTTTAACATTTTTAAAATTCAAATTATTTGAACTTTAAATCAAATAGGGGTTTAAATTTAAATCCATGCTCCTGTTTGAATATTTTAAAAATCCACTTGATATGCGATCACACTCATTTATGAGACTTTTCAAAAATGCAAAAGGAATTTTTGGAGCAACTTTTATTCTGGCCATTTGAATTAAATTCATCTGGGGGGGGTTTCTTCTCCCATTTCAATTTCTTTTGAAAATTTTAACATGATGCAAAGTTACTTGCTAACCCTAGCACATACCTAACAGAGGGTTCTGACATCATCTTGGGCATAAGGAGCAAGAAGGTTGAAATCCGTCACATACTCATGAATGGACATCTCTCCTTGAGTCAGGTTGCAGAACTCTTCCTTCTTTCTTTCCATCATCTCATCGAGAATGTGGTACCCTCGGAAGGCATGAAGGAATTGCTGCCATGTCACTATGTGACCATCAGGCTGCATTACAACATAGTTCCCCCACCATTTAGTAGCAGCATCTTCCAGAAAGTATGCCGCGAATATAACTCGATCATTGGGAGCAACATGTGCCGTGTCAAGCTTACGCTCGATGGAACAGAGCCAATCATCGGCTTCAAGGGCTCAAAAGGACATCGGAATACCGGTGGTTTGAGGAGGATGAAGTCCTGAATGCTCAGAACCACATTGCGCTGACGAGAGGTATTCTACTCGATGAGTTCCAGAAGGCGTGTTTGATGACGTCTCGATTGCGATTGCGACGAACATCACTACGAGTCCATCATTACTTCGATTCCGATGACCGTCTCGATTGCGACGAACAACACTACGAGTTCCACCTGACATCTTGTGTGATAAAAATCAACAGTCAGAACAGGTTGTACGATGGAATCAAAGATAAGAGGACATGATTTCAGAAGAAAAGATCATAATGCAAATACAATGATTCATAGAAACACGGGATAAATTGGGCAGCATAACGGCTACACCAGGATGGAAAATGAAACAACCTTGAGGAGGTTGGACAGAACTTCCTCTAGGAACTCAACAACAGGATGACCACAACAGTCCTACGGCTACAAAGAAGAAATCAACGAGATGTGCTAGTAAGACATATATGAGCCTAGTCCTATCTTCCCTCAAAAAATATGAGGGCGACTCAGAACTCAGATCGATGAGGGTTAGGAGAAAAAGAAGCCTTACGTTGTTCCCTTCTACCCAAGTAACTATATAACTATAGAATGCTAGACTCGACTTCCACCAGGGTTTTGATAATCCTACAGACAGTCCTACTTTGATACCAAATCTGTCAGGACCCGGGGTTAGCGTATGTAATTCCAGTCACAACGCAATCACATGGAGAGCCGAGAGCCGTACCCACTTTTCTAAGCAGACAAGGCCAAGCATAGATCACTCTCGGAAAGCATCGAACGTGAGGGGCATCCCATCCATACCGGATGATCAACTGAGATGGGTCCTCATCGTCCGCTCACAAGTCTAATGCTCATGGGTGGTGAAGTCCCATACTCATAGACAAGTCGCCTCAACCATGTTATCGATTGAATCATAACCCTTACATAAACAAACTCCAGCCTGATCACTTAGTCGGGGTATAGGGCGGGCTTGATCATACATCAAAGTGTGCACGTGATAGAGTCACGAGCAATCGCATCACGATGCCCCAAGCTGCGCACATCTAAGGGCCACTTGGTGTATAAAAGACCGCCAGCCAGATCACAACTAAGGTCTCGAAAACCCATACAAAGGCATGCATGTTATAATCATACACGCAATACACATGTCTAGTATGAACAGCAGGTATCATCACATAACTCTACAAAGTACTTATTTATTGACTTACACATAGAGCATACAAATATCACATGTCTGTGATCAACATTACATCATACAACGGAAGAAAATTAGGTCTGAGTACAGACAAGATTAACAAATGGCTTAGAGAAGCCTTGTTCAACATACATGCCCTTCCACGAGGGACCAGACTTCTGTCTGGAACTATACTAGCTTAGTCAACGTTGAGCTTCAGGAAGGTGACTCCATCGGGGTCTGGTTTCTCAGCCAAAACAAAGAATAAGAAAACCTGAGTAAAATGTCGTACTCAGCAAGACTTACATCAGAACTACACTACTCATGCTCAAGTTTCAAGGTAAAGGAGGTGGGGTTCCACATGCAGAACTGTCAGCTTTGACTTGTCTAGTCCTGAACTACGAGTACCATACTGGAGGTAAGAAACGTACACGAGTCGACTACCAAGTCTCCAAAAAATACACCACTATGGTTACTTCCTCGACTTCCCCACGAGGAAGCCCACCATAGCACTCACGCTTATCTTTCTAGTTTTATAAGTATCGATTCAAGTTGTCTAATGATCAAGTAGAGGTCTCCAAGTACTCCATAACCGCAGACACGGCTATTCGAATAGTTCATTACCCTGCAGGGGTGTAGATCTTCACACGCGTGTCATCACTTATCGCCTCGTTCTTGTCACCCTTCAAGCGGGTCGCGGACGTGGATGAGACCAAGGCACTACCCTCACATCACCTTCTCTAATCCAGGAGTCAACTACCTGAGTTTGGCACCGCTCGAGAGTCAGGCCGGTTCAACGAAACGGACTCAGATAATGCAAGGGACCGAGACGCCACCTCTGCCAGATGGTTTTACTGCCTCACAGGTCCGCCCACGTGTCTATATGATGCAACCTTTCATCATTCTTTTTCTATGCATATACCAAATGGAAAACACAAATCTATTGTGACTCCTGGACCGGATCGGGTAAGTAAAGAGGCCAAATGGGGCTCCCATAAACCCTAAATGTGGCCTAGGGCAGTGTTCAACGAGAAAACCCACTGTGTACTCCTACACAGCCTCTCATCGTTCATCTTTTTTTAGGGTGGATTCACCAACATGTTAACATCAGCAACAATATGAACTTCCATCCCGACTCACAATCAAAGTAACCTCATTGAACCACTAAGCAGCAATAAGAAGTAACAGTTGTAGGGGCCACATGCTCATCATTCAACTCCTATATCTGCTAGGATTGTGGTTTGGTCAATACGGTGACAAAATGATAGGTCATGCATCGGAATGGGTTCAACTATGCGGAAGAACGTATCTCGGTGATCTCCTAAACATGCATAAGCGATACTAAGTGGGAAGTGGGATTTTATAGACATGATCAATGGGGTTTGCTTGCCTTGCTGACGAGGTTCCTTTACGGTATCTTCAACGAAGGGGGTGGCCTCCGGTTCCAGCTCCACTTCTATTCGACAAACACGGCAAACAAGGGATCAAGATAAAGTACAATGCACATACACATGATCAATGTTGCAAGTTGATGTTCATGGTTGCATTGTGTTGTAAATTCCATTTAAAAGAAGTGCATTGCAAAGTCATTTGCAAATTCACTCCAATTTTGAATTCAAAAGAATGCCATATGCACATTTATCTCTGTTCACCCAATTTAAATTGCTCAAACATAAAAACAAAGTACATATTCAGAATCCTTGCATCTTTCTGATAATTTTACATATATTATTTGTCCAATTTGGAGTTAAAATCAATTTTCTATGAATTTTCAAAGTTTAATGTATTTTCTGAAATTTCTAGATTTCTTTTAATCTATATTCCAATTATTGCTTCATGCTGACGCATGGGTGACGTCAGGGGGCTCTAACCAGTGGGCCAGCACTTCCAGTGGGAGGGGATTAGGTTAGGGGGCCCCCACTTGTCAGAGGGGGTGGGGTTTAGTTTAGGGGGGTGGTTAAGCCCTAACTAACCGGCCAGGTCACCGCTCGCCGACGGCGACCTCTGGCACAGAGGAGGCACGCCGGATTCACGAATTTGGGCACGGGGTGGGGGTTGGATGGCACTGGGGCGTAGCCCTCTCTCTCCCGCATTTGTTGGTACCATCTGGGGCTCACGGGGAGGTCCCGGTCCACGGCCACGACAACGTTTGCGGAGGCCGGAGCTAGTAGAAGATGGCGACGGCGATTATGGGCACGGGAGGAGATGGGGTTAGGGGGTATCTGCTCACCAGAGCATGAGGAGAACGATGGCGTCCACGGCAGGGTTGGTGGAGTGTTGCAAGCGGCGAATCGACAACGTCGAACGTGCGGCTCCGGCGACGATTCGTGGAGGAATCCGGCGTCTATGTAGTGAAGGAGCTGGCCATCTTCTGCACGGCGACATAGGCGTGCCCGGCGCTGCCTCTAGACAACTTTCCTGGAGCTCGGGATGGCTGGGAGCACGCGTGTGTGCGGCGGCGCTCTCCGGTGGGCTCGGTCTTGCGCAAAAAAAATGGCGATGCCGAGAGGAGGGGAAATACCAGGGGCTAGGGGAAAGTGAGCTGGGACTGCGACCCTCTCCGTCGCGCGTAGAGGAGCAAGGGGGTCTTCTGGAGAGGCCTCGGTGGCGTGCGCGGTGGTGAACGCGCCACCAAGCTCCTTTGGGCGCCGGGGAGGAAGAAGACAAACCGCGGGTGGGCTTGGGCCGGGGGGAGTTGAGTTGGGCCCAAGGCCAGAGGGGGTGGGCTGGGTTGGTTATTTTTCTATTTTGTCTCTTTATTGTTTCTTTTTTCCTTTTCTTTTTTCCTTTTGCTCTAGGAAAATAACAGAGCATTTTATAAAATACCCAAAACTTTTATGTGGGCTTAGAATATAAGTAGCTAGTCACTTATAACTTTTGGGAATTTTTGAAATTCAGATAATTTGAATTTCAAAGCAATTAGGGGTTTATTTAATTTGCAAAGCCCTATTTGGGATTTTTGTAAAATTCCATGGGCAAGAAGTAGGTCCCAAAACACATGGAACTTGGTCATGCACATTTTTAGAAGTTTTACAAATATTCAAAAGGAATTTTAGAGGAAATTTTTATCTGGCCTTTTTGAATTAATTTCTCAGGGCTTTATGCTTTCCCCATTTTTGAATTTCATTTGAAGTTTTGCATGATGCAAAGGGCACAATCAAACCCTAGCACTTAACCAAGTTGGTGTTCTGACAGGATTAGATTCTTAGTGCTCCCTGTTCGCACGATAGCTAGGGGCTTAGTTAGAATTTCTGTTTTGTTTTTTAGCAGATTAGCCTCTATACTTCGTATAGCTATAGCTTTTTACTTGTTTATAAGTTTTAAAAGAAACCAAAGCCCACATTTAATTTTTTCATCCCTCTATCCAGTAGAAACATATTTTAAACTTTTTAAAAATTTAAAATATTAGTATGGACAGATTTAACTTCAAACTTCGTTTGGCCGTATCTTTTTGACCCAAGCTCGTTTTTTACCGATTCTTTTTGCAAATCAAAACCCTAGGTTATCCATATCACTAATAATATTCATCAACAAGTTCTACACAAATTTTGTTCTATTTTGCATAACTTTTTTCATTGGTTCTTTTCAAAGTTTGTCGAAACATTGTTTTCGTTTTCTACGTTTTGATTGGATGCACTTGTTTGTTTGCGATAGATTTTCCAGAGTGCGAAGCAGAGTACTTTCAGTCCTTAGAGTTTGATCACCAGCAGCAAGGAAAGTCATTACCTTTGATCATTTTCCATTCTACCTACGTTTTATTGCATGTAGTACCTTTTTTTAGAATGCATAAGTAGAAGTTTACTTTTATGAAAAAAACAGTAGTTCATTGTGGTAGGTTTATCTTGTCACCATCGTGTAGGTAATTGTAGTGCTTTGCTATGTAGACGTGGATTTGGGAGTGAATTCACGATGAGATGAGTGACTTCGTAGTAATTCAAGACCAAGTTAAACTCAATGAACTACCTGGGTGGAATGGTTGGGGGCACCATGGAGGAACCTGTGGAGATGCCTGAGTGACCTGGAGATGGTCAGTAATCACTGCGGAATGCCACCCAGGCTTAAAGAGATTAATCATATTGTCATTCATAGAAGCTTACGTGTGCAGCCACAAGCTATTATGGGCTCTGGCTTGGTTGATTAGTTGCAGTGACTCTTGCTAGGCGGTGATACGAACATAGTGTTGGCAGGTGGGATGGGCACCGCCAGAGTAGGGGACACTCTTCTAAAAGAACATGAATCGACCTTCCTGTTTCCATACAACGTGTAGTGTGGCAAATACCAAAGGAGGTGGTCGAGTCTTTGGGGAAAAGTGCACAAACCTCTACAGAGCGCACATATCTAATCGATTAGCCGCGTCCCCGGTATTGGACGATTTGAGCGTGTAGTTATGGTAATTTTGAGTAATCTCATCATCTTTAATTAATCATTTTGGGTATAATTACTATGGGTTGTCTTGTGAATTGTTTTGTTGAAATTTTTAGGAACACTTATTCTATAGGGAAAATTGGCTTTATGAAAAATTGAAATGTAGAAGCTCCACGAGCCAAATGCATGTATTGTAGGACTTTATTTCTTCTCCATGGTATGACTTGCCGTACATTCAAAGTACTGACCCTATTTGGGCTGTAACGATTGTTGTAGATTACTCTGACGGTGATTAAGGTGCGAGTCGGATGGACCACTATTACTACTATAGCTTCCGCAACTTTTGATGGCCTTAAGCCATGCTATTGTAATAAAATCTTTATTTTGAACTCTTCGATGTAATAAAAGACATGTGATTTATTCTGTTATTCATCGAGTACTGTGTGTGCCAGCAAGTTCATCCAGGGAGTGGCACAGATCACAGAGACATTGGTCCTTTTCGGGATCGGGTCGTTACAGTTGAGATGGCGAGGAGGCACCCTACTGCATCAAATTAAAAGGTAGCAAGCAAGAAACATTAGAAACACAGGAGTAAGCAAGCAAGCTAGTGCCACAGGAGCAAGAAAGCAAGCCTTGCAGTTAATTAAAGAACTCACCTCTCCAGCCGGCTAATATAATATCCCATTATGTCCACAAAGGTAGCATATATACATCTAAGCTCACCAACAGAGACAACTAGTTTCATACAAAAAATAAAGGTGAAACACTAGACAAAAAGGCAAAAAAAAATGAGTTGGTTTTGACTTGCCATGAAGAAATGTTGATATTTATTATGACCATTGTTCTCCCTATGACCATTTCAGGTCTTAGACAAAGCAATCTTTGCTCCTATATGTGTTATTGTTAAAGAAGAGATAATTTTCAAGGAAAAATAAAAGGCAAGGTTTTAAAAAGTTTGGTCAAGTCAATGATGTGAAACCAAAAAATAACTAGTCAATACAAATAATGAGAAAAAGTGCAACCAGAAAATAACAACTAGTAACTACAAATAATTAGTCAAATGGCATGCAAAGTCGACGCAATTAACATATCCATAAAATTATTCACTTCTACAGTCAGTACACAAACAAGGGCGATACGGACAACTACAAGACCCCAACATATAAAGCATAGAAGATTTTTAGTAGTTAAACATCAAAAGGTCATCCTAGAATCATCCATTTCCGCAGCCTACATACTACTCGAATATATTCCCAGACTCCTGTGGCTCAGGAGTGTCGTCCATCGAAAGCTTTCACATCAGCAGCTTTCCCTTGCATGCATCCAACATACCCACTGTCATGTAGCTCACTACTTCTATGAAGAATGAGTTCTTCCACTCAAACTTCTTAGGCTGCTCCCTATGGATCAGCCTTGCACGTGGCTTAGGATACCTAGACATGCTTTCTACATGCAAACAACAAACATGCAAACTGAGTGGAACGGTGATACGTCCCAAATGTATCTATTATTTCTTCTTATTCCATGCTCATTTCTGTGATATTGCTATGTGGTTTGCTACACTTTCATACCTTTTTACACATATTTGGATTAACCTACTAACTCAGTGCACCCAGTGCCAGTTTCTGTCTGCTGATGTCTATGAATTGCAGGTTTATACCCATATTTAAAGTGCCCAAAATATTTGAAGAAAAATAAATAAAAAATCAACGTAACGGAAGACTCCAGAAGCCCGAAAGAGAGATCGAGGGGGGACACCCCCTCCCAGGTGACCTTCTGGCGCGGCCAGGGGTGGGGTCGCGTCCACAGGCCTCCATGGAGGAGGACACCTCCCCTGGTGCGCCCCTTCGGCCTATATTTAGTCCTCGGTACAGGAACCCTGAAAAAAGACCCCGCTTCACGATTTTCACCTATGTTCCACCGCCGCAATCCCGAGATCGGTATTGACAGAAGACCTCGTCCCAGCACCCTTCCGGAGGGAGGATTGATCTCCGGGAGCTTATCCACCACCCTGAGCGCTTCCCGGATGTGCCGTGAGTACTCCCCTTGTACTGTGGGTCCATGAACAGTAGCTATGTGATGTTTTCTCTCAAATCTTATGCTTCAATTATTAGTCCTTGTGAGCTTCCCTGCATGACCAAGGAACTTATTTAATCTTTCTGCACTTGCTATGTTGTGTTTGATGGGATCCGAAGGATTATGAGATTATGTTCAGATCATAATGAGTAATATATTTGGTTCTCCTTTAATATATTTTTCTTGAGTAATTCTTGCATGTTCTCCGTTTCTTTTTATTGCTTTGGCCAAGTAGTAGATAGTAACTCCAAGAGGGAGTGTTATGCTTGATTGTGGGTTCATGGCCCCCGATGTCTAGCTTGAGTGACAGAAACATGAGACTAGGGGATATGTTGTTTCCACAAGGGAGAAAACAACGGTGCTTGTAACCGCGGTTGCAAGAATTGTTTATCTTCCGCGAAGTTTGTTAATGCAGTTGTCTATTGCTTTGGGTTTACACTTTTGGTGGGGCTCGCAACTTAATACCAGCAAAATGTTCTGGATAGATATCTCAAGGTGGATGATTAGTGAGTGGATGTTGATGAATAAACGGTCTACTTTTCTTGGAGTACTGCGCATAGTTTTGAGTCTCTAACTTTATTGTGGCATAGTTAGCATTGCGGTGCGTTTATAATTCTGTCAATTGCCCAACTGTAATTTGCTTACCCATCTTAGATGTTTTATCGTCTCTTGGAAGAGAGACATCACTAGTGAACATCATGGGACCCCGGTCCATATTTCCACAATTGTGCACACCTCAACTCTTTACTACTTTATTTCCTTTCAGTTGCACTTACCATTACTATTTCCACCGTTCGTTTGATCCTTTGTAAACAACAAGGCCGAAGAGATTGATCCTTTGTAAAAAGAGGTTTCATCCAGTCACAAAATTTGTTATAGTTCTCTTCTTCTTTGGTTTTGAGAGACTTACCTCGAAAGGGCATGGGTTTCTGTACCCATGGTTCTCTTTCTTTTCCATGTCTTCTTGCGATGAAGTCTTCTCTAGTGTATTTATTGCGTTTATCTGGTGATTCTTCTTATCTCACCTCGGGAGGATCATTCTTCTCCTTATCTTTATTGATCTCAGCACCATCTTAAGTCTCCGCATCGAAGGTGGATATTCTATTTGGATCACCAACAGGCTCTTCTTCAACTATGGGATCATTTGAATTGTCAGCTTCCTTGTGTTTCTTCTTCTTTTTCTTCTTGTTTGGAGAACTAACAAATTCTTCTTCCTGCATTTGAGAATCTTGCTCAATCCTCTTTGGATGCCCCTCTGGATAGAGAGGGTCTTGGGTCTGTGTTCCACCCCGAGTCTTTATACCATAAGACTGTATACCCTGTTTGGCATTCTTAGCAAGCAAATCTTTTTGCACATTAGAAATTTGTTCAAGCTGATTTTGAACCATATGGAATTGTTTAACAAGACATTTAACATCATTAATTGATGTTCCGAGAACATCAAGTAAAAATTTGATATCAAGGGTATTATCATGCAACTGATTTTGAATCCTCTCATTAAAGTGATTTTGCTTCATAATAAAATTATCAAGCTCATCTAAACCCTGATCGGGAGGATTACCTTTAGGGATGTCACTTTCATTGAAATCTAAAAGAGAGTGTACCTCTACCAAGGGAGGATGAGTAGTAGGCTCACACAACTTCTCAATAGGAGGTAGATTCTTCACGTCTTCGGCTTTAATACCTTTCTACTTTATAGACTTCTTTGCTTCTTTCATATCTTCGGGGCTCAGGACAAGCATGCCCATCTTCTTTATTGGTGGAGGTGGTTCAAGGTCGGACCTATCTTCATGGTTCTTGGCAATCTTGTGTAACACCCCGGAAGTCACACTACAGTAATCACTTTTACTGTTTCCAAGTCACCATGATTAGACATGTGATGGTCACCCTTGAACATGGCTGGTTCAAATTCAACCCGATTAAAAATCCCAAAACAAGTGAAAATTATTGTTCAATAAAAAATTGTGCAACCAATTTTGTTAAATGACTAAATTTCATTGGACCATGTTAAACCAACTTTGAGCATTTATGGTAATATTTAAATAAGTGAAATAATTCAAACCAGGACAATAACAGCACCATTTACTAGTTGCAGCTGAAAAAAAATTATCAAATGAATTTATAAAAGCCCCAAACTTTTTGTCGGCCTCTGGTATTGTGCAATACAAATTATGGGGCCAGTCTCATGTCGAACAAAATTCATTGGATGCCCAAATTAAATAAAAAGAAGAAAAAGAATAAAAAAAAGGAAAATGCAAAATGTCTATCTACCGCCCTGGGCAAGGCCCACCCTGGCCTAACCCCACTCCCCTTCTCTCATCCCTCCCCTGTTCCCGTGTACCAGGTCGTCCATGGCGCCAATGCACGCCGAGCCGCAATGCCACCGCACCCCCTCGCCCCTCGGTCGCTACAGTACGCAGACGAGGTGGTTAAGGCCTCCCCACCCACCCCCCCCCCCCCCCCCCCCGTGAACGATTTCCCTCCCCTGCCCGTTTCCCTCAGTCCACCGTAGCCGCCATGGACGCGAGACCTTGAACCTCGCGGCCACCGGGAGAATAGCTGCTGCCGTGGTGTACAATGGCCTCGTTGACGTCGTCTTCACCATCTCACACGCGGACTCATGCAAAGACTCCCCACGGGCAACGAATTCGTCATCAACTTCCTCCATGGCCGCGTTGCACTCCTCCACGATTTGCCGGGCTCCGAGCTCGCCACCGGCTTCCCCCTTGTGAGCCACACATTTTTCCCTCTCTTCCCCCTCCATTTTCCATGTAGCCGCGTGCCCCCTCTTGAACCTGTCGGGCCGTGGCCTAGCCGCCGCCATTGTTGGCGTGGGGCTCAGCTCTGGCCACGCCACGGCCGTCTGTGCCTCCCATCGGATGCGTAACGAGCCCAGCTCCACGTGGGATCAAGAGGCTCTCGTTTTGGTCTCGTAAAGCACCCTCATTGCTCGTCGCCCTTCTGGCGCTGCAAACCGCCTCGCCGTGCCCTTAGCTGGCCATAGCCGGCGGTGCCCTGAGCCGTGCGTGCCCAACCACTGGAGGGGCGGGACTGTACCCCCTGATCGGTGGGTCGAACCCATTTTAGTTAGGGGCTAAGCCCCTATTAGTTATTCCACGTGTTAAAGTAGGCTAAGTTAATTAGCCTCTGCGTATGACATATGGACCCCACAGTTTCATAAGTGATTAAAATAAAATAGAAAACTGTTAGATAAGTGACTCTATGACATGTGGGCTCACTACTATTTTTGATTAGTTTAAATAATTATTTGTCACTGTGTATGACATGTGGGACCCACTGGTCAGTTGACCAGTCAACCAGTACTATTCTGGATAATGATAATTTTATTAACAAAAGAAATTCAGAAAGTCATTTAAATTGATTTAAACTTGAAAATTGAATATCTATTAAACCGTAAAGCAGATGAAAATAATTTATATATCAAAATTGATCAGAAAAATATAACGAATACGGATACGCTATCCGTATACCAACCACACCCCTCTAACACAACGAACATTGACATCCCACCTCCGGGCCGTCTATCGATAATCACCCGGAGCCGGAATTTCATCCCCGGATGAACTCCCGCTACGAGCAACGTGCATTGCACTGTGTTAGAACTCCGTTAACATTGCGTTTGCCATGTCTTGTATTTGTATCGCTATTATTGCTGTGTATTTATTGTTTCTCCCCCTCTCTTATTGTCCGATAGTCCCGACGACCGCTGCAGATGCCCCTGAGATCGACTACGTCGTAGACGACAGTACCCCTACCGTGAGCTTCCTTGCAAGCAGAGCCATTCTCTTCCCCAGATATCGCCTACCTTTCCGTACTTTTCTTGCACTAGGCATTGTTACTCCTGCTGCTATGTTACAATCCTAATCTATTGCATAGCCTGTCTTTGTCGCCCCTTGATCACCTTCCTTTATCCTATGCTTCCTATATAACTATATATTATATTCAGAAGTGAGCCCTGCGCATTGTTAGCTAGGATTAGATAGCGGGCTATGATCACTCAGGGGAGTGACGCGGATACAACTTATTACAACTTCACAGGTACGGTACAAAGCAGACACCGTCTCAGGCCCCTACCACGGCTCTGCCGAGCCCCATCAAGTGTGAGCTATCAAGGAGCAATCCTTGTACTCCACTCGTTGCTGACTCTGTATAGCCGTTCTCGGTACCTAAGCAACGGTTGTCCTTTAGGTAAGAAGTCGGGCGACCCAACAGTGCCCGCGAGTGGTATTGCGACGGGACGACAAGGAGGGTACGACTAGTGTACCGGTGTGCTTGGCCCCTGATCATTGGCCGCGAGAGTTACCAAACCACGAAAGTCGAGCTCCTCCAGGAGCACACGCGAGATAAGGTAAGGAGTCGGTTCACCTTGTTGGTAACCGCAGAGACTTGGTGGGACGACAGGGCAGGCACCGATGTACTGGTGGTCCTGACTGCTGACGTTGTCCGCGGATCAGTTAAGTCGAGGAAACGAGAACGGTTATCCCGCAAGTTAATAAAATGACTAATGGTTCGGCTGATGACTTGAGTAGCCTTTTGGCTTGTACGCGCTGCCTACACGTGGGATAATGAGTTATGGGATCCTCTGCTTCACAGTCTCGTCCGAGGACTCTTCAGACGTCAGAAGTACCGCGGCCTACGCCGGGAAGTGGTGTTGTCTTATTTTCTCGCGCGGTGGTGTCTTATTTGGTTTGTTTTCGCTTCACCGGCTAGCCACGCACCGTGCAGGAGTACGTTGGGGTTGGGTTCCAAGGCCCTGCGTACTTAGGATTTAGACGGGCGGATGGCCTCTCTGTTGAGTTTGAAAGATGGGCTATGGAGTGTCGGATAGCCTTGGTGGAGCGTTCCCTACCAAGGTGCCCTCCACCCTGGAGATTCGTGCGTTGTAGTGTAACAGAAGTGCACCACTGCAGGGAAGATTAATCTATTCGAATAGCCGTGTCGACGGTACAATGCTTTATGCTGAAGCTGGATCTTACCACTACAAACTACTACTGTTAAACTGTATGGTTCCGGGTTTTCTTACACGCTGGGTAGTCGAGTAAGGGAACTCGGAGCCATTATTAATTATTATCTATTACAACTTATTACTATACAATGCTGCAGCAACTTCTACTGCATTGCTACTTTATGCTTTATATGAACTATTGCCTGTTTCTCCTCTCATGCTGCAAGACACGTCAGAAGATGCTAGTCTTCGATAGGCCTAGCTTCTTATCCTTATGCTGAATTCTACCTTGTAGTCCACTATATACGGCCTCCCCTTTCCATTGATACAAATGCATAAATGCTTAGTAGCGGACGTAAGACTCGCGGGTATGGTAGATACTCACCTTTGCTTTATTTCCCCGCCTTTTTTTTGTTTTGACTGATCGGCCGCTGCAGTCGACGTTGGATCCTTGGAGTCCAGGAGCAGGAGATCCCCGATGCCGACCACCGCAACATGAAGATCCCCGATGACTTCTACGACGTCGAGTTCCCCGTTGACCAGGAGTAGTTTGGAGGTTCCCAGGAAGGAGGCCTCGCCTTTTTGATCTGTTGTTATTTGTGCTAGACTTCTTAAGGCAACCTTGTATTCTTGTGTCTATACTCAAATACATTTGCTTCCGGTAACTTGATCTTTTGAGTTGTTGTATTCGAGCCCTCGCAGCCCCATGCTTGTATTAAACAACTTGTATTATTTTATTTGTAGAGTTGTGTTGTGTTATCTCACCGCGAGTCCCTAATCTCGATCGTGCACCTTGTGTGTATGATTACTGTACACGGTCTGATTTTGGGGGCGTTACATCTTGCCCATTAGTTCTTCAGCATCGTCCGGTGTTCTTTCCCTGAAAACACAAGAAGCACAACTATGCAGATAGGATCTAGATTCGTCGGTTAGACCAGCATAAAATATATCAAGTAATTCATTCTTAGGGACTTCATGTCCCGGTCTAGCCTTAATTAAACTGCAATACCTCCCCCAAGATTTAGGGTGGTTCTCATCCTGCAACTGTTTCAAGTTAAAAAATCTTTGTAAAGCAGCATGTTGCATATGAGCAGGAAAGTAATTATCAACAAAAGATTGAGCTAAGTCCTGAGGACTCTTAATGGAACCATAGGGTAGTGCATTATACCATGCTTTAGCGTCTTCCTTCAAAGAGAAAGGAAAAAGTTGAGCCACATAAATGTTTTGTATCCTCTCATCAGTAGTAAACAAGACACCTAACTCAGTGAGATTGGTCAGGTGTGCTATAGCATCATCATTTTCTCTTCCATAAAAGGGGTCAGCTTCAGTTATAGATTTAAGTGAAAGTTCAACAGAGAAATCGTAATCAGGATCATTAATGCATATAGGAGATGTAGCAAATTCAGGATCATGAGTAATCTGGTTCTTCATGGAGTTCTTTTCAAGGAGCTTCCTAACATCACCAGGGTCAAAGTCAGCACACTCAGTAATTTCCCTGCATAAATCATCATCAAGAATAACATAATCATCCACAAGGAGTCTCTCCTTGAGTTTGTCCAAGTCTGGGTAACGAAAGGATTTGCAAATAAGAAAATAGGTAGCAGGAGTTTCAGTCTCGGACTGTGCTTCAACCCTAGCCATTTGAGTTTCTAGATAGCGACCAAAAAAAACGAATTTCCTCAAAATTAATAGAAGCATCATCAAAAGTATCGGACATAGTAACAGACTCAGTGGAAGTATCATATGGTGGTGGTGGTGAAGAAAACTTACTTATAACTAAAGGTGAATCAAGTGCAACACTAGTGTTCAGAACAGTACCTTTTCTTGTAGTGGATGGTAAGATCGGAACCTTGGGGTCTCCTTTCTTACCTATAGTGGATACCGTGTAGCAGGCAAAATACTTCAAGTAGGCATGTAAATAAAGCTATGCTCCCCAGCAACGGCGCTAGAAAACATTACTTGATGACTCTCAAGTGTAGGGCATCGAGATAGTCTTCACGGGTAAGATAACCCAATTTATTGATTCGACACAAGGGGAGCCAAAGAATATTTATAAGCTTTAACAGTTGAGTTGTCAATTCAACCGCACCCTAAATATACTTGCTTGCAACAAAATATTAATATCAACGGTTATATGATAGTGATAGTGGCAACAGCAAAAGTAAAACAGCAAAAGTAAATAACTAGTAACCAGCAGGATTAAAACACTGTAGCCTAGGAAGATGGAAGGTCGGGCGCTGCTTGGATGAGAGTGAACATGTAAAAGATTTTAACACGGGGCAAGGCACACAGAAAAGCAAGGATCATCTAGGAAAATATCAAACATTAAGCATGTATCCCGTAGGTAGTTGTGCGTTCTTGCAATAAGAACTTGCACAACATTTGTTGTCCTACCATCCCGCTATGAACGGGGCCAAAAGGAACTTATGGAGATTAAGGTGCTCCTGTCAAAGAGCAGCGGAACAAAGCATTAAAACTCAATGGATACATGAAATCCTTAAATTCTACTCCATTCCCTTTGGTGTCCCAAGCTGTCAGCTTTGGGATCGCCGGTTCCAGACTATAATAGGTGCATACAACTCATAGATAGGACCAAGAACATAAATAAACTCATGAAAACACAAGTGGTTAAGATATGAAAACATGACACTTGGGCCCAAAGTGACAAGCATTAAGAGAAACAAGTTGTAGCAAAGATGATAAACACCAAAGTAGATGATAGGCAACATGCCCCCAACAATCTGACGAAATATTACATGATCTAACTCATCCAATCCCAACCATCCCCTTTGCCTACAGCAGGGAATTACTCAAACATGAGAAGAGAAGTCATGGAGGGATGATGGATTGGTGATGGTGATAACGATGGCGATGATATCCCCTCACCAGAGGCGAAAACAGAGTCAAGATTAGCCCTCCCAAAGAAGAACAGAGGGTGGCGGCGGCTCCGCGACGGAAACAGGGAAAACGACTTCTGTTTAGGGGTTTTCTCGCCACGGGAAGAAATAGGGGCTTCAGTAGGGCACTAGAGGGGGGGAGGACCCACCCAGGCAGCCTCTCAGCGTGGCCAGGAGTGGGGCGTACCAGGAGGGCACCTGGGCCCCCCTGGCTTCCCTTTGGCCCCACTTCTGGCACAGTGGCCCTTCGGGTGCGTGGATTTTCTGTGAATTTTCCTGGAATTTTCCGAGATACCTAAATATCCATTTTCCTGCACACATAAGAAAACCATACATGCAGCTCTGCTGAAAATAGCGTCCGTCCGGGTTAGTTTAGTTCAAATCATGCAAAGTATCATTTCTGCACAACACTCAGTCTGGGAGATCAAAACAATAGCAAAAGTGTTTGGAAAAGTAGATACGTTTGAGACATATCATTTCTTCACAACACTGACACTACTAGGGAATGCCCTTTTAGTGTAGTTCTTTTTTTCTGTTTACTGGCGCATTATGGATGCGCCACTGACTACAAGCCACTAATAAGGGCTTATAGGTGGCGCATTTTGGATGCGCCACCCCTAAGGCCCTTAGGCGTGGCGCAATTTTTTTTTCATTTTTTTCTTAAGCTCAGGTTAGTATGCTTAATGCCCTGTCACTATGCTTAATCTCAGGTCAAACTAACCTCCGTGGTCAAACTTCCCCGAGGGTCACCCATCCCAGCACTACTCCAGTGCTCGGTTCTATTCAACTCTCACTCCAGCTCACCTAGCAGACACTTGTGGATATATCTAACATATAAATCCTATTAAACCATGTTGATGTCTAGGACCTTGTTAATGTTAATGGGTGTGCTGAAATTTTCAACATTTTTTTGAAACTTTCTCGATGGGACCATTAGCATATTTTGAACTTTTTAAAAAAAAATTAATTTTTTTTTACTTTTCTATTGTTACTATCTAAAATTTTCAACTTTTTTTAAACTTCCCGATTGGTCCTCTAGCCTATTTTGAATTTTAAAAAAATAAAAAATATATTTTTTTAATTTTTTTAATTTTTTTTTCTGTTACTAGTGGCGCATTTCATACAAAATGCGCCACTAGTAAGTTCAATTTTTTTTTCATTTTTCCTGTCTCCAGATCTTCAAATGCCCGTAACTTTTTTTTCTATTAGGTTTTTGAGGATTTTTAGAGTAACTTTTCGAGTAGATGATTTTTCATATAAAAAACTTTTTCATCGAAGGTCATATGCAAAAGTTATGCCCATTTTACAAAAACCTCGAGAGATTTTGCAACAAAAGTCAAAATTCATATTTGTAAATTTTCCTAACAACTAGACCACATGTCATATGGGAAACTTATTTTTTTTATTTTTTTTTAACATTTCTATCATTTTTTCTAATGTTTTTAAAATTGAAAAGGGTGTCCACGGTGGGGGGGTGTAATTGGTGATTTTCCCGCACAATTTTTGCTTAGTAGTGGCGCATATGCAAGATGCGTCACCCCTAAGAGCTTATGGGTGGCGCATTCTGGATGCGCCACTAATAATTCTTTAGGGGTGGCGCATTTCCAAAATGCGCCACCTATAAGGTTCTTATTGGTGGCGCATTTATCTGAATGCGCCACGTATAAGGGGATCCTGGGCTGGCCCATTCTTAGGGGTGGCGCATTTAAAAAAATGCGCCACCCCTTACAACATAGTGGCGCATTACATATAAAATGCGCCACTAATAAGCTTTCCATGTATAGCTATTTCCCTAGTAGTGTGAGGTTTGCGCAAACTACTATAGAACATGTACTTGTGAACTACAACTTCCTTCAGGGTTTGTCCTTCAGCAATTTTGTGCTTGCTTGTTGTAAGATCCTGGCACGTGGGGTTAACTTTGAACTTGGCATCGGTTGAATCAATATTTATTCTAGTCTTGACATGAGCAGCCATTGTAGTAACTCCTTCAGTGTAGTTATTGGGTTGAGGGGGAATAGAACATAAAGAGAGAGAGAAATACCCATACAAACATCACACAAGTTTTGAAAATAAGTTTTGATGTGTCGATGTTGGTAAAACAAGAAATAACAGCTCACAGAAAAGACATAACGGTAGAAACTTTGAATCTTCCAAGTCTCCAAGTCTTCAATGACGACAGCTTCAATTTTACATTGTCGACACAATCTTCGTATCGTCTAGTCACTTGTCAACTTATTCTTCTTGTGGTTGTGTCTCCTTCGGTTTTGAAGCATACTAAATAGATGGGTTCTAATGAAACGTAAACTTATTCTACTCACAAAGAAGAAACACAAGCCACAACACACAACATCAATCAAAGACATATCAGGGTCAATGACACAAGCAAAAACGAAACAAAACATGACATAAAACATCTAGTCCATCCATAGTAAAAACATGCATCGATCAACATCTCCAGCTAACATTAAAAGGTAACACCGTACACTTTGTGCACATCTACGAACGTCGATCCTCCAATTTCCAAACGTAAGCCTCAATATGTCGACGCTTTGTTCCCACATTCACATCTTCTTATTTCCCTTCAATCCTGGACACATGTTGGCATAGTGTCCCATGTTCCTTCACCGGTAACACTCAAGTTGGCTAAGGTCCTTCGTTTTCTTCTTCACGGGTGCTTCCCTGAACTCCTGGATAATCTTCTTCATTCCTTCCTTTTGTTTTTGAATAACTTGTTGTGTCATGGTTTAAAGGTGAAACTGAACAGGGTAATGATCAGTTGCTTGACACAAAAAACATGTTCTTGAGCGGTGGGACATTCTTCACCCTAGTGAATTTCCTCACAATAGGGACATCCATCTTGGTGTCCTTTGTAGGAGTGTCCTACTTCCCCAAAAATTGTGAAGGCATGGGGCCTCTTAAGGTTTACTTCCCTTTGCATCGGGGTGACGAGGTGGGATCCCAACAAAATCTTTATAAGCTCCTTCCAATAAATCTTCCTTCTTGATTCGTTAATCGCCTGATGCATTGTCCACCAATAGCAGCCTCTTCTACACAGTTTTTCACAGCATAGTGGACCATGTCATCACTTCCAACCTTGTTACGCTCCATGTGTTCCTCCATATGATGAATCCATTACTCCACCTTCATTCTAGTCATCGGCTCGGAAAAGGTGAGTCCTACTTCATATTCCATCTATTGAGCCCATAGGACAAGGGCTAGGGGAAATAGGATACAGACAAAAACAAATCTAAAGGTAGTACCAAGCACATGCGCATAGACAAGAACAGGGCAAAACACCTATGTTCAAACAACATTACATAACAACAAACAATAAAGTCACAAAAGTCACACCACACAAACAACACCTAGAGTAAGGTCATATGTGCAAGACATATGATCTCATCATACTACGCACAATTCGTTTATCTAACTTCACATAAAAGTGGTTGTTTGAATCTAAGATTTATCCTTCTCAGCTAAGATGATCTTAAAGATCTTCTCTTAGTGTAAACACTAATCCTTATTGAATCCATAGGATAATACTCCTAATTCTTGTAGTTGTAACTTGATGTTGATGAACTACTTCTCAAAAATCATATCTTCGGGGGCATAAGCAACTAGGATGGTCATTTACATTAAAACAAGAGAAGGAGTTTAGAAGATGAATTATAGATGAGAGATACTAGTTATAAGAGTAATTAACTAAAGAGTGAAATAATTATTTTGTTCCTATGACTTTTCCTATCCATTTTTGAGGGTCATGACCTACAGTCAACATGGGCTCTGATACTGTCGTGGTCATACCAAAGGTATACCCTTAAGCATCAGGAATCAAGGGGTACCCCTAGTATCGTGACCTCTCAAGAATACCTAAGAAAATAAATAAACTTACCGAATCATAAGGAGTTTCACTATTGGAAACAAAGAGTTTTGCCGTTAGCTTCTGGCTTTGCTGTCAGCTTTTTGTCGAGGCTGATGGCAAAGAATACTATGTCGTCCGCTAGGTGGAAAGCTAACGACAAAGCTTTGGTTGTAGGAAAAACGGAGCTATGTCGTCAGCCCGTTCAACGCCGTGAGCTGGCTGACGGCAGATGCAACTAAAGTTGACGGCAACAACATGAGGACGACAAAGAACTAACTAGGGCCCCACCAGGCGGAGCAAGCTTAACTGCCCGCTGCTTTGCCTTCAGCCAGCTGTTGGCCAAGCATCTGCAGTCAGCTGGCTGAAGACCAAGCACCTAGTGCCATTATCCCCCGTCGGGCCATCCCTAACCCCCAAAATTCCCTTCCCACTCTCCGACATTTCTCCGCCACCTTCTCCCTTGTTGTGCCCCGCCGCCACCCCATCATTCCGCCCGTACACCAGTGAGCCGCCACCACCACCAAGGCACTCCCTCTGTAGCCGCCACCACTGCCACCTCCCAAATCTCTCCTCTCACCCCTTCTCTTCCTCTGCAGGTCAACGCCTCCGCCGCTGGGTCTGCGACGGCGAAATCCTTCGCCCATTCTCTCGTCCGGGGCGCCATCTCCGAGCTCCCAACACCTCCGTTGGTACGCCCCTGCCCCACACGCCCCCTTATCTCATCTCCTCTCTCTCTGTCTCTCTAACTTTCTCTCTTTTCAGGTTCTCCCTCAACGTCGGCGAGCTCCTCTCTCCGTCCTGGGGCTAATACCCTCCACCGGCGAGCTCCTCTGTCCCTGGCCGTCACCGTCGACGATCTGCTTGATCCCCTTGAGGTGAGCTACCCCTCCTCCTGTAAATTTTCTTAATTTTTTGTTAGTGTTTAGGATTTATTGTTTGTTTTCATTTTGTTAATTAGAATCTGTTCGTTAGGGTTTAGGATTTATTATTTCTTTTCATTTTGTTATTAGAATTTGTTAGTTAGACTTTAGGATTCATTAGTGTTGTTAATGAAAAAACAGGGTAGATGAGAGGATGAAAGCAAAGAGGAGAGAAAATGCATATGATTTTTTGTTGTTAGAAAATAGAGGAATAAATGCTTTTGTTGTTAGGATTTTCTTAGGAAATAATTGATTTAGTTGTAAGGATATAAATTATTTAGTTGTTAGGATTTTTTTAGGAAATAAAAGAAAGAAAAGAAGAAAGGTTGTTAGTTTTGACATGCTCATTAGATTTTAGGTATAAGAAGAAAGGTTTAGGGTTTATTGTAGGATTTCATTTTGTTAATTACAAATTTAGGTAAAGAATAGAATTGAGAAGTAGAGGAATATAAGAAAGAAAGGATTTGAGAGAAAAGGAGAGAGAAGTAGAGAAGATATGAAGAGAATGAGAGAAATTATAGCAAAAGAAAAGAAGAGAGAAGTAGAAGTAGAGGAAAGAAAAAGAGATAAAGAAAGATAGAAAAAAATGAATTAGTATTTTATTTAGTGGAAATGAAATGCAAATGATTATTATTTAGTAGAAAGGAAAATGGAAAAGAAAAGAAAATATTTTTATTTAGATCTTATGTAATTATTTAGTGGTTAAGATTTTATAGCATCCTAGTTAAGTTTGTGTTTGGTTATGCCCTTTGCTACGTGGTTTATGGCACGACTTTAGTTCAGCCACCGCTTTCCCATATTGAGTTAAAATTTAGACGTAAGGTTCCGTTGCGTAACCCATATGCGTCTCCCGTTCGAAAGATTCCATTTATAAATATGCATTCATTTGCATATCTATAATTGGATTCTTTCGAATTGCCAACATTATCCATGGACAACCCGAGTATGTGTAGATTGCGTTCATTTCTCGATATATGCTCTCCTCCCGATCGGACGCAGGATTTCGTCAGCGCCACCTTGTTGTTCTCCGGGTACACATCCTCTCGGTTTATGCGGAGACGTGTATCAGGAGAACAACGGGGAGGTGCTGTCGAAATTGTGCGTCGGATCGGGA
Organism: Bromus sterilis; assembly: GCA_950022295.1. NCBI lineage: Eukaryota > Viridiplantae > Streptophyta > Magnoliopsida > Poales > Poaceae > Bromus > Bromus sterilis. Next base: position 278,379,305 of record OX465595.1, on the reverse strand, counting down.
GGAGAGCATGGGTAAATGAACCCAATCTGCACACACTCGGGATGGGATTAGGACCTATCTTTACCTATTAGCTGGTAGGTGCATATGCCATATCATCGTAATTAATTACATGCCTTCTTGTGTTAATTTGTACTAGACAGAATGAATGATCGCGCGTGGATGTACACTAGTCACCCTAGTCAGAAAGATATGACTGAGGAATGGTCGACCAAGACCAAGGAGTTCCTAGAGGTCGCATTTAATGCTAGCCAACCAAGAACATGGTGCCCCTGCACTAGATGTAGGAACTATTCACGGCAGACAACGGATGTAATGGGTGAACACTTGCAGATGCATGGTTTCATGCCTAATTATACGCTGTGGTCATTTCATGGCGAGTCAGCCCAACCTCAGCACATCGAGGATTGTGGTACAGGGATCGAAAACATGGTCAATTACTACAACGATGCTCGTCATGTGGACGAAGAACCGGAGGAAACTGCCAAGGCCTTTTATGCCATGCTGGATTCTTCAAAAATCCCACTACATGCGCACACCAATCTTTGTCAGACAGATGGCATCGCACAAACAATGGCGCTTTCTACCCGACGGTCATATTATGACTGCAAACCTATACCACTCAGATAAAATACTCGGTGCACTGAATATGCCCGTCAGGTTTATATCCACGATAGTTGGCGCCGACTATGGGGCTGAGTTGATTAGCAATTGCAGAGATGGTTTCCTCTTCGTCTTCCGCGTCGACCCGCGGCCCCGAGCTTTTCCACAACGAGATGTTTTTCTTCGGATCGTTGGCCTTTGTGGTCGATGATTCCGCTTGGTTAGCGGACGCGCCGCTCCAAGCACAATTGTTGCCTTCAAGAAGCAGCGTCCACTTTCGAGCTGATGAGTCGGAGGCCTTGCGTCTCCAACTGCCTCCTCAGCAGAAAGCACAAGCCCTTTTGTCTGTTCATCGCAAGAAGAAGCGTTCGGGTCGCCCACATGTTTCTCACCGCAACAAGCAAGTGGCGGTGCAGCAGGTGGCAGTCATCGACTCGGTAGAGTCAGCACACCGACCCTTGACGTACTGATAACAAGAGAAGGCCCAGCGGCGTCCATTTTGCATCTCTTCAACACAGTCGAAGATGAAGGCATGCAGACATCTGACCCAGAGCCTGATGTGGAACAACAGGGTAGCAGTGGCGTTCTAATCGCAGTTGCAGAAGTTTGTATGGTTGAGACACCACCACCACAACCGTCACCAGTCCGTGCTGATGCAGCTTGGAATGAAGCTGATAGCCCATCTGGGGCTAATAATCGTGAACCAGGTCGGCGTACACCCGCCTTCCGAAGATTGAAACTCGGAGGGTCGAGCCGGCAGCCCCGACTGCTTACTGGGGAAAACAAGAAAGTGCAGAGGCAGCAGAGCGACTGTTGCACACTCCCATCGATACGGCTACTCCGGAAGGGCGATGCCTAGAAGTAGCCAAATTGGCCAATCTTGTTGAGCGAGAACGCCTAGCCGAGTTGGAAAATATATTGGAGCGTCAAGCCCGAGAGGTTGCTGGTCTCAAGCAAAGCAGAACCAGTCGGCAGTTGCGAGGCGAGGGAGAAGGAGAACCTTTCTGAGCTCTTGAAACCCAAGTGGAAAACCTCATAGCAGCAACTCGGTTTGCAAATTATTTGCAACCTAGTGGGTCGGTAGCAGAAGGAATTCAGTAGTTGGCATTCTTGTTACAGAGAGAAGTGGCACAAAACACTGAAGTTAGTCAATAATTGCAGCGTGTCCATTGTCAGGTTCCCCCCAATGGAACGTCGCAATCCGTACATACACCTTACGATGATACTCGATAAACAGAAACATATCGCCTCGGCACAGGAATGACCACATAGACGGATATCCCCATGATCAACGTCGGCGTGTAGAGACTTGGGGGCAGGACGATTATGGGGCCCACAGATTGGACAGAGGCGCTCCACGAAGAGAAGAGTTTCATCAACGCCGAGCGGGTCATCAAGGTGCCCGATATACCGATGTTAATCATGATGCCCGAAGCCATTTGGTGCAGAGCTGAGTGGATTGTGCTAGGTTTCATTGGCAAGATCAGGCTCGCCCTTCGATGTCTATAGGGCCAGTTTGTTTCAGCGAAAGGATTCGTTCCACTGAGATTCCTCCTAACTTCTTAATAGCACAAGGGGTGGACAAGTACCAAGGCGATGAAAAGCCTCAGACTTTGTTGGATGATTACAGAATAGCAGTGCAGATAGGAGGTGGAGGGGTTGAGATAGCAATGATGCATCTCCATCTGATGTTGGAAGGCTCAGCTCGGACATGAATCAATTGCCCCCCAAAAGTATCTCGATTTGGGAGGATTTGGAGAGAGTTTTCGTCAATTTTTTTGAAGAAACTTACAAACGGCCTGGAGGTTTGACCGAGTTACAGCTCTGTGCTCAGGGAAACACCGAGTCCACTCAGGATTAAATCCAGTGGTGGATTACGCTTCATAACTCGGTGGAAGGAGTCTCCGAGTTCCAAGCCATTCACGCCTTCAAGCAAGGAGTTAAGTACTAAGAACTGAGCCTCAAGTTAGCAAGGTCTCCTCATGGCACTTCACTCGTGAGACTAATGGAAATCACAAATAAATATGCCAATGGTGAGGAGGAAATTCGCCAGAAGAACCAACCACATCGAGGTGGCAACAATATGCGAAAGGCAGAAGATGCTCCAACAGATGCCGAGTTAGTAGCAGCCGCAAATGCCTCTAGAATTCATGGCAGAATGTAGCCAAGAAAGGAATGGAAGCCTCTTCAGAAAAAACCAGGAAATGAGGATGATGTCTTAGATCAGCCCTGCCCTCTTCATACGACCCGAGATGCTGAAGGAAAGTTGATGCTCCCAAATCATACAACTCAACAGTGTCGTCTGATTAGAAGGGCGGCTCCGAATGCGAAGGCAGGAACTCAGCAAGAAAAAGAAAGTAGCAAGAAAAGGCAGCCAACTCGGACTTGGATAGTGATGGCTACCCCCGAGAAGATGGCGTGCTAGTTATTTTTTCCGGTCGAGAATAAAAAACAATTGAGAAAATACGATACAGAGAAGTCAACTCGGCGGCCCCGACAGTTCTGAGTTACATGAAATGGGCGGATGCCCCGGTCACATTTAACTAGTCGGATCACCCTCCTCATATTCCTCATCCAGGGAGGCATGCTTTGATTATTGATCCACTCGTCAAAACAGGCAATGGAAATTTTAGATTAAGAAATGTCCTAATGGATGGAAGTAGTGGCATAAACATTTTATACGCCAGAACCCTGAAGAGCATGAACATCCCGTTGTCCAAACTTCACAAGAGCTATCTAGAATTCCATGGAATCATCCCAGGAAAGAAGGCACATTCAATGGTCATGATCACCCTCAATGTGGTCTTTGGTACCCCGAGTAACTTCCGGAAGGAAAAAATTACCTTTGAGGTAGTTGACTTTTCGAGCACATATCATGCTTTACTCGGAGGAGAAGCCTATGCAAAATTCATGGCCATACCTTGTTATGTTTACCTGAAGCTAAAATGCCTGACCCACATGGTGTCATCACCGTCTCAAGAGATTATAAGAAGGCTGAATAACTGTTGTAGAAAGGATCATTGATTGCGGACCAGCAGATGGCTGAAGTTGAGTGGGCCGAGTACAAGAAAGTGACCGAATCATCTGAATTGATCCAACCCAAGAAGGTGTCATCATTGCGTCACCAGGAGAAACCAAGAGGGTACAGATTCATCCTACTGACAAGAATAAGTTCACCAACATTGCAACCGACTTGGACCCTAAATAGGAACTTGAGCTCATCAACTTCCACCATGAGAACTGTGATATCTTTGCATGGAAGCCCTTTGATATGCCGGGAATTCCAAGGGAATTGGCTGAGTAGAAGTTACATGTGTATCCAAAAGCAAGACCAGTTAAAGATTCCCTTAGGCGTTTTTCTTCTGAAAAAATAAAGGCTTTTAGACAGGAAGTAGCAAGATTGTTAGCAACTGGATTCATCAGGGAGATGTTCCACCACGAGTGGTTAGCTAACCCTGTAATGGTTCCGAAGAAAGATAAAACTTGGAGAACTTCTGTTGATTTTCGTCATATCCATAAAGTTTGTCCAAAAGACCACTTTCCCCTTCCTCGCATTAACCAAATTGTTGATTCCACATCAGGGTGTGAGAGATTGTGTTTCCTTGATGCATACTCGGGTTACCATCAAATCCGGATATATGAATGAGATGAGTTGAAAACAACATTCATAACCCCTTTTGGTTTTTTTTGTTACTCCACAATGCAATTTGGACTTAAGAATGCAATAGCCACATATCAACATATGATGCAAAACTGTTTGATTTGGCAAATCGGCAGAAATGTTCAATTATATGTGAACCATATTGTAATGAAGTCGGCTGAAGGAATCAGTTTGTTTTGCAGATTTGGCTGAAACCTTTAAGAGCCTCCGAGCTTACAACATCAAGTTGAACCCAAAAAAATGTGTTTCTGCTGTACCAGGAGGGAAGTTACTCGGATTCATGGTTTTTGAGCGTAGGATTGAGGCCAACTCGGAAATGATTGCAGCAATCCAAAATATGAAGCCACCAGAAGAGCTCCGAGATGTCCGAGCTCCGAGCTTAGTCGATTTATTTGCAGGCTTGGAGAGAAAGCCCTACCTCTCTACCAACTAATGAAAAAAACGCCAAATTTTGTTTGGACTGAATAAGCTCAAGTGTCTTTTGATGAGCTAAAAAATCAATTGTCAACTCGTCCAGTCCTCGCAGCACCAAAAGAAAAAGAAACCCTCTTGTTATATATTGCATCTACAAGCCAAGTGGTCAGCGTGGCTATACTGGTGGAAAGAGAGGAAGAATGGAAAGCTTAGAAGGTTCAAGGTCATGTGTACTTCATCTCTGAGGTCCTTACACCATCTAAGCAGCGCTATCCTCACTATCAGAAATTGGCAAAGGGAATTTACTTGGCATCTCAAAAGCTTGCACATAATTTCGAAGATCACTCCATTATTGTTGTCTCGTAAGCTCCTCTTGCAGAAATCATGAACAATAGATATGCAACAGGCATCATTGCAAAGTGGGGACTAGATTTACTTCCTTCTAATATCCACTACCACCCCAATAAAGCGATCAAGTCACAAGCTTTAGTCGACTTCTTGGCTGAGTGGACTGGAGTGTAGAATCCCCTCTCTTTCTTCTGTGGTCACTACACTCTCCTAACCCCCCCCTTCCCCTACATGCATGCACATGAGGGAGTCTATGTAGCCGTCGTTCGAAAGATTTTAGACGCCTCGGACATTGACGATCCCGACGCTCCCCAACACCGCTGAGGCCAAAAACGGGCCGCCCCCATCATCCCGCACCTCCTCCGTCGGTTTCCGTCGCCATTTGCCGTCGGCAGCCACACCGGTGAGCGCCCCTGCTCCCAGTTCACCATGTCCAGGAGGCCGAACTGATCTGGACGAGCAGGTGGCGAAGAAGCCCCACGGCCGTCCGATCAGGCCTTGATCCAACGGCCTAGGGAGCCCGTACCCCTTCGCTCCTAAAAAAGAAGAAGAAAAAACACAGTCGCTGCGCTAGGGCTCGGCCCACTTGAAGAAACTTCCCATAGCCGGGATATAGCCCCAGGCCGGCTGTGGAGCTTCTTTTTCTTTTTATTAAACCGTGAACACATAAATAATTTTAGAAAATTCATTATAAGTCAAAAAAACATGAAACAAACTTTGTGTTGTTTATAAATTTGTGCTCTATTTTCATGCATGATTAGAATTTAGATTTGATTAAATAAAATTATGTCCTTTTTTTATTAAATTGACTTCTAGATTAATTTCTCTAAAATTTATGCTAATGATTTTAATTTATTACCATATTATTAAATTTACCTCTGGTCAGCAGGTAATTTTGGTGTGTCTAGTTAATATTAATAAAAAAATAGCGCTAGGAATAATGATAAAATTTTTTGGTCCCTAGCACTTGTGATATTTTGTCCTTTGATGAATTTTCTTAGCTACACCACCTTAAATAACTTGTTAATCGTGCTTAGGAAACTTGTGAGCATTAATATTGTGGAGAATTTATTGTTTGGAAATAAAATAAAATAAAATAAAATAAAAAGGAGTTATTAATTAAGACAAGTTAAGGCTTGTCTAACTTTAGCATTGGTATTAACAATTACGTCATAATTATCCTATTGCCCCATTATAATCTTTAACTTTGATGTGGTGTTATTGGAATTAATATCCATTTTCCTTTGAGTGTTCAAATATTGTTTAGAACTGTTAATTATTTCGGCTACTAATACCCAATTTATCCTACTAGGAGGTCATAAACATTTAAAATACTAAAGCATGTATCAAATTCTGTGTAAAAAAAATCCTAATAGAATTTGCTACTATACTTGTTAAATACTGACTTAACCCCATGTTAAAATAAATCTTAATAAAAGAATTAATCCTTATTAGCAACTTGTGATATAATTGTTAAGTGATGTGTTTGAGTGGTTGTTTGTTGTGTCAAAATTGTATGATTGCCCGAATGTAATTGTGTGCTATTTTTTGCAACGTGTAGACGAGACGCTTGACGTTGCAGGTGAAGACTCCTCCCAAGCCGTTAAAGAAGACGATCCAGGCCAAATCACCGATGAAGGAAAGCCACCATCAAAACTCAAACTCCGCTTTACCCAATTTTTTATTTCCTCTTGTATCATGTATATTGTATCATGCTAGTATGTTCATATGGTTGGGACTATATTAGTTATAGTAGGAAAACTCCACACACCCCATAAGCCTAGCTATTTGGGAGAACAAAATAGAACCCCGGTGATCCCGACGTTCATTTAGCTCTAGTAATTAGTATTACATAATAATTATGGAAAGTCATACTTCACTCCACGTGGTACGACAAACACCTAAGAAGGTGGTATGGCCGGGATTTTGAAACATCGTCGGACATGGACAAAGTCTGGAAGGACTCTCTATAAGTGCCGCAAAAACCTAGCCTTAGAGTACAACCACTATACTCTGGTATGGGACAAGGCTAGTTGGAAGCTTGCATATCTTTGTACGGGGATCTTCTAACTACATAATTCATAGAAGCCTGTAAGCCTACCGATGCGTCGGAGGTGAGGTCGCTGCCAAGGCAGCGGTGGCACGGAACTTTGCCCCACCTCTAATACGGTGAAGGCATGTGCCCAAGAGGAGTATGACCTTGCACGCGGACAGTTCAGGATGTGGGCATCGAGTAGATCACCTGTACTAGGGTAGGCAAGGGGAAGACTATAGTCGATTATCCGAGACCCGCATATTGAGGTATGACGATCCGTGGGTACACACGGTGGATGTATCGAATGTGTTGGGTAAAGTGTACAACCTCTGCAGAGTGAAAACTATTCGAGTAGCCGGAGTCCATGGTCATGGACAGCTAGTGAGGCCAGACTTTGTGGGGAATAGATGAGAAAGCCCAGTACGGAGTTTATGGTTCGCGATGATGATGTTGATGTTGTTGGAAAGGGTTGGACTTGACTTATCCAAATTCATTTGTGGGAAATAAAACTTGCCAAGTTAAAAATTTTCCAACTTAATAATAATTTGAGTAGTTAGGAAATCCCTATGAGAAACTCCACCATATAGCCATCCCATTATTTTCGTATGCAAACTTTGTTTCTTTCTTTAGGTGGTTTGCGAGTACTTTGAATGTACTCACGGCTTTGTCCCTGGTTATTCAATCGTCCAGGATTTGAGGAGCAGGTATTTGACGATGATACTACTGACGGTTACTAAAACGTGCTATGCTCTGAACTGCCCTGTGGATTGTGCCGCTACTACTTATCCTGTTTTTGCTTATTCTGCTGCTATTTGAGTCCGATGAGGCCATGTAAGACTCTATTGTTGTATGACTTTGTATTCGGTATTGTATGAACATTGTGACTATGATATTCATTGTCGAGTTGTGTGTCATGCGGCACTGATCATAGGAGCATGACAGTAGACCTAGCTGGCCACTTCGGACATATAGTCCGGGGTGCCCACAGACTTGGTATCAGAGCCAGTTTTTCAGACTGTAGCAGCCTAGTTAGCACGGGCGTTACTTAGGAACGGAATATTTTTATAAAAATCTTATATATCTTACCCTCTTCAAGTATATGAGACCCAAGACCCTGAGGACAGATGATGCCAAATGAAGTTGTGACCCGAATGGATAATAAGGACTTTGGTGATAAAGGTTTATGGAAGAGAAGCTGATAGAGTTATGCTCCTTGGAAAGGAAGATTGTCTTATGGTTAGTAGTTGACTAAGAAAAAGTTGGTGGATCTATAAAGTCTTATGGAAGTTGATAGTAGGAATAAACTGGTGAACTATATGGATTTACCTAGGTGTTATTTTGAATAATACCGGGGACCCGTCGAGGCCCCCAATTTTTGGTGGATGCTTAGTGGTACAGGAAGATCCTTGTAGGAAAAAATAATTGATTCAAGACTAAATCTCATACTTGGAGTATTTAGTACTAGATAGTGTCATCAATGAAGTTGTTGAGATTAGATGGATAAATAACTTTGTCAATGGATTCTTATTGGAATATAGGAAGCATATTAGATAGTATAACTATAACCTTGGTGGAATATTGGAATACATTGATATGAGAAGTTCCGTAATAAATATATTGGTGGATTTGCTTGAATCTTGGCACAAATAGAATTCTAATATGGAGTTAGATCGGACATAGGCCACATCCTAGATGACTTATAAACCTGACGAAAATTTATCGGATTTACCCATTAATAAATTATTGAGATTATGTTAGGAAGAAAAAAATTCCAATAATTTTTGGAACATCTTGGACTTAGTTAAGGGAAGATTGGTTCATAATAAATTGTGATGATGAATTGGAATATTGATTGGATTGATGTCAGAATATTTATGCCCATGTAAACCTTAGAACTACTTGGATTTAGTTAGGAGATATCAAAAATTGGAGATGATAATACTTTCGAGAAAACCTAAGCATATGATAAGTTAATTAGTCATGACTAGAGTTTCTTTCGGAAGAGTAAAGATCTTAGGAGAAAGATACATATACCCTAGTAGCATCAACGTGAATGGATTGGATTGATAGCATTGGGACTTCGATTGAATTTGAGTATAATAGATGAGTTTATTGCAAAGAAATGTTTGGTGGTTAATGACTCTTAGCATGGGTTTAGATGTGATGAAAAATTAAGGAGTAGATAATTTTCTCGGTGGAACGTGGCGAGTACAAAATACTTGGAGGAAGACTATCTTGGTAGCTAGGCTAGAATCAAGAAGAGTATTAAGAGAAAAATAAGATAAAGTGGTTTCTTGGAGGAAATAGAAGCATAGCCCACCAAGCTAATATCACCATCCTCCCGAGAGAACCTGAGGACACAAGATTTTCATAGCAACGACGTTTTCACCACCACAATCTTGACTACGACAAGGAAAGATCAAGACCCCAACTACAACAACCTTCATACATGTAGATAAGATGATTTCTTATAGCTTGAGTTACCCCATCTTCCGTGAATATTAGGCTACCTTGGTAAGGAACCCTTGATTCACGATGAACTAGTTGGATCTATGTGTCGCTCCTTTGCGTCTTCGGCACCATGTTGCAACCACATCCTCGTGTTTGTGTGTTTCAACCCTCCTGGTGCTTAGTGAAATGTTGTTGAGACCAATGCCCCACCTAGGAGACCTTTTTCAAACCCTCTAGGTAAACTTATGGAAGTGGCATGTGTTGGAAGCAGAGTAAAACCATTTTGGATAAGACGATATGTAAATTAGCCCATGGAATGCAAGATGAAAATAAGTTAGACACTTGCTTTAATCTAAATTAGCAATTCATGTTATCCATCGATTGTAGAATAAGAGGATTATCTGAACAAAGTTCGTGATGCACACGAGTCTGCAATGCCCGAACGAAAGACCAAGTATTAGAGCACCAGATTCACTATAACATGTAGAAGGTAATTATTTGAGTGCGACATGGATTGGCCCCCATGACGACTACTCCTATTATTCTCCTTGATATATGCAATACTAAATCTATGGTAAGAGAGTCGATCAAATCGAGGAAACACTGTAGTAACATTTTGTCATACACTCTCAACTGCAATGATTCCATCGAAGCATGTGAAGTTGTAACTTCCCTACCCCTATGGGCGAAGTAAGATGGACTCATAAACCTTAAGGTGTCAGCAACAAAGGATGTTATGAAGTTTTCACTATCTTGAAACACTCAACAACCAAACCACACTACATCCACTAATAGTCGCGGGAGATCAAGATGTAGCGGAAGCCTCTACCGAAGGATCGGTACCAACTACCAGAAGCCACACTAGAAAGTGAAAACCCAACCGACTTACCCACTTACTCATAAACTTTTAGACGAGTGTGAACCCATCCCTTCCCTTAGCTTAACTAACCCATATTAGAAGGAATACCCTCAAAGAGAAAAAAAAGCCCGAAGACGAGAGCCAACAAGATACTAAGTAACCCCTCAACTTGGATGGATCGGAGTAAAGACTTATGAACAAAAGTAGTTTCCCCAACTCTTCCCCACCACACCCAAAAACCCACCCTGAATTACCAAGTGATCCTCGAGCATGCCATTAGTTAGTCCTTTGAACAACCAACTCTGAGAAGAGGACTCTCAAGTAGGAATAACCTATGAATCCAATACATCGATCCTTTACAAGGTTCAGGATTGTGAAGGAGAATTTTCCTACCAACGAGAGCTACCTTGGAGTTGTTTGATGTACCCAACCTGCCGCAACATCGGAAGTGTTCGGAGGTGCCATACAAATCTCATATTCTCAAAAACATATACCATAGTTCCGTGAATGGCAATAAGGACCTAAACTACCATAATAAAACCCCTTTTTCCTCCGTGATAAAACATACCTTACCACATGATGACGTAACCCCAATTACCTCAAGGACAAGTGGTGCAACCATTTCAAGGAAGGAGGTACGTAGGAGCATGCAGATTTGCTTCGGAAAGACTTTCCTTTCTTCCTTATCTCTTTTCTTAGGAATCTCGGGGATGAGATTCTTTTTAAGGGGGGAAGGTCTGTCACACCCCAAAACTTGTAGCATGTGAATTATGCCATTAGTGGATGCTCACATTTGAGGCCCAACAAAAACTTTTTCCTTGCAGTGGTGTGATGACGAATCCATGCTTGATTTTGTGTGCTTATTGATGATCATGATGTTTCTTGTAGTCAAAGAGGAACTTGTGTGATTACCATGTGTTGTAGGTTCACTTGTGTGAGTATTATAAATTAGCAGCATACTATCTTGTTAATCATCTTAGCATGATCATGAGCAAGATCAACACAAAACCCTAGAATCTATATAGCTAAAACCCTCACATCACTTATCACTTTTGCACCCACTCACATTGTTCATCTCTTGATTCTTTTTTCCTTTCTTTTATTGTTGCTATGTCTAACATTATGAAGTGTGCATGTGGAACTAAAGGATTTCAGAAAATATAATTATTTTAAAATACTATAACTCACACAAAATCATGAAAGCATATGAAAGATAACCAACGAAATGTTTGTTTTGAACCCTTTTAGATGAGGGAATATCACTAATAATATTTTAATAATGTAAACAAGTTCAAAACAAAATAATTATGTAAATTCCCATAAATTCATATTCAAATGCCTTTTGGGCATTTTCACAAATACCTAGATGAAAATTTTCTCTCTTTGTTTAAAAATATTAAAAACCTCATTTAAATAAAAATTAAACAGGAAATAAACAACACCTAAACTACCCTAACAACCCACCAAGCCCCTATCCCTCTCTTTCTTGACATCTCCTCGGAAACCAAGGATCTGGAGAGGATTGAAGAGAGAGGCCGAAGCCTCTCCTCTCTCTTTCTCTCTCCCTCCTATATATCTTCCTCTCTCTGTTCTCTATCTCTCTCTCCCGATTCTCTCCCTCTCACCGAGTCTCTCTACCCTAGCCAGCCCCTTCCCCAGAAGCACCTCCCCCACACCAACCAACCTCCCCTCTCACTCTGCCAGCCCTAGGACATAAACAACTTCCCCATTGCCCTCCCGGTTGGACAAGACAAGCAACGCATGCTGCCCCAGGCCCCTGGAGATCTCACGGGGAGAACCGTTGCAGCACGTCTCGCACGCTCCCGAGGTGGGCATCCCGCTGCATGCCAGCCCCCTTGTCGCACCACGAACGCCATGGACGCGCCGCACACCACTCCCGGTGCACCCACCAGCGGGCTATAAAACCTGACCCCGAGACCCCGTCTCACCTTGGACCACACCTCCCCTCCCCTCCCTCCTCATTGATAGCAAGGGCGAAGCCCTGAGTGCCCCGCTCTCTCCCTGGCCAAGAGGCGACCGAGCGAAAAGCTCAAGCACGATCACTGCTCGACCGAGAAGGAGGTTGCTCATGAAAAGAATATGCCCGAGAGGCAATAATAAAGTGTTTATTATATTATTCCTTGTTTATGATAAACGTTTATTTCTCATGCTAGAATTGTCTTAACCGGAAACGTTGATACATGTGTGTTTAATAAACAAACAATGGTTCCTAGTAAAGCCTCTCTTTTAACTAGCTCGTCGATTAACAGATGATCAAGGTTTCCTGATCATGAACATTGGATGTTGTTAATAACGGGATCATATCATTAGGAGAATGATGTGATGAATATATACCCAAACTAAGTATAACAATACGATCAAGTCATTTAGTTTATATTGTTATATCTTGCATTCAAAGTAATCTTATTCCTTAGACCATGAGATCATGTCAATCACTAATACCGAAAGAATACTTTAATGACATCAAACGTCACACCGTAACAGGGTGACTATAAAGGTGGTGTTAGGAATTCGGAAAGTATTAGTTGAGGCTCATGGATCAAGTATGGGATTTGTCCATCCAAAATGACGGAGAGATATACTCTGGGCCCTCTCGGTGATATCACATTGACACCGCTTGCAAGCACGTGACTAGGTCACAAGAATGTCATATCACAAAACGAGTAAAAGAGTACTTGTCGGAAACGAGATCGAACAAGGTATGGTTGATACCGATGATCGGATCTCGGACAAGTAAAATATCGCGAGACAAAGGGAATTAGTTACGACGTTGGTGGTTCACACAATCACAAGATTCATCGTTGAATATATATGAGTCATCACGGATCTCCAGATCCCGCTGTTGATTATTGATCGGAGAGGTGTCTCAATCATATCTGTATTATTCGCGAACCGTAGGGTGACACACTTAAGGTTTGATAATGCATTTTGAGAGGATAAGGAATATTGAAGAATATTTTGGACAGCACCGAAATTGTTTCGGGTAAAATTGAAATAGTTCAAGGGGTTTTTGTCATATGGTTGTTTATAGAATTAACAAATTATTCGAGGTGCAATGTGCAAATGTTTGTTAATAGGATTAACAAATATTAAATAAAGAAATAAAAATGTTTTATTTATTTATTAAAGAAAACCTTTGGATTTTCCAAGTGGACAATTAAGGGAGCATGGGTGGGTGTGAGTGTGGCTTCCACTCACATCAAGAGGGGAAGAGGTGGAGGCACCATGAGTTGGCCGCCCCCCCCCCCCTCTTGGGCTGCCCACTCCTCCCCTATAAAAGGAGGGTGAGGGCTTCCCCTCCCATACACTTGCCTCACCTCCCTTCCTCTCCACCCGCTGCTCCATACCATGGTCTTCCGCTTGGCGAAGCCCTAACCGTGGGATTCTTCACCGCATCACGTTGTTTTGCTGCTGGATTTCCGGGGATCCTCTACTTCCGCTTCCCCGCTGGATCGAGGGAACGGAGGTCATCATCAAGCTGTACGTGTGACCGAGCACGGAGACGCTCAGCGTACATCATCGCGATCTTGAGATCGGCAAATGAACCACTACATCATCCACGAGATTTGATCTCGTAACGTTTTAAGTCTTCGAGGGTGAGTTCTTCTATGACATCCTACTCGTTGCTTACATCTCCTAGATTAAATCTTGGCTTGTTGGTTCTTTATGCGTAGGAATTTTTTTGTTTTCCTTGCTACGAACCCTTCAGCTCACCTCTCCGCCTCGTCACTCTGCTCCCCTTCGCCACATCGTGCTGTGCACTGATCCTTCGCTCTCCTCCATGCATGCAGGAGCAGCGGAGGATGTCATTGCCTTCGAACACCTCGCCCCGACCTGCGACTACCCCGACGATTCTCGACCGCCCCAAGCCGCTGCTCACCACTCCATCGCCACCACTTCGAAAGGAGAAGGTGCCCACGTCGGAACTCTGCCCCTCTCTTTCTTGTTGTGGTCAGTACACTCTCCTAAACCCCCCTTCCCCTACATGCATGCACATGAGGGAGTCTGTGTAGCCGTCGTTCAAAATATTTTAGCCGCCTCGGATGTTGACGATCACGGCGCTCCCCAACGCCGCCGATCCCACACCTCCTCCGCCGGTCGCCATAGCAATTTTCCGCCAGCAGCCACTCCGATGAGCGCCCCTGCTCCCAGTTCTCCATGGCTAGGAGGCCGAACCGATCTAGACGAGCACGTGGGGAAGAAGCCCTAAGGTCGTCCAATCGGGCCTTGATCCAACGGCCTAGGGAGCTCTGTACACCTTCGCTCCTAAAAAAAACACAGCCGCTGCGCTAGGGCTCAGCCCACTGGAAGAAACTGCCCATGGCCGGGATATAGCCCTAGGCCAGCTGTGGAGCTTCTTTTTCTTTTTATTAAATCGTGAACACATAAATAATTTTAGAAAATTCATTATAAGTCAGAAAAAACATGAAACAAACTTTGTGTTGTTTACAAATTTGTGCTCTATTTTCATGCATGATTAGATTTTAGCTTTGATTAAATAAAATTATGTCCTTCTGTTATTAAATTGAGTTCTAGATTAATTTCTCTAAAATTTATGCTAATGATTTTAATTTATTAGCATATTATTAAATTTACCTCTGGTCAGTAGCTAATTTTTGTGTATCTAGTTAATAAGAATAATAAAAGAGCGCCAGGAATAATTAAAAAAATTGGTCCCTAGCACTTGTGATATTTTGTCCTTTGATGATTTTTCTTAGCTACACCACCTTAAATAACTTGTTAATCGTGCTTTGGAAACTTGTGAGCATTAATATTGTGGAAAATTTATTGTTTGGAAATAAAATAAAATGGAGTTATTAATTAAGACAAGTTAAGGCTTGTCTAACATTAGCATTGTTATTAACAATTACGTCATAATTATCCTAATGCCGCATTATAATCTTTAACTTTGATGTGGTGTTATTGGAATTAATATCCATTTTTCTTTGTGTCAGAACCCCAACTAGGGTAAGTGCTAGGGTTTGTTTGTGCCTTTGGATCATGCCAAAATTCAAAAGAAATTCAAAAATGGGGAAAAGAAAAGCCCTGAGAAATTAAATCAAATGGCCAGATAAAAATCTTTTTCCAAAAATCATTTGAATATTTGGAAAATTCCTATAAATGATGATGATCATTTCAAAAGTGGTTTGGGTTCATTCCCATGCCCACGGAATATTCAAAAATTCAAAAGGTGCCCTGGAAATTAAATCTGTCCCTATTTGAATTGAAATTCAAAATATATTGAATTTTAAAAATGTCCAAATTCTATATGTGGCTAGCTACTGGTCACCTAGGGTTTTTTAAAACTATTTGGGCATTTTTATAAAATGCCTAGCTAATTTTTTTAGCAGGGCCAACCTATTTACAGTAATATAAAAAGAAAGGAAAACAATAGGGGCTATCTGCCGCCCATGGGCACGGCCCACTTACTTGGCCTCGGCCCAGCCCAGCTCGCCCGCGTGTCGTCTTCCTCCCCGCGGCTCCAAGCAGCTCGCTGGAGCCGGGGCACGCGCCGTGGACGCCGAGGACCTTCTAGGCCCCCCTTGCTCCTCTGTGCGCCACACAACGCCCAGAACCCCCCTCTTCCTTTCCCCTCTGCTCGCGGTCCCACCCCGCGCCTCTGCGTCGTCTTCCCCGCACACACCCGTGAACACACCAGAGCGCCACTGTCGGACTCGCGTGGCCAACGGCCCTCCCAAGCGACGTCGAGCTATCCATCAGACGCAGCGCCCTCCTCTTCATCGCCCTGGAGAAGGCCCCGATGTCGGGACCCGGGGTTAGCGTATGTAATTCCAGTCACGATACAATCACATGGAGAGCCGAGAACCGTACCCACTTGTTTAAGCAGACAAGGCCAAGCACAGAACATTCTCGGTAAGCATCGAACGTGAGGGGCATCCCATTCAGGCCGGATGATCAACTGAGATGGGTCATCATCGTCCGCTCACAAGTCTAAATGCGTATGGGTGGTGAATCCCATACCCATAGACAAGTCGCCTCAACCATGTTACCGATTGAATCCTAACTCATACATATACTTACTCCAGCCCGATCACTTAGTCGGGGTCTAGGGCGGGCTCGATCATACAACAAAGTGTGCACGTGACAGAGTCACGAACAATCGCATCGCGATGCCCCAAGCTGCGCACATCTAAGGGCCACCTGGTGTATGAAAGAACGCCAGCCAGATCACAACTAAGGTCTCGAAAACCCATACTAAGACATGCATGTTATAAACATACACGCAGCACACATGCCTAGTATGAACAGCAGGTATCATCACATAACTCTACAAAGTACTCTTTATAGATATATATATAGAGCATACAAAGATCACATGTCTGTGATCAACATTACATCATACAACGGAAGCAAATTAGGTCTGAGTACAGACAAGTTTAACAAATGGCTTAGAGAAGCCTTGTAAACAAACATGCCCTTCCACGAGGGACCAGACTGCTGTCTGGGACTATGCTACCAAGGTCAACGTCAAGCTTCACGAAGGTGATTCCAACGGGGTCTGGTTTCTTATCTAAAACATAGCATAAGCAAACGTGAGTACAAAGTCGTACTCAGCAAGACTTACATCAGATCTAAACTACTCATGCACAAGTATCAAGGTAAAGGGAGGTGGGGTTTCATCATGCAGAAGTGCCAGCTTTGACTTGGCTAATCCTGTACTACGAGTACTAGACTTTGAGGTAAGAGCGTACACGAGTCCACTACATCTCCAAACAATACACCACTATGGTTACTTCCTCGACTTCCCCACGAGGAAGCCCACCATAGCACTCACGCTTATCTTGCGAGTTTTATAAGTATCCATTCAAGTTGTCTATGATCAAGTAGAGGTCTCCAAGTAGTCCATAACCGTGGACACGGCTATTCGAATAGTTCATTAACCCTGCAGGGGTGTACATCTTCACACGCGTGTCATCACTTATCGCCTCGTTCTTGGCATCCTTCAAGCGGATGTCGGACGTGGATGAAACCAAGGCACTAACCTCACGTCACCTTCTCTAATCCAGGAGTCGACTACCTGAGTTTGGCACCGCTCGAGAGTCCGGCCGGTTCCACGAAACGGACTCAGATAATGTAAGGGACCGAGACTCCACCTCTGCCAGATGGTTTCACTGCCTCACAAGTCCACCACATATCTAGGATGATGCAACCTTTCTTCATTCTTTTTCTATGCACATGCCAAATGGAAAGCCCGAATCTATTGTGACTCCTGGACCGGATCGGGTACGTAAAGAGGCCAAACGGGGCTCCCATAAAACCCTACATGTGGTCATACTCTTTGTCTTGGATCACAAAACAGGAACCCAGGACCTAGGGCTGTGTTCAACGAGACAACCCACTGTGTACTCCTACACAGCCTCTCATCGTTCACCTTTGCTTAGGGTGGATTCACCAACACGTATCACTTTCATCAACACCACTGTGTTCATTCCATCCCAACTCACAATCAAACATCCTCATTGTATCACTAAGCAGCAAAAGCAGTAACAGTTGCAGGGGCTTCATGATATCATACAACTCCTATGTCAGCTAGGATTTTGGTCTGCTTAATACTGTGGCAAAATGATAGGTCATGCATCGGAATGGGTTCAACTATGCGAAAGAACGTGTCTCGGTGATCTCCTAAACATGCATAAGCGAGACTGAGAGGGAAATAGGATTTTATAGACATGATCAATGGGGTTTGCTTGCCTTGCTGACGAAGTTCGATAGCGGGATCTTCAACGAAGGGGGTGGCCTCCGGTTCCAGTTGCACGTCTATCGAGCAAACAATCAAACAATCAAACAATGGTATAAATTTAATTGCAATGCATCAAACACATGATCAATATTGAAATGGTGATGTTCTTGGTCACAAAGTGTGTACAATTCCATTTAAAAGAAGCCACATGCAAAGTCATTTGCAAATGTGCTTCAAATTTGAATTTGAATTAAAGCCATATGGATGTTTTGCACTGTTCACCCAATTTTAATTGGTCAAACATGAAAACAGAGCCCATATTCAAAATCCTTGGATTTTTCTGATAATTTTAGACATATTATTTGTTATATTTGGAGTCCATATGAATTAGTTATGAATTTCCCAAGTTTAAATGATTTTCTGGAATTTTCTGAATTAAATTAAATCATTTCTATTTTCTGGAAAAACTTTACTGCGTCAGCATTGCGTGGGGATGATGTCAGGGGGGGGCTGACCAGTGGGGTCGGCTTGTCAGTCTCTCAGGGGGTTAACCCGGTTTGATTTAAATTAACCAGAGGGGTTAATTAGGGGCAGGGCCAACCTGTCATAGACTCTGCGGGGTGGGTTAGGGTGTTTAGTTTAGTCCTAATGGCGCGGCTCGCCGGCGTCGACACTGTAGCCGCCGGACTTTTCCGGAATCGGGCTAGAGGGCACGGGAGAGAGAAAGGGGAGCACTGGGGCGTAGCCCGTGCTCGCCTGCGTCTGCTGGCACCAATCGGGGCTCACGGGAAGGTTCCGGGCCACGGTTTCGATGGCACTTGCGGCGGCCGGAGCAACAGAGGAAGGCCAGTGGCGATTGGAGGCACGGGAGGAGGCTTGGAGAGGGGGAATCGACGGGGATGCTCACCCTGATGTTGATGACGTCGACGAGGACGCCGAGGAGGCTGCGGAAGGGGAGCAATTGCTCGCCGGAGGGGAACGGCCGTGGCGGGGAAACTCGATGCCGGCGTCGTCCACGGGGCTCCTCGGGTGGAATTGATGGTTCTCGGTGATGAAGACGACCTCTGCGAGGCGGAAGGACAAGCTGGGGAGGCGTGTGGGGGCCTCTGGCCACGGCGGCGCTCGACGATGCGCTCCGGCCGTTCTCGGGCTCCTGCAGAAACCACCGAGGACGAAGGGGAGAAGAGCCTGGGGATGGGGAGAAAGAAGGGGAGGTGCCCACGCATCTCTGCGGAGGGGATAGGGGCGAGGGGAAGCACCTCCGTGGCCAGGGGGGAGGTGGCGGCCATGCAAGGTGCACGGCTCGGCCGTCCCTCCTCCTGGCAGAGGTGGAAGACGGTCCTGCCCCCCCTGGGCTGGGCCTCTTCTGAGCCAAATGGCCAGGAAAGGTAAGTGGGTTTTTTTTTTTTGAAAATTTCTTTTCTGTTAATTTGTTCTGCCCCAAAATAAATAGTAGAGCAATTTTGTAAAATGCCCAAACATTTTTATAAATCCTAGGTGACCAGTAGCAAGTCACTTGTAGAGTTTGAGCATTTTTGAAATTCAATATATTTTGAATTTCAATTCAAATAGGGTTATTTTAATTTCCAAAGCCACTGTGTGAATATTAGAAAATTCCATGTGCATGGGATTGATCCCAAACCACTTTTAAAATGATCAGCATCATTTATAGGAATTTTCCAAATGTTCAAAAGATATTTGGAAAAAGATTTTTCTCTGGCTATTTGAATTAAATTCTCAGGGCTTTCTGCTTCCCCATTTTTGAATTTCCTTTTGAAATTTTCATGATGCAAAGCACAAACAAACCCTAGAACTTACCCTAGTTGGGGTTCTGACAACTCGCCCCCACTCAAAAGAATCTCGTCCCGAGATTCAGAAGTCGTCGGGAGGAAGGTGGGGTACTCGGCACGGAGGCGGTCTTCTCTTTCCCACGTTGCTTCTTTCTCGGAATGATGTGACCACTGAACCTTCAGAAACTTGATCTTCTTTTGGCGAGTGACACGCTCTGCTGAATCAAGAATACGAACAGGGTATTCCCGATAAGAAAGGTCATCTTGGAGATCAAGCGTTTCATGGTCGACTTCGCGGATGGGGTCCTTGAAGCAACGCCTGAGTTGTGACACATGGAATACATCATGTACTCGGGAAAGGTGCGGAGGTAGTTCAAGTTGGTAGGCAACTTCTCCACGTTTAGCGAGAATGCGGAAAGGTCCGATGTAACGTGGGGCCAACTTGCCTTTGATACCGAATCTTTGGTTTCCCTTCAGAGGAGTAACCCGGAGGTAAGCCTTCTCATCAATATTGTAGCTCTCCTCTCTATGATTACGATCATAGTAACTCTTTTGACGAGACTGAGCGGCTTTCAAACGATCACGAACAATGCGAACTTTCTCTTCTGCTTCCTTGATCATATCCGGTCCAAAGAGTTGTCTTTCACCGGTTTCTGACCAGTTTAGGGGTGTTCGACATCGTCGTCCGTAGAGGAATTCAAAGGGAGCCATGTTCAGACTAGATTGATAGCTATTGTTATAAGCAAATTCGGCGAATGGAAGAGATTTCTCCCAATTCTTTCCGAAAGAGATAACACAAGCTCTGAGCATGTCTTCCAAGATTTGATTAACCCTTTCAACTTGACCGCTAGACTGAGGATGGAAAGCTGTACTAAAGGATAGATGAGTTCCCATAGCATTTTGAAAACTTTCCCAAAATCTAGAGGTGAAAAGGCTACCACGATCAGAATTGATCACCAAAGGAACACCATGAAGAGATACGATTCTAGAGACATAAAAGTCCGCTAACTGGCTAGAAGTTATAGACTCGCGAACAGGAAGAAAGTGAGCAACTTTGGAAAGTCGATCAATGACAACGAAGATGGCATCATTTCCTTTCTGGGTTTTTGGAAAGCCGGTGATGAAGTCCATACCGACCTTGTCCCATTTCCACTCGGGAATAGACAATGGCTGAAGAGTACCAGCAGGTCTTTGGTGTTCTGCCTTAATGCGACGACAAACATCACATTCGGCAACAAATTGTGCAATGTCTCTCTTCATCCGGGTCCACCAAAATCTCTGGCGTAGATCTCGGTACATTTTTGTGCTACCGGGATGAATTGAGAGGGGAGTGTTATGAGCTTCCTTAAGGATCAGCTGCTTTAGGTCTTCATTCTCAGGAACTACCAAACGATTTTCAAAGAATATCGTTCCTTGATCATTTGCAGAGAAACATTTAGCAACTCCGCTAGCAATGTTCTGCTTGATCTCTTGAATACTACTATCTTGTTTCTGGGCAGCTATGATTTGATCCTCAAGGGTTGGTTTCTCCACCAAGTTGAAAAGAGATCCACGAGGAACAATCTCGAGATTGATCTTGCAAAATTCCTCATGAAGAAGTGGTTGATATTGTTGTAACATGAGGTTGTTACAATACGACTTACGACTTAGTGCATCAGCCATGACGTTGGCCTTGCCTGGGGTGTAGGAAATTCTTAAGTCATAATCTTTTATCAACTCTATCCAGCGTATTTGCCTGAGATTAAGATCTGGCTGGGTGAATATGTATTTGAGGCTTTGGTGGTCGGAATATATCTCACAGCAATTACCAAGGAGGTAATGTCGCCAAGTCTTCAGGGCATGAACTATGGCAGCGAGTTCAAGATCATGGGTTGGATAGTTGTCTTCATGTGGCCGCAACTGGCGTGAAGCATAAGCTACCACATGTCGATCTTGCACAAGTATGCATCCTAACCCTTGCCGTGAAGCATCACAATAGATCTCGAAATCCCTTTTGGTGTTTGGAGGTGCAAGTACGGGTGCAGAAGTCAATCTTCTTTTTAGCTCTTGAAAGCTTTCCTCGCACTTGGGAGTCCATTGGAATTTCTTATCTTTCTTGAGGAGTTCAGTAAGAGGCTTTGCAACTTTAGAAAAGTTCTCGGCGAAGCGGCGGCAATAGCTTGCTAAGCCAAGAAAACTCCTAACTTGCTTAACCGATTCAGGTGGAGTCCAGTCAAGGACGGCCTGAACTCTCTCGGGATTGACTGCAACACCTTTCGCAGAAATCACGTGGCCTAAGTAGGTCACTTCTGGTAGCCAAAATACACACTTGGAGAACTTGGCGTAAAGGCGGTGCTCTCTAAGTTTCATCAATACCAACCTAAGATGTTCTGCGTGCTCTTCTTCGTTCTTCGAGTAGATGAGAATGTCATCAAGATAAACCACAACAAATTTATCTAGATACTCCATGAAGATCGAATTCATCAAGCGCGAGAATGTGGCGGGGGCATTGGTCAAACCGAAGGACATGACGGTATACTCGTAAAGACCATAACGAGTAGTGAAAGCCGTTTTGGGAATGTCCTCATTTCGGATTTTGATTTGATGATAGCCTAATCTCAAATCCATCTTGGAGAAGACAGAGGATCCTGCAAGTTGATCATAAAGATCATTGATCCTGGGCAGTGGGTACTTGTTCTTTATCGTCGCTAGATTTAGCGGGCGATAGTCTACGCACATCCTTTTTGTTCCATCTTTCTTCGTTACGAACAGAACGGGGCAACCCCATGGCGATGAGCTAGGGCGGATGAAGCCTTTTGCCAACGAAGCATCAAGTTGGGTTATTAGCTCAGCTAACTCATGTGGGGCCATTCTATATGGGCGTCTCGAAATTGGGGCTGTGCCTGGTATAAGATCCACTATGAATTCTACACATCTGTCGGGTGGCATTCCCGGCAGCTCTTCAGGAAAGACATCCGGAAAGTCACGAACCACCGGAACATCTTCAAGGTCTGGAAGGGGAAGCACATTCAAAGTATGCATCTGGATTTTAGAGCTGGGTGATGTGTAGTCAATGGTATGGCCTGAAGGATGGGTGAGTTTGACTGATTTGCCTTTACAATCAAGGAAAGCATTTTGCCTTGATAACCAATCCATTCCTAGGATGACATCAATGTCCGAAGACTTGAGGGCTATAAGTGAAGCAAGGAATACTAAACCCTCAATTGCAATTTGATTGCCATGGCTTACCCTATTAGTTTGCCATTTTGAAGCAGGAGTTTGAATAATCATTGGAGAAAACATTTCTTCAAAGGGAAATTCATGACGAAGTGCATAACTCTCCGACATGAATGAATGAGAAGCTCCTGGATCGAAAAGAACGGAGGCGGGGACATGATTGACCGGGAGTGTGCCAAGAATGACATCAGAAGCATCAGTGGTTTCCTCAACTGAGATTTGGTTCACACAACCATTACTAGTGTAAGAAGGCTTTGCAGGGAAGGCTTTGGTGACTGATTTCTTTGGAGGTTTGGGTCGAGAATGACGTGGTGCCATCAAGACCTGAGGGCATTGACGATAGTAATGGCCTGGAAGACCACACTTAAAGCATACCCTGTCTGAAATGTTGGGAGTGGGATTACTTGGTTGCACACCATCATTCCGGGGTGGAATAATGTGTTGGGGTGGATGGCATATATTTGGTGATGGCCTCTGGAGAAAGTTTTGAGGTATGGCTCTGGTTGGAATCCAAATTCGGCGTT
This sequence comes from Bromus sterilis, assembly GCA_950022295.1. NCBI lineage: Eukaryota > Viridiplantae > Streptophyta > Magnoliopsida > Poales > Poaceae > Bromus > Bromus sterilis. Next base: position 278,355,684 of record OX465595.1, on the reverse strand, counting down.
TCTGAGGGGCTGAACTTGAAGAAGAAGCTAACTCAAGAGCATGCTTGCGGGACTCCTGGAAAATTTCATTGCCATGCTCAGCTCTGAAGGATCTGTTGACTAAATCCTCAAAGGTGGAAAATTCGATGAGGTTGAGATCATGACGAAGGATGGGGCTAAGTCCCTTGCGGAACCTTGCCTGCTTTCTGGCATCGATGGTGATCTCATCTTGGGAATATCGAGCAAGACGGTTGAACTCTCTCACATACTCGTGCATGGACATCTCTCCTTGAGTGAGATTGCAGAACTCTTCCTTCTTGCGCTCCATCAACTCATCCAAAAGGTGGTACCCTCGAAAGGCAACACAGAACTCCTGCCAAGTCACTAGGTGACCATCTGGCTGCATTGCAACATAGTTCTCCCACCATTGAAGAGCAGCGCCTTCCAAGAAGTATACCGCGAAAACAACTCGGTCATCGGGAGCAACATGTACAGTATCAAGCTTACGCTCGATGGAACGGAGCCAATCATCAGCTTCAAGGGGCTCAGAAGAACATCGGAATACCGGTGGCTTGAGGAGGATGAAGTCCTGAATGCTCACAACCACATTGCAATGACGTGAGGTATTCTGCTTGATGAGCTCCAGAAGACGTGTTTGATCACGTTGATTCTTCTCAGCTTCCATCATGATTTCCTCCGCAAAAGGCGATGGTGGAGGTGCATCATCATTTCGATTCCGAGCACGGTCTCGATTCCGACGAACAGCACTACGAGTTCCACCTGACATCCTGTGTGATAAAAATCAACAATCAGAACAGGTTGAATGATGGATTCAAGGATAACAAGACATGATGAAGGCGGAAAGCATTTTTAATGCAAAGGCAAAGATTCACAGAAACATGGGAAAAATCCGGCAGCATAACGGCTACACCGGAATGAAAAATGAAACAACCTTGAGGAGATTGAACATAACTTCCTCAAGAAACTCAAAACCGATGAGTCTGGACGACCAAAACAATCCTACGGCTAAAAGGAAGCACTCAGCGAGATGTTCTAGTAAGACATAGATGAGCCAAGTCCTATCATCCCGTAGAAAAGATAAGGGTGACCCAGAACTCAGATCGATGAGGGTAAGGAGAAAAAGAAGCCTTACGTTGTTCCCTTATATACCCAGAGTAACTATATACCTATAGAATGCTAGACTCGACTTCGACCAAGGGTTGCTAAGCCTACAGACAGTCCTGCTCTGATACCAAGTCTGTCGGGACCCGGGGTTAGCGTATGTAATTCCAGTCACGATACAATCACATGGAGAGCCGAGAACCGTACCCACTTGTCTAAGCAGACAAGGCCAAGCACAGAACGTTCTCGGTAAGCATCGAACGTGAGGGGCATCCCATTCAGGCCGGATGATCAACTGAGATGGGTCCTCATCGTCCGCTCACAAGTCTAAATGCTTATGGGTGGTGAATCCCATACCCATAGACAAGTCGCCTCAACCATGTTACCGATTGAATCCTAACTCATACATATACTTACTCCAGTCCGATCACTTAGTCGGGGTCTAGGGCGGGCTCGATCATACAACAAAGTGTGCACGTGACAGAGTCACGAACAATCGCATCGCGATGCCCCAAGTTGCGCACATCTAAGGGCCACCTGGTATATAAAAGACCGCCAGCCAGATCACAACTAAGGTCTCGAAAACCCATACTAAGACATGCATGTTATAAACATACACGCAGCACACATGCCTAGTATGAACAGCAGGTATCATCACATAACTCTACAAAGTACTCTTTATAGATATATATATAGAGCATACAAAGATCACATGTCTGTGATCAACATTACATCATACAACGGAAGCAAATTAGGTCTGAGTACAGACAAGTTTAACAAATGGCTTAGAGAAGCCTTGTAAACAAACATGCCCTTCCACGAGGGACCAGACTGCTGTCTGGGACTATGCTACCAAGGTCAACGTCAAGCTTCACGAAGGTGATTCCAACGGGGTCTGGTTTCTTATCTAAAACATAGCATAAGCAAACGTGAGTACAAAGTCGTACTCAGCAAGACTTACATCAGATCTAAACTACTCATGCACAAGTATCAAGGTAAAGGGAGGTGGGGTTTCATCATGCAGAAGTGCCAGCTTTGACTTGGCTAATCCTGTACTACGATTACTAGACTTTGAGGTAAGAGCGTACACGAGTCCACTACATCTCCAAACAATACACCACTATGGTTACTTCCTCGACTTCCACACGAGGAAGCCCACCATAGCACTCACGCTTATCTTGCGAGTTTTATAAGTATCCATTCAAGTTGTCTATGATCAAGTAGAGGTTTCCATGTAGTCCATAACCGTGGACATGGCTATTCGAATAGTTCATTAACCCTGCAGGGGTGTACATCTTCACACGCGTGTCATCACTTATCGCCTCGTTCTTGGCATCCTTCAAGCGAATGTCGGACGTGGATGAAACCAAGGCACTAACCTCACGTCACCTTCTCTAATCCAGGAGTCGACTACCTGAGTTTGGCACCGCTCAAGAGTCCGGCCGGTTCCACGAAACGGACTCAGATAATGTAAGGGACCGAGACGCGACCTCTGCCAGATGGTTTCACTGCCTCACAAGTCCACCACATATCTAGGATGATGCAACCTTTCTTCATTATTTTTCTATGCACATGCCAAATGGAAAGCCCGAATCTATTGTGACTCCTGGACCGGATCGGGTACGTAAAGAGGCCAAACGGGGCTCCCATAAAACCCTACATGTGGTCATACTCTTTGTCTTGGATCACAAAATAGGAACCCGGGACCTAGGGCAGTGTTCAACGAGACAACCCACTGTGTACTCCTACACAGCCTCTCATCGTTCACCTTTGCTTAGGGTGGATTCACCAACACGTATCACTTTCATCAACACCACTGTGGTCATTCCATCCCGACTCACAATCAAACATCCTCATTGTATCACTAAGCAGCAAAAGCAGTAACAGTTGCAGGGGCTTCATGATATCATACAACTCCTATGTCAGCTAGGATTGTGGTCTGCTTAATACTGTGGCAAAATGATAGGTCATGCATCGCAATGGGTTCAACTATGCGAAAGAACGTGTCTGGGTGATCTCCTAAACATGCATAAGCGAGACTGAGAGGGAAATAGGATTTTATAGACATGATCAATGGGGTTTGCTTGCCTTGCTGACGAGGTTCGATAGCGGGATCTTCAACGAAGGGGGTGGCCTCCGGTTCCAGTTGCACGTCTATCGAGCAAACAATCAAACAATGGTATAAATTTAATTGCAATGCATCAAACACATGATCAATATTGAAATGGTGATGTTCTTGGTCACAAAGTGTGTACAATTCCATTTAAAAGAAGTCGCATGCAAAGTCATTTGCAAATGTGCTTCAAATTTGAATTTGAATTAAAGCCATATGGATGTTTTGCACTGTTCACCCAATTTTAATTGGTCAAACATGAAAACAGAGCCCATATTCAAAATCCTTGGATTTTTCTGATAATTTTAGACATATTATTTGTTATATTTGGAGTTCATATGAATTAGTTATGAATTTCCCAAGTTTTAATGATTTTCTGGAATTTTCTGGATTAAATTAAATCATTTCTATTTTCTGGAAAAACTTTACTGCGTCAGCATTGCGTGGGGATGACGTCAGGCGGGGGCTGACCAGTGGGGTCGGCTTGTCAGTCTCTCAGGGGGTTAACCCGGTTTGATTTAAATTAACCAGAGGGGTTAATTAGGGGCAGGGCCCACCTGTCATAGACTCTGCGGGGTGGGTTAGGGTGTTTAGTTTAGTCCTAATGGCGCGGCTCGCCGGCGTCGACACTGTAGCCGCCGGACTTCGCCGGAATCGGGCTAGAGGGCACGGGAGAGAGAAAGGGGAGCACTGGGGCGTAGCCCGTGCTCGCCTGTGTCTGCTGGCACCAATCGGGGCTCACGGGAAGGTTCCGGGCCACGGTTTCGATGGCACTTGCGGCGGCCGGAGCAACAGAGGAAGGCCAGTGGCGATTGGAGGCACGGGAGGAGGCTTGGAGAGGGGGAATCGACGGGGATGCTCACCCTGATGTTGATGACGTCGACGAGGACGCCGAGGAGGCTGCGGAAGGGGAGCAATTGCTCGCCGGAGGGGAACGGCCGTGGCGGGGAAACTCGATGCCGGCGTCGTCCACGGGGCTCCTCGGGTGGAATTGATGGCTCTCGGTGATGAAGACGACCTCTGCGAGGCGGAAGGACAAGCTGGGGAGGCGTGGGGGGGCCTCTGGCCACGGCGGCGCTCGACGATGCGCTCCGGCCGTTCTCGGGCTCCTGCAGAAACCACCGAGGACGAAGGGGAGAAGAGCCTGGGGAGGGGGAGAAAGAAAGGGAGGTGCCCACGCATCTCTGCGGAGGGGATAGGGGCGAGGGGAAGCACCTCCGTGGCCAGGGGGGAGGTGGCGACCATGCAAGGTGCACGGCTCGGCCGTCCCTCCTCCTGGCAGAGGTGGAAGACGGTCCTGCCCCCCCTGGGCTGGGCCTCTTCTGAGCCAAATGGGCCAACTGGCCAGGAAAGGTAAGTGGGGTTTTTTTTTTTTTTTTTTTGAAAATTTCTTTTCTGTTAATTTGTTCTGCCCCAAAATAAATAGTAGAGCAATTTTGTAAAATGCCCAAACATTTTTATAAATCCTAGGTGACCAGTAGCAAGTCACTTGTAGAGTTTGAGCATTTTTTAAATTCAATATATTTTGAATTTCAATTCAAATAGGGTTATTTTAATTTCCAAAGCCACTGTTTGAATATTAGAAAATTCCATGTGCATGGGATTGATCCCAAACCACTTTTAAAATGATCAGCATCATTTATAGGAATTTTCCAAATGTTCAAAAGATTTTTGGAAAAAGATTTTTCTCTGGCTATTTGAATTAAATTCTCAGGGCTTTCTGCTTCCCCATTTTTGAATTTCCTTTTGAAATTTTCATGATGCAAAGGACAAACAAACCCTAGCACTTACCCTAGTTGGGGTTCTGACACCCGAGCCCGGAACGCTTCGAGTCACCGGAATCGACGACGAAACGCCGCCGGACCCGCAAGACCTCGTCGTCGATTGCGCCACTACCGCAATCCCTCCGGCTCCCTCGACCTTGCCATCACCTTCACGGTGAGCTTGCGCACAGTTTTACTCCATCGGCGCTTCGACCCGCTCCTCATAGTCGTTTCCCCCTTCAAGCCTCTCCGGTCGTCGCCATTGGCGTGCTATCCAAGCTCCAGATCCCCCTGGCAAACCCCGCCTAGCCCCACCCGACGCGGCAGCTCACGGTGAGCACGCCCGTGCCTTCGTTTCCCTTCCCCGTGGCCGATTTCCCCACTCCGGCGATGCTCCGGCCGTTTTTCCGGCGACCCTCGCCGTTAAACCCAACCCCGTGGCCCAATTAACCCATTAACCCCTAACCCTAGCAACGGACCCCTCGGCCCCAGTGCACTAATCTAAACCAGTGGCTAATCTAAACAGGGGTTTAACCCAGAGCCTATGACAGGAGGGCCCCACTGGCCAGAAGCCCCCCCACGTCATGCTGAGGTCAGCATGACGCAATAAAAGGGTTTTCTTTTTAAAAGAATTAAAGAAAACAGAGAAAATTCCAGAAATTGAATTAAACTTTGGAAATTCATAGAATATTCATACTAACTCCAAATTAAACATATAATATATGAAAAATTATCAGAAAAATGCAGGGATTAAAAATATGCAATTTGTTTTCATGTTTGACCATTTTAAAATAGGGCAACAGTAGCAAACATGCATATGACTTAATTTGAAATTGAATTTGGAGTTTGAATTTGCATTTCAAATGCAATATACTTCAATTAAATTGAATAAGCTACCAACCAGTACCTTTCACATCATGGACAACCTTATCATGTGTATGTGCATTTTACTTTTGAAGTTGTCCCCCCTTGTTTATGATTGCCTCCGATGACAGACGTTCCGAGATGGTGATCACCCCGAAGAAGAAGACCACCGTTAAGACCCGTGTATCGTCAGCAAGGCAAGCAAACCCCATTGATCATATCTATAAAATCCCAATTCCCTCTCAGTCTCGCTTATGCATGTTTAGGAGATTATTGAGACACGTTCTTTCGCATAGTTGAACCCATTCCGATGCATGACCTATCCTTTTGTCACCGTATTAAGCAAACCACAATCCTAGCAGATTTAGGAGTTGAATGATGAGCATGTGGCCCCTACAACTGTTACTTCTTATTGCTGCTTAGTGATACAATGAGGATGTTATGTTGGTGAGTCCGGATGGAATGAACACAGTGATGCTGATGATAAACGTGTTGGTGAATCCACCTTAAACAAAGGTGAACGATGAGAGGTTGTGTAGGAGTACACAGTGGGTTGTCTCGTTGAACACTGCCCTTGGCCGCGAGTTCCTGTTTTGTGATCCAAGACAAAGAGTATGACCACATGTAGGGTTTTATGGCAGCCCCGTTTGGCCTCTTTACGTACCCGATCCGGTCCAGGAGTCACACTAGATTCGGGCTTTCCATTTGATTTATCTATAGATATGTGGGTGGACCTGTGAGGAAGTGAAACCATCTGTCAAAGGTGGCGTCTCGGTCCCTTACATTATCTGAGTCCGTTTCGTGGAACCGGCCGGACTCTCGAGTGGTGACAAACTCAGGTAGTCGACTCCTGGATTAGAGAAGGTGATGTGAGGGTAGTGCCTTGGTATCATCCACGTCCGACACCCACTTGAAGGGTGACAAGAACGAGGCGATAAGTGATGACACGCGTGTGAAGATGTACACCCCTGCAGGGTTAATGAACTATTCGAATAGCCGTATCCGCGGTTATGGACTACTTGGAAACCTTTACCTGATCATAGACAACTTGAATGGATACTTATAAAACTCGCAAGATAAGTGTGAGTGCTATGGAGTGCCTCCTCGTGGGGAAGTCGAGGAAGTATCCATAGTGGTGTATTGGTTGGAGACTTGGTAGTGTACTCGTGTACGCTTCTTACCTCAAGTCTGGTAATCGTAGTTCAGGACTAGCCAAGTCAAAGCTTGCACTTCTGCATGATGAAACCCCACCTCCTTTACCTTCATACTTGAGGATGAGTAGTGTAGTTCTGATGTAAGTCTTGCTGAGTACGACTTTGTACTCACGTTTGCTTATTCTATGTTTTAGATGAGAACCCGGACCCCGATGTAGTCACCTTCGTGAAGCTCGACGTTGACTAAGTTAGCATAGTCCCAGACAGCAGTCTGGTCCCTCGTGGAAAGGCATGTTTGTTTACAAGGCTTCTCTAAGCCATTTGTTAAACTTGTCTGTACTCAGACCTAATTTGCTTCCGTTGTATGATGTAATGTTGATCACAGACATGTGATTTTTGTATGCTCTATGTGTATATCAATAAAGAGTACTTAGTAGAGTTATGTGATGATACCTGCTGTTCATACTAGGCATGTGTGCTGCGTGTATGTTTATAACATGCATGTCTTAGTATGGGTTTTCGAGACCTTAGTTGTGATCTAGCTGGCGGTCTTTTATACACCAAGTGGCCGTTAGATGTGCGCAGCTTGGGGCATCGCGATGCGATTGCTCGTGGCTCTGCCACGTGCACACTTTGTTGTATGATCGAGCCCGCCCTAGACCCCGACTAAGTGATCGGGCTGGAGTTTGTTTATGTAAGAGTTATGATTCAATCGATAACATGGTTGAGGCGACTTGTCTATGAGTATGGGATTCACCACCCATAAGCATTTAGACTTGTGAGCGGACGATGAGGACCCATCTCAGTTGATCATCCGGCCTGGATGGGATGCCCCTCACGTTCGATTCTTTCCGAGAGTGTTCTGTGCTTGGCCTTGTCTGCTTAGACAAGTGGGTACGGCTCTCGGCTCTCCATGTGATTGCATCGTGACTGGAATTACATACGCATATTCCGGGTCCCGACAGACTTGGTATCAGAGCAGGACTGTCTGTAGGATTAATCAACCCTTGGTCGAAGTCGAGTCTAGCATTCTATAGTTATATAGTTACTCTGGGTATAAGGGAATAACGTAAGGCTTATTTTTCTCCTTATCCTCATCGATCTGAGTTCTGAGTCACCCTTACCTTTTCTACGGGATGATAGGACTAGGCTCATCTATGTCTTTACTAGAACATCTCGTTGAGTGCTTCCTTTTAGCCGTAGGATTGTTGTGGTCGTCCAGAGTCTCCGTGTTTTTGGTTCCTTGAGGAAGTTCCGTCCAATCTCCTCAAGGTTGTTTCATTTTCCATCCCGGTGTAGCCGTTATGCTGCCGGATTTGTTCCAAGTTTCTGTGGATCTTTGCCTTCGCATTATAATCTTTTCCGTCTTCTTCATGTCCTTCTTGTCTTTGATTCCATCATACAACCTGTTCTGATTGTTGATTTTTATCACACAGGATGTCAGGTGGAACTCGTAGTGCTGTTCGTTGGAATCGAGACCGTGTTCGGAATCGAAATGATGATGAACCTCTACCACCTCCTTCTGCGGCGGAAATCATGATGGAAGCTGAGAAGAATCAACGTGATCAAACACGCCTTCTAGAGCTTATCGGGCAGAATACCTCACGTCATTGCAATGTGGTTGTGAGCATTCAGGACTTCATCCTCCTCAAGCCACCGGTATTCCGATGTTCTTCTGAGCCCCTTGAAGCTGATGATTGGCTCCATTCCATCGAGCGTAAGCTTGATACTGCACATGTTGCTCCCGATGATCGAGTTATATTCGCGGCATACTTTCTGGAAGGTGCTGCTGCTGAATGGTGGGAGAAATATGTTGCGATGCAGCCTGATGGTCACCTAGTGACTTGGCAAGAGTTTTGTGTTGCCTTTCGAGGGTACCACCTTCTAGATGAGTTAATGGAGCGCAAGAAGGAAGAGTTCTGCAATCTGACTCAAGGAGAGATGTCCATTCATGAGTATGTGAGAGAGTTCAACCGTCTTGCTCGTTATGCCCAAGATGAGATCACCACCGATGCCAGAAAGCAGGCAAGGTTCCGTAAGGGACTTAGCCCTATCCTTCGTCATGATCTCAACCTCATCAAATTTGCCACCTTTGAGGATTTAGTCAACAGATCCTTCAGAGCTGAGCATGGCAATGAAATTTTCGAAGAGTCCCGCAAGCATGTTCTTGAGCTTGCTCCTTCTTCAAGTTCAGCCCCTCAGAATCGCCGAATTTGGATTCCAACCCGTGCCATACCTTAAAACCTTCTTCAGAGACCACCACCGAATATATGCCATCCACCTCAACACATTGTTCCTCCCAGGAATGATGGTGTGCAATCAAGTAATCCTGCTCCCAGCTATTCAGGCAGAGTGTGTTTCACGTGTGGTCTGACAGGCCATTACTTCCGACAATTCCCTGCAGTGTTGGTGGCACCACGTCGACCTAGTCACAAGCCTCCAAAGAAATCCACCACCAAAACCATCCCAGCAAAGCTTTCAGCCACAAGTAGTGGTTGTGTGAACCAAATCTCAGTTGAGGAAACCGCTGCTTCTTCTGACGTCATTCTTGGTACACTCCCAGTCAATCATGTTCCTGCCTCCGTTCTTTTCGATCCAGGAGCTTCTCATTCATTCATGTCGGAGAGTTATGCACTTCGTCATGAGTTCCCCTTTGAAGAAATGTTTTCTCCAATGATCATTCAAACTCCTGGTTCCAAATGGCAAACTAATAGAGTAAGCCATGGCAATCAAATTGCAATTGAGGGTTTAGTTTTCCTTGCTTCACTTATAGCCCTCAAGTCTTCAGACATTGATGTCATCCTAGGAATGGATTGGTTATCAAGGCAGAATGCTTTCCTTGAGTGTAAACCCAAATAAGTTAAACTCACCCATCCTTCAGGCCAGACCATTGAATACACATCACCTAGCTCTAGGATCCAGATGCATACTTTGAATGTGCTTCCCCTTCCAGACCTTGAAGATGTTCCGGCGGTTCGTGACTTCCCGGATGTCTTTCCTCAAGAGCTGCCGGGAATGCCACCCGACAGATGTGTAGAATTCATAGTGGAACTTGTACCAGGCACAGCTTCAATCTCGAGACGCCCATATAGAATGGCCCCACATGAGTTAGCTGAGCTAAATACCCAACTTGGTGCTTCGTTGGCAAAAGGCTTCATCCGCCCTAGCTCATCGCCATGGGGTTGCCCCGTTCTGTTTGTAACGAAGAAAGATGGAACAGAAAGGATGTGCGTAGACTATCGTCCGCTAAATCTAGTGACGATAAAGAACAAGTACCCACTACCCAGGATCAATGATCTTTACGATCAACTTGCTGGATCCTCTGTCTTCTCCAAGATGGATTTGAGATTAGGCTATCATCAAATCAAAATCAGAAATGAGGACATTCCCAAGACGGCTTTCACTACTCGATATGGTCTTTACGAGTATACCGTCATATCCTTCGGTTTTACCAATGCCCCCACCATATTCTCGCGCTTAATGAATTCGATCTTCATGGAGTACCTAGATAAATTTGTTGTGGTTTATCTTGATGACATTCTCATCTACTCGAAGAACGAACAAGAGCACGCAAAACATCTTAGGTTGGTATTGATGAAACTTAGAGAGCATCGGCTTTATGCCAAGTTCTCCAAGTGTAAATTTTGGCTACCAGAAGTGACCTACTTAGGCCACGTGATTTCTGCGAAAGGTGTTGCAGTCAATCCCGAGAGAGTTCAGGCCATCCTTGACTGGACTCCACCTGAATTGGTTAAGCAAGTTAGGAGTTTTCTCGGCCTAGCAAGCTATTGTCGCCGCTTCGTTGAGAACATCTCCAAAGTTGCAAAGCCTCTTACTGAACTCCTCAAGAAAGATAAGAAATTCCAATGGACTCCCAAGTGCGAGGAAAGCTTTCAAGAGCTAAAACGAAGATTGACTTCTGCACCCGTACTTGCACCTCCAGACACAAAACGGGATTTCGAGATCTATTGTGATTCTTCACGGCAAGGGTTAGGATGCATACTTATGCAAGATCGACATGTGGTAGCTTATGCTTCACGCCAGTTGCGTCCACATGAAGAGAACTATCCTACCCATGATCTTGAACTCGCTGCCGTAGTTCATGCCCTGAAGACTTGGCGACATTACCTCCTTGGTAATCGTTGTGAGATCTATTCTGATCACCAAAGCCTCAAATACATATTCACCAGCCAGATCTTAATCTCAGGCAAATACGCTGGATAGAGTTGATAAAAGATTATGACTTAGGAATTTCTTACACCCCAGGCAAGGCCAATGTCATGGCTGATGCGCTAAGTCGTAGGTCGTATTGTAACAACCTCATGTTACAACAGTATCAACCACTTCTGCATGAGGAGTTTCGCAAGCTCAATCTTGAGATTGTTCCTCGTGGATCTCTTTTCAACTTGGTGGCGAAACCAACCCTTGAGGATCAAATCATAGCCGCCCAGAAACAAGATAGTAGTATTCAAGAGATCAAGCAGAACATTGTTAGCGGAGTTGCTAAATGTTATTCTGCAAATGATCAAGGAATGGTATTCTTTGAAAACCGTTTAGTAGTTCCTGAGAATGAAGACCTAAAGCAGCTGATCCTTAAGGAAGCTCATGACACTCCCCTCTCAATTCATCCCGGTAGCACAAAAATGTACCGAGATCTACGCCAGAGATTTTGGTGGACCCGGATGAAGAGAGACATTGCACAATTTGTTGCCGAATGTGATGTTTGTCATCGCATTAAGGAAGAACACCAAAGACCTGCTGGTACTCTTCAACCATTGTCTATTCCCGAGTGGAAATGGGACAAGGTCGGTATGGACTTCATCACCGGCTTTCCAAAAACCTAGAAAGGAAATGATGCCATCTTCGTGGTCATTGATAGACTTTCAAAAGTTGCTCACTTTCTTCCTGTTCGCGAGTCTATAACTGCTAGTCAGTTGGCAGACTTGTATGTCTCTAGAATCGTGTCTCTTCACGGTGTTCCTTTGGTGATCAATTCTGATCGTGGTAGCCTTTTCACCTCTAGATTTTGGGAAAGTTTTCAAAATGCTATGGGAACTCATCTCTCCTTTAGTACAGCTTTCCACCCTCAATCTAGCGGTCAAGTTGAAAGGGTTAATCAAAACTTGGAAGACATGCTTAGAACTGGTGTTATCTCTTTCGCAAAGAATTGGGAGAAATCTCTTCCATTCGCCGAATTTTCTTATAACAATAGCTATCAATCTAGTCTGGACATGGATCCCTTTGAATTCCTCTATGGCCGACGATGTCGAACACCCCTAAACTGGTCAGAAACCGGTGAAAGACAACTCTTTGGACAGGATATGATCAAGGAAGCAGAAGAGCAAGTTCGCATTGTTCGTGATCATTTGAAAGCCGCTCAGTCTCGTCAAAAGAGCTACTATGATCGTCATCATAGAGAGGAGAGCTACAATATTGATGAGAAGGCTTACCTTCGGGTTACTCCTCTGAAGGGAACCCAAAGATTCGGTATCAAAGGCAAGTTGGCCCCACGTTACATCGGACCTTTCCGCATTCTCGCTAAACGTGGAGAAGTTGCCTACCAACTTGAACTACCTCCGCACCTTTCCCGAGTACATGATGTATTCCATGTGTCACAACTCAGGCGTTGCTTCAAGGACCCCATCCGCGAAGTCGACCATGAAACGCTTGATCTCCAAGATGACCTTTCTTATCGGGAATACCCTGTTCGTATTCTTGATTCAGCAGAGCGTGTCACTCGCCAAAAGAAGATCAAGTTCTTTAAAGTTCAATGGTCACATCACTCCGAGAAAGAAGCAACGTGGGAAAGAGAAGACCGCCTCCGTGCCGAGTACCCCACCTTCCTCCCGATGACTTCTGAATCTCGGGACGAGATTCTTTTGAGTGGGGGCGAGTTGTTTGTGCCTTTGCATCATGCAAAAATTCAAAAGAAATTCAAAAATGGGGAAAAGAAAAGCCCTGAGAAATTAAATCAAATGGCCAGATAAAAATCTTTTTCCAAAAATCATTTTCCAAAAATCATTTGAATATTTGGAAAATTCCTATAATTGATGATGATCATTTCAAAAGTGGTTTGGGTTCATTCCCATGCCCATGGAATATTCAAAAATTCAAAAGGTGCCCTGGAAATTAAATTTGACCCTATTTGAATTGAAATTCAAAATATATTGAATTTCAAAAATGTCCAAATTCTATATGTTGCTAGCTACTGGTCACCTAGGGTTTTTTAAAATTATTTGGGCATTTTTATAAAATGCCTAGCTAATTTTTTTAGCAGGGCCAACCTATTTACAGTAATATAAAAAGAAAGGAAAACAACAGGGGCTATCTTCCGCCCATGGGCACGGCCCACTTACTTGGCCTGGGCCCAGCCCAGCTCGCCCGCGTGTCGTCTTCCTCCCCGCGGCTCCAAGCAGCTCGCTGGAGCCGGGGCACGCGTCGTGAATGCCGAGGACCTTCTAGGCCCCCTTTCTCCTTTGTGCGCCACGCAACACCCAGAACCCGCCTCTTCCTTTCCCCTCTGCTCGCGGTCCCTCCCCGCGCCTCTGCGTCGTCTTCCCCGCACACACCCGTGAAGACACCGGAGCGCCACTGTCAGACTCGCGTGGCCAACGGCCCTCCCAAGCGACGCCGAGCTGTCCGTCAGACGTAGCGCCCTCCTCTTCATCGCCCTGGAGAAGGCCCCGAGCCCGGAACGCTTCGAGTCGCCGGAATCGACGACGAAACGCCGCCGGACCCGCAAGACCTCGCCGTCGATTGCGCCACTACCGCAATCCCTCCGGCTCCCTCGACCTCGCCATCAGCTTCACGGTGAGCTTGCACGCATTTTTACTCCATCCGCGCTTCGCCCCGCTCCTCGTAGTCGTTTCCCCCTTCAAGCCTCTCCGGTCGTCGCCATTGCCGTGCTATCCAAGCTCCAGAGCCCCGTGGCGAACCCCGCCTAGCCCCACCCGACGCGGAAGCTCACGGTGAGCACGCCCGTGCCTTCCTTTCCCTTCCCCGTGGCCGATTTCCCCACTCCGGCGATGCTCCGGCCGTTTTTCCGGCGACCCTCGCCGTTAAACCCAACCCCGTGGCCTAATTAACCCACTAACCCCTAACCCTAGCCACTGACCCCTGGGCCCCAGTGCCCTAATCTAAACCAGTGGCTAATCTAAACAGGGGTTTAACCCAGATCCTATGACAGGAGGGCCCCACTGGCCAGAAGCCCTCCCACGTCATGCTGAGGTCAGCATGACGCAATAAAAGGGTTTTCTTTTTAAAATAATTAAAGAAAACAGAGAAAATTCCAGAAATTGAATCAAACTTTGGAAATTCATAGAAAATTCATACTAACTCCAAATTAAACATATAATATATGAAAAGTTATCAGAAAAATGCAAGGATTAAGAATATGAAATTTGTTTTAATGTTCGACCATTTTAAAATGGGGCAACAGTAGCAAACATGTATATGACTTAATTTGAAATTGAATTTGTAGTTTGAATTTGCATTTCAAATGCAATATACTTCAATTAAATTGAATATGCTACCAACCAGTACCTTTCACATCATGGACAACCTTATCATGTGTATGTGCATTTTACTTTCGAAGTTGGCCCCCCTTGTTGATGATTGCCTCCGATGACAGACGTTCCGAGACGGTGATCACCCCGAAGAAGAAGACCACCGTTAAGACCCGTGTATCGTCAGCAAGGCAAGCAAACCCCATTGATCATATCTATAAAATCCCAATTCCCTCTCAGTCTCGCTTATGCATGTTTAGGAGATCATCGAGACACGTTTTTTCGCATAGTTGAACCCATTCCGATGCATGACCTATCATTTTGTCACCGTATTAAGCAAACCACAATCCTAGCAGATTTAGGAGTTGAATGATGAGTCTGTGGCCCCTACAACTGTTACTACTTATTGCTGCTTAGTGATACAATGAGGATGTTATGTTGGTGAGTCGGGATGGAATGAACACAGTGATGCTGATGATAAACGTGTTGGTGAATCCACCCTAAACAAAGGTGACCGATGAGAGGTTGTGTAGGAGTACACAGTGGGTTGTCTCGTTGAACACTGCCCTAGGCCCCGAGTTCCTGTTTTGTGATCCAAGATAAAGAGTATGACCACATGTAGGGTTTTATGGGAGCCCCGTTTGGCCTCTTTACGTACCCGATCCGGTCCAGGAGTCACACTAGATTCGGGCTTTCCATTTGATTTATCTATAGATATGTGGGTGGACCTGTGAGGCAGTGAAACCATCTGTCAAAGGTGGCGTCTCGGTCCCTTACATTATCTGAGTCCGTTTCGTGGAACCGGTCGGACTCTCGAGCGGTGACAAACTCAGGTAGTCGACTCCTGGATTAGAGAAGGTGATGTGAGGGTAGTGCCTTGGTTTCATCCATGTCCGACACCCGCTTGAAGGGTGACAAGAACGAGGCGATAAGTGATGACACGCGTGTGAAGATGTACACACCTGAAGGGTTAATGAAGTATTCGAATAGCCGTGTCCGCGGTTATGGACTACTTGGAAACCTTTACTTGATCATAGACAACTTGAATGGATACTTATAAAACTCGCAAGATAAGCGTGAGTGCTATGGCGTGCCTCCTCGTGGGGAAGTCGAGGAAGTATCCATAGTGGTGTATTGGTTGGAGACTTGGTAGTGGACTCGTGTACGCTTCTTACCTCAAGTCTGGTAATCGTAGTTCAGGACTAGCCAAGTCAAAGCTGGCACTTCTACAAGATGAAACCCCACTTCCTTTACCTTGATACTTGAGCATGAGTAGTGTAGTTCTGATGTAAGTCTTGCTGAGTACGACTTTGTACTCACGTTTGCTTATTCTATGTTTTAGATGAGAACCCGGACCCCGATGGAGTCACCTTCGTGAAGCTCGACGTTGACTAAGTTAGCATAGTCCCAGACAGCAGTCTGGTCCCGCGTGGAAGGACATGTTTGTTTACAAGGCTTCTCTAAGCCATTTGTTAAACTTGTTTGTACTCAGACCTAATTTTCTTCCGTTGTATGATGTAATGTTGATCACAGACACGTGATTTTTGTATGCTCTATGTGTATATCACTAAAGAGTACTTAGTAGAGTTATGTGATGATACCTGTTGTTCATACTAGGCATGTGTGCTGCGTGTATGTTTATAACATGCATGTCTTAGTATGGGTTTTCGAGACCTTAGTTGTGATCTAGCTGGCGTTCCTTTATACACCAAGTGGCCCTTAGATGTGCGCATCTTGGGGCATCGTGATGCGACTGCTCGTGGCTCTGCCACGTGCACACTTTGTTGTATGATCGAGCCCGCCCTAGACCCCGACTAAGTGATCGGGCTGGAGTTTGTTTATGTAAGAGTTATGATTCAATCGATAACATGGTTGAGGCGACTTGTCTATGAGTATGGGATTCACAACCCATAAGCATTTAGACTTGTGAGCGGACGATGAGGACTCATCTCAGTTGATCATCCGGCCTGGATGGGATGCCCCTCACGTTCGATGCTCTCCGAGTGTGTTCTATGCTTGGCCTTGTCTGCTTAGACAAGTGGGTACGGCTCTCGGCTCTCCATGTGATTGCATCGTGACTGGAATTACATACGCATATTCCGGGTCCCGACACTTTGAGTGTTGAAATATTCTTTAGACCTGTTAACTGTTTCAGCTACTAATACCCAATTTATCCTACTAGGAGGTCATAAACATTTAAAATGTTAAATCATGTATTAAATTCTTTGTGAAAGAAAAACCCTAATAGAATTTGCTACTATACTTGTTAAAGTACTGACTTAACCCCATGTTAAAATAAATATTAATAAAAGAATTTATCCTTGTTAGCAACTTGTGATATAATTGATTTGCTAAGTGATGTGTTTGAGTGGTTGTTTGTTGTGTGAAAATTGTATGATTGCCTGAGTGTAATTGTGTGCTATTTTTCACTACGTGTAGACGAGACGCTTAACATTGTAGGTGAAGACTCCTCCCAAGCCGCCAAAGAAGCCGATCCAAGGAAAATCACCGACAAAGGCAAGCCACCGTCAAAACTCAAACTCCGCTTTAGCCCATTTTTACTTACCTTTTGTATCATGTAAATTGTATCATGCTAGTATGTTCATATGGTTGGGACTATATTAGTTATAGTAGGAAATATCCACACACCCCATAAACCTACCTATTTGGGAGAACAAAATAGAACCCCGATGATCCCGACGTTTTGTCGATACCATCATTTAGCTCTAGTAATTAGTATTACATAATAATTATGGAAAGTCATACTTCACTCTATGTGGTACGGCATAAACCTAAGAAGGTGGTATGGCCGGGATTGTGGAACATCGTCGGACATGGACGAAGTCTGGAGGGACTCTCTATAAGTGCCGCAAAAACCTAGACTTACAGTCCAACCACTATACTCTGGTATGGGACAGGGCTAGTTGGAAGCTTGCATATCTTAGTACGGGGATCCTCTAACTACATAATACATAGAAGCTTGTAAGCATACCAATGCGTCAGAGGTGAGGTCATTGCCGAAGCAGCGGTGGCTCGGAACTTTGCCGCACCTCTACTATGGTGAAGGCATGTGTCCAAGAGGAGCATGAACTTGCAAGCGGACAGTTCAGGATGTGGGCATCGGGTAGATCACCTGTACTAGGGTAGGCAAGGGGAAGACTATGGTCGATTATCCGAGACCCGCCTACTGAGGTATGACGATCCGTGGGGACACACGGCGGATGTATCGAATGTGGTGGGTAAAGTGTAGAACCTCTGCAGAGTGAAAACTATTTGAGTAGCCAGAGTCCACGGTCATGGACAGCTAGTGAGGCCACACTTTGTGGGGAATAGATGAGAAAGCCCGGTACCGAGTTTATTGTTCGCGATGATGATGTTGATGTCATTGGAAAGGGTTGGACTTGACTTATCCAAATTCATTTGAGGGAAATAAAACTTGCCAAGTTAAAAAAATTCCAACTTAATAATAATTTGAATAGTTAGGAAATCCCTATGAGAAAATCCACCATATAGCCATCCCATTATTTTCGTATGCAAACTTTGTTTCTTTGTCTAGGTGATTTGGGAGTACTTTGTATGTACTCACGGCTTTGTCCCTGGTTATTCAACCGGCCAGGCTTGGAGGAGCAGGTATTTTATGATGATACTACTGACGGTTATTAGGATGTGCTATGCTCTGAACTGCCTTATGGATTGTGCCACTACTACTTATCATTTTTTGCTTATTCCGCTGCTATTTGAGCCCGATGAGGCCATCTAAGACTCTATTGGTGTATGACTTTGTATTCGGTATTGTATGAACATTGTGACTATGATATCCATTGTCGAGTTGTGTGTCATGCGATACTGATCATGGGAGCATGACAGTATACATAGTTGGCCACTTCGGACATATAGTCCGGGGTGCCCACAATCTACTCATTCAAAAATCAAGTTTCTCGTCCGAGCTGCGCACAGCTCGGACGAGGGGCTTAGCGATTTCTTTCTAAGTGTCCTCTTCAAGTTATCCCTAACCTGGGGGCTTCTTAATGATTTCAAAATCAAGTTTCTCGTATGAGCCGCGCACAGCTCGGACGAGATTATTAGTAAAATTTTCTAAGTATCCTCTTTAAGTTATTCATAACTCGGACGAGGCGCTTAGCAAAAAATTTCTAAGTATCCTCTTCAAGTTATCCCTAACTTGGGGGATGCTTAATGATTTCAAAATCAAGTTTCACGTCCGAGCTGCGCAAAGCTCGGACGAGACTCTTGGTAAAATTTTCTAAGTATCCTCTTCAAGTTATTCATAACTTGGGGGCTGCTTAACGGTTTCGAATCCAAGTTTCTCGTATGAGCTCGCACAGCTCGGACGAGAAACTTAGTTTTGAAATCATTAAGAATCCCCCAAGTTAAGGATAACTTCAAGAAAATACTTAGAAATTTTTTCTAAGAGTCTCGTCCGAGCTGTGCGCATTTCAGACGAGAAACTTGATTTTGGAATCATTATGCAGCCCCCAAGTTATACTTAGAAAATTTGTCGTGGTCATACCAAAGGTATACCCTTAAGCATCAGGAATAAAGGGGTACCCTTAGTATCATTACCTCTCAAGAATACCTAAGAAAAGAAATAAAATTATCGAATCATAAGGAGTTTGACAAAACACAGAGGCATAGGTCACGACGCCTCCGAGTAATCCGTTACTCAGAAGAGGAGATCGTCTACGAGTAATCAATTATTCGGAAGAGGAAATAGTTCTCGAGTAATTAGTTACTCGGAAAGCGGATTGGCTCCGAGTAAGCCACTACTCGGAAGAGGGAACCGACGAGCTGTTCACTACTAGGAAGAAGGAAGGAAGAGCAATGGGCGCGGAGCATTGAAGCCAGAGGCATTACTCCTGCTTAATTAGCAGTAGTGGGTAGTCATTTTCTTATAATAAGTATATGCGTTTATGCCTATAATTATGACCCATTTACCAGGGTAATGAAGGGGCGGAGGCGCACTCTATATAAGCCTCCATCCTCGGCCTGGGGAGGGTTACGCCCACATCAAACCGAAAACTCTGAGAAAGAACACCGCAGTCAGCCTTGGCACAGGACTAAGGTTTTTATCTCCAAGGAGAGTCCTAACCTGTATAATTATCTTTTCGTCAACCTCTCTGCGTACAAATTCATATAGCTCCAATCACACCCCTATATCTATTGTCAGGATTATATCCACGACAGTTGGCGCCAAGCGTGGGGCTTAGTTGATCAACAATCACAGAGATGGTTTTCTCTTCGTCTTCTTCGTCGATCCGCGTCCCCGATCTCGTCCATGGTGAGAAGTTTTTCTTTCGATCATTGGCCTTTGTGGCCGATGATTCCGCGTAGTTAGTTATACGTCCCAAACGCATCTATAATTTCTGCTTGCTCCATGCATGTTTTGTGTGACTTTCCCATGATTTGCTTGAACTTTCATTCACTTTTGAACCTATTTGGACTAACCTATTAACTCAGTGCACCCAGTTGCTAGTTTCTTTTTTCTGCTGTTTTTGTATTTCAGGTTTTCCGGCCATTAACAGTGCTCCAAAAATTCCGGGAAAAATATATAAAAAATCAGTGCAACAGAAGCTTCCGGAATCACCAAGAGAGGGAAGGGGGGCCACCACCAGGCAGCCAGGAGGGCAGGTGGCGCGGCCCCACCCTGGGCACCGCCAGGGACCCTCATGACTGCCTCATGGGTCCCCTCGATCCCCCCCTTCGTCTATATTTACGCCTCGGGGTGGAAACCCCTAATATCGATCTCTTTCTCGCGGACTCCCTTCTGTACCGCCGCCGCTGCCGTTTCAAGATCGGGGCTGCCTGGAGAAGCTGCGCCGGCACCCTGCCGGGAGGAGGACATTTGCATAGCCATGGACGCCTCCTGGATGTGCCGTGAGTAGTCCCCCTTGGACCATGGGTCCGTGACCAGTAGCTATGTGATGAATCTCTCCCCCTTTTGTGCTTCCACTTTTGAGTCCTCGTGAGCTGCCTCACATTATCGAGGCATCTATGTAATTTCTGTTGTTTCTATGCTGATTTTGTTGGGATCTGATGGATTATGAGACTATGTTTAGATGGTGATGAGTAATATATTTGGTTCTTCTCTTTTATATTTTGTTCTTGAGTAAATTCTTGCATGTTCTCCGTTGCGGTATTTGCTTTGGCCAAGTATTTTATTTGCAACTCCAAGAGAGAGCGTTATGCTCGATTGTGGGTTCAGCCCCTTGATGTCTAGCTTGAGTGACAGAAACATGAGACTAGGGGATGTGTTGTTGCCACTAGGGATAAAACAACGGTGCTTGTACCTGCGGGTGCAAGGATTGTTTACTTTGCGCAAAGTTCTTTTAATGCAGTTGTCTGTTGCTTTGAGTTTACACTTTGGGTGGGTTTTGCAACTTAATACCAGCAAGATGTTCTGGATAGATATCTCAAGGTGGATGATTTGTCGTAGATGCAGATGGATTTCGGTCTACTTACCTTGGCGTACTGCCCATTGCTTTTGAGCCCTACCTTTCTTTGCAGCATAGTTAGCATTGCGGTGCCTTCATAATCCTGTCAATTGCCCAACTATGATTTGTTTACCTCTCTAGCACTTTTATCGTCTTTTGGGAGAGAGACATCACTAGTGAAAATCACGGGACCCCGGTCCATCTTCACATTATTGTTCACACCCTCAATTTACTTTCAGCTTTTACTTTCCTTTGCACCTTTTATCTCTTGCGTTGATCCTTTGTAAACGACAAGGCCAGAGGAATTGACAACTCCTCTGTACTCGTTGGGAGCAAAGTTATTTGTTGCTGTGTGCAGGTCCACGACAACACCCTAGTGAGGAAGCAATTTCTGGCGACGTTGCCACCTACTTGTATCTCCTGAGTCCTACTGGTTCGATAACCTTGGTATCTTCACCGAGGGAAACTTGCTGCTGCACTGCATCTCAAACCTTCCACTTGGGGTAACCAACGAGGGGCGAGAAGCCATCAAGAAAATTTCTGGCGCCGTTGCCGGGGACTCAAGTCTACAAGATAGGGGAGTTGCACACTATCTTTTACATTTGATTTTTAGTCTTGTTAGCTTACCTTTCAGTTTTTACTTTTGTGTCCCTTATCAAAAAAAATATAGTATGTCTAGTTCCTTACTAGCCAATCAATATCTGACTTCTTTGAAACTAGATCTTATTGGCATGGGGGATTCACCGAGGATCAACAAAAGTGGTACAAGGAACACCGCTTGTCTCAAAAGGGGATACACTTATGGAAACAAATACATCAGTTGTATGAGTATGCTAGAAACTTGTGCTCAATATATAATATATCTTTCTGCAGGGATGAATCTTGTTACTTTATGAGGCACAAACACCTTTCTTTGCAATGCTAGTACAATGATGATGAAACCTTAGCTTTTTATGCTAAGAGAAACTATGATTTTTATGATGCGGAGGAAATAGAAGAAATTGTTGCTTATAAGGGTGCCTATGAAATTACTTCTCTTCTTAAAAATATTGATGATGCCCCTTACAAATCTGAGAGTATTGCTATACTTAACTATTGTTTGGAAAATTACGATGCAAATTATTACATTACTGATCATCTTGAGAGAATCTCTCCCCCAAAGGAAGAGACTAATGATTTGCAGGACTCTATGGAAGAAGAAATTTATGAACCTGAAAGCTCCTTGGATGAATAAGAGGAGGAGAGTGACGAAAAAAAGGTGGAAGAATGGAGCCATCCATGTCTACCTTCTAATTAGAGTAACTCTTTGAATCTTACCTTATATGAGTATTATGATCCTATAGATTCTTTTGAGATATCCCTTTTTGATGAAGTTGATGCCTTCTATGCTTATGGCCGTGATGCCACTATGGATGATGCTTACGGAGATGAACTTACTATAGTTCCTCATGTTAAGCATGAAATTTTTGCTATCGCACCCACACTTGAGTGTCCTATTATCCTTTTAAAATCTCCAACTCTGGAGAATTTTCCTCTTATCAAAGCTCAATGTGATGGGTTGCATTTATCTTCTCATCCCAAAAACCGTGCTGAAAACAATACACGTGGGCTTGTAGGTCATGAACAATATGATTTATATGATAGTTCTATTCTTGATGTTGTTCATGATACTACTGAAAATTACTTTGAGAGAGGAAAGTTTGGTTATAGAAACTTCCATGTGACAAAAACAACTCTCTCTAAACTGAAACTTTCGAAGTTGTTCTTGTTCCACCTTCCTATGCATGTCACTTTGTGCTTCTTTGATTTATTTTATTATGAGATTCCTATGCATAGGAAGTGGGTTAGGCTTAAATGTGTTTCATATTTTCTTCTTGATGCTCTATTTTGCTTCGAAATTCCTAATCTTGTGAGAGCATCTTCTATAATCTTTAAGCCTAGCTAATGGCTTTAAAGAAGCGCTTTCGGGAGGCAGCCCGCAACGAATTTTGGTTTTTGTTTTTGTTTTTCTTCTGGTTTTAGTGGTCTTGATGATTGTATCTTTACTTTTGAAGCTTTGTGCGAAGTTTAGCCTCAGATTGCAAGAAAGGTCAAAAGTTGGTGCTTGCTGTCCAGAAACAGATTCTGTCTGCTTGACGGAAAAATTCTCAATAAATCACCAGATCTTCTTTTTTATCTGAATTTTTTTGAAAGCATGCTCCATAAAATTACCTTTCAGGCGTCTGTTCAAAGTTTTTTGATTTGAGTTGCAGAAGTACCTCGAAAAACCTCTCCTTTCTCTATTGTTCTGTTTTTCTCAGCTTCTGCCCCGGTTTTTCTTTTTGCAGTTTTGCAATCCTTAAGCTTGCTTTTTCTTTGAAAACTTTTTTGGGAAGACAAGAGAAACAGTAGCTCTTCCTGGAAATCTTTATTTGTAGTAGAGGAAAATTATTTTATTAGGGTACTAACCTCTCTAATCAGCCTACAATGAGTTATGTATGAAGGGAGTTTTCAAGTGCGTGATGGAAGGTGATGAAAGAAGATTCAAGAGTGTCAAACGCTCAAGCTTGGGGATGCCCATGTGCACCCCCAATAAATATTCAAGAAGACTAAAGCGTCTAAGCTTGGGGGTGCCCCCGATGCATTCCCTTCTTCATCAACAATCATCAGTTTGTCCCTCGTTGCACTATATTTTTATCACTTCATACGTTATGTGCTTTGCTTGGAGCGTCTCGCTCTTCACTTTCTAGGTTTGTTTTGATTTCTTTGCTGTAGTAACAAGTTAGACCCCAACTTACTCTTTTGTGTGGGAGAGATTCACGCTCCGCTTGAACTAGAACTCCTCATAGGATTTGCATGCTTATTCTTTTAGCTGTGAGCTGTTCTTTTTCTTTTCCAAGTTGTTGTTCTGTTTAGTTGTAGTGCTTTAGTTTTTCTAGAGATTTTCTTTTGTCTTAGGTTGAACTTTCTATAGGTTGCATGTTTTATCTTGTTAGAGAGTTTTCCTGTTGCACTGAGTTCTGTGTCTTGACTGAAAGTAGGTAGTTAAAGTTGTTGTTCTCTTTGTAGTAGTAACTTGCAATAGTTTTGCGGTATTGACTAGAGTAATGTTTGAACTTATGGTGTCAAGAGCTCTTGACTATTAGTGATAGATGTCATATTTTGGGCAATCCGTGTGTTTTTCGAAAACCAAAAAACCCCTGTTGAGAACTCTAGCTACTAGATGGATCACTAACCTCTGGAGGGTTCGAATATTAGAGTACACTCACGTACCATGAGTCGAGGATGCGCAAGGATAACCAAACCCCCATACACTCCTCCTCGGGGTACCTGTCTCTTTGTGAACCGCCTGATTAGATTGAGAGTTACCAATAATAAGTGCATGAGTTCTTCGGACTAATGTGAGTATTCGAAAGTTTACACTTCCACCCACCTATACTTTTTCTAGCCTCTTCGGTACCGTGCATTGCCCTTTCTCACCTCAAGATTTTGTGCATACTTCGCCGGTGCATCCAAACCCTTGGCATGATACGCTCTGTCATCATAAGCCTCCTTATATCTTTCCTCAAAACAGCCACCATACCTACCTACAAGGCATTTCCATAGCCTTTCTGAGATACATTTCCATTCAACATCCACCTTCTCATGACTTGATCTTCATGTCATACATGCTACTTGATTGATCGATGAGCCGCATGCTAGTTGGGCCTTGCCCTAATCATTGCTACATGACGCGCTAGTATCATTGCATATCCTGCTACCCTGGCAGAGGCATACATTTGCATCATGATAGTTACATTTTCTTTATGTGAGTACCTTTGTAAAGTGTGAAAGATCTCCTATTTTCTTGTAAAATATAGAGTATTGCCCCTAAAGTGAGGAAAAGATCCCAAAGAGGACAAAATCAAGAGATCCCAAAGAGGACAAAATCAAAAGATCCCAAAGAGGACAAATGAGAGTTAAATAGAAAGAGCCATTGAGGCCACAAAAAAAAAGAGAGAAGGGGGCATACTACTATTCCTTTTGAGAGATCCACACTAGTACTTCATCTACTATCCCTTGTACTCCATAGAGATCATCATCATGCATATAGCTATGTGGGGACCTTTCACACTATAGAACTTGGCTTGTATATTCCAATGATGAGCCTCCTCAAACAAGCTCTAGGTCTTCTTGAGCAAGCAAGTTAGATGCACCCCCACTAGTTCCCTTGGAGAGCTTTTAGCTCACATGTGCATCCGTTGTATGGCAATCCCTACTCCTCACATCATATCTATCATATGGCCTTCTCTCGCCTATGATTGTCCTCATTGATATGAGCCTTTCACACCTTTTTGTCTTCCTCCTCCACCTTCTTTCTGTTTCGCCTTTTAGGTGTCAACTTTCTTGCTCACTCTCATCCATTGCATGAGTGCTCAAAATATCGAAAGGGAATGGATCAGTTTGACTTGTACCTGGCTAGTGGTCTGGGGACGAGTCCAGATAAGAATACAAAGGAGACAAAGTGTGAAACTTTAGTAGATAGTTGCTCTCAACAACCTTTTTTTCTCTTTCTTCCCAGTCCCTTGCTTGCACGCAAACACCATTTGGAGACATTCGAGTCATGGAAAGCGAGAGCTCTTGCACCCTTTGTTCTTTTGTTGCTTGTGTCAATGCTAATATAGACTTTTGCTTGTTAAGACTTGAATTGAATTGCATGCTTTGATTGCTTTACTTAAAAGTCCTTATTTGGTTGTGTGGCATGTCACCACAGAAATTATGCTTGTTATCATTTACCTACTCGAGGACGAGCAGGAATTAATCTTGGGGATGTTGATACGTCCCAAACGTATCTATAATTTCTGCTTGCTCCATGCATGTTTTGTGTGACTTTCCCATGATTTGCTTGAACTTTCATACACTTTTGAACCTATTTGGACTAACCTATTAACTCAGTGCACCAAGTTGCCAGTTTCTTTTTTCTGTTGTTTTTGTATTTCAGGTTTTCCGGCCATTAAAAGTGCTCCAAAAATTCCGGGAAAAATATATAAAAAATCAGCGCAACAGAAGCTTCCGGAATCACCAAGAGAGGGAAGGGGGGCCACCACCAGGAAGCCAGGAGGGCAGGTGGCGCGGCCCCACCCTGGGCACCGCCAGGGACCCTCATGACTGCCTCGTGGGTCCCCTCGATCCCCCCCTTCGCCTATATTTACCCCTCGGGGTGGAAACCCCTAATATCAATCTCTTTCTTGCGAACTCTCCTCTGTACCGCCGCCGCCGCCATTTCAAGATCGGGGCTGCCCGGAGAAGCTGCGCCGGCACCCTGCCGGGAGGAGGAACCCCCTTTGGGAGACCATCCATAGACATGGACGCCTCCCGGATGTGCCATGAGTAGTCCCCCTTGGACCATGGGTCCGTGACCAGTAGCTATGTGATGAATCTCTCCCCCTTTTGTGCTTCCACTTTCGAGTCCTCGTGAGCTGCCTCACATGATCGAGGCATCTATGGAATTTCTGGTGTTGCTATGCTGAGTTTGATGGGATCTGATGGATTATGAGACTATGTTCATATTGTGATGAGTAATATATTTGGTTCTTCTCTTTTATATTTTGTTCTTGAGTAAATTCTTGCATGTTCTCCGTTGCGGTATTTTCTTAGGCCAAGTATTTTATTTGCAACTCAAAGAGAGAGCGTTATGCTCGATTGTGGATTCATACCCTTGATGTCTAGCTTGGGTGACAGAAACATGAGACTAGGGGATGTGTTGTTGCCACCAGGGATAAAACAATGGTGCTTTTACCTACGGGTTCAAGGATTGTTTACTATACGCAAAGTTCTTTTAATACAGTTGTCTGTTGCTTTGAGTTTACACTTTGGGTGGGATTCGCAACTTAATACCAGCGAGATGTTCTGGATAGATATCTCAAGGTGGATGATTCGTAGTAGATGCATATGGATTTCGGTCTACTTACCTTGGCGTACTGCCCATTCCTTTTGAGCCCTTCCTTTCTTTGCAGCATAGGTAGCATTGTGGTGCCTTCATAATCCTATCAATTACCCAACTGTGATTTGTTTACCTCACTAGCAGTTTTATCGTCTTTTGGGAGAGAGACATAACTAGTGAAAATCACGGGACCCCAGTCCATCTTCACATTATTGTTCAAACCCTAAATTTACTTTCAGCTTTTACTTTCCTTTACACATTTTATCTCTTGCGTTGATCCTTTGTAAACAACAAGGCCGGAGGAATTGAAAACTCCTCTGTACTCGTTGGGAGCAAAGTTATTTGTTGCTGTGTGCAGGTCCACGACAACACCCTAGTGAGGAAGCAATTTCTGGCGACGTTGCCACCTACTTGTATCTCCTGAGTCCTACTGGTTCTATTACCTTGGTATCTTCACCGAGGGAAACTTGGTGTTGCACTGCATCTCAATCCTTCCACTTGGGGTAGCCAACGAGGGGCGAGAAGCCATCAGTTAGCGGACACGCTTCTCCAAGCACAATTATTGCCTTCAAGAGGCAGCGTCCATTTTCGAGCTGAAGAGTCGGGGGCTTTGCGCCTCCAACTGCATGCTCAGCAGATAGCACAAGCCCTATTGTCTGTTCATCGCAAGAAGAAGCGTTCGGGTTTCCCACGCGTTCCTCACCGCAACAAGAACGTGACAGTGAAGCAGGTGGCAGTCATCAACTCGGTAGAGTCAGCACAATGAGCCCTTGATGAACTGATAGCAAGAGAAGACCCGGCGGCGTCAATTTTGCATCTCTTCAACTCGGTCGAAGATGAAGGCATGCAGACATCTGACCTAGAGCCTGATATGGAACAAGAGGGTAACAGTGGCGCCCCAATCGCAGTTGTTGAACATTGTATGGCTGAGACACCACCACCACAACCGTCACCAGTCTGAGCTGATGCAGCTCGGAATGAAGCTGATAGTCCATCTGGGGCTAATAATCGTGGACCAGGTCGGCGTACATCCGACTTCCGAAGATTGGAACTGCGAGGGTCAAGCCGGCAGCCCCGACCACTTACTAGGGAAGAATAAGAAATTGCAGAGGCAGCAGAGCGACTGTTGCACACTCCCATTGATACGGCTACTCCGGAAGGGTGATGCCTAGAAGCAGCCAGATGGACAAACCTTGCTGAGCGAGAACGGCTAGCCAAGTTGGAACATACATTGGAGAGTCAAGCCCGAGAGGTTTCTCGTCTCAAGCAAAGAAGAACCAGTCGGCAGTTGCAAGGCCAGGGAGAAGGAGAACCTCTCTGAGCTCTGTAAACCCTAGTGGAAAACCTCATAGCAACAACTTGGATTGCAAATTCTTTGCAACCTTGTGGGTTGGAAGCAGAAGGAATTCAACACTTGGCATTCTTGTTACAGACAACAGTGGCACAAAACGGTGTAGTTAGTCAATCATTGCAGCATGTCGATTCTCAGGTTCCCCCCACTGTAACGCCGCAATCCTTACATAAACCTTACGGTGATACTCGAAGAAACAAAAACATATCGCCTCGGCATAGGAATGACCCCAGAGACGCATATCGCCATGATCAACATCGGCGTGTAGAGACTCGGGGGCAGGACGATTATGGGGCCCACAGATTGGATAGAGGCGCTCCACGAAGAGAAGAGTTCCATCAACGCCGATCTGGTCATCAAGGTGACCAATATACCGATATTTATGATGATGCCCGAAGCCATTTGGTGCAGACCCGAGTGGATCGTGCTAGGTTTCATCGGCAAGATCAGGCTCGCCCTTCGATGGCTACAGGACCAGTTTGTCTCAGTGAAAGGATTCATTCCACTCTGATTCCTCCCCACTTCTGAATAACATAAGGTGTGGACAAGTACCGAGGCGATGAAAAGCCTCAGACTTGGTTGGATGATTAGAGAATAGCAGTGCAGATAGGAGGTGCAGGGATGAGATAGCAATGATGCATCTCCCTCTGATGTTGGAAGGCTCTGCTCGAACATGGTTGAATCAATTGGGAGGATTTGGATAGATTTTTCTTCAAATGTTTACCTCACTCTACTCATGTTATATTAGACACACTATTACCACCATAGGAAATTAGGATCCATAAATTACGTTCTAAATAAACCCTTGACTTCATAGAACTTCATTATTTAAATAACTAAAAATACCTCTATAACAGAACGTATTTAATTAAAAAATTTAAACAGTGCTAAAATATTTATTACTATTGCTATAATAGTAATATTATTATAAACATAATTAAAAACTCGCTAAAAATTCTAATTAAATTAGGATAATGCTCCCGGAGATTTATAAAGAATTTAGGAGTTCCAACTTAAATTTTTGCTCAAAACTTAAGTAAAATTGGAAGGGGAATATTTGGTAATCAAATAAAAGAAGACCAGAAAAAAGAAAGAAGAGAAACCCCCCTGGGCCGGAGCCCATCCCCACCTGGCCTAACCCACGCCCCCTCTCTCCCAGCCCTTACACGTCGGCCCCGCACGTCAGCCTCTCCCAACCCCTCGCGGATGTCACCCCATGGGACCTACCGTGACGTCAAGAGGCTGACGACAGCCCTTGCCACCGCCTCCACTAGCTAGTACAGGGAGAAGCTGTAGATCACTGGGAGCGAGAGCGCGCCTGCAACTCTCCCCGCTCGCCGTTCCTACTCCCGCACCCCCTTCCTCTCACTATAAAAGGGGAGCCATCCCCCCAGCTCCACTCCTCACTCCACCCCGCTCACCACCACACCCTATCCCACTCGCCCGAGAAGAAGAGATGAAGGAGAGGAGAGAAGTAGAGGAGGAGAAGCGGGGAGAAGAAGGAAGGGGAGGGAAGAAGAAGCAGGGGGGGCCGGCGAGCCTCTGCCCTCACTCGCAGGAGCCGACGCCGGCAAGAAACCCCCGGCAAGGAGGAACTCTAGGAGGAGTCGGCACCCCGCCTCAAGACGTCGTTCGTCTACCCCAAGCAGCGCCTCCACCCGATGACCTCGGCCGCCCATTTCCGCAAAAACCGAAGCGCAGCACCGTCCCTACCCCGCGCCACCACTCCCCGTCGATAGCCGCCGTCTCGAGCACCTCAGGTGAGCTCCCGCAACCCCTCCTGTCCGCCACGAACGCCCCGTTTTCCCACGTCAAACGCCTTTGTTTCCGGGGAAAATCGAACCCCTGGCTACGCCGCACCTCCCCCGCCTCTTGCCGCCCTCCGCCGTCGACTAGGGCACTGTCGGCGAGGCCCGTACATGCCCCTGTTCGCCATGTCCAGGAGCTCGGTCGAGTTAGATCGAACCGTGGGGAAGACGAGCCCCTGGCCGTTCGATCGGGCCTTGATCCAATGGCTAGGGAGGCCGAATACCCTGTCGGTTGTAGGAAAAAAAGACAACAACCCTACTGCGCACGGGCTCGGCCCACTGGAGAAAACACCCCCGGGCGAGGGTTAACCCTGGGCCGGCCTGCTGTTGATCTTTCTTTTTTTTAAAGCGTCAAAATAGTAATAGTTTTAGAAAATTATTTATAGCTCAGAAAAACATGAAATAAATTTTGTGATGTTCATAGAACTATGATTTACTTTTCTACATGTTTAGAATATTGTTTTGCTTAGATAAAATTGTGACCCTTCATTATTATTGCTATTGCTAGTTTATTTTCTATATAATTTATGTTAGTAATATTAATTTGTTAGATTAATATTAAATTAGCCTCTGGTCCGTAGATTTTTGTTATACTTTTAGTTAATAAAAAAGAAATCAAATTAAAAAGCTGTTAGTGAATAAAATAGGTAAAAAGAATTGTTTACGTCAAGATTTGTTTTAATTTAATCTTGTTGTTATTAATTTCATAATATTTATTCCAATGCCATGCAATGAAATTTAACCTTCTGCTGTTTTTTAGGATTTAATAATTATTGGAGTTAAAATCTTGAATATCATTTTGACTTTGTTGCTTGTGATTATGATTATGTATGAAAAATTGAGTGATATCGTGCTTGCTATTTCCTCGTTGTAATGGTGGATTTCTGTTTCACAACATGTAGACGATACGCTTGACGCTGCAGGTGAAGACTCCTTCCAAGCCGTCGAAGAAGCCGGTCCAGGGTACATCGGCGAGGAAGGCAAGCCACCGTCAAAAATCAAACTCCGCATTACCCTTTTTCCTTTCCTTTGAATCACTTATTTTGTATCATGCTAGTATTATATTCATATGGTTTAGAATTTTAGTAGTAATACTAGGAAAAAAATCCACACCACCCCATAGCCTGCCTGTCGGGGGGATGGATCAAGCCCATAACCAGGCATTAGATCGCAACTCTATCGACCGGCTTATACTTGAAGGCCGACAAAAACAAGACCCGACCCAGAGGGAGACGCGCTAAGGAGACAAGCTTGAAGCCCAAGAAGGAATTTGACTTACCTTGTATAGCACATAGCGTCTTTGTAAAGTAGATATAGAATAGGATTCCACCTCAAGTAGAAATCTGATCCGTGGACTCTTGGACCCGACACGTTTATAAGCCGAGGGTCCGGGGCGCCAGGATCAACTCTCAACTCAACTTAACCACAAACCAGCAACGCGCGACTCGTAACCTAGAGCTCCCCGAGACACAAATTACGAGCCGGAAAATCCTTGTAATCCACAAGACGGCTAGTCCTTTCCACCAGCTGGAAACCCCTCAATAATTAGAAGCAGGAGTAGGTTTTCACCTCGAGAACAAAGAGGGGCTGAAACCTGGGTAAATCTTCGAGTACCGTGTCTATGTCGACTTTGTCCTCGATACCACCTCGCAGCAAAGGCCTCACTACCAGTTCGATTACTCAGCCATCTGCTGCGTTAACCCCACGATAGTTGGCGCCCACCGTGGGGCATGCGCATGAAGGCGTTGAGATTCTTGGAGGAGCTCGTCAAGGCATAGAGGGATTCGTCTTCGGCCGGATCACCAGAAGTCGGCGAGGGAAGATTTACCTTGATGACTCGCACTGGGGCCCCGAAGCCGATTCCCTAAAATCCGGCTACTAGGCCCCGATCGGGTGGATCCAAATCTTCATCGCCAAGACCAATAGATCTGAGATGAAGCCGGATCTGGAAGTTCACGTGGAAACCTCAAGCCAGCAGCAAGCCGGCTTCAACCACTCCAGAGCCGGGGCGTTTTGTTGACTCCCTGACCAACGACACCTCAGAGGAAACGTCCGATGCAACCTCACGCCCCAGTGACGGAAGCTCAACGTATGCCGAATCGATTCGATTTGTTGGGAGCGGAAGGCTCGGCACCGGCTCAATGGAGTACAGCCCGGATTTCCCTTACTTTGAGCCTCTATATTGTGTCTCCGTCTTTATGGAAAATTCAGGGGCCAGAGTACAGGGAGACAAGGGAGAGCAACGCGCACCTCCTAACCCAGATGCGGGCCAGCCCGTCTAGCTCAGCAACACGGGGTCCCACCGGGGAAGAGGCCCTCATCCAAGCCATGGCCACTTTCGAAGAAGCACTACTCATCCCGGTAACGCCAGAATACCAGGAGTAGTGGAGAACCAGGGTTGGAAATAATAGAAGCTCAGAAGCTAAGTCTCGCACGCGTTGACAGACATGCGAGCCGGATTGTATCAACTTAGACATCAGGTGATCAACATACGCAAAGAAATCAATGCCGAGGCGGCCGGGCTAGCAGAAAAGGAAATCCGGCTCTCTCAGGAAGCCGCACGCCTACAGCAAGAGTTGGAAATAATAGAAGCTCAGAAGCTAAGTCTCGCACGCGTTGACAGACATGCGAGCCGGATTCCGACTGACATGCCAAGGCGCAACCTGTTCCAAAGCCCGCAGCAATCAACCCCTCCGGGGTTCAACATACCTAATCAACTGACTCCTCCCTCTCAGCCTGATCGGTTCCATACACCTCATAATCACTACAACAACCCTACAACAAACGTGATGGAAGCCACCCGGCTCCTCACCGCTGCACCAATCTATGGAGACACCCCGGCGGATCAAGTTGCTCGGTAGGCGGTAGAGCTGCTAAAGACTGCGATGACTCAGCAAGCCAACTAATCACGTGGACACTCACACCTAAATGAGACACCTTACCAAAGTGTGAGCCGGCAAGTTGAATCACCGGGTCATGCAGCATCCGGGAGCCATCGACAACACGAAGAGCCTTAGAGAACGGCGGGAGTTTCAGGCCAGCCGGCTTGTCAGCCTTCACCAGCAAAAAACATCGAGTTTGTTGGGAGATCAACAGTTAACCGATGTCTTGTACCGGCTCTCAGAAATGCATCTGTACCAGCCGACTTCAAGCCACCAAGTAAACTGGCAAACTATACGACCGACATGAACATGGCAGTATGGATGGAGAGTTATGAGCTTGCCATGGATCTTTTGAGACCATCAGATGGGGTTTGCGCTCGCTACTTCACGATGATGTTGGAAGGGCCGGCTTGTATCTGGTTCAAGAATCTTCCTGAGAATTCTTTCACCTCATGGACAGATCTCAAAGAGAAATTCATCAAAAAAATTCAAGGCACCTGCAAGAGGGCAACTACGACCGTCGACTTGGAGCATTGCGTCCAGAAAGAAGGTGAATCAACCCTCAGATGGGCACGGCGAGCATCAGATATAATGCTTTCCTCAGACACTATCACAGCCCAAACTGCAGTAATCGTCTTGGAGAGGAATTGTAAGTTTGAGCCCTTAGTGCACAAACTCGTCCGGCTCAAGAGAACTATCAAAGACATGGGTGAACTCATGAACGCAGTAATCAAATATGCCGAGTCCGATAACACCAAATATGCCGACTCTGATGAGAAAAAATCCGGCCAAAACAAAAAGAACGCCGGTAAAGGATCCCAGAGCCATTCGAATAAGCGTCGTGATGACCAAAATACTTCTGACCTAGTAGCTAACACCAACACCAGCTACCAGCGACAAAAGCAAGGGGGCAGCAACTACCGCAAGACGAAAGGAGGCGGCTTTCTCCCAAACAGCTTTGAAGCGGCTATGCAAGCTCCTGCCAAACACATAGTTAACCTAGACATCGAGCTAATCACACTTGGGAATAGTGCAACTTCGTGAAGGAATTTGCACGACGAGAAAACCAAGGACCTCCCGGGTCTGCTAGTGGAGCCGGCCAAGTCAACCATAACCAAAAAATTCAGGTCATCAGGGAGCCGGCACAACACACCAACAACAGGGACCCGGAGGAGGAGGACAGCAAGGGAAAACATGTCGGGACCCAGAATATGCGTATGTAATTCCAGTCACAACTCAAACATATGGAGAGCCAAGAGTCGTACCCACTTTTCTAAGCAGACAAGGCCAAGCACAGAAAACTCTCGGAAAGCATCGCACGTGAGGGGCATCCCATCCAGGCCGGATTCTCAACTGAAATGGATCCTCATCGCCCGCTCACAAGTCTAAATGATTATGGGTGGTGAAATCCCATACTCATAGACAAGTCGCCTCAACCATATTATCGATTGAATTATAACACTAATAGAAACAGAATCCAGCCCGATCACTTAGTCGGGGTCTCGGGCGGGCTCGATCATACAACAAAGTGTGCCACGTGATAGAGTCACGAGCAATCGCATCGCGATGCCCCAAGCTGCGCGCATCTAAGGGCCACTTGGTGTATAAAAGACCGCCGGCAAGAACACAACTAAGCTATCGAACCCCACACTAAGACATGCATGTGATAATCATACACGAAGCATACATGTCAAGTGTAAACAGCAGGTACACATTGCATGAACTCTACAAAGTATATATTTATTGACTTACATAGAGTACACAAAGATCATATCACTATGATCCATCATTAAATCAAACAACGAAAGCAAATTAGGTCTGAGTACACATAAGATTAACAAATGGCTTAGAGAAGCCTTGTTCAACATACACGCCCCTCCACGAGGGACCATACTGTTGTCTGGAACTATACTAGCTTAGTCAACGTCGAGCTTCGGGAAGGTGACTCCATCGGGGTCTAGGTTCTCATCTAAAACATAGAATAAGCAAACGGGAGTACAAAGTCGTACTCAGCAAGACTTACATCAGAACTATACTACTCATGGTCAAGTATCAAGGTAAAGGGAGGTGGGGTTTCAACATGAAGAAGTGCCAGCTTTGACATGGCTAGTCCTGTGCTACGAGTACCAGACTTGAGGTAAGGAGCGTACACGAGTCCACTACCAAGTCTCCAACCAATACACCACTATGGATACTTCCTCTACTTCCCCACGAGGAGCACACTATAGCACTCACGCTTATCTTGCGAGTTTCCGAAGTATCCATTCAAGTTGTCTAATGATCAGGTACAAGTTCCAAGTAGTCCATGACCACAGACGTGGCTATTCGAATAGATATGTTAATCTTGCAAGGGTGTAAGCTACACACACTTGACCATCGGTTAGCGCCTTTTTCTCGCCACCGTTCAAGAGGTGATAGAGAGGATGTTCACCACGACACTTCGCTCACAACCGGTCTATTCCAGGAGTCGACTATCTCAGTTGCTACTTCTCGAGAGTCCGGCCGGTTCAACGATACGGACTTAGACAATGCAGGTGACCGAGACGCCACCTTTAGAATATGGTTTTCCTGCCTCACAGGTGCACCCACATATCTATATGATGCAACCATTCCTTCATTCTTTCTCTATGCACATGCCAAATGGAAAGCCCGAACTAATGTGACTCCTGGACGTCATCACTGATTGAGGTACTAGGCCGAGAGGGGTAAGTGAGCCCAATGTGTGGTTGTAATCTTTGTCTTGGATTACCATACAAGAACTCGGGCTTAAGGCGGTGTTCAACGAGACAACCCACTGTGTACTCCTACACAACCTCTCATCGTTCACCTTGTATTAGGGTGGATTCACCGACACAGTTTCACCTTCATCAGTAACATGATCACAACCATCCCGACTCACAGATCAAATTAACCTCAATGTAACCTCTAAGCATGCAATAAGCTGTAACAGTTGCAAGGGCAACATGATATCAATCAACTCCTAAGTGAGCTAGGATTGTGTTTTGCTTACTACTGTGACAAGATGATAGGTCATGCATCGGATATGGGTTCAACTATGCGGTAGAGTCGATAACCAGGTGATCTCCTAATCATGCACAAGCGAGACTGAGAGGGAAGTGGTATTTTATAGACATGATCAATGGACTTTGCTTGCCTTGCTAACGATACACGGGTTTAATGGAGTTCTTCTTCTTCGGGGGTGATCACCGTCTCGGAAAGTCTGTTACCGGAACAATCATCAACAAAGAGGGGGGGGGTAACAACATTGAAATAGAATGCACAAGCAGATGATATAGTTTTCCATGATGTGAATGCTACTAGTTTTTGGCAATTTCATCTTAATTGAAGTGTATTGCATTAGGAATGCAAATTCAAACTACAAATTCAAATTATGCCATATGCATGTTTGCTACTGTTCACCCATTTTAAAATGGTCAAACATAAAAAGAAATTGCATCTTCATAATCCTTGCACTTTTATGATAATTTTTCATATATTATTTGTTAAATTTGGAGTTAGGATTAAAAACTATTGAATTTCAAATTTTATTCTAATTTCTGGAATTTTCTAGAATTATTTTAATTAGAAAACTATTTACTGCGTCAACATGACATCGAGGCCACGTGAAGGCCTAGGTGGCGCCGGAACGTCGCCGGCGACGAGGTGCAGCGGCGGCCGGAGTTCTGGTGTGCCGGCCATGGTGCTCTAGGGCACGGGATCTGTCGAGCAAAGAGGGGAAATGGGCGTGAGGTCACCCTGAGTGTGAAGGAACCGAGGAGGAGGCAGGAGGAGTTCTGACGGCGGCGAACTTGAGGCTCCGGCGGCGACTCGTTGATGCTGGCATCGCTTGTGGTGCTTGCTCGGCTCGATTCACAGAGGGCTTCGACGGAGACGACGTCGCTGCACATGATGGACAAGGTGGCGAGGGCTGAGGAACTCGTTGGCCACGGGCTTTCCATGGTGGTGATCCGGCGTGTGCTCGGGCGGCGCGGGATTCGCGAGAGGGAGAGGGGGAATGGATGTGGAGGCCTTCCAGGCGCCAGGGGATGGCCAGGGGAGCAGCTGCGTGGCGGCGCCACGGCGACCAGGGCATGCCGGGCACGCAGCTGTGTGCTCATGCCCGGGGGGAAGACGACAACACCAAAGGCGGTTGGGCTGGGCTGGGCCAGGAGGAGGTGGGCATTGCCCTAGGCGACAGGTAACTTCTTTCTGTTTTTATTTTCCTTTTCTTTTCTGTCATTTCTTCTAGCTAGTTTAATTAAATACCTAGCCATTTTATAAAATGCCCAAAAAAAATGTGTGGACTTACAAAGCATATAGTTAGCCACTCACAAAGTTTCGGGATTTTTGAAATTCAAACAATTTGATTTTCAAATCAAATAGGGGTATTATTTAATTTCCAAGCTCTGTTTGGATTTTTTGAGAAATCTTGGTGCATGTAGTGGGACCCACTTCACTTTATATGTGATCATGCTTATTTATAAGACTTTTCAAAAATAACAGAGGAATTTTTGGAAGAAATTTTTGTCTGGCCATTTTGAATTAAATTCTTAGGGCTTTCTGCTTTCCCCATTTTTTAATTTATTTTGAATTTTTTACACGATGCAAAGTGACCAGCTAACCCTAGCACATACCTAACTTGGGGTTGTGAAAACTCGCCCCTACTCAAAAGAATCTCGTCCCGAGATTCAGAACTCGTCGGGATGAAGGTGGGGTACTCAGCACGGAGGCGGTCTTCTCTTTCCCACATAGCTTTTTTCTCGGAGTGGTGTGACCATTGTACTTTGAGAAACTTGATCTTCTGACGACGAGTGATACGTTCTGCAGAATCAAGAATACGAACAAAGTACACTCGATAAGAAAGGTCGTCTTGGAGATCAAGCGTTTCATGGTCGACTTCGCGGATGGGGTCCTTGAAGCAGCACATGAGTTGTGACACATGGAATATATCATGTACTCGGAAAAGGTGCGGGGGTAGTTCAAGTTGGTAGGCAACTTCTCCATGTTTATCGAGAATGGGGAAGGGTCCGATGTAACGAGGGGCCAACTTGCCTTTGATACCGAATCGTTGGTTTCCCTTCAGAGGAGTAACCCGAAGATAAGCCTTCTCATCAAGATTGTAGCTTTCTAGCCTATGATGACGATCATAGTAGCTTTTCTGACGAGACTGTTCGGCTTTCAATTGATCACGAACAATGCGAACTTGCTCTTCTGCTTCCGTGATCATATCCGGTTCAAAGAATTGTCTTGCACCAGTTACTGACAAGTTCAAGGGTGTTCGACATCGTCGTCCATAGAGGAGTTCAAAAGGAGCCATGTTCAGACTAGATTGGAAACTATTGTTATAAGCAAATCCAGAAAATGCAAGAGATTTCTCCCAATTCTTTCCGAAAGAGATAACACAAGCTCTGAGCATGTCTTCGAGAATTTGGTTAAACCTTTCAACTTGACCGTTAGACTGAGGATGGAAAGTTTTGCTTAAGGAGAGATGAGTTCCCATAGCATTCTGGAAGCTTCCTCAGAATCTAGAGGTGAAAAGGCTACCACGATCAGAATTTATTTCCAAAGGAACACCACGTAAAGACACAATTCTAGAGACTTACAAGTCCGCTAACTGGCTAGAAGTTATAGACTCGCGAACTGCAAGGAAGTGAGCAACTTTTGAAAGTCGGTCAATGACAACGAAGATGGCAATATTTCCTTTTTGGGTTTTTGGAAAGCCGGTGATGAAGTCCATACCGACTTTGTCCCATTTCCACTCGGGAATAGGCAATGGTTTAAGAGTACCAGCAGGTCTTTGGTGTTCTGCCTTAACGCGACGACAAACATAGCATTCGGCAAAGAACTGTGCGATTTCTCTCTTCATCCTAGTCCACCAAAATCTCTGGCGTAGATCTTGGTACATTTTTGTGCTTCCGGGATGAGTCGAGACGGAGTGTCATGCGCTTCTTTAAGGATCATCTGCCTTAGGTTCTTATTCTTAGGTACTACCAAACGATTTTCAAAGAATGCCGTTCCTTTACTATCCGTGGAGAAACATTTAGCAGCTCCGCTAGCAATGTTCTCCTTGATCCGGTGAACACCTCGTGCACGCCTTTGGGAAACTATGATTTGATCCTCAAGAGTGGGTTTCGCCACCAAGGTAGAAAGAAATCCATGAGGAACTATCTCAAGATTGAGCTTGCGAAATTCCTCATGAAGAAGTGGTTGATACTGTCGTAACATGAGGTTGTTACAATACGACTTGCGACTTAGTGCATCATCCATGACATTGGCTTTGCCTGGAGTGTAAGAAATTCCTAAGTCATAATCTTTTATCAACTCTATCCAGCGTCTTTGCATGAGATTAAGATCTGGCTGGGTGAATATGTATTTCAGGCTTTCATGGTCGGAATAGATCTCACAACGATTACCAAGGAGGTAATGTCGCCCAGTCTTCAGGGATGAACTACGGCAGCGAATTCAAGATCATGGGTAGGATAGTTCTCTTCATGTGGACGCAACTGGCGTGAAGCATAAGCTATGACATGTCGAGCTTTCTTAAGTATGCATCCTAACCCTTGTCGTGAAGCGTCACAATAGATCTCGAAATTCCTTTTGGTGTATGGAGGTGCAAGTACGGGTGCAGAAGTCAATCTTCTCTTTAGCTCTTGAAAGCTTTCCTCGCACTTGCGGGTCCATTGGAATTTCTTATCTTTCTTGAGGAGTTAAGTTAGAGGCTTTGAAACTTTGGAGAAGTTCTCAACGAAGCGGTGACAATAGCTTGCTAAGCCAAGAAAACTCCTAACTTGCTAAACTGATTCAGGTGGAGTCCAGTCAAGGACGGCCTCAACTCTCTCGGGATTGACAGCAATGCCTTTGGCAGAAATCACGTGGCCTAAGGAGGTCACTTCTGGTAGCCAAAATTCGCACTTAGAGAATTTGGCATAAAGGCGATTCTCTCGAAGTTTCATCAATACCAACCTAATATGTTCTATGTGCTCTTCTTCGTTCTCCGAGTAGATGAGAATGTCATCAAGATAAACTACAAAATTTTTATCTAGGTACTCCATGAAGATCGAATTCATCAAGCGCGAGAATGTGGCAGGGGCATTGGTTAAACCGAAGGACATGACGGTGTACACGTAAAGACCATATCGAGTAGTGAAAGCCGTCTTGGGAATGTCCTTGTTTCTGATTTTGATTTGATGATAGCGTAACCTCAAATCCATCTTGGAGAAGACAGATGATCCAGCAAGTTGATTATAAAGATCATTGATCCTGGGCAGTGGGTACTTGTTCTTTATCGTCGCTAGGTTTAGCGGACGATAGTCTACGCACATCCTTTCTGTTCCATCTTTCTTCGTTACGAACAGAACGGGGCAACCCCATGGCGATGAGCTAGGGAGGATGAAGCCTTTTTCCAACGAAGCATCAAGTTTGCTTTTTAGCTCAGCTAACTCATATGGGGCCATTCTATATGGACGTCTGGAAATTGGCGCTATGCCTGGTATAAGATCCACTATGAATTCTACACATCTGTCGGGTGGCATGCCCGGTAGTTCTTCAGGAAAGACATTCGGGAAGTCACGAACCACCGGAATATCTTCAAGGTCAGGAAGGGGAAGCACATTCAAAGTATGCATCTGGATTCTAGAGCTGGGCGATGTGTAGTCAATTGTCTGTCCTGAAGGATGGGTGAGTTTAACTAACTTGGATTTACAATCAAGGATAGCATCCTGTCTTGATAACCAATCCATGCGTAGGATGACATCAATGTCTGAAGACTTGAGGGCTATAAGAGAAGCAAGGAATACTAAACCCTCAATTGGAATTTGATTGCCATCGCTGACTCTATTAGTTTGCCACTTTCAACCAGGAGTTTGAATTATCATTGTAGAAAACATTTCTTCAAAAGGAAACTCATGACGAAGTGCATAACTCTCCGACATGAATGAATGAGAAGCTCCTGGATTGAAAAGAACAGAGGGGGGAACATGATTGACTGGGAGTGTACCAAGGATGACGTCAGAAGTTTCAATAACTTTCTCAACCGAGATTTGGTTCACACAACCACTACTAGTGGCTGAAGGCTTTGCTTGCAAAGGTTTGGAGGTTGATCTCCTTGAAGTCTTACGTCGAGAATGACGTGGTGTCATGAAAACTTGAGGGCATTGACGAAAGTAATGTCCTGACAGGTTACACTTAACACACCCTGCCTGAATTGCTGGGAGGAGGATTACTTGATTGCACACCATCATTCCTGGGAGGAACAATGTGTTGAGGTGGATGGCATATATTGGATGGTGGCCTCTGAAGAAAGTTTTGAGGTATGGCACTAGTTGGGATCCATATTCGGCGTTTTTGAGGGGCTAAACTTGAAGAAGGAGCAAGCTCAGGAGCATGCTTGCGAGACTCTTCGAACACTTCATTGCCATGCTCTGCTCTGAAGGATCTCTTGATTAAATCCTCAAAGGTGGCAAATTCGATGAGGTTGAGATCATGAAAAAGGATGGGGCTAAGTCCCTTACGGAACCTTGCCTGCTTTCTGGCATCGGTGGTGATCTCATCTTGGGCATAACGAGCAAGACGGTTGAACTCGGTCATATAGTCATGGATGGACATATCTCCCTGAGTTAGATTGCAAAACTCTTCCTTCTTTCTTTCCATCATCTCATCCAGAATGTGGTACCCTCGGAAGGCATCACGAAATTGCTGCCAAGTCATTACGTGACCATCAGGCTGCATTGCAACATAATTCTCCCACCATTGAAGAGCATCACCTTCCAGAAAGTATGCCGCAAATATTACTCGATCATCGGGAGCAACATGTGACGTATCAAGCTTACGCTCGATGGAAAGGAGCCAATCATCAGCTTCAAGGGGCTCAGAAGGACATCAGAATACCGGTGGCTTGAGGAGGGTGAAATCTTGAATGGTGACAACCACATTGTGCTGACGAGCAGTATTCTGCTCGATGAGATCCAGAAGGCGTGTTTGATCACGTCGATTCCGTTCAGCTTCCATCATGATTTCCGCCGCAGAAGGTGGTGGTGGAGGTTCATCATCATTTAGATTCCGAACACGGTCTTGATTCCGACGAACAGCACTACGAGTTCCACCTGACATCCTGTGTAATAAAAATCAACAATCAGAACAGGTTGTACAATGGAATCAAAGATAAGAGGACATGATTAGGAGGAAAAGATTGTAATGCAAAGGCAAAGATTCCTAGAAACACAGAATAAATCGGGCAACATAACGGCTACACCGAGATGGAAAATGAGACAACCTTGAAAAGTTGGACAGAACTTCCTCAAGAAACTCAACAACTTGGAGACTCTGGACAACCACAACAGTCCTATAGCTATAAGGAAGAAATCAACGAGATGTTCTAGTAATACATAGATGATCCTAGTCCTATCTTCCCGTAGAAAAGATGAGGGTGACTCAGAACTCAGATCGATGAGGGTAAGGAGAAAAAGAAGCCTTATGTTGTTCCCTTTATACCAAAGTAACTATATAACTATAGAATGCTAGAATCGACCAAGGGTTTGATAATCCTACAGACAGTCCTGCTCTGATACCAAGTCTGTCCGGACCCAGAATATGTGTATGTAATTCCAGTCACAACTCAATCATATGGAGAGCCGAGAGTCCTACCCACTTGTCTAAGCAGACAAGGCTAATCACAGAACACTCTAAGAAAGCATCGTACGTGAGGAGCATCCCATCCAGGTCGGATGATCAACTGAAATGGGTCCTCATTGCCCGCTCACAAGTCTAAATGATTATGCGTGGTGAAATCCCATCCTCATAGAAAAGTCGCCTCAACCATACTATCGATTGAATTATAACACGTACATAAACAGACTCCAGCCCGATCACTTAGTTGGGGTCTCG
Organism: Bromus sterilis; assembly: GCA_950022295.1. Lineage (NCBI taxonomy): Eukaryota > Viridiplantae > Streptophyta > Magnoliopsida > Poales > Poaceae > Bromus > Bromus sterilis. Next base: position 278,312,910 of record OX465595.1, on the reverse strand, counting down.
GGCGGGCTCGATCATACAACAAAGTGTGCCACGTGACAGAGTCACGAGCAATCGCATCGCGATGCCCCAAGCTGCGCACATCTAAGGGTCACTTGGTGTATAAAAGACCGCCGGCAAGAACACAACTAAGCTATCGAACCCCACACTAAGACATGCACGTTATAATCATACACGCAGCATACATGTCTAGTGTAAACAGAAGGTACACATTGCATGAACTGTACAAAGTATATCTTTATTGACTTCTATAGAGTACACACAGATCATATGACTATGATCCATCATTACATCAAACAACGGAATAAAATTAGGTCTGAGTACAGAAAAGATTAACAAATGGCTTATAGAAGCCTTCTTTAACATACACGCCCTTCCACGATGGACCAGACTGCTGTCTAGAACTATACTAGCTTAGTCAACGTCGAGTTTCAGGAAGGTGACTCCATCGGGGTCTGGGTTCTCATCTAAAACATTGAATAAGCAAACGTGAGTACAAAGTCGTACTCAGCTAGACTTACATCAGAACTATACTACTCATGCTCAAGTATCAAGGTAAAGGGAGGTGGGGTTTCAACATGCAGAAGTGTCAGCGTCGACTTGGCTAGTCCTGTACTACGAGTACCAGACTTGAGGTAAGGAGCGTACACGAGTCCACTACCAAGTATCCCACCAATACACCACTATGGATACTTCCTCGACTTCCCCACGAGGAGCACACCTAACACTCACGCTTATCTTGCGAGTTTTAGAAGTATCCATTCAAGTTGTCTAATGATCAGGTACAGGTTCCAAGTAGTCCATGACCGCGGACGCGGCTATTCGAATAGTTTTGTTAACACACACATGACCATCGGTTACCGCATTTTGCTCGCCACCGTCCAAGAGGTGACAACGAGGATGTTCACCACGACGCTTCTCTCACAACCGGTCTATTCCAAGAGTCGACTATCTGAGTTGCTACCGCTCGAGAGTCCGTCCGGTTCAACGATACGGACTCAAACAATGAAGGTGACTGAGACGCCACCTTTAGCAGATGGTTTTCCTGCCTCACAGGTGCACCCACATATCTATATGATGCAACCATTCCTTCATTCTTTTTCTATGCACATGCCAAATGGAAACCATGAACTAATGTGACTCCTGGACGTCAACACGGATTGAGGTACTAGGCCGAGAGGGGTCAGTGAGCCCAATGTGTGGTTGTACTCTTTGTCTTGGATTACCATACAAGAACTCTTGCTTAAGGCGGTGTTCAACAAGACAACCCACTGTGTACTCCTACACAGCCTCTCATCGTTCACCTTGTATTAGGGTGGATTCACCGACACAGTTTCACCTTCATGGGTAACATGATGAAAACCATCCCGACTCACAGATCAAAGTAACCTCAATGTAACCTCTAAGCATGCAATAAGCTGTAAGAGTTGCAGGGCCACATGATATCAATGAACTCCTATGTCAGCTAGGATTGTGGTTTTCTTACTACTATGACAAGATGATAGGTCATGCATCGGATATGGGTTGAACTATGCGTTATAGTCGATAACCAGGTGATCTCCTAATCATGCACAAGCGAGACTGAGAGGGAAGTGGGATTTTATAGACATGATAAATGGGGTTTGCTTGCCTTGCTGACGATACACGGGTTCAACAGACTTCTTCTTCTTCGGGGGTGATCGCTGTCTCGGAAAGTCTGTTACCGGAACAATCATCAACAAAGGGGGGGAACAACATTTAAATAGAATGCACAAGCACATGATATAGTTGTCCATAACGTGAATGCTACTGGTTTGTGGCAAATTCATCTTAATTGAAGTGTATTCAAATTCAAATTCAAATTATGCCATATGCATGTTTGCTACTGTTCACCCATTTTAAAATGGTCAAACATAAAAAAAAATTGCATATTAATAATCCTTTAATTTTTCTGATAATTTTTCTATCGGCACCCGTTGTTAGCGTATGCAAGACTCGCTACAACACAATCATATGGAGAGCCGAGAACCGTAACCACTTGTCTACGCCGACAAGGCCAAGCACAGAACGTTCTCGGAAAGCATCGAACGTGAGGGGCATCCCATCCAGGCCGGATGATCAACTGAGATGGGTCCTCATCGTCCGCACACAAGTCTAAATGATATGGGTGGTGAACTCCCATACTCATGGACAAGTCGCCTCAACCATACTATCGATTGTATTATAACCCTTACATAGACTTACTCCAGCCCGATCACTTAGTCGGGGTTTAGGGCGGGCTCGATAATACATCAAAGTGTGCACGTGACGGAGTCATGAGAAATCGTATCGCGATGCCCCAAACTGCGGACATCTAAGGGCCACTAGGTGTATAAAAGACCGCCAGCCAGATCACAACTAAGGTATCGAAAACCCATACTAAGACATGCATGTTATAATCATACACGTAGCACACATGTCTAGTATGAACAGCTGGTATCATTGCAATTCTCTACAAAGTGTACAACTTTATTGATAACTCTTACAGAGTGCACACATAGATCACGAGACCGTGATCCAACAGTACATCAAACATGCGGAAGCAAAGTATGTCTGAGCACAGACAAGTTTAACAAATCGCTTAGAGAAGCCTTAACTATAAACAAGCCCTTCCACGAGGGTCCAGTCGTTTGACTGGGACTACACTAGCTTGATCAATCGTCGAGCTCCTGGAAGAATCTGTCTTCGGGGGTCAGCGGGTTCATCTAAAACATAGAATACGTCAACGTGAGTACAAAGTCGTACTCAGTAAGACTTACGTAGGAGCTATACTAGTCATGCACATGTATCAAGGTAAACGGAGGAGGGGTTCAAAAGCAGAAGTTCCAGCTTTGACTTGGCTAGTCCTGAACTACGAGTAATAGACTTGAGGTAAGAAGTGTGCACGAGTCCACTACAATCTCCAACCAATTACACCACTATGGTGCCTTCCTCGACTTCCCACGAGAAAGCACGCCATAGCAGTCACGCTTATCTTGGCAAGTTTTATAAGTATCCATTGAAGTTGTCTAATAATCAGGCACAACTTTAAAAGTAGTCCCTTACCTCGGACGCGGCTATTCGAATAGTTTATTAACCCTGCAGGGGTGTACTGCTACACACATGAAACGATCAGTTACCATCGGGATCTCGTCACCCTTCAAGCGGGTGTCGGCGAGGATAAATTCCACAACTTTTACCTCACAGCCAACTCAAGTACAATGGAGATGCCTATCTAGGCTGGAGTCCACATCGTGAACCAGGCCGGTTTACCGATGTTGTCCTAGAAGATGTGTGCAGGGTCCAAAGCCGGTCTGAATAGCCATTCTTCCACTTCGTAGACCGTTCCACAGACCTACCAGAACTCCGAACTACTACGACTCATTGAACTGAAAAGGCGTGAGTTAGTAGGTTGAGAGGCGGTCCATGTGCCCAACATGTGGTAGTACTCTTCGTCTTGGATCACCACACAAGAACTCGGGCTTAAGGCAGTGTTCAACGAGACAACCCACTGTGTACTCCTACACAGCCTCTCATCGTTCACCTTGTATTAGGGTAGATTCACAAACACATTTCCACCATCATCAACATGATCACTACCATCCCGACTCACAAAAGAGTAACCTCAGTGTAACTCTAAGCATGCAATAAGCAGTAACAGTTGCAGGGGCCACATGATATCAACCAACTCCTACATTTCCTAGGATTGTGGTTTGCTTACTACTGTGACAAAATGATAGGTCATGCAAAGGATTGGGTTCAACTATGCGGTAGAAACGTTATCATGGTGATCATCCTATTTCATGCATAAGCGAGACTGAGAGGGAAATGGGTTTTTATCGACATGATCAATGGGGGTTTGCTTGCCTTGCTAATGAGGTTCAAACACAGTGTCTTCAACGAAGGGGGTGGCCTCCGGTTCCGGCTCCACCTCTATTCGACAAACCACACAAACATCGAAACAATAATAAGACAATGCTCAAACACATGATTTGGAGGTTGAAACTTGATGTATGTGTCACTGATGTGTGAGTTATTCCATTTAAAAGGAGTATATTGCAATTAAATTGCAAATTCAAACTCCATTTGATTTATCGATGAATTTCAAATGCATTTGAATCCATAAATGTTCATTTGAAATGGTTGAGCATGAAGTGATGTTGTAAATGTGAGGTAAAGTCTCTGATGTGTGGATGAAACCATTTAAAAGAAGTGTGTTGCAAAGTCATTTGCAAAATCACTCCAAATTTGAATTCAAATTAAATGCATATGGATGTTTTCCACTTTTCACCCAATTTAAATTGGTCAAACATGAAAACAAAGTCTATATTCACATTCCTTGCATTGTTTTGATAATTTTACATATATTATATGTTTAATTTGGAGTTAAAATGAATTAATTATGAATTTCCAAAGATTTGGCCATTTTCTGGATTTTCTCGAATGAAATAAATCAATTTAAATAGTTATTGCGTCAGGCTAACGTCAGGCTGACGTGTGGGGGGGGGGCTGACGTGTGGGTCCAGCTTGTCAGTGAGAGGGGTTAGTTTAAACTTCTGTTTAAATTAAGCCCAGCTTAATTAGTGGCTGGGGCCCACTGTCAGTGACCCAAAGGGGTGGTTAGGCTCGGGTTTAGGGGTTCTAATGGCGGGGCTCAACGCCGGCGGCACTGTAGTCGCCGGAGCACCGCCGGGGTTGCGTTCCAGGGCGCGGGGAGGGGATTGGAGGGCACGTGTGTCAGAAACCCAAATTTAGGTTTGTGCTTTTCCAAGCTTGCATTTTTGCATGTTAAAAAAAATTGCAAAAGAAAAGGAAATGGGGAAAAGAAAAGCCCTAAATGAATTAAATAAAAAGGCCAGAAATAAATCTTTTTCCAAAATTCTTTTGGATGTATTGAAAAATCCTAAAAATGAGTCTGATCATTTTAAAAGTGATTTTGGATTAATCCCATGCTCATAGATTTTTCAATAATTCAAATAGTGGCTTGGAAATTAAATCTTTTGTCTATTTGAATTGAAATTCCAATAAATTGAATTTCAAAAATTCCCAAAACTTGGGGTTGACTTCTATATAGTCACCTAGGTTTTATAAAAATGTTTGGGGATTTTTTATAAATGCGCTAGCTATTTATTTTAAAGGGGCAAAACAAATAACAGAAAGAATTAAAAGAAAACAAAGGCAAAGCCTTACCTCTCGCCCACGGGCGAAGCCCACCTGGCCTTCCAGCCTAGCCGGCCCAGCCCACCAGGGGGACCTCCCCTGTCGTCTTCCTCCCCTGGCCCCGATGCTTCTCGGTGGCGAGCATGCGCCAGCCGCCTCGCCACCTCCTGCTCCTCCCCCCCTCTCTCCTTCGCGCTGGACGACGCCCTGGAGACTCCAGGTCCTTCTTCCCCCTCTTCCAGTTCTTCCCTCTCCCTCTCTCTCCGTTTTCGCGCAAGACCGAGAGCACGCCGGAGTACAACCCGCGCGCCGTCGCGGCCAACAGCCTCCACGGGCCGCACGACCTTGTCCAGTGGATTCGCGGTGGAGGTTTACGTCGATTTGAGCCCCCAATTTCGCCCAAGGCACACCAGAGTCGGCGTCCGCAACGACGCATCGCCGCCGGCCACAGCAAGATCCGGCGATCAATTCGCCACCTTCAAGCTTCCTTCGACCCCGCCGTGCCCCTCATCGTGTGCGGGTGAGCTCCACGACCTTTTCCCCCTTAGCTACGCTCCGCCTCGAAGTCTCGTCGCCGTGCTCGCTATTAGCAGAAGCTCCGGCCGCCGCAACTTCGTTGCAGTCGTGCTCCAGCACCTCCCCGTGACACCCCTTTAGCACCTCTAGAAGCGGACGAGCACGGGCTATGCCCCAGTGCCCCTTGCCCCCTCTCCCGTGCCCTCCAGCCAACTCCGGCGAGGTCTCCGACCAGCCGCCGGCCAGCCCGCGCCTAACCACGTCCCCTCTCTCTCTGACCAGTGGGCCCAAGGCCATTAGCCTAATTAACCTGCTCAACCACCCCCTCCTCTCACTGACATGTGGGACCAAGCCTCTAATTAAATTAGTTTAAGTTAATTAACCCCCTGGCTTAACCCACTGACACTGACTGGTGGGCACCTTTTGACAGTTTGACCAGTCAAACCCCTGACGCCAGCATGATGTAGTGCTGACGCAGTAAATCTTAAATCAATTTGTTTAATTCGATAAATTCCAGAAATTGGCTGAAACTTTGAAAAATCATAGAAAATTCATTTTAACTCCAAATTTAACATATAATATATGAAAAATTATCAGGAGAAAATCCTCTATCCAAATTTCCAACTTTCAGCTATGTTGGAGTTGATCGTAAAAATGGATCAGTAGCTTTTGCTATTTGATTTAATTGGAATTATTTCAAAATGAATTCAAAAACTATTCCATCTTCAACCATTGAAATGCACCACACATCACTTGTACTTCAGAAGCATTTCACACATATAATCCTTTGGTTTCAAATGAACAAACATTAGCAAATGCAAGTTGACCAAATTTGAATAACATTTGGAGTTTGAATTTGAATTTCCTTTTCAAATCAACTTCAATTAAAATGTGGCAATTCAAACATAGGTCACATCAGCACAGTGCCATGCTTTGTTTTACATATTGAATGTGCATTGTATTATTTTGATTGTGCTTTACTTCCAGTGCTTCAGTGATTGCATCTTCTCGGTAAAGTTAATCTCGGAGACGAGTTCAACCTCACGTCAGAAGAGTGTTACCTCGTGATCGTCAGCAAGGCAAGCAGCCCCCTCTTTGATCATGTCTATAAAATCCCAGTTCCCTCTCATTCTCGCAAATGCATGTTTAGGATGTTACCATGATACGTTCTACCGCTAGTTGAACCCATTCCTTTGCATGACCTATCATTTTGTCACAGTAGTAAGCAAACCACAATCCTAGCAGATGTAGGAGTTGGTTGATATCATGTGGCCCCTGCAACTTTTACAGGTTATTGCATGCTTAGAGTTGTTACCTGAGGCTACTTTGATGTGAGTCGGGATGGTAGTGATCATGTGAATGATGGTGGTAACGTGTTGGTGAATCTACCCTAAACAAAGGTGAACGATGAGAGGGTGTGTAGGAGTACACAGTGGGTTGTCTCGTTGAACACTGCCTTAGGCCCGAGTTCTTGTGTTGTTATCCATGACCAAGAGTACGACCACACATTGGGCTCACTAACCCCTCTCGGCCTAGTACCTCACCCCGGACCAGTCCAGGAGTCGCAAGTAGTTCGCCCTTTAACGATCTCAAGCAGGTGGAACCAAGGTAAGTGGTTGGCGTAGGTTGTGGGCACATTGAATCAAGTGATCATGATCGAGTTGAGCTTGATGGCGGTCACACAACGTTTGAGTCCGCATCGGAACAATCGGCCGGATTCCGATTGTGGTCCCAACTCAAATAGGCGACTCCCTAGGACTAGAGATGGTGTTGTGAGTGAAGTGTCGTGGCAGCATCCTCGCCGGTACTCATTTGAAGGGTCCATCCCTAGGCGGTAACTGATGAGGCGTGTGTGTAGCAGTACACCCCTGCAGGGTTAATGAACTATTCGAATAGCCGTGTCTGTGGTTATGGACTACTTGGAGACCTTTACTTGATCATAGATAACTTGAACTAGATACTTCTAAAACACACCAAGATAAGTGTGAGTGCTATGGCGTGCTTCCTCGTGGGGAAGTCCAGGAAGGCAACATAGTGGAATATTGGTTGGAGACTGTTACTTGGACTCGTGTACGTTCTTACCTCTCTCTGGTACTCGTAGTTCAGGACTAGCCAAGTCAAAGCTGGCACTTCTGCAAGTGAAACCCCACCTCCTTTTACCTTGATACATGTGCATGAGTAGTATAGTTCCTATGTAAGTCTTGCTGAGTACGACTTTGTACTCACGTTTGCTTATTCTATGTTTTAGAGACGAGACCACTGACTCTGATGGTGGCCTCTACCTCGAGCTCGACGTGGACCAATGTCGTATAGTTCCAGGCAGCAGCCTGTGCCCTTTGGAGGGTCGTTGTACTTTTCTTTCAGGCTTCTTAAGCCATTTGTTAAACTTGTCTTTACTAAGACATAATTTGCTTCCGTTGATGTTTGATGTAATGTTGGATCACAGACATGTGATCTCTGCTTGTAATATAACTATTATGTCTGCTCTGTTTAGCAGAAGTTATAAAGACTATGAGTTTGTTGAGTTCATGTTGTGATTACCTGCTGTTTACACTGGACATGTATGCTGCGTGTATGATTATAACATGCATGTCTCAGTGTGGGGTTCGATAGCTTAGTTGTGTTCTTGCCGGCGGTCTTTTATACACCAAGTGGCCCTTAGATGTGCGCAGCTTGGGGCATCGCGATGCGATTGCTCGTGACTCTGTCACGTGGCACACTTTGTTGTATGATCGAGCCCGCCCGAGATCCCGACTAAGTGATCGGGCTGGAGTAAGTCTATGTAAGGGTTATGATTCAATCGATAACATGGTTGAGGCGACTTGTCTGTGAATATGGGATTCACCACCCATATCATTAGACTTGTGTGCGGACGATGAGGACCCATCTCAGTTGATCATCCGGCCTGAATGGGATGCCCCTCACGTTCGATGCTTACCGAGAGTGATCTGTGCTTGGCCTTGTCTGCTTAGACAAGTGGGTACGGCTCTCGGCTCTCCATGTGATTGTATTATGACAGGAATTACATACGCTAACCCCGGGTCCCGACAACGTGCGTTTTCCTCGCGGTCTTCCGCATCGAGTGGGGTGAGCTGGAGGTCGCGGGGTCGTCTCGGGCCACTGCAACGTCGACGGGCGCGGCGGCGGGGCTCTGTCAACGTCGAGAACAACGAAGAGGGGCCGGGGAGGACCGCTACTAGGGGGGAAATGAACGTGAGCTCACCGGGATCTCAACGAGGGGCACGGCGGGGCTGGGGAGGGCTCGGCGGTGAGCAATTTCTCGCGGGAAACGAAGGCGACCGGCGGCGAGATCTTGGTGCAGTCGTCGTCCTTGTTGGCCCTCGCCTCGAATTGATGCTCTGGCTCGAAGAAGTCGTCGCCCGGGAGCCTCCTAGACAAGGTTTCAAGGCTTGGGGGGACGCTAGCCACGGTGGCGCACGACCGTGCTCTGCTAGGGTTCGGGTGGCTGCGCGAAAAAATGGCGAGGGGTGTGGGGGAAGAACCAGAGAAGGGGGGAGAAGAAACTGGGCTTCCCCAGCGTGTCCACGCCGAGAGGAGAAAGGGGAGGGAGCAGCTGCGTGGCTAGGAGGAGGTGGCCATGGCCACGGGCATGTGCTCCACGGATCTGGTTCGGGGCCAGGGGAGGAAGACGCCAAGGAAAAGGCTGCTGGGCCTCGCCTAGGCGCCAGGTAAGAGTTTTCTCTTTTTTTGTTGTTCCTATTTCTTTTTCTATATTTTTGTTTTGGCTCTGCTAAAAATAGCTAGCCATTTGCTAAAATGCTCTAACTTTTTATATGGCTCACAATATAATTAGCTAGCCACTTATAAAGTTCAGACAATTTTAAAATTCAAATAATTTGAATTTCAAATCAAATAGGGGTATTATTTAATTTCCAAGGCACTTATGGTATTGTTGAGAAATCTTGGAGCATGTAGTGGGACCCACTTCACTTTATATGTGATCATGCATATTTATAAGACTTTTCAAAAATACCAGAGGAATTTTTGGAAGAAATTTTTATCTGGCCATTTGAATTAAATTCTTTAGGGCTTTTCTTTTTCCCCAATTTTGAATTTCTTTTGAAATTTTCACATGATGGAAAGGGGCACTCAAACCCGAGCACATACCTAACTTGGGGTTGTGCCAACTCGCCCCCACTGAAAAGAACCTCGTCCCGATATTCAGAAGTCTGCGGGAGGAAGGAGGGGTACTTGGCTATGAGACGGTCTTCACTTTCCCACGTGGCTTCTCTTTCAGAGTGGTGTGACCATTGCACTTTCAGAAACTTAATCTTCTGACGACAAGTGACACGCTCTGCTGAATCAAGAATACGAACAAGGTACTCTCGATAAGAAAGGTCATCTTGGAGATCAAGCGTTTCATGGTCGACTTTGCGGATGGGGTCCTTGAAGCAACGCCTGAGTTGTGACACATGTAATACATCATGTACTCTCGGAAGGTGCGGGGGTAGTTCAAATTGGTAGGCAACTTCTCCACGTTTAGGAAGAATGCGGAATGGTCTGATGTAACATGGGGCCAACTTGCCTTTGATACCGAATCGATGGGTTCCCTTCAGAGGAGTAACCCGAAGGTAAGCCTTCTCATATAGATTGTAGTTCTCTTGCCTATGATGACGACTATAGTATCTTTTCTGACCAGACTGGGATGCTTTCAATTGATCACGAACAATGCGAACTTTCTCTTCTGCTTCCATGATCATATCCGGTCCAAAGAATTGTCTTTCACCGGTTTCTGACCAGTTTAGGGGTGTTCGACATCGTCGTCCATAGAGGAGTTCAAAAGGAACCATGTTCAGACTAGATTGGAAACTATTGTTATAAGAAAATTCGGCGAATGGTAGAGACTTCTCCCAATTCTATCCGAATGAGATAACACAAGCTCCGAGCATCTCTTCAAGAATTTTGTTAACCCTTTCGACTTGACCGCTAGACTGAGGATGGAAAGCTATACTAAAGGAGAGATGAGTTCCCATAGCATTCTGAAAGCTCCCCCAAAATCTAGAGGTGAAAAGTCTACCATGATCAGAATTTATTTCCGAAGGAATGATGTCTATGCACGCTTGTATTCTTGTAGACTATGTTGGGCCTCCAAGAGCAGAGGTTTGTAGCACAGCAGCAATTTCCCTCAAGTGGATGACCTAAGGTTTATCGAACTCAGGGAAGTAGAGGTTGAAGATGTGCTCTCTGAAGCAACCCTGCAACTAAGATACAAGAAGTCTCTTGTGTCCCCAACACACCTAATACAACTAGGAGTTGTATAGGTGCACTAGTTCGGCGAAGAGATGGTAAAATATGGGTGATAGGTGTGGCAAAACAAAGTAATATAAATCTTTAATAAAAAGTGCAGCAAGAAAACAAGTGGTAAACGTGAGCACAAACGGTGTAACAATGGTGGAAACAAGGCCTAGGCTTCATACTTTCACTAGTGGCAACTCTCAACAACATTAACATAGTATAATCACATGATATTTCCCATAAAACATGCAATGGAGACGCACTCGGAGGTCATTCCTTTGTGGTCAAGAGAGGATGAGAATTATGTATGGCTACAAAAGCACACCTCAAAGTTCGTAGTTCTCAATCTATGGATTTCCCAATGTCACCGCGGCCATCCAAAAAGAGTACCACAATCACCACAACATATCTAAAGGATAGTCAAAGACAAGCACCAAGAGACTCTCAATCTTCAATCCACACACAAAAGAGGAAATCACTCATGATAATATTCTTCTAACCCATGTCACCTTGGTCTCGGGGATTATACTAGATAAGATCAACTGAGTAAATCAATCCAATACATAGAGGAAGGGGAAATATCATGGGATCACCCTAGATTAACATAGCCAATGATCACAACGAAGATCACATCATGGGAGAGAGAGAAGAACACATAGCTACTGGTAGAAACCTCAGCACGAGGGATAACTACTCCCGCTTCATGGAGGAGGGAAGCAACGTCGATGGAAATGAATCCGGGGGCACTTCCCCGTCCCGGCAGGGTGCCGGCACAGGAATTCTGTCACCCCAAAACTTGTTTTCAATGGCGGCGGAGATCGGAATTGCTTCTGGAGAAAAGGGGTCTGGAATCAGGGTTTCCGTGACGGGAGAATAAATAGGGGCCAAAGTAGGGCACCAGGGGGTGTGGGACCCACCCAGGAGGGCAGGTGCCGCGGCCAGGAGCTGGGCCGCGCCAGGAACCCTCCTGGCTGCCCCCTGACTGCCCTGTGGCCCCCCTTTGGCCTGGTGGAAGCTTCCGGAACGCTGATTTTTTATATAATTTTTCCGGGATTTATTGGGCATTTTAATTATTGGAAAAACCTGAAATACAAAAAAAGCAGAAAACAGGAACTGGTAACTGGGTGCACTCAGTTAATAAGTTAGTCCAAATATGATCAAAAGTGTATGAAAGTTCAATCAAAACATGGCAAAGTCACACAAATCATGCATGGAGCAAGCAGAAATGATAAATACGTTTGGGACGTATGAACACCCCCAAGCTTAATTCCTGCTCGTCCTAGAGTAGGGAAATGATAACAAGCATAATTTCTGTGGCGACATGCCACACAACCATATAAGGACTTTTAAGTGTAGCAATCAAAGCATGCAATTCAGTTCAAGTCTTAACAAGCAAGAGTCTATATTAGCATTGACACAATCAACAAAAGAACAAAAGGTGCAAGAGCTCTCGCTGTCCGTGACTCGAATGTCTCCAAATGGTGTTTGAGTGCAAGAAAGGGGATATGGAATACGGGATGAAAAGTATTTTTGTGTTGAGAACTCAATCTACTAAAGTTTCACACTTGGTCTTCTTTGGAATCTTATCTTGACTCATCCCCAGACCACTAGTCAGGTACAAGTCAAAATGATCCACTTCTTTTCGACCTTTTGAGCACTCATGCAATGGATGAGCATAAGCAAGAAAGTTGACACTTAGGATAGCAAAGAGAGAAAAATGATGGAGGAGGAAGACAAAAAAGGTGTGAAAGGCTCACATCAATGAGGAAAATCATAGGCGAGAGAAATCCAAATGATAGATATGATGTGAGGAGTAGGGATTGCCATCCAACGGATGCACATATGAGCTAAGCTAAGCTCTCCAATGGAACTAGTGGGGGTGCATCTAACTTGCTTGCTCATGAAGACCTAGAGCTCATTTAAGGAGGCTCATCATTGGAATATACAAGCCAAGTTCTATAGTGTGAAGGTCCCCACATAGCTATATGCATGAATAATAATCTCTATGGAGTACAAGATATAAGATGGAGTACGAGTGTGGATCTCTCGAACCCCCTTCTCTCTTTTTATTTCTTTTTCTCTTTTTATTTTTATTGTTTTTTGTATTTTTCTGGTGGCCTCAATGGCTCTTTCTATTCCTCTCATTAGTCCTCTTTGGGATCTTTTGATTTTTTTCCTCTTTGGGATCTTTTCCTCACTTTAGGGGCAATACTCTATATATTGCAAAAAGTATAGAAGATCTTTCACATGTTACAAAGTACTCCAATCATAAAGAAGATGTAACTATCATGATGTATGCAAATGAATGCCTCTGCCAGTGTAGCAGGATATGCATTGATACTAGCGCGTCATGTAGCAATGATTAGGGCAAGGCCCAACTAGCATGCGGCTCATCGATCAAGCAAGTAGCATGTATGACATGAAGATCAAGTCATGAGAAGATGGATGTTGCATGGCAATATTTCTCGGAAAGGCTATGGAAATGACTTGATACGAAGGTATGGTGGTTGTTTTGAGGAAGGATATAATGAGGCTTATGAAGACATAGCGTATCATGCCAAGGGTTTGGATGTACCTGCGAAGGTGGACGCCAACTCTCGGAGTGAGAAGGAAGCAATGCACGGCACATGAGAGGCTAGCAAATACGAGGAGGTTGAAATGTCAACTTTCAATACTTACATTAGTCCGAAGAACTCATGCACTTATTATCGGTAACTCTCAATCTAGTAAGGAGTTTCACAAAGAGACAAGTACCCCGAGGAGGAGTGTATGGGGGTTTGGTTATCCTTGCGCATCCTCGACTCATGTTACGTGAGTGTACTCTAATATTCGATTCCTCCAAAGAGTAGTGACCCATCTAGTAGCTAAAGTTTTCAACTAATTTTTTAATTTTTGAAAATAAACACGGATTGCCCAAAATACGACACCTATCACTAATAGGCTAGAGCTCTTGACACCAAAAGTTCAAACATTACTCACATCAATGCCTCAAAACTATTGCAAGTTACTACTGAAATTAAATTGCAACCTCAATTACCTACTTTCAAGACAAGACACAACTCAGTGCAACAACCAACTCTCTTAACAAGATAAACATGAAAACTGAAGAGAGTTCCATAAATAAACTAAACAAAAGCCAAAGCTCTTGCTAAAGACAAACTAAAAATAAAATTAACATGGCAGTAGCTATGAAAAGATAAAGAACACACAACAGCAAAAAGATAGGCATGAAAAATTCTATGATGTGTTCTAGATTTTGAAAGTGGAGCGTGTTTCTCTCCCACACAAAGTAAGAAGGGATCTAACTTGTTATGAACAGCAAGAAAATGTAAATAAAACTAAAAATAAAACCTAAGAGCGAGACGCTCCAAGGATAGCACATAACGCATGAAGTGATAAAAATATAGTGAGACGAAGGACGAACTGATGATTGTTGATGGAGAAGGGGATGCACGGGGGCATCCCCAAGCTTAGACGCTTGAGTCTCCTTGAATATTTGTTGGGGATGCATGGGGCATCCCCAAGCTTGAGCGCTTGACACTCCAAAATCTTCTTTCATCATCTTCCATCGCACACTTGAAAACTCCCTTCATACATAACTCATCATAAGCTGATTAGAGAAGTTAGTACCCTTAATAAATAATTTTTCCCCACTGGATATAAAGATATTATTGAAGATCTACTGTTTATCAAGATTTCCAAAAGATTTTTGCAAAGAAAAAGCAAGCTTAAGGTTTGCAAAGGTTAGGAGAGACAAAACGTGGCAGAATCTGTGAAAAACAGAACAGCAGGTAGTAAAGAATTTTTTAGGGGTACTTCTGCAACTCAAATCAAAAAACTCAGAACAGACGCTCGAAATTCAATTCTATGGAGCACGCTTCCAAAAAAATTTAGATAAAAAATATGATCTGGTGATTTTAGGCTAATTTTTCCGTCCAAGGACAGAATCTGTTATTTGGACAGCATGTCACAACTTTTGAACTTTCTTGCAATCGGAGGCTAGACTTGGCACAAAGATTGAAAATAAAGATACAATGATGTTGCTATAGTAGTAACAATCATCAAGACCGCTAAAAACTGAAAGTAAAAACTCAAACTAAAGATAACAAGGGTTGTCTCCCTAGAGCTCTTTCTTTATAACCATAAAGATAGGCTTAAGATTTTAATGATGCTCTCATAGGAATAAGGAATAAGAGTTGAAGAACAAAAGAGATCAAATAACAAACACATTTAAGTCTAACATGCTTCCTATGCAAAGGGATCTTGTAGAGAAATAACTCATGGAACCATAAAGATATTAGCAGAGGAAGCCAAAATAAGTGCAACTTCAAAACCTTCAACATAAAGAGAGGGAACTTGATATTATTGAAATATCTATAAGCATATGTTCCCCTCTCATAATAATTTTCAGTGGGATCATGAATAAACTCAACAATATAAGTATCACATAAAGAATTCTTATCATGATCCCCAAGCATAGAAAATTTGTTACTCTCCACATAAGAAAAATCCTTCTCATTAGTAATAGTGGGAGCAAACTCAAGAAAATAGCTATCACATGAATCATTCTTATCATGATATACTTCCAAACATTGATTCTTTATAGCATAAGTTTCATCACAATAATCATCATAGATAGGAGGCAAAGTATCATCAAAATAAATTTCCTCATCAAAACTTGGGGGGCTAAAAAGATCATCTTCATAAAACATAGCATCCCCAAGCTTATAACTTGGCATATCATTAGCATCAAAAGGATTTAAAGAAGACATACTAATAACATTCCTACTATCATGAGTGTTTTGCAAATAATAAATCTCCATAGGCTTTTTGATTTTCTCTTCAAACACTTCATGTCCCAACTCAAGGTAGAGCTCATAAAGCTATCTCATAATATTTTTGTTGTTTTCCATAAGGTCTAACTAGTGAAAATAAAAACAAGAAACGAAAAGATTTAATTGTAGAATCTAAAGATATACCTTCAAACCTTACTTCCCCGGCAACGGCGCCAGAAATAGCTTGATGACTACGCATGCTTCTATTCTTGTAGACTATTTTGGGCCTCCAAGCGCAGAGGTTTGTAGGATAGCAGCAATTTCCCTCAAGTGGATGACCTAAGGTTTATCGAACTCAGGGAAGTAGAGGTTGAAGATGGTCTCTCTCAAGCAACCCTGCAATTAAGATACAAGAAGTCTCTTGTGTCCCCAACACACCTAATGCAACTAGGAGTTGTATAGGTGCACTAGTTCGGCGAAGAGATGGTAAAATATGGGTGATAGGTGTGGCAAAAATAAGTAATATAAATCTTTAATAAAAAGTGAAGCAAGTAAACAAGTGGTAAACGTGAGCACAAACGGTGTAACAATGGTGGAAACAAGGCCTAGGCTTCATACTTTCACAAGTGGGAACTCTCAACAACATTAACATAGTCTAATCACATGATATTTCCCATAAAACATGCAATGGAGACGCACTCGGAGGTCATTCCTTTGTGGTCAAGAGAGGATGAGAATTATGTAGGGATCCAAAAGCACACCTCAAAGTTCGTAGTTCTCAATCTATGGATTTCTCAATGTCACCGCGGCCATCCAAAGAGAGTACCACAATCACCACAACATATCTAAAGGATAGTCAAAGACAAGCACCAAGAGACTCTCAATCTTCAATCCACACACAAAAGAGGAAATCACTCAAGATAATATTCTTCTAACCCATGTCCAATAGACCGCTATCACCTTGGTCTCGGGGATTATACTAGATAAGATCAATTGAGTACATCAATCCAATACATAGAGGAAGGGGAAATATCATGGGATCACCCTAGATTAACATAGCCAATGATCACAATGAAGATCACGTCATGGGAGAGAGAGAAGAACACATAGCTACTGGTAGAAACCTCAGACCCGAGGGAGAACTACTCCCGCTTCATGGAGGAGGGAAGCAACGTCGATGGAGAAGAATCCGGGGGCACTTCCCCGTCCCGGCAGGGTGCCGGCACAGGAATTCCGTCCCCCCCCCCCCCCCCGAAACTTGTTTTTGATGGTGGCGGAGATCGGAATTACTTCTGGAGAAAAGGGGTCTGGAATCAGGGTTTCCGCGACGGGAGAATAAATAGGGGCCAAAGTAGGGCACCGGGGGGTGTGGGACCCACCCAGGAGGGCAGGTGGCGCGGCCAGGAGCTGGGCCGCGCCAGGCACCCTCCTGGCTGCCCCTGGCTGCCCTGAGGCCCCCCTTTGGCCTGGTGGAAGGTTCTGGAACGCTGATTTTTTATATAATTTTTCCGGGATTTATTGGGCATTTTAATTATTGGAAAAGCCTGAAATACTAAAACAGCAGAAAACAGGAACTGGCAACTGGGTGCACTGAGTTAATAAGTTAGTCCAAATATGATCAAAAGTGTATGAAAGTTCAAGCAAAACATGGCAAAGTCACACAAATCATGCATGGAGAAAGAAGAAATTATAGATACGTTTGGGACGTATCAAGGAACACCATGAAGAGACACAATTCTAGAGACACACAAGTCCGCTAACTGGCTAGCAGTTATAGACTCGCGTACTGGAAGGAAGTGAGCAACTTTGGAAAGTCTATCCACCACAACGAAGATGGAATCATTTCCTTTCTAGGTTTTTGGAAAGCCAGTGATGAAATCCATACCGACTTTGTCCCATTTCCACTCTGGAATAGGCAAAGGTTGAAGAGTGCCAATAGGTCTTTGGTGTTCGTCCTTAATGCGACAACAAACATCACATTCGACAACATACTGAGCAATTTTTCGTGTCATCCTAGTCCACCAAAATCTCTGGCGTAGCTCTCGGTACATCTTTGTGATACCAGGATGAATCGAAAGGGGTGTGTCATGAGTTTCTTTGAGGACTAGCCTCCTAAGATTGTGTTTTCGTGGTACAACCAATCGAGTGCCAAAGAAAACGACACCTTGATCATTTATGGAGAAACATTTAGCAACTCCACTAGCAATGTTCTTCTTGATCTCTCGAATACCACTATCACGTTTCTGGGCGGCTATGATTTTATCCTCAAGGGTTGGTTTCGCCACCAAGGTAGAAAGATAGCCATGAGGAACAATCTTGAGATTGAGTTTTCGAAATTCCTCATGAAGAAGTGGTTGATACTGTTGTAACATGAGGTTGTTACAATACGACTTACGACTTCGTGCATCAGCCATGACATTGGCTTTGCCTGGGGTGTAAGAAATTTCTATGTCATAATCTTTTATCAACTCTATCCAGCGTCTTTGCCTGAGATTAAGATCTGGCTGGGTGAAAATGTATTTGAGGCTTTGGTGGTCGGAATATATCTCGCAACGATTACCAAGGTGGTAATGTCGCCAAGTTGTCAGGGCATGAACTACGGCAGCGAGTTCAAGATCATGGGTAGGATAGTTCTTTTCATGTGGACGCAACTGGCGTGAAGCATAAGCTACCACATGTCTATCTTGCATAAGTATGCATCCTAACCCTTGCCGTGAGGTGTCACAAAGGATCTCGAAATCCCTTTTGGTGTCTCGAGGCGCAAGTACGGGTGCAGAAGTCAATCTTCTCTTTAGCTCTTGAAATCTTTCCTCGCACTTGGGGGTCCATTGTAATTTCTTATCTTTCTTGAGGAGTTCAGTTAGAGGCTTTGCAACTTTAGAAAAGTTCTCGACGAAGCGTCGGGAATAGCTATTTAAGCCAAGAAAACTCCTAACTTGCTTAACCGATTCAGGTGGAGTCCAGTCAAGGACGGCCTGAACTCTCTCGGGATTCACTGCAATGCATTTTGCAGAAATCACGTGGCCTAAGTAGGTCACTTCTGGTAGCCAAAATTCACACTTGGAGAACTTGGCATAAAGGCGGTGCTCTCTAAGTTTCATCAATACCAGCCTGAGGTGTTCGTCATGTTCTTATTTGTTCTTCGAGTAGATGAGAATGTCATCAAGATAAACTACAACAAATTTATCTAGGTACTCCATGAAGATCGAATTCATCATGCGCGAGAAAGTGGCGGGGTCATTGGTTAAGACAAAGGACATGACGGTGTACTCGTAAAGACCATAACGAGTAGTGAAAGCCGTTTTGGGAATGTCCTCTTTTCTGATTTTGTTTTGATGATAACCTAATCTCAAATCCATCTTGGAGAAGACAGAAGATCCAGCAATTTGATTATAAAGATCATTGATCCTGGGCGGTGGGTACTTGTTCTTTATCGTCACTAGATTTAGCGGCGATAGTTTACGCACATCCTTTCTGTTCCATCTTTCTTCGTTACGAACAGAACAGGGCAACCCCATGGCGATGAGCTAGGGCGGATGAAGCCTTTTGCCAACAAAGCTTCAAGTTGGATTTTAAGCTCAGCTAGCTCACGTGGGGCCATTTTGTATGGGCGTCTGGAAATTGGTGCAGTTCCTGGCATAAGATCCACTATGAACTCAACACATCTATTGGGTGGCATTCCCGGAAGCTCTTCAGAAAAGACATCCGGGAAGTCACGAACCACCGAAACTTCTTCAAGGTCGGGAAGCGGAAGCACATTCAAATAATGCACCTGGGTTCTTGTTCTTGGTGAGGAGTAATCTATTGTCTGGACTGAAGGATGTGTAAGTCTAACTGACTTGGCTTTACAATCAAGAGAAGCAAGTTGTCTTGATAACCAATCCATACCAAGGATGACATCAATGTCTGAAGACTTGAGGGCTATGAGTGAAGCAAGGAATACTAAACCCTCAATTGCAATTTGATTGCCATGGCTTACTCTATTAGTTTGCCATTTGGAACCAGGAGTTTGAATAAGCATTGGGGTGAACATTTCATCAAAGGATATCTCATGTCGAAGTGCATAACTCTCCGACATGAATGAGTGAAATGATCCTGGATCGAAAAGGACAGAAGTGGGAACAAAATTGACTGGGAGCGTACCAAGAATGACGTAGAAGTACCATTAGTATCCTAAGCTGAGATTTGGTTCACACGTCCAAGACTTGCAGAAGAAGATGGCTTGGTGGTGGAGACCTTCGGGGGTGTCTTGGCATGAACATTGGGGTTTCCTTTGGCATGGGGTGGAGCATTCTGATTGATGGGGCACTCTCAAGAATAGTGACCAGGCTGGCCACACCTGAAGCAGGATAGAAAGGTAGTGCGGGGCGCTGGGTTGTTTGGTGGAGCTGGTGGACGAGGCGGCACAAGGGATGGCCTCGGTGGGTTGTTTTGGTGGAACAAACTGTTAGGAATCCAGATCATGCACTTCTGAGGGCGTGAACTGGAAGAAGGGGCAAGCACAAGAGCATGCTTGCGAGACTTCTTCAAAACTTCATTGCCATGCTCAGATCTGAAGGATCTGTTGACTAAATCCTCAAAGGTGGCAAACTCAAGGAGGTTGAGATCATGAAGAAGGATAGGGCTAAGTCCCTTGCGGAACCTTTCCTGCTTTCTGGCATTGGTGGTGATCTCATCTTGGGCCTAACGAGCAAGACGGTTGAACTCCCTCACATACTCATGAATGGACATCTCTCCTTGATTCAGATTGCAGAACTCTTCCTTCTTGCGCTCCATCAACTCATCCAGAATGTGGTACCCTCGAAAGGCAACACATAACTCCTGCCAAGTCACTATGTGACTATCTGGCCGCATTGCAACATGGTTCTCCCACCACTGAAGAGCAGCACCTTCCAAGAAGTATACCGCAAAAATAACTCGGTCATCGGGATCAACATGTGTTGTATCAAGCTTAAGCTCGATGGAACGGAGCCAATCATCAACTTCGAGGGGCTCAGAAGAACATCGGAATACCGGTGGCTTGAGGAGGATGAAGTCCTGAATGCTGACCACCACATTACGATGGTGGGCGGTATTCTGCTCGATGAGCTCCAGGAAGCGTGTTTGATCACGTCTATTCCGCTCAGCTTCCATCATGATTTCCGCCGCAGAAGGCGGTGGTGGAGGTTCATCATCATTTCGATTCCGATCACGGTCTCGATTCCGAAGAATAGCACTACGAGGGCCACCTGACATCCTGTGTGATAAAAATCAACAATCAGAGCAGGTTGTATGATGGAGGCAAGGATAGAAGGATATGATTTAGGAGGAAAAGATAATAATGTGAAGGCAATGATTCATTGAGACACGGAATATATCCGGCATCATAACGTTTGTAATTGTAAGAAATGTATTTTCTTGCAATGTAGAAACAACACTTACATACGATGTAAGAAATTAGGAAGCACAACTACTCGAGCAAACCGAACACCACTTTCCTACGGCTACAAGGAGGCAAACAACGATGTTCTGGTAAGACATAGATGAGCCTAGTCCTATCTTCCCGTAGAACAAGATGAGGGTGACTCAGAACTCAGAACGATGAAGGTAAGGAGAAAAAGAAGCCTTACGTTGTTCCCTTATATACCCGGAGTAACTATATAACAATAGAAGGCTAGACTCAACTTCGGACTAGGCTGATAATCCTACAGTCAGTCCCTCTCTGATACCAAGTCTGTGGGACCCGGGGTTAGCGTATGAAAGACTCGCTCCAACACAATCATATGGAGAGCCGAGAACCGTAACCACTTGTCTAAGCAGACAAGGCCAAGCACAGAACGTTCTCGGAAAGCATCGAACGTGAGGGGCATCCCATCCAGGCGGGATGATCAACTGAGATGGGTCCTCATCGTCCGCAAACAAGTCTAAATGATATGGGTGGTGAACTCCCATACTCATAGACAAGTCGCCTCAACCATACTATCGATTGTATTATAACCCTTACAAAGACTTACTCCAGCCCGATCACTTAGTCGGGGTCTAGGGCAGGCTCGATCATACATCAAAGTGTGCACGTGACGGAGTCACGAGCAATCGCATCGCGATGCCCCAAGCTGCGCACATTTAAGGGCCACTTGGTGTATAAAAGACCGCCGGCCAGATCACAACTAAAGTCTCGAAAACCCATACTAAGACATGCATGTTATAATCACACACGCAGCACACATTTCTAGTATGAACAGCAGGTATCATTGCAATTCTCTACAAAGTGTACAAGTTTATTGATAACTCTTACAGAGTGCACACAGAGATCACGAGACCGTGATCCAACATTAGATCAAACATGCGGAAGCAAAGTAGGGATGAGTACAGACAAGTTTAAAAAATGTCTTAGAGAAGCCTTAACTATAAACAAGCCCTTCCACGAGGGACCTGTCGTCTGACTTGGACTTCACTAGCTTGATCAATCGTCGAGCTCCAGGAAGAATCCGTCTTCGGGGGTCAGCGGGTTCATCTTAAACATAGAATAAGAAAACGTGAGTACAAAGTCGTACTCAGTAAGACTTACGTAGGAGCTATACTACTCATGCACATGTATCAAGGTAAAGGGAGGTGGGGTTCAAAAGCAGAAGTGCCAGCTTTGACTTGGCTAGTACTGAACTACGAGTACCATACTTGAGGTAAGAAGCGTACACGAGTCCACTACCATCTCCAACCAATTACACCACTATGGTGCCTTCCTCGACTCCCCACGAGAAAGCACGCCATAGCAATCACGCTTATCTTGGCAAGTTTTATAATTATCCATTGAAGTGGTCTAATAATCAGGCACAACTTTCCAATTAGTCCCTTACCGCGGACGCGCCTATTCGAATAGTTTATTAACCCTATGGGCGTGTACTACTACACACATGAAACGATCAGTTACCGCCGGGATCTCGTCACCCTTCAAGCGGGTGTCGGGGAGGATAATTTCCACAACTTTTACCTCACAGCCAACTCAAGTACAATGGGGACGCCTATCTGGGCTGGAATCCACATCGTGAACCCGGGCGGTTTACCGATGTGGTCCCAGAAGATGTGTGCAGGGTCCCAAGCCGGTCTGAATAGCCTTTCTTCCACTTCGCAGACCGTGCCACAGACCTACCAGAACTACGAACTACTACGACTCATGGAACTGAGAAGGGGTGAGTTAGTAGGTTGAGCAGGGGTCCATGTGCCCAACATGTGGTAGTACTCTTCGTCTTGGATCACCACACAAGAACTCGGTCTTAAGGCGGTGTTCAACGAGACAACCCACTATGTACTCCTACACAGCCTCTCATCGTTCACCTTGTATTAGGGTAGATTCACAAACACATTTCCACCATCATCAACATGATCACTACCATCCCGAATCACAAAAGAGTAACCTCAGTGTAACTCTAAGCATGCAATAAGAAGTAACAGTTGCAGGGGCCACATGATATCAACCAACTCCTACATTTCCTAGGATTGTGGTTTTCTTACTACTGTGACAAAATGATAGGTCATGCAAAGGATTGGGTTCAACTATGCGGTAGAAACGTTATCATGGTGATCATCCTATTTCATTCATAAGAGAGACTGAGAGGGAAATGGGTTTTTATCGACATGATCAATGGGGGTTTGCTTGCCTTGCTGATGAGGTTAAAACACAATGTCTTTAATGAAGGGGGTGGCCTCCGGTTCTGGCTCCACCTCTATTGGACAAACAACACAAACATCGAAACAATAATAAGACAATGCTCAAACACATGATTTGAAGGTTGAAACTTGATGTATGTGTCACTGATGTGTGAGTTATTCCATTTAAAAGAAGTATATTGTAATTGAATTGCAAATTCAAACTCCATTTGATTTATCGATGAATTTCAAATGCATTTGAATCCATTAATGTTCATTTGAAATGGTTGAGCATGAAGTGATGTTGTAAAGGTGAGTTAAAGTCTCTGATGTGTTGATGAAACCATTTAAAAGAAGTGTGTTGCAAAGTCATTTGCAAAAGCACTCCAAATTTGAATTCAAATTAAATGCATATGGATGTTTTCCACTGTTCACCCAATTTAAATTGGTCAAACATGAAAACAAAGTCCATATTCACATTCCTTGTATGTTTCTGATAATTTTACATATATTATATGTTTAATTTGGAGTTAAAATGAATTAATTATGAATTTCCAAAGATTTGGCTATTTTCTGGATTTTCTGGAATTAAATAAATCAATTTAAACTGTTATTGCGTCAAGCTGACGTTAGTGTGACGTGTGGGGGGGGGGCTGACGTGTGGGTCCATCTTGTCAGTGAGAGGGGTTAGATTAAACTTCTGTTTAAATTAAGCCGAGCTTAATTAGTGACCCAAAGGGGTGGTTAGGCTCGGGTTTAGGGGTTCTAATCGCGGGGCTCAACGCCGGCAGCACTGTAGTCACCGGAGCACCGCCGAGATTGTGTTCCAGGACGCGGGGAGGGGATTGGAGGGCACGTGCGTGTTCCTTGCGGTCTTCCGCATCGAGTGGGGTGAGCTGGGGGTCGCGGGGTCGTCTCGGGCCATGGCAACGTCGACGAGCGCGGCGGCGGGGCTCTGTCAATGGCGAGAACAACAAAGAAGGGCCGGGGAGGAGCGCTACTAGGGGGAAATGAACGTGAGCTCACCGGGATCTCAACGAGGGACACGGCGGGGCTGGGGAGGGCTCGGTGGTGAGCAATTTCTCGCGGGAAACAAAGGCGAACGGCGGTGAGATCTTGGTGCAGTCGTCGTCCTTGTTGGCCCTCGCCTCGAATTGATGCTCCGGCTCGAAGAAGTCGTCGCCGGGGAGCCTCCTAGACAAGGTTTCAAGGCTTGGGGGGGACGCTGCCACGGCGGCGCACGGTCGTGCTCTGCTAGGGTTCGGGTGGCTGCGCGAAAAAACGGCGAGCGGTGCGGGTGAAGAACCAGAGAAGGGGTGAGAAGAAACTGGGCTTCCCAAGCGTGTCCACGGCGAGAGGAGAAAGGGGAGGGAGCAGCTGCGTGGCTAGGAGGAGGTGTCCATGGCCACGGGCATGTGTTCCACGGAGCTGCTTCGGGGCCAGGGGAGGAAGACGCCAAGGAAAAGGCTGTTGGGCCTAGCTTGCTGGGCCTCGCCTAGGTGCCAGGTAAGAGTTTTTTGTTTTTTTTTTCAATTCTTATTTCTTTTTCTGTATTTTTGTTTTGGCTCTGCTAAAAATAGCTAGCCATTTTCTAAAATGCTCTAACTTTTTATATGGCATCAGAATATAATTAGCTAGCCACTTATAAAGTTTGGACATTTTTAAAATTCAAATAATTTGAATTTCAAATCAAATAGGGATATTATTTAATTTCCAAGGCACTTATGGTATTGTTGAGAAATCTTGGAGCATGCAGTGGGACCCACTTCACTTTATATGTGATCATGCATATTTATAAGACTTTTCAAAAATACCAGAGGAATTTTTGGAAGCAATTTTTATCTGGCCATTTGAATTAAATTCTTTAGGGCTTTTATTTTTCCCCAATTTTGAAGTTCTTTTGAAATTTTCACATGATGGAAAGGGGCACTCAAACCCTAGCACATACCTAACTTGGGGTTGTGACATTTTCATATATTATTTGTTTAATTTGGAGTTAGGATTAAAAAGTTAGTGAATTTCAAAGTTTATTCTAATTTCTAAAATTTTCTGGAATTCTTTTAATTTGAAAACTATTTACTGCGTCAGCATGACATCATGCTGACGTAGGGGGACCTCTAGCCAATGGGGCCCCTCTGTCAGCCTCATCGGGGTTAAAACCCTGTTAGTTTAAACTAACAGTGGGTTAGTTAGGGTAGGGCCCAGTAGTCAGTGGGGGTTAGGGTTAGCTTAGTGGTGGGTTAGTGGCTAAATTAAACCGCCCACCGGCGCTTAGCCGGCGGCGACCACAGTGCACGGCGAAGGGCTCGCCGGAGTGGCTTCCCGGCCACTGATTGGAACGGGAGGGCATCGAACTTATGCCCATGCTCGTCCGCGTCGACTCGCGGCCACGGGAAGGCCTAGGGGGCGCCGGAACATCGCCGGCGACGAGGTGCAGCGGCGGCAGGAGTTCTGGTGCGACGGCCACGGTGCTCCAGGCCACGGGATGTGTCGAGGAAATAGGGGAAATGGGCTTGAGCTCACCCTGAGTGTGAAGGAACCGACGAGGAGGCCGGAGGAGGTCTGACAGCGGCGAACTTGCGGCTCCGACAGTGACTCGTTGGTGCTCGCGTCTCTTGTGGTGCTTGCTCGACTCGATTCGCACAAAGATTGGGGATTTTTGAAATTCAAACAATTTGAATTTAAAATCAAATAGGGGTATTCTTTAATTTCCAAGCTCTGTTTGGATTTTTTGAGAAATCTTGGTGCATGCAGTCGGACCCACTTCATTTTCTATGTGATCATTCTTATTTATAAGACTTTAAATAACAGAGGAATTTTTGGAAGCAATTTTTGTCTGGCCATTTTGACTTAAATTCTTAGGGCTTTCTGCTTTCCCAATTTTTGAATTTCTTTTGAATTTTTTGCACGATGCAAAGTGACCACCTAACACTAGCACATACCTAACTTGGGGTTGTGACAAACCAGGATCTGCCGGGTTCCAAGAAAATCCCAAGCAAGTTCAGAATCACTCAACTTTTCATGTCTTCACCACTAGCAGTTGTCGAAGAGACAACAAACTACAACAGAGGGCTGCTATAGCCATAGCTACAAAGCCGGCTTGGCCTAGGTGGCTTAACTGGTCAGAACATCCAATCACCTAGACAAGAGATGATCATCCCCTGGTGGTAGATAACCTGGGGGCACTGGCTCTGTGTCGGGACCCGGGGTTAGCGTATGCAAGTCCAGTTAAGACATAGTCATATAGAGAGCCGAGAACCGTACCCACATGTCTAAGCAGACAAGGCCAAGCACAGAACGTTCTCGGAGAGCATCGTACGTGAGGGGCATCCCATCCAGGCCGGATGATCAACTGAGATGGGTCCTCATCGTCCGCACAAAAGTCAAATGATATGGGTGGTGAACTCCCATATTCAAAGACAAGTCGCCTCAACCATACTATCGACTATCTCATAACTCTTACATAAACTTACTCCAGCCCGATCACTTAGTCGGGGTCTAGGGCGGGATCGATCATACCACAAAGTGCGCCCGAGACAGAGTCTCAAACAATCGCATCGCGATGCCCCAAGCTGCGCACATCTAAGGGCCACTTGTTGTATGAAAGACCGCCAGCCAGATCACAACTAAGGTCTCGAAAACCCATACTAAGACATGCATGTTATAAACATACACGCAACACACATGTCTAGTATGAACAGCAGGTATCATTGAAATTCTCTACAATGTATACATCTTTATTAATAACTCTTACAGAGTGCACACAAAGATCACAAGCATGTGATCCAACATTACAACAGACAAGCGGAAGCAAAGTATGTCTGAGTACAGACAAGTTTAACAAATGGCTTAAGAAGCCTTATTTAAACACATGCCCTCCACGAGGGAACCAGTCGTCTGACTGGGACTAGACTAGCTTGATCTTCAGTCGTCCAGCTCGATGAAGAAGCCACCTTCGGGTTCAGTGGGATAATCTAAAACATTGATTAAGCAAACGTGAGTACAAAGTCGTACTCAGCAAGACTTACATAGGAGCTATACTACTCATGCATATGTATCAAGGTAAAGGGAGGTGGGGTTTCACTTGCAGAAGTGCCAGCTTTGACTTGGCTAGTCCTGAACTACAAGTACCAGACTTGAGGTGAGAAGCGTACACAAGTCCACTACTTTCTCCAACAAATTACACCACTATGGTGCCTTCCTCGACTTCCCCACGAGAAAGCACGCCATAGAACTCACACTTATCTTGGTGTGTTTTAGAAGTATCCGGTTCAAGTTGTCTAATAATCAAGCTAAGCTTTCCAAGCAGTCCATAACCGCGGACGCGGCTATTCGAATAGTTTTGTTAACCCTGCAGGGGTGTACCGCTACACACACATGATCATCATTTACTGCCTTTGATCTCGACATCATTCAACGGGTGCCAGCGAGGATGCTCACCACAACTGTTACCTCATAGCCGATCTAGTCCGAGAACGCCGCCCACCTGGGTTGGCTACCACTATCGTGAACCTGGCCGGTTTACCGAAGTGGACCCAAGTGATGTGTGCGTGGTGCATAAGCCGGTCTCGGATGAGCAGTTCTCTCACTTAGCATCCAGGCCACAGACCTACCAGAACTCCGAACTATTGCGATATCTGGACATCGAAAGGGATGAGTTAGTAAGCTGAGATGGGTCAGTGAGCCCAATGTGTGGTTGTAGTCTTCATCTTGGATCACCACACAAGAACTCGGACTTAGGGCGGTGTTCAACGAGACAACGCACCGTGTACTCCTACACAGCCTCTCATCGTTCACCTTGTATTAGGGTAGATTCACCAACACTTTTCTACCATCATCATCATGATCACTACCATCCCGACTCACATAACAGTATCATCATGGTATCACTCTAAGCATGCAATAAGCAGTAACAATTGCAGGGGCCACATGATATCAATCAACTCCTACATTTGCTAGGATTGTGGTTTGCTTACTATTGTGACAAAATGATAGGTCATGCAAATGAATGGTTCATCTATGCGGTAGAAACACATCATGGTAATCATCCTAAACAATGCATAAGCGAGACATAAGAGGGAAGTGGGATATTATCGACATAATCAATGGGGGTTTGCTTGCCTTGCTGACGAGGTTCGGGTTCGGGGTCTTCAACGAAGGGGGCAGCCTCCTGTTCCGGTTCCACCTCTACTCAACAAACAACAAACAAGGTAGCAAAGTAAATACAATGCACAATCACATGATGGAAGGTTGAAACTTGATGTATATGCTTTGATGTGTGAAGCAATTCCATTTAAATGGAGTATATTGAAAATTGAATTGCAAATTCAAACACCAATTTGAATTCAAACTTAGCCAAGTTACCTGTGACATTGTTTGATCAATTTGAATCATTTTGAAATGTGTATGATATGCCTCTGATGTGTAATTGAAATGTAGCATGTTGCCATGGTTCAAGTTGCAAATTTTTTTGAATTAAATTTGATTTAAATCCATTTAAATCAAATAGCAAAAGCTACTGATCACATTTTAAATTCAACTCAAACAAAGTTGAAAGTTGGATATTTGGATAGCTTATTTTCTCCTGATCATTTTTCATATATTATTTGTCCAATTTGGAGTTAATATGAATTTTCTATGAATTTCCAAAGTTTGGGCTATTTTCTGGATTTTCTGGAATTCTTTAATTCATTTCAATTTCTGGAAATTCATTTATGGCGTCAGCATGACTTCATGCTGGCGTTAGGGGGCCACTGACTGCTGGGACCCACTAGTCAGCCTCTCACTGTTTAATTAAACGGTTCGAATTAAGTTAACTTAACAGGGGGGAATTAGTGAGGCTGGGCCCACATGTCATAGGCTGTGGGGGGGGTCATTAGGGGGTAATTAGCCCGGGGCTAATCTGACAGGCCGGCGGCTAACCGCCGGTGGCCACCAGACGCGGCGGCGACACGCGGGACGGCGGCTCCGGCCACCATTTGGTGCGCTGAGACCACCAAACGGAAGCCCGAGCTCGTCCGCATCAAGCCGAACACATCATGGCCACTGGAAAGGCCGGAACCCTCGACGACGTTGAGTTCTTGCGGCGGCCGTGGTCCGGTGACGACGAAGACGACGCTACGGTGGGTTTTCGTGGGCATGCGATGGCTCGGACGAAACCGTGGAGCACCAGGATGATGATGCGCGCAATGGTTGAGTCGATGGAGCACTGGGGCGACCTCAACGTCAACCATGGCGGCGACATGCTTCGGCAACCATGGCGAAAACGTCTAGAGACCAAGAGGGAGGGCGCCAGGTTGGGGGAAACGGTTAGGAGCTCACCACGAACTCGATGGCGTGGTCAGCGGGCTCGGGGACGGTCTGGTGGCAGCGAATCAACGAGGTAGCTCTCCGGCGACCGGCGGCGATTCGGTGAGGCTCGTGTCTCCTCTGGATCAAATCAAGGCGCCGTCTTCTGCGAGGCGATGAAGTCGACGACGACGCACGCACGGGACAAGTTGGCTTGAGCTCTAGGCCATGTTGGCCATGTCTTCCACGGTAACGCGCTCCGGCGAGTCGTCGGTTCGTCTTCGAATCTGGCGAGAACGAAGGGGGAAAGTGCACTGGAGGGAGGGGAATGGAGCTGGGCGTCTCCAGGACGTCTCCAGACGCGATAAGGATGCCGGGGAGGCCTCCAGGCAGGCAGGTGGCGTGGCGGCCGCGGCATGCCAGCCACCGAGCTGCTTGCCGCCGCGCTGGAAGAAAACAAGGGGGGTCCAGGTGGGCTTGGGCCAGGGGGGGATGAGTTGGGCCGAATGGCCAAGTAAGCTCTCTTTTCCTTTTTCCTTTCTGTTTTCTTTTCTGCCTTTTTGTTTTGCTGTGCTAAATAAATAGCTAGGCATTTTATTAAATGCTGAAATATTTTATATGGCCTCATAATAATATAGACTAGCCACTTATAAAGTTTCAACATTTTTAAAATTCAAATAATTTGAATCTTAAGTCAAATAGGGTTTTTTAATTAAATCCAAGGCACTGTTTGAATATTTGAAAAATCCATGAGCATGGGGTGGGTCCCACATCACTTGATATGTGATCACACTCATTTATAAGACTTTTCAAAAATCTAACATGAATTTTTGGAGAAGATTTTTATCTGGCCTTTTGAATTAATTCATCTGGGGGGGGTTCCTTCTCCCATTTTTCTTTTGATTTTGATTTCAAAGATTTCTTTTGAAATTTTAACATGATGCAAGAGACTTGCTAACCCTAGCACATTACCTAACAGAGGGGTCTGACACTCTGGTAGTCTCTCCCCAAGTTGGAGGATGCACACTTGATTAAGTGCTCATGGACGGATGTCGGGACCCAGGGTTAGCGTATGCAAGACTCGCTACAACACAATCCTATGGAGAGCCGAGAACCGTACCCACTTGTCTTGGCAGACAAGGCGAAGCACAGAACGTTGTCGGAAAGCATCGAACGTGAGGGGCATCCCATCCAGGCCGGATGATCAACTAAGATGGGTCCTCATCGTCCGCACATAAGTCTAAATGATATGGGTGGTGAACTCCCATAATCATAGACAAGTCACCTCAACCATACTATCGATTGTATTATAACCCTTACATAGACTTACTCCAGCCCGATCACTTAGTCGGGCTCTAGGGCGGGCTCAATCATACAACAAAGTGTGCACGTGACGGAGTCACGAGCAATCGCATCGCGATGCCCCAAGCTGCGGACATCTAAGGGCCACTTGGTGTATAAAAGACCGCCAGCCAGATCACAACTAAGGTCTCGAAAACCCAAACTAAGACATGCATGTCATAATCATACACGCAACACACATGTCTAGTATGAACAGCAGGTATCATTGTAATTCTCTACAAAGTGTACAACTTTATTGATAACTCTTACAGAGTGCACACAGAGATCACAAGTCTGTGATCCAACATTACATCAAACATGCGGAAGCAAAGTAGGTCTTTGTACAGACAAGTTTAACAAATGGCTTAGAGAAGCCTTAACTATAAACAAGCCCTTCCACGAGGGACCAGTCGTCTTACTGGGACTACACTAGCTTGGTCTTCAGTCGTCGATCTCCAGGAAGAATCCACATTCGGGGTCAGTGGGTTCATCTAAAACATAGAATAAGCAAACATGAGTACAAAGTCGTACTCAACAAGACTTATGTAGGAACTATACTACTCATGCACATGTATCAAAGTAAAGGGAGGTGGGGTTCAAAATAAGAACTGCCAGCTTTGACTTAGCTAGTCCTGAACTACGAGTACCATACTTGAGGTAAGAAGCGTACACGAGTCCACTACATGTCTCCAACCAATTACACTACTCTGCCATAGCACTCACGCTTATCTTGGCAAGTTTTATAAGTATCCATGGAAGTTGTCTAATAATCGAGCACAGCTTTCCAAGTAGTCCCTTACCGCGGACGCGACTATTCGAATAGTTTATTAACCCTGCAGGGGTGTACTGCTACGCACATGAAACTATCAGTTACCGCCGGGATCTCGTCACCCTTCAAGCGGGTGTCGGCGAGGATAAATTTCCACAACTTTTACCTCACAGCCAACTCAAATTCAATGGAGACGCCTATCTGGGCTGGAGTCCACATCGTGAACCCGGCCGGTTTACCGATGTGGTCCCAGAAGATGTGTGAAGGGTCCCAAGCCGGTCTGAATAGCCGTTCTTCCACTTCGCAGACTGTGCCACAGACCTACCAGAACTCCGAACTACTGTGACTCATTAAACCGAGAAGGGGTGAGTTAGTCCATTCAGCGGGGGTCCATGTGCCCAACATGTGGTAGTACTCTTCGTCTTGGATCACCACACAAGAACTCGGGCTTAAGGCGGTGTTCAACGAGACAACCCACTGTGTACTCCTACACAGCCTCTCATCGTTCACCTTGTATTAGGGTAGATTCACCAACACATTTCCAGCATCATCAACATGATCACTACCATCCCGACTCACAAAAGAGTAACCTCAATGTAACTCTAAGAATGCAATAAGAAGTAACAGTTGCAGGGGCCACATGATATCAACCAACTCCTACATTTGCTAGGATTGTGGTTTTCTTACTACTGTGAAAAATGGTACGTCATGCAAAGGAATGGGTTCATCTATGTGGTAGAAACGTAGAATGGTAATCATCCTAAACAATGCATAAGCGAGACTGAGAGGGAAGTGGGATTTTATCGACATGATCAATTGGGGTTTGCTTGCCTTGCTGACGAGGTTCAGTCACGGGGCCTTCAACGAAGGGGGTGATCTTGGGTTCCGGCTCCACCTCTATTCGACAAACAACACAAACATCAAAACAATAATAAGATAATCTCAAACACATGAGTTGACGGTTGAAACTTGATGTATGTGTCACTGATGTGTGAGTTATTCCATTTAATAGGAGTATATTGCAATTGAATTGCAAATTCAAACTCCATTTGATTTCTCGATGAATTTAAAATGCATTTGAATCCATGGATATTCATTTGAACTGGTTGAGCATGAAGTGATGTTGTAAAGGTGAGGTAAAGTCTCTGATGTGTGGATGAAACCATTTAAAAGAAGTGTTTTTCAAAGTCATTTGGAAAATCACTCCAACGTTGAAATCAAAAGAATGCCATATGCATGTTTGCTACTGCTCACCCATTTTAAAATGGTCAAACATAGAAACAAGTTGCATATTCATAATCCTTGCATTTTTCTGATAATTATTCATATATTATTTGTCGAATTTGGAGTTAAAATGAATTAGTTATGAATTTCCAAAGTTTAAGCATTTTTCTGGAATTTTCTGAATTTCTTTTAATTGGAAAAAAGGATTATTGCGTCAGCATGACGCAAGGCTGACGTGGGGGGGGGCTGCTGACAGCAGGGGTCCACCTGTAAGTGTTTAGGGGTTAATCCCCTCTCTGTTTAAACTAAACAGAGGTTAGTTAGGGGGGGGTTAATTAGTGGCTAATGTCCGGCCACGTCGGCCTCGCCGACGGCTAGTCGCCGGCGATCAACCGACACGGCGGGGCAACACGGGGTCGGTGCTACAGGGGTCGAAACGGTGTGCTAAGACCATCAAAATGAAGCCCGAGTCATTGCTCTTCGAAGGAGCCATGCCATGGGTGCTGGGGTGCACCGTAGCGACGCCGG
Organism: Bromus sterilis; assembly: GCA_950022295.1. Classification (NCBI taxonomy): domain Eukaryota; kingdom Viridiplantae; phylum Streptophyta; class Magnoliopsida; order Poales; family Poaceae; genus Bromus; species Bromus sterilis. The sequence continues at coordinate 278,279,436 of OX465595.1, read as the reverse complement.
CGTCGAGCCCTAGCGGCGGACGTGGCTCGAGGTTGGCGGCGAGGTTGCTGCAGGGGCGGAGCTTGGGGTTGCGCTAGTGCTATGTGACCCTGGCAGCACCAGGAACGCAACAAACGTCACGGACGAGTCGGAGGAGCACTGGAGCCTCCTTGACGTCGTTCATGGCGGCGATGCTCCTCGGATTTCATGGAGAACATCGACAGAGAGCGAGGGGGTGGCTATAGAATAGCTAGGGTGAAGTAGAAGCTCACCACGAATGCAACGGAGGCGTCGGCGCGGTCGGAGAAGCTTTGTAGGTGAGGAATTCATCGATGGTGCGCGGCGGCTCCGGCGAGACGGTGGCGATGATTGCGACGGCTTCAGGTAAAATTAGGACGCCAGCTTCTCCAGATCGACGAAGACGACGAATCTGCGCACAGGGGACATGGTGGTTGGTGCTGAATCCTGCGGTGGACGCGAGTGTGCACGGTGGTGTTCTCTGGCGAGCTCCTGTCGGTGACGGGGACGAAGAACCAGAGCAGGGGAGAGAGCTATGAGAGGGGGGGGGAGTAGAAGGGGGCTTCGAGACCATTTCCATGGCTTGCTTTGGAGCCCTGAGAGGGTCCAGGCAGGCAGGCAGAAGGCCGCCGGCGACGGCATGCCCTCCAGCGAGCAGCTTGCCTCGCTGGGGGAAGACGACAAGGCTGGGGAGCGGGCCTGGGCCGTGGGGGGGATGAGTTGGCCTAGTTTTTCCTGGTAAGCCTTTTCTTCTTTTCCTTCTATTTTTCTTTTCTGAAATTTGTTTTACCTTGCTAAAAAAATAGCAAAGTATTTTTTAAAATGCTCCAAATTTTAATATGGCCTCAAAATAAATATAGCTAGCCACTTATAGAGTTCGGGCATTTTTAAAATTCAAATTATTTGAACTTTAATTCAAATAGGGTTTTTAATTTAATTCCATGCTCCTGTTTGAATATTTGAAAAATCTATGAGCATGGGTTTGAATCCAAATCACTTTATATGTGATCACACTCATTTATGAGACTTTTCAAAATTGCAAAAGGAGTTTTTGGAGCAACTTTTTATCTGGCCATTTGAATTAAATTCAACTAGGGGGTGTTCTCTCTCCCATTTCAATTTCTTTTGAAATTTTTAACATGAATGCAATGTGAGACTTGATCCTAGCACATACCTAACTTGGGGTTGTGACAACGGAGGCGGTATCATCATCATTCTGTACTATGAGACCTTCCTCAGGATGGGTTAAACTCATAAGCAGCTGCAACAGTCCCACACCGTCTTCCATGGAATTGTCCCAGGCAAGTCGCAAGACCGATTGGAAAAATCTACCTGGAGACGGCCTTTGGAAACGCTGAAAACTTTTGCTCTGAGATCATACCCTTTGAAGAAGTTGATCTTGAGAGCCCCTATCACGCCATCTTAGGCCGACCGGCTTATGCTTGTTTCATGGCACGCCCGTATTATGTCTACCTAAAGCTCAAAATGGCGGGTCCTTATGGCCCAATCACTATGGAAGGAAGCCGGTCCAGGGAAACAGAGTGCGACCAACAACATGTCAAGATTGCCCACTCAACGTGCGCCAAAGAAGACCTAACATCATACAAAGAGAAGGTGGACCCGGAAGACAACACAATCTTGAAGAAAACGACTCCTGATAATAACCCCAAGTTCCAACCAGCTGAAGACACAAAGAAAGTTGACTTTGTCCCTGGTGATTCTACCCAGCAGTTCATCATCGGGGCCGGGTTGTCTGGTAAATAGGAAAGTGCGCTCATCGAGTTCCTCCGTGAGAAGCGAGACATCTTCGCATGGAACCTTCAAACATGCCGGGTGTCCCGAGGGAACTTGCTGAGCACCACCTAAATACAGACCAAAGACTAAAGCCGGTCAAACAATTCCTTCGTCGATTCAACAATGAAAGGAGGAACGCCATTGGGGAAGTGATAGCTAGGATCCTAGCTGCCACGTTTATGATGGAAGTATTCTATCCGGAGTGTCTTGCAAACACAGTACTCGTCTTAAAAAAAAGGGACATGGCGTATGTGCATCGACTACACCGACTTAAACAAGGCCTGCCCAAAGGATCCCTTTGCGCTACCTCGCATCGATCACATCTTAGACTGAACTGCAGGATGTGAGCTTTTGTGCTTCCTTGACGCATACTCCGTCTACCATCAAATCAAGATGGCCCTTGAGGACCAAGAGAACACGGCTTTCATCACACCCTTTGGCATTTTCTGCTATAATTCTATGCCTTTCGTCCTGAAGAATGCAGGAGCCACCTATCAACGAACAGTGCAAAACTTCCTCAAGGACCAGATTGGACGCAACGTGCACGCTTATGTGGACGACATTGTGATCAAATCACAGTTAGTCGGCTCACTCATCAGTGACTTGCAGGAGACTTTCAAGAACCTACGCAAGTACCAGATGAATTTGAACTCGGCCAAGTGCACCTTTGGGGTCCCCGCCGGCAAGCTCTTGGGATAAATAGTATCAGAGAGAGGCATTGAGGCAAACCCGGAAAATATCAAAGCTATCATGAACCTACAAAAGCCGGCGTCAACCAAAGGAGTTCACCGGATCACAGGATGCGTAGCCTCCCTGAGCCGGTTCATCAGCCGACTCGGCGAAACGGCCATACCCCTGTACCGGCTATTGCGAAAGTCGGACAACTTTGTTTGGGACAATGAAGCTGAGCCTCTAGTATCACTCAAGAAATAGCTAACCCAAGCCCCAATCCTGGCAGCTCCCAAGCCAAAGGAACCTATGCTACTCTATATCTCAGCTAACAACCGTGTTGTCAGTGCCGTAGTTGTGGTGGAGCGTATGGAAGCCGCCAAGGAATATCCCCTGCAAAGGCCGGTTTATTACGCCAGTGAGGTGCTAACTTTATCAAACCAACGCTACCCTCATTGAAAGAAGCTGGTTCTTGGTGTATTCATGGCATGCCGGAAGCTCAAGCATTTCTTCCAAGAGCACCCCATAACCGTGGTCAGCTCATCACCACTAAACCGGGAGGCCACGGGAAGGATTGCAAAGTAGCTATAGAGTTGGGGGCTTATCATATCAATATGAGATGCGCAATGCCATCAAGTCTCAAGCGCTGGCCGACTGCATCAATGAGTGGACAGAAATCCAAGCACCCCAAGATAAGCCGGTGACCAAGTATTGGACGATGCATTTTGACGGAAGTCGACATTTGCAAGGGTCAGGAGCTGGCGTGGTTCTCACCTCCCCCACAGGAGAAAAATTATGCTATGTTTTGCAGTTACAATTCATCTGCACTAACAATGCAGCAGAATATGAAGGCCTACTCCATGGGCTACGGCTAGCCCGTGAGATGGGCATAACCCAGATCCAGTGCTACGGTGACTCAGATCTCATCTCCCAACAAGTGTCAGGTACTTGGGACTCTAAGGATCCCATGATGGCGTCTTATCGCCGAGAGGTAGACAGACAAGCCAGTTCTCTTGTTGACTATCAAGTCGACCACGTGGACCGCAGGAAAAATGAAGCAGCCGACGCCTTATCTAGACTCGGTTCTCAGCGCAAGCCGGTTCCTCCAAACGTGTTCCTTGAATTCTTGACAAAGTCGTCCGTACAGTCACCATCAGAGCAAGATATAGCAGAGCCAGACCCAGGCCCGGCTCTGGTTGCAGCAATACACGCCACCCCAGATTGGGCAGTGCCATATATGGACTACATTACCAGGGGAACATTACCAGCTGATGAACTCATGTCCTGACAAATCATCAGAAGAAGAAAGTCCTTCACCATCATCAATGGCGAGTTACATCGGCGGAGTTCACCAGAAGAAGGAAGAGACATCCTCAACGAAATACATTCTGGTGATTTTGGACACCATGACGGCTCCCGTTCCCTTGTGGAAAACCCGTACATACACGGCTTCTACTGGCTTACGGCGCATGCGAATGCGGGAAGATATCGTCAAGAAATGTGATGGATGTCAGCGCTATGCAAAGGAAGATCACGTACCGGCTCAAAGTCTCAGGATGATTCCTATCACTTGGCCTTTTGCAGTATGGGGCCTTATATGGTGGGACCCTTCAAAAGATCCGCCAACAAAAACACCCACCTCCTTTTGGCAGTTGATAAGTTTACCAAGTGGATAGAAACAGAGCCGATCAGCAAGTGTGATGCTGAGACGACACTGAAGTCCTTGAAAAATATAATATACAGATTCGGCTACCCCCATAGCATCATCACTAATAATGGGACTAACCTGTCAAAGGGGGTTATGCAACGATTCTACAAGAAAGAGCACATCTGACTCAATCTTACATCAGTCGCTCATCCTCAGTCCAACTGACAAGCCGAGAGAGCCAACGAAGAGTTGCTTCGTGGCATCAAACCCAGGATTTGCGTTCCCCTAGAGAGAACACCAGGAAGTTGGGAGGAGGAACTACCCGCAGTACTATGGAGCATACGAACGACTCCTAATAGGTCAACTGGCTACACGCCTTTCTTCCTAGTCTATGGAGCAGAAGTCGTTCTCCCAAGTGACATACGTCACGACTCACCTAGAGTGGCAGCATATGAAGAAGCCGACAATAAGAAAGCAAGGCAAGACGCTCTAGATGCTCTCGACGAAGAACGAGAGCTAGCGGCAGCCAAGTCGGCAATCTACCAGCAAGACCTACGACGCTACCATAGCCGTAGAATCAAGACCCCGAACTTTCCAGGAAGTCGACTTGGTGCTCCGACTCATACAAGAAAAAGACGGAATACACAAGTTATCCTCTCCATGGGAAGGACCCTTTGTGGTCAGCAAGAACCTCTACAATGGATCCTACTACCTAGTTGGTATGCGAGAGAAGGAGAAAACAAGCACCTGTATGGTAGAAACCATCAGGCCGTGGAACATCGCACCACTTTGTCTGTATTATACTTAGATAGGAAAGTAATGCCATTTTACTTAAGGTGGTAAGACGACTCATGTCGCACTGACTTTCGCCAAATGAAATATATAAAGGTCGATCATAATCGTACCTACTTCTTTGCCTTATAAACTTTTCTAAGTCTATCTTGATCGCACCGGTTTCGGCCACACACAAGTTGATCTTCATCGCACCGGCTTCGGCCACACACAAGTCAATTTTCATCGCGCCGGCGTTGGGCACACACAAGTCGATTTTCATCGTACCGGCTCTCGGCATTAAAAGTCAACTTTCCGTCACAACCGGCTATAACACCACACAAAAAAACTAGCTTTAATCATAACAAATATTTTAAATTCAACATCATCATAAGCATTGCATGCATTTATTTGTATTTTTTGTATCACACATGTCATATTTTGCATTTATAAAATTCATAGAAACCTGGGGTCTTGATCAACCACCAATTGGTGATCCGGGCACTAAAGTGTTTCATTTAGAGAAAGTTCAACAGAGCTTGATGACAACTCATCAACCTCTAACTGAGAAATCTCGGCACAGAAGTGAAAATTGCATGTACAAAGCTCGAATTCAGAGAAATCTTGGGGGCTCGACTATACCCATCGAGTATTCACCCAAGAAACCTCTTCTTATACATGTGGCACTCCACGCCTCCTAAATTGCCTGTATGTTCGAAGCTCATACGATTTAAACACGTGAAATCCAGCCAGAAAATTCCAAAAGGAAATTTTTGACGCAAATGGAGAAACGCTGATCAATGTGAGACGACATACAGAGAAGTCTCGACTAAAGGATAACCCAAAATTCTCAAACGAAAGAAGATGAGGACCAGATGAATCTAGAGACGGCTTATTCAAGCACTTCATGAATTGCCCTTTTTTTATACATAATCATAAGCATATTTTTTCCTTCGCATATACACAAAATCCTTGCAGGATACAGAGTTAAAACCTATGTGACTCGGTAATGTGTCAATACACACATGCCGACTCATAGGGACCACAACTCAACACAAGTTCCTATGCGACTCGGTACTGTGTCAATTTAAACAGGCCGACTCATGGGGACTACAGCTTGAAAGTATTTATGTGACTAGGTAATGTGTCAATACACACATACCGACTCATGGGGCTACAACTCGAAAAATTTCTCTATGTGATGCGGCAGCGTATCAAGACACACATGCCGACTAATGGGGCCTAAAATTCAAAGAACGTCTTTATGTGACTCGGTCGTACGACAAGACACGCATGCCGACTCATAGGGGCTAGAAGCTCAAAAATATTCTTCTATGACCCGGTAAGATACAAAGATACTCATACCGGCTCATGGGGACTATAAGTGGATTTTTTTTAGCATGAACACATATTCATTTTAAATTTTTGGGAAATAATCACCCTCCTATAACTCAGCATGACATCACAGGAACTCATACCGATTCATGGGGACTATACCTCCAGTTCTCTCTACAAACTTGGCATATATTACCATCGAGTTTGGGGGAGCAACATTCGCAATTCATTTTATGAGTCGGCACAACATTCTTTTTCAACTGACTCAAGGGGCTACACCTCTTATCCAACAAGGGAGTCTCATACACAAGTCAAAAGAAACAAAATTTGACTTAGAAGGTTCACTAAGGAACAAAATATTTCATGCATCTCGGGTTACAAACCGTTTACATCAGAAGAAAAAATAAAGACAAAAGTCGGCAAAAGATATGCCGGCTTACTAGCCTAGATTACAAGGGCTTTAGTCGTCTTCATTACATCAAAAAGGACTACAGACATAAATCATACAAGGAATTACAATTTCTACATATACCCTTATGTGAAATGAAAAACAGAGTATCATCACAGACAATGGGAGGAGTCCTTGTTAAAGCGACCAACTCATTATGTCAATGACATAACAAAAGGTGAAGCTTGACTTATTTGCGGAGCACCGAAGCCAATGCTCCGACAGCTCCTTCTCCAGCTCCACCAGCTTCTTCTCCAGCTCCACCAGCTTTTTCTCCAGCTCCGTCACCTTCTTCTGCAGCTCCAGAAGATAAAATACCATTAGTAGGTGACTCGCTTGCACCCTCAACAGCAGACTCTTCGGGAGAAGAAGGAAGAGAAGCTTCACCACCATTCATGACGAGCGCAACGGTGCCCTCCAAAAAAGGCTGGAGGCGGTCTCCCTCAGCACTAAACCACACATGCAGAGGATTTTGTCACCGTCAGACCTGTAGCAGAGAGTATCCCCTGCGTGAAGATCAAACTCACGAGAAAATTCTTGCCAACCGGAAGCCAAAAACGCTAAACCGGTCGAATCAGCTCGAAGTTCCACCAGAATAAGAGGACGATAACTGGCCTGGAACTCCAGCCAGAGAGCATCCAGCCCAAGTTTGGAAACAACATGAGAAAACATGGGCGGAAGAAAAACCCGAGAAGCCAGAGGACTAGGGATGTTCAAAACAAAGTCACAACTAAGATGACCCCCTCCTGCAGACATAACAACGCAGCGTCGCTTTCCATAAGAGGCACGACCGCGAAAACGGCGAGTCGCGACTCTTCCACGGACGCGGAGCCAGGGAACCTTGTGGAAGATGGAGAGGAGAAGAGGGTGTGAAAGAATCACCCCCCTCGGACGTCTATTTATATAGATAAAAAGAAGGTGGCCAATCAATGCCATAAAAACCTGGGTAGGTTTCCCATGGTAGGTGGCATTTATGATGACTCCTCGATTTTCAACGTGCATTTAGTGGCGACGCTTCAGGTAGAACATCAATAAATACAGCGACAAATAACTTTTTTGACTCAAAAGTCAAATTAAAAGACTTAGGGGAAAATAAAAAAGTGATACACCTCGGAGGCCTCGAAGCACAAGCCGGCGTCATCTTCTCGAAGCACAAGCCGGTGTCAGAACCTTGAAGACACAGAGACATGAGTCGGTTTACTCAGAAGAGTCGGCTCTATGAACATCAATCAAGCAACTAAAGATTTCCATGAAGACTAAAGCATTATACCAATCCTGGGGGATAATGTCGGGGGGATGGACCAAGCACATAACCCGGCATTAGATCGCAACTCTCTAGACCAGCTTATACGTGAAGGCCCACGAAAACAAGACCCGGCCCAGAGGGAGACACGCTCAGGAGACAAGCTTGAAGCCCAAGAAGAATTCGACTTACCTTGTATAGCACGTACCTTATTTGTAAAGTAGACATAGAATAGGATTCCACGTCAAGTAGGAATCGGATCCATGGACTCTTGGACCCGACACCATTATAAGAAGAGGGTTCGGGGCGCCAGGATCAACTCTCAACTCAACTCAACACACAATCCACCAACACGCGACTCGTAACCTAGAGCTCCCCGAGACGCAAGTAACGAGCTTGCAAATCCTTGTAATCCACAAGCCGGCTAGTCCTTTCAACAAGCCGAAACCCATCAATAATAAGAAGTAGGCGTAGGTCTTTACCTCGAGAACAAAGAGGGGCCGAAACCTGGGTAAATCACTGAGTACCGTGTCTATGTCGACTCTCTCCTCGATACCACCTCGCAGCAAAGGCCTCACTACAAGTTCGATGACTCGGACATCTCCTGTGTTAACCCCACGACATACTATTTAACTAGTCTTGCTTTTGGATGAACATGTAACTTGTGCTCAGACAACTCCCTTGGAATTCAAGGCATATCAGAGGGCTTCCATGCAAAGATATCCCAATTCTCACGGAGGAAGTTGATGAGCTTTAGTTCCTATTTCGTGTCCAAGTCGGTCGCAATGTTGGTGAACTTATCCTTGTTAGTAGGATCAATCTGTACCCTCTTGGTTTGTCCTGCCGACTCAAATGATGACACCTTCTTGGGTTCAAGCAATTCGGATGAATCATCCGCTTTCTTGTACTCGCCCAAATCAACTTCAGCCATCTGCTGGTCTGCAATCAATGATCCTTTCTGCAACAGTTCTTCAGACTGCTTATAATCTCCTGAGACGGTGGTGACACCATGTGGGCCAGGAATTTTTAGCTTCAGGTACAAATAACAAGGTATGGCCATGAATTTTCCATAGGAAGGTCTTCCGAGTAAAGCATGATAGGCGCTCGAAAAGTCAACTACCTCAAAGGTAATTTTTTACCTCCGGAAGTTACTCGGGGTACCGAAGCCACATTGAGGGTGATCATGCCCATTGAATGTGCCTTCTTTCCTGGGATGATTCTATGGAATTCCAGATAGCTATTGTGAAGTTTGGACAGCGGGATGTTCATGCTCTTCAGGGTCCTAGGATACAAATTGTTTATACCACTACCTCCATCCATTACGACATTTCTTAATCTAAAATTTCCATTGCCTGTTTCGACCAGTGGACCGACAATCAAAGCATGCCTCATCATATTCCTCATCCAGGAAGGCATGCTTTGATTGTCGATCCTCTGGTCGAAACAAGCAATGGAAATTTTAGTTTTAAGAAATTTCCTAAAAGATGGAGGTAGTGCTATAAAAATTTTGTATACCAACACCCTAAAGAGCATGAACATCCCTCTATCCGAACTTCACAAGAGCTATCTGGAATTCCATGGAATCATCCCAGGAAAGAAGGGACATTCAATGGGCATGATCACCCTCAATGTGCTCTTTGGTACCCCGAGTAACTTCCGGAAGGAAAAAATTTCCTTTGCGGTAGTTGACTTTCCGAGCGCATATCATGCTTTAATCGGATGACCAGCCTATGAAAAATTCATGGACATACCTTGTTATGTTTACCTGAAGCTAAAACTGCCTGGCCCACATGGTGTCATGTAACAGCCCAGATTTCACAAAAAATAAAAATTTTGATTTCGGTGTGAATTGTTTGATTTTCAAATTTGTTTGCGGTGTTTGCATCCCCGATTTATCGGTTGGCGATTATTCCCCCCTCTTATCTCGTACTGGACGGAGACCGACCCTTGCCACCCTGAAACTCGACCTTTGCGACACCGGGTTTCACCCGATCACTGTCGCGAAAACCGCACGAGACCAGCCGCAGCCAACGGAACGAAAACCCTGTTTAATAATTAAATGGGATATTTTTATAGCGCGCCGGAAAGTGTTCTTGGAACGGTTCCAGCGCTAGGTCAACGCCACCGGCTCGACGCGCTGATCGCGCAGTTCGAAGTTTTACCCGAATCAGAGGTACTGCGGACCCCCGCCAGTCAGAAACGTAAACATCGCGCGCGCGAGAGAAAAACCGGGGATGTTTTTGCAAACTGCCATCCACCTGGCGCGGAGGCAGTTGGACCGACCTCGTCGGCCATGGATTCGGGGCGGCGGCCGGCGTGGCCTTCCCGGCGCGGCGGCGCGACGGAGGCCGAGAAGGGCGGTGCGGGGCGCGTGGTTGCGAATCCGGCTGCGGGCCGGTTGCCAACTAGGTGAGGAACAGGGGGTTGCGCGAGCTTCGGCGGGAACAGCGGCGAGCTCCATGGAAGCGCGGCCTGGTTCTAGCGACCTGCGAGGAGGAGGGAAGGAGGAGGTGGTGAGGCAGAGGGCAGAGGGAGAGGCGCGGCAGAGGAGGACCTGCGGGGGGGGGGGGGGGGGCGAAGCCGGTGGCTGCCGGAGGCGCGCGGCGGCCGATGCGGCATGGAGATCGGGCGCGGGAGGGAGAGAGAGGAGAGAGAAGGTGGAGTGGTGGGAGGTGATGTGGCACATCCAGGGCCGTGGATCTCGCGATCCGACGGCCGGGAACGCTTGTGAATTAGGGTTTCAGATCTGGGGGTGTTTTGTGCGAAAATTGGAGCAGATCTTTGGGGTGTGCCTGCAAAATTTGGCTAGGGAAATCCTAGAAAGGGGTGGAAGTGTGGTGGTCTTTATTTAGCCCAGGTGGCTGGCAGGTTGCAAAAACATCCCCGGTTTTTCTCTCGCGCGCGCTGTGTTTACGTTTCTGACCGCCGGGGGTCCGCAGTACCTCCGATTCGGGTAAAACTTCGAACTGCGCGATCAGCGCGTCGAGCCGGTGGCGTTCACCTAGCGCTGGAAATTTTCCGAGAATACTTTCTGGAGCGCTATAAAAATATCCCGTTTAATTATTAAACGGGGTTTTCATTCCGTTGGCTGCGGCTGCTCTCGTGCGGTTTTCGCGATAGTGATCGGGTGAAACCCGGTGTCGCAAAGGTCGAGTGTCAGGGTGGAAAGGGTCGGTCTCCGTCCGGTACGAGATAAGAGGGGGGGGGGAATATTCGCCGACCGATAAATCGGGGATGCAAACAACGCAAACAAATCAGACAATCAAATAATTCACACCGAAATAAAAAAAAAATTGTGAAATCTGGGCTGTTACAATAGAACACCACCAACAAGGGATCTCGTCCCAAGGTCCAGGACGATCCGGGGGAGAGGGGAAGGGGGAGAGAAAACAGTCGACGATCTTCAACACCACCAACAAGGGACTCTGCTGCATGTCGAATGACGAACTCCGTCGAGAAAACTTTTCGCAGAGAAACGACATCGTCGAAAATACGAAACCGTCGGTGTCAATAGGAGGAACAAAAGTTGAAAGCGAAGATCAAGGGAAGCATTCTCATGCCAATCGCGAGGATATCGGACAAGAGGACTGAAGTCAACAGACGACCAAGATGTTTTACCCAGAGTCGTAAGAACTAAAGATACTACGGGATTTCCCAAACCTGAGATCGGAATCGAGACAATACGCTGCAAGCAAGGCATTGTAACGGTTCCCATAATCCACACACTCGGGATCCTAAAGTTTGAAGGGGATAAGACGAGAGTAAAAACACTTACGACACTTGTCCTGAATAGAGCAAGGGTAAGGAGTAAAAAGAATCCTACTCTTTGATAACTATCTTAGTAACTACAAAATAGTTTTTGTCTAGACTCGACTTCTGCCAGAAAAGGGATCCTACGGTCGGTAAGGCTCTGATACCAAGTTGTAAGGCCCAATATGCGGTACTTTTCCAGATCTAGATGTTTCCATCCAGATCCGGGGACGAAGCACATATCGGTCCCACCGCGACATATGACGAAGTCATATGCCCCGGATTTCCAACATGATATCACAACATTACAGATACAAGAATACAACATCTCATACAATCGGCATACAACTGCCTTAAATACAATTCAACAGTGGAAGATACATGTAACGACCCGTTCCCGAAGGGAACCAAGTCTACTGTGCTTCTGTGCTATCCCTGGATCAGTATGCTAGCACACACAGTACTCAATGAAATACCATAAATCACATGTCAAAAAGTAATGTAAGTACATGGTATTTATTACCTTATAGCCTTTGGGCTAGAATACACCGCAGAAAAAAACAATTCATAAGTGGAGTCCCATCAACACCAACGGCAAAGTTGAGTGTAGACATTATAACCCTACATCGCATCACTTACTCGTCATATACAATCCTGCAACACCGAAGGTTACAGCCCAAAATGGGTCAGTACTTTGAATGTACGGCAAGTTACTCCCAAAAACATATATAACAGACCTATCTTCTACATGCAATTTTGGCTGGTGGAAAAGCTCTAAGAGTTTCAGTTTGCATAAAGCTGATTTTTTCCTACTCAAAGATTATCATAACAGTACTACAAAGCTCATAATATGATTGAGTTGGTTTCTCCAAGTCAATATATTCCAAAAGTTGATTAAACCCGATTGATTAATTAAATATGATGAGATCCGTCAACATTCCCACTTCTAGATGCTCAAAGTTGTCCGTAACCGGGGACACGGCTAATCATGATCAGTTTGTACACTCTGCAGAGGTTTGTGCACTTTTCCCCACAAGACTCGACCACCACCTTTTTAGTTCGTCACACTAAATGTTGTATGAGAACCGGAAGGTCGAGACATGGTCTTTTAGAAGAGTTTCCTTCACTCTGGCGGTGCCCATCCCACCTACTCATAACTACGTTCGTAGCACCACCTAGTAAGAGTCACTACAACTAATCAACCAAGCCAGAGCCCATAATAGCTTGTGGCTGCACACGTAAGCTTCTAGTTATGAAAAATATGATTGATCCCTTTAAGCCTGGGTGGCATTCCGCAGTGATTACTGGCCATCTCCAGGTCACTCAGGCAAATCCACTGGTTCCTCCAGGGTGCCCCCAACCATTCCACCCAGGTGGTTCATGAAGATTATCTTGGTCCTGTTTAGTACTTAGTCACTCATACCTCATAATGGATCACTTCCCAATCCACGTCTACTTAGCAAAGCAGTATAATTCTACACGGTGGTGAAAATGATATAAGGTTCAGACCTACCTCAATGAACTACTGGGTGTAATAGCATAGCATAATATATAATCCTATCAATGCATAATATTTAAGTTGGACTACAATGCAAATAAAAAAATATAGGTAATAGTGGAGCATGATCAAAAGAGTAACTTGCCTGGATCTTGACGATGAAATATTCTACTCGTAGTCATCTCTCCATCTCGTTACAATATATCTAACGGTAAAAGAGAAACACTTCAACACACAACTCAACCCAAAGTGAAGATCCAAATAAGATACAATTACAACATAAATATTTAGTTATTACTATTAATAAACTAATTACTATGGCATGGATAGGTTGAGATAGGATCAAGTTGGATTGGATGGAAATATGATGGCAATCATATATCCGAGGATTGTAAAATCAATTGGATATGTTGGAGGTTGATTATAAAATCAATTGGATGGAGAGTATGTCAAACTCAGTTGGTTTGTCCATATGCATATTTGAATAGGAAATCAATTCTTGGATTGGATTCAAAAAGATCCGATAGAAATCGTGATGATCTTGTTGAGAAGATTGAATTTTTGTAGCCAAATTTATATAAAAAAGAGATATAACTAAATGGAAGCTAAGACGAAGGTTTGAGGTCAAATTAGTGTATTTATATGATGGAAAGAATGTGACAATTTTCCAAACAGAAAGATTTGATTTTAAGGATCAAATTTGATGAAGAAAATATTCCAAATAAATTATAGAATAAGATGTATATCAAATATACTCAAATTATAAAAATAAATTTGAGTTAAATTTCGAATTATCAAAAGTGGAATATTATTGGAAAATAATAAACTACATTTTCCAAGGAAGCTGGGGATATAAAATTTGTCGAAATCCGACTTACGGGATAGAAGATATGAATTTTTAAAGTTTGACTATTTTTGCTAAAATGAATTACGGGATTAATAAAAAGGATGCAAAATGGCGAGTTCTGATAGGTCTGTACCCATTCGATTTTTACAAAATAAAATGATGAACAAAGAGGGGAGAAAGGCTCACCGGAGATCTCGCCGGAATTTTGGAAAAAGGTCGCGGGCGTCAATAAACAGCCGAACGGGATAGAGGATGATTTGGGCTACTCGATGGACAAGGTTATAGCTCCATGTTCGCCTTCGGATAGCCGAGAAGTTCCACCGGAGTAGAGAAGAACGCATGAAGAGCACAATGACACGGACGGCGTGCTCCGGCCTTGCAATCGAGAGGAAAAATATGTCACAACGGTACGCATCGGCAAGGGGAAGAAACTAGAGGAAGAAATATGGACTAGGTACCTTTCAGGGCGACAAAAATCTTCAGCGGAAGTGTGGATGCATCTTTACTCCGACGAGAAATTGCGCACGAAGGATAAGGCTTGGAAGAGGGACTTTATGCGTGGGGATGTGTGGTTCAAAGGGGTCCTAGGGCGGTATTTATAGGGTCATGGGAGGTCCATAGAAGGAGAGTGAGTGAGGTTTTGGAATGGAGTTAATGGCATTCATGGAGAAATAATGAACATTAAAAGCGAGGTTTTGGAAATAGATTTAATGGCATTTATGGAGAAATAATGGGCATTCAAAGAGAGGTTTTGGAAATGAATTTAATGGCATTCATGGAGAAAATTATGGACAATTAAAAGCATTAAAACGCGTGTTTGTTTCCATGAATGGATTCCTCATGAACTTGTCCACAATTTTTGTGTAGGTTCTGAAGTGAATCGGTCAAAAGAGTAGATAGGAGGAAAGGAGGAAGAGCTTCAGTTGTCATGGTCATTTGCTTCTGTGTTCACGTACACATGAACGAACGAGAGGAAGAAAACAGCTCGCTCGGGCTATGGGCCTTAGTGGAAATTTGTCCCAAGATAAAGAAAAAGGAAAGAGAGATAGAGGAAAAAATTAGATAGATGTCCTCAGTCCAATTGACTTAGGAAACCTATTTTTATTATCTGGGTTAAACACTCTCAAATAAAATTGTATAGGCCAAATAAAACATAGAGAGTCCAGGAAAACTATATTTCCCTTTCTGAATAAATTTTAGAAATAGATTTTTATGAAAAAAAACTCATTAACGACATTATTAATATTTTCCAATGCTGTTTTTTGGAGAAGTCATATTGTCTCCTCTCATTTTATTTATTAAATTTTTGGAAATATTTAAATATATCTTAACGTCAATATCCAATAAACTCCAAAATAAGAATTCGAGAATGAGTATGGGACCACAATAAATTTAAGAAAGTCATTTTATTCTCACTCGAAAATATTTAATTGTGGTTCGTACCAAATTTCAAAAGGACAAAAGAAAGAAAATCATTCTTTGAAATTTTGAATAAAGTTCACAACCAAAATTTTCATTATTGGATAAATGATTATCCAATTTTATTAAATGGTTTGTAAAGGTTTAAACAAAAACTCAAGGGAAAAGTTTTCATTTACCCCAAAATCAAAACAATTCAATAAATATTATATTATTTATTAACATTCCAAAATTTGGAAAATTTTGGGATGTTACAATACATGTCTGGGTACAGACTACAATCAAATGCCCACTAGCAAAGAGAAAAACATCGATTCCCATAACCACACGGGTCCAGGCCCTCTGCCGGGATCCGCCTAACTAGTCGTCGTCGAGTCTCCACGTGAAACGTTGATCACCATACCCGTTGTCGATCAAGGACCCTGAAAAGAGTTTGTGGGTAGTATCATGAGTACAGAAGTACTCAGCATACAACTGTAGTGGTCAACTGTCCCAGCAAGGACTTCATTACTCGTCATTCTAGGACAACTAGTAGTTAACGGTAAGGATGGGGTAAGTGGTGAGGTGGCTGCCGCACTACCATTTATGAAGTGGCTAACGATCTAGAGAGTAAGATAAGAAGCCAAGCATTTGATGAGGAATCGCCTCAAACAAGTTTTGCTATCAACTACTTACGCAAACATAACACCTATCCTATCCTTGTCCTCCTCTTAGCATCCCGACGAAGAAGAAGCAGTCAAGGCACACACACGTTGATCAAGTTATATTAAGATTATCTCAGTTGTTGTTGTCTATGAACAAGGAGTAGGTCTCAAGTCATCCATAACCGTGGACACGGCTTCTCGAAAAGATTTAACCCTGCAGGGGTGTACCAACTGCCCATTACAAGGCTCCGCATGCACGCCCATCTTTCTCAGTTGCTACCCATGACAGGAAACCATTTTATGATTTAGTTTCAAGAGATCCGAAACGACAGGTCCCTCTAGCTAACAACGAACAAATCCGGGCGGCCCCCGGGGAGTCGAAACCCAATCCAAAATCCGGCCACGCTCTCGGATCGGACTCTTCCGTATGACGCTGGTCGGATTGCCGGTAAATCACACATGGGAAACCGGGTCCTAGCTGATCGGGTGGACCAACAGGGAAACCATTTCTCCACTGGCCCAAGTTGTTTTAAAACATCTGGGGGCCCAACCAAGCACACACACGGTTTTCAAATGGTAAATCAGCTTGGGCCACCACTAGAAATGTTTGAAGCTAGGTAGGTAAGAAAAGGGGACCCCATAAAATCCCACACGCGGTTAGGCACGCTCAGTCTTAAAACCAACACCCGGAACTCGGGTCCTAGGTGACTCGAATGGAACAAAGCGTCGGGGCGGGATAGCCTAGACCTTCCATCCTTCGTCGAATATATTCAACATTATAATAATTATATCATCAACAACAATATAATAATGTGATATCCCAAAACCAAGGAGTAACAGGGTAACATCGTAGCATCCTAAGCATGCATACTAAGCAGGGGCTGAGCAACGAGCAATAGTAACATAGCAGTACATGGTTTGCTTGGAGGGGACATGGCTGTATCGGTTTAAAAGAGGCTGTAAACATGTGGTAGGATCAAACATCGAACCTATCCCAAACTAGCATGCAAACCGCTGGTTGAAATAGAATGGATCATAAGTAATGCATAGTCCTTGCCTGTTGTTAAGTCGGGTTCCGAAGGTGTAGTTGATCGCAAGCTCGCATCGTCTCCGAAAGTATCCGCGGGAGCACACAAGAAGTAAACACTGGAAAGGAAATCAATAGGGAAGCATCTATTACTACGAAGAAAACACGAGCAAGCATCAACAAGAAGGCAACACGAGACATCGCACCTACCGTCGAGAGCGGTTACTAACAGGTTAAGTGGAGTACTCGTCACACACGACGATGCCGCACATTTGGAAAGGTTCAAGTTGTTTAGCTACAGGTGATCAACAAAGGTTGTTAAAATGGCATCTCACTCAAGCATGGCATAGCACAAAAACATGGCAAAATGTTAAGCACAAATTAAACTACCTATACTAGTCAAGTTAAGCGAGGCAACACCCTAAACATGGCATAACACTAAGTGCCCACGACGATTAACAAGTTTATTACTGTTCTGCCCTAAACCACATTTTAGGTTGGTTAACAGCAGCCAACAACAGAATAAACACAAAGTATACGAAAAACTAATCAAGTTACATATAAAGAACAGCCCAAACGGAGTTACGGTTTAAAAGATACAAGCAAAACAAGTTACAGGCATAATTTGCCAACATCACGAAGCACACTTTAGAGCATTGCATAAACAGGATAATTAGTGCAAACATGCTCACAAATGATATGCAACTAAAGTAGACATGGCAGGGAAGGCATGCCAAAAAGAATCATGCAAATAGGCATTATGAACAACTAATTATAGCTCATGCAAAATGCAATAGAACATTACTGGTCAAGGACTTAGTGAAAATTAGAGAAACATGACAGAAACTATTATTTTTATGCTATATAAACAGGGGTATAACTATATGCAAAAGTGCATCAAAATGACATGCTGGTTAAAAATATGCAACAAGAATCACTCAATTCCGATAAACGGTCGCGACACACTCGTCGACCGAAGTTGCAACAAAATATAAACAACATCACACTAACAACAGGTTAGCTACTTTGGTTGAAGATACAATCAACTTGCAGCAAGCAAACATGTGATATGAAAGCATGGAACTGAAGTAGAAACAATGCTTAACAGGATGCAAAAGGAATCAATCAATTCCGACAAACAGTTGTGAAGCAATCGTCGCCCGAACTTTCAACAAATTAACAGTTTCAGCAAGTTTAACAACAGCAGTTGCAATTAATGATCTGATGCCCTGTTTAGCACAAAATTACAAAATCAAGATGACCTCAAATGCAAATGCTCACAAAAGATGAATTGAAGTGCACACAATTCTAAGCAATTTTCCTTTTGGGCGCAGTGTCATCCGAGCTACGGTTTGATCGCAAATTACGTCGCAAAATTGAATCAGCAGAAAAATTTACAGGACTTGGCAAAAGTTCGAACAAAAGAAAAAAATACTTGACAAAAAAAAAAGCTCGGACCTCTCCCATTGGGCTCGGCCCATGAGGTGGCTAGGCTGGCAGATCTGGCTAAGGGCGCCTGGGCCAGTCGGCCGCGGTGGTGGGCCTGCTGGGCACGCCGGCCCAGATGTCAGGCGACAGCGGGTGAGGCCGTCCCGACCGGCTGGCTCGATGCCGCGGCGGCGGTTGGACCGACCTTGTCGTCCATGGAGTCGGGGCAGCGGCCGGCGCGGCCTTCCCGGCGCGGCGGCGCGACGGAGGCCGAGGAGGGCGGTGCGGGGCGCGTGACTGCGGATCCGGCTGCGGGCCGGTTGCCGACCAGGTGAGGAACAGGGGGCTGCGCGAGCTTCGGCGGGAACGGCGGCGAGCTCCATGGCGGCGCGGCCTGGTTCCGGCGACCTGCGAGGAGGAGGGAAGGAGGAGGCGGTGTGGCAGAGGGGAGAGCGATAGGGAGAGGCGCGGCAGAGGAGGACCAGCGGGGGGGCGCAGTCGGTGGCTGCCAGAGGCGGGCGGCGGCCGATGCGGCATGGAGATCGGGCGCGGGAGGGAGAGAGAGGAGAGAGAAGGTGGAGAGGTGGGCGGCGACCTGGCACATCCAGGGCCGTGGATCTCGTGATCCGACGGCCGGGAACGCTTGTGAATTAGGGTTTCAGATCTGGGGGTGTTTTGTGCAAAAATTGCAGCAGATCTGTGGGGTGTGGTTGCAAATTTTGGCTAGGGAAACCCTAGAAAGGGGTGGGAGTGTGGTGGCCTTTATATAGCCCAGGTGGCTGGCAGTTTGCAAAAACATCCCCAATTTTTCTCTCTCGCGCGCGGTGTTTACATTTCTGACCGCCGGGGGTCCGAATTACCTCCGATTCGGGTAAAAATTCGAACTGCGCGATCAGCACGTCGAGCCGGTGGCGTTCACCTAGCGCTGGAACCGTTCCGAGAACACTTTCCGGCGCGCTATAAAAATATCCCGTTTAATTATTAAACGGGGTTTTCGTTCCGTTGGCTGCGGCTAGTCTCGTGCGGTTTTCGCGACAGTGATCGGGTGAAACCCAGTGTCGCAAAGGTCGAGTGTCAGGGTGGCAAGGGTCGTTCTCCGTCCGGTACGAGATAAGAGGGGGGGAATATGAGCCGACCGATAAATCGGGGATGCAAACACCGCAAAAAAATCAGAAAATCAAACAATTCACACCGAAATCAAATTTTTTTTTTTGTGAAATCTGGGCTGTTACATGTCATCACCTTCTCAGGAGATTATAAGCAGGCTGAAGAACTGTTGCAGAAAGGATCATTGATTGTAGACCAACAGATGGCTAAAGTTGAGTTGGTCGAGTACAAGAAAGAGGTTGATTCATTGGAATTTCTTCAACCCAACAAGGTGTTATCATTTGAGTCAGCATGAGAAACCAAGAGGTTACAGATTCATCCTACTGACAAGGATAAGTTCACTAACATTGCTACCGACTTGGACCCTAAATAGGAACTCGAGCTCATCAACTTCCTTCGTAAGAACTGTGATATCTTTGCATGGAAGCCCTCTGAAAAAATAAAGGCTATCGGACAGGAACTATCAAAATTGTTAGCAGCCGGATTCATCAGGGAGATCTTCCACTCCGAGGGGTTAGCTAACCCCGTAATGGTTCCGAAGAAAGAGAAAACTTGGAGAACTTGTGTTGAGTTCCATAATATCTATAAAGTTTGTCCAAAATACAACTTTCACCTTCATCGCATTAGCCAAATTTTGGATTCCACATCAGGGTGTGAGAGATTGTATTT
This sequence comes from Bromus sterilis, assembly GCA_950022295.1. Lineage (NCBI taxonomy): Eukaryota > Viridiplantae > Streptophyta > Magnoliopsida > Poales > Poaceae > Bromus > Bromus sterilis. Next base: position 278,259,142 of record OX465595.1, on the reverse strand, counting down.
ACTCGACGCATACTCAGGATACCATCAAATCCGGCTATATGAACGAGATGAGTTGAAAACAACATTCATAACCACTTTTTGTTGTTTCTGTTACACCACAATGCCATTTGGAATTAAGAATGCAAGAGCCACATATCAACGCTTCATGCAAAACTGTTTGATTTCGCGAATCGGCAGAAATTTTGAAGTATATGTGGACGATATTGTAATCAAGTCGGCTGAAGGAAACAGTTTGTTGGAAGATTTGGTTGAAACCTTTAGAGCCTCCGAGCTTACAACCTCAAGTTGAACCCAGAAAAATGTCTTTTTGGTGTACCAGCAGGGAAGTTACTCGGATTCATGGTTTTTGAGCGAGGGATTGAGGCCAACCCGGAAAAGATTGCCGCAATCCAAAATATGAAGCCACCACAGGACCTCCGAGATGTCCAAAGGCTAAATGGGTGCCTTGCGTCACTTAGTTGTGACGCCCCCAAAATCAAGTCGTGTATAGTAATCATACACGCAAGGTACACGATCGAGATCAGGGACTCACGGTAAGATATCACAACACAACTCTACAAATAAAATAATACAAGTTATTTAATACAAGCCAGGGGCCACGAGGGCTCGAATACAAAAGATCGAGAGCACAAATTTAGCGGATGCACTAGTATCTGAGTACAGACATAAGGATAGAAGGTTGCCTTAAGAAGGCTAGCACAATATCAACAACGATCGAAAAGGTGAGGCCTCCTTCCTGGGAACCTCCAAACTACGCCTGGTCGAGGGGAACTCCACGATGAAGCAAGCATCGGGGATCTTCTGCTCCTGGACTCCAAGGCTACAACGTCGACTGCAGCGGCCGATCAGGCAAAACAAAAAGGGGGAAATAAAGCAAGGGTGAGTATCTAGCATACCTGCGAGTTTTACGTCCGCTACTAAGCATTTATGCATTTGTATCAAATGGAAAGGGGAGGCTGCATATAGTGGACTGCAAGGTAGAAAATTAGAATAACGGTGAGAAGCTAGGCCTATCACTACTGGAATTCACCAATTTGCCATGGGCCAGTGGCTTTGCCGTCTGCAATTCATCGGGGCGGACGGCAAAGCAGTGGTATGCCGTCTGCTGCCCTAAGTACAGACGGTAAAACGTTGACATACGGCAAACCAAGTGTTTGCCGTCTGTCTGGTTGCAGACAGACGGCAAAGACACCTATGCCGTCCGTCGACAGACGGGACGCGTTTGCCGTCTGTCGACGGACGGCATAGGTGTCTTTGCCGTCTGTCTGCAGACGGCAATGCGTTGGGCCGTTAACCCCCCCGCACGGCCCCCCTCCCACTCCCACTCCCACTCCGCCCCCCACCTCCCCGGCCTCCCTCCGCCCCCCACCTCCCGGCCGCCCTCCGCCCCCCACCTCCCCGGCCGCCCTCCGCGCCCCACCTCCCGGCCTCCGCCGCACCCCACCTCCCTGCCGCCCTCCGCCCCCGCCGGATCCCTCCCCGGCCGCCCTCCGCCCCCCACCTCCCGGCCGCCCTCCGCCCCCACCTCCCCGGCCACCCTCCGCCCCCCACCTCCCGGCCGCCCTCCGCCGTCCGCCGGATCCCTCCCCGCCCTCCGCCGCCCACCTCCCGGCCTCCTCCTCTACCCCCCTACTCCGGTGAGCCCGCTCATCCTCTTTTTTTTCTCTCTTTAATTTCTATAGTTGTAGGATTTTAGTTAGTAATTAGTTAGTGTTAGGATTTAGTTAGTAATTAGTTAGTGTTAGGATTTAGTTAGTAATTAGTTAGTGTTAGGATTTAGTTAGTAATTGTAGATATTAGGTTTTAGGTTCTAGATTTTTAGTACGATTTATTTTTATTTTTTCTGTTAATTGCAATATGCTGAAAATTTAAATGATAAGATGCATAATTACAATATGCAGAAAATTTAAATTATCATAAAAAGAGCTTAGAGCTCATGTTAAGATTCCTTAGGAATTTGGTGGTGTCAATCCTATGATCCAAAGGCAATCCATAAGAAAAATCCTTAGGAATCCAAAAAATCCCTTAGGAGTAAAAGTTGAATAGGAAAAGAAGAAGAGAAAGAAAGAAAAGAAAGGAAATAAAAGAAGAAGAGGGAAACAAATTAGGGGTAAAAGTAAAATAGTAAAATAAGAAGAGAAAAAAGAAGTTGAAGGTTAATAAAAAGAACAAGGAGGAGGAGGGGAGCTTGGGGTAAAATAAGAATAAGAAGAAGAAGTTGGAGGTGGAGATTGGGTGCATTTTAATGGAGCTTGGGGTAAAAAAAATAAAAAAGATGTAATTACCGGGATCAAGTGTGTGTGTTGATTGGGTGCATTTTAATGTGCAGGAATTTTCCTGGTGTGAAGGTCTGGTGGTCGACGACCTGCGCCCCCTCCATTCGGCGACCTCCCTGAGTTCGAGGGTGAGCAAAAAAATTCTTGTCCTCTCCCCCTTTTTCCTTTGTCAATTCTGGCCTTCATGCCGATAACGGTAACTCTAGCAGTATGTAAAGTTGCGTAACCAGTATGCGTCTCCCATTCGAAAGGATTACAGTATAAATATGCATTCATTTGCATATTTATAATAGTAATTCTTTCGAATTGTCCAACGTTATCCATGGACAGCCCGCGTATGTGTAGATTGGGTCGTTTTTCCATGCTCTGGTCCTGATCCGACGCGGAATTTCGTCAGCGCCTCCCTGTTGTTCTCCGGATACACAACCTCTCGGCTTGTTGTCGAGACGTGTATTAGGAGAACAGCGGGGAGGTGCTGCCGAAATACCGCGTCGGATCGGGACCAAAGCATGGGAAACCGACCCAATCTACACATACTCGGGTGGGATTAGGACCTATCTTTACCTATTAGTGTGTAGGTTAATTGCATATGCCGTAGCTATGTATGATAAAAGCAATAAAAAGTGGACGTAATAAAATGGTATATTTGTTGTTTAGTAGCTAGCTGTAGCAACAAGATGAGCGATGATCGTGCGTGGATGTACACTGGTCGCCCTAATCAGAAAGAGATCACCAATGAATGGGCAATGAACACCAAGGAGTTTCTGAGAGCGGCATTTGCAAATGGGCAGAGAAAAACCTGGTGCCCCTGCGTTAGGTGCGACAATTATAAACAGGCAACAGAGGTGGATATGGGTAAACACTTGCAGAAGCGGGGTTATAAGCCTGGTTATACGGTGTGGACCTTCCATGGCGAGTCTGGCAGACGACGGAGAGAGGAGGTGGTCCGTCAGCGCACGGATGAGTACGGAACCGGGATCGAAGACATCGTGCAGGACTTTGACGATGCGCGGGATGAGGACGATGAGATGGAGGAATCTGCGAAGGCCTTCTATGATATGTTGGAGTCTTCGAAACGTCCGTTGCACGCTCACACTGAGCTTTGTCAGCTCGATGCCATCGCACAGTTGATGGCTTTGAAGGCACAATTCAACTTGGGCACAGATTGTTACAATGCGATCACGACCCTAATTGGGCGGTTTCTACCAAAAGATCATGTTATGCCTGCAAACCTGTACCAATCGGATAAAATCCTCAAGGTACTTAAGATGCCCTATGAGCAGATACATGCTTGTGAAAATGGATGTGCTTTATTTAGGAAAGAGTATGCGGACGAAGACTATTGTCCCAAATGCAAGTCATCCAGGTATGTTGTGGTAGACAATGGTCAAGGTGAGAAGACGCAGACCAAAATACCCGTAAATGTTCTTAGGTATCTTCCAGTGATACCAAGAATTAGGAGGCGGAGGTCTACTACAAGGTCGATGAGTCCAAGGAGCAGGAGGCAGAGGACGTGTTAGTTGCAGAGGCCACGCGCCTCTTGCAGTACACAAGGCACGAGATGCGAGTGCAGGCGGTCTGTGACTACTACGCCAAGCAAGGGCGCAAGCGTAGCAAGAAGGACTGCCGCATGAAGTTTCTGACCAGGGCCCAGTACATGACGGTAACCCTTCTTAAGTCTTGAATAGTTTGCTTGATTTGATTCCTATCTAGACTACTTATTAGTTTCCTTGTTTACTAACTTAGGCGCCACCGAGATGGTGTGCGGACAAGATGGATTGTTGGGAGGCCATTGTGGACCACTGGTGCTCAGATGCCTGGTTGGCCATCCACAACAATGCCAAGGAGCGCCGCGCCCAAATGGTTGGTGTGCCACACCATCAAGGAAGCCGCAACTTAGCTGGTTACGGGAATAAATGGGTATGTGCTTTGCTTCAATTTTCATGCAAATTCTACTTTTCTTTGTCTTTTTGGCACCCACAACTTACTAATATCGTGCTTTGCTTTGTCTTTTAGGCGGAGCATAATAAATCGGAGGTGCCTCAGGTGTTCGACATGTATGGCATGGCCCATACAGCGTCGTACAAGAAGGCAAAGGCGCTCTCAGAGTCTGATCTCGCCAGTCCTTCGACTTTCACCAACATTGCTGCCTACAGTAAGCTCAAGGCTTATACTGAGGTGGCGAAGGAGAAGCACGGGGAGGATTATAACCCGCTTGGGAAGCCTATTGAGCCGGAGCTGGTGATGATCTCTGGTGGCGGAAGGCGCCATGGCGCCATGGCCATTGGAGATAAGTTGATCAGGTGCGATAAGACTCTTCCTAAGATCAAGGCGCGCCGAACGAGCTCTTCTCCTGCTATAAGGACTCGTCCGCGGCCAGTCGACCTCGCTATCTAGGTTATCCATAAGGACTCTTGCATTCTTGTTTTCTCTCATCGAATATTACAATGCTAACTAGAGGAGTGGGGTTGCAGGAAGCTCTTGAGAAAGAGCGACAGAACACCCAGCGGCTACTGGAGGAGAAGGAGCGGTTGGCAGAGGAGAAGGCATCGGAGAAAGAGCGGCTGGCGGAGGAGAGGACGGCGAAGGCTCTCGAGGAGGCCGCGGCACGACACGATGCATCGAACCGGGCCTTGTATGAGCTCTTCGTGGTAAGTCACTTGTTCATATTCACCCAAAGAATGCGTCATGAGTGGCCTAATATGATTGACTCATGAATAACAAATGTGCAGACTATGTGCGAGAAGACTGGTCAGGCCGCTCCACCGGTGCCGATCATTTCTCCTGTGGGGACGGTGACTATCTTTCGATGATCATCAATACCATATTGAGTGGCGTCGTGCTAACCTCTAGTTGATATTTTTGTGCAGCATAACTCTCGGGCTGCGTCCCATGACCCTTCTCCACCGTCAACATCGGGCAACCCGACGGATGCTTCTCAGCCACCTCAGCCTTGAGGGCTACACTCCGGTAAGTTTTAAAATGCTTAGTTAGTTTGGAAATGCATATTTAGCTTCTAAAATCCAATATTTAATCAAAAAATGCCATACTTTGCATATTTTGCACATAAAAGACATAACTAACTTAGTTAGTTCAAAAACTTACATAGTCAACTTAGTTTGCTCACAAAATCTCAAAGTTATCTTAATTGGGTCAAAAAATGCTAAAGCTAGCTTAAATTGGCTCAACAATTGTTAAAGTTTGCTTAGTTGCTCAAAAATGCTGAAGTTAGCTCAATTTCCTCAAAATATGCTAAATCTAGCTTAATTAGATCACCATTGCTTATGTTAGCTTTGTTTTCTCAAAAGAAGAAGAAGAAAACAGAAGGAGAGGATCTTTTCTTCTTCTCCTTCTCCTTCTTCTTCTTCTCATTCTACTTCTTCTTCTTCTCATTCTACTTCTTCTTCTTCTTTTTGCAGATTTGCTTCAAGGCATTCATGCTATGACGATGGAGTGCTGCATTTGGACTTGTAGTTTCTTTTATAAACAGTTGTGGTCACTTGTGTGTTTGATACTTTCTGGTTTACTATGTACTATATATACTTTGTGGTTGGACTTGTATATATATGAGAGTATGAGATTTGCATAGTTTTGGTTGATCAATAAGTTGGAGAACATGCATGGGTGCTTATATATTTCTGTTGAGATGTGCTTATACAACTGTTGGAGAATATGTCTATGTATATGTCTATATTTTTGTCAAGTGCAGGGATTTAAAAGAAAACTGAATAAAAAGGGGCTATGCAGGCTCTTTGCCGTCTCCAAGCAGACGGCAAATGCCTTTGCCGTCTGCTGGTGGTCGGCACAAGTGACACGTGGCGCCCAGCTGTGCAATCTGGCAACAGCTGGGTGACCATTTTGGTTATTATGCCGTCTGCCTCCGGCAAGGCAGACGGCAAAGAGTAGGACTTTGCCGTCTGCTGCTGGACGGCAAACATATGACGGGGGAGGGGGGGGTGACGTCATTACCTTATCCGATGACGTCACCGCTCTTTGCCGTCTGTCCGTAGACGGCAACCCCGCCGTTAAGGGCCTGACGGAGCCGGCCGGCACAGCTTCGCCGTCAAGCTTCTCTGCCGTCTGTTTCTTATTCCAGCGGACGGCAAACATCTTTGCCGTCCGTCGATATACAACAGACGGCAACGTACCTCTTTGCCGATGAAATGGCTGACGGGTGCTTTACCGTCCGGGGGAAGACGGCATAGGGTTTTGCCGTTGGCCATTCAGGTGTTTGCCGTCCGCCCTGGCAGACGGCAAACAGGCGAATTCCAGTAGTGTATAGAAGACTAGCATCTTCCTACGAGTCTTGCAGCACATGAAGAGAACAACCAATAGTTTATATAGAGCATAAAGTGATAATCCAGCAGAAGTTGCTGCAGCATTGTATAATAGTAAGTTGTAATAATTAATAATTATAAATGCCTCGGAGATCCCCTCCTCGACTTACCTGCGAGGAAGAGAAACCGGGACCAACTGTTTAATAGTAGTAGTTTGTAGTAGTAGGATTTGGCTTCAGCATAAAGCGTCCTGTTACCGTGGACACGGCTATTCGAATAGATCAAACTCCCTGCAGGGGTGCACTACTTTTCAGCCTGCAAACTCGGATCTCCAGGGTGGCGTACACCTTGTTAGGGAATACCCCACCGAGGCTATTCGACACGCCGAGTCCCATCCTACGGCTCATCAGAGAGGTCTCCGCCGGTCTAAAGTCCTAAGCACTACGGATCCTGGGTCGTCGCGCGCAGTGGGGATACTAGCACCACCCCCAACTGGGTGGTACGATCTGCCGCGGCCGCAATGCTAAAATGGACGTCTTTCAGAACTTTCGAACGAGACCACAATGCAGAGGGCCCACGCCGTATGTCCACGTAAAGGTAGTGCATACAGGCCTTTGCGGCTTCTCAAGTCATCCACCTGAACCATTTAAGCATTTTATTATTTTCTGTCGGGACAACCATTATCATTGCCCCTATCCGGGTGAGTCATGGACAACGACAGCAGCTAGGTCCACCAGTACATCGGTGCTTGCCCTGTCGTCCCACCAACTCTTGCGGTTACCAAAAAAGTGAACTGTCTCCTTACCTTATCTCGCGTGTGCCACTGACAAGGGGGTCCCACATGTCATAGGAAGAGACATTAATTCATTTTATTTAATTAAACAAAATATGTGGGGTCCACATGTGTAAGGCCCGATATGCGGTACTGTTCCAGATCTAGATGTTTCCGTCCAAATCCGGGGACGAAGCACATATCGGTCCCACCGCGACATATGACGAAGTCATATGCCCCGGATTTCCAACATGATATCAAAACATTACAGATACAAGGATACAACATCTCATACAATCGGCATACAACTGCCTTAATACAATACAACAGCGGAAGATAAATGTCTGAGTATAGACTACAATCAAATGCGTACTGGCAAAGAGAAAAACATCGATCTGCATAACCACACGGGTCCAGGCCCTCCGTCGGGATCCGCCTAACTAGTTGTCGTCGAGTCTCCACGTGAAACGTTGAACACCATACCTGTTGTCGATCAAGAACCCTGAAAAGAGTTTGGGGTAGTATCATGAGTACAGAAGTACTCAACATCCAACTGTAGTGGTTAACTGACCCAGCAAGGACTTCATCATTCGTCATTCTAGGCCAACTAGTAGTTTATTCTAAGGATGGGTTAAGTGGTGAGTTTGCTGCCACACTAGCATTTATGAAGTGGCTAACGATCTAGAGAGTAAGAAAAGTAGCCAAGAATTCAATGAGGAATCACCTCCAACAATTCTGCTATCCACCTACTTACGCAAGCATAACACCTGTCCTATCCTTGTCCTCCTCTTCGCATCCCGACGAAGAAGAAGAAGTCAAGGCACACACACGTTGATCAAGTTATATTAAGATTATCTTAGTTGTTGTTTTCTATGAACAAGTAGTAGGTCTCAAGTCGTCCATAACCGTGGACACGACTTTTCGAAAAAAATTAACCCTGCAGGGGTGTACCAACTGCCCATTATAAGCTCCGCATGTATGCCGGCTCTCTCAGTCAGGCCCATTAAAGGCACACATTGAAGAGTTGTCCCGAGAGATTCGGACGTCATAGTCCCTCTAACTAACAACGAACAAATTCGGGTGGCTCCCGGTAGAGTCGACACCCAACTCAAGAGTCGGCTGTCTCTCGAATTGACCTATTCCGTCTCACGTCAGGTTGGAATGAAATCTACAAAGCAGGTAGGCATCCCGCGCTACACAAAGTGTGGACCAACAGTAACACTGTCCCGGTGGCCCGCGTGAACCTATTCTGAGAACCTGCGGGCCCCTGCCCGCCTCTCCTATGGTGCAAATGAAAAACCAGCTTGGGCCACCACTAGAAATGTTGGAAGCTAGGTATGTAATAAGAGGGGACCCCATATAATCCCACACGCGGTTAGGCACGCTCGTCAAGAGACACAATACCCGGAACTCGGGTCCGAGGTGACTCGAATGGAACAAAGCATCAGGGCGGGATAGCCTAGACCTTCCATCCTTCGTCGAATATAGTCAACATCATAATAATCATTTCATCCACAACAAATATAATAATGTCATATCCTAAACCAAGGAGTAACAGGGTAACATTCGTAGCATCCTAAGCATGCATACTAAGCAGGGGCTGAGCAACGAGCAATAGTAACATAGCAGTACATGGTTTGCTAGGAGGGGACATGGCTGTATCGGTTTGAAAGAGGCTGTAAACATGTGGTAGGATCAAACATCAAACTTATTCTAGACTAGCATGAAAACCGCTGGTTGAAATAGAATGGATCATAAGTAATGTATAGTTCTTGCCTATTGATAAGTCGGGTTCTGAAGGTGTAGTTGATCGCAAGCTCTCATCGTCTCTGAAGGAACCCGCGGAAGCACACAAGAGGTAAACACTGGAAAGCAATCAACGAGGAAGGATCTATTACTACGAAGCAAACACGAGCAAGCATCAACAAAAAGGAAACACGAGACATCGCACCTACCGTCGAGAGCGGTTACTAACAGGTTAAGTGGAGTACTCGTCACACACGACGATACCGCGTATTTACAAGGGTTCAAGTTTTTTAGCTACACCTGATGAGCAAAGGTTGTTAACATGGCATCTCACTCAAGCATGGCATAACACAAACATTACAAGAGGTGAAGCACAAAGTAAACTATCTATGCTAGTCAATTTAAGTGAGGCACAATCATAAACTTGGCACATCACTAAGTACCCCACGACAATTAAAGGATTTGGTACTGTTCTGCCTTAAACCATATTTTAGGTTGGTTAACAGCAGAAAAAAATAGCATAAACGCAAATTACACGAAAAACTAATCAAGTTACATGTAAAGAACATTTTAATCGGAGCAACGGTTAAAAGGTTATTAAACAAACAGTTTACAGTGCCAAGCAGTTGTATTAGCAGTCAAACAACATGTCAAGATAGTTAAACATAGCAAAGTAGCCCATTTTATTAATCTAAACGAAAAACGGAGCACCTTTCATGTTAAACTCGTCGCGATCCGATATACGGGCAAGAAGATACGGGCACCGCAAAATTAAAACACAATCGGCCATTTTAAATGCCAAAAAAAATCGTCTCTGGGCTGAAACTATAGCTAATAGGCCTACACAGGGGGGCGCAGAATAGCAAAAAACGCCCACGGGCGTCATATAGCGATAACGGCAGCAGCAAATAAAAAAATAAAAAAAGGGGCGCTCACCTCATGCGATGAGGCCCGTGCGGTAGTGGGCGGAGGATAGCACCGCCTCGCTCAGGCTGTGTTGCAGGACGAGGTGGCGCGCCAGCCCAGGACGGGGTTGGTGGCGACTGGGCCACGTTGGAGCAGGCCGGCCCACGCGGTCACGCACCCGAGCGGCTGTGAGTTCGCGTCCCTGACGAGGACGAGCAGCATGGAGGCTCCAGCGGGCTTCTCCGGCGAGGGGCAAGGTGGCGTCGGGCAACGTGGAGGCCAGGAATGGCGCTAGGCCTGTCGGAAGCGGTCGAATCCGGTTGGAGGTGGCGCGGCAGTGGGGTACGGGTTCGGCGCGGCGCCTCGGGGAGCTTGGAGCTCGGCCATGGCGCGGCTTGACGCCGAGGGTGACCTGCGGTGAGGGAGAACAGGCGTGAGGGGAGAGGAGGAGGAAAAGGGAAGGGCGGCTCGGCTTGTCTGGTGGCGCAACGGCGGGGCTGACGCGGCAGCCGGCGGGTGCGACCTCGCCGGAGCACCACGGGAGGCGGCGGCGGTTGGAGTGATGAGGCGGACTCCGTGGCCTTGATCCGGCCCGGGGCGGGCCGCTGCGACGGAGGAGCAGGCCCTCGGGGCACGGGCGCGGCTGGGAGCTGCGGTGGGGTGACATGGCGCTATACCGGGCATCAGATCGACACATCCGACGGTCAGGATCTGAGGGAGGCTAGGGTTACAAATTTGGGGCAAAAATAGCTGCGAAAATTTGGGTGCAGATCTGGATCTGGGGGATGGTGGCTGCCTAATTGGGTTAGGGGAAACCCTAAGTGGGATGGTGGTTTATTTATAGCCCAGGTGGCTGGTAGTTACCAAAAACATCCCCGATTTTTCTCTCGCGCGCGCGGTGTTTATGTTTCTGACCGCCAGGGGACCGCAGGACCTCCAATTCGGGTAAAACTTCGAACTGCGCGATCAGCGCGTCGAGGCGGCGGCGTTCACCTCGTGTTGGAACTATTCTGAGAACACTTTCCGGTGCGCTAGAAAAATATCCCGTTTACTCATTAAACGGGTTTTTTCGTTCCGTTGGTTGCGGCTGGTGTCGTGCGGTTTTCGCGATGGTGATCGGGCGAAATCCGGTGTCTCGAAGGTCGAGTATTAGGGTGGCAAGGGTCGGTCTTCGTCTGGTACGAGATAAGAGGGGGGAAATAATCACTGATCGATAAATCGGGGATGCGAACAACGCAAACAAATCAGACAATCAAACAATTCACACCGAAAACATTTTTTTTAATTTTTGTGAAATCTGGGATGTTACAATACAACACCACCAACAAGGGATCTCGTCCCAAGATCCAGGACAATCCGGGGGAGCGGGGAGAGGAAAGAGAGTCGACTATCTTCAGCCCCACCAACAAGGGACTCTGCTTCATGTCGAACAACGAACTCCGTCGAGATTTTTCCGCAGAGAGACGACAACGTCGGAAAACGAAACAGTCAGTGTCAAGAGGGAGAACGACAATGAACGTTGGATCAAAGGACAGTGCTTTGCGACGCAGGTCGTGAAAACACTGGCTAAAAGGATCGCTGACAACAGGTGACCAAGATGTTTACCCAGAGTCGGAAGAGCTAAAGGTATTACAGGATTTCCCAACCTGAGATCGGAATCGAAACAGTACGCTGCAAGCACGGCATTGTAACTATTCCGAAACTCCACACACTCAAGATCCTAGAGTTTGAAAGGGGATAAGGCGAGAATAAAACACTTACGACACTTGTCCTGACCAGAGCAAAGGTAAGGAGTAAAAATATTCCTACTCTCCAATAACTAACTTAGTAACTACAAAATAGTTTTGGTCTAGACTCGACTTCGGCCAGAGAAGGGATCCTATGGTCGGTAAGGCTCTGATACCAAGTTGTAAGGCCCGATATGCAGTACGGTTCCAGATCTATATGTTTTCGTCCAAATCCGGGGACGAAGCACATATCGGTCCCACCGCGACATATGAAGGATTCATATGCCCCGGATTTCCAACATGATATCACAACATTACAGATACAAGGATACAACATCTCATACAATCGTCACACAACTGCCTTAATACAATACAACGGCGTAAGATACATGTCTGTGTACAGACTACAATAAAATGCCTACGGGCAAAGAGAAAAGCATCGATCCCCCTAACCACACGGGTCCAGGCCCTCCGCCGGGATCCGCCTAACTAGTCTTCGCCGAGTCTCCACGTGAAACGTCGAACACCATCCCTGTTGTCGATCAAGAACCCTGAAAAGAGTTTGGGGGTAGTATCATGAGTACAGAAGTACTCAGCATCCAACTGTAGCGGTCAACTGACCCAGCAAGGACTTCATCACTCGTCATTCTTGGACAACTAGTAGATTACGATAAGGATGGGGTAAGTGGTGAGGTTCTTGCCGCACTAGCATTTATGAAGTGGCTAACGATCTAGAGAGAAAGATAAGAAGCCAAGCATTCAATGAGGAATCATCTCCAACAAGTCTGCTATCCACCTACTTACGCAACCATAACACCTATCCTATCCTTGTCCGCCTCTTCGCATCCCGACGAAGAAGAAGAAGTCAAGGCACACACACGTTGATCAAGTTATATTAAGATTATCTTAGTTGTTGTTGTCTATGAACAAGGAGTAGGTCTCAAGTCGTCCATAACCGTGGACACGGCTTTTCGAAAAGATTTAACCTTGCAGGGGTGTACCAACTGCCCATTATAAGCTCCGCATGTACGCCGGCTCTCTCAGTCAGACCCGTTAAAGGCACCCATTGAAGAGTTGTCCCGACAGATCCAGAAATCATAGTCCCTCTAACTAACAACGAACAAATCCTGGTGGCCCCCGGTAGAGTCGACACCCAACTCAAGAGTCGGCCGTCTCGATAATTGGCCTCTTCCGTCTCACGTCAGGTTGGAATGACATCTGCAAAGCAGGTAGGCATCCCTCGCTACACAAAGTGTGGACCAACAGTAACACTATCCCGCTGGCCCGCGTGAACCTATTCTGAGAACCTGCGGGCCCCTGCCCGCCTCTCCTATGGTGCAAACGAAAAACCAGCTTGGGCCACCACTAGAAATGTTTGAAGCTAGGTATGTAAGAAGAGGGGAACCCATATAATCCCACACGCGGTTAGGCACGCTCGTCAAGAGACACAATACCCGGAACTCGGGTCCGAGGTGACTCGAATGGAACAAAGCATCTGGGCGGGATAGCCTAGACCTTCCATCCTTCGTCGAATATAGTCAACATCATAATAATCATTTCATCCACAACAAATATAATAATGTGATATCCCAAACTAAGGAGTGACAGGGTAACATTCGTAGCATCCTAAGCATGCATACTAAGCAGGGGCTGAGCAACGAGCAATAGTAACATAGCAGTACATGGTTTGCTGGGAGGGGACATGGCTGTATCGGTTTGAAAGAGTATGTAAACATGTGGTAGAATAAAACATCGAACTTACTCTAGACTAGCATGCAAACCGCTGGTTGAAATAGAATGGATCATAACTAATGGATAGTCCTTGCCTGTTGATAAGTCTGGTTCCGAAGGTGTAGTTGATCGCAAGCCCGCATCGTCTCTGAAGGTACCCGCGGAAGCACACAAGAGGTAAACACTGGAAAGAAATTAACGAGTAAGCATCTATTACTACGAAGAAAACACGATCAAGCATCAACAAGAAGGAAACACGAGACATCGCATCTACCGTCGAGAGCAGTTACTAACAGGTTAAGTGGAGTACTCGTCACACACGACCATACCACAGTCTTGGTACAGAGCCTCTGTTCAGACTGTAGCAGCCTAGTTAGCTTGGATGTTAGTTACAAATATTTTTTATAAAATAAAATCTCTTATACCTCTTACCCCATTCAAAATGTTTTAAGTCAAGCGAGACCCAAGATTAAGAGGGAACAGTGTCCCGAAACAGATGATAACTAGTGGAATATTTTGCTTTAGTCCCCTACCCGAATTTGTGGTCTTATGTTTGTTTGATTTGTGTGGTTTAGTCTTTTGTTAGAGTGTCAAAACCCCAATTTTAGGTTTGTGCTTTTCCAAGCTTGCATTTTGCTTCTTGAAAAAAAATTGCAAAAGAAAAGGAAATGGGGAAAAGAAAAGCCCTAAATAAATTTAAATAAAAGGCCAGAAATAAATCTTTTTCCAAAATTCTTTTGGATGTGTTGAAAAATCCTAAAAATGAGTGTGATCATTTTAAAAGTGAATTGGGATTAATCCCATGCTCATAAATTTTTCAAAAATCCAAATAGTGGCTTGGAAATTAAATCTTTTGTCTATTTGAATTGAAATTCAAATAGTTTGAATTTCAAAAATTCCCAAAACTTGGGATTGGCTTCTATATAGTCACCTAGGTTTTATAAAAATATTTGGGAGTTTTTATAAATGCCCTAGCTTTTTATTTTAAAGGGCAACACAAATAACAGTAAACAATAAAAAGAAAAGCAGAGTTTAGACCTTACCTCTTGCCCACGGGCGAAGGCCCACCTGGCCTTTGGCTTGGCCCAGCCCAGCCCGCAGCTCCCCTGTCGTCTACCTCGTGCCAGGAGGATGGCACCGAGGCAGAGCACGCGCACGCTCACGCCTCCACCTCCTGCTTCGACGTGGCGAGGCCCCGTCCTCATCTCCTTGCCCCCCTGGACGCCTGGAAGGCCCAGGTTCTTTCTCCCCCTTGCGCTGCCTGTCTCTCTTCTCCCCGGCGAGTCCCCGCGCTTCATAGTAACCCTAGACGGGGCGGCGTCACCGTGTTTGCGCGGCCACCGAGCTCCTTCCGGCGAGCCAAGGTGTCTACGAGGATCCCCGGCGACCACCAGTTCGAGCAGCAGCTCCAATTTGATTCAAGGACCAGCAGAGCGACGACTACTTCAAGAACTCGCCGCCGGCTGCAGATTTTCCGGCGAGCAATTGCTCTCTGCCAGCTCCTCCTCCGGCCTCGCTGCGGCCTCCATCGCGCTCCGGTGAGCTCCACCACCTTTTTCCCCCTAGCCTAGCTTCGTCCCGACCCCTCGACCGTGTTCTCGCCTTTGACAGTGGTCCGGCACCCGCCTCCGTCGTCGAAGCCGTGGCCCCGAGCGCCCCCTTGAAGCCCGCCTAGTACCAGCAGATGCGCGACGACGAGAGCAACGCGCTGGTGCTCTTATTCTTCCTCCCCGTGGCCTCTAGCCAACTCCGACGAGGGCACCGCCGTGGCAGAGCCGCCGGCGTCAAGCCGCCGGCCTGTCAGCCCCTAACCCAGCTCCTAATCCCTCCTCTCCACTCGCTGACAGTGGGCCCCAGCCCTTAATTAACCTCGAGTTAATTAACACAGAAACTTAAATAACCCCCTCTCTCACTGACATCCCTGGCCCACTGGTCAGCCCCTCCCCCATGTCATGCTGACGTGTTGCAGATGCAGTAAATAGAAATCATTTAAATTATTTCAGAAATTCCAGAAAATGGCCTAAACTTTGAAATTGAATAACTTTTAAACCATAACTCCAAATTCAAAGTGTAATATATGAAAAATTATCAGACTAAAATTCTCTATCCAAATAACCAACTTTCAACCATGTTTGAAATGTTTACAATGAGGGATCAGTAGCATTTTTCTATTTGGCTCTTTTGTATTAAATCAAATAAATTACTATGCTCATTTGAAATTCAACCAATGAAATGCAAAGGTGATCACTTACACTTCAGAAGCATTTCACACACATGACCAGTTGGTTTACAATGAACAAACTTTAGCAAATGCAACCTGGACCAATTTGAATACATTTGGAGTTCGAATTTGAATTCACTTTTCAAATCAACTTCAATTAAAATGTGGCAATTCAAACATAGGTCACATCAGCACATTGCCATGCTATGTTTTGCATATTGAATGTGCATTGTATTATATTGATTGTGCTTTACTTCCAGTGCTTCGGTGATTGCTTCTTCTCGGTAGAGTTGATCTCGGAGACGAGTTCAACCTCACGTCAGAAGAGTATTACATCGTGATCGTCAGCAAGGCAAGCAGCCCCCTCTTTGATCATGTCTATAAAATCCCAGTTCCCTCTCATTCTCGGAAATGCATGTTTAGGATGTTACCATGATACGTTCTACTGCTAGTTCAACCTATTCCTTTGCATGACCTATCATTTTGTCACAGTAGTAAGCAAACCACAATCCTATCAGATGTAGGAGTTGGTTGTTATCATGTGGCCCCTGCAACTGTTACAGCTTATTGCATGCTTAGAGTTGTTACCTGAGGCTACTTTGATGTGAGTCGGGATGGTAGTGGTCATGTGATTGATGGTGGTAACGTGTTGGTGAACCTACCCTAAACAAAGGTGAACGATGAGAGGCTGTGTAGGAGTACACAGTGGGTTGTCTCGTTGAACACTGCCTTAGGCCCGAGTTCTTGTGTTGTTATCCAAGACTAAGAGTACGACCACACATTGGGCTCACTGACCCCTCTCGGCCTAGTACCTCACCCCGGACCAGTCCAGGAGTCGCAAGTAGTTCGCCCTTTAACGATCTCAAGCAGGTGGAACCAAGGTAAGTGGTTGGCGTAGGTTGTGGGCACGTTGAATTAAGTGATCATGATCGAGTTGAGCTTGATGGCGGTCACACAACGTTTGAGTCCGCATCGGAAAAATCGGCCGGATTCCGATTGTGGTCCCAACTCAAATAGGCGACTCCCTAGGATTAGAGATGGTGCCGTGAGTGAAGTGTCGTGGCAGCATCCTCGCTGGTACTCACTTGAAGGGTCCATCCCCAGGCGGTAACTGATGAGGCGTGTGTGTAGCAGTACACCCCTGCAGGGTTAATGAACTATTCGAATAGCCGTATCCGCGGTTATGGACTACTTGGAGACCTTTACTTGATCATAGATAACTTGAATTGGTTACTTCTAAAACACACCAAGATAAATGTGAGTCCTATGGCGTGCTTCCTCGTGGGGAAGTCGAGGAAGGCACCATAGTGGAGTATTGGTTGGAGACTGTTACTTGGACTCGTGTACGTTCTTACCTCTTTCTGGTATTCGTAGTACAGGACTAGCCAAGTCAAAGCTGACACTTCTGCAAGTGAAACCCCACCTACCTTTGCCTTGATACATGTGCATGAGTAGTATAGTTCCTATTTAAGTCTTGCTGAGTACGACTTTGTACTCACGTTTATTCTATGTTTTAGAGACGAGACCACTGACCCCGATGGTGGCCTCTACCTCGAGCTCGACGTGGACCAATGTCGTATAGTTCCAGGCAGCAGCCTGTGCCCTCTGGAGGGTCGTTGTACTTTTCTTTCAAGCTTCTTAAGCCATTTGTTAAACTTGTCTTTACTAAGACATAATTTTCTTCCGTTGATGTTTGATGTAATGTTGGATCACATTCATGTGATCTCTGCTTGTAATACTACTATGTCTGCTCTGTTTAGCAGAAGTTATAAAGACTATGAGTTTGTAGAGTTCATGTTGTGATTACCTGTTGTTTACACTTGACATGTATGCTGCGTGTATGTTTATAACATGCATGTCCTAGTGTGGGGTTCGATAGCTTAGTTGTGTTCTTGCCGGCGGTCTTTTATACACCAAGTGGCCCTTAGATGTGCGCATCTTGGGGCATCGCGATGCGATTGCTCGTGACTCTGTCACGTGGCACACTTTGTTGTATGATTGAGCCCGCCCGAGATCCCGACTAAGTGATCGGGCTGGAGTGAGTCTATGTAAGGGTTATGATTCAATCGATAACATGGTTGAGGCGACTTTTCTATGAGTATGCGATTCACCACCCATAAGCATTTAGACTTGTGAGCGGAAGATGAGGACCCATCTCAGTTGATCATCCGGCCTGGATGGGATGCCCCTCACGTTCGATGCTTACCGAGAGTGATCTGTGCTTGGCCTTGTCTGCTTAGACAAGTGGGTACGGCTCTCGGCTCTCCATGTGATTGCATTATGATCGGAATTACATACGCTAACCCCGGGTACCGACATAGTTACCCTACCCCCACTTAGGATGACACTGACATGAGCACTCTTATCTTGCGCCACAACCTCAGGATGTCGAGGCACACCCGCGCCAACCCAAGTGGATCCGGGGATGCGCCGCCACCCGACCCGAACATGGCGCAGTTTCTACGACTGCTAATGGAGGAGCGCCAGGCGAACATGGCTGCACTCCAGAAGCTAGTCCAGGCCACCACAAATGAAAACCAAGGAAGTGGAGGAGCTGGTGGGAATGAGGAGCCCAGGTCTCAGCTCCGAGATTTCCAGAACACCAACCCTCCGGTGTTTTAACAGACGAAGGAGCCACTGGATGCTGAGGATTGGCTCCGCACCATGGAGAACAATCTCGCTGTCGCTGCTGTTGGCAACAACGAGAAGGTCATTTATGCCACCCACTACCTCACCGGCACCGCAAGGAGCTGGTGGGAAGGAGTGAGTGCCTGTCTTTCTGAAGGGCAAGTACTCACCTGCGCTGAGTTCTCCGAGAAGTTCAAGAAGGCGCACATCCCGACCGCACTGATCAGGAGGATGAAGGACGAGTTTCTCCACCTCAAACAAGGGGTCATGACTGTCGTTGGATATCTTGACCTCTTCACTTAGCTGTCGAGGTATGCCCCGGAGGAGCTGGACACCGAGGAGAAGAGGAAGGATCGTTTCCTGGATGGACTACACGATGAGTTGCAGGTTGTTCTGGTGGCCATGCAGTTCCCCGACCTTGAGTCTCTTGACGATGCTGCTATCGTGATGGAGGGAAAGCTCAAGAAGGCCTCTTAGAACCGCAAGCGCCGCATGATGCAGCAGGGTGGATCCAGCAACCCCCCGACTGTGTCCAACGTAGCAGCCAAGGCCAGCACCCCAGCCTCAAAGGAGCCAGTACCCAGTTCCACACCCCAGGGTTCTTGCTCGCCCTGTTAGAGTTCCGCGTCGAGCAGGCGGAGTTCCGCGCAACCCTGGAGTGATCTGTTTCAGATGTGGTCAGAAGGGTCACTATTCGATAGAGTGTCCCAACAAGAAGAATACTTCTCCACGCCCCAATGCTCCAGCACCAGCCAGAGAGAACCCCGGCCGCAACAATGCCCAGCGCGGTGCATCCCACGCCGCCAAGGGACGTCTGCATCACGTGCAAGCCGAGGAAGACCAGGAGGTAGGAGACGTCATCTTGGGTACGTTCTCAGTTAATTCGGTACCTGCCCAAGTTTTGTTTGATTCGGGTGCATCACACTCGTTTGTTACGGAGTCATTTGTGAATAGAAGTGGGATGAAGGCTAAGCTCTTGACACGGGTCATGAGCGTACAAATTCCCGGATCTAGGGTAACGGCACACCGCACCTGTCTTGATGTACCTATAGAGATCTACGGAGTCACCATTCCGGCAGAATTGATTGTGCTGGGAACAAAATGGATAGAAGTGATACTTGGCATGAACTGGTTGTCCAGGTATCGAGGTGGGATTGATTGCACAGAGAGCATAGTCAACCTCATGAGTGCCGATGGAGTTTAGATAGAGTACACCGACAAGGAAGACACTGCCCGAGCCTTCTGTCATCAGAGTGTCTCCGTGCCATCCATTGAGGAGGTAAATGTGGTATGCGAATTTCCGAATGTCTTTCCGGAGGAGTTACCCGGTATGCCGCCTGATAGGGATATCGAATTCATCATCGAGTTAGTGCCTGGCACAACCCCAATTGCACAGAGACCCTACCGGATGAATGCCGAAGAGTTGGTTGAATTGAAGAAGAAGTCGAATGACATGCTCCAGAAGGGACTGATTCTACCTAGTGCTTCACCCTGGGGTTCGCTAAATCTATTTGTGGACAAGAGAGACGGCACCATACGCATGTGTGTGGACTACGGTAAACTGAATGAGGTGACCATCAAGAACAAGTATCTATCCCTAAGATCGAGGATCTTTTCGACCAGTTGAACGGAGCCCGAGTCTTCAAGATCGATCTGAGGACCGGATATCACCAGCCGAATGTCCACGAGTTGAACATCCCCAAGACATCCTTCACAACCGCTATGGTTTGTTCGAGTACACTGTGATGTCCTTCGGAGTTACCAATGCCCCGGCCTATTTCATGAACCTCATGAACAAGATCTTCATGTAGTACCTCGACAAGTTCGTGGTAGTGTTCATTGATGATATCCTGATATACTCCAAGACCGAAGAAGAGCATGCCGAGCATCTGCGCTTAGTCCTCAAGAATTTGTGAGAGCACCAGCTGTACTCCAAGTTCAGCAAGTGCGAATTCTGGCTCAAGGAAGTCGGATTTTGGAGATGTATTGTCAGAAGGAGGAATATATGTCGACCTAGCCAAGATTCAGTCCATCATTGACTGGACGGCCCCGACCACTCAGAACGAAGTTAGAGGATTCCTCGGACTAGGAGGATACTACTGAAAGTTCGTGGAAGGCTTCTCCAGCATTTCCCGTCCTATGACCCAACTGCTGAAGAAGGATCAGAAGTTTGTGTGGACAGAGAAGTGTGAAGCCAGTTTCTAGGAGTTGAAGAGGAGATTGGTATCTGCCCCAGTTTTGACTATGCCTGACCTAACCAAGAGCTTTGATGTGTACTTTGACGCATCGAAGATTGGTTTGGGTTGTGTACTTTTGCAAGTGGGCAAGGTGATTGAGTACCTATCACAGCAGTTGAAGCCACATGAATTGAACTACCCCACCCACGACTTGGAGCTAGCCGCAGTTGTGCTTTCTCTCAAGAGATGGAGACATTACCTGATGGGTCAACGTTGCGACATATACACAGACCATAAGAGCCTGAAGTACATATTTTCTCAAAAGGAGTTGAACATGAGGTAGAGAAGATGGATCGAGTTGATCAAGGATTATGATCTGGAGATCCACTACCACCCCGGCAAGGCCAATGTGGTAGCAGATGCCCTCATCCGCAAACCCTGCACAGTTAATGCGATGATCAGAGAGAAGGAGACAGCTTTGCACGATGAGTTCAAGAAGCTGGGTTTGGAGCTTGTGACACCCGGTTTTCTTTCTCACCTCGAGCTGACTCCGAATCTGTTTGATCAGATCAAGGAGGCACAGAAGCGACACAATAGTATCCAGGGAATCAAGAAGAAGATGCCCCTCGACAAGGACCCGAAGTTCACGACAGATGATGGAGTTCTTTGGTTTGATGGACGATTGTGCGTGCCCGATATGAAGGAGTTGAAGCTCACTATCCTGAAGGAAGCTCACGATACACCTTACTCCATCCACCCCGGAGGGACTAAGATGTATCAAGACCTGAAGGACTTGTTCTGGTGGCATGGTATGAAGCATGAGATTGCCCTATATGTTGTCAAATGCAACATCTTCCAGAGAGTGAAAGCAGCGCACCAAAGTCCTACAGGATTTCTACAACCGCTCCGAGTTCCTAAATGGAAGTGGGAACAGATAGGCATGGACTTCAGCACGGGACTACCGAGGTCAAGCAAGGGTCTCGAATCTATCTGGGTCATCGTTGACCGACTCACCAAGGTAGCTCACTTCATTCCAGTGCGAACCACCTATCAAGGAGATCATCTGGCAGATTTGTACATGTCGAGGATTGTTTGTCTGCACGGAGTCCTGAAGGAGATTGTGTCTGACCGAGGCACCCAGTTTACCTCGAGATTCTGCAGGCAAGTCCAGGAGGCACTCGGCACTAAGCTCACCTTCAGCACAACCTATCACCCACAAACTGGAGGCTAGACCGAGCGAGTGAACCAGATATTGGAGGATATGCTCCGCGCATGTGCTCTAGCATATGGGTCCAAGTGCGAGGATTGCTTGCGGTATGCAGAATTCTCCTACAACAACAGCTACGAGTCAAGTTTGCAAATGGACCCATTTGAAGCCCTGTATGGAAGAAAGTGCCGCACACCCCTAAACTGGTGTCAGAACGGGGAAGGGAAGATTTTCGGACTCGTGTTCTGAAGGAGGTCGAAGAGCAGGTCGAGTTGATTCGTGAGTGTCTCAAGACCGCTCAATCTCAACAGAAGAGTTATGCCGACCCTAAACGTCGAGAGGTGACTTTTTCCGTGGGAGATTATGTGTATCTCCAAGTCACCCCACTGAAGGGAATGCAACGATTCCATGTAAATGGGAAGCTAGCACCTCGTTACATTGGACCATTTGAGGTGATAGCCAGACATGGCCAAGTCTCTTACCAGCTGAGACTGCCAGGAGAGCTATCCGATGTGCACGACGTCTTCCATGTCTCCTAGCTCTGAAAGTGTCTGGAGGTGCCGGACAAGCCCGATGTTTTCAATAACATCGATCACCACACAGTCGACATCAACCAGGAGCTCAGATACTGCGAGAAACCCCTTCATATACTGGAAGAAGCCACCCGATTCACCCGTAAGCGCGCGATCAAGTTCCACAAGGACCAGTCGACAAATCACACAGAGGAGGAAGCCACCTGGGAACGGGGGGACTACCTCAAGCGCGAGTTTCCGCATCTCTTCACTAGCTTGTGAATCTCGGGGACGAGATTATTTTTAAGGGGGGAAGGTCAGTCACATCCCAACTTTTACTCTCATGTTAATTTAGATAACCAAAAATTAGGGCCAACAAAAACTTTGCATGCAGTGTTGTGTTGATTGAATCCATGTTTGAAGTATGTGATATTTTGATGTAGTAGTAGATCATGCATGAACTTGTAATGGCAAGGTAGATAATTATATCCTGAACTTGACTAGATCATCTTGTTGTGAGCATAAAATGACACCCCTTGATCAACCTCAAAAACTTCACTTAGGAATAGCAACCAACATAGTGTCATTTAGCCTTCCTTTGCTCTCTCTCTTATTTTTTTTGTGTGTTCTTGCTTTTATGTTTATCTTGCTAGGTAAACTTATAAGGAATATAAAACCTAATATATCTTCTGTAATATAATAATAATAATTATAGCTATCACCAAACCTAACGACATTTACTTTGTGCTCGATAAAAATAATTTAAACTTGATCAATTAAATTGTTATAAGTGCGGCAACCATAATAAAATGTGTATGGGTTCATGGTAGATCATCTTATACAAACAATTATTAAAAAAATCGAATAAAAACATTCTTGTAGACATTTAAGCAAACACCTAGGGTGCAATTTCTGTAATAACTTGAAAATTATTGTAAACAATTAAAAAAAACTGGCCTAACCACCCCATCCCTAATCTCTCCCTCCCGTTGGGAGAGGCCCCCCTCTCTCTCATGTTCTCTCGCTCCCTCCCACGCAGAGAGAGTCTCTCTTGTTGGTATACGGGGAAGAAAACACAAATTTTTCATACCTACGGTACCCGAACCCAAGATCTATGCTATGGCGATGTAAAGTAACGGAGGGAATCGGTGTTCATACCTTTGAAGACCGAAAGAGGGAAACATTCTTGCGAACGTGGCTGGCGTAGACTCGGAACTACGACCTCCCTGTCGTGTAGAAGACCACCACCGGCGAGGATGACTCCCGGTAAACCTCCAGCGACGAATTAGCACCACAGGTGTAATGCCTCGAAGAGATAATACACGTACGGTACAATCGATGTTCCTTCCGGGCCCCGAACCAGGCGAGCAGCGGAAGAAAGACGGCTACGGATCCCGACTCCGGCAGAACGACGACCTTCCTTATGGTGGAGAACTCCAACCAGGTGCAGACTCCAAACAAGGGGAGTCCACTTCCGGGAAGGAGAAGGAGGAAGAAGGAGATATTGGTGTGTTGGAAAAAGGGGGGCTACCCCTCCTTCTATAGGCCAAGGGGGGGTGTGATCCTCCTCCCCTCCCCCATATGGGACTAAACTCCCAAGGGGGGGAGTGCGCCGTCCATAGGGGGGGATGGGCCCCACCCTTGGCGCCAAGCCCAAGGGGGGAGACCCCCTCCTCCCTTAATGGGCCCCATGGGCCCATTTCGCCTTTTCCCATTTTTTTTAATTTATTTAATATGTTTTCAATATTTAATTCAGATAATTAAATAATAAAACATTATTAAAACAATTAAACTTTATTTTGAACTATTCAAAATGTCCGGAAACCATTCCGTCCTCCTCCGGAACTATTCTGGTGATTCCTCCTATTTCACCGATTGATCCCGTAACTGTCCTATGCATCGATTGCCCTTAAGTGTAACACCCTAACGGTCTGGGAAACAGCAGACATGGTCAAGACTCTTCTCATTGACCAATGACTAGTCAGTTGGACCTGGTTACAATCCTTGAAAGCCCTTGCGCTTCCATCGAATGAACTTCGATCGCTTTTGGAAACCGTTAACGATACGACGTAATCCCTTTGTGCTGCGGTACTTTGTTAGTCCGAGGTTGGATCATCGGTATCCTACATACCGTGTTCACATCTCGTTCACAACAAACAAGTTAACTCGTCCATGATCATTGCATCTCTTGAGACCTAGTCACTTGCTTGCAAGCTATTGATGCAATATCACCGAGTGGGCCCAGAGTACCTGTCCTGTCACAAGGACTGACAAATCCCGCTCTGATCTATTGACATACTCATCAACCATCTATTTCGAAATACCCAAAGTGCATCGTTATAGCCAGCATATTTCAGTCAGGCGGTGGGATACAAATGAAAGTCTCCTCATAGATGAAAATTACGTATGATCATTACGGTCTAAGGACTAAACCATATGTTACAAAGTCATAGCAACGCTGAACTATGTGACTCGATCACATTGCAATACTTTAGGTGGTTGTACGTCCATCACATCATTCCCCTTAACGATATGACCTCATTGTCAGTGGACTTAAGTGTCGCCATGATCAGGAAAGCTTGATCAATCAATTTCCCAATGAGATAGTTTACCCGAGTTAAACTACGAAACATGTTTTATACTACACCTGTATTAGTATTTCCAGTTAATACAGTTATAGCACAGTATAAAACTTATTATGAAAAAAACGGATATGTGACAAATATCTTTATTAATTTGTCGCTAGGGCACATATCCAAGAGTCTCCCACTTGCACTAGTGTACAAATTACACTAGTTTACATCAGGTATGTATCTAACACCAATGGTCTCTCGGTGTTCTTCAAACATGCCCTGTGGAAGAGGTTTAGTCATCGGGTCTGCTGCGTTCAGATCCGTATGTATCTTGTGAATCCTAGTGTGTCCATCCCTGACGTAGTCTCGCGTCACATGGAACTTTCAGAGGATGTGCTCGGCTGTAGAGTGTGTTCTTGGCTCCTTCGCGTTAGCAATGGCACCCGTGTTATCGCAGAAGATTCCCATGGGTTCAGTGCAGCTGGGAAGGACGCCAAGCTCGATCACGAACTTCTTCAGCCACATCGCCTCGTTTTACGCTTCGCAAGCGGCAATATACTCCGACTCCATTGTAGATTGGGCGACGACTGACTGTTTGCCGCTCCTCCAGCTAATTGCGCCACCGTTCAACATGAAAAACATATCCCGTCTGGGAATTCGAGTCATCTAGATCTGAGCCGAGGCTTGCGTCAACGTAACCCTTTACGGTGAGCTCCTCATCAACTCCTCCATAAACAAGAAAGAGATCCTTGGTTCTTCTCAAGTACTTAAGGATGTTCTTTACTGCTGTCCAGTGAGCCATTCCCGGATTACTCTGGTAGAGATTAGTCATACTAATGGCCAGCGCTAAATCCGGTCTGGTACATAACATAACATACATGAGAGAACCTCTGGCTGAGGCATAGGGCTTTGAGGACATCTCCTCCTTCTCTTTTGCTGTGGTTGGGCATTGAGTCACGCTTAATTTGACACCTTTTATAACTGGCAAGAGGCCTCTCTTGGAGTTACCCATACTGAACCTTTTCAATATCTTGTCAATATAAGTGTTCTGACTCAAGGCCAACCGTCGATTAGGTCTATCTCTATAGATCTTAATCCCTAATATGTACGCAGCTTCACCCAGGTCCTTCATGGAAAATTGTCCATTCAGATATTCCTTTACTTCTTCTAAGAATTTCTTATCATTCCCTATCAGTAATATGTCATCTACATATAACACAAGGAATGCTACAGAGCTCCCACTCAGTTTCTTATAGACGCAGAACTCTTCGACGTTTTGGACAAATCCAAAAGCTTTAATGACCTCATCAAATCGAAGATTCCAGCTCCGAGATGCTTGCTTCAGCCCATAGATGGACCGTTGATGCTTGCACACCTTACCAACATTCCTTGGATCGATAAACTCCTCTGGTTGCATCATATACAACTCTTCCTCAATGTTGCCATTAAGGAACGCAGTTTTCACATCCATCTTCCATATCTCGTAATCATGATAGGAAGCTATTGCTAGTAGGATCCGAATAGACTTGATCATCGCTACAGGAGAGAATGTCTCCTCGTAGTCAACTCCTTGAATTTGTCGGAAACCCTTTGCAACAAGTCGAGCTTTGTAGACAGATACGGTTCCGTCTAGGTCAGTCTTTTTCTTGAAAATCCATTTATTCTCGACGGCCTTGCGGTCCTCGGGAATATCCACCAAAGTCCAAACTTTGTTGGTGTACATGGAGTCTATTTCGGATTTCATGTCTTCTAGCCATTTCTCGGACTCGGGTCCCTCCATTGCTTCATTGTAACTCGTAGGTTCATCCGACTCATCAGCCGAGATTGCATTCACAAGCTGTCCGTAAAACTCGGTAGGTTGACGGACCCTTGATGACCTACGGGGAAAAATAGGTTCCTCTTCATTCTCATCATGATCATCATGTATGTCATGATCGGTATGAATGTCTTCCTGGCCATTCTCTTTAGCTCCCACTGTGGAAGAAGGTTCCAGAACAATTTCTGTTGCCGGTTCTTCCATTTGGAGTGATTGGTCAGTCACTTCATCGAGGTCTATTTTCCTCCCACTCAATTCTTTCGAGAGAAACTCTTTCTGAAGAAAGTGTCTAGTCTTAGCGACAAACGTTTTGCCCTCAGATTGGTTGTAGAAGGTGTATCCAACAGTTTCCTTTGGATATCCTACAAAGATGCATTTATCCGCCTTAGATTCGAGTTTGTCAGGCTGAAGTTTCCTAACACAAGCCTCACAACCCCAAATCTTCAGGTAAGACAACATTGGTTTCTTGCCAAACCATTCTTCAAACGGTGTTGTCTTCACGGATTTGGATGGTACCCTATTAAGAACGTAAGCGGCAGTTTCTAATGCATACCCCCAGAATGATGTAGGTAAGTCGGTATGAGACATCATTGACCGTACACTATCCAATAGTGTTCGATTACGTCGCTCGGACACACCTTTTTGCTGAGGTGTTCCAGCTGGCCTAAGTTGTGGTACAATACCACAAGTCTTCAGATGAGTGCCAAACTCGTGACTTAAATACTCGCCTCCTCGATCAGATCGAAGGTGCTTGATTTTCTTCCCGAGTTGATTCTCGACCTCACTCTGAAATTCCTTGAACTTTTCAAAGGTTTCAGACTTGTGTTTCATTAAATAGATATACCCGTATCTACTTAAGTCATCCGTGAAGGTCACGTAGTAACGAAAACCATTGCGTGCGGTGAAATTCATTGGTCCGCATACATCTGTATGTATGATCCCTAATAAGTCCACCGCACGCTCCATTGTTCCATTGAATGGAGTCCTTGTCATTTTGCCCATTAGGCATGGTTCACATGTGTCAAGGGATCCAAAATCCAATGACTCCAGAAGTCCATCTTTATGGAGTTCCTCCATGTGCTTTATACCAATATGACCAAGTCGAAAATGCCACATCGTCATGTGTTCTTCGTTACTAGGCTTTAATCTTTTGGCCTCTACATTATTGATGTGGGAGTCATGATATTCGAGATCCATTAAGAATAAACCATTACGCACCGGTGCATGAACATAGAAGACTTTATTCTTATAAAACGAACAACAATTTGTGTCAGATTTAAAAGAATACTGGTCTCACATCAAGCAAGAGCCACTCACAATGTTCATACTCAACGCAGGTACATAATAGCAATTATTCAAGACAGGACTCAATCCCGAAGGGAGACTAAGACGAAGCGTGACAATTGACATTACTTCAACCTTGGCACCATTCCCAATGCGCATCGTCACTTCATCCTTCCGCAAGAGTCATTTATTCTGCATCCCCTCTTGGGAGTTACAGATGTGAGCAACTGATCCGGTATCAAATATCCAGACGTTGCTCCGAGCACTTGTCAGGAAAACATCAATAACATGTATATCACATATATCCATGTCTCTTCCGGCAACTTTGTCGGCCTTCTTATCTTCTAGGTACTTGGTGCAGCTGTTCTCCTTCTTGATTTCCATCTCAGCAATTTTGAGTATTGTGAACAATTCAGAAAGGGTCTCAACCATTCCTTGCATGTTGTACTTCAACACAAAACTCTCATAGCTAGGGGGTAGCGACCGCAACACCCTATCAATCGCCACTTCATCTGGAATCTTAAATTCTAGATCATTTAGGCGTTGAACGTAGTCAGACATTTTGACTACGTGCTCAGTCATGCTGGTGTGCTCTTCCATCTTTGCAGAGAAGAAAACTTCACAAACTTGATTTCTCTCAACCTGGGCTTGAGGTGCCAAGACGGTCTTGAGGTCAGTGATTATCTCATAAGCACTGAAGCTCTCGAACCGTTTCTGCAGTTCAGACTCCATGGCATGGAGCATACCCTTCTTGAAAAGGGAGGAATCATCCGACTTAATGAGATAGACTTTCTTCTCAGACGGAGTAGCGGTAGTTGCTGGTGCATCTCCTAATGCAGTCTCAAGTACATAGGACATTTTGAGGGGAACGTGGAGAATCCTCAGGGTGCGGAACCAGGAGGTGAAGTTTGACCCATTAGTTTTCAGTTTATCTTTCTCTAGGAATGATCCTAAGTTGAACGAGGGGCGTGGTGCTGTCATCTACAAGGTTGATTCACAAAGATACATATTTAGACTTTTGTTCATAATGTGGAGTTCAATTACAATTAATTCTAAAACTCCCACTTAGGAAAACATCTCTCAATTTTGCTAAGTGATTACACGATCCTAGAACACCATACCTCCCCCGTGTGACACGACCATCAGTATGTTGTTCAAGGTAGGCCATCATGCCAATCACATCATCCATGTGACTCATGCTCGACCTTTCGGTATCTTGTGTGCCGAGGCCATGTCTGCACATGCCAAGCTCGCCACCACACCCTATGTGATTTGTTGTTGTGTCATACAAGGCCATGCTTCTGGGCATGCTAGGCTTGCTACACCCACCTCTTGTGAACGAAAAAATGTATGACATCCGTGTGACACGTGATGCCTCCATAATGTAGAACTTTCCAGGTGGTGCTCACTAGGGTAAGGACACTATGTTGGTTTTAGCGAGAGATGGTGCTGTTTCGTGCTACCGTCGATATATCTAGCATACTAGCATAAAACAGGAAGTAAAATTGTAAATCATAAAACCTATGATCCCCCTTCATGCAAAGCAAAGTTAAAACGCCTTTCTACTTTAGCTTGTGCAAGTTTTACGTGGCTGCTAGGGGTTTCGAGAGAGAGAACCGATTTCTATCCTGCGAAAACATGCCACAACACCGATCCCCAATTGTCTCTATTACACCCCTGTCGGGGCCCTCCGTTGCAAACATCTTCACATCGCTAATGCAGAGAGACAGACACCCCCCCAGCCACTTTATATGGTACAAGCCATATGTCAAGCGTGGAACCAGTCTCGCGTAAACGCGTAAGGTCGGTTGGGGGCCACTACATCAAACATTGTCGCAACGCTAAATGAGTACACGTGGGAGGGTAACGAATGAAGATTCGATGCCCACATCCTAGATGTGTTCTACCCGTACAATACATCTACGCATAGCTAGCTCTGATACCACTGTTGGAATACGGGGCAGAAAACACAAATTTTTCATACCTACGGTACCCGAACCCAAGATCTATGCTATGGCGATGTAAAGTAACGGAGGGAATCGGTGTTCATACTTTTGAAGAACGAAAGAGGGAAACGTTCTTGTGAACGTGCTGTCGTAGACTCGGAACTATGACCTCCCTGTCGTGTAGAAGACCACCACCGGAGAAGCTGACTCCCGGTAAACCTCCAGCGACGAAGTAGCACCACAGGTGTAGTGCCTCGAAGAGATTATATACGTACGGTACAATCGATGTTCCTCCCGGGCCCCGAACCAGGCGAGCAGCGGAAGAAAGACGGCTACGGATCCCGACTCCGGCAGAACGACGGCCTGCCTTATGGTGGAGAACTCCAACCAGGTGCAGACTCCAAACAAGGGGAGTCCACTTCCGGGAAGGAGAAGGAGGAAGAAGGAGATATTGGTGTGTTGGAAAAAGGGGGGGCTACCCCTCCTTATATAGGCCAAGGGGGGGTGTGATCCTCCTCTCCTCCCCCATGTGGGACTAAACTCCCAAGGGGAGGGAGTGCGTCGGCCATAGGGGGGGATGGGCCCCACCCTTGGCGCCAAGCCCAAGGGGGGAGACCCCCTCCTCCTTTAATGGGCCCCATCGGCCCATTTAGCCTTTTCCCCATTTTTTAATTTATTTAATATGTTTTAAATATTTAATTCAGATAATTAAATAATAAAACATTATTAAAATAATTAAACTTTATTTTGAACTATTCAAAATGTCCGGAAACCATTCCGTCCTCCTCCGGAACAATTCCGGTGATTTCTCCTATTTCACCGATTGATCCCGTAACTGTCCTATGCATTGATTGCCCTTAAGTGTAACACCCTAACGGTCCGAGAAACAGCAGACATGGTCGAGACTCTTCTCATTGACTAATGACTAGTCAGTTGGACCTGGTTACAATCCTTGACAGCCCCTGCGCTTCCATCGAATGAACTTCAATCGCTTTTGGAAACCGTTAACGATACGACGTAATCCCTTTGTGCTGCGGTACTTTGTTTGTCCGAGGTTTGATCTTCGGTATCCTACATACCGTGTTCACATCTCGTTCACAACAAACAAGTTTACTCGTCCATGATCATTGCACCTCTTGTGACCTAGTCACTTGCTTGCAAGCTATTGATGCAATATCACCGAGTGGGCCCAGAGTACTTGTCCTGTCACAAGGACTGACAAATCCCGCTCTGATCTATTGACATATTCATCAACCATCTATTTCGGAATACCCAAAGTGCACCGTTATAGCCAGCATATTTTAGTCAGGCGGTGGGATACAAATCAAAGCCTCCTCATAGATGACAATTATGTATGATCATTACGGTCTAAGGACTAAGCCATATGTTACAAAGTAATGGCAACGCTGAACTATGTGACTCGATCACATTGCAATACTTTAGGTGGGTGTACGTCCATCACATCATTCCCCTTAACGATATGACCTCATTGTAAATGGACTTAAGTGTCGCCATGATCAGGAAAGCTTGATCAATCAATTTCCCAATGAGATAGTTTACCCGAGTTAAACTACGGACCATGTTTTATACTACACCTGTATTAGTATTTCCAATTAATACAGTTATAGCACAGTATAAAACTTATTATGAAAAAAACGAGTATGTGACAAATATCTTTATTAATTTTTCTCTAAGGCACATATCCAACATCTCTCTCTCTCATGTGTGTTTCTCTCTCCCTCCCGTAACCTCTCTCTCGCAACTCTTCTCTCCCAAGCCAACCCTACATGCCAGCGCCACTACCCTCGCATGCCCAACCAGGAGCGACCCCGAGGATCGATGGCGTGGACTGACAGAGCTCGCGTACCCCCAACCCTTGGCCGCGATGTGGATGGCGACGTCCTGGGTGGATTCTACCCGCCCCTCCCTCCTATAGATGACGAGGCCACGGATCGTGTTCTTCCCGCACCCGAGCGGTTCGCCGTTCGATCTCACCTGCTTCCGATCCTGCCCGTGCGCTTGCCCTTCTCTCCATCACTGTTCACGCCTAGCCCGCTCCTCCCCTCGCCTATATATAGCTAGCCCCCCCCGTTCCTCTCTCACTCCACCCCGCACACCACCACACCCCACCCCACTCGCCCGAGAAGAAGAGAAGAAAGAGCCGAGAGAAGTAGAGGAGGAGAAGCGGGAAGAAGAAGAAGGAAGGGGAAGGAAGAAGAATGAGGGGGAGGGGCCGGCGTGCCTCTGTCATCTCTCGCCGGAGCCACACCGGCAAGGAGCAGCAATCGAGGAGCCCACGAGGAGCCGAACCAAGCCGCCCTTCGCTGGATCGTCTAGCCCGAGCCGCCGTTTTTCCCAACGCCCGCGCCTCCGTTTTTCGGGTAAAACGGAACCGCAGCCCCTCCCAGACCCCACGCAGCCCCGTGCCGCCTTCCTCCGCCTGCCGGAGCTCTCCCGGTGAGCCCCCCTTGCTCCTGGCCACCATGGCCAGTGCCCAGGCCGACATGGCCATGCCGATGAAGAAGACGGCTCCCAGCCGTCAGATCAGAGACGATCTGACGACCAGGGAAAGCCCGCTAGAAAAAGGAAAAAAAATGCTCGTGAGCGCAGCATAGGGATGGGCCATCTTGCTGTAGTTTTCTGTTTCTTTTTATTAAATCTGTAAAACCTAAATAATTTTAGAAAAATAACTATAGGTCATAAAAATGTGAAATAAGTTTTGTGCCGCTTAGAAATTTGAGCTCTACTTTTCTGCATGCTTAGGATTTTTTTTTTGATAAACTAAAATTGTGGCCTTTTATTATTAATTAGATTGCTTGTTTAATTTCCGTAATGTTTCTGTTAGTACTATTAAATTTGGCTCTGATTAGTAGAAAAGTTTTATGTAGTTAGTTAATAAAAATAAAATAAATTGAAAAGTTGATAGGGAATAAAATAGGTGAAAAGTATTGCTTTAGTTAAGGCTTGATTAAATTTAATCTTGTTTTTAGTAATCTCATAATATTTATTCCAATGCCATGTTATAAATTTTAACCTTGTTGAGGTGTTATAAGGTTTAAATCTTAAAAAATATAAAACCCTGATAATTGATTTGTCCTTTGTTGCTTGTGTTATTGTTTGTGAAAGTTGAGTGATGAAATATTGTGCTTGCTATTGCGCTGTTGTGATGGTGTGGATTTTATTTTGTTTCACAACGTGCAGACGAGACGGTTGACGCTGGAGGTGAAGACCCCTCCCAAGCCGTCGAAGAAGGCGATCCAGGGTACATCGCCGAGGAAGGCAAGCCACCGTCATAACTCCAATTCCACTTTACCCATTTTTACTTTTCTTTGTATCATTTATATTGTATCATGCTATTATGTTCATATGGGTTGGGATTGTATTAGTTATAGTAGGAAAACTCCACACACCTCATAACCTACCTATTTGGGAAAACAAAGTAGAACCCCTGTGATCCCGACACTTTGTCGAGACCATCACTCAGCTCTGGCAATTAGCATTACATAACAACATGGATAGTCATACTTCACCCTATATGGTACGGCATACACCTAAGAAGGTGGTATGGCCGGTATTGTGGAACATCGTTGGACATGGACAAAGTCTGGAGGGACTCTCTATAAGTGCCGCCAAAACCTAGCCATACGGTACAACCACTATACTCTGGTACGGGACAGGGCTAGTTGGAATCTTGCATATCTTAGTACGGGGATCTTCTAAGTAGATAATACATAGAAGACTGTTAGCCTACCGATGCGTCGGAGGTGAGGTCGCTGCCGAGGCAGCGGTGGCACGGAAATTTTCCGCACCTCTACTACAGTGAAGGCATGTGTCCAAGAGGGGCATGACCTTGCACATAGACGGTTCAGGATGTGGGCATCGGGTAGATCACCTGTACTAGGGTAGGCAAGGGAAATACTATGGTCGATTATCCGACACCCGCATACTGAGGTATGACGATCCGTGGAGAACACGACGGATGTATCGACTGTGGTGGGTAAAGTGTATGACCTCTGCGGTGTGAAAACTATTCGAGTAGCCGGATTCCACGGTCATGGACAGCTAGCGAGGCCACACTTTGTGGGGAATAGATGAGAAAGCCAGGTACTGAGTTTATGGTTCGCGATTGTGATGTTGATATTGTTGGAAAAAGGTTGGACTTAACTTATCAAAATTCATTTGTGGGAAATAAAATTTGCCAAGTTTAAAAATTTGCCAACTTAATAATAATCTTCAGTAGATAGGAAATCCCTTTGAGAAAATCCACCATATAGCCATCCTATTATTTTTGTATACAGAACTTTGTTTATTTCTTTAGGTGGTTTGCGAGTACTTTGTATGTACTCACGGCTTTGTCCCTGATTATTCAATCGGCCAGGCTTGGAGGAGCAGGTATTTGACGATGATGCGACTGACGATTACTAGGACGTGCTATGCTCTGGACTACCCTGTGGATTGTGCCGCCGCTATCTATCATGTTTTTTCTTATTCCGCTGCTATTTGAGCCCGATGACGCCGTGTAAGACTTTATTGTTGTATGACTTTGTATTCGGTATTGTATGTACATTGAGACTATGATATCCATGTCGATTTGTGTGTCATGCGACACTGATCATGGCAGCATGACAGTATACACCGCTGGTCGCTTCGAACATATAGTCTGCGTGCCCACAAACAGTTTGTTGGAAGATTTGTTGAAACCTTTCAGAGCCTTCAAGCTTAAAATATCAAGTTGAACCCATAAAAATGTGTTGTTGGTGTACCAGCAGGGAAGTTATTCGGATTCATGGTTTCTGAGCGAGGGATTGAGGCCAACCCGGAAAAGATTACAGCAATCCAAAATTAGAAGCCACCAAAAGAGCTCCGAGATGTCCAGAGGCTAATAGGGTGCCTTGCAGCACTTAGTCGATTTATTTCCAGGCTTGGAGAGAAAGCCCTACCTACTCATGAAAAAATCGCCAAATTTTGTCTGGACTGAAGAAGCTCAAGTGGCTTTTGATGAGCTAAAAATGCAATTGTCATCTCGGCCAGCCCTCGCAACACCAAATGAAAAAGAACCCATCTTGTTATATATTGGAGCTACAAGCCAAGTTGTAAACATGCCTATAGTGGTGGAAAGAGAGGAAGAAGGGAAAGCTCAGAAGGTTGAAAGACCGGTGTACTTCATCTCCGAGGTCCTTACACAATCTAAGCAACGCTTTCCTTACTATCAGAAATTGGCAATGCGAATTTACTTGGCATCTCATAAGCTTTCACATTATTTCCAAGATCACTCCAATACTGTTGTCTCAGAATTTCCTCTTGCAGAAATCATGAACAATAGATATGCAACAGGAAGAATTGCAAAGTGGGGACTAGATTTACTTCCTTATGATATCCACTACCAGCCCAACAAAGCGATCAAGTCACAAGCTTTAGTGGACTTCTTGGCCGAGTGGACTGAGGTGCATAATCCTCCACAGTCAATCCCAGAGCATTGGACTATGGTCTTTGATGGATCTAAAATGTTAAATGGAGCAGGGATAGGAGTGGTTTTGGTCTCACCAAGGAAAGATGAAATGAGATATGTTCTCCAAATACATTTTCCAGCAACAAACAATGAAGCCAAGTACGAGGCCCTTCTGTATGGTTTGCGGATGGCCATTTCACTTGGAATTTGGAGGCTGATGGTATTCAGAGATTTAGACTTGGTAATAAATCTAGTAATGAAGGAATGGGATATTCGGAGTCCAACAATGAAAACTTACTGTGTAGCAGTCAGAAAATTGGAGAAAAAATTTTATGGGCTCGACCTCCATCACATTCCAAGGGTTCAAAATCAAGTAGTTGACAATTTGGCTAAGCTTGGATCAACTCGGAGTAAGATTCCATCTACAATTTATCTGGAACACTTGCACTCCCCAACCGTCAAAGAAGACCCTTTTCTGGAAGCTGATCTAGATATGTTGCCAGATAAAAACATAACAGAAAAGGAGGAGATACCTGCAGTCATTGACATGATTTTTGATGTCGAAATAACACATCCCGAGTGGACATTACTCATCTTGGCTTATTTGCAAAGACAGGAGTTACCAAAGATGAATTAGAAGCCAAGGAGATTGTTCACAAGTCAAAGTCTTACTCGGTGATCAATAATGAGTTATACAGAAACAACATCACTAAACTTCCCCAGCGTTGCATATCAGAGGATGAAGGTCGGCTCATATTGCAAGATATCCTCTTAGGCGATTATGGGCATCATGCTTCAAGTCGGACACTAGTGGAGAAAGCCTTCCGATATGGATTCTTTTGGCCCAAGGCACTTAGTGATGCTAGGGACATTGTGGATCACTGAAAACGATATCAAGTTTATGCAATCAACCACATAAACCCGCTTCCGAGTTGAAAACAATACCTTTTGCTTGGCCTTTTAATGTGTGGGGACTTGATATGATCGGAACACTGAAGACAGGAAAGTACGGTTTTACCCACATCTTGGTTGCTGTTGATAAGTTTACAAAGTGTATAGAAGCAAAGCCCATAAAATCCTTAGCCTTGGCAACAACAGTCAATTTCATTCAGGGCATCATACATCGTTTTGGCGTTCCACATGACATCATCACAGATAACGGCTCAAACTTCAACTCGGCAGAATTCAAGGATTTCTGTTGGACCAATGGAATTCAAGTTAACTATGCCTCGGTGGAACATCCTCAATCCAATGGCCAGGTTGAGAGAGCCAATGGGGTGATCTTGAAGTGAATCAAGCCACGTCTCCTTCGAGAATTAAAACAAGCAGCATGTGCTTTGGTAGATGAGCTCACCTCGGTTTTGTGGGGATTGCGGACAACTCCAAATCGCTCTACTCGGTCTACTCCTTTCGTTCTGGTGTATGGTGCAGAGGCCGTCCTGCCGAGTGATTTGAATCATAATACCCCCCGAGTAACTCAGTATACTAAACCAGAATCCGAAGTAGCATGACAAGATGGTGTGGATCTTCTTGAAGAGGAGCGCAATTTAGCCCTCACACGTTCGACATTTTACCAGCAAGATCTTTGCCGGTATCATGATCGACACGTCCGAGCTCGCTCATTCCAAGAAGGTGACATGGTGCTACGTCTGAAGCAAACTTTAGAGGGAAATCACAAATTGGCACCCCCATGGGAGGGTCCCTTTATCATATCTCGGGTACTACATAATGGAGGCTATCGCCTATATGATCTAACCAATACCAAGGAAGAACCACATGCCTGGACCGCTCAGTTGTTACGCCGGTTTTATGCGTAAAGTTGTGTATGTGACATTAATAACACATAGTTCTTGCTCGGATGAATGTTTATATGAGTCCTTATGTCATGATTTTCTCATTAAAAAATATAGTTTCTCGTCCGAGCGGCGCACAGCTCGGACGAGGCGCTTAGAATTTTTTTTCTAAGTATCCTCTTCAAGTTATCCCTAACTTGTGGGATGCTTAATGATTTCAAAATCAAGTTTCTCGTCCGAGCTGCGCGCAGCTCGGACGAGACTCTTAGTAAATTTTTCTAAGTATCCTCCTTAAGTTATTCATAACTTGGGGGCTGCTTAATGTTTCCAAAATCAACTTTCTCGTCCGATCTGCACACAGCTCGGACGAGGCGCTTAGCAAAAAAATTCTAAGTATCTTCTTCAAGTTATCCATAACTTGCAGGCTGCTTAATGGTTTCAAAATCAAGTTTCTCGTCCGAGCTGGGCAAAGGTCGCACGAGACTCTTTTTAAAATTTTCTAAGTATACCCTTCAAGTTATTCATAACTTGGGGGCTGCTTAATGATTCCAAAATCAAGTTTCTCGTCCGAGTTGCGCACATCTCGGAAGAGACTTTTAGAAAAAAATTCTAAGTATTTTCTTCAAGTTATCCTTAACTTGGGGGCTGCTTAATGATTTAAAAACCAAGTTTCTCGTCCGAGCTGCGCACAGCTCGGTCAAGACTCTTAGAAAAATTTCTAAGTGTTTTCTTCAAATTATCCTTAACTTGGGGGCTGCTTAATGATTTCAAAACCAAGTTTCTCGTCCGATCTGCGCACAGCTCGGACGACACTCTTCGCAAAATTTTCTATGTATCCCCTCCATTCAGGGTTACTTAATGCATGACATCACAGGATAAACATAACATAATTTCAGGTACACCAATAGTAAAGAAAAGTAAAGCATGTTCAATGCCCACGACACAACAATAAACCTTAGAACTTTTCCCTATAACTCCACTCGGCATACCGAGGCAAATTAAAAACAGTAGTTTTTTCCACAACACCATGTCTACTCCTCTCGAGCTTCATCCGAGTCACTTGTGACGCCAGTAGACTCCACGAAAAAGTCAAGATCTGGCATCAATGCAACTCGGCTCGTAGTCTCAGCATAACGACTCAGGAAAGTGGTGCATCTTGACCCCTGCTCAAGATCACCCCCGCCAACCTTCTCAAGGTTGTGAACCCTATCGGGGAAGTGCGCTTTTGTCACGGCTAAGGCATAGTTGGCACCACTCCGAGCAGAAGACTGCCTCCAGCGTGCAAACTGTTGAGGAGCTAACTGAAGGAAGGGAAAAAATGAAAAAAGGTTGACACGACTACTTTCACCAGGTGACATGTTGTTCTCTAATTCCATGGTGGCACCCATGGTTTCCTTAGCAAACTTGACAACTTTATCACATCGCATGGTCAACAAGCCCAGGAGAGAGCGAATTCCATCGTCACGGGAGTATAGTTGTCCCTTTTCATAATTTCTGCAAACTCAGCCATCCGAGCTTGCTCCGCCTCTGGGTCGGCGGCATATACTGCAAGGGGACAAGTCAGTATCCATTCAAATTACAAGCAAACAAAAGTTCGTCTATAGAAATCGATTGACACTTACCAGCTAAAGTTTCGCTGAAAACAGCAAACCTCCCAGCAATATACTCTTCAGAAGCTTTCACGGCCTTCCGAGTTATCTCAAGTTCTGTCTTGTGTGCCTCCTCTTATTTTGAGAGCAGCTCGGATATCTTTTCCAGATCAGACTGAAGCTTCGTAATGGAGGCTTCATTCTCCTTTGTAGCTTCTTGCAGGTAGTGCCCTTTTTTTCTCCAAAGCCTTCTTTTCTTTGGCACGTTTATCTGGTTGTTCAATCTCTTTCTTCATTTTCTTCACAAAATCTTCATTCTCCTTGACCTTGGCATCAAAATCTTTTTTCGCTGCCTCTGCACAATACCGACAAATGAGTTTTTCAAAGCCAAGCAATTACCTCTTTTTTGAAAAATTTAAGACAAAATAGCTTACCATTATCTTCAGCATGTTGTTTTTTCATCTTGCTATGCTCTTCCAGAAGCATATCGTATGCTCTCTTCGTGGTTGCATTCTCCTCTTGTAAGTTCACAAAGGAAGAACCCAGCTTGCAAGCCTCCTAAGACAGGAGAAGAATCAAAATTAACCATGTCTCCTTACAGAAGACTCCGAGTAACTTCAAGAAGTTACTCAGAGGCTTGGGGGCTACACCCAGTGGGTGCACTAAGAAGTGCTCCCACAGGAAGATTACAAAATAAACCGCCTATCAATAGACTCCGAATAACTTCAAGAAGTTACTCGAAGCCTTGGGGGCTACACCCAGTGGGTTCACTAGGAAGTGCTCCTACTTGAAGATTAAAAAATAAACCGCCTATCAGAAGACTCCGAATAAATTCAAGATGTTACTCGGAGCCTTGGGGGCTACACCCAGTGGGTGCATGTAACGACCCAATTCACATAGAATTGAAGTCTCTGTGATCAAGTGCCAGTCCCTGGATCGAACTCGCTGGCACACACAGTATCATAGATGTATATCAAAGTAGAAGTGCATCATTATTACAACATATGATCCAGAATAAAATAAATAACAAGTTGCATAGCTCAAGTCTAGCTTATTCAATATAAATGTAGCGGAAGAAAAAGCAAGTAACGTGGAGTCCCATCAACAGCCACAAGCGAACATGCTGA
The DNA here is from genome assembly GCA_950022295.1 of Bromus sterilis. Lineage (NCBI taxonomy): Eukaryota > Viridiplantae > Streptophyta > Magnoliopsida > Poales > Poaceae > Bromus > Bromus sterilis. Next base: position 278,219,385 of record OX465595.1, on the reverse strand, counting down.
GTGTAGACCTGCAACCCCTAAACGCACCTTACTGGTCGTCTGAAAAACCTGCAACACCGAAGGTTACAGCCCAACAACGGGTCAGTACATCTGATTTGTACGGCAAGTGACACGGAAAAGTTTATATAAAGGACCTACAACTACATGCAAGGTGAGTCAAAGGAAAGGCTTAAGGTTTTCTGTTGCAGAAAGTCAATTTTCTCCTGAACTAAACTAGTCAAGATTTTATGTTGAAATCTAACTGAAACACACGGCAACCCGAGCTAATCTTTCCCACCAAAATTATTATTAAGTGTTCATCTGTCAAGATCATTCAACAACAGTACTGACTAGTTGCTCAAAATTCGTCCATAACCGTGGACACGGCTAATCATGATCAGTTTATACGCTCTGCAGAGGTTGTACACGTTCCCCACTGGACTCACCCCGAAGATTGAGACAAAGACTTTCCAAAGAGGTTGCCTCCACCCTTTGGTAGCAAGTACACCTAACACACATCTACATCAGCTAGCTACCAGGGCCAGGTTCCCCACAACGTACTCGTGCTAAGCCAGATCCCATATAGCCAATGGCTGTACACGGAAGCTACTAGTAATATTGCCTGTCTGATCTTTTTGAGTCTGGACGGCTCCCACTGCGTTCAGAGGGTAGAAACCATGTCGCACCCGGTTCACCACCATAACAACCATTGGGTGCATTTAACCCCGGTACTGTCCTTAGACAAGGCACAGCCACCGGGATGCAACCCGCCCGTCCAGAAGTGATTTCTATTTATTATAAAGTTGCTACACAATTTATTAAATATCTCACATGCACTCCATGAGTTTCTCACAACCCAAACCACGTCTATAAAGCATAGCAATAAAGTAACAACACGTTCTAGGTTGATCTACAAATACAAGTCAAGACATGTGGCTATCCTAACTGGTTTTGCAGCAACAGTAAAGTAACTACCTATCATGCAATAGGGTGACATCCTTAACATAATGCCTATAGAAAATATAGGTATGAGTATGGTAAAAGAATCACTTGCCTTCATGCTGTTACTGACGATCACAATCCTCACAAAACGAGGCGGCGCACTCCGGACAATCTATACGAGCAAACATAGCACCAAATCAACATATACTCAATACAAATATGCACAAACAATAATTAAACATTCAAAGAACAGTAGAAAAACTTGAATAACAGAACCTAAACTTCAGTTATTTTTCAATATAAAACCTACGCAAAAAGAAACGGCGCAAACGGGCGCACCGTTAAAAAGATACGGCTATCGGAAGTTCAAATTTGGATCTGCTTGGGATTCAAATTTGAAAACTTCCAACTTCTGTCAAACTTAGTTTACTGGCTAGAAAATTTCGTCACGGTTGCAACACAACTAGAATCACTCGATTCTGAGTTACGGTTAAAAAGTACTCGCGAAAACGGTACCGGGCGAAAACTGGGTTTAATCTGCAAACAGGGACCTATCCGTAAATAAAATAATGCGAAAAACTCGATCGGGTCCCTGGCGGATTTGGATCCGGATCTGGCCGAAATCCGGCGGCGGCGACTCGGCCAGTAGCTGGCCAGCGCGGTGGCCCGGCAAGCGCGCGCGCGCACGGCGCGGCGGCCTCGGCCCGCGGTGGCGACGGCTAGGACGGCGGCGGGGCGGTGGGTTCAGCGGCGGCGAGCCCGGCGGCGACGGCGGCGCTTCGCAGATCGGGTTTCGAGCGGAAACGCATTTATAACCCGACCCACGTTTTTTTTAAAATCCGAAATAAACACAAATTCGGTCCGGCGAAAAAAAAACAGAACGACCCATTAGGCCCAAAATAATTTTTAGAAAAAAGACAGAATATTATTTTTAATTTCCGTCTTCGCCAATATTTTTAAAATATCAAAACTCAATTTATGGGATTACCAAAATGTTAAATAAAAATAAAAACTTTGCAACTTATTTTTAAATATTTTAAAATAATTTTCTGGCAATTTAAAAATACCGAAAAACTCTGAAAATGGTTTAAAAAAATTCCGAAGCATAAATAAATTCCCGAAATATTTTTGGAAATTATATATAACCCCAAAGTAAATTTAAAAAGTCTCCCAAAAATATTTTAAACTATTTTCCAACAATTTAAAATAGGGATAAGTCCTTTTATATCCTCTCCAGCGAACTGCCATGTGTTGAAAAATGTTTAAAAATATTTTAAAACTCCAGAAAAAAATGCGGAAAATTGGGATGCTACAAACCTACCCCCCTTAAGATGAATCTCGTCCTCGAGATTTGGGCTGGTTAGCAAAGAGGTGCGGGTGGTCTTGCTTCAGATCTTCTTCACGCTCCCAAGTTGCTTCCTCTTCGGTATGATGATCCCACTGAACCTTGCATAGCCTGATCGTCTTGGTGCGGGTAACTCTTTGTGCAGTCTCCAGAATCTTCACAGGTTTCTCCTCATAAGTCAAGTCACTCTTCATTTGAATTGCCTCAAGTGGCACCGTATCTCTCAAAGGAATATCTGTCATCTCTGCATGACACTTCTCCAGCTGGGACACGTGAAACACATCATGAACTTCTGACAAAGATTCTGGCAACTCCAACTAATAAGCTACCTCTCCTCGGCGCTCCAAGATCTTGTAAGGCCCCACAAAACGTGGTGCTAACTTGCCCTTGATTCCAAACCTCTTGATTCCGTGAATTGGTGAAACTCTGAGATACGCACGGTCTCCAACCTCATAGGTTACATCCTTGCGCTTAGCATCTGCATAACTCTTCTGCCTAGAATGTGCTATCTTCAGTCTATCGCGGATCAACTTGACTTTCTCCTCATCATCTATGATCAGGTCAGGTCCAAAAAACTGACGCTCTCCTACCTCATCCCACATCAACGGAGTCCTGCACTTCCTGCCATACAGTAATTCAAATGGTGCCATCTGAAGACTCGCATGGTAACTATTATTGTATGAGAACTCAGCATACAGTAAGTTGTCATCCCAACTCGAACCATAATCTAACGCACAAGCTCTCAACATATCCTCCAAGATCTGATTGACTCTCTCGGTCTGCCCATCTGTCTGTGGATGGAACGCTGTACTGAACTCCAGCCTAGTGCCCAAAGTCTCATGCAACTGACGCCAAAACTTCGAAGTAAACTGTGTACCTCTATCAGACACAACCTTGCTTGGAACTCCATCCAAACACACGATCCTGGACATATAAATCTTGGCTAGCTTGGCACAGTTGTAAGTTGTCTTTACTGGAATGAAGTGAGCAACCTTGGTCAAACGATCAACAATCACCCAAATAGAATCATATCCTGACCGAGTCCTGGGTAAACCAGTAATAAAGTCCATACCAATCTGATCCCATTTCCAATCTGGTATAGGCAAAGGCTGCAACAATCCTGCTGGCTTCTGATGTTCAGCCTTGACTCTTTGGCAAACATCACACAATGCAATATACTGGGCTATCTCTCGCTTCAGGCGAGGCCACCAAAATCTCTCCCTCAAGTCCAAATACATCTTTGTATTCCCGGGATGAATAGAATAAGGTGAATCCTGTGCCTCCTGAAGAATCAACTTCCTGATCTCTGCATCTTGCGGTACACAAATGCGCTTCTCAAACCAAATGGCTCCATGCTCATCCTCACGGAAACCCTGTGCTTTCCCTTTGGTCATATTCAGTTTTATCTCATAAATCTCTGCATCACCCTTCTGAGCTTCTCTGATTCTTTCCAACAGATTTGGCTTCACTTCCAATGTTGCCACATATCCCTTGGGAACTATCTCCAACCTGAGATTCTTGAATTGCTCACATAACTCACGTGGCATACCCTCAACATTAGCAACATTGATATGAATTTTACGGCTCAATGAATCAGCAACCACATTCGCTTTACCAGGATGATACTGCACATTCCAATCATAATCCTTAATAAGCTCCAGCCATCTACTCTGCCTAAGATTCAACTCCTTCTGAGTAAAGATATACTTCAAACTCTTATGATCAGTAAAAACATCACAATGATTACCAACAAGATATTGCCTCCATGTTTTCAATGCATGAACAACTGCAGCTAACTCCAAATCATGTGTAGGATAGTTCTGCTCATGGTTCTTAAGCTGACGTGAAGCATAAGCAACAAATCTACCCCCTTGCATCAAAACACAACCAAGTCTTCGACGAGATGCATCACAATATACTTGGAAATCCTTATGTATATCAGGCAAACATAAAACAGGTGCAGTTACTAACCGTTTCTTCAACTTCTGAAAGCTGGTTTCACATGCCTCACTCCAAACAAACTTATTCTCTTTCTTCAACAGCTCAGTCATTGGTTTTCCAAGCTTGGAGAAATTCTCAATGAACCTCCTATAATATCCTGCAAGACCCAAGAAACTGCGAATGTCTCCAACTGTCGCGGTTGTCTCCCATTCTGTAACTGTTGAAACCTTGGATGGGTCCACAACTACTCCTTCTCGTGACACAACATGTCCAAGGAATCCTACCTCCTTCAACCAAAACTCGCACTTGCTGAACTTGGCATACAACTCGTGCTCCCTGAGCTTCTCCAATACCAAACGCAGATGTGCCTCATGCTCTTGCTCATTCTTGGAATACACCAATATATCATCAATTAACACCACAACGAATTTATCCAAGAACTCCATAAACACCTTGTTCATCATATTCATGAAGTATGCAGGAGCATTAGTCAATCCAAATGACATAACAGTATACTCATACAACCCATACCTTGTAGTAAATGCAGTCTTCGGAATATCCTTCTCCTGAATCTTCACTTGATGATAACCAGAACGAAGATCAATCTTAGAGAATACACAAGCTCCCTCTAACTGATCAAATAGATCATTAATCACAGGTAAAGGATACTTGTTCTTGATAGTAACATCATTCAGAGAACGGTAATCAACACACATCCTCTGGGTTCCATCCTTCTTCTCAAAAAACAACACTGGAGATCCCCAAGATGACGAGCTTGGGCGAATGAAACCCTTTGCCTGCAACTCTCTAATCTGTTCCTTCAATTATGCAAGTTCATTAGCGGCCATCCTATACGGTCTCTTAGCAATAGGCCCAGTGCCTGGTATTAAATCAATAAGAAACTCAATCTCCCTATCCGGTGGCATACCTGGCAACTCATCTGGAAACACATCCGGATAATCCCTCACAACACGCACATTATCCAGGCTACCCCCCTTAAGAGAATTCACTTGAGCGTGCTGATGATTATACTTGGACACATATCTGATCTTCTTCCCATTCGGTGCACTGAGAGTGATAGACCGACAAGAACAATCAATAATACCTTGGTACTTAGCTAGCCAATCCATGCCCAAAATAACATCCAAACCTTGTGACTTCAATACAATCAAATCTGTAGGAAAAACATGCTTCCCTATGGCTAGGCTCAACTGATAGCATCCCAAACCAGCTGACATCTCCGCTCCCGGTGAACTTATGAGCATAGATGACTTAAGAACTACGGTAGGTAACTCATGCTTATCCACAAATACCCTCGATATGAAAGAATGCGATGCGCCAGAACAAAAAAGAACAAGTGCAGGTATTGAATTGATAAAGAACTTACCAATCACAGCATCAGGCTCATCATAGATCTCCTCCACGTTGACATGGTTCACATGCCCCTTGCTGAAGGGATTGGGCTTGATGACTCCATTCCCATTGGACTCGGACAGTCTGTGGCATAGTGCCCCATGTTCTTGCACCTGAAACACTGGATGTGACTCAAGTCCTTTGGTGCCTGGCCATTCTGACGGTTGTTACCATTTCCTCCACTGGCTCCATTGCTTCTCCCATTCCCATTGTTCCTTCCATTTCCATTGCCATTGCCATTCTTGTTACCATTGAGGTGGTTGTGGCCATTATGGTTGTGACCATTTCCGTCATGATGGTTATGTCCTCCACTATGAACATGGCCATTCCCACCATTGTGGTTATGTCCATGGTTATGTCCTCCATTGCCACCATGAGAAATACGTGGCTTCTGATGCGGTCCAGAGTTATACTTGCCACCGTTGTTGTTGTTGTACTTCCTCTTGCGGTTCTCAATGGCTTGCTACTTGCCTTCCAACACAATAGCTTCATCTATGAGCACCTGGAAGTTAGCAAAAGTAGACACTGTCAAATGGACTCCCATCTCATCATTCAGCCCCTCCACGAACTTCTCCTGCCTTGCTGCATCATTCCTGACATCATCTGGAGCATATCTTGCAAGCTTCTTGAACACCTCAACCTACTCGGCCACTGAACGGCCTCCCTGACGCAAACTGCGGAACTCCTTCTTCTTCAAGATCATGGCGCCTGCTGAAACATGTGCGGCGCGAAAAGAAGACTGGAATTGCGCCCAAGTGATGGTGTCGATGGGGTAAGTCACCAAGTAGTTGTCCCACCATGCTGCGGCATGACCCTCCAGCAAATGTGAGGCAAACCTCACCCTCTCTGCCTCAGTATAGCCAAATGTCTCCATGTTCCGGCCCACTGAACGAAGCCAGTCATCCGCCACTATGGGCTCAGGAGTGCTAGAGAACCTCTGAGGATTCAACCTCAGGAACCTCGCCAACGTGTCCACAGGTGGTGGTGGTGGCGCATAGTTGTGGTTTCCCATGTTCTGAGTGACCAACTGGATAAACTGAGCCTGTCCTTGAAGTAACTACTGCATATAAGCTGGCACTCCATTGTTGTTGTTCTCATTCCCCATGGGATCACGTCTTGGGGGCATCTGTTGGGCAAGAATAGGTAAGTTGTAGACAGAAAGTAGCTAGGGAAATATAGCCTACCCCATATGCTTATGATGATCATGGCAAGCATTATATATACAATACATATATCACCAATCAACTTCACCAAACAATTTCACCATAGCATCAAACATATAACAATCATCAACCAATGCACTCATACAGAAAACCATCACATACCACACCATATAGTTTTAAAATATATTGTATAACTGATATAAGATTCTCAAAACAACCACGGGTAATATAAGATCCTCAAAACAACCATGAATAATATAGAGTGTATCAAGCAACCTAGTATTTCCACATCGAATAAGTCGACATGGTCAAATACGCTAACACGATAACGATAGAAAAGTAATTTTCGGTGAAGTAATTCCGAATGCTGTCTTTGCTAAACAGCATGCAGTATTCGCGCCCGCTAAAGCGGTTGAACCTTTTGGGTCTCGGCTCCTCTTCTTCTCCCGAGGTTTCTACTTCTGGTTCCTCTTCTTGTTCTTCAATTCCATTGGACTTCATCTTCTCCTTCAGCCTCTTTATCTCTGCTTGCATCTCCACCCTCTCCTTCTTCAGCTTGTTGTTGTCCCTCTTGAGCCTGGTGTTCTTCTGCTGCAACTCAATGCTGGTGTAGAGGTCTGACTGGATGTCCTTCTCCTGGCAATGGATGTGCTTCTCCAGGCTCTGGATGAAGTAGCTAGTTGTACCTGGCCAAATGGCCCCAGGCACATACTTGAACTTCTTTGGCCATATGTTCCCCGATGGAAGGATCTTGGCCATCTCCTCATACACCGTCCCCTTTAGCTGGGCGGCATACATCTCAACAATGCGTCCAAGAGCTATGTGAGCGGCTATGTCCACACACTGCTCCTTCTCCTGGGCATGCACCTCGAATGACTCTGTGGTCACCCTTTCCTCGTTCGTCTTGCTTCCTAGGATGAAAGTCTCCACTTGCCAGTTGTCATCAGCTCCCCTTGTCTCCACGATGTCCGGCTGGAAGACTGGCGCGTAGATGTTCAGGTAGTGGAAAATCCCCCTGAGCTCAGGTCCAAACGCCATAGCGCGGTATGACAAACTGGTCATCTATAATCCAAGAGAGGTAAGGCAAGATTCGAACAGGTATGAATACGAGATAGAGAAGGTAAGTAAGTACTAGACCGAGTGATGTAAAGTAATATTTTTATTCCTATGGCTTTTCTAATCCATTTTCTAGGGTCACGTCCTACAGTCAACACACTGCTCTGATACCATATGTAACGACCCAATTCACATAGAATTGAAGTCTCTGTGATCAAGTGCCAGTCCCTGGAACGAACTCGGTGGCACACACAGTATCATAGATGTATATCAAAGTACAAGTGTATCATTATTAGAACGTATGATCCAGAATAAAATAAATAACAAGTTGCATAGCTCAAGGCTAGCTTATTCAATATAAATGTAGCGGAAGCAAAAGCAAGTAACATGGAGTCCCATCAACAGCCACAAGCGAACATGCTGAGTGTAGACCCGCAACCCCTAAACGCACCTTACTGGTCGTCTAAAAAACCTGCAACACCGAAGGTTACAGCCCGACAACGGGTCAGTACATCTGATTTGTACGGCAAGTGACACGGAAAAGTTTATATAAAGGACCTACAACTAAATGCAAGGTGAGTCAAAGGAAAGGCTTAAGGTTTTGTTTTGCAGAAAGCCAATTTTCTCCTGAACTAAACTAGTCAAGATTTTAAGTTGAAATCTACCTAAAACACACAGCAACCCGAGCTAATCTTTCCCACCAAAATTATTATTAAGTGTTCATCTGTCAAGATCATTCAACAAAAGTACTGACTAGTTGCTCAAAGTTCGTCTGTAACCGTGGACACGGCTAATCATGATCAGTTTATACGCTCTGCAGAGGTTGTACATGTTCCCCACTGGACTCAAACCGAAGATTGAGACAAAGACTTTCCGAAGAGGTTGCCTCCACCCTTTGGTAGCCGGTACACCTAACACACATCTACATCAGCTAGCTACCAGGGCCAGGTTCCCCACAACGTACTCGTGCTAAGACAGAGACCATATAGCCACTGGCTATACACAGAAGCTACTAGTAATATTTCCTGTCTGATCTTTTTGAGTCTGGACGGCGCCCACTGCGTTCAGAGGGTAGACACCATGTCGCACCCGGTTCACCACCATCACAACCATTGGGTGCATTTAACCCCGGCACTGTCCTTAGACAAGGCACAGCCACCGGGATGCAACCCGCCCGTCAAGAAGTGATTTCTAGTTATTATAACGTTGCTACACAATTTATGAAATAGCTCACATGCACTCCATGAGTTTCTCACAACCAGAACCACGTATATAAAGCATAGCAATAAAGTAACAACACGTGCTAGGTTGATCTACAAATACAAGGCAAGACATGTGGCTATCCTAACTGGTTTTGCAGCAACAGTAAAGTAAACTACCTATCATGCAATAGGGTGATATCCTTAAGATAATGCATATAGAAAATATAGGTATGAGTATGGTCAAATCATCACTTGCCTCTTGCTGTTCCTGACGATCACAATCTTCACAAAACGAGGCGGCGCACTCCGGACAATCCATACGATCAAACATAGCACCAAATCAACATATACTCAATACAAATATGCACAAACAATAATTAAAAATTCAAAGAACTGTAGAAAAACTTGACTAACAGAAGCTAAACTTAAGTTATTTGTCAAAATAAAGCCAACGCAAAAAGATACGGCTACCGGAAGTTTAAATTTGGATCTGCTTGGGATTCAAATATGAAAACTTCAAACTTCTGTAAAACTTAGTCTACTGGCTAGAAAATTTTGTCACGGTCGCAACACAACTAGAATCACTCGATTCCGAGTTATTGTTAAAAAGTACTCGCGAAAACGGTACCGGGCAAAAACGGGGTCTAATCTGCAAACAAGGACCTATCCGTAAATAAAATAACGCGAAAACGCGATCGGGTCCCTAGCGGATTGGATCCGGATCTCGCCGGAATCCGGCGGCGCCGGCGGCTAGGCCGGCAGCTGGACGGCGCGAGGGCGCGGCGAGCGCGCGTGCACGACGCGGTGGCCTCGGCGCTTCGCGGATCGGCGGTCGGCGGCGAGCCCGACCGCGACGGCGAACTCGACGGCGGCGGCGGCGCTTCGCGGATCGGGTTTCGGGCGGAAACCCTAGCGCCCGCGGTTCCGCGGGAATTTATAACTCGACCCGCGTTTTTTTAAATCCGAAATAAACACAAATTCGGCCCGGCGGAAAAAAAATTGAACGGCCCATTAGGCCCAAAATAATTTTAGAAAAAACACGGAATATTATTTTTAATTTCCGTCTTCGCCAATATTTTTAAAATAATAAAACTGAATTTTTGGCTTTACGAAAATATTAAAAAAAATAAAAAATTTGCAACTTATTTTTATATTTTTTAAAATACTTTTGTGGCAATTTAAAAATACCGAAAAACTCCGAAAATGGTTTTAAAACTTTTCCGAAGCATAAATAAATTCCCGAAATATTTTTAGAAATTATTTATAACCCCAAAGTAAATTTAAAAAGTCTCCCAAAAATATTTTAAACTATTTTCCAACAATTTAAAAATGGGGATAAGTCATTTTATGTCCTCTCCAGCGAACTGCCATGTGTTGAAAAATGTTTAAAAATATTTTAAAACTCTAGAAAAAAATGCGGAAGCAGCATGAGATGCATATGATGATCTATTAACATCCAAATTTAGAAAATTGGGATGTTACAGTGCACTAAGAAGTGCTCCCACTGGAAGATTACAAAATAAACCTCCTATCAAAAGACTCTGAATAACTTCAAGAAGTTACTCGGAGCCTTGGGGGCTACACCGACTGGGTGCACTAAGAAGTGCTCCCACTTGAAGATTACAAATCATAGTTTCTTATCAAAAGACTCTGAATAATTTCAAGAAAGTTACTCAGAGCGTAGGGGCTACACCCACTGGGTGCACTAAGAAGTGCTCCCACTAGAAGTTATAAATCAACAAAGCTTCAAATAACTCAGAAAGAAAAGTCATTCGGACACCAAGTGTGTGGAAAACTTACATAAGTACTTACGTGCATGTTCTCCTTTATGGACTCTGCTTCAGAGACCAATTCACGCAAGCACGCTTCCAACTGAGAGGCCTTTAGCAAGGAATCCTTCAATCCACTAACTACAACATTCTCAATTGGAGTAACAGCTTGAATTGGAGAAGAAGAAGATGGAGCAGTCTCATGAGCATTCGTCAAGGCATGAACTTTTGGTGGAACATGAGGAGCATCCAAATCATCATCAGCAGCAGTCGGTGTGGGAATAGCCGGCACAGGGACAGCCTGGCCAGGATTGGCCTCAGTACTATCGACATGGGCATCCACATCCACGTCCACTAGAAAACGATCAAAGAGAATGATAAGAAAAAATGAAAGTTGCGATGTCCCATCCAACTAATTAAAAGTAAGAGAAGTATTACATACATTCAACAGTGGTGTGCTCAGGTATTGTATCCATCACAGGAAAATCAGTCAGCCCACAAGTGCTGACATCTTCAAAAGTTTCTGTGTCTCGTCCGTCAATTACAGGAAGGGACTCAGAACCACTCGGATGAATGCTATGAAAGAAATGCTCATGAGGTAAATAAAATAAGCAAGGAAACTGAATTCAAGGAGAAAAGAAAGAGAATTACTTGCGAACGGTTTTTAGAGCGCGCCGGGGAGGAGCAACAACACCAGCGGCAACGGTTTTGGGCTTGATAGCATCAGCAGTATCCCCTGGAGGGTTAACCTTCCAACCTCCAAGTGTAGTTAATGTAAGGCCCGATATGCGGTACTGTTCCAGATCTAGATGTTTCCATCCAAATCCGGGGACGAAGCACATATCGGTCCCACCGCGACATATGACATTGCCATATGCCCCGGATTTCCAACATGCTATCACAACATTACAACTACAAGGATACAACATCTCATACAATCGGCATACAACTGCCTTAATACATTACATCAGTGGAAGATACATGTATGAGTATATAATACAATCAAATGCCTAATGGCAAAGGTAAAACACAAAATTCCCGTAACCGCATTGGTCGAGGCTCTCCACCGGGATCCGCCTAACTAGTCGTAGTCGAGTCTCCGCAATGGCATCTAGAAGAAGGGTGGACGAGCTCCTCTATAGTCCAAGATCATTTGCATAATGTGCGTAAAAGAGAGAAGAAAGGGGTGAGCTATATCACCAAGTCTTGTAACTAACTTCTCACGGTAAGATGGGGGTGGTGGTTGAGGTTGTAGACACACTAGCAATATGAAGTGGCTAACGATCTATTTAGAGTAAGATGAGAACCAAGCATTCGATGAGGAATCGCCTCCAACAAGTCTTGCTATGAGCTACTTACACAGACATAACACGTATCCTATCCTTGTCCTCCCCTTCGCATCCGACGAAGAAGAAGTAGTCAAGGCACACACACATTGATCAAGTTTTAATCATGATTCAGTTGATGTTATCTATGAACAAAGAGTAGGTTTTAAGTCGTCCATAGTCGTGGACTCGGCTTCTCGAAAAGATTTAACCCTATAGGGGTGTACCAATTGCCCATTATAAGCTCCGCATGTACGCTGGTTCTCTCAGTCAGGCCCGTTAAAGACACTCATTGAAGAGTTGTTTCGAGTGTCCAGATGTCATAATCCCTCTAACTAACAAGGCACAATTTCGAGTGGCCCCCGGTGAGTCGACATCCAGCTCAGGAGCAGACCGCGCTCTCGATCTGGTCTCTACCGTATGACTCTCGGTTTGGATTATCCGTATCAGCTCAACTGAGCCCGGGTCCTCAGACAGTCATGTTGGACCAACGAGAAACACTGCCCTCACTGGCCCGGGTTGTTTCGAAAACTACGAGGCCGGTCAACTCGCACATGATACGTCCAAAATGCATCACTATTTTATATCGTAATTCCTCCTTATTCATTGGAATATTTCACATTACGATGATGTTGTTATGTTGTTTTGGCTTATTATACACAGTTTGCAACTTTCCGGTGCCGAAGCAGCAGACGCAGGATTTAGCGGTAAAAAGTGGACGTTGAGTTGCTGAAGAAGAATACCTCCAAATTACCTGAAAATCGACGGGGGGTATTTTCCAGAAGAATAACGAAGACTCGCCGAAGAGGGGACAGAGGGGGGCCACAGGGGCCCCAGGCGGCCACCTGGCGCGACCCCACCCCTGGCCGCGCCGGGAGGGCTCCTGGAGCCCTGGGGCCAATCCCGGCTCCCCCCTCTGGCCTATATACTCCTCATTACGCGAAAACCCTAAAAGGAGAAGCTTTTACGGAGTTCCGCTGCCGCTCCGTGTAGGAAACCTACAGAGAAGAAAAGGGCTCTCCGGCGGGCAGATTCCGCCGAGGAGATCGCCTCCCGGAAGGGGAGATCGTCGCCATCGTCATCACCATCGTCATGGGCATCATCGAGATCATCATCAACATCATCCCCACCATCAGCACCATCTCCACCACTATCCAATCTCACCTCACAAGTTCATCTTGTGTTGTAATCCATACTATCTATCCTCTCTACTCTACCGGTGTTGATTACTACTTTGTGGTGAATGCTATTGAGTTTTGTTGGAGAAATATCATTATGTCCAGATTGTTTATCATATATTTATGACCTCTGATCATGATATCTTTTATGTCTTGTGAGTAGTTACTTTAGTTCTTGAGGACATGGGAGAAGTAATTTGTGTTGTTTGATATTTAAGTTGTGTTGTTATTTTCGTAGTGGTGTTGTGTGAGTCAAACACTCAACACTTCTCCTTCTTAAGGACATAGGGGAATACATTGTGTATTAAGAATGCTTACGGTGGGTTGCCGGAGTGACAGAAACCTGAACCTCAGTTTGCACACTTTTGCACAAGGGAGTAATGGATCCTTGATCTTATTGTTGTGGTTAGGCTTTGCCTTAATTTCTATATTGTATTAGCGGATTCTTGCAAGATGTGTAATCATAAGAGTGCACTTATCTTAGTCTAGAAGGTTTGCTAGCATAGATCCACCCACTCAACACTTATCAGCACAACACTTGCTATCGATACGGAGTATGGCGAAAGCACGTGACTACCTCTCCATGTGTCCTCAAGAACGCTTTAGCCTTTATAAGTTCAGTTGCGAGGCTTATCCTTTGCAGAAAAGGATTGGGCCACTTGCTGCTCCTCAGTGCTATTTACTTTGCTTGTTTTATCTTACCGTTGCTTATATCGAAAACCCGTAAAAAGTTATCTTTCAGTTTTTGCAGTTATTCCTTGTCCACCATCACCTATCAATACCTTTCATTCCTCGTTCGGTTCGACACTCTTACCTATCGAAAACGCTACAATAGATCCCTTTACGTTGAGGGTCATCAAGCTACGTTTTCTGGCGCCGTTGCTGGGGAGCATAGCGCTATTGGTAAGTGAAGCTGGTAAGGAATTTTTATATTGTTTCTTTTATTTTGATGTTGCTGTTCTTTGTCCGTATGGACAAATGTAAGAGCAAGTTTTGCCCCCGAAGGTTTTGGACATTTTTGGACAAAGCAGAAGTGGAACTAATATTGTTTTCGAGTATAAACAAATACTTAGGTTCCGAGAGAATGGAGTTTGTATGTAGAAGGTCGAAGGACAACTCGCTGCGGTGAAACTGCAGATATCTACCGAAACCTTTGAAGGAAGACGACCCCTAAAAATGTCGTGGAAGGAGATGTTCCTCTCGAGAAAAAGCACAACGAGGAGAAAGCTGAAGCTGGTCGAAGACTTAGTTTTTTTGCTAGTTTCTCTTTATTTCTTGAGTCGTAAGAAAAACCGTACTATTAAGAGGGGTTTGCTAGTTGAGATCTTTGTCGAAGTTTGCTCTGCTCAACCAAAACCCTCAAAAGCCTACCGAGAGAAATCTTACCGAGTCGAGCGAATAGCTCGAAGGCAAAGTCATCGCACTTCGTGCCTTCGAGGGAGAACTCGTTCGGTGAGTCAGCTTACTTGTTCCTCAAGTAATGTTGCGCAGTGATTGGAATCCGACCGTTGTGGACACGCGTCAAGCGGTTGCATCGGGTCACTTCAGTCATTTTACCCATCGGGATCGCCAACTATAAATACCCCGCACCTACCCGCCATTTTGGGTCAGCTGCTCCACTGAAGATTCTAAGACAGAAGTCTGTGAGCATCCCAAGAGAGATTCATCGAGAGAAAACCAAATCCCAAGTCTGAGCTGAGTTGAGCAATTCACTATGACTTAGGTCGAAATTAGCCGATCTTTTTATCTTGGAGAACTGCAAGTCTCCTAGACGGTTAGGCGTCGCCTGTCAAGCAGTCGAAGAGTAATTGTCACTGCTGAAGGAAGTTTGTAAAGGTCTCGGAGATGTCCTAAATCATCTACCACGAGTGAAAACTGGACAAAGCTCGAGGAGTTTGTTGCAGTGGAGAATAGGACGGAGAGAGTTTTTCTCTAGGTGTTCAATCACCAGTCCCTCCAACCAGACGTAGCACTTTGCAGAGTGTGAACTGGTTTACCAAACATCGTCGTGTCAGGCTCGTTTTCCTTCATACATTTAAATTAAGTATTCTCTCGTAGCCTGTATGCCTTCGATGTTTCCCTTCGCCCTTAATTCTTTCGAGCTATGCATTACCTTCGATACTGTATTTCCTTCGAGATGTTCTTTATCCTTCGCAGTTTGCATGAATTCCTTCTAAGTTCCTTAGAATTTTTAGAAGTGATCATTCACCCCCTCCCCCTCTGATCATTCTTGAGCTTTCAATTGGTATCAGAGCTAGGCACTCCCTACGCTCTGCGTATTTTGGTCTAACAACCTGCAGTGTTGTCAAGAATGTCGTTTGCAGCTGTTCGCTCGGGGGAACCAATCCCTATTTTCAATGGGAAGGACTATTCCTATTGGAAGGACAAAATGAAGAGGAATATCATGGCTATCAACTCTGCCGCTTGGGAAGTTGTCAAGAATGGTGTAACTGTCAAGGACACTGATGCCATTACTCCTGAAGAGACAAAGAAGATAGAGCTAGATGCTGAAGTCTGGGTATTCATCACAAATCATCTGATTCCTGAAAAATATCATGAGGTCAAGAATATTCCTTCGGCCAAAGGTGTTTGGGATTATCTCGAGAAGATTGGTGAAGGTGTCTCTACTCAGAAAGATGCTCGAATTGACACCCTTCGAAGCAAGTTCTATCGGTTCAAGAGGCACGAGGGAGAAAAAGTTTGTTCCATATACAGCAGACTCACTGCGCTGTCAAATGAACTGATTTCCCTCGGTGCAGATGACATTACCAATAGGATTATTGTCAGAACTTTGCTTCGTTATCTTGATGATTCCTTCGATCACATTGTGCTGATGATTAAGGAAAGAACTGATTTCAAAGATATGGTTGCCGCTGATATTCTTGAAAGGCTTAATACTTTCGAGATGGAAGAAGATGAGAAACGTGATGTCAATGGGAGTCGAAAGAAATCTCATGCACTCAAGGCCAGAGCTTCACGTCACTCCTCTCCTGAAGCTAGTTCTGAATCTGCTGGTGCATCTGATGACCCCGAGAACATTGGGAAAGATCTTGCACTAATAATGAGAAGATTCAACCGCTTTCAGAAAAGGAACTCCTCTTCACCGAAGAAAAACTATCCTTCAAGACATCCTAGCAATTCATCACAGCATCGATCATCATCCAGAAACTCTTCAGTGAAAGATAACTGTTGCTATAAGTGCAAGAAGCCAGGTCACTTCATTGCTGATTGTCCTCTCTGGGAAATTGAACATAAATCAAAGCACTCTCACAGCAGCTCTTCGAGCAAGTCTTACAGATCGAGCAAAAACCACGATTCGAAGAAATATGATTCAAGGTCCAGAAAAGACAAGAAAGATGGTTCTGATGATGACAAGAAGAAGAAGTATCACAAGCATCGAGAGAGTTCTTCCTCGAAATCACATTCCTCTCGTCGACAGAATTCACACCGAGCCAAAGCCTATCTGGGTAAAGAGATGAACTCTGAAGATGAAGCTTCCGGTTCTGAAGCAGGATCAAAGTCAAGATCAGGTTCTGGTTCTGGTTCTGAATCTGATGGTATTGCTGGGATAGCATTCGCCTCAAACAAGAATTCAAGTTCATTCTTCTCCAACCAGAGCAGTGAAGATGAATCTCCTGCTTACTGCTTCATGGCCAAGGCTAAGGTATCTTCATCTAAGAAATCCTACGATACTTCTGATGGATTTGCTTACGAAAGTGACTCTAGGATAAGCTATGCTAAACTTGCTAAAATTGCTTCTATCCAACAAGATGAACTAGATTCTCTAAGTGAAACTATTCAAAAATCTGAGACTCTGTTGATCAATGAGATTGAGAAGGGTCAAACTTTGACTAACGAGCATGCATCTCTGAAAGAAAAGTATGATGAACGTTCCTCTCGTCATGAACTTCTCTCAGTGGACTACGAGAAGCTAACCTACGAATTCCTTCAAGGGACAATGGCTCTCGAGAAACTAAGAGAGGCTAATGAAGAGTTGGAAAGTGTAAATCTCACTCTCATGGATCAACAGGGCTCAGAAGATAAAAATGAATCTATTCCACCTTGCTTGACTTGTTTGGAACGAAGTAAAATTGACTCTATTTCCGAGAGATCGAAAGGAAAGGAACCTATTGTTATTGATGATGCTAACCCCTCGAACGAGGAAACCATTACCGAGGAACTCCTCAGGTTGAAAATTTTATTTGAAACAGGCATGTTCAAAAGTGTGCAGGGACACCAGTACTTATGTGATATCCTACGAAAGGCTCTTCTTCACAGAAATCCCCGAAACGAAGGAGTTGGCTTCGAAAGGAAAATCAATTCTGATGGAACCTACTGGGAACCCGAGCAGTATCCTAAGACTGTCTGGGTTCTTGCGAAAGAAAAGCCCATTGATATTGCTAACCTTTCAGGTTTCAGTTGCAAAATTGACAAAGCTATTGTTGATGAATCACTTGATTCTGACTACAAGCTTGTCAAAGATCAGGAAGGAAAAGTGTCAGCTGAATTCGTTGGTACTCCTCCGAAGAATGGTTTCTATAAGCGACAGATTTGGGTTCACAAATCTCTCGTAGAAAAACTGCCCCCTAACCATTCTATGCAGGGAAAATCCTCGGTACCACCGAATCACTACTATTCTCTCGAGGATAGAAATGAACCCTTGGTGCCTGCTTCAAATGTTCCCCAGAAGGAATACTATCACGTCGATAGAAATGTTTATCCTCATCGTAATGATAACACCAAAGTTGCTGTTACTCATCAGTACTCTAACCCCTCATCGAGGAATTATATTTATGGTATGCTTGATGGTCCTGATCGACAATGCAATCCTGTTCGCTATAATTTTGCTGCCCCATCTTGCTCTTCCATGCCTTCTAAGTCACCTACTCGTTTGTGGGTGGTTAAGAAGAACTAATTCTTCTGCAGGGCTATGTCTCCGGTGGATCCGAATGGGTCATGGATAGTGGATGTACAAATCATATGACCGGAGACAAAGAGTTGTTCACCGAAGCAAATCGGTCTGAATCTTCACAGAAATACATTACCTTCGGTGACAAAAACAAAGGAAAAGTACTTGGTTTGGGTAAGGTTGCAATATCGAAAGATAAGCATATTGATAAGGTGTTACTTGTACAATCTCTAGGATATAATCTTATGTCTATATCGAAACTTTGTGATATGGGTATGCTTGTACTGTTTTCTGCGTCTCGTTGTGTTGTCTTTTCACAGGATGATTATTCCTTCGTGTTCGAAGGATATCGTAAGGGTGATCTTTACGTCGTTGATTTTTCTTCGGGACCTACAGTGTCCACATGTCTGATGGCAAAAGCCACTTCTGGTTGGTTATGGCACCGAAGACTTGGTCATGCAGGGATGAAAAATCTTCAAACTCTTATCTCGAAGAAGAACATCGTTGGAATTGATAATGTGAAATTCGATAAAGATTGCCAAGAAACATCACTCAGCAAAAACCGTCATGGCTACTACTCGTCCTCTTGAATTACTTCATATGGATTTCTTCGGTCCTCAAAATTATGCTAGTCTTGGAGGTAACAAGTATGGTCTGGTTATTGTTGATGATTTCTCTCGATATACCTGGGTTTTCTTTCTTGATGACAAGAGCAAGTTGTTGAAATTTTCAAAACCTTCGCAAAGAGAGCTCAAACTGAATATGAATTATCTCTCAAGCATATCAGAAGTGATAATGGTACAGAATTCAAAAATACTCATATCGAAGAATTTCTTGATGAATATGGCTTTACTCATGAATTCTCGGCTGCTTATACACCGCAACAAAATGGTGTGGTCGAGAGAAAGAATCGAACACTTATTGAAATGGCCAGAACAATGCTCGCTGAATACAAGACCCCTATCAGGTTCTGGGCTGAAGCTATCAACACTGCATGTCATATCATCAACAAGGTTTATCTGCACAAATTTCTGAAGAAAACTTCACATGAACTCATCACTGGTAAAAAGCCCAATGTGTCTTATCTCAGGGTTTTTGGTGCTACATGTTACATCAGAGACATGAATCACAGCTCCAAGTTTGCCCCAAAGGCAGACGAAGGTTTTCTTCTAGGTTATGGTTCAAATTCTCACACTTACAGAGTTTACAACTCACATCTTGGCAAAGTTGTAGAAACTGTCAATGTTCGTTTTGATGAGTCTAACGGCTCTCAAAAGGAGCAATTACCTCTTAACCTTGATGAACCACCATTGGATGAAGTTATCAGGTACATGGCTATTGGAGATATTCGGCCTGTCGATGGAAATGCACAACAAGCAAACAGGGATGATGATGGTCCAATGTTCCCACACATAGCCCGGGGCGCTGGAGATCAACATCCTGAAGAATCTGATGAACAGGCCGAAGGAGAACGCATAAACGAAGAAAATGCTCATCCCGAAGGACAAGCTTATCCCGAAGGACAAGCTGATCCGGAATATCATCCTGGTCCACATGATTAAGAAACTTTTCCTCGCGTTCGAAGAAGAGTGGATGTCGACTCAATTCTCGAAGAAACTCGTTTACCAGGTCGACCCACCACTCGTTCTCGTACTCGATTAGCTAACTTCTGTGGAAATTTTTCGTTTGTATCCATGCTAGAACCATCAAAATTCGATGAAGCCATGAAGGACTCAGACTGGATGACTGCTATGCTCGAAGAACTTAACCAGTTCGAGAGAAATAAAGTCTGGTCCCTTGTCGATAGACCTGATCCCACAAAGCATAATATCATTGGTACGAAGTGGATCTTTCGCAACAAGCAAGATGAAGATGGCATAGTGGTAACGAATAAAGCTCGATTGGTTGCTCAAGGATACACCCAAATCGAAGGTATTGATTTTAGTGAGACTTATGCCCCAGTTGCTCGTCTTGAATCCATTCGTGTCATGCTTGCTTTTTCCAATTACAATGGTATATTGCTATATCAAATGGATGTCAAAAGTGCATTTCTTAACGGTGAAATCGAAGAAGAAGTGTATGTTATGCAGCCACCAGGTTTTGAAGACCCGAAGAATCCTGATAAGGTGTACAGATTGCACAAGGCCCTATATGGGTTAAAGCAAGCACCTCGTGCTTGGTATGAAACACTGAAGGATTTTCTTCTAAAGAAGGGCTTCAAACCAGGAACAACCGATCCGACTCTTTTTACTCGTGCATACAAAAATGACCTTTTTGTGTGTCAAATTTATGTCGATGATATTATTTTTGGCTGTACTAACCCTGATATTAGCGAAGAATTTGCTCGCATGATGTCGAAGAAATATGAAATGTCAATGATGGGAGAATTGAAGTTCTTTCTCGGACTTCAAATCCGTCAACAGAAAAATGGTACTTTCATTTCTCAAGAGAAGTATCTCAGAGATTGCCTGAAGAAGTTTGATCTTGTCAGTTGCAAAACTATCAAGACTCCAATGCCTACGAATGTTCATCTAGATGCAGATGAGAAGGGAAAACCTTTCGATCAGAAGAAATATCGCTCGATGATCGGTTCGCTTCTTTACCTTTGTGCATCTAGACCTGACATTATGCTATCAGTTTGTATGTGTGCTCGTTTTCAGGAAAATCCGAAGGAATCTCATCATATTGCTGTCAAGCGAATCCTTCGATATCTGGCTCACACACCAACTTTGGGTCTTTGGTATCCCAAGGGTGCCCAGTTTGATCTCGTTGGTTACTCTGATTCCGACTGGGCTGGTGATCGAGTCGACAGGAAATCTAACTCAGGCACATGTCATTTTCTCGGTAGATATCTTGTCTGTTGGGCTTCGAAGAAACAGAATTGTGTATCTATTTCTACGGCTGAAGCCGAGTATATTGCTGCCAGTTCATGCTTTACTCAGATTCTGTGGCTCAAGCAAACGCTGAAAGACTATGGTATTCTTGTGAAGAAAATTCCATTGCTCTGTGATAACGAGAGTGCTATCAAAATTTCCCATAATCCAGTGCAACACTCTCGAACGAAGCATATTGATATTCGTCATCATTTTCTTCGAGATCACGTTCAGCGAGAAGATATTGTTATCAGTCATGTTCGCACCGAAGATCAATTGGCTGATATATTCACAAAGCCCTTGGATGAAAAGAGGTTCTGTACACTGAGGTGTGAGTTGAACATCTTAGACTCACGCAATGTGCTGTAAGATCATAACCATCGGTACTATGTATCATTAGTTTTCATTGTTGATCGCTTACGTTAATTTTCTATCGTGTTTATTTTTCGTTTATTTCTGTTCGTTTGGTGTTGTCCTATACACTTATCAGTCCGAGTCTTATCGCTGTTTTTCCCTCGGATTGACTAAGTATCGGACCCTGTTTTCCCTCTATTCTATCCCTACCTATTCCGTGCTTTTCTCTCGTGAACATGTATATATTGTACTCGATCAAGATTCCCTTCGAATGTCATTGATTCCGAAGGAAAATCTATCGAAGTTTTTATCTTCTTTTATACTCGATGTTCGATGAGTTTGGTCTCGGACGTGGAGCAACTATCTTACGGCTCGTTGGGATTTCCCACGATTACCGCCAAAAAATCCGTCCGTTGAATGCGGAGAGACGCGAAATCTGCGCCGTTGGATCAGATCTGACCGCTCGTTCAGACCCCCCCTTATAAATACTAATCCACCCCACCGGCCTAGACATCGCTATTTCCTCGACTTCGCCTCTTCGCTTCCAGAAGCTCTCTCTCGCTCGCCGTCGTGCTGCCTCGTCGCCGTCGACTCCCTCGCCGCTTAGCTGCCGGAAGGAAGCCGCCGGAGACGTTCCCGTCGACAAAGATCTTCATCTGCGTCGCCGTAGTCGCCTCACATCACCAAGTTAGGGTATGTGTGGCTCTGGATTCGATTCTATCTCATCTGTTCATTGTTTCCAGTTTCTGTGTTGATTTTCTGTGATTTCTTTTAGGACTGTTTGATCCGATTGGATCTTTCAAACTTGGGAAATCTGTTTGTAGCCTTTTCTGTCGATTCCCCATCTGACCTTGGTAAGAAATCACTCGGATTCTCTCACTTAGGCAATTCCTTCAGTATCGTATCGATAGACTTATACTTGTGCGATTAATTCATACAAGTTCTTCGTTAGATTTCCACCCGATGAAAATCTAGCCTAGCACTTTCATGAAAACTTGCGATAAGACAAATCTCTCGAAATGATTGCTGCATTCAAAATGTTTTTCCTCGTAATTGCTGGTACTTGTTCACAACTTCCCTATATTCCCTCGTACCTTCCTTTTTCGCAGGAAAATGTCTGGCAACGAAGGAAATATTAGAGCACCCAAGCGTGTGGGAGGCAGAACTAGAATCACCAACAACTCTGAAGGTTTATCTGAAGATTTGATCATAGAGAAGAACTTGAGGACACCTTCAGGATCTGAGGATGAACGTACGAGAGAAAATCGTCTGCAAGAGATACGAAGGCTTCAAGCTCTTCGGTGGTATGAGTACAAGTCTCTTATGCCACGCTGGGAGAGGCTGTTTGCTATGAAAAATCCTTGGTCTGATGTCAAATCATTAAGGCCAAAGTGGACGAAGGATAATCGACCACCTCCTACTGCTGATGCTCACCCTACAGCTCTCAAAACACCTGATGATTTTAAAGAGCTTGTTGAAGCTCGAGAAGCTCGAGCACAGAAGAGAAAAGAAGCCAAAGCACGAAAGGAAGCTGCTGCTGCTGAAGGTGCCGAGGAAGTTGGCCCTAGTGCCAAATCAAAGGGTGGCAAGAAGTCAGCCAAGCGACAGAAAAAGGTTGTAATAGTATCTCCTCCTGATGCAAGCTCCGAAGGAGAAGCTAACTCAGATGATCAAGACCCTGGTACTGAGGCTGATGTCGAGGACATACCTCTGAAGAAAAAGCCGAGCAGCAAGGGCATTAGGATCCAGGAGCCAGCTCCACAGGCTCCTCGAGGAAATATTGACTTGACCAACTTGGTCACTGATCCGCCCATTTCTTCTACTCCACCTGTTCCTGTTCGCCAACCAAAACCTTCGGTCACAACGAAGGGAAAGCTAGCTCAAGTTTCTGAGGATGAAGAAACTCTTGTTCAACGTAAAGAAAGGCTGGCAAAACAAAAGGAACAAGAGGCAAAAGACTTGATTAATTCCAAACTCCTGAACTTTCACAGTCAGCCCGAGCATAAAAAGGCTCTGGTTGCTCAACAACTTAGTATTCTCCATTTGGTCAGTGAAAAATATCGACGCCAGATTTCTGAAGGCACTATACCTACAAACCCGAAGGAAAAGGTTGTAGCCCCAAGTGCTGCGAAGAAGAATGCTGAGGCCCCTAGTGCCTCGAAGGATAAAGCAGTGGCCTCAAAGCCCATTGCTGCTGTCAAGGCCACGAAGGAAGCCGAAAAGAAAGCCAAGGAGGCTAGACAGAAGGCGCAAGCTGCTCCAGTTCCTCGAGCTGCCCCAGCTCCTGCCCCTATTGCACCAGTTGATTCCGGCCCTCGTGCCGATGAAGAGAGCTCTAACGAAAGAGAACCAAATGCAAATGCTCCATGGGATGCTGCACATATTTCACATATTCTCTAGAAGATGGCTACCACACCGAGCAGAGTCACTGCCGAGGACGATGTTCCTGCTGAAATCCAAGAGCATGTTGCTCGATACATGATTCGCTGGGAAGATTATATCACCCAGGATAAAAAGGATAAGGAACAAGTGAGGTTTTACACCAGGCAACTTCAAGAAGAAACCGAGGACGCTGAGTCCCGAACATTTTTTAGATCCAAGATTGCTTCGGCTGAAGCCTCCAGGAGGGCTCAGAAAGAGAATTTAACTGCTGTGTTCGACAAAGTTAAACAAGTTGTGTCTGCTGTTTGCAAAGAGCACAATGATGCTCTGTTCCAAAGACAATCTCGAAAGAGAAAGTCTGCTGCCCCAACCTCTGTGCGTGGGACGCCAGAGATCGAGAAGACCGCCAAGAAGTCCAAGACCACCGAGGTCGATGCTGCCACAGCTCGACAAGAATCTGAACTAAATCCAACCAAGCAATCCTCTCCTCCCCGCAAGAAAACTCCATCACCTCGCCAAAGAACCCCACCTCCTCGACAAACAACTCCACCCCATTGCCAAGCTACTCCTCCACCACGACAACAAACTCCTCCACTTCCACCTCGTCAACCCTCACCACCAAAAGCCTCGACGCCACCCCCAAACCCACCATCACCTCCTCTCGTCATTCCATTGACCACCCCAGTCATCGAAACCCAAGTCCATGCAGAGACTGAGCAAGTGGCTCAGGTCGAGCAAGAAACACAAGTCCCCATTTCCTCTGCCCAGAAAGATTACTCTTCTGCCCAGACTCTGCCTGAAGGAGAAGATGCTGATGTTGACATCACGACAGTTTCTTCTCGACGAGACCATGTCGCATGCAATAGTTCTGGAGATGTCAGTTCAAGTGACAATTCTTCCTCCTCCTCTTCAAGTTCCTCGAACGAAGAAATGGTTGATGCTTTTGCCCAACTCGATGAAGACTTGGAGGCCATGGAAAATGAAGAGGCCGCACAAAATGCTCAAACCGACGAAGGAGATGCCGTCGTATCTCAGCCCGAAGAGAATGCTCCTGTAGTTATTCCGACTCAGGATATCGTAAAAATTCCATCATCCATCACTCGACCTGCTGAACCTGTATTCCAGATGCCAGATAATGCTGCTGAAGTTTTTCCAGTTGATGAGCTGCTTCACTCTGCTCATCCGAGAGAAATGCTACCTCTGTTTCGCTCAGATGTTCCTCGTGGAGGCCCTATCTTCAAAATACGCGAACACAAACCATTTTTCTTCGGTACCAATCCCTACGAGAAGCCAAGAAGTGCATATTCTCTTCGGTTTTGGACCCAAGAACAAGCTATCTACTATACTCATGTGCTGTACAACAAGGCAAGAGTTTTCCAGCATCAATACCTTGATATGCCTTCGGTGTACTCCACTACTTGTTTCGAGAATGTTGCCGAAACAATTGATAGTCTGCATGCTCACAAGATGTTTGCTCTCGATTGTGGTTACAATCCCGAGCTTATCAAGCAGTTTTATGGAACGCTTTATGTCACTGGAGATCCGGAGAACTCGAAGACATGGAAATTTGATTATATGATTCAAGGCCAAGTCTTTCATATGACTGTCGATCAATTTCTGGCCATCATCAATTTACCTCGTTTCGAAGGATTACCTCACAAGCTCCATGACTTACCTGCTGCAACTCCAGCTGAATTCTCTACGCTTATGGATCCAGATGTCGTAGGAGATCACTACCCCACTGAGCCGAAGCCAAGACACTTGGTATTTGAAGCAAAGGCATGGTTTTATATTCTATCGAAGACTTTGATGCCAATGCTCGATGTGCACGATGATTTTCCCATTCCAAATGATGTGCAACTTGCTCTGATGAAGTTAGTCCACGGTCGTCCCTTCGATTTTGAAGACTACTTCCTCAGAACTTTGGTGTCTTGTGCTGATGACCACAATTCCCACAAGCCATATGCACCATGGCTGATGGTAATCTGTAATTACTCTCGGGACGTGCCATTCCCCGTATCCATTTACCCGAAGATTTTCACTCCTCCTGTTCGTGAAGTATTGCAGGTTGTTGCTCGATCCACCGATCCTTTTGCTGAGCACACTGGCATCCGCGCCCACTTAACAGAGCGAAATATTCGCTCGAAGTTTATAAAGCCAGTGCATCATTTGGAAGTTTCTCTTCGGTCCCAGCAAATGCTTCAACATCACATTGATCAATATTTCATTCAGAAGCAAGCTATGATGGACGAAATCAATCACCTGCGAAACATTGCCATGAACAACAATCAGATGATGCGTGAATGCCTTCGCCGTGATTGGAAAGGTTTAAGGAAGTTCAATTCCCTCGGTCAACTTCAACGATGCGGGTTTGAAGAATATCCTCCCCATCTGAATAGAAATTGGACGAATGATGATCGAGTAGATCGCCCGGATCCCAATATCCCTCGTCTGCCGAAGAACAGAGATGTGCTCAATGTCGACGACTATTATCACATCACTATGGACACCCTCTCCTCCGACTCCGAGAAAGAAGAAGCCCCTCCTCAGCGTCAACCGAGAGTTTACTCGCCACATCCTCGAAGCCCCCGGACTCCGCCGGAATCGCAGCTGGAATCTTCTGGAGATCAGCACTCCTTCCGCACGAAGATCACTCCTCCCGGCGCTCGTCCAATTCGTCGTGCTCCAACGCTTGCCGAATCTTCTCGTCGTCGCCGGAGCCAGCCTCGCGAGTAGGGATTTCTCTCGACCCTATCCTCTCGACTTTTTGTACGTTGTGACAAAAAGGGGGAGATGTAGTGGCATCGAAGAAATTAGTTTGCCTACGGGGTTTAGGGCTTTGCTTTTCATTCGATAAACTTTTGATTTTGACGTTTCTGAGTAGTTTCAACAAACTCTCGATTCATATTCGATCTGGTTGTAACTAACTCTATGTAGGACTGTGAACTGCTACTCTTTTCGTAAGATATCTATCTGCTGCTTGCAATACTTAACCTTTTTGCAGGAAGTTATCTATCCCATAAGTTCACAGGTCATTCGAGGAGATTGCATATTTCTCATTGGACACTATCTGGAATGCAATTTCACTCGCCTAGATTATTGATGTTTTTTTTCCTCGACTCTACTTGTCAAATATGCACTTCACAGGAAATCTTTATCTTACGTGCATACATAAAGGGGGAGTTCTTCATCAATCCTTAGCACTGGTTTATCATCGAAAACTCAAACTTTTTCAAATTATTTATCGATGCCTGTTTTGTCAACAATCGTCCAAAAAGGGGGAGATTGTAAGAGAAAGTTTTGCCCCCGAAGGTTTTGGACATTGTTGGACAAAGCAGAAGTGGAACTAATATTGTTTTCGAGTATAAACAAATACTTAGGTTCCGAGAGAATGGAGTTTGTATGTAGAAGGTCGAAGGACAACTCGCTGCGGTGAAACTGCAGATATCTACCGAAACCTTTGAAGGAAGACGACCCCTAAAAATGTCGTGGAAGGATATGTTCCTCTCGAGCAAAAGCGCAACGAGGAGAAAGCTGAAGCTGGTCGAAGACTTAGTTTTTTTGCTAGTTTCTCTTTATTTCTTGAGTCGTAAGAAAAACCGTACTATTAAGAGGGGTTTGCTAGTTGAGATCTTTGTCGAAGTTTGCTCTGCTCAACCAAAACCCTCAAAAGCCTACCGAGAGAAATCTTACCGAGTCGAGCGAATAGCTCGAAGGCAAAGTCATCGCACTTCGTGCCTTCGAGGGAGAACTCGTTCGGTGAGTCAGCTTACTTGTTCCTCAAGTAATGTTGCGCAGTGATTGGAATCCGACCGTTGTGGACACGCGTCAAGCGGTTGCATCGGGTCACTTCAGTCATTTTACCCATCGGGATCGCCAACTATAAATACCCCGCACCTACCCGCCATTTTGGGTCGGCTACTCCACTGAAGATTCTAAGACAGAAGTCTGTGAGCATCCCAAGAGACATTCATCGAGAGAAAACCAAATCCCAAGTCTGAGCTGAGTTGAGCAATTCACTATGACTTAGGTCGAAATTAGCCGATCTTTTTATCTTGGAGAACTGCAAGTCTCCTAGACGGTTAGGTGTCGCCTGTCAAGCAGTCGAAGAGTAATTGTCACTGCTGAAGGAAGTTTGTAAAGGTCTCGGAGATGTCCTAAATCATCTACCACGAGTGAAAACTGGACAAGCTCGAGGAGTTTGTTGCAGTGGAGAATAAGACGGAGAGAGTTTTGCTCCAGGTGTTCAATCACCAGTCCCTCCAACCAGACGTAGCACTTTGCAGAGTGTGAACTGGTTTACCAAAGATCGTCGTGTCAGGCTCGTTTTCCTTCATACATTTAAATTAAGTATTCTCTCGTAGCCTATATGCCTTCGATGTTTCCCTTCGCCCTTAATTCTTTCGAGCTATGCAATACCTTCAATACTGTATTTCCTTCGAGATGTTCTTTGTCCTTCGCAGTTTGCATGAATTCCTTCTAAGTTCCTTAGAATTTTTAGAAGTGAATATTCACCCCCTCCCCCTCTGATTATTCTTGAGCTTTCAACAACCTAGCTATTGGATCGTTGCTTACGGGGAAACGCCCTACATCTGTGTTGGTTGTTCCTCCCCCTACTGAAATTGTGCCTTATAAAATACCAGCCGGTATTATTGATTGTGTTTTGGCTAATCCTTATGCAGGAGATAGACATCCCAGTGAACACTTGTTATATTTATCACAACTATGTTCATTATTTAAGCTTGCAGGTGTATCAAAGGAGTTTGTCATGAAGAAATTATTCTCCGTATCTCTTATAGATAAAGCTTCAGATTGGTATAAGCTTCTCGATAACTCTCATTTCTTGATTGGCATGAGCTTATGTCTCTCTTTTATACCAAGTTTTATCCTCTTCATGAAATTCATCAAGACAGGAATTATATCTATAACTTTTGGTCTCGTGACGGAGAAAGCATCGCTCAAGCTTGGGGGAGATTGAAATCTCCAATGCTCAAATGTCCTATTCATTAGCTCCCCAAGGAAACTATACTTACAAACTTTTATGCTAGACTTTCTCGTCAGGATAAGGAGATATTGGATGCCTCCTCTAGTGGGGTACTTCAGACGAAAAGCGTTGAAGAAATATGGGATCTTCTTGAAAGGATCCAGAAGAATACCGGAGATTGGGAAATAGATAAAGGTATTGAACCCACTATAAATTATGAGCATGATTATATAGAGAGCTATGTGAAAACTGATTCCTTTAATGCCTTTCCTCTAAGATTAGTCTTGATTCCCATCTAATGATTGATTTTTGCAAGGACTTTTCCTCTCATATTGACTCTTCTAAGAAGAAGAAGAGTCAGCATCATAAACCCTTCAAAGAATTACCTATTGATATTCATGTTGCTGACCCTATTGTGCCTGCAGTTATATACGAAAAGCCCCCTTTTCCCGTAAGAATAAGGGAGCACACTTTTGTGATAGGAATAATGAATAAGAGTGAGAGAATAATTGATGAGCCCGAGGACCAGATCAAGGTCGATACTCGAGTTGCATTGGTTAAGGATCTTATTACAAATGATGCTTTAGATTCCAATATAAATTTTGTGTTGTTTCCACTAACCTTGTCACAGCCAAGAATAAGGGCCCAATTTCAGGTACTCAAGTAGTATCTGTTAAAATAGGAGATCATAATTATTATGGGCTATGCGATTTGGGATCGAGTGCTAGTGCTATCCCGTATTCACTTTATCAAGAGATCATGGGTGAAATTTCACCTTGTGAACTTCAAGAAGTTGATGTTACTATTCATCTTGCAAACAGAGCAACTATCTCTCCTATCGGAATTGTGAGAGACGTTGAAGTCTTATGGGGAAAGGTAAAGTATCCTACCGACTTTCTAGTACTTGGTTCAGTAAGGGATAATTTTTGTCCTATTATTTTTGGTAGACCTTTTCTCAAAACCTGTGGAGCTATAATAGATTGCAAGAAAGGTAAATTTTCTATTGAATTCAATGGTGAGCCATATGAATTTAACTTTTCTATGTTCTCTAAGCAGCCTCGTGGTACTAATTTGCCTAGTAACGATAAGATTATTGAAGATATTGCTTCCATTGCTATTCCTCCTAATGATCCTTTGCAGCAATATATTGAGGACCACGAGAATGATTTGCATATGCAGGAGAGGAATGAGCTGGACGAAATATTCTTAAGACAACCTGCTATCCTTAAGAACAACCTTCTAGTTGAGCCTTTGGGAATTTTGTCGCAACCAAAAGAAGATCCAGTGTTTGATCTTAAACCTTTTCCTGATACGCTCAAATATGCTTATTTAGATGAAAATAAAGTATATCCTGTTATTTTCAACTCTAACCTTTCAGGCTACGAAGAGGAGCGTCTATTGGAAGTACTTCGTAAACATCGAGGTGCGATTGGATATACCCTTGATGACAGCATACCATCAACCTTGAACCTGATGCTAAACCGGTTGTTGATCATCAACGACGGTTGAATCCGAAAATGATGGATGTTGTAAGGACTGAGATTCTCAAGCTTCTAGCCGCAGGTATTATCTACCCCATAGCTGATAGTAAGTGGGTAAGCCCGGTTCATTGTGTTCCAAAGAAAGGAGGAACAACTGTGGTTCCTAATGATAAGAATGAACTAATACCTCAGAGAATTATTATTGGGTATAGAATGTGTATTGATTACAGGAAGCTGAACTAGGCCACCAGGAAGGACCACTACCCATTGCCGTTCATCGACCAAATGCTTGAAAGGTTATCCAAGAATACTCATTTTTTGTATTTATATGGTTATTCTGGCTTCTCTCAAGTTCATGTTAACACTGCTGATCAATAGAAGACCACGTTTACTTGTCCCTATGGTACTTACGCTTACAGACGTATGTCTTTTGGTTTATGTAATGCCCTTGCTACTTTTCAAAGGTGTATGTCTGCTATCTTTCATGGTTTTTGTGAAGAAATTGTGGAGGTATTCATGGACGATTTATCCGTCCATGGAACCTCTTTTGACCATTGTCTCCACAACCTTAATAAAGTTTTGCACAGATGTGAGGAGACAAATCTGCTGCTTAACTGGGAGAAGTGCCACTTTATGGTCAACGAGGGAATTGTTCTTGGCCACTAGATTTTCGAGAGGGGAATTGAAGTGGATAGAGCCAAGATCGAAGCAATTGAAAGGATGCCCTATCCAAGGGACATCAAAGGTATTCGTAGTTTTCTCGGTCATGCTAGTTTCTATAAAAGATTTATTAAAGACTTTTCTAAGACTTCGAGACCCCTCACTAATCTTATCCAGAAGGATGTTCATTTTGTTTACGATGAAGATTGTAAGGAAGCCTTCGAAGTTCTTATGAAATCTTTAATAACTGCTCCTATAGTACAACCACCTGATTGGAATTTACCTTTTGAAATTATGTGTGATGCTAGTGATTTTGTTGTTGGAGCTGTTTTAGGGCAAAGGGTTGATAAGAAGTTGAATGTTATATCTTATGCTAGCGAAACCCTTGATAGTGCTCAAAAGAATTATGCTACTACTGAGAAGGAATTCCTAGCAGTAGTGTTTGCTTGTGATAAGTTTAGGCAGTATATTTTTTATTCTAAGATTATTGTTCATACTGACCATTCTGCCATTAAGTATCTTATGGATAAGAAGAATGACAAACCAAGGCTCATTCGATGGGTACTCCTTCTTCAAGAATTTGATTTGCAGATTGTCGATAGGAAAGGAGCAGACAATCCGGTGGCGGATAATCTTTCAAGGATGGAAGATATACCGCATGATCCCATTCCAGTCAACGACAGTTTTCAAGACGAACAGCTAGCTGTTGTAAAAGTACAATCTCTCTCCGATCCTTTGTATTTAGATTATGATAACTTTATCGTTGCAAAGTTTTTGCCTCCAGGTTTAATATTTCAGCAAAGGAAGTAGTTCTTTCATGATTTGAGGCATTACTTTTGGGATGACCCCCATATTTTCAAAGAAGGTCCAGACGGGATCGTTAGAAGATGCATACCGGAACACGAACAGAAGGACATTCTCAAACAATGTCAAGACAGTCCATATGAAGGAAATCATGCTGGTGAGAGGAACGCACATATGGTTCTTCAATCAGGTTTTTATTGGCCTACTCTCTTTAAAGATGCTAGAAATTATGTTTTATCCTGTGATAAGTGTTAGAGATTTGGTAATATTAGTAGGAGGAATGAGATTCCTATGAATTATTCTCTAGTGATCGAGCCTTTTGATTGTTGGTGTTTTAGTTGTATGGGTCCTTTTCCTTCCTCACACAAGTACACTCACATTCTAGTTGTTGTTGATTATGTAACCAAGTGGGTAGAGGCAATCCCCACTGAAAGTGTTGATCACAAGACATCTTTGAAAATGATCAAGGATGTAATTTTTCCAAGATTTGGAGTACCCAGGTACCTCATGACTGATGGGGGTTCACACTTTACACATGAAGCTTTTTAGAAAAGCTTTAGCCAAGTATGATGTCAATCATAGAATTGCTTCACCGTACCACCCCCAAACTAGTGGGCAAGTTGAGCTCACCAATAGAGAGATCAAGTTGATCTTACAGAAGACAATTAATAGAAATAGAAAGGATTGGTCAAACAAGTTAGGAGATGCTTGTGGGCGTATAGAACTGCTTACAAAAATCCCATGGGCATGTCTCCTTATAAGATGGTCTGTGGCAAGGCTTGCTATTTTCCATTAGAATTAGAACACAAAGCTTTCAGGGCTATTAGAGAGCTTAATGCTGACCAAAGTAAGCTGGTGAAAAGCGTCTCATGAACTTGACTTCTCTAGATGAGTGGAGAAGTGAAGCTTACGAGAGCGCTAAAATGTTCAAAGAAAAGGTAAAGAAGTGGCATGATAGGAGGATTCTGAAACGTTATAACACCCTCACTGTCAGTGAACAGTAATCACTGTTACTGTTCATCTGTACTGTTCAAAACTTTTGTTTGATCAACTGGTTCAGTTCAAATTCAAATTCTCCTTTGATATTGTGGCAAGCAATGTGAACCATGGACCTTGATCATCATCGATGAAAACAAAGTCCAAGCCATTTGAATTAAAATTCAAACAAACACAAAAATGCCTTTTGAGGAATACTAAAAGTAAGTGGAAATTAAACCTTGTTCAAAAATTGTGGAATTAATTTTGTAATTTGCCTAAAAATCAGTGGATCACATCCATATGGTTGTGGGGATTTATTAAGAAATAAAATAAATCCAACAATTCAAACAGTAGCCAAGCCAGTGGGATTTAATACCTTTTTAATAAAACAAAAATACAATTGATTTTATTTTGGCATCAAACTTTTTGTGGCATCTCAATATGGGGTTATACTAATTATGAAACAAGCAACTTAATTTACAAAACTCATTTGCTTGTTTGATTAAATCAAACAGTACAGCAGCACAACTTGTAAATACTGGAAATTGCGAAACGCTTAATTTTCACCTAGTGCGAATACCCCCGGCCCACTCCCTCCCTCCCCCCCCACTGGGCCAAGCCCAACGCCCAACCCAACTCCCCCAACAGTCATCTCCCTCCTATTCATCCCCTCCCCTCCGTGTCACTCATCCCGTGGCCAGGGCGCCATGGCCATCGTCGTGGAGGCCATCGGCGACCTCCCCGGCGGCTACAAGTCGTGGCTCGCCCCCCTGCCCTAACCCTAAACTCCCCACGTCCCTGGATCTCGCCTCCCTCCCTCGTCACCTTCCCCTCGCGCTCGCCCTCCTCCATATCCCGCTCGGCGCCGTGCACGCCGCCGCAGCCGACGCGGCCAACGGCCACCTCTGGCACGGCCGTCCTGTCCAGGAGGTTGGCCGCGCTCGACGACGTCTCCTCGCGCACGGAAATGGGCAGGGACGCCCCCAGTCGTCGCATTCTTCATCACTTCCCCGCCGGGATCACCCACGGCTGCCCCGTCGATTCCCCCCCTCCGACCACCTCGAGCCGGGCCGAGCCCTCCCCGAGCACCGCTGTGAGCTGCCGCATCTCTCCCTCCTCTCCCCTCGCCGGAACGACCGCCGGAACACCCTTCCCCGCCATCCACTGCTTCGGGTGTCACTGCGGCTGCCGTGGCCGGGCATGCCCGTGCCCAGTGCGCGCCCTGGCCATGCCCCTGGCCTCCTTAGACCGCGCCACCCCGTACCACGCGCGCCCGCGCGACCGCGCCCCCTACAGCCACCGCGGCTCGCTGCCGCCGGCCACAGCCACGGCCATGGCCCCGGCCGTGCTGTGCTGCGTGTGGCCGGTTAGGCCCCCCCCTAAACTAACTTTTCTGCTAATTAAGCCTAACAGCCCACATTTGGCCCAATGACATGTGGGCCCTATACCACTTAACCTTTTGTCTAATTTAAAATAACTGTTAAAATATCCCTGTTAGACTTACAGCTGGGCCCCCACTTCTTTTAGATTAATAAAAATGTTTATTAAAAATAAGTGGCTGACATGTGGGACCCACTGGTCAGTTTGACCAGTCAAAGGCCCAGCCAATGACATGTGGGTCCCCTCTGTCATTTTGACCTGGTCAACTCTCTCTGTGGATAATGTTATATTTAATAATAACAGAAATTCAGAAAATCATTTAAATGATTTAAAACTTTGAAATTCAATAACTTTTAAACCGTAACTCGGATTCAAAAACTTTATACATCAAAATTGATGAGAAAAATATAACAAATACGGATACGCTATCCGTATGTCTACCCCACCCTCCTAACACATCGATCATCGACATTCCCCCCTCCGGGCTGTATGTCGATAATTCCCAGTACCGATAAAAAGTACCCGGATGAATTTATTCCGAACACGAAAGTTGTCCGGAATGGTTCAACTAACCCGGATACACCCCCCTTATGCTTGTCGGATGTCCACGACACCTCCGGCATGAACCCTTCCCCCTCTGGACACCCTGTCCGGTAATCACCCGGAACCGGTAGTGCATCCCCGGATGAATTCCCGCTCCGAGCAACGTGCATTGCACTGCGTTAGAACACCGTTAACATTTCATCCATCATGTCATGCATATGTTTGTATATTATTGCTGTGTATTTACTATTTCCTCCCACCCTTAATCTTCGGTAGACCCCGCTGCTACCGTCGACTACACTGCTGCCGGGTACGACTACTTCGTCGACGACCCGACCCCTACCGTCGAGCTTCCAGGCAAGCAGAGCCATTCTCTTCCCCATATATCGCCTACCTTTTCCGTACTTTCTTGCACTAGGCATTGATACTGTTGCTGCTACGATTACAATCCTATTCAATTGCATAGCCTAATTTTGTCGCCCCTTGATGTACCTTTCCTTTATCCTATGCTGCCTATTATTATTTATGCATATTTCAGCAGTAAGCCCTGCGCATTGTTAGCTAGGGTTAGATAGCGGGCCGTGATCACTCACGGGAGTGAACACGGATACAATATATTCAACTGCACAGGTACGGTACAAAGCAGACACCGCCAAAGGCCCCTATCTGGGTTATGCCTAGTCACCTCAAGTGTGAGCTATCAAGGAGTAATCCTTGTACTCCACCCGAGGCTGACTTTGTCTTGCCGCCATAGGGTCCTGGACAGCGGTTGTCCTTAAAGGTAAGAAAGTCGGGCGACCCAACGGTGCCCGCGAGAGGTATATCGTCGGGAACGACAGGGAGGGTACGACCGACGTTACTGGCGTGCTTGGCCCCTGCTCGTATCTCGCGAGAGTTACCAAACCACGAAAGTCGAGCTCTACCAAGAGCAAACGCGAGACAAGGTAAGCAGACGGTTCACCTTGTTGGTAACCGCAGTGACTTGGTGGGACGACAGGGCAGGCACCGATGTACTGGTGGTCCTGACTGCTGTCGTTGACCGCGGGTCGGTTAAGTCGAGGCAACGATAACGGTTGTCACGCAGGTTAATTAAAATGCTAAATGGTTCGGCGGATGTCTTGAGTAGCCTTTTGGCTTGTACGCACTACCTACACGTGGGACGAGGAGTGTGGGCTCCCCTGCATCGTAGTCTCGTTCGAGGGTCTTCAGACGTCAGCAGTACCGCGGGCTGATTGCTCGAGCGGTGTATTTGTATTTTCTTTGATTTTGCTTCACCGGCCAGTCACGCACCGTGCAGGAGTACGTTCGGGTTAGGGTCCATAGCCCGGCGTACATAGGATATAGTCCGGCGGATGACCTCTCTGTTGATTAGCGAAGGATGGGCTACTTTGTGTCGGATAGCTTTGGTGGAGCGTTCCCTGACAAGGTTCCCGCCACCCTGGAGATCCGAGCGTCATAGAGTCACGCCAGTGCACCCCTGCAGGGAAGATTAATCTATTCGAATAGCCGTGTCCACGGTAACAGGACGCTATATGCTGAAGCTGGATCTTACCACTAGATACAGGATACAATGCATAATGCTTAGTAGCGGACGTAAGACTCGCGGGTATACTACATACTCACCTGCTTTATTTCCTTTACTATTTGGCCTGATCGGCCGCTGCAGTCGACGCTGGAGCCCAGGAGCAGGAGTACCCTGGAGGCGGATACTACTACGTCGAGACCCCCGCTGACCAGGACCAGGAGTAGTTTCGGAGGCTCCCAGGCAGGAGGCCTTGCCTTTTCGATCTGTATCTCTGATGTTATTTGTGCTAGCCTTCTTAAGGCAAAACTTGACTAACTATGTCTGTACTCAGATATTATGGCTTGTATAACTTATATATTCGGGTCCGCGTGACCCCCCTTTATTGTAACATATTGGTTTATCCTTTTGTGTGTAGTGTTGTGCTGTGCTATTCTCACCGTGGCACCCTAATCTCAGTCGTGTAACCTGTGTGTATGATTACTGTACACGGATTGATTTTGGGGGCGTCACAAGTTGGTATCAGAGCCGACTGCCTGTAGGAAGCCACCCCACCACTACCTGGTCGAAGTTGAGTCTAGACTTTGAAAAACTATTTTGCTGACTTAATATTTGGCTTACGGGCCCACATCGATGTCACTACGTGTGATATCTATGGTATTAGGATCCTTTTCTCCTTACCTATGCTCTGGGAATCTGCTCTCTTATCCTTGCTGGTAAGTTTTACAAAATCTGACATTTGGATCACGTTCTCTTGATTCCAACCGGCGTTTATGGTGCTTCCCCCCATTGATTGAGTCGTGTCGCAGGCGTCGTATGCCAGATCCCAGACCACGGATCCCATTCTCATTCTGGGCAGGCCGCGCGTTCTCTGGCATCAACTCCTGTGGCCAACAGTTTTCTTGCGGCGTGATTGACATAGTGGAATCTATGTCGCGTCGTGTAATCCTTACCGCGGTCTGCGCGCCGCCTAGTGTGTCCTTTTTCCTTAATTTCTACGACGTTACGCTGCCCGATTTTCGATTGATTCTATGTGTGGTTGTGTATGTCTTATATGACTACTCCTATATATCCGCGCCTCCTCTTGGTTCTCGCTTGACCTATTAGTCGTTTCCGGCATCTCGTTAAAAATGTTCATCGCTGAAATACCCCTGTTAAATTCTAGCAGGATGGCTGGTCGTGGTCGTGGTCGTGGTGCCAACGATCCACCTCCGCCGCCGAACTACATGGCCGCGATGATGCAGCAGTTTCAGATGAACCAAGTTTTTATGCAAGGAGTCATAGATCAGATCCAGAATCAGAACCAGAACCAGAACCAGCACCAGCATCAGCCGCCTGTGGTTACTCTGCGGGATTTCATGCGTCTCAATCCCCCTCTCTTCCACCAGCCTGAACAGCCGCTGGATGCTGATGATTGGCTTCGTGACATCACTCGACAGCTGGAGTTCGCTAATGTGAGCGCTGCTGATTACGTCAACTTTGCGTCCTATTTCCTGCGTGGCCCCGCTGCTCAGTGGTGGGACACTTACAAGGGCTCGCTAGTTGAAGGGACTGTCGTCACCTGGAATGACTTCAAGGCTACCTTCCGTGCTCGTTATGTCCCCCAGGCGATTATGAACCGTATGAAGGCCGAGTTCCGCAACCTCGTTCAGGGCAACAAAACTGTCGAGGCATATCAGAGGGAATTCCTCCGCCTCTCCCGCTATGATACAAGTGACCTCCCCAATGATGCAAGTAGGCAAGAGAAGTTCCATGATGGACTCAACGCAGATCTCCAGCTTGCACTGGCTTTGCACGTCTTCCCCGACTTCGCCACCATGGTGAATCAGACTATCACCCGTGAGACCGCTCAGCTTAAGTTCGGTGGTTCGGCGAAGCGCCCCCGTGATGCTGGCTCATCTTCGGGCACATCACAAAAGCAACGCGTTTGGCTTCCACACAGTGTGTATCGTCCAAATGCCCATGTACCAAGGCCGTCATATGTTGCACCTCGTCTGCCTCCGCCCCCGCCGAGACAGCCGAAGACTGAGACTGCACCCCTCCGTCCTCAGGATGGCCTGTGCTTCAAGTGCCATCAGCCAGGTCACTTTTCCAGAGACTGCCCCCAGCGACAGAGTCAACTGGTAGTTCACCCTGCTGGCCGTGGAAATGGCTGTGGCAACAACAGGACCCCCAACTATAACACTGGGTCTTCTTCTCACACTCGCGGTCATGCTTACAACATTAATGTCGAAGAAGCTCAGGAGCAACCTGCCACCATGATGGGTACCCTTCTTGTTAATTCAGTACCTGCTACTGTTTTATTTGATACAGGAGCATCGCATTCATTCATGTCGGAGGCATTTGCATTGTCGCATAACTTCATGGTAGAAAAGATGGATCCACCGATGGTTGTCCGCACTCCGATAGGTCATTGCCACACCTCCAAGATAGTGCCCAAAACCATCGTCGAAATTGAAGGAATTGAGTTCCTTGCTTCCCCCATCCTCCTGAAGTCTTCCACTATAGACCTCATTCTGGGCATGGATTGGTTGAAAGTCCACGATGCCGCACTTTATTGTGGCACCAGTTCTGTCCAAATTTTTCACCCCTCCTGCGAGATTGTTAACCACACCACCCGGATTACCCGTGATGCTGAAACGAATATCTATATGATGAATGCTCTGAATGTCTCACCTCTTGACGGGATTGAGAACGTTCCAGTCGTTCGTGATTTTCCCGACGTCTTCCCAGAAGAACTCCCGGGAATACCCCCGATCCGAGAGGTGGAATTTTTCATCGACCTGAAGCCTGGCACCGTCCCTATTGCCAAGCGTCCCTATAAGATGCCACCTCACCACCTCCTTGAACTGAAGAAGGAGATTGACGAAGCACTTCACAAAGGATTCATTCGCCCAAGTTCCTCTTCTTGGGGAGCACCTTCGCTCTTTGTCAAGAAGAGCGATGGAACAAATCGTTTGGTCCAAGATTACCGACCCATCAACCAAGCCACCATCCAGAACAAATATCCGCTTCCCCGGATCAATGATCTGTATGATCAACTTGCTGGATCCACGGTGTTTTCGAAACTCGACTTGAGGTTGGGTTACCATCAGATCCGAGTCCGTGAAGAGGACATTCCGAAGACCGCTTTCATTACTCGCTATGGTTCATACGAGTACACTGTCATGTCCTTTGGCTTGACGAATGCTCCAGCCACTTTCTCCCGATTGATGAACTATATATTCATGGAATACCTCGACAAGTTTGTCGTGGTTTATCTGGATGATATCTTAATATACTCCAAGAATAAAGAGGAGCATGCTGAACATCTTCGCCTTATACTGGAGAAGCTTCGAGAACACAAACTCTACGCTAAGTATTCTAAGTGTGAGTTCTGGCTTCCTGAAGTGACCTACCTTGGTCACGTGATTTCCAAGGATGGCATTGTCGTCAACCCAGAACGTATCCAGGCTATTCTTGACTGGACTCCCCCCAAGACTGTCAAACAAGTCCGAAGTTTCCTCGGCCTTTCCAGCTATTGCCGCCGTTTCGTCGAGAACTTCTCCAAGATTGCCAGGCCTCTGACTAACCTGCTTCACAATGGCGTCAAGTTTAAGTGGACAGATAAATGTAAGGAAAGTTTCCAAGCCCTCAAGGACAAGCTCACTTCTCCCCCAGTGCTTGCTCCGCCTGATACTCAGAAAGACTTCGTGATATATTGCGACGCATCTCGTCAAGGATTAGGCTGTGTCCTAATGCAAGAGCGCAAAGTGATTGCTTATGGCTCTCGTCAATTGCGTGCTCACGAAGATAAATATCCAACACATGATCTTGAATTGGCAGCGGTCATTTATGCATTGAAGCTGTGGCGACATTACCTCGTCGGTAATTGTTGCGAGATCTACACCGACCACCAAAGCCTGAAGTACCTGTTTACTCAGCCCGACCTGAATCTCCGCCAGCAGAGATGGCTCGAGACAATAGCCGACTACAACATGGGAATTTCTTACACACCTGGCAAAGCTAATGTGGTGGCCGATGCCTTAAGCCGCAAAGCCTATTGTAGTGAACTTGAAGTCCAAGTACAGCAGCCACGTTTGTATGCAGAGCTCCGCAAGCTGAACATCGAAATTGTTCCGCAGGGATATGTGAACTCCCTGGTGGTCCAACCAGACCTCGACACCCGCATCAAGACGGTACAACATTATGACTCTGACATTTGGAAGATTAAGCGTCGTGTCGCCAGCGGAGAGCCCTCATTCTTCACTATTGATGCAAATGATGATAATGCGGTGTACTTCAAGGGTCGTTTAGTGGTTCCGGTAGCCATGGCCAACCTGAATTACGCCTCTGATGTCATGAAAGAAGCTCATGATACACCCTTGTCGATTCACCCTGGTAGTACCAAGATGTACCAGGACATTCGTCAGCGGTACTGGTGGTCTAACATGAAACAAGACATTGCTCGTTATGTTGATGAGTGTGACGTTTGCCGTCGCGTGAAAGCCGAACATCAGAGACATGCTGGAACTCTGCAACCACTCTCTATTCCTGAATGGAAATGGGACAAGATTGAAATGGACTTCGTCACCGGATTTCCCCGATCACAGAAAGGTCATGATGCCATCTTTGTCGTCATCGACCGATTCTCCAAGGTTGCCCATTTTCTGCCAGTCAAGGAGACGATCTCTTCTAGTCAGTTGGCAGACTTATATGTTTCCAGAATCGTGTCGCTCCATGGTATTCCGTTGGAGATCAGTTCCGACCGAGGCAGCATTTTCACCTCAAAGTTCTGGGATAGTTTCCAGGAAGCTATGGGCACTCATCTAAGCTTCAGTACTGCTTATCACCCCCAGTCGCAAGGACAAGTCGAAC
This sequence comes from Bromus sterilis, assembly GCA_950022295.1. Taxonomy (NCBI): domain Eukaryota; kingdom Viridiplantae; phylum Streptophyta; class Magnoliopsida; order Poales; family Poaceae; genus Bromus; species Bromus sterilis. Next base: position 278,178,345 of record OX465595.1, on the reverse strand, counting down.
GAGTCAACCAAGTGCTTGAAGATATGCTCCGAGCTTGTGTCATCTCATTCGGTAAGAAATGGGAGGAATCTCTTCCATTTGTTGAATTCTCGTACAACAATAGCTATCAAGCTAGTCTGAAGATGGCACCCTTTGAAGTTCTCTATGGACGTAAGTGTCGAACCCCTCTGAATTGGTCAGAAACTGGAGAACGAACTCTCATTGGTCCGGACATCATACAACACGTTGAAGATCAGGTTCGCGTTATTCGTGAACACTTGAAAGCTGCTCAGTCCCGTCAGAAGAGCAACTATGATCGCAAGCACAAAGAAATGGTCTATCAACCTGGAGAATACGCGTACCTCCGTGTCACCCCGATGCGAGGCACTCACCGCTTCGGAATCAAAGGCAAATTAGCTCCTCGCTACATTGGCCCATTCCGTATTCTTTCCAGAAGTGGACCAGTGGCATACCGTTTGGAATTGCCTCCGAACCTCTCTCAAGTCCACGATGTTTTTCACGTGTCGCAACTCCGACGCTGCTTCAAGGACCCTATTCGCGAAGTGGAACATGATATGATTGAGCTGCAGCAGGACTTGACTTATCAAGAACATCCGAGCCGCATTCTCGATCAGTCTGAACGCAAGACCTGCAACAAGACAACCAAGTTCCTCAAAGTTCAGTGGTCGAATCATTCTGAAGATGAAGCCACTTGGGAACGCGAAGATCGTCTTCGTGAAGAAAACCCTGATCTTTTTCCCGCTACCACTTAAATTCTCGAGACGAGAATTCTTGTAGTGGGGGAGATTTGTAACACCCTCACTGTCAGTGAACAGTAATCACTGTTACTGTTCATCTGTACTGTTCAAAACTTTTGTTTGATCAACTGGTTCAGTTCAAATTCAAATTTTCCTTTGATATTGTGGCAAGCAATGTGAACCATGGACCTTGATCATCATGGATGAAAACAAAGTCCAAGCCATTTGAATTAAAATTCAAACAAACACAAAAATGCCTTTTGAGGAATACTAAAAGTAAGTGGAAATTAAACCTTGTTCAAAAATTGTGGAATTAATTTTGTAAATTTCTTAAAAATCAGTGGATCACATCCATATGGTTGTGGGGATTTATTAAGCAATAAAATAAATCCAACAATTCAAACAGTAGCCAAGCCAGTGGGATTTAATACCTTTTTAATAAAACAAAAATACAATTGATTTTATTTTGGCATCAAACTTTTTGTGGCATCTCAATATGGGGTTATACTAATTATGCAACAAGCAACTTCATTTACAAAACTCATTTGCTTGTTTGAATAAATTAAACAGTACAGCAGCACAACTTGTAAATACTGGAAATTGCGAAACGCTTAATTTTCGCCTAGTGCGAATACCCCCGGGCCCACTCCCTCCCGCCCCCCCCCCACTGGGCCAACCCAACGCCCAGCCCAACTCCCCCAACAGTCATCTCCCTCCTGTTCATCCCCTCCCCTCCGTGTCACTCATCCCGTAGCTAGGGCGCCATGGCCATCGGCGTGGAGGCCATCGGCGACCTCCCCGGCGGCTACAAGTCGGGGCTCGCCCCCTGCCCTAACCCTAAACTCCCCACGTCCCTAGATCTCGCCTCCCTCCCTCGTCACCTTCCCCTCGCGCTCGCCCTCCTCCATACCCGCTCGGAGCCGTGCACGCCGCCGCAGCCGACGCGGCCAACGGCCACCTCTGGCACGGCCGTCCTGTCCAGGAGGTTGGCCGCGCTCGACGACGTCTCCTCGCGCACGAAATTGGGCCGGGACGCCCCCAGTCATCGCCTTCTTCGTCACTTCCCCGCCGGAATCACCCACAGCTGCCCCGTCGATTCCCCCCTCCGACCACCTCGAGCCGGGCCGAGCCCTCCCCGAGCACCGCTGTGAGCTGCCGCATCTCTCCCTCCTCTCCCCTCGCCGGAACGACCGCCGGAACACCCTTCCCCGCCATCCACTGCTTCGGGTGTCACCGCGGTTGCCGTGGCCGAGCATGGCCGTGCCCAGTGCGCGCCCTGGCCATGCCCCTGGCCTCCTTAGACCGCGCCACCCCGTACCACGCGCACCCGCGCGACCGCGCGCCCTGCAGCCACCGCGGCTCGCTGCCGCCGGCCACAGCCACGTGCATGGCCCCCGCCGTGCTGTGCTGCGTGTGGCCGGTTAGGCCACTGACCCGTGGACCCCCCCCCCCTTATAATTAGCCAGGCTAACCCCCCCCAAACTAACTTTTCTGCTAATTAAGCCTAACAGCCCACATTTGGCCCAATGACATGTGGGCCCTATACCACTTAACCTTTTGTCTAATTTAAAATAACTGTTAAAATATCCCTGTTAGACTTACAGCTGGGCCCCCACTTCTTTTAGATTAATAAAAATGTTTATTAAAAATAAGTGGCTGACATGTGGGACCCACTGGTCAGTTTGACCAGTCAAAGGCCCAGCCAATGACATGTGGGTTGTAACAGCCCAGATTTCACAAAAATTAAAAATTTTCTTTTCGGTGTAAATTGTCTGATTGCCTGATTTGTTTGCGGTGTTTGCATCCCCGATTTATCGATCGGCGATTATTTTAACCCCTCTTATCTCGTATAGGACGGAGACCGACCTTGCCACCCTGACACTCGACCTTTGCGACACCGGGTTTCACCCGATCACCGTCGCGGAACCACACGAGACCAGCCGCAGCCAACGGAAAGAACAACCCCGTTTAATAATTAAACGGGTTATTTTTATGGGGCACCGAAAAATGTTGTCAGAATGTCACCGCAGTGAGGTACAATCGAAGAGCTCGACGCGCTGAGCGCGTGGTTCGAGATTTCGTCGGAATCGGAGTCCGTATGCACCTCCGGCGGTCACGACCGCGATCGCCGGATGCGCGAGAGGGGTACCGGAGGTCATCGGGGGTATTTTCGTCATCCTCCCACCTAGCCTGCCCTTTATAATGACCCCTCACCTCCCCCCTTGGAAATTAGGGTTTCCCTATGCAATTTTCGCAGCCACCCCCCTCCAAAATACCAGTTTTTACCCCCAAAACCCCCTCCACCGAAACCCTAATCTCAGCCCCCGATCTGGACCATCAGATCCAGATCTGAGGGCTCAGATCACGCCCCCAGCTCCACCAACCTCCAGCCCTAGGCGCCCGGGCCCCGCAGGGCCGCCGCCGGGCCCGCCAGGCCCATCCGGGCAGCCGCCTCACCCGAGATCCTCCCCGTGCAGCCATGGAGGCCGCCGCCTCCGGTCAGACCGCCGCTGCCGGCTTACCTCCTCCCGCGCCCTCTTCCTTCTCTTCCTCCCTCTCACCACCTCCCTCGCCCCTTCGCAGGTCCGCCGCCGGAGATCGAGGCGCCGCCGCGCCATGGTCAGGGGTGTCGAGCTCGCGGCCGCCATGGAGCTCGGAGCCGCCGCCGCTAGGGAGCTCCGCCCCGCTCCACCTCACCGTCCCGGCCGGATCCGCGCGCCGCCTGCGCCCCTCCTCTGCCCCCTCGCCTAGCGCCGCTCGCCGCCGGTGGCCGGCGTGCCACCGGGCAGCAGCCGCCGCCGCTCGTGGCTCGGGAGGAGCCCGAGCTGGAACCGCTCGGTTCGCCTGTTGGGCTGGATGCGCCCCAGCGGCCCATTCGCCTTTCCAGCCGCGGCCCAGCTGGCCTCTCCACCGCAGTTGGGCCGAGCCCAGTGGTGAGGCCCGGCTCCCTTTTTTGCAATGCGATTTCCCGTTAATCCGTAGCTCCGATCGCGTTGCGCCCAAAAACGAACTGCTTAGAATTGCGTGTACTTTAATCCGTCTTTTGTGAGTTAGAGGTTGTTTAGATATAGTTTTTGCTGTTCAAACAGGGCATCAGGCCGTTAATTGCATTTATTTCCTGTTATGTGCTGCTGGTATTATTTTGTTGCAACTTTGCATGATGATTGTAAGAAATCCATGAGGCCTATTGCATTGATTCCTTTTGCGTTGCGTTAAGCAATGTTTCTACTTCAGTTTTATGCATTCACATGCCATATTTTCCTGCTGCATCATATTTATATCTTGCTCCAACGTAGCTATCTTGATGTTGTTGTGCTGCTATTGCTGAAACTGTTATTTTGTTGCTACTTCGGATGACGATTGCTTCACAACCGTTTATCGGACTGGAGTGATTCCAATTGCATTTTGTTAAGCATCATGTCTACTTTAATCCCATATATTGCTATGTCATGTTGCTGCAATTTTGCATATAGATTTAGCCCTGTTTATACAGCATGTGTGCATAAATTGTTTTGCTTGTATCTTTTTAACCGTAACTCCGTTTGGAGTGTGCCTTATATGTAACTTGATTAGTTTTTCGTGTTCTTTGTGTTTGTGCTATTGTTTGCTGTTGTTAACCAACCTAAAATATGGTTTAGGACAGAACAGTACCAAATCTTTTAATCATCGTGCGGCACTTAGTGTTATGCCATGTTTAGGTTGTGCCCCACTTAAATTGACTAGCATAGATAGTTTACTTTGTTCTTCACCTCTTGACATGTTTGTGTGCTATGCCATGCTTGCTTGAGTTGCCATGTTAATAACCGTTGTTTGATCACCTGTAGCTAAACAACTTGAACCACCGTAACCGTGCGGTATCGTCGTGTGTGACGAGTACTCCACTTAAATCGTTAGTAACCGCTCTCGATGGTAGGTGCGATGTCTCGTGTTACTTCTTGTTGATGCTTGCTCGTGTTTTCTCCGTAGTAATAGTGGTGCACCGTTGATTGCTTTCCAGTGTTTCCTTCTTGTGTGCTTCCGCGGGTACCTTTCGGAGACGATGCGAGCTTGCGATCGACTACACCTTCGGAACCCGACTTCTCAACAGGCAAGGACTTGCATTACTTATGATCCATTCTATTTCAACCAGAGGTTTGCATGCTAGAATAGGTTAGGCGATGTTTGATCCTACCACATGTTTACAACCTCTTTTAAACCGATACAGCCATGTCCCTTCCCAGCAAACCATGTACTGCTATGTTACTTTTTCTCGTTGCTCAGCCCCTGCTTAGTATGCATGCTTAGGATGCTACGTTGTTACCCGGTTACTCTTTGGGTTGGGATATCACATTATTATATTGTTGTTGATGATATGATTATTATTATAACGTTGACTATATTCGACGAAGGGTGGAAGGTCTAGGCTATCCCGCCCCGACGCTTTGTTCCATTCGAGTCATCTAGGACCCGAGTTCCGGGTATTGGTTTTAAGACTGAGCGTGCCTAACCGCGTGTGGGATTTTATGGGGTCCCCTTCTCTTACCTACCTAGCTTCAAACATTTCTAGTGGTGGCCCAAGCTGATTTACCATTTGAAAACGTGTGTGTCTCTGTTGGGTCGCTCCTGGCAGATATCATTTAAAACAACTCGGACCAGTGAGGACATAGTTCCCTTGCTGGCCCATCATGACCGGCTGAGGACCCGGTTATCCCAATGTGCGATGAACCGGCAATCCAAACCTGGAGTCATACGGTAGAGACCAGATCGAGAGCGCGGCCGGCTCCTGAGCTGGGTGTCGTCTCACCGGGGGCCACCCGGATTTGTTCGTTGTTAGCTAGAGGGACCTGTCGTTTCGGATCTCTTGGAACAAAATCATAAAATGGTTGCCTATGATGGGTAGCAACTGAGAGTGATGGACGTGCGTGCGGAGCCTCGTAATGGGCAGTTGGTACACCCCTGCAGGGTTAAATCTTTTCGAAAAGCCGTGTCCACGGTTATGGACGACTTGAGACCTACTCCTTGTTCATAGAAACCAACAACCGAGATAATCTTAATATAACTTGATCAACGTGTGTGTGCCTTGACTGCTTCTTCTTCGTCGGGATGCGAAGAGGAGGACAAGGATAGGATAGGTGTTATGCTTGCGTAGTAGGTGGATAGCAAGACTTGTTGGAGGCGATTTCTCATCGAATGCTTGGCTTCTTACCTTACTCTCTAGATCGTTAGCCACTTCATAAATGCTAGTGCGGCAGCAACCTCACCACTTACAATTTCCTTACCGTAAACTACTAGTTGTCCTAGGATGACGAGTGATGAAGTCATTGCTGGGTCAGATGACCACTACAGTTGGCTGCTGAGTACCTCTGTACTCATGATACTACCCCAAACTCTTTTTCAGGGTTCTGATCGACAACAGGTATGGTGATCGACGTTTCACGTGGAGACTCGACGGCGACTAGTTAGGCGGATCCCGGCGGACGGCCTGGACCCGTGTGGTTATGGGATCGATGCTTTTCTCTTTGCTAGTAGGCATTTGCTTGTAGTCTGTACTCAGACATGTATCTTCCGCTATTGTATTGTATTTGAGGTAGTTGTATGCCGATTGTATGAGATGTTGTATCCTGTATCTGTAATGTTGTGATATCATGTTGGAAATCCGGGGCATATGGCTTTGTCATATGTCGCGGTGGGACCGATATGTGCTTCGTCCTCGGGTTCGGGCGGAAACGTCCGAATCTGAAACAGTACCGCATATCGGGCCTTACATGGGTCCCCTCTGTCAGTTTGACCTGGTCAACTCTCTCTGTGGATAATGTTGGATTTAATAATAAAAGAAATTCAGAAAATCATTTAAATGATTTAAAACTTTGAAATTCAATAACTTTTAAACCGTAACTCGGATTCAAAAACTTTATACATCAAAATTGATCAGAAAAATATAACGAATACAGATACGCTGTCCGTATGTCTACCCCACCCCCCTAACACATCTATCATCGACATTCCCCCCTCCGGGCTGTATGTCGATAATTCCCGGTACCGATAAAAAGTACCCGGATGAATTTATTCCGAACACGAAAGTTGTCCGGAATGGTTCAACTAACCCGGATACACCCCCCTTATGTTTATCGGATGTCCACGACACCTACGGCATGAACCCTTCCCCCTCCGGACACCCTGTCCGGTAATCACCCGGAACCGGTAGTTCATCCCCGGATGAATTCCCGCTCTGAGCAACGTGCATTGCACTGCGTTAGAACACCGTTAACATTTCATCCATCATTTCATGCATATGTTTGTATATTATTGCTGTGTATTTACTGTTTCCTCCCCCCCTTAATCCTCGGTAGACCCCGCTGCTACCGTCGACTACACTGCTGCCGGGTACGACTACTTCGTCGACGACCCGACCCCTACCGTCGAGCTTCCAGGCAAGCAGAGCCATTCTCTTCCCCATATATCGCCTACCTTTTCCGTACTTTCTTGCACTAGGCATTGATACTGCTGCTGCTACGATTACAATCCTATTCAATTGCATAGCCTGATTTTGCCGCCCTTGATGTACCTTTCCTTTATCCTATGCTGCCTATTATTATTTATGCATATTTCAGCAGTAAGCCCTGCGCATTGTTAGCTAGGGTTAGATAGCGGGCCGTGATCACTCAGGGGAGTGAACACGGATACAATATATTCAACTGCACAGGTACGGTACAAAGCAGACACCGCCAAAGGCCCCTATCTGGGTTATGCCTAGTCACCTCAAGTGTGAGCTATCAAGGAGTAATCCTTGTACTCCACCCGAGGCTGACTTTTTCTTGCCGCCATAGGGTCCTGGACAGCGGTTGTCCTTAAAGGTAAGAAAGTCGGGCGACCCAACGGTGCCCGCGAGAGGTATATCGTCGGGAACGACAGGGAGGGTACGACCGACGTTACTGGCGTGCTTGGCCCCTGCTCGTATCTCGCGAGAGTTACCAAACCACGAAAGTCGAGCTCTACCAAGAGCAAACGCGAGACAAGGTAAGGAGACGGTTCACCTTGTTGGTAACCGCAGTGACTTGGTGGGACGATAGGCCAGGCACCGATGTACTGGTGGTCCTGACTGCTATCGTTGACCGCGGGTCGGTTAAGTCGAGGCAACGATAACGGTTGTCACGCAGGTTAATTAAAATGCTAAATGGTTAGGCGGATGTCTTGAGTAGCCTTTTGGCTTGTACGCACTACCTACACGTGGGACGAGGAGTGTGGGCTCCCCTGCATCGTAGTCTCGTTCAAGGTTCTTCAGACGTCAGCAGTACCGCGGGCTGATTGCCGGGAAGTGGTGTTGTCTTCTCTTGCTCGAGCGGTGTATTTGTATTTGCTTTGATTTTGCTTCACCGGCTAGTCATGCACCGTGCAGGAGTACGTTCGGGTTAGGGTCCAAAGCCCGGCGTACATAGGATATAGTCCGGCGGATGACCTCTCTGTTGATTGGTGAAGGATGGGCTACTTTGTGTCGGATAGCTTTGGTGGAGCGTTCCCTGACAAGGTTCCCGCCATCCTGGAGATCCGAGCGTCGTAGAGTCACGCCAGTGCACCCCTGCAGGGAAGATTAATCTATTCGAATAGCCGTGTCCACGGTAACAGGACGCTTTATGCTGAAGCTGGATCTTACCACTAGAAACTATTACTATTAAACTGTATGGTTCCGGGTTTTCTTCCTCGCAGGGATGTCGAGGAGGTGAACTCGGAGGCATTATTATTATTGTTAATCATTACAACTTATATTATACAATGTTGCAGCAACTTCTGCTTCGTTGTTACTTTATGCTTTATATGAACTGTTGGCTGATTGTTACCTCATGGTGCAAGACATCGTCGGAAGATGCTAGTCGTCGATAGGCCTAGATTCTTACCCTTGCTCTGGATTTCTGTCTTTCAGTCCACTATATACAGCCTCTTCTTTCCGTTGATACAATGCATAATGCTTAGTAGCGGACGTAAGACTCGCAGGTATACTAGATACTCACCTGCTTTATTTCCTTTACTGTTTTTCCTGATCGGCCGCTGCAGTCGACGCTGGAGCCCAGGAGCAGGAGTACCCCGGAGGCGGATACTTCTACGTCGAGACCCCCGCTGACCAGGACCAGGAGTAGTTTCGGAGGCTCCCAGGCAGGAGGCCTTTCCTTTTCGATCTGTATCTCTGATGCTATTTGTGCTAGCCTTCTTAAGGCAAAACTTGACTAACTATGTCTGTAGTCAGATATTATGGCTTGTATAACTTATGTATTCGGGTCCGCGTGACCCCCCTTTATTGTAACATATTGGTTTATCCTTTTGTGTTTAGTGTTGTGCTGTGATATTCTCACCGTGGCACCCTAATCTCAGTCGTGTACCCTACGTGTATGATTACTGTACACGGATTGATTTTGGGGGCGTCACAAACGTGAATTTAATGTTGGTGATAAAGTTTTGTTGTTTAGATCCCGTTTGAGGTTTTCTCCAGGTAAACTACTTTCCAGGTGGGAAGGGCTATTTCATATTGAGGAAGTCTACCGCTCAGGTGCAATCAAGATTAAAAAATTTGAAGGCACCAAACCTCAAGTGGTGAATGGGCAAAGACTTAAGCATTACATAGCAGGAGATCCTGTCAATGTTGATGTGGATTTGGTATACACAAAATCTCATGAAGAACACGTAGCATCCCTGTTTCAAACACCAGCAGAAGCAGAATAAGGAAAGGTATGTATTACGGTAAGGAAACATCGCGAAACCATCTTGAAAGTTCCAGATTATGAGTTTTTGCAAAATATAGAAAATTTGAGGCCTAAGTGGAGCCGGAGACCAGCTCTAGGGGGCCCAGGCGCCCCCCTGGCGCGGCCCCACCCCTGGCCGCGCCGGGAGGCCGCCTGGGCTCCCCTGAGTCCGTCTTCGACTCCGCTTTGACCTGCTACCTTCCTTTCTGTGCAGAAATTTTTGCTATGTATTTACCCAGATCGTTCCGGCAACGTATCTCGCGATTTCGTGTGTTTTCTTTTAGAGTTGTTTCTGCCAGGAATAAAAGCTGAGTAGTAGAGATGTCTTCTTGTGGCTCGAGCGGAGAGGACTTCTTGGGATGGTGTCTACGTCAAGTCCACCAGGATCTTAATCAAGGGAAGCACGCTGATTGGGCTACCGAAGAAGAAACTGCCACAAGACAAGCGGAGATGGAGCTCGCCGTGAGGGAGGAAGTCAAGACTATCACCGCACAACAACAAGGAGGCCCAAGCAATCCCATCATGGTGGGATTTGTAAAACCTCATTATGATCTTTATCCTACCCTTTCAGGGGCCCCCCACTTCACCTGAACACCAACGTATGCTTTTCACCATCTCCGAGGCCTACCGCATCACCAACCAACTCTGTGAAGAATTCCGTGTGCTACAAGTACAGGTGAAAGTCTTGGAGTCAGAGAACCGAACCCTTCGCCGTGTCATCAGGGATCTGAAGAAGCAACCACAACAAGGATTAGGAGTAAATCTCCTTTGGTAATGGCATCCCCATAGCTTGGTCCAAGATTGGGGAGTGACCGGTATCTTTATCTTTATCTTTGTCTTTTAGAGTCAAGTGGAGTCGTATGATGTCTAGGGAAGTTATCTTATAAAATAGGTGTTTGCTTTGAGGTCTATCACTCCTTTCTGGAGAGTTATGTATCTGTGAGTGTGGATTCGTCTATGATGGAATATTAATGAGAAGTTTATTCATCCCTTCGCTGCACTCGGTATTCTCTTCACGCAATCGACCTTATGATGATTCTTATGGGGAGTATTGACTTTATATCAGGTATGGCTTTGAAAACTTTATTTAATCTTGGCAAACATAGCTTTGCTCATAACAATAAGCATGTTATTTTTCTCAAAGTAGCGACATAGCCAAACCCTCTTTTTTATTATGCTTGTAGTGTTATGTTAACAAGGAAGACAACTTGATGTGGTATGCTTGTTTTAATGTTTATGCTTTATATTGCATTGCATCCAAGTCATCATCAATTGTCTGTTCCCTCAAAGCCTTTGCTAGACAAATCCCTGTACTAAGCGGAATTCTGCTTGTGCATCCTATTCGTGGTATTCCAGTACCTTCCATTTGAGTCCACCATACCTTCCTATTCGTGGTATTCCACTACCACTCCTTAAGCATAGAATTTTTGTGTTATCCTTAGATGTTCAAAATCTTCTATTTTGTGCCCCCGTTTTAGCTCATGAGGAAGTATTAGTTAATTCATGACCTTCTTAAGTTGGACAAGTTTTACCCCGGGATTGCATGTAATCTGCAAACCCCTAATACGAGGAGGAACTGGCATGAGTGCGCCCAGCTAACAAAATATAATCACAACCAACAACCCTCCTTCACGCTTTGTTCATGAGAAATCAGAAAACTTTGGAAGTGATAAACAAAGGAGATTGCGGGGATGTGATCGTCCCCATTTGGGAGCCGTTCCTCGAAACTTGTCCAATCTGAGAAGAAATTGAGTTATCTATTAGCATTCGTTGACAAAGCATGCACCTCTCAAAACTTGTTTTCATTCTGTTTGATCTAAGGATAGCACTTTAGTTTTCCCTGCTTGCCTTTAACAAGGCTGTTAGTTCCTTTACTTTTATGTTGATTCAGTTCTCCCTACTTCCTCCTTTCCCAAAGAGAACAGACACTTGATGCGGATGAAGATTCATCAATATAATGTTGCATTAAAGTTTTGCCATGCCATATCATTGTTGACATTATCTCTTGATAAGTAAGTTGTTTGCAAAAGCCTTTGCCAAGCAAACATCTTCCTTTGTGTTAACATTTGCACTTCATGAATAATAGCTTGTTCTTTCAAAAATTTCCAAATGGTCTCTTCAAAATATAAAGAGAAAGAGCAAAGGTAAAAGATTTTAGTTGTCCCTTGACCAAAGGACTTGTTTGCCATGATTTGATGAGTTTCCTCAGCCCTACTTTTGATTATAATTGTTATTACTCTTTCATGAGGGCTTTATGAGTTGGAGATTGCTGTTTAGGATGTTTGAGTTTGGTGAAAAGATCATGATGCTTCTTGTCCGTATTTCATTTATCGACACTTCACTCTCTAAACTTGTGAACAGGTTTACCGAGCTCAGTTTTCGCTTGGGGACAAGCGAGGTCTAAGCTTGGGGGAGTTGATACGTCCAAAATGCATCACTATTTTACATCGTAATTCATCCTTATTCATTGCTATATTTCACATTACGATGATGTTCTTATGTTGTTTTGGCTTATTATACATAGTTTGACTCTTTCCGGTGCCGAAGCAAAAGACGCAGGATTCAACGGTAAAAATTGGACATTGAGTTGCCAAAGAAGAATATCTCCAAATTACCTGAAAATCGACGGGGGGTATTTTCGAGAAGAATAACGAAGACTCGCCGAAGAGGGGCCACAGGGGGCCACAGGGGCCCCAGGCGGCCACCTGGCGCGGCCCCACCCCTGGTCGCGCCGGGAGGGCACCTGGAGCCCTGGGGTCAGTCCCTGCTCCCCCCTCCTGCCTAAATACTCCTCGTACCGTGAAAATCCTAAAAGGAGATTATTTCACGGAGTTCCGCCACCGCTCCGTGGCGGAAACTTACAGAGAAGAAATGGGCTCTCCGGCGGTCAGATTCCGCTGAGGAGATCACCTCCCGGAAGGGGAGATCATCGACATCGTCATCACCATCGTCACGGGCATCATCGAGATCATCATCAACATCATCCCCAACATCAGCACCATCTCCACCACTATCCAATCTCACCTCACAAGTTTATCTTGTGTTGTAATCTGTACTATCTATCCTCTCTACTCTACTAGTGTTGATTACTACTTTGTGGTGAATGCTATTGAGTTTTGTTGGATAAATATCATTATGTCCAGATTTTTTATCATATATTTATCACCTCTGATCATGATCTCTTTTATGTCTTGTGAGTAGTTACTTTAGTTCTTGAGGAGATGGGAGAAGTCTAGTTGCTAGTAGTCATATGATGTTGAAGTAATTTGTGTTGTTTGATATTTAAGTTTTGTTGTTATTTTTTCCTAGTGGTGTTGTGTGAGTCGAACACTCAACACTTCGGCTTCTTAAGGACGTAGGGGAATACATTGTGTATTATGAATGCTTACGGTGGGTTGCCGGAGTGACAAAAACCTGAACCCCAGTTTGCACACTTTTGCACAAGGGAGTAACGGATCCTCGATCTTATTGTTGTGGTTAGGCTTTGCCTTAATTTCTATCTTGTAATTGCGGATGCTTGCAAGGTGTGTAATCGTAAGAGTGCACTTATCTTAGTCTAGAAGGTGTTCTAGCATAGATCCACCCACTCAACACTTATCAACACAACACTTGCTATCGATACGGAGTATGGCGAAAGCACGTGACTACCTCTCCATGTGTCCTAAAGAACGCTTTAGCCTTTATAAGTTCAGTTGCCAGGCTTATCCTTTGCACAAAAGGATTGGGCCACTTTCTGCTCCTCAGTGCTATTTACTTTGCTTGTTTTATCTTACTGTTGCTTATATAGAAAACCCCTAAAAAGTTATATTTCAGTGTTTGCAGTTATTCCTTGTCCACCATCACCTATCAATACCTTTCGTTCCTCGTTGGGTTCGACACTCTTACTTATCGAAAACGCTACAATAGATCCCTTTACGTTGAGGGTCATCAGCACACACACAGTTGCAAATGGTAAATAAGCTTGGGACACCACCAAATTGTTTGGAGCTAGATAGGTAAGAAGAGGAGACCCGGTAGAATCCCACATGCGGGTAGGCACGCTCGGCAAGAGACACAATACCCGGAACTCGGGACCTAGGTGACTTGAATGGAACAAAGCATCGGGGCGGGATAGCTTATACCTTCCATCCTTCGTCGAATATAGTCAACATTTTAATAACCACATCATCCACAATATATAATACTGTGATAGCCCAATCCAAGGAGTAACAGGGGAACGGTTGATAGCATTCCAGCTCATACTAAGCAGTGGTTAAGCAAGCAAGGTACATAGACAAACAATGGTTTGCTGGGATGTGGGGGACATGGATTTTTGGGTTTTAATATGGAGGCATAAATGTGAGGTGGTAGGATCAAGCAATCGTTCTATCCTATACCTAGGCACAAGTGAGCTGAAAGTTATAAGCATGATATATGCTCCAACTTAGCTGATGAGAAGACGAAGCCGAAGGTGTAGTCGATCGCAAGCTCGCATTGTCTCCGAGGGTAACCGCGGGATAACACAAGAAGGAAACACTAGAAAGGCAATTGACGAGCAAGCATCTATTACTACGAAGCAATCACAAGAAAGCAACATCAATAAGGCAACACGAGACAACGTAATACGATACGAATCTACCTTCGAGAGTGGTTACTAGCAGGTTAGGTGGAGTACTCGTCACACATGACGATACCGCAAATTTAGAATGGTTCAAGTTGTTTAGCTACACAACATGAGAAAATTTTGTTAACATGTCATCTCACACAAGCATGGCATAGCACACAATCTTGGCAAAAAGTGAAGCATAAGTAAGCTATCTAAACTATCTAAACATGGTTATCACTATTTATCGCACGAAATTATAACGGTTGGTACTAATTATTTTTATTAGCAAGTAAGAGCATCATATCCATGATCTACACGAAATTCTAGCCAATTTACATATAAGGGAAATTTTAAACGGAGCAATGGTTGAAAAGTTACGACCTATTACAGTTTACAGTGGCATGCCATGTAATTAGTAGTAAAGCAACATGTAGACAAGTGCAAAAATGTCAAAGAGCAACATTTTATTCGTCTACACAAAAATCTAAGAAAGTTACCTATTAATATCATTGCAATCCGATCTACGGTCTAAAATATACAAGCCTCGGAAAAATAGCTATGCAATCTGCCACAAATTTGCCTAGAAAAATAAATAAACATGCGTTGGGCTGAATCTACCGCAACTGGGCTTAAACAACAGAGCGACTGATGCTAAACTTCACACACGAGCGTTAAATCGTACCAAGCGGGATGGGTGAGCCCAACTGCGCAGAAAAAAGAGGTAGGCGGGACGCTCACCATAACGGGCCATGGCCCAGGTGGGGAGGCGGGCGACAGATAGTAGAGCAACGCCTGAGCGGAGTAGAGGAACAGGCCGTGACGCGGTGTACTGCTGGGCCGCGACGCGGTGCACTCCTGGGCAGCGCGGCAACGCCGACCAAGTGTGGCTGGCTGGACGCCGAGACGGGTCTCGTCCCCGACGAGAACTGTGACATCCTGGTTTTTGGCCTTTTGTTTTGCAAACCCTTTTTGCTGATTTCTGGAAATTTGAATTTCATTTGCCTGGTGTTTTGAAACTCTTTTGGCCTTGATCACTTGGGCCCAAATTTTTCCCTAGGCCAAGTGACCTCAAAACCCTTCTCCCTCATGTCCTAGATCAAGCTTTGATCATCCATTCCCTTGCCACATTTTTATTCCACAAGATATTCCTTTTTCATTAAAGGAATAAGCCTTTTTCCCCCATGTTTTTGAAGCCATCACCTTCTCTGGTTGTCCAATTTCTTTGAAACTTTTTGTGCTGACCTCTAGGATAATGCCTCATGATTCTATGGAAAAAGATCAACAAGTTCAGTACAACATTTCCCCTCTACAAATTCTTTTTCAATTCTAGACAAAGGAGAACTTTTTCAAGGAAGTACCCTGTACACTGGTCAATTGGCTCTGGAAGTTTTACCACTTGAGCACCTTCCTAAACCATGCATGCACTGAAAAATTCAGCTCAAAAATCCCAGCCAATCAACCTCCAGAAATTCCCAAATTTTGCTACAGAAAGTTAATTTTGAAGCTGGCATCCACACGAGACCTCCCCCAGTGCCTACAAGCCCCCAAGTGCACTTTTGGACGTTGCCTATGTGCCAAGGACACGCTTGGCGAGCCGTGGCTACACCCAACGCACGCGTGCACAGGGTGAGCACGCGCTCTGCCAGCCAAAGGTGTGCCCTGCTCATGGTCGAGACGTCACCATTGAGGGAACGCCTCGCCCGGCGAGCCCGTGGACGCTCCCTCGCATCCGTAGCACCCCCAACACCTACATGCACCACCTGTCCTCGCCCAAAGCCGCGCCGCTCGCTGGAGGCCTCACCGTCGCCGCCACGGTTCGACAGAGCGCATGCGTGACGGCCACTGTGGCGAGCACGCCTCCGCGTTGCCCGCGTTTGCTTTTGCGCGTCGCTAGCATCGCCGCACCACAGCTTGGCACCTGCCCCCAGCAAAGCCGCGCCGCCCACCACCTAGCTCGCCATGGAAGAGCCGCCGCAGAGACCTGTGCTGACGTGACCCATCGCTCCGTCGATGCAGAGCCTCGGGAGACGCTCGCACGCGCGCCAGGTCACCTCCAGAAGGTCCTCGACACGCCGGAGTAGCTCGAGCTTATCTCCTCCCCCGCAATGCTCCAATTTCTTCTGCCCGGAGACATCCTCGTTGGAATCCCGTGGCCACCTATAAATCCCGAGGCCCTCCTCGCTTCTGAGCATCGCTATCCCATCCACTACACTCCATATGAACACCCAGCCCCAGAAACCCCGCCGGGGAGGCCCCAGGCCTCGGTCCCCACCGGTGCCCCGCCGTGAGATCGCCACCATGGCCATCCTCCCCTGGTGCTCCCCTAGCCCTGCACTTGCTTCCCCTAGCTTCTCTTTGCTCTGTTGGTTCTAACGGTGTTCTCGCTGGTGGGACTCATGCAGAAAACTCCAACTCCGACGATCCCCGTCACTGCCTGCCGCTTGAGAAGAACCTAGCCACGTCGTTCAGACACCGTTCACCGTGTTCTGGGTACTTTCTTTCTCGCCATAAGCTCGTCCGTCCACTGCTGCTACCTCTCATAGCCGGCAGGGCCTCGTCGACAGCGAACTCCCTCGCCGGAGCCGTCTGATTCTGTTCCCCCCTCTCCCTCACGTAAGCCTAACAGGGCTGGCCCACTGTCAGCCAACCAGGCAAGCTCGAAAGGGTATCAAGTTGAGGCGTATTCTCAAGAATACGTCTTCGACGTGGCCTGTTCTAGAAGTTCCATGGAAATTCATTTAAATCATTTTAAATGAATATTTTGACCCAACTTTCACCACAAATATCTCCTAAACCACAAGACCAAATTAGTTGATTCTTTTTGCTAAAATTTTGTCTTGGAATCCTCTTTAAGTTGGCAAAGTTTGGTAGCTTTCCTCTCTTTCTAGGTGTACTGGACAGAAGAAGTGTTCATTTGACTTATTTTTGTGTTGCCATTTGAAATAATTTTTAGAGGACCACAACTTGCTTCCTGAGAACCAGGAGTTTAGTGACACTCCACTTGACAAAGGCAAGCCACAACATTCTTGTCATGAGGGTCTTCAATTTCTACATGATGCTTTGCTCATTTGACTTGAATTTTCTTTGAATTTAATTGCTAATTAAATGAATTATGCTATGTTAAATTGATGTGATATAACCATGACATGTTCTCTGGTCATTTACATGCTTGTTTGAGCTCATGACATATTCATGTTAATTCTATCATGATTCTTGCTAGTAATTCATACATGTTGATCCCATATAAGTCTTGATGACCACGCTTTGATGAATCCATGTAGATCCACATTAGTTGCTTCACAAGTTTGGTGGTGGTATCATGTTCATATGCTTATTATCATGTTGAGTTATCACTTGATCTCATATTGCTAAAGATTATGGTTAAAACTAAACGAACATGATTTAACAGTTGACCGAGTGCCACCAAACCGGACTTATTTCGTGCAACCACATTTTCCTGTATGGGCAGGCCTTAGCTTGGGCTATCGTATTCCCTTTTACGGGTGCCACCAAAGAGGGGAGGTTACACATTGAACGCTACCCTGATCAGGTAGGTGGTGGTAATATCGAGATCCAGAGTTGATATGTTTACCCGGGAGTCCCCGATTGGGGCAATGTTAAGCACCATGCGATGGTCAGGGCCATGCGATGGCAGGTGTCTAGAGGACACAGGGATACCCAAGGCATGCGATGTCAGTGGTACCGTATAAAGGTTACGCGGTAGTCAAGTTTCGTTGGAGTAGTCCTAGTCCGTTGGGCAAGGAGGTCCATGGTGTGGGTAAAGTGCACAACCTCTGCAGAGTGTTACAAATCTATTCGAATAGCCGAGTCCATGGTATTGGACACAATTCGCTCTAGGTCACACTATGGGTCAACACAAACCAGTAAAAATGATGATGTTAACTTGTGGTCATGCGATGACCGGAATAGTTGGGAGGTCATACGATGACCCGGATGTTGAGTCAGGATGGACTCGGAGGTAAGCTACATGGTAATGCGATGATCATGGGTGGTTGGTATTCAAACAATCTTAACTATGATATTGTGCTATGCTCATTATGTTTGCATTGTTCTTATTATTCACTCTGATAACATGGCTGTTGTGAACTTGCAAGTACATTCGATGTACTGACGTGGCGTGTCATGCCAGATGCAGGAGAAGCTGTGCCTAAAGACTCTGGTGTGTCATACTTCGCGAACTAGGTTGTATCCCAGCAGTGTCCCCGTGGAGTGGAGATCCATCACCCCGTTATTCCGCTGTCGTAGAGTATCTGGTCCCTCGTATCGAGGCCCCGAGATGTGCCATAAATAATGTAGATATTGTTGTCGCACGAGATGTGCCTCCATGCCTCGTAGCTATTTGTATCCCAAACCCATGTACCTGTATAATTATTAATGAAGCGGTTATTTCTGTACCAATATGTTGTGCATTGCCAAAAGACATGATCTATGGGCTGGGAATGTGAGGCAAACCGGTTGCTCTGAGCCGGGGTGCCACAACGATTGGTATCAGAGCCGTGCTGACTGTAGGACACGCTAGTTCGTGAGCGCTAGAACCACGCTATTCTAGGGTCTTTCTTGTCTTGTGCTCCTTGATTGATGCATTAGATGGTTGCATGGCATGCATGTAGATGCATTGATTATCGTTACTAATGGCTAACCTGTGAGTGTAGATGGCACCTGTTCCATACCCCTCTGAGTACGAGTATTCGTCGACAGGCGTTCCGTCGCTGCTCCGCCGAGTTTAGCTTTGACTGTACCCTCAGGGAGAACACCCAGTGTTCTAGGTGTACCGCGAGAAGCTGGCTGACTTCGTGCACGAGTACCGCGCTGAGGTGTTCCTTTCCGCCCAGAGCAGGCTATCCTCTATGCTTCTATGGACGCCCTCCATGACTTGCGCCAACAGGAGGTTGAGATGCAGGCTCACCCAGGTTTCTCCCACTACCCCACCATGTCTTCTACAGGGCAGGTTCTCTTTCCGCCTGACTCGGAGTACGACCGGGCAGTCGTCCACCTCACTCATTACATGACCGCTCAGTACGAGTTGATCATTAGTCTTGTAGAGGAGCTGGCTCGTTCTAGGGAGGTACTTGCTTCTATCAGCCTAGCTCAGTCACCGCCTCCTCCTCCACCCTCCACCTTTGCACCGATGCCGACTCCACCTCCTCCGCATTCTCTCACACCGGAGACTCCAGCTGTTCCGGCATTCACTCTACGCGAGACCCCAGAGGAGTGGGCCGCGTTGACTGCTACCCCTGCTGCTCAGATGCTCAGACAACGTACTCCCCTTCCTCCTAAGGGAGAGTCTTCTCGTCAGCGTCGCCGCCTTGAAGTCACCTCTCGCGGCACGATCCACGTCGTTAGTTCCGACTATGAGGGTGACTCCAACGGTTCCACTGACTGTAAGTGCCCGCTTCACTTCCACGACTTGAGCGATGTCTAGTAACAGCATGAGTATGTTTCGCATCTATCGTAATGCCGTGCATGTTGTCAACTACCGTATGAGCAGTATTAGCCATGCTATCCCCTACTAGTTTCACTTGTATGAGGTTGTAATGCTATGTATAATTATGGGTGTGCATATCGTTTTCACTCGACTGTTTTTAAAGTTGCTTTTAACTTGTTTCCTCGATGGTTTTGACATGGTGACCCGAACGAACCCCTGTTCTCTTTCTTTCAGATAATGCAACCACGCCTGGTTCTGAGCTGATTCTTAGTCGGCCGTCTGGGGTGGATGCCTATTTAACCTTTCTCTTCTCAGCAACATGCGTGTGTTCTGAGTTGCTTTTCGAGCTTCTGAGGCAGTAGTTGAGTTTCTTTTCGTAGTGGAGACCCTGTGTTCTGAGCTGTATTCTCGGTCGTCTTAGGGGACCTCTGCCTTCTTCTTATCTATGCTAGTCCAAGTTCTGAGCTGATCTTCGGACATCTTGAGCAGCGGTTGAGTTAATCCAGTAATGCCCCAGATCCGTGTTGTCAAGACCGTTCTGTAGGCCGCTGGTTTATTCTCTGGTTTTCGCAAGGGTTCGAATGGTCATCAACTACCGCTTTTTGTGTTGCCAGTTTCTTTCCGTCTTGCTGTCGCTTTACTTATTTCCCCTACGGTGGTTGCTCATTTTGTTGGTGCTTTATATTGGGAATGGATATAGGATGAGGCGAGGTGAAGGCAGCAACTGATACGTCCCAAACGTATCTATAATTTCTCCTTGCTCTTTGTGTGACTTTCATATGCTTTTTATCAGATTTGGACTAACCTATTAACTCAGTGCATCCAGTTGCCAGTTCCTGTTTTCTTCCGTTTTTCTATTTCAGGTTTTCCGGCAATTAAAAGTGCCAAATCAATCCCGGAAAAATTATATGAAAATCCGCAACCCGGAAGCTTCCCGAATCACCAAGGAAGGAAGGGGGTGGACGCACCAGGGCCCCAGGAGGGTCCCTGGCGCGGTCCCACCCTAGGCCGCGCTAGGAGGCGTCCTGTCTGCCCTGTGGCCCCTCTCGGTGCCCCCTTTGGCCTATATTTACCCCCCGTGATGGAAACCCCTAAGATCGTTCTGCTATTCCCGTTCTCCTCTCTGTTCCGCCGCCGCTACCGTTTCAAGATCGGGGCTTCCAGGAGAAGCTGCCCCGGTACCCTGCCGGAAGGAGGAATCCCCTCCGGGAGACCATCCATCACCATGGACGCCTCCCGGATGTCTTGTGAGTAGTCCCCCTTGGACCATGGGTCCATGACCAGTATCTATGTGATGTTCTCCTCCCCTCTTTGTGCTTCCCCTTTCGAGACCTCATGAGCTTACTCACATGATCGAGGCACCTTTGTAATTTCTGTGTTGCTATCCTGAGTTTGCTGGGATCTGGTGGATTATGAAATTATGTTCAGATAGTGATGAGTAATATATTTGGTTCTCTTTTATATTTGTGTTCTTTAGTAAATTCTTGCATGTTCTCCTTTGCCGTATTTTTCTTTGGCCAAGTAATTTGTTGCAACTCCAAGAGGGGGCGTTATGCTTGATTGTGGGTTCAGCCCCTTGATGTCTAGCTTGAGTGACAGAAACAGGAGACTAGGGGATGTGCTGTTGCCACCAGGTATAAAACAACGGTGCTTGTACTTGCGGGTGCAAGGATTGTTTACTTTACGCATAGTTATTTTAATGCAGTTGTCTGTTGCTTTGAGTTAACACTTTGGGTGGGATTCCCAACTTAATACCAGCGAGATGTTCTGGATAGATATCTCAAGGTGGATGATTCGTAGTAGATGCAGATGGATTTTGGTCTACTTACTATGGCTTACTGCCCATTGCTTTTGAGCCTCTTCATTTCTTTTGTAGCATATAGTTAGCATTGCGGTGCGTTTATAATCCTGTCAATTGCCCAGCTGTGATTTGTTTACCTCGCTAGCATTTTTATCGTCTATTGGGAGAGAGCCATCACTAGTGAACGTCATGGGACCCTAGTCCATATTTCCACCATTGTTTACATCTTCAATTTACTTTCAGTCTTTACTTTCAGTTGCCATTATTATTATCTCTTGCGTTGATCCTTTGTAAACAGCAAGGCCGGAGGAATTGAAAACTCCTATGTACTCGTTGGGAGCAAAGTTATTTGCTGTCTGCGCAGGTCTAGGCGAATTTAGCAACCTCGGTGCCACTGTTCACTTTACCACCTTCTTCTATCTCTGCGAGTCCTACGGGAGAAAAACGCTATCCTCTATATCTCACCTTCCACTTGGGGTAACCAACGAGAAGTGAGAGAGCTATCCTCCTCACCGTATCAAGCAAATTTCTGGCGCTGTTGTCGGGGACTCCAGTCTACAAGATTGGGGAGTTGCACAATATCTTTTATCTTTGCTTTTTAGTCTTGCTAGTTTACCTTTCAGTTTATACCTTTGTATCCCTTATCAAAAATACCAAAAATACATGCTGCTATTATGGGTTCCAATGAAAACACCAAGTTGTGTGACTTCACTAGTCACAACAAGAGTAACATTATCTGCACTACTATTGCTCCACCTGCCACTTCAGCACCTTCTTATGAAATTAAACCTGCTTTGCTGAATCTTCTTATGAAAGATCAATTCTCAGGTGCTGGAGAGGATGCTTCCTTGCACTTAAGTAATTTTGTTGAGCTTTGTGATATGCAGATGTACAAGGAAGTAGATGGAGACATCGTCAAGATGAAGCTTTTTCCTTTGTCCTTGAGAGGAAGAGCCAAGGAGTGGTTGCAATCCTTACCTAAGAATAGCATTGATTCTTGGGACAAGTGTAAGGATGCTTTTATCGGGAAATACTATCCCCCTGCTAGAATTATCCAGTTGAGAAGTAACATTATGAATTTTAGGCAATTGGATAATGAGCACGTTTCCCAAGCTTAGGAACGAATGCAATCTCTTGTTAAGAACTTCCCTACACATGGTTTGACTACTTGGATGGTTATCCAGAATTTTTATGCAGGCTTAAACTTTACCTCGCGGAATCTGGTAGACTCGGCCACAGGAGGAACTTTTATGTCAACCACACTTGGTGCTTCCACGAAGCTACTTGATGAAATGATGATGACTGGGTTGACTTGATCATGTCTCTACTTACCAAGCAAGCTCCTATTGATCCTCGGGATGTTCCTTTAAATTCCTTGGTTTCTCAAGAACAAGTAGATCTGAACTTTATCTCTAGAAACAACTTCAACAATAATGCTTATAGGAGTAATTTTGGTAGCAACAATCCTAGACCTTTCCCATCCAACAACTATGGGAACAACAACACTTACCCTAGCACCAAAAACTCCACTTCTGAACTAGATAGTATGCTTAAAGACTTTATCACTACCCAAAAACCTTCAACAAGAGTGTAGAAGAGAAATTAGAAAAATTAGATATCCTCTCTTCGAAGGTAGCCAACATAGCCTATGATGTTGAGACGCTTAAGATTAGAACTTCTCCCCCCGAGGAGAGGCACACCACTCCTATGAATGCTATCCAAGTGCAAATTAAGGAAAAAATTAGGATGTGGGGAAAACTTAAAGAGAGATGGGCTAGAGAAAGGGGGGAAGAAGAGAGAGTTAAGAGCCTTCCTACCTACCACACCGTAGCTACTATCCAAGTTGTTGAGGATGTCCAAACTATTAGCACCCATCACACCCCTAGTCCACCTGGACCTATCAATGGTGATTATACCACCTCAACCATAGACGAAGAAACCTCTATGAACATAGAGGCCTTCAAACAAGTGACCCTTAATTATATCACTACCACCTTGATAGATAGTAATGACTTAGACTTTGAAAACTGCACCTTACCTGAAGTTATTGGTTTCCTACACAAGATGTCTAGAGACCCCCACACTAGCACACTTAATCTTTCCTTCACAGAGCATATCACCAATGCTCTAATCAAAGTTAGGGAGGAGAAGCTTAGACTAGAAGCCTCCATAACTAGGAACCTAGAGGATGGTTGGGATCCTATGATAAAAATCAAATTGAATAACTTCTCTTTCTTTGCTCTTTGTGATGTTGGAGCTAGTACCTCTGTTATGCACAAAAGAATGTATGATATGCTTGAATTGAAACCTTTTGATCCTTGATCTTTTGGTGTTCGCCTCGTTGATTCTTCCTTAAAGAAACCTTTGGTAAAGATCGATGATGTTCTTCCCGTTGATTTTACTATTATGGACATTGAGTGTGAGCCTTCTTGTCCGATTATTTTGGGACATCCTTTTCTTCGCACCGTTGGTGCTGTTATTGACATGAAAGAGGCGAATATTAAATTCCAATTCCCTCTCAAGAAAGGGATGGAACACTTCCCTAGGAAAAATATTAAGTTGCATTTGGAGTCCGTCACACGGGCTAGTTATTTTCTTGATAAAACTTGATCTTATGCTTTATGCCTAGCTTAAAGGCGTAAAAGAAAGCGCTTGTTGGGAAGCAACCCAAGATGTTTTTACTTCTGTTTTCAGTGGTCTTGATGATTTTTACTACTGTAGCAACATCATTGTATCTTTACTTTTCAAGCTTTGTGCCAAGTATTGCCTCATATGACAAGGGAAGTGAAAGTTGTGACATGCTGTCCAGAAAACAGATTCTGTCCTCGTGACGGGAAAAATCATAGCAAATTAGAAATTCATCTTTTTGAGCTGAATTTTTTACACAGCGTGCTCTATACAATCACGGAACTTTCGTATGTTCTGAGTTTTCTGATTTGAGTTGCGTAAGTACCCCTAAAAAATTCTTTACTACCCGTTGTTCTGTTTTCATAGATTCTGCCACGTTTTGTCTCTACTTACTTTTGCAAACCTTAAGCTTTCTTTTTCTTTGCAAAAACTTTTTGGCAATCTTGAGAAACAGTAGCTATTCGAGAATATCTTTATTTAGAGTAAGGTAAAAATTATTTTAATATGGTACTAACCTCTCTAATCATCTTATGATGAGTTATGTATGAAGGGAGGTTTCAAGTGTGCGATTGGAGATGATGAAAGAGGATCCTGGAGTGTCAAACGCTCAAGCTTGGGGATGCGCCCATGCATCCCCAATAAATATTCAAGGAGACTCAAGAGTCTAAGCTTGGGGATGTCCCCGTGCATCCCCTTCTTCATCAACAATTATCAGTTCGTCCCTCGTTGCACTATATTTCTATCCCTTCATGCGTTATGTGCTATGCTTGGAGCGTCTCGCTCTTTACTTTTCTTAGGTTTGTTTTTGCTTTGTGTGCTGTTCATAGAAAGTTAGACCCCAGATTTCTTTTGTGTGGGAGAGCAACACACTCCGCTTGAATTAGAACTCCTCATAGGATTTGCATGCTTATTTCTTTAGCTGTGAGTTGTTCTTTTTCTTTTCTTAGTTGCTGCCCTGTTTAGTTATAGTGCTTTTCTTTTGTGTTAGGTTGAACTTTCTATAAGTTGCATGTTTTATCTTGTTTAGAGAGTTTTCCTGTTTCACTGAGCTTTGTGTGTTGACTAGAAAGTAGGTAGTTGAAGTTGCTACTCTCTTTGTAGTAGTAACTTGCAATAGTCTTGAGGTATTGATTAGAGTAATGTTGGAACTTTTGGTGTCAAGAGCTTTAGCCTATTAGTGATAGATGTCGTATTTTGGGAAATCTGTGTGATTTTCGAAAACCAAAACCCCTGTTGAGAACTCTAGCTACTAGATGGATCACTAACCTCTAGAGGGTTCAAATATTAGAGTACACTCACGTACCATGAGTCGAGGATGCGCAAGGATAACCAAACGCCCATACACTCCTCCTCGGGGTACTTGTCTCTTTGAGAACCTCCTAATTAGATTGAGAGTTACCGATAATAACTGCATGAGTTCTTCTGACTAATGTGAGTATTCGAAAGTTGACACTTCCACCTTCCCATATTTTTCTAGCCTCTCATGTGCCATGCATTGCCTCCTTCTCACTCCGAGAGTTGGCATCCATCTTCTCCGGTACATCCAAACCCTTGGCATGATATGCTCTGTCATCATAAACCTCCTTATATCCTTCCTCAAAACAGCCACCATAACTACCTATCAAGGCATTTCCATAGCCTTTCTAAGATACATTGCCATGCAACATCCACCTTCTCATGACTTGATCTTCATGTCATACATGCTACTTGCTTGATCGATGAGCCACATGCTAGTTGGGCCTTGCCCTAATCATTGCTACATGACGCGCTAGTATCATTGCATATCCTGCTACCCTGGGAGAGGCATATATTTGCATCATGATACTTACACTTTATTTATGTGAGTACCTTTGTAAAGTGTGAAAGATCTCCTATATTCTTGTAAAATATAGAGTGTTTCCCCTAAAGTGAGGAAAAGATCCCAAAGAGAACAAAATCAAAAGATCCCAAAGAGGACAAATGAGAGATATAGAAAGAGCCATTGAGGCCACAAACAAAATACAAAAAAGAGAGAGAAGGGGGCACACTACTATTCCTTTTGAGTGATCCACACTAGTACTTCATCCTTTATCCCTTGTACTCCATAGAGATTATCATACATGCATATAGCTATGTGGGGACCCTTGACACTACAAAACTTGGCTTGTATACTCCAATGATGAGCCTCCTCAAATGAGCTCTAGGTCTTCTTGAGCAAGCAAGTTGGATGCACCCCCACTAGTTCCCTTGGAGAGCTTTTAGCTCTCATGTGCATCCGTTGCATGGAAATCCCTACTCCTCACATCATATCTATCATATGGCCTTCTCTCCCCTATGATTGTCCTCATTGATGTGAGCCTTTCACACCTTTTTTGTCTGCCTCCTCCACCTTCTTTCTGTTTCGCCTTTTAGGTGTCAAATTTCTTGCTCACACTCATCCATTGCATGAGTGCTCAGAATATCGAAAGGGTGTGGATTAGTGTGACTTGTACCTGACTAGTGGTATGGGGACGAGTCAAGATAAGAATCCAAAGGAGACTAAGTGTGAAACTTTAGTAGATAGTAGTTCTCAATAACTATTTTTTATCTCGTATTCCCATATCCCCTTTCTTGCACAAAGACACCATTTGGAGACATTCGAGTCATGGACAGCGAGAGCTATTGCACCCTTTGTGCTTTTGTTACTTGTGTCAATACTAATATAGACTCTTGATTGTTAAGACTTGAATTTAATTGCATCCTTTGATTGCTTTACTTAAAAGTCCTGTTATGGTTGTGTGGCATGTCGCCAAAGAAATTATGCTTGTTATCATTTACCTACTCGAGGACGAGCAGGAATTTATCTTGGGGATCTTGATACGTCCCAAACGTATCTATAATCTCTACTTGCTCCATGCATGATTTGTGCGACTTTGCCATGTTTTGCTTGAACTTTGATACGCTTTAATCATATTTGGACTAACCTATTAACTCAGTGGACCCAGTTGCTAGTTCCTGTTTTCTGCTATTTTTGTATTTCAGGTTTTCCTGCCATTAAAAGTGCCAAATGAATCCCGGAAAAATTATATAAAAAATCAGAGACCCGGAAGCTTCCCGAATCACCAAGGAAGGAAAGGGGGGACCCACCAGGGCCCCAGGAGGGTCCTTGGAGCGGCCCCACCCTAGGCCGCGGCAAGAGGCCTCCTGGCTGCCCTGTGGCCCCTCTCGGTACCCCCTTTGGCCTATATTTACCCTCCGTGATGGAAACCCCTAAGATCGATCTTCTATTCCCGTTCTCCTCTCTGTTCCGCCGCGGCCGCCATTTCAAGATCGGGGCTGCCAGGAGCCCGGCACCCTGCCGGAAGGAGCAATCACCTCTGGGAGACCATCCATCACCATGGACACCTTTCGGATATCTTGTGAGTAGTCCCCATTGGACCATGGGTCCATGACCACTAGCTATGAGATGTTCTCCTCCCCTCTTTGTGCTTCCACTTTCGAGACTACGTGAGCTTCCTCACATGATCGAGGCACCTTTGTAATTTCTGTGTTGCTATGCTGAGTTTGCTGGGATCTGATGGATTATGAGATTATGTTCAGACTGTGATGAGTAATATATTTGGTTCTCTTTTATATTTGTGTTCTTTAGTAAATTTTTGCATGTTCTCCGTTGCCGTATTTTTCTTTGGCCAAGTGATTTGTTGCAACTCCAAGAAGGACCGTTATGCTTGATTGTGGGTTCAGCCCCTTGATGTCTAGCTTGAGTGACAGAAACAGGAGACTAGGGGATGTGTTGTTTCCACCAGGGATAAAAAAATGGTGCTTGTACTTGCGGGTGCAAGGATTGTTTACTTTACGCATAGTTCTTTTAATGTAGTTGTCTGTTGCTTTGTGTTTACACTTTGGGTGAGATTCGCAACTTAATACTAGCGACATGTTTTGGATAGATATCTCAAGGTGGATGATTCGTAGTAGATGCAGATGGATTTCGGTCTACTTACTTTGGCGTACTGCCCATTGCTTTTGAGCCTCTTCCTTTATTTTGTAGCATAGTTAGCATTGTGGTGCGTTTATAATCCTGTCAATTGCCCAGCTGTGATTTGTTTACCTCGCTAGCACTTTTATCGTCTTTTGGGAGAGAGACATCACTAGTGAACGTCATGGGACCCCGGTCCATATTTCCACCATTGTTTACATCTTCAATTTACTTTCAGTCTTTACTTTCATTTTCCATTATTATTATCTCTTGTGTTGATCCTTTGTAAACAGAAGGGCCGGACGAATTGACAACTCCTCTGTACTCGTTGGGAGCAAAGTTATTTGCTGTGTGTGCAGGTCCAGGCGAAGTTAGCAACCTCGGCGCCACTGTTAACTTTACCACCTTCTTGTATCTCTGCGAGTCCTACGGGAGACAAACCCTATGCTCTATATAGGGGAAATCTGCTGCTACGCTACATCTCACCTTCCACTTGGGGTAACCAACGAGAAGTGAGAGAGCTATCCTCCTCACCGTATCAGCAACTCTGGTGGCGACGACACCCCTGTTGGTCGATCCGCTAGGCAAGATGGACTGTCACCAGAACCGATGCCACCTCATTGTAACACCCCAAAAATCGGGTTATTGATTTTTGTGTTGTTATTCCTTCCTAGCTTTTTCTCCCGATCTTTTTCCCCTGGAGTCTGGTTTATGAGCAGAAGAATCCAGACGATCCTTGACCTTGCAACCCTTTTTCTCTGGCCTTTGCAAGGCAAGATCCCTCCCCAGATCCTCGAGCCCAGATATGCAAGGATATTGCCACGTCAGGTCCAATGTTCTTCATATCGATTTAATTCCATTTGCTTCCGATCGATGGAATTAAATCCCGGAAAATACCTAGGCATATCTAAAGCTTGTGGAAACTTGTGGAGATGATCTTGGTGATCCTCTTGACCTCTCCCAAAGATATTGGCTATGATTGAATAAAGGAAATTGTGATTTTGTTTATAAAGCCAATAATTCCTTTTTAGCCCATTTGCAAAGGAGCTACCATTTTGGTTGCCCCATTTGTGCTCAAATGAATTGTGGAGATCCTAGTATCCAACCCATGGCCATTTCTATCAAAACATGGGGTTCCATAGTTCAAAGTTTGAGCATAGCTTCCATTTGCAAATTGAGGGCAGAATAGCACTTTCCAAAGGAAGTGTTATTTATCTTTTGCCATTGCCTCCCAAACTTTTTGTGCCATTTCCCCTGCCCATGTCATGGTTTTTTACCAAATTTAAGCAATAATGGCCAAGCCAGTAATGCACACTAAATTCCCAAAGTTTTTGTCCAGCAGGCAACTTTGTGAAGGAAGTGCAAGCTATCCTTGTCCATTTGAGCTGAAATTTTGTGTACATACTTATCCTAGTGTATGATTAAGCTCTGCCAAATTTCAAGCGAAGGGAGACCAGTGTGCTAGCCACAACACAGCACAAACACCTTCTTCCTAGTTGGTGCATTTGTAAAGGAAGTGGTATGTATAGTGATCCATTTGTGCTCAAACTTGGCAGAGGTAATCACCATTAGAAAAGATTGCTACGACACAAGTTCCAGACCATTGCCCCAGATGATCCTCCTCCAGTTCAGCACAAACACTTTGCTGGTCAGACCCATGTCATGTCACTTTCAGTGTCCCCATGTCATGTTTGCCCTGCCAAGCATGTGAATCTTTCTCCTGAGAGGTCACCTCACACAGTGGACATGGTCCCATGCCAAATGCACGCCCGGGACACGTGTTGGTCTGGGTGACCACGCATGCGGCGTGTCCAGCTAAGTGTTTGCGCTGTTCCCGGCTTTCCCATGTCCCATTCCTCTTGCCCTAGCATGTCCTTTGTGATCCCCACGCCAAGCCTGACCACGGCGTGCTCTTTTACCTTGTCCCTGTGCTCCTGTCCGGGCGTGCCGACATGAGGTTCTCCACGGCCTGGCCGCCGCGTGGCCATGGCCTGGAATCCTCAAGCTCTTGCTCGAGCACCCTCCCATGGCTATAAAAGGAACTGCCCCGAGCCCCTCTCCAGCAGAGCACCGCAGCCCCAGCCCCCTCCCCGCCGTGGCCAAAGCCCTCGTTGCCCGTAGCCGGAGCTCTCCATGGCCGCCGTGGTTGTGGCCTAGTTGCCCCATTCCCCTTGAACCCCTATTCCCCTCCCCCTCCGTCGCACTGGCCTTCCCGGCAGACTGCACCCCCCTGCCGTACCCACTCCGGCCTAAGCCAGCCACTGCCGCCGCCCCGGCGCGACCGAGCGGCCACGGCTGCCGCACCCCGGCCGGTAGCTACGGCGAGGATGGCCACCCCGAGCGGCCCCGTGGCCACAGTGACGCTGCCCCGGTGAGCCACGCCCCGGTGGCCCCGCCCTTCGAGCCGCGGCGGAGGAAGCCCAGCGGCCGAGCCACGACGAGCCTCCCCGGCGAGCCGCCCCCGTCCAGCTCCTCCTGGCCCGCGGCAACGAGCCCGCCGGCCTTGCCCGTGCTCTGTTCGGGAGGAACAGAGAGATGCAGAGCAGAAGAGGAGAGAGGAGACCCTGACACGTGGGGCCCGCGCGTCAGTGGGATAGCCTCGGGCCCGCGCGTCTTGGACGAAGGCGTATTTCGGAAATACGTGTCCCTATGGAGAAGGCGTACTTGGGTACTGCATCAGCCCGTAATACGCTTTCCCGTGTGGAAAGCGTATTAACGTTCTGCTGCGGCCGGAATACATTTTCAATCAGCGAAAGCGTATTTTCGGAAAAAGATGTTTTCTCTCTCCAGGTCTGAAACTGCTAGTTTGTGGACGTTCACCCGATAAGCCCATTTTTCTGCTTATCGAACGAACGTCCATATCTTTGCCACCGTAACTCCGATTTTGGGGATTCAAGCGCACAGGTTCACAGTTTTTCAAGCCCGTTCCGTTGGTGCAACTTTCATAATGTTTTGACATTGTGAATTTTAACCTTTTGCCCCCGGTTGTCGTTAGGCTTCGCCGGAGAACCATCGGTCCCGTCGGATCTTTTCGGAAGGTGATCGCACGTCCGTCCGGTGGATTCTTCGACCCCTCCCCAGGCAAGCTAGCCATCTGATATATTCTCTAAAGCATCGTGCCGTGTGTTCTTTTGTTCTTTAAAATGTGATGTTTCTTAACCAATGAACTAAACACCGATCTGTTAACTTGACTTTCCATGCTTGTGTTATATGTTTATGTCGATCATGCTATGTTCACTTGTGAGTATCATGCTTATGTTCTCTTGACATGCCTACTTGATATGATAAGTTAGAAATGATCATGCCATGTTTACTGGTTCGTATCATGCCTATGTTGTTCATGTTATGTTCATTCTATCATCCCCGTTCATGTTGATCATATCCATGTTCATTTGTATGGATCATCTGCCTTCATCATGCTTATATGATATCGTGTTGTACTAGTATTGCTATGGTATGTTTTGTTGCTATGCTTGATCATATGTTGCTCAGTTAATATTGTTGATGGGATTGGACTGGAGTAAGCGTTGATCAAGTGCCACCGAACCGAGCTTTACTAGTGCAACCGCACTCGCCTGTATGGGCAGGCCTTGGCTTGGGCTATCGTTGTTCCTTCTAAGGGTATCACCAAAGAGGGGGGATTATGCATGCACGCTACCCTGGCCCGGTAGGTGGTGATAATCTCTACATCCAGAGTTATTTACCCGGGGGTCCCAGAGGAGGACAAAGTTTATGGACCACGTGATGGTCAAGGCCATGTGATGGTCAGTGTCGAAAGGACACAGGGATACCCAAGACAGTGTGTCGGTGATACCGTAGGGAGGTTACGCGATAGGAAAGTTTCGTTGGAGAAGTCCTAGCTCACTCTTGCGGAACGAGTTCCAATCTTGTGGGACATGTTCCGGGGTGCTGGGTGGAGGAAGAACTCCATAGTGTGGGTAAAGTGCACAAACTCTGCAGAGTCACAATCTATTCGAATAGCCGAGTCCTCGGTCATGGGACACAGTTCGTACTAGGTCACACTTGGATCAACATAAGTTTGGTGGATGGTTGTGGCAAGTGGATGGTCAGGCGATGACCGGATTGGTTGGGTGGTAACGAAGGACACCTAACCCGTTGAATGGTCATGAGATGACCCGATGTGGAGTCGGTAAGGACTCCGAGGTAAGCTGCATGATCAAGAGATGGTCATGAGTGCCCATGTGATGATTGTTATTGTACTAATCTTATTCATGATAATATGCAAGATTCCTCATGTTAATATTGTTCAGATTCATCATGTTAATATTGTTTAAACTGCTATGCCATGATAACTAATATACTCTAATAACTTATGCATGCTTGAATGCCATGGATTGGTTTGCTTGGTGTATATGTTACTTGCTTTGCTTGTTTGCGAGTACATTCGAATGTACTCACATGGCTTTCATCCCTGGCTATTCGCGTAGCCAGATTTTCTGGTTTATCTAAGGATCCGCCTTCCCTAGGAGGAGTCGACCGTTTGCGAGCTAGAAAGAGTAACCCAATCAGATCCCTGTGGATTGGAGTCGCTCCAAGTCCGTGCTGCCGTAGACAGTTCATATTCCGCTGCCCCCATCTCTGTAATGAACCATCTATGGTGGTAATATATTGATTCAAACCACTTTGCCTTATGAATCCTTTTATAGTTGTGCCTATCTTCTTGGTACATGTTGTAAGCGCGCACACCAGAGTGATTCCTGGGCTGGTGTGTGGGCGACACTCGTCTGTGTACAGTGGTATTTAGGCGGGGTGTCACAAACATGGTATCAAAGCAGCCAGGCTGACTGTAGGTTACCCCTAGATGGATTCATTGCCTTTTTCTCAGTAGAAAGCCCAGATGGATTTCAGCCATCTTTGCCAAGTCGGCACGGCTACTATTGATCAAAAGACAATGTCATTGGATTTCCCTCTCATCTATGCCCCAACTCTCATGGCATTCGTCTCCGGTGTGAAATTATCGCACTGGACAATGACCGTGAGCCCTTAAACCCCCTAGGTAAACCAGATATCCTCACGCTTCTTGCTAACTGTGGTATACCTCTCCTTATCTCTAGTTTCCTTTGGGAAACGTCAGTTCCATCTTTCCTCAAACAACCGTAGACTAGTTGACTAAGCCACCTTGGCTATGGTCATGCGGTGAGTTTGATGTTCTCCCTGATGAAGTAGTAGAAGCTTTATGCCAGGAGCATTGTGTGACTTGCATCGAGTGCGCTAAGTTAGTGTAGTTAGTGGATCTGCATCCACGTGTGGATAGCCCGTAGATTTCGAGCTTTGTTTGCTTCGTAGTGTGTGTTGTTTGCTGTTTGCTTCGTCTTTGTCGGTTTTATTGTTTGGCTCTGAGTCGTCCCATCGGTAGGGAGACCAATAGTAATCCCAATACTGTTGCCCCTTCCCGTGGAATCCGGCATGGCCACTTTATATTAACAGTTGACGTAGTCGGATTTGCCACATGCCTAACCAGTGGGCCGACCACCTAGCTACCCTTGGATTGGACCCCAGCCAACCCTAGTTGTCTGCCCTTCCAGGCGTATCCTTCTCTTTGTTTGAGAGAGATCTCCGCCATGCCTGTGTGCCCCAGCCTTGCTGCCTATAAAACCCCGTCCTCCTTGCTGCAGCATTCCCCGCTCAGTAAGTCAGACCACCAGAGAACCCCAGCCAGTTTCCCCTGGAAACCATGTCCGGCTTTTTCAAAGCCCCCACTGACGGGGATGTACCCTGGCAAATCCCATGGTCAGGGACCCCGGCCACTGACGGGGATGTAAGGCCCGATATGCGGTACTCTTCCAGATCTAGATGTTTCCATCCAGATCCGCGGACGAAGCACATATCGGTCCCACCACGACATATGACGAAGTCATATGCCCCGGATTTCCAACATGATATCACAACATTACAGATACAGGTACAACATCTCATACAATCGGCATACAACTGCCTTAATACAATACAACAGCGGAAGATATATGTCTGAGTATAGACTACATTCAAATGCCTAGTGGCAAAGAGAAAAGCATCAATCCCATAACCACACGGGTCCAGGCCCTCCGCCGGGATCTTCCTAACTAGTCGTCGTCGAGTCTCCACGTGAAACGTTGATCACCATACCTGTTGTTGATCAAGAACCCTGAAAAGAGTTTGGGGGTAGTATCCTGAGTACAAAACTACTCAGCATCCAATTGTAGTGGTCAACTGACCCAACAAGGACTTCATCACTCGTGATTCTAGGACAACTAGTAGTTTACGGTAAGGATGGGTTAAGTGGTGAGGTTGCTACCGCACTAGCATTTATGAAGTGGCTATCGATCTAGAGAGTAAGATAAGAAGCCAAGCATTCGATGAGGAATCGCCTCCAACAAGTGTTGCTATCAACTACTTACGCAATCATAACACCTATCCTATCCTTGTCCTCCTCTTCGCATCCCGACAAAGAAGAAGCAGTCAAGGCACACACACACACGTTCATCAAGTTATATTAAGATTATCTCAGTTGTTGTTGTCTATGAACAGGACGTAGGTCTCAAGTCGTCCATAACCGTGGACACGGCTTCTCGAAAAGATTTAACCCTGCAGGGGTGTACCAACTACCCATTACAAGGCTCCGCACGCACGCCCATCTCTCTCAGTTGCTACCCATGATAGGCAACCATTTTATGATTTAGTCCCAAGAGATACGGAACGACAGGTCCCTCTAGCTAACAACGAACAAATCCGGGTGGCCTCCGGTGAGTCGACATCCAACTCAAAAGCCGTCCGCGCTCTCGAATCAGCCTCTACCGTCTGGATGAGTTCGGGTTAGTTGCCCAAATAGATGTGGACAACCCCCTAGCTCCCTGGGGTGGACCAACAAGAGAAACCATGTCTCCGCTGGCCCAAGTTGAGTAAAATCTGCCGGCTGCGGACCAGTCACACACGCGTTTCAAAGGGTAAATCAGCTTGGGCCACCACTAGAAATGTTTGAAGCTAGGTAGGTAGGAAGAGGGGACCCCATAAAATCCCACACGTGGTTAGGCACGCTCAGTCTTAAAACCAATACCCGGAACTCGGATCCTAGGTGACTCGAATGGAACAAAGCGTCGGGGCGGGATGGCCTAGACCTTCCATCCTTCATCGAATATAGTCAACATTTATAATAATCATATCATCCATAACAATATAATAATGTGATATCCCAAACGAAGGATTAACAAGAGGTAACATCGTAGCATCCTAAGCATGGATACTGAGCAGGGGCTGAGCAACGAGCAATAGTAAAATAGCAGTACATGGTTTGCTGGGAGGGGACATGGCTGTATCGGTTTGAAAGAGGCTGTAAACATGTGGTAAGATCAAACATCGAACCTAACCTATACTAGCATGCAAATCGCTGGTTGAAATAGAATGGATCATAAGTAATGTATAGTCCTTGCCTGTTGATAAGTCGGGTTCCAAAGGTGTAGTTGATCGCAAGCTCGCACCGTCTCCGAGAGGTACCCGCGGAAGCACATAAGAGGATAAACACTGGAAAGAAATCAACGAGGCAAACACGAGTAAGCATCAACAAGAAGGCAACACGAGACATCGCACCTATCGTCGAGAGGGGTTACTAACAAATTAAGTGGAGTACTCGTCACACACGACGATACAACACATTTAGAAGGGTTCAAGTTGTTAAGCTACAGGTGACCCACAAAGGTTGTTAATATGGAAAAGCACAGAAGCATGGGATAGCACACAAACATGAAAAGAGGTGAAGCATAAGGTAAACTATCTATGCTAGTCAATTTAAGTGAGGCACAACCTAAACATGGCATTCCACTAAGTGCCCCACGACAATTAAATGATTTAGTATTGTTCTGTCATAAACCATATTTTAGGTTGGCTAACAACAGAAAACAATAGCATAAACACAAAGTACACAAAAAATGAATCAAGTTACATATAAAGAACACCCCAAACGGAGTTACGGTTAAAAAGATACAAGCAAAACAAGTTTGGAACACAATCTGCCAACATCTCGAAGCACACTTTAGAGCATTGCATAAACAACATAATGAATGAAAACATGCTCACAAATGATATACAATTAAAGTATACATGACAGG
This sequence comes from Bromus sterilis, assembly GCA_950022295.1. Lineage (NCBI taxonomy): Eukaryota > Viridiplantae > Streptophyta > Magnoliopsida > Poales > Poaceae > Bromus > Bromus sterilis. The sequence continues at coordinate 278,142,401 of OX465595.1, read as the reverse complement.
TAAGGCATGGCAAAAAGAATCATGCAAAAAGGCATCATAGATCAAAAGATATTAAGCATGCAACATGGCATCAGAACGTTACAGACTTAGAGAAAAACAGAGGTGGCTGTCAAAAACAGTGGGATAGCAACTTTGGAGCTCAATAACTAGATGACTAGCAAGCATATCATGACAATGCAATACATATAATGGAAGTAGACATGATTCTTAACAATATGCAATTGGAATCAATGCAATAGACCTGATGGACGTGTCACAATCATCATGCAAACTTGCAATAAAATAACAACAGCAGCACTTAACAACAATTAGTAGTAGTTAACGGCATGATGCCCACTTCAACACAGAATTACATATTCCATATGACCTCAAATTAAATAACTTCCTAAAGATGAAATCTAGAGCACACATAGCACAACCAAACAAAAAAAGAATCACTTCATTCGGAGCTATGAGTCAACGGGAAATCGATTTGCAAAAAGGGATCAGCAGCACAATATACAGACTTAGCAGAAATTAGAAAAACATTAGAAAAAAAAGGAGGGGGCGGCCTGGGGTCTCACAAGTGGGTTGAGGCCCATCTGGCCAGGGCGCTGGAGAGGCTGCGGCTGGGCTGGCGGCTTGGCAGGCCGACTGGGCTCGCCGGGCCAGCAGCTGTGGAGGCCCACGTGAGGTGCAGCGGGGAGGCCGTGGGCGCTCCTGACGTTCCCGACGGGATCCCAGTGGCGGCGGCGGAGCTGTGCTCGCCGGCGAGGAGCGGCGGCCCTCCAGCGAGGCGTCTTGAGGGCGGGGACGGCGGATCTGGCTGGATCCCGCACGGATCTGGCCGGCGGCGGCTTGAGGCGGCTCGGCGACGTGGTCCCGTGGTCGGCGGCCTTGAGCTCCCTGGACATGGCTCGGCTGCCGGCCTGCGATGACAGAGGACGGGCGATGAGAGGAGGAGGGAGAGGAAGAGAAGGGAGAGGGAGGAGCAGCGCGGGGAGGAGAGGAGGGCCGCGGCTCCGGTGGCCCGGCTGGCCGGCGGTGGCCGGAGGCGGTGAGCCCACGGGCGGCTGCGTCCACGGGAGGAGAGAGAAGGTTGGGAGGCTGGGGAGCTCCTTGGGCCGTTGGATCGGCCGATCCAACGGTCCATGTCGCAGGGAGGCTAGATTTTTGGCAAAAATGGGCTAATTGCCAAAATTGGGGCTGTGTTTGAGGGGGTGGCTGCAATTTTGTGCTAGGGAAACCCTATAAAGAGGTGGGAGCATGGTGGTCTTTATATAGCCCAGGTGGCTGGCAGTTTGCAAAAACATCCCCGGTTTTACTCTCGCGCGCGCGGTGCTCACGTTTCTGACCGCCGAGGGTCCGCATGACCTCCGATTCGGGTAAAACTTGAAACTGCGCGATCAGCCCGTCGAGCCGGTGGCGTTCACCTTGCGCTGGAACCGTTCCGAGAAAACTTTCTGGCGCGCTATAAAAATAACCCGTTTAATTATTAAAGGGGTTTTCGTTCCGTTGGCTGCGGCTGGTCTCGTGCGGTTTTCGTGACGGTGATCGGGTGAAACCCGTTGTCGCAAAGGTCAAGTGTAAGGGTGGCAAGGGTCGGTCTCCGTCCGGTACGAGAATAGAGGGGGGGAAATAATCGCCGATTGATAAATCGGGGATGCAAACACCGCAAACAAATCAGACAATCAAACAATTCATACCGAAAACAAAAATTTTAATTTTTTGAAATCTGGGCTGTTACAATACAACACGACCAACATGGGATCTCGTCCCGAGATCCCGGACGATCCGAGGGAGAGGAGAGGAGAGAAAAGAGAGTCGAAAATCTTCAACACCACCAACAAGGGACTCTGCTCCATGTCGACGTCGAACTTCCGTCGAGATAATTTTCCGCAGAGAGGCGACATTGTTGGAAAAAACGAAACCGTCAGTGACAAGAGGAAGAACGACAGCTAAAACCTGGTCAAAGGGATAGTGCTTTTCGATGCAAATCATGAAAACACTGAGAAAAAGGATGGATGGCAACGGGTGACCAAGATGTAAACCAGAGTTGTAAGAACTAAAGGTACAATAGGATTTCCCAACCTGAGATCGGAATCGAGACAATGCGGTGCAAGAAAGGCATTGTAACGGTTCTGAAACTCCACACTCTCGAGATCCTAAAGTTTGAAAGGGATAAGGCGAGAATTAAAATCTTACGACACTTGTCCTGACCATAGCAAGGGTAAGGAGTAAAAAGATTCCTACTCTCCGACAACTAACTTAGTAACTACAAAATAGTTTTTGTCTAGACTTGACTTCATCCAGAAAAGGGATCCTACGGTCGGTAAGGCTCTGATACCAAGTTGTAAGGCCTGATATGCGGTACTGTTCCAGATCTAGATGTTTCCATCCAGATCCGAGGAAGAAGAACATATCGGTCCCACCGAGACATATGACGAAGTCATATGCCCTGGATTTCCAACATGATATCACAACATTACAGATACAGGTACAACATCTCATACAATCGGCATACAACTGCTATAATACAATACAACAACGGAAGATATATGTCTGAGTACAGACTACATTCAAATGCCTAGTGGCAAAGAGAAAAATATCGATCCCATAACCACACGGGTCCAGGGCCTCCGCCGGGATCCGCCTAACTAGTCATCGTCGAGTCTCCACGTGAAACGTCGATCACCATACCTGTTGTCGATGAAGAACCCTGAAAAGAGTTTGGGGGTAGTATCATGAGTACAGAAGTACTCAGCATCCAACTGTAGTGGTCAACTGAACCAGCAAGGACTTCATCACTCGTCATTCTAGGACAACTAGTAGTTTACGGTAAGGATGGGGTAAGTGGTGAGGTTTCTGCCGCACTAGCATTTATGAAGTGGCTATCGATCTAGAGAGTAAGATAAGAAGCCAAGCATTCGATGAGGAATCGCCTCCAACAAGTCTTGCTATCAAATACTTATGCAATCATAACACCTATCCTATCCTTGTCCTCCTCTTCACATCCCGACGAAGAAGAAGCAGTGAAGGCACACACACACGTTGATCAAGTTATATTAAGATTATCTCAGTTGTTGTTGTCTATGAACAGGACGTAGGTCTCAAGTCGTCCATAACCGTGGACACGGCTTTTCGAAAAGATTTAACCCTGCAGGGGTGTACCAACTTCCCATTACAAGGCTCTGCACGCACGCCCATCTCTCTTTGTGTCTACCCATGATAGGCAACCATTTTATGATTTAGTCCCAAGAGATCCGGAATGACAGGTCCCTCTAGCTAACAACGAACAAATCCGGGTGGCACCCGGTGAGTCAACATCCAACTCAAAAGCCGGCCGCGCTCTCGAATCGGCCTCTACCGTCTGGATGAGGTCGGGTTGGTTGCCCAAACTGATGTGGACAACCCACTAGCTCCCTGGGGTGGACCAACAAGAGAAACCATGTCTCCTCTGGCCCAAGTTGTTTAAAATCTGCCGGCCGCGGACCAGCCACACACACGTTTCAAAGGGTAAATCAGCTTGGGCCACCACTAGAAATGTTTGAAGCTAGGTAGGTAAGAAGAGGGGACCCCATAAAATCCCACACGCGGTTTGGGACGCTCAGTATTAAAACCAATACCCGGAACTCGGACCTAGGTGACTCGAATGGAACAAAGCGTCGGGGCGGGATAGCCTAGACCTTCCATTCTTCGTCGAATATAGTCAACATTTACAATAATCATATCATCCATAACAATATAATAATGTGATATCCCAAACCAAGGAGTAAAAGGATGTAACATCGTAGCATCCTAAGCATGCATACTAAGCAGGGGCTGAGCAACGAGCAATAGTAACATAGCAGTACATAGTTTGCTGGGAGGGTACATGGCTGTATCGGTTTAAAAGAGGCTGTATGTCAGAACCCTCTGTTAGGTAATGTGCTAGGGTTAGCAAGTCCCTTGCATCATGATAAAAATTTCAAAAGAAATCTTTGAAATCAAAATCAAAAGAAAAATGGGAGAAGGAAGCCCCCAGATGAATTAATTCAAAAGGCCAGATAAAAATCTTTTCCAAAAATTCATGTTAGATTTTTGAAAAGTCTTATAAATGAGTGTGATCACATATCAAGTGATGTGGGACCCACCCCATGCTAATGGATTTTTCAAATATTCAAACAGTGCCTTGGAATTAATCAAAAACCCCTATTTGAATTTGAATTCAAATATTTTGAATTTCAAAAATGTTCAAACTCTGGATATGACTAGCTACTGGTCATGTAATGCCATATAAAAGATTTGAGCATTTATAAAAATGCCTAGCTATTTATTTAGCACTGCAAAACAAAAGACAGAAAAGAAAACAGAAAAGAAAAAGGGAAAAGGGCTTACCTCTAATCTGGCCCAACTTGTCGCCCCCGGCCCAAGCCGACCTCCCGCTCCCTTGTCGTCTTCCCCAGGCCAGCACGCAGGGAGCTGCGTGGCGACCATGCCGTGGCCGCCGACGAGCCCCTGGCCACCTCCTGCTTCCTCCCGTCCCCGTAGTCGCGCCTGGAGACGCCCAGCAGCCCCCCCCTTCTATTCCCCCTCTCCACGAACACCCTCCCCGTCTCCCTTGCCCGATTTCATCGCCGCCCGAGGACTCGCCGGAACTCGCCACCGTGGAAGACGCGGCCGACGTGCGCTAGGGCCCAGGAGACCTTGTCCATCAATACTCCGACTACGTTTCCTCCCCGACTCCGTCGACTACCTCGTCGTGTTCCCTGTAGCCTGGTGAGCGTTTCCCCTCAAGCCACGGCTTCCTTCTCCTCCTCTAGCTCGAGCTGCCATGGACGCCGGAGTACCGAGCCGCCGTGCTCGTTGTCGACGAGACTACGCTAGGCAATCGCCCCCGTCACCTTGTCCATCGCGTTCCCCGTGCTCCACTGCTCCGAACGCAACCATCCCCGCCCCAAATGGCGTTCCGTAGCGAGGTTGGCCTCCAGCCAGTAGCGCCGCCGCCGCAAAGCTCGACGCCGGCATGCGTGCAGGGCCTCCCAGCCTCCCCTTTCGGTCTCAATCGACGCGCGACACCGAGAGCTTCGTCTCAGTGGTCGAAGCGCGCGATTTGGGCCACGGGAGCGCCGTCCCCGCGGACACCGCCGCCTTGGGTGGTCGCCGGAGACACGTCGCCGGCGAGGCTGACATGTCCGGCATGCTTAGCCGCTAATGACCCCCCCCAGCCTATGACATGTGGGCCCAGCCCCTTGGTTAATCCCTGGATTAAGTTTAAAACATTTTAAATCGATTTAATTAACACAGTGAAACTTACAGGTGGGACCCCCTTGTATGTGGCCCCTGACGCCAGCATGAGGTCATGCTGACGCAGTAAATGAATTTCCAGAAAATTAGAAATGAATTAAAGAAAATTCCAGAAAATCTAGAAATTAGCCCAAAATTTGGAAATTCATAGAAAATTCATATCAACTCCAAATTGGACAAATAATATATGAAAAATGATCAGGATAAAATAAGCTATCCAAAAATCGAACTTTTCAACCAAATTGGAATTTATTCAAATTAAATTCAAATGCTTTTGCAACTTGGACCATGGCAACATGCTACATTTCAACCACACATCAGAGGCATATCATACACATTTCAAAATGTTTAAACTTGATCAAACAATGTCACATTTAAATTGGCTAAATTTGAATTCAAATTGGAGTTTGAATTTGCAATTCCATTTGCAATATACTCCCTTTAAATGGAATTGCTTCACACATCAAAGCATAAACATCAAGTTTCAACCTTCCATCATGTGATTGTGCATTGTATTTACTTTGCTACCTTGTTTGTTGCTTGTCGAGTAGAGGTGGAACCGGAACAGGAGGCTGCCCCCTTCGTTGAAGACCCCGAACCCGAACCTCGTCAGCAAGGTAAGCAAACCCCCATTGATCATGTCGATAAAATCCCACTTCCCTCTCATGTCTCGCTTATGCATTGTTTAGTATGATTACCATGATGCGTTTCTACCGCATAGATGAACCCATTCCTTTGCATGACCTATCATTTTGTCACAGTAGTAAGCAAACCACAATCCTAGCAAATGTAGGAGTTGTTTGATATCCTGTGGCCCCTGCAATTGTTACTGCTTATTGCATGCTTAGAGTGATACCATGATGAGAGGCTGTGTAGGAGTACACGGTGGGTTGTCTGGTTGAACACCGCCTTAAGTCCGAGTTCTTGTGTGGTGATCCAAGATGAAGAGTACAACCACACATTGGGCTCACTGACCCCTCTCAACCTATTAACTCATCCCTTTCGATGTCCAGATGTCGCAATAGTTCAGATTTCTGGTAGGTCTGTGGCCTGGCTGCTAAGTGAGAGAACGGCTCACCCGAGACCGGCTTATGCACCACGCACACATCACTTGGGTCCACTTCGGTAAGCCGGCCAGGTTCACGATAGTGGTAGCCAACCCAGGTAGGTGGCTTTCTTGGACTAGATCGGCTATGAGATAACAGTTGTGGTGAGCATCCTCGCCGACACTTCTTGAACGGTGTCGAGTACAAAGGCGGTAACTGATGATCATGTGTGTGTAGCGGTACACCCCTGCAGGGTTAACAAAACTATTCGAATAGCCGCGTCCGCGGTTATGGACTGCTTGGAAAGCTTAGCTTGATTATTAGACAACTTGAACTGGATACTTCTAAAACACACCAAGATAAGTGTGAGTGCTATGGAGTGCTTTCTCGTGGGGAAGTCGAGGAAGGAACCATAGTGGTGTAATTGGTTGGAGAAAGTAGTGGACTCGTGAACGCTTCTTACCTCAAGTCTGGTACTCGTAGTTCAGGACTAGCAAAGTCAAAGCTGGCACTTCTGCAAGTGAAACCCCACCTCCCTTTACCTTGATACATATGCATGAGTAGTATAGCTCCTATGTAAGTCTTGCTGAGTACGACTTTGTACTCACGTTTGCTTAATCTATGTTTTAGATGAACCCACTGACCCTGAAGGTGGCTTCTTCATCGAGGTGGACGACTGAAGATCAAGCTAGTCTAGTCCCAGTCAGACGACTGGTTCCCTCGTGGAGGGCTTGTGTTTAAATAAGGCTTCTTAAGCCATTTGTTAAACTTGTCTGTACTCAGACATACTTTTCTTCCGCTTGTCTTGTAATGTTGGATCACATGTTTGTGATCTCTGTGAGAACTCTATAAGAGTTATCAATAAAATGTATTCTTTGTAGAGAATTGCAATGATACCTGCTGTTCATAAAAGGCATGTGTGCTGCGTGTATGTTATAACATGCATGTCTTTGTATGGGTTTTCGAGACCTTAGTTGTGATCTGGCTGGCGGTCTTTCATACACCAAGTGGCCCTTAGATGTGCGCAGCTTGGGGCATCGCGATGCGATTGTTCGAGACTCTGTCTCGTGCACACTTTGTGGTATGATCGAGCCCGCCCTAGACTCCGACTAAGTGATCGGGCTAGAGTAAGTCTATGTAAGAGTTATGAGATAGTCGATAGTATGGTCGAGGCGACTTGTCTTTGAATATGGGAGTTCATCACTTATATCCTTAGACTTGTGTGCCGACGATGAGGACCCATCTCAGTTGATCATCCGGCCTGGATGGGATGCCCCTCACATACGATGCTTTCCGAGAACGTTCTGTGCTTGGCCTTGTCTTCTTAGACAAGTGGGTACGGTTCTCGGCTCTCCATATGACTATGTCCTAGCTGGACTTGCATACGCTAACCCCGGGTCCCGACAGACTTGGTATCAGAGCAGGACTGACTGTAGGACTAGCAGCCTTGGCCGAAGTCGAGTCTAGCTCTCTATAGTTATATAGTTACTTTGGGTATATAAGGGAATAACGTAAGGCTTCTTTTTTCTCCTTACCTCTTCGTTCTGACTTCTGAGTCACCCTCATCTTATTCTACGGGAAGATAGGACTAGGCTCTCCTCTGTCTGACTAGAACATCTCGTTGTTTTCTTCCTTGTAGCCGTAGGAAAGTTGTGATCGGTTTGTTAGAGTGGTTATGCTCCCTGATTTATTACATCGTATGTAAGTGTTGTTTCCATGTTGTAAGAAATTGTCTTTTTCTTGCAATTACAGCCGTTATGCTGTCTGAGTCATTCCAGGTTTATCTCATAATCTGATGCATTTGCAAACTCCTTCTTTCTGTTTCAGATGGCAGATCTTCCCCCTCGGCAGATTGTTCGTTTGACCAGGTGCCTCGGTGTGCGTGGCCATCCCGCCACATTGATCGAGATGATGTCCTATGTGGGATATCGAAGGTATCCTGAGTACACCGTCGAGGAGAAGTTCCACGACTTCAGCCAGACCCAGTTCCACTGCATTGTCAGGATCTACCCGCACCACAATGGAGTCACTTAGCCTATCAACTTTGGACATGGCATTGGCATGACTGAGAACATGGCTGTGCAGGATGCTGCATACTCATGTATTACCTTGATGAGAGAGGAGCACACTATGCTGAGAGAGACCTCGTTCCGCTATATCCCTGTTGCACTTCCAGGAGAAGAGGGATATTACACCGGACTCTACTCAGATCACCCTGCAGAAGATCCAGTACTTCAGATGACTGCTAGGTTTGCTAGTGATCGAGATCGTGATGCACGCGCTCTCCATTTTGAGCTTCACACCACTCATGTTCGTCTGTATCGAGCACTGACACTCTTGGGACTCTTCGTGAGTGTTGGATCAGTTGAGTACGATGCTATCTACCCTGTGAGGACTCAGATGCTTTCTCGAGTTGCTTGGGTCGAGATTGGAGGCATTTTTCCACCCCGTGGTCCTTTGCTTCCACCCTACGCTGGACCTAGGCCCCATCCTTGCCCAAATGGATATCAGGGTCCACAGGCCTCCGTGTTTTCCGATGGTCACCTTCAGCTACCGGGATACGCGGGTAACTTTTATGAGGACTACTATGGAGATGGAGATGAGTGAGACCGCCTGTGGTCTTACTTAGTGAGGATGTAGTAGTATATTAGTATATTGTACGCAAGGTGTCTAAGTTCCAGAGGCTTAGATAAATAATGTATAGGAAGTCAGAGTGCCTCTGAAGGATGTATCATCTTCATCACGTTTTTATTAGCTTGGTGCTTGTACTAAAACGATGTATGGTTTGTATGACAGCTTGTGAATATATGGCTTGTATGCTTTTATCACCATGTTGTCAAGATGATTACTTCCTTTGCTCTGTAATCCTTCCAGTACTTCAATACCTTGATTAGATTCTTCAATCAACTCTGTTTGACTTTGGTTTTCACCTTCAGGATGTCTCAAGGAACCCGTGGCCAGCTTGGTCGTAACCAGGGTCGTGGAAATGACCAGGAGGAAGGCAACCTTCCACCCCCACCCACGATGGCTCAGGTTCTGATGGAGGTTGAGAGGAACCACCGAGACTCTCACCATCTGCTGGAGGTCATTGCTCGCAACACCACTCAGCAGCGCAACGAGTTGGTGTCCCTGAACGACTTCATCCGGCTTCATCCCCCGGTTTTAAGTTACTCCACCGAGCCCCTTGACGCCGATGACTGGCTTCGCAGCATCGAGAGGAAGCTCCAAGCAGGCCATGTTGCAGATGGCGACAAGGTCAGCTATGCCACCTATCACCTTGAAGGTGCAGCTAGCTCTTGGTGGGAGAACTTCTTGAACATGCGTCCCGTTGGACCGCCTGCATCTTGGGATGAATTCTGCACTTCCTTCCGTGAGCACCACATTCCCAAGGGTCTTATGGACTGCAAGCGTGAGGAGTTCTACAACCTCACCCAAGGCAGAAGGACCGTTGACGAGTTTAGTCGTGAGTTCAACCGACTGGCTCGTTATGCTACTGAAGAAGTCTCCACCGACGCCAAGAAGCAGGAAAGGTTCCGTCGTGGACTAAATTCTGGACTCCGTCATGAGCTCACCCTACATGACTTTGCCACCTTCGAGGTCCTTGTCAACAAGGCCATCAAGGCAGAGGACATGAACACCCCCAATGACTTCCGCAAACATCCTATAGACGATGGATCATCCAGTTCCGGCTCTCAGAAGCGCAAGATCTGGATCCCCAACAGTATGTTCTGCCAGAACAACCCACCGAGGCCATCCTATGTGGCGCCTCGTCCACCAACCCAGTTTCACCCAGCTCCACCAAAAAACCCAGCTCCACGCACTGTCTTTGGAGCCTGTTACAAGTGTGGTCAGGAAGGCCACTACTCCCGTGAGTGTCCCTAGAACCAGCTCCAGAATCAGAATGCTCCACCCCGTGCCGGAGGCAACAACAATGGTTGTGGAAAGCCACCCCAGAAGGTCTGCACCGCCAAACCTGCTCCTCCCGCCACTCGTGGACGTGTGAACCAGATTGCCGCCGAAGAGACTGACGACACTACTGACGTCATTCTTGGTACGCTCCCAGTCAATTATGTTCCTACTTCCGTTCTTTTCGACCCAGGAGCATCTCATTCATTCATGTCGGAAAGTTATGCACTTCGTCATGAGCTATCTTTTGTTGAATTGTCCACCCCAATGATTATTCAAACTCTAGGGTCAGGATGGCAAACTAATAGAGTAAGCCATGGTAATCAAATTGCAATTGAGGGTTTAGTATTCCTTGCTTCACTCATAGCCCTCAAGTCTTCAGATATTGATGTCATCCTTGGCATGGATTGGCTATCAAGACAGAATGCCTACCTCGATTGCAGAGGCAAATCCGTGAAACTCACCCACCCTTCAGGCAAAACCGTCAACTATACCTCACCAGAACAAGAACCCAAGTGCATTTTTTGAATGTACTTCCCCTTCCCGACCTTGAAGATGTTCCGGTGGTTCGTGACTTCCCGGATGTCTTTCCTGAAGAGCTGCCGGGCATGCCACCCGACAGATGTGTAGAGTTTATAGTGGATCTTGTACCAGGAACCGCACCAATTTCTAGACGCCCATACAAAATGGCCCCACGTGAGTTAGCTGAGCTTAAAACCCAACTGGAAGCTTTGTTGGAAAAAGGCTTCATCCGCCCTAGCTCATCGCCATGGGGTTGCCCCGTTCTGTTCGTAACGAAGAAAGATGGAACAGAAAGGATGTGCGTAGACTATCGCCCGCTAAATTTAGCGACGATAAAGAACAAGTACCCATTGCCCAGGATCAATGATCTTTATGATCAACTTGCAGGATCCTCTGTCTTCTCCAAGATGGATTTGAGATTAGGTTATCATCAAATCAAAATACGAAACAAGGACATTCCCAAAACGGATTTTACTACTCGTTATGGTCTTTACGAGTACACCGTCATGTCCTTTGGTTTAACCAATGCCCCCGCCACCTTCTCACGCATGATGAATTCGATCTTCATGGAGTACTTAGTTAAATTAGTTGTGGTTTATCTCGATGACATTCTCATCTACCCGAAGAACGAAGAAGAACATGCCGAACACCTAAGGCTGGTATTGATGAAACTTAGAGAGCATCGCCTGTATGATAAATTCTCCAAGTGTGAATTTTGGCTACCAGAAGTGACCTACTTAGGCCACGTGATTTCTGCAAAAGGCATTGCTGTGAATCCCGAGAGAGTTCAGGCCGTCCTTGACTGGACTCCACCTGAATCGGTTAAGCAAGTTAGGAGTTTTCTTGGCCTAGCCAGCTATTGTCGTCGCTTCGTCGAGAACTTTTCTAAAGTTGCAAAGCCTCTAACTGAACTCCTCAAGAAAGATAAGAAATTCCTATGGACTCCCAAGTGCGAGGAAAGCTTTCAAGAGCTAAAAAGAAGATTGACTTCTGCACCCGTACTTTCACCTCGAGACACTAAAAAGGATTTCGAGATCTATTGTGACGCATCACGGGAAGGGTTAGGATGCATACTTCTGCAAGATAAACATGTGGTAGCTTATGCTTCACGCCAGTTGAGGACACATGAAGAGAACTATCCTACCCATGACCTTGAACTCGCTTACAGGTGGGAACCCCTTGTCAGTGGCCCCCTGACGCAAGCATGAGTTCATGCTGACGCAGTAAATGAATTTCCAGAAAATTAGAAATGAATTAAAGAAAATTCCGGAAAATCCAGAAATTAGACCAAACTTTGGAAATTCATAGAAAATTCATATCAACTCCAAATTGGACAAATAATATATGAAAAATGATCAGGAGAAAATAAGCTATCCAAAAATAAAACTTTCAACTATGTTTGAGTTGAATTTAAATTGGGACCAGTAGCATTTGTCATTTGATTTAATTGGAATTTATTCAAATTAAATTCAAATGCTTTTGCAACTTGGACCATGGCAACATGCTACATTTCAACCACACATCAGAGGCATATCATACACATTTCAAAATGTTTAAACTTGATCAAACAATGTCACATCTAACTTGGCTAAATTTGAATTCAAATTGGAGTTTGAATTTGCAATTCAATTTGCAATATACTCCATTTAAATGGAATTGCTTCACACATCAAAGCATATACATCAAGTTTCAACCTTCCATCATGTGTTTGTGCATTTTATTTACTTTGCTACATTGTTTGTTGTTTGTCGAGTAGAGGTCGAACCGGAACAGGAGGCTGCCCCCTTCGTTGAAGACCCCGAACCCGAACCTCGTCAGCAAGGCAAGCAAACCCCCATTGATCATGTCGATAAAGTCCCACTTCCCTCTCATGTCTCGCTTATGCATTGTTTAGGATGATTACCATGATGTGTTTCTACCGCATAGATGAACCCATTCCTTTGCATGACCTATCATTTTGTCACAGTAGTAAGCAAACCAAAATCCTAGCAAATGTAGGAGTTGTTTGATATCCTCTGGCCCCTGCAATTGTTACTTCTTATTGCATGCTTAGAGTGATACCATGATGATACTGTTATGTGAGTTCGGATGGTAGTGATCATGATGATGATGGTGGAAAAGTGTTGGTGAATCTACCATAATACAAGGTGAACGATGAGAGGCTGTGTAGGAGTACACGGTGGGTTGTCTCGTTGAACACCGCCTTAAGTCCGAGTTCTTGTGTGGTGATCCAAGATGAAGAGTACAACCACACATTAGGCTCACTGACCCCTCTCAACCTATTAACTCATCCCTTTCGATGTCCAGATGTCGCAATAGTTCGGAGTTCTGGTAGGTCTGTGGCCTGGCTGCTAAGTGAGAGAACGGCTCACCCGAGACCGGATTATGCACCATGCACACATCACTTGGGTCCACTTCGGTAAACCGGCTGGGTTCACGATAGTGGTAGCCAACCCAGGTAGGCGGCTTTCTTGGACTAGGTCGGCTATGAGGTAACAGTTGTGGTGAGCATCCTCGCCGACACTTCTTGAACGGTGTCGAGTACAAAGGCGGTAACTGATGATCATGTGTGTGTAGCGGTACACCCCTACAGGGTTAACAAAACTATTCGAATAGCCGCGTCCGCGGTTATGGACTGCTTGGAAAGCTTAGCTTAGACAACTTCAACTGGATACTTCTAAAACACACCAAGATAAGTGTGAGTGCTATGGCGTGCTTTCTCGTGGGGAAGTCGAGGAAGGCACCATAGTGGTGTAATTGGTTGGAGAAAGTAGTGGACTCGTGTACGCTTCTTACCTCAAGTCTGGTACTCGTAGTTCAGGACTAGCCAAGTCAAAGCTGGCACTTCTGCAAGTGAAACCCCGCCTCCCTTTACCTTGATACATATGCATGAGTAGTATAGCTCCTATGCAAGTCTTGCTGAGTACGACTTTGTACTCACGTTTGCTTAATCTATGTTTTAGATGAACCCACTTACCCCGAAGGTGGCTTCTTCATCGAGCTGGTCGACTGAAGATCAAGCTAGTCTAGTCCCAGTCAGACGACTGGTTCCCTCGTGGAGGGCTTGTGTTGTAATGTTGGATCACATGTTTGTGATCTCTGTGTGCACTCTATAAGAGTTATCAATAAAATGTATACTTTGTAGAGAATTGCAATGATACATGCTGTTCATACAAGGCATGTGTGCTGCGTGTATGTTATAACATGCATGTCTTTGTATGGGTTTTCGAGACCTTAGTTCTGATCTGGCTGGCGGTCTTTCATACACAAAGTGGCCCTTAGATGTGTGCAGCTTGGGGCATCGCGATGTGATTGTTCGAGACTCTGTCTCGTGCACACTTTGTGGTATGATCGAGCCCGCCCTAGACACCGACTAAGTGATCGGGCTGGAGTAAGTCTATGTAAGAGTTATGAGATAGTCGATAGTATGGTTGAGGCGACTTGTCTTTGAATATGGGAGTTCATCACTCATATCCTTAGACTTGTGTGCGGACGATGAGGACCCATCTCAGTTGATCATCCGGCCTGGATGGGATGCCCCTCACGTACGATGCTTTCCGACAACGTTCTATGCTTGGCCTTGTCTGCTTAGACAAGTGGGTACGGTTCTCGGCTCTCCATATGACTATGTCCTAGCTGGACTTGCATACGCTAACCCCGGGTCCCGACAGTGTAAACATGTGGTAGGATCAAACATCAAACCTAACCTATACTAGAATGCAAACCTCTGGTTGAAATAGAATGGATCATAAGTAATGTATAGTCCTTGCCTATTGATAAGTCGGGTTCCAAAGGTGTAGTTGATCCCAAGCTCGCACCGCCTCCGAGAGGTACCCGCGGAAGCACACAAGAGGATAAACACTGGAAAGAAATCAACGAGCAAGCATCTATTACTACAAAGCAAACACGAGCAAGCATCAACAAGAAGGCAACACGAGACATCGCACCTACCGTGGAGAGCGGTTACTAACAAAATAAGTGTAGTACTCCTCACACACGAGATACAACACATTTAGAAGGGTTCAAGTTGTTTAGCTACAGGTGACCAAAAAAGGTTGTTAACATGGCAAAGCACAGAAGCATGGCATAGCACACAAACATGACAAGAGGTGAAGCATAAGGTAAACTATCTATGCTAGTCAATTTAAGTGAGGCACAACCTAAACATGGCATTCCACCAAGTGCCCCACGACAATTAAATGATTTAGTACTGTTCTGTCCTAAACCATATTTTAGGTTGGTTAACAACAGAAAACAATAGCATAAACACAAAGTACACGAAAAACTAATCAAGTTACATATAAAGAACACCTCAAACAGAGTTACGGTTAAAAATATACAAGCAAAACAAGTTTGGAACACAATGTGGCAACATCTCGAAGCACACTTTAGAGCATTGCGTAAACAACATAATGAATGCAAACACGCTCACAAATGATATACAATTAAAGTAGACATGACAGGTAAGGCATGGCAAAAAGAATCATGCAAAAAGGCATCATAGATCAAAAGATATTAAGCATGCAACATGGCATCGGAACGTTACAGACTTAGAGAAAAACAGAGGTGGCTGTCAAAAACAGCGGGATAGCAACTTTGGAGCTCAATAACTAGATGACCAGCAAGCATATCATGAGAATGCAATATATATAATGTAAGTAGACATGATGCTTAACAATATGCAATTGGAATCAATGCAATAGGACTCATGGACGTGTCACAATCATCATGCAAACTTGCACTAAAATAACAACAGTAGCACTTAACAACAATTAGTAGCAGTTAACGGCCTGATGCCCACTTCAACACATAATTACATATTCAAGATGACCTCAAATTAAATAACTTCCTAAAGATGAACTCTAGAGCACACATAGCACAACCAAACAAAAAAAGAATCACTTCTATTGGGAAATCGATTTGCAAAACGGGATCAGTAGCACAATATACAGACTTAGCAGAAATTAGAAAAATATTAGAAAAAAAGGAGGGGGGAAGCCTGGGCTCTCACCAGTGGGTTGAGGCCCATCTGGCCAGGGCGCTAGAGAGGCTGCGGCTGGGCTAGCGGCTTGGCAGGCCGGCTGCGGCTCGCCGGCCCAGCGGCTGTGGAGGCCCACGTGAGGTGCAGCGGGGAGGCCGTGGGCGCTCCTGACGTTCCCGGCGGGAACCTAGCGGCGGCGGCGGAGTTGTGCTCGCCGGCGAGGAGCGGTGTCCCTCCAGCGAGGCGTCTTGAGGGCGCGGACGGCGGATCCGATTGGATCCCGCACGGATCTGGCCGGCGGCAGCTTGAGGCGGCGCGGCGTCGTGGTCCCGTGGTCGGCGGCCTTGAGCTCCCTGGACATGGCTCGGTTGCTGGCTTGCGATGACAGAGGATGGGCGGTGAGAGGAGGAGGGAGAGGAAGAAAAGGGAGAGGGAGGAGCAACGCGGGGAGGAGAGGAGGGCCGCGGCGGCCGGAGGCGGTGAGCCCATAGGCGGCTGCGTCCACGGGAGCAGAGAGAAGGCTGGGAGGCTGGGGAGCTCCCTGGGCCGTTGGATCGGCCGATCCAACAGTCTAGATCGCAGGGAGGCTAGATTTTTGGCAAAAATGGGCTAATTGCAAAAATTGGGGATGTGTTTGAGGAGGTGGCTGCAATTTTGTGGCTAGGGAAACCCTAGAAAGAGGTGGGAGTGTGGTGGTCTTTATATAGTCCAGGTGGCTGCAGTTTGCAAAAACATCCCCGGTTTTTCTCTCTCGCGCGCGGTGCTCACGTTTCTGACCGCTGAGGGTCCGCAGGACCTCAGATTCGGTAAAGCTTCAAACTGCGCGATCAGTGCGAAGAGCCGGTGGCGTTCACCTTGCGCTGCATCCGTTCCGAGAAAACTTTCCGGCGCGCTATAAAAATAACCAGTTTAATTATTAAACGGGGTTTTCGTTCCGTTGGCTGCGGCGGGTCTCGTGCGGTTTTCGCGACGGTGATCGGGTGAAACCCGGTGTCGCAAAGGTCGAGTGTCAGGGTGGAAAGGGTCAGTCTCCGTCCGGTACGAGAATAGAGGGGGGAAAATGATCGCCGATTGATAAATTTTATTTTTTATAAAATTTGGGCTGTTACACTGGGTTAGTCATGAGAGTCACAGGTTGGACGATAGCTCGTCGGCTAACAGGAGGATACGTTCCTTCTCGATATTATTGATCGGGGATGGAGATTACAGGGGAACCAAGGCTAGTGCGCACAAGGCTAGGGTTACAGATTGTGTATTGCTTGATCTCTACGTCTCGCCTCCTAGCCCTTATATACTAGGCTAGGTCTCGGGGAGTCCGTCCTGGATTACAGATGAGGTTTCCTAACCATGATCTTGTTCCGTACGACAAGTTTGCACCTTCCTTGTGACTCGCGGACTCATACGCCGGTGCCACTAGTGGGCCAAGGCTGGGCCCAGGCGGCATCTTTGTGGGCCTTCTGTCTTCGGGTACACCGGGTAGGCTTATCCATAGGAGTCATGGGGTCACCCCCTCGTGAGTAGCCCCCGAGTGCCTGGGGGACTCGAAGAGGCGCGCAGGGACTCGAGTCCATTCTCGCGTCATTTTTTGATGTAAGCACGGTTTAACCGCGGGTCGCTGGCAGTCTGGGGCCATGAAAAAACCTGTTTCGAGGGATGCTAAGCTGAAAGGGCCCAAGGAGTTGACGGGTCGAGCCTTGGTGAATTGCACTAGTGGCAAAAACCGCAGTAGCCCAATCAAACCCATGTACCTCGACATGAGCTTGGAACACTGGTTTCTAGCAAAAGTCATGTCGCTGCAGGTCTTACAGTGATCAATTGCCTCCAGTAAAATTCGTAGCCTAGGGGCGTCCACCCGGCTTTTTCTATCATGCATGCGCATGGGAAAGGTTGGGAGTGAAATTTCTCTACGGCAAGTCCCAGCCCGGACGATCTTCACAGCGGGGTCTTACCTACACGCTAAGATTGCGTGGCATCTGGGAAAAGTGTATCGTGTTCCAGGAATATGTATTTTTATTGAGGCGCGGAGCCTAGTAGATAATGCACCCACTTGGAATAAACAATCTAGTGAGCTGTTTTAGCGGTCACTCGCGGAGCTTCATCGAGTGCTCGTGCGAGGAGTAACGTAGAGGAATATTTGCTCGGGAGGTCGTCGAGTGCTTGGGTATATAGAGTTTTGCGAGTAATCACTCGAATATCGCTTTTGCTCTCAGGGTGAGGAAGCACCCGATACTCCAGGACCGCTCGATCTGGCGAGCGCAGGTCTGCTCATCTTACGTCGTGGTGAGGGAGCACCCAAAACTCTCATGGGTGCGAGTAATCACTCGAGCATATCTTTTCTTCTAGGTGAGGGAGCACCCGAAAAACTCTCATGGGGGGATGCGCTCCCGATGGGAGTTAGATATATTTGAAAAAATGTATTTAAATTATGTAAAAAAACGGTGCTTGCAAGCTGCCTCTTTTGCTCAGTGCCGCTTTGATTTTACCTCTTGTTTGGTGAAGATAACTATCTCCTTGCTGGAGGACCGTAAAAGATGCTCTGGCGGCTAACCGTGATGTCTTCATGACCGGTCATAATGATGGCTTTTGGTGGCGTGCTGCAGCCGCCTGTTGAGTTATCGATGTGTGCATTGAAAACGCGCGAGATTTGACGAGTCCAGCGCACTGTGCCTCCCGTGTGAAGGAATCTTTGTCTCGGGCTTCGAATCGCCCGGCTTGCTTGGTCTTTGAATTAATGGCTCCCGCCGTCTGGGCTTCTACATGCTCTTGGGTTTGTCTTATAAATAGACCCCTCTTCTCATCTAGCAGCGGGATTCGACCTCCGCTCATCTTGCTCCTCTTTCTCTTCCTCTTCTCATGGCGCCCAAGCGCGGAGCTGGTATGACTAGTCGCGGTTGTGCTCGCCGCGGCCGTGGTGGTCGTACTCCGCGCTCTTCTCGCGGTGGTCTTCATAGTGCAGCGCTGGTGCCTTCCTCCTTTTCCTCGGAGGAGGGTGTATGGTGTTATGACTTTCACCTGCACGTCCGTGCCCGGGGCGCTGCTCGCATTCCTCTTCCTTCTACATTTGCTACCATTGTTTCTGAGCGTGGCCTTGATGGCTTTCTGCTTGGTCTTCAGGGGTGCGCTCGATCTCCTTCTTATGTTAAGCTGGAGATCGATAGTTCTCGCTTGATTTTTCTTGGCTTTGGCTGGAAATCCTTTGCTCGTCGGTTGAACTTGCGTGATGGTGACGCTCTTTGTTGCCGTTTTGATGGCGAAGACACTCTTGTCATCCGCGCCTTTGACCCGAGCGGCAACTGCATGGATCCGTACTGGACGGAGACGAGCAGTAATGGTTCTGACTGGTCGAGGAGTCCTTTGTCTGCGTCGTCAACTTCTTCCTCCTCCGATGACTCTTCGGGTGCTGGTGCTGAGCCGTCTTACCCTGCTTCCCCCTCCTGTTCTGTGGAGGACCTCGACGTCAAATCACCAGCCAAGCGGGCTCGCCAGGCAACCTTGTAGAACTGGAGGGGGCAGCGTCATCTTCGCCGGCAACTCGGTGGAACTGGAGAAGAAGCTGGTGGAGAAGGAGAAGAAGCTGGTGGAGCATCGTCTTCAACTGCTCCGCAAATAAGTTGAGCTTCACCTTTTGTTATGTCATTGACATCATGAGCCTGCTGCTTCGACTCCTCCTTTGTCTGTGATGATGCTCGCTGTCTTGGTGCCAATCATCCCAGCATGGGCACTCATGTAGAAGTCATAATTCCTTGCTGTAGGTTTATCGGCTGCTTGTGCCTTTTGTAACTAGATTAGTTCTCCATGTAATGAGGATTTCCTTCGAGTAATCAGAGCTTCCTTCTATCCAATGTACTTTGATTTTTCTTGTACTGAAAATGACCCTTGTGATGTGAACTGTGCTTGAGTCTTTGCAGCGAAATTTGTCTTTGAGCCCTTTGCAACCGATTGTTGTGTTCGAGTCCTGGCGATCGAGGGATGTCTTCGAGTCCTTTGCAACCGAGAGATGTCTTCGAGTCGATCAAAAAACTTCACACTACGGGTTCTATCGGGTGCGCGGCAGCGCTCCCGATGGGAGTAGCCCCGAGGCTACGTTTGAGTCGGAGAGTATAACGTAGGTTGAGATTTGTTTCCTTTGTCGTCCTTTCATTATTTTTGGTCTTTTATTGGGTGCGCCGCAGCGCTCCCGATGGGACCACTACTGGAATTCACCAGTTTGCCATGTGCCAGCGGCTTCGCCGTCTGTTTTTCTTCGGGGCGGACGGCAAAGCCGTGCTATGTCGTCTGCTACCCTAATTACAGTCGGTAAAACTAAGACAAACGGTACCTATGCCGTCCAGAGACAGACGGCAAACCTCCAGCGGGGCCCACTCAAGAGAGGCACGCGGGCTAACTAACGACCCTCGGCTTTGCCGTCTGTCGACGGACGGCAACAGGGCCTTTGCCGTATGTCGGCAGACGGCAAAGCCGGGGGTCGTTAACCCCCCGCACGGTCTCTCTCTCTCCCAAACCCCTCTCTCTCCCGACCCGCGCCGCCGCCGCCCTGCCCCATTCCGTGCGCCGCCATCCAGCGCGCCGCCGCCCTTCACCGCCGGCGAGGCCCTGCCCTCCTCTCCTTCACTCCTCTCCTCTAGTTTATTAGTGTAGTTAGTTTAGGTTTTATTAGTTCTAGTTTAGTTAGTTTTTGCATATGTGTTAGTTTATTTTAATTAGTTAGTTAGTTTTAGGTTTTAGGTTGTGTTAGAAGCAGTCTCTGTTTAGGTTTAATTACATATTAGTTAGATTTTCGTTTATTTAGTTTAGTTAGAAGAAATAAAAAAAGAGGAGAAGAAAATAGCAGTAAAAGTATAATAGGAAAAGAAGAAGAGAAAAAAGAAAAGAAAGGAAATAAAAGAAGAAAATCGAGTGAGTTGAAGGTGAATAAAAGGAAGAATTTGGAGGTGAAGAAGAAGAAGCTGATGGTGGAGGAGGAGAAGAAGGTGGTGGAGAGAAGAAGAAAGAACAAAAAGAAGGAGGAGGAGGAAGAGAGAAGAAAGAAGATAAAGGAGGAGGAGAAGAAGGTGGTGGAGAGAAGAAGAAAGAAGAGAAAGAAGGAGGAGCAGCCCAAACCGTCGTCACCGCAATAACCACCGGCCGCTCCCGCTCTGCCCTCCGGCCTACCGGTGAAAATGGAGGTGGACAACAACTCGTCGCTCCTTCTGGTGAAGATGGCGGAGGCACTCTATGTAGACCTTCTCTCTAGGTCGTAGTAGATCGTATCTCGATGAACATTGTTATTATTACATAATGTAGTTAGTAATTAGATGTTAGTATTACTTGCCTCAATTACCGGTAGTACTGTTTGTGTTGATTTTTTGAAATTGAATGTGCAGGTGTGTATCCCGAGCACCGCCGTAGAGGGTCTCGGGTTCGACGACCTCCCCTACGTTCGAGGGTGAGCAAAAAATGTCATATATGCTCTTCCACCCTTCATTTGCTCAGTTCCGGCCTTCGTGCCGATGACACTAGCTAGGTAAATAAAGTCGCGTAACCAGTATGTGTCTCCCGTTCGAAAGGATTATAGTATAAGTATGCATTCATTTTCATATTTATAATAGTAATTCTTTCTAATTGTCCAAGGTTATCCATGGACAGCCCGAGTATGTGTAGATTGGGTTGTTTTTCCATGCTATGTTCCTGATCCGACGTGGAATTTCGTCAGCGCCTCCCTATTGTTCTCCAGATACACAACCTCTCAGCTTGTTGTCGAGACGTGTATTAGGACAACAGTGGGGAGGTGCTACCAAAATTCTGCGTCGGGTTGGGAGCAGAGCATGGGAAAACGAACCCAATCACTACAGGAAACAGGACTTTTGCCGTCAACTTTGTGCTTTGCCGTCAGCTTTCTGTCGGGGCTGACGCCAAAGCAAACTATGTCGTCAGCCAGACGGTAAGCTGACGGCAAAGACCTGGCTGTGGGCAAAACGGAGCTATGCCGTCAGCCAGTTCAACGCTGTCAGCTGGCTGACGGCAGATGCCATTAAAGCTGATGGCAACAGGCTAGCTGACGGCGAACAACCAACCTAGGCCCACCAGGAGGAGCTGGCTTAACTGCCCGCTCCTTGGCCGTCAGCCAGCAGACGGCCAAGCCTCCGCCGTCAGCCAGCTGACGGCAAAGAAGCTAACGCCGTTAACCCACGTCGGGCCAGCCCTAACCCCCACAACCCCCACTCCTTCCACATCTCGCCGCCGCGTCTCCCTTGCTGCGCCCCTCCGCCACCTCCCCACGCCGGTGACCCGCCACCTCCTCCACGCCTCCACAACCCCCCACTCCTTCCACATCTCGCCGCCGCATCTCCTTTGCTGCGCCCCGCCGCCACCCCTCCACGCGCCGGTGACCCGCCGCCACCTCCACGCGGCGGTGAGTCGCTGACGCCTCCACGGCATTCCCTCCTTAGCCGCGCCACCGCCACTTCTCACCGCCCCTACATTCTATCCCCTGCAGGTCAACGCCACCGCCGCCGGGCCGCCGTCACCTCCCCTGGTCGCCTCCACCGTCACCTCATCTGCTCGCCCTCCCCCTCTAGGACTCGGCGGCGCCGTCGGTCTCCTCTCCCCAAGCCGTCGACCCCCCTGCAGGTGAGCACCGGCCCTCCCATTTTTTCCATTTTTTTTCTATTTTGTATTCATTTTTGTTTGTATTTAATGTAAGTAGATATTTATGTTAAATTTTAGTTAGCTTATCATTAGTTAGTTAAAAATTTAGCTAGCTAGATCAGTTAGTAGATTAGGGCTAGGGTTTGTTAGGTTTAGAAATTAGTTAGTATACTAATTAGGATTCAATTTTGTTTCTATTTATGATAAATTTTAGTTAGCTTATAAGTATTTAGTTAAAGAAATTAGCTAGCTAGATTTGTTAGTAGATTAGGGCTAGGGCTTGTTAGATTTAGCAATTAGTTACTACTAGTTAGGATATATAGTTAGTACTATTTGATTTCGGTGATATGAAACCGGGGGCAAGAGCTCTTATTTATCTAAAAAAACAAAGGTGCTAAGTGAGGTGCTAAGAATATTAAATGTGTTAAGTAACTATAGTCTCCAATGTATTGGTGCTTAGCTTGTTGTTGCTAAGGTTGCCTTATTTAATTGCATAGGTTCCCGTGACTAGCAGTTTTTCCTACTGGGACACCAAACGTCTCTCTCCTCTTAGTTTCACCCTACCCTAGTTTCACCCTACCCAAAATATAAGTGTAGCTAGTTTATTCCTTCTCAACTCATGCAAGTCACGCAGCCCATATGCGTCTCCCGTTCGAAAGATTCCATTTATAAATATGCATTCATTTGCATATTTATAATTGGATTCTTTCGAATTGTCCAACGTTATCCATGGACAGCCCGAGTATGTGTAGATTGGATTCATTTCCCCAGATATGCTCTGCTCTGGATCTGACGCAGGATTTCGTCAGCGCCACCTTGTTGTTCTCCGGGTACACATCCTCTCGGTTTATGTTGAGACGTGTATCAGGAGAACAGCGGGGAGGTGCTATCGAAATTTTGCGTCGGATCGGGAGGAGAGCATGGGGAAATGAATCCAATCTGCACATACTCGGGTGGGATTAGGACCTATCTTTACCTATTAGCTAGTAGGTGCATATGCCGTATCACCGTAATTAATTATTAGCTAGCCAGAATGAATGATCGTGCGTGGATGTACATCGGTCACCCTAGTCAAAAAAATATGACTAAGGAATGGTTGACCAAGACCGAGGAGTTCCTCGAGGTTGCATTTAGTGCTGGCCAACCAAGAACATGGTGCCCCTGCACTAGATGTAAGAACTATTCACAACATACAAAGGATGTAATGGGTAAACACCTGCAAATACGTGGTTTCATGCCTGATTATACGTTGTGGTCATTTCATGGCGAGTCGGCCCAACGTGACAGACATGAGGTAGTGCGTCAGCGCATTGAGGATTGTGGTACAGGGATCGAAGACATGGTCAATGACTACCACGATGCTCGTCTTGAGGACGAAGAACCGGAGGAAACTGCCAAGGACTTTTATGCCATGCTAGAGTCTTCAAAACTCCCACTGCATGCGCACACCAAGCTTTGTCAACTAGATGCCATCGCACAAACAATGGCTCTTAAGGCACAATTCAACTTGTCCAGAGAGTGCTATGATGCGATGATGACCTTATTCGGGCGCTTTCTACGGGACGGTCATATTATGCCTACAAACCTATACCACTCAGACAAAATACTCGGTGCACTGAAGATGCCCATCGAGCGGATACTTTCTTGTGAGAAAGGATGCGTCTTATTTAGGCATGAGTATGCGGATGATAATTATTGTCCACGCTGCAAGTCCTCCAGGTCTATTGTCGTAGACAACGGTCTTGGTGAGAAGACGCAGAGAAAAATACCCATAAACATTCTTCGGTACCTACCGATCTTACCAAGACTTCAACGGCTTTACATGCTTGAAGAAACAGCAAAACAAATGACATGGCACAAAGATGGAATTAGACGTGCTACAGATGAATACGGGAATTTGATGTTGACCCACCCCTCTGATGGTGAAGCGTGGAAGATGTTCAATGAAATACATAAAGAAGGTAAAGCCGAAGACCCAAGAAACGTGGCACTCGCCATTAGCCTCGATGGGTTCAATCCTTTCGGTATGACGGCAACCCAGTATAGTTGTTGGCCCGTATTCATCATGCCCCTCAATCTCCCCCCTGGAGTACTTATGCAAAGAAAGCACATCTTCTTGACGTTGATAGTTCCGGGGCCCAACTATCCCGGAAAAAAGATGAATGTGTACTTGCAACCACTGATGGATGAGTTGAAAGAAGGTTGGGATAATGGGATCCGGACATATGACGCAGCTAGCAAAACAAACTTCCAAATGCATGCTTGGTTGATGTACTCCATGCATGACCTGCCGGCGTTTGCACTTTTTGTTGCATGGTGCGTGCACGGAAGGTTCCCATGCCCGCAATGCAAGTCTGCACTTAAGTTTCATTGACTGCCGGAGGGTCGCAAGTATTCTTGCTTCGACTTGCATAGACAATTCCTGCCTCTGGACCATGGATTCAGAAAAGACAAGAAGAATTTCACCAAAGGTAAAGTTGTCGAGCACGAGGCACCACCTATGATGACGGGCGCACAAATTCTTGATCAGTTGAACTCACTAGAGCCTGATCCGAACCGGCCAGGGTATTTCTTGGGATATAATACGGAACACGCCTGGACCCACAAGCCATGCTTTTGGGATCTCCCGTATTTCAAAGATCTTGCTCTTCCACACAACATTGACATGATGCACACTGAAAAAAATATGGGTGAGGCCCTTTTTGGTACATTGTTCGGCATTGATAAGGGGAAAGATAATGTTAAGGCTAGAGTCGATCAGGAGAGTCTGTGTAATAGGAAGTAACTGAACATGCGACAACCGAAAGGGAAGAAGAATTGGGAGAAGCCAAAGGCATGGTTCAATCTTAAAAGGGAACACATGAGGGAAATCCTCATCTGGGTGAAAAAAAAGTTGATGTTCCCCGATGGGTATGCAGCGAATCTAGCAAGGGGAGCAAGTCTTGAAAAGTTGAAAATCTTTGGGCTGAAGAGTCACGATTGGCACATATGGCTTGAGCGGATAATGTCGGTGATGTTGCGCGGCTACATCCCCGAGGATGAATGGCTAGTAATGGCAGAGCTAAGATATTTCTTCCGTGTTCTTTGTGCTAAAGAATTATCGCCTATTGTGATAGAAGAGAAGGAAAAACTGGCGCCGGAGTTGATATGCAAGTTAGAGAAGATCTTTCCACCGGGAATCTTTAATCCGATGCAGCATATGATTTTGCATCTACCGATGGAGGAAACATTGGGTGGCCCTGTGCAAAACCGTTGGTGCTATGCAACCGAGAGAATGCAGAAGACGCTTCGAGCAAAATGTAAAAATAAACAGAGAATTGAAGCATCAATGGCTGAGGCATTCGTTGTCGAGGAAGCGGCAAACTTCGTGACAGCACACTATGCTTCCACTAATGACAGTTTGCATAATCCAAAGCCTCGGTACAATACTGGCGACCTCGAGCGACATGAATCCAAGTTCAAACTCTTTAAAGGGAGCCTCACACCTTGTGGGGTTATGAAGACAAAGACGTTGACCTTCGAGGAATGGAGCATCATTACATTGTATATCTTGACCAACATGACAGAAGTGCGGCCATACATCGAGTAAGTGCGCGGTACATATTAATTGTTCTGCAACTTCTTGACGAGATGTGTGTCTAACTTCTCTTAATTATTTGATACAGTCGATTCGTCGCGCAATTCTCGAATGGAGTGGCAATCGAAAAAGACTCCATCGAAGAGATTAATCTTCTTGAGAAGCGGGGAGGCGACAATCCCAGTTTCATCTCTTCGTTTACACAAACGGTACTTCTTATATGATATACAAGCCATTTTTATTTCTTCGTCGTCTCAGTACCGACTAATACAACAAGCCTTTCCGTTTCAACTTGTAGGCTAATTCAGAGTCGATGGACGCTGAATTGAGACAAATCGCAAATGGTTTTGACTTTAATATCCATACATATGAAAAATACGACATCAATGGGTATCGCTTTCGTACTGGTATGAAAGAGCAAACTATGCCCGATCGGAAAACAACGAATTCCGGTGTGTCCGCTATAGATGGAGGAGTCGAGTATTATGGAATAGTTGAAGAAATATACGAACTTTTATATTATGGTGAAAATCCTCCGAATGCCGTTGTCTTCAAATGTCATTGGTTCGATCCGAAGGACACTAGACGAACTCATGAGCATGTTGGGCTAGTTGAAATTAAATAGAAGAACCGTTTAAATGTTAACGAAGTTTATATTGTGGCTCAACAGGCCACACAAGTTTTCTATCTTCCATGGGCCTGCCAAAGTGTAAAGAATCTCGAAGATTGGTATATCGTCTATGACGTGCCGCCACATGGTAAACTACCTGCCCCCAATGAAGAAGAGGATTATCAACCTCACATAGACCCAGACACATATGAAGGATAATTCTTCCAAGAAACACGTGTGGCCAAAAAACATTTCGGAAAAACCTCTACGTTTGGTCAAAACATGGAAGTAGAGAATGACAATGCGGAGGAAGAGGAAGAAGTGGAACACGAAGAGGTTACCGATGATGATGAGGAGGAAGATGAAGAAGTGGAACACGAAGAGGTTACCGTTGCGCATGACCTATCATTGCTTGACCGGTTACAAAAAGGCTTTCGAAATGTGGTTGACGCTGAACCCGATCCCGGAGAAGAGATCATTCATGACGACACGCGTGATAGTGACGATGATGTTTTTATTGATCCTGGAGAAGATACAGATGATCCCGACTATTAGTTGTATGCATCCCAACTTTCTTTTGTTTTTTGTATATATGAATTTGTATTATTTATTTCCGTAATGTACTAATTCATCTTTATATGCATATGTTTGTTTTTTGTATATATGAATTTGTATTATTTATTTCCTTACTTTACTAATTCATCTTTACTCCGTAACAGGTGTTGACACATGGCGAGCCGTAGGGACCCACCGGTGGAGTCTCGACCACCTCTACCTCTACGGAGAGAGTTGCTGGCGGGTATTGTCGCAGCCAGCTCGCCACCGGCGCGTGCTGAGCAGCCTCGTGGGAGAGGTCGGGGAAAAGGCCCAAAGAGAGCTAAACCCGGTGGTCGAGGAGGTGGTCGAGGAGCAGGTGGCGCCCTAGCCGAGTCACCCACTCACAGGACAGTCTCACCGGTGCAGTCAGAGACACCGGAGGCACCGAGGCAGTCGACGGAGCCTCGTTGGGATGATCCTTGGGAGGAGCGTGCTCGCACGGATGATGATGATGCTGATGAGGATGATGATAGCGATGACGACGGGGCTGAGGGGGGTGAGGGGGATGATGGGGGTGAGGGGAGCTCCTCTTCCAAGAAGTCGGTGTACCAGCGTGGTATGACAAGGCTCCCACCACGTCCGGACCCTGCGCAGAGGACATTGATTGCGCCAGATGGGGAGAAGTAAGTTGATGAATTTTTTGTGTTCCTTGTATATATATATCATACATGTACATATGGTCCAACAAGAACTAATGTCTTTGTGTTCTTATTTTGCAGGGCGTGGAGTTACCCGGAAGGTGCTTGGAATCCGAACTGCCTCCTTGGTGCCGTGCTTTAAGGAGCAGTTCCCCGGGCCAGTCCAGTTGCCTGTTGAGGGTAGGGTTCCTGAGCCCGGCCTCACTTGGCCACACTACAAAGCCGCCCCGTCCCCGCCAGATGAACGCATCAACAACGTTGAATGCCGTACCAAAGCCGACATGGTGGTGGCTACTTTTTGGGTAAATGTTCTAAGCATTGCAATCATTTATTAGTGTTGGAATCATTTCACTCATCTTTTCATATGTTCGATGCATTTTTCTGTGCTACTATAGGGTTGAGGAGGGGATGGAGCCGGCGGACCAGAAGAATCTCGAGAAGGAGATAGTGAGGCTACTCACGAACACTAGGCACGAGATGCGTGTTCAGTGTGTTCGAGATTGGTACGCCAAGAAGGGCGTGAAGAAGGCCAAGAAGAAGTGTAGAAAAGTTTTCCTTAAGACGGAAGAATACTTGGAGGTAAATTACTAACTAATTCAAATTCCTACACTTATAAGTAAGGCCTAGATAGCTCCAACTTTTCTTTATAAGCTTATGAAGCTCAAACTTGGCTTTATAAGCTTATAAGTGTCAAACTTTTCTTTATAATCTTATGAAGCTCAAACTTGGCTTTATAAGCTTATAAGTGTCAAACTTGGCTTTATAAGTTTATAAAGGTCAAACTTGGCTCTATAAGCTTGTAAAACTAAAAAATGATAATAAGAGCTTAGTTACATAAAACTTGACTTGTACTTGGCTTAAAAAAGATATTCAATGACGTTATAAGATTATTAATTCATAGGCGCCCCCGAGATGGTGTGCAAATAAGATGGATTGCTTTGAGGCGATAGTGGACAAATGGCTCAGTGATGCCTGGCTGTCCACCCACAAAAGCGCCAAGGCTAGGCGTGCACAAATGGTAGGTGTGGCACACCACCAAGGCAATCTCAACGTCAACGAGTACGCAAAAAAATGGGTATGTGCCTTTTTGTTTTAAGTTTCGTGTCCTTTCATCATTAATCAATTGATTTGTTTCATGCCTTTTCTTTGCTTTTCATTGTAGACGAAGCACCATAATCAGCCTGTGCCTAAGGGATTTCACTCATTTGCCATGGCCCATAAGGGAAAGTACAAAACGGTGACGGCATATTCCGAGGGCGACGGTGTTGAGGCGTACAGCAGCGCTGCAGCCTACCACAAGATGATGGCCTATTCTGAGGTGGCGAAAGAGCTACGCGGTCCTCAGTTTGACCCGAGCGAGGAGGAGATGGATCCGGAGGCCTTGATGATTTCTGGTGGCGGTAAGCATCATGGCAACACCTCCATGTCCAATGGCTTCGTACATTGCGGCTGGCGGAGGAGAGGACCCAGAGGATACTCGAGGAGGAGAGGGCACTCAATTATGCCCAGACGAAGGCCATCTATGACCACTTCTCGGTAAGTTACTACTTTTGCATATATCCGCCAAGAATGCATATGCATATGTTTGGTTCACTTGCTAATATGCCCGAGTCCTCAAAAACTAACTCGCAGAGTATGTGGGAGAAGCAAGGTCTTACCCCTCCACTGATGCCGACGCCTATCGTTTCTCCTCCCGGAACGGTAAGTTTCTTTGAATGATCAATATATCCCGGTCTTATACCATCAAGTGTCATCATGCTTACCACATTGCAAATCATCCTTTGTTGCAGCATAATTCCGGAGCTGCATCTCACAATCCACAAGAATCTCCTAGTGAATCCCCGAGCAACCCACGTGGCGGCGCTTCTCAGCCTTGAGGTGGCCTCCGGTAAGTTACATAAATCTCATCAATGACTTTATATGCTCATAAAGCTCAATAATGGTAGTAATATCTTAGTTACATAAATATTTACTTATTCTTGGCTTATAAAAGCTAAAAAATGACTATATAAGCTTATAAAGCTTATACTTGGCTTTATAAGCTTGTAAACCTAAAAAATGACTTATACTTGGCTTATAATAGCTCCTCAATGACTTCATAAGCTCATAAAGCTGAAAAATGATGTTAATAGCGTAGTTCGATGAAAATTGAGTTATACTTGGCTTTTAAAAGCTCAATAGTGACTTTATAAGCTTATAAAGCTCAAACTTGGATTTATAAGCTTTTAAAGCTCAAATTTGATTTTATAAGCTTATTAAGTTCAACAATGACTTATACTTGTCTTATAAAAGCTCAATAATGAATTTACTAGCTTAAGTGGCTTATAAACCTAAAAATGACTTATACTTCGCATATAAAGGTCAAAAATGAATTAATGACTTAGTTAGATCTAAAATGAGATATATTTAGCTCTTGAGGTCTAAGAAGAACAAGTATTGTAGAATAAGAAGAAGGATAGGAGGAAAAGAAAGAAGTGAAGTAGAAAGAGGTGAAAAAGAAAGTAAAAGAAGAAAAGTTCTTCTTATTCTTACTTTTTCTCTTCTTTCTTTTTCTGCATCTTCTATTCTTCCTTTCATCTTATTCTTATTCTTCCTCTTCTTCTCCTTACTCTTCTTCTCCTTGTTATTTTTTTTAATACTTAGCTTATAAAGGCCAAAACTAACATATACTTTTATGTTCACATTTTGCAGATTTTGGCTATATGCATTGATGGATGCTACCTTTGGAGTGTGTTGTAGATATAGGATGTTGAACTTTTAGTGTTTGTCATATGGATGGATGTTGAACTTGTAAACTTTTTATATTTTGTTGATGCACTTGTGATGGTTGTTAATTATATGGTTGATGCACTTTTTGTATTACTTGTGGGATGGAGATGACTATAATATATCATGTTGGCTATAATATATCTGTATATATATATATATTATTGTTTAAATGAAGGGAATTAAATAAAACAAATTAAAAAGATAGATACAGAGAGCTTTGCTGACGGCAAAGGCGTTGCCATCAGCAAGCTGACGGCAAAGAGGACACGTGGCGGAAGCCTGTGCAATCTGGGCTGTGGCAGTGACCATTTGGTCACGGCTTTGCCGTCGGCCTTCAACCGGCTGAAGGCAAAGAGTAGGTTGGCTGACGGCACACTGTTGACATGTGGGCCCAGGCAAGGGCTTTTCCGTCAGCCAGACGGCTAGCTGACGGCAATGCACGCCGTTAACTCGGCCCATGGGGGTTAAGTCAGAGCTGGCTGTACGAGCGGCTTTGCCGTCAGCCAGTACAAAAAGCCTGACGGCAAAGGCTTTGCCGTCGGTCGATCTTGAGCTGACGGCAAAGCATATCACTGCCGACTGACGAGCTGACAACAGGTTTGCCGTCGTGGAGCTGACGGCAAAGCCTTTGCCATCAGCTTTTCATAAGTTTGCCGTCAGCTTTGGCTGACGGCAAAACTCTTGTTTCCTGTAGTGAATCTACACATACTCGGGTAGGATTAGGACCTATCTTTCCCTATTAGTGAGTAGGTTAATTAACTGCATATGTCGTAGCTATGTATAAAAGCAATAAAAAGTGGACGTAATAAAATTGACAAACTTGTATATTTGTTGTTTAGTAGCTAGCTAGTGACAAGATGAGCGATGATCATGCCTGGATGTACACCGGTCGCCCTAATCAGAAAGAGATCAACACTGAATGGGCAATGAAAACCAAGGACTTTATGAGAGCAGCGTTTGCAAATGGTTAGAGAAATACCTGGTGCCCCTGTGTTAGGTGCGACAACTATAAACAGG
Organism: Bromus sterilis; assembly: GCA_950022295.1. Lineage (NCBI taxonomy): Eukaryota > Viridiplantae > Streptophyta > Magnoliopsida > Poales > Poaceae > Bromus > Bromus sterilis. The sequence goes on along the minus strand of OX465595.1, from coordinate 278,110,846 downwards.
CGACAGAGGTGGATATGGGTAAACACTTGCAGAAGTGGGGTTTTAAGCCTGATTATACGGTGTGGACTTTCCATGGCGAGTCTGCCGGACGCAGGAGAGAGGAGGTGGTCCGCCAGCGCACAGACGAGTATGGAACCGGGATCGAAGACATGGTGCAAGACTATGACGATGCGCGGGATGAGGACGATCAGATGGAGGAAACTGCGAAGGCCTTCTATGAGATGTTCGAGTCCTCAAAAAATCCTCTCCACGATCACACTGAGCTTTGTCAGCTCGATGCCATCGCACAAGTGATTGCTCTGAAGTCACAATTCAACTTGGGCACAGAATGCTACAATGCAATCATGACCCTATTTGGGCGGTTTCTACCAAAAGATCATGTTATGCCTGCAAACCTGTACCAATCGGATAAGATCCTCAAGGTACTTAAGATGCCCTATGAGCAGATACATGCTTGTGAGAATGGATGTGCTTTATTTAGGAAAGAGTATGCGCAGGAAGTCTATTGTCCCAAATGCAAGTCATCCAGGTATGTTGTGGTAGACAATGGTCAAGGTGAGAAGACGCAGACCAAAATACCCGTAAATTTTCTTCGGTATCTTCCAGTGATACCAAGAATTCAATGCCTTTACATGATGGAAGAGACAGCCAGACAAATGACATGGCACAAATATGGGAAGAGAACGGAATTTGATGCAGATGGGAAGCCGATGTTGACTCACCCATCAGATGGTTTAGCATGGAAGCACTTTGATGAAAAACATGTGCAAAAAGCTAAGGAGCCAAAGCATTGCCGAATCGCCGTCGGCACGGATGGGTTCAATCCTTCCGGCCTGATGGCAGCCTCATATAGTTGTTGGCCTGTATTTGTCATGCCACTCAATCTTCCCCCCTCAGAGATTATGAAAAGGAAGAACATTTTCCTGACATTGATAATGCCAGGGCCCAAATATCCGGGGAAGAATATGGATGTGTACATGCAACCGCTTAAGGAGGAATTGCAACAAGCTTGGGATGAAGGGTTCAAGACATACGATGCAGCTAGCAAAAATTCCTTCATAATGCATGTGTGGTATCAGTACTCGATGCATGACCTGCCGGCGTATGCGCTTTTCTCTGGCATGTGTGTTCATGGAAGTTTCGCATGCCCAACATGCAAGGCTGCTCTTCAGTTTCATTGGCTGAAGGAGGGTGGCAAGTATTCCTGCTTCGACTTGCATACACAGTTTCTGCCTCCTAAGCATCCTTTCAGAAGAGAGAGGAAGAACTTCATCAAAGGCAAAGCTGTCAAAAACCTGGAAGCACTTACGATGACAGGTGAACAGGTCCTGGCTCAGTTGAACTCTCTCGAGCCTGATCCAGAACGTCCCGGGTATTTCAAGGGATATAATTCGGAACACGCATGGACTCAGAAGACATGCTTCTTGGATCTCCCCAACTTCAAAGACCTCGAACTTCCACACAACATTAATGTGATGCACACTGAAAAGAATATCGGTGAGGCCCTATTTGGTACATTTTTTGGCATAGATGGGAAGTCAAAGGATAATCCTAAAGCTAGAGTCGACCAGGAGACTCTATGTGATAGACATTTACAGAACATGCGATAGCCGAAACGAAGGAAGAATTGGTCGGGATATGAGGGAAATCCTAAAGCCAAGGGCATGGTTCAATCTTGAAAGGGGGCATATGAGGGAAATTCTCTTGTGGGTGCAAAACCGTTTGATGTTCCCCGATGGGTATGCAGCGAATCTGAGGAGGGGAGCTAGTCCAGAAAATTTGAAAATATTTGGGATCAAGTGTCATGATTGGCACATATGGCTTGAGCGGGTAATGCCGGTGATGTTGCGCGGCTATATCCCCGAGGAAGAATGGCTAGTACTGGAAGAACTGAGCTATTTCTTCCATGTTCTTTGTGCTAAAGAACTATCTGATGGCGTGCTAGAAGACATGGAAGAGATGGCGGCGGAGTTGCTCTACAAGTTAGATGAGATCTTTCCACCGGGTTTTTTTAATCCGATGCAGCATTTGATATTGCATCTCCCGACCGAGGCAAGATTGGGTGGCCATGTGTAAAACCGTTGGTGCTATTCAACCGAGAGAATGTAGAAGACGCTTCGAGAAAAATGTAAAAATAAACGTAGAATTGAAGCATCCATGGCTAAGGCGTTCATTACCGAGGAGGCGGCAACCTTCGTGACAACACACTATGAAGCCAAAAATTGCCATTTGCATAATCCAAAGCCTCGATACAATACTGGCGACCCCGAACGACGTTAATCCAATCTCAGCCTATTCAAAGGGAAGCTTGGATCTATTGGTGTTTCGAGAAAAATGATTTTGGATCTCGAAGAATGGAGGACCCTTACGTTGTACATCGAGTAAGTGCTCGGTACGTAAAATGTTTTTCAACTTCTTATAATTCTGGTGTATTATTCACATCAATTGGTACAGTCGATACGTCGCCCAATACTCGAATGGAGCGGTTATTGAAAGGGATTCCATCGCAGAGTATGAGCTTCTCGCCAAACATGGACACGGCAATCCCAGTTTCATCTCTTGGTTCAAACGAACGGTAACTACCATTCATAAAGGGTTTCATTTGTTGTTCATATTTCTGACTAATATACCAATGTTTTCCTATTAAACTTATAGGCAAATTCACCTGAAGAGCCTATAGACGCCGAATTGAGACAAGTCGCTAATGGTTTTGACTTTAAGTTCCGTACATTTGAGAAATACGATATCAACGGGTATCGCTTTCGTACCATTGGTAAAGAACAAATAATGCCCGATCGAACATCTACAAATTCGTGTGTGTCGGCTGTTGGCGAAGGAGGTATCGAATATTATGGAAGAGTTGAAGCAATATATGAACTTCTATTCTATGGTGAAAATCCTCCGAACGTCGTTGTCTTCAAATGTCATTGGTTTCTTCCGTCGGAGACTAGAAGGACTCATGAACATGTAGGTCTAGTCGAAATTCGACAAGACACACATTTCAATGTCCATGATGTCTATATTACGGCTCAACAGGCCACCCAGGTTTTCTATCTATCATACCCCTGCCAAACGGTTGAAAACCTGAAAGGTTGGGATGTCGTTTATGATGTACTGCCACATCTTAGACCACCTCCCCCCAATGAAGATGATTATGAGCCTCACATTAACCCAGAGACATATGAAGGAGATTTCTTCCAAGAAACCCGGAGCCTATAAAACGTTTCCAAAACCGCTCTACACAACCCGAGATCATGGAACAAGACAATGAGAGTGAACCCGATACCGATGATGAGGAAGAAGCCCATACCAATGATGTGCAAGAGCCTCCAGAAGAAGAAGAGATTACTGGTCCAGATGACTTGTCAATGCTTGACCGTTTACAGAAAGGACTTCCAAATGTTGGTGTTGTTGAACCCGACGATGCCGTCATTTACGACGACACGCGTGATAGTGATGATGATCCATCAATTGATCCCAAAGAAGAGATGGATGATCCTGACTATTGTTAGTTGTATGAATCACAGCTTTAAATATATGTATATATATTCTCATTATAGTAATTAATTTTTTTTCTTTTGTAGTAGTATTATTTCTTTTTCTCATTTGTACTAATTTCTTTTACTGTGCTTTCTGGCAGGTTCGTTACAGATATGGAGGGCGAGACCTCCGCGGGTGGTTCTTCGTCACGAGGTAGGGGCCGGGGTACTACGCTCGCACCAGGGACTCTACGGAAGTCTTTGCTCGAGAGTATGTCCTTGCCTCCTATTTCTGAGGTGCCCAAGGGGAGAGGAGGTCGGACGAAGAGGGGCGGAAGAGGAGGCAGAGCAGGTGGTGGCCGCACGAGAGGGAGGCGGACCGTTGCGCCTTCCTCGCCACCACCTCCGGCTGATTCACCAGAGCACATGGTGGTTCCCTCCCCGGAGAGTCCCATGGTGGAGGAGGAGGCTACATCCGGGCGCACATCCTGGGGTCCGTGGCCTGAGGTGGAGATGCCCGAGGGGGAGGTTGGTGAATAGAGGTAGGTTGGTGACGAGGAGGCGGTTCACACTGATGATGAGGCTGAGGGGGCTGAGGGTAAAACCGTGTACTAGCGTGGGGGTACTCGGCTCCCGGATGAGTCAGTGACTCCCGCCCATTGGTCGTTGATTACGTCTGATGGAGAGACGTAAGTGCACTTAATTACTTTGTTTCAGTACGCCGAGGTTTATGCAAATATCTGATGGATTGTTTTACTTTTTTGTATTGCAGGGGTTGGGCATTCGCCTCGGGTGTCCGCAATCCCAACGGCATCCTTGGTGTGCTCATCAGGCAGAATTTCCCAGGGTTGGTTCTATTGCCCGATGATGATTCGCCTCCGCAACCTGGACTCTTTTGGGAGCACTATGTAGCTGCCCAGGCCCTGTCAAATACGACCGTCAACGGGGTCGAATGCCACACCACAGCGGACATGGTGTTGAACGTCTTTTGGGTAATTTCTCTTTCACACAATGAGAACTTGAGAATAGCTACGTAGTTGGTGCACTCACCAGTGTTGTCTCATGCTATTAATAACAGGTCTATTACAAGGTCGAAGAGTCCATGGAGGAGGAGGCGGGAAAGGTGCTCATCCAAGAGTGCAGGTGCCTCTTGCAGAACACAAGGCACGAGATGCGAGTGCAGGCGGTCCGTGACTACTACGCCAAGCGTGGCCTTAAGCGTAGCAAGTCGGAATGCCGAAAGAAGTATCTTTCGAGGGACCAGTACATGATGGTAACCCCTTCTTGCGTCTTTTAGTTCCGTTGATTTCATTCCTAGCTAGCTAGTCCTATATAATTTCTAATCTTCATGTTTACTAACTTAGGCGCCACCGAGAAGGTGTGCGGATAAGATGGATTATTGGGAGGTCATTGTGGACCAATGGTGCTCAGAAGCCTGGTTGGCCGCCCACAACAATGCCAAGGACCGGCGCACCCAGATGGTTGGTGTGCCACACCATCAAGGCAGCCGCAACTTAGTTGGTTACGGGCAGAAATGGGTATGTGTGTTTTGCTAATATTGTCTTTTACGCACCCACAACTTAGCAGTTTACTAATATTGTGCTTTGCTTTGTCTTTTAGGCGGAGCATAATGAAACAGAGCCGCTTGGTGTGTTGGACAATTATGGCATGGCCCATACAACGTCGTACAAGAAGGCCAAGGCACTCTCAGAGTCGGATATTGCCACTCCGTCGACTTTCACCAACGTTGCCGCCTACGGTAAGATGAAGGCTTATACCGAGGTGGCGAAGGAGAAGCACGGGCAGGATTATACCCCGGTTGGGAAGCCTATAGACCCAGAGCTGGTGATGATCTCTGGTGGCGGAAGGCGCCATGGCGGCATGGCCATTGGAGATAAGTTGATTCGGTGCAATAGGACTCTTCCTGAGATCAAGGCGCGCCAAACGAGCTCTTCTCCTGCTATAAGGACTCGTGCGCGGACAGTCTATCTCGCTATCGAAGTTAGCCATAAGGTCTCTTGCATTCTTGTGTTCTCTCATCGAATATTACAGTGCTAACTACAGGAGTGGGGTTGCAGGAAGCTCTTGAGAGAGAGCGACAGAATACCCAGCGGCTACTCGAGGAGAAGGAGCGGTTGGCGGAGGAGAAGGTAACAGAGAGAGAGAGCGGTTGGCGGAGGAGAGGACGGCGAAGTCTCTTGAGGAGGCCGCGGCACGCCACGATGCGTCGAACCGGGCCTTGTACGAGCTCATCGTGGTAAGTCACTTGTTCATATTCACCCAAAGAACGCATGTTATAATGTTTGTTTATATTAGGAACTGATATGATTGACTCGTGGAAAACAAATGTGTAGACTATGTGCGAGAAGATTGGCCAGGCCATTCCACCGATGACGATCATCTCTCCTGTGGGGACGGGGAGTATCTTTCAATGATCATCAATACCTTATTGCGTGGTGTCATGCTAACTGCTAGTTGATCTTTTCGTGCAGCATAACTCTCGGGCTGTATCCCATGACCCTTCTCCCCCGTCAACCTTGGGCAACTCGACTGATGCTTCTCAACCACCTCAGCCTTGAGGGCTACACTTCGGTAATTTTTGTTCTATATTTTTCTTTATAAATGCTTAGTTAGTTTGAAAATGCATATTTAGCTTGATTTGCTCACAAAATGGTGAAGTTAGCTTCATTTGCTCACAAGATACTAAAGTTAGCTTAATTCCTCAAAACATGCTATTAATTGCTCAAATTATTCTAAAGTTAGCTTGATTCGCTTAAGAAATTCTAAAGTTAGTTAAAGTGCCTCACAAAATGCTAAATTTAGCTTAATTGGCTCACAATATGCTAAAGTCAGCTTAATTCCTCAAAACATGCTATTAATTTCTCAAATTATTCTAAAGTGTCTTAAATTGCTCACAAATGCTAGAGTTAGCTTCACTGGCTCAAAACATGTTAATGTTTTCTTAATTGCTCACAAATTCTAAAGGTTAGCTTAATTTCTCAAAATGTGCTCACAAATGCTAAAGGTTAGCTTAATTGCTCACAAATGCTAAATAAAATAGAAGAAGAAGAAGAAGAAGAGGAAGAGAGATGATGATCTTCTTCTTCTTCTTTTTTTCTTCTCATTCTCCTTCTCTTATTACTTATTCTTCTTGTCCTCCTTCTTGCCCTAACTTTCTTATTTTTATTTTGCAGATTTGCTTTACGGGGGTCATGCATTGCTGGAGTTGTTGTCTGGAAACTTTGTTGTTGTTATGAACTTGGTGTGATGTTGTTATGAACTGTTTGGAGACTTTGTGTATTGAACTATGTGTGATGTATATATGAAACAATGTTTTATTGTTGTTATCCTTGTTGGAGCTTTTTAATATTGGTGGAGATTCATATGTTCTTGGATATGGTGTGATGTGGTGAGATAGGTGCTGTTATATATATATATATGTCAAATGCAGGGTTTAAAAGAAAAACAGAAAAAATAGAGACAATATAGGTTCTTTGCCGTCTGCAAGCAGTCGGCAAAGCCCTTTGCCGTCTGCTGGTGGTCGGAAAAGGTGACACGTGGCACCCAAATGTGCAATCTGGGAACAGACTGGGTGCCATTTGGTCCGTTTGCCGTCTGCATATACAAGGAAGACGGCAAAGAACATTACTATGTCGTCTGCCCGGCAGACGACAAAGATCTGATGAGAGGTGACATCTTGATGACGTCACCATATCTTTGTCGTCTGTCGGTAGACGGCACACCTCGCCGTTAACGGCCTGACGGAGGGGATTGTAACCTTTTTCCCATCAGTTTGTCGTTGTCGTCTACTTGCCAGTATACGGTCGGCAAGGGCTTTGCCGTCCGTCGATTTTGTGTAGACCACAAAGCACCTCTTTTCCAAAGAATCTGTTGACAGGAGCTGTGCCGACTGGGGGCAGACAGCAAAGATCTTTGCCGACCGCAAAAGGTGTGTTTGCAATCTTCCAAGGCAGACGGCAAACAAGAGAATTCCAGTAGTGACGTAGCCCCCGAGTCTTTAGGTGATCGCTGGCGATCAGGTGAAGACTTAAAGAATTGTCTGCGTCCTGTGCTCCGTCCATACCTCTTTAGAGTACATGGTGTTCCATCTGGTTGCAGCAGTATTTTTCCTTTTGATTCCTGACCGAGTTCAACGGGTGGCGCTTGTTGATTGGTTTTTTCTTGGACCCTTTTGATTTTCGGGCTGCGTGAGTGATGATGACGTCTCTCGGGGGGAGATTTTGTAATCGATCCCTCGAGTGTTTTGGTAAAAAGGTCGCGATGGAGAAGATAGCGTCTCTCAAGGGGAGTTTTTGTACTCGAGCCCCCGAGTGCTTTGGTAAAAGAACGCGATTGCGACGCTAGCGTCTCTCGGGGGGATTTATGTACTCAAACCCCCAAGTGCTTTGGTAAAAGATCGCGATTGCGACGATAGCGTCTCTCGGGGGGAGTTTTCTACTCGAGCTCCGAGTGCTTTGGTAAAATATCGCGATTGCGACGATAGCGTCTCTCGGGGGGAGTTTTGTACTCGAGCCCCCAAGTGCTTTGGTAAAAGATCGTGATTGCGACGATAGCGTCCCTCGGGGGACTTTTGTACTCGAGCCCCCGAGTGCTTTGGTAAAAGATCGCGATTGCGACGATAGCGTCTCTCGGGGGGAGTTTTTTACTCGAGCCCCCGAGTGCTTTGGTATGGCAGTATTTGGGCAACTTCATTTTATTGCGTCGAAAGGTTACAATAGCTGCCGGTTGAGGTTGATTGGTGGATACTATGGGTAGAAGAGGCGTAGATTCGCCACGTTCCAGGGATTTTCCACGTCCTCATCAGTCTTCGGGTTCTTCAGTCTATAGGCGCCTCCTCCTATGACTTCAGAGATTAGGAACGGTCCTTCCCATTGGGGGGCAGGTTTGTGGACTTTCTCTTGTATGAGCCGTAGGACAAGGTTGTCTTTGTTGAAGGTTCTGGTGCGCAGGCGGCTGCTTTGGTAAGTGTGCAACTTGTCCTAGTACCCCTCTGACCTTGCTAGGGATTTGTCCCTTGCTTCGTCTGCTATGTCCTTGTAATTTTGCAGTTCTTCTTCTGCTTCTTCCTCGTACCCCGGGATCCGGGGGTGCCCCGAATTTGAGGTCATGTGGTAGCACTGCCTCCGACCCGTACACCATGAAGAAAGGTGTGTACTGGGTTGCGGTATTTGGGGTGGTACCCAGGCTTCAAAGTACTGCCGTGAGTTCTTCTATCTAGTTGCTTGCGGCTTGCTCGAGTGGTGCAAGGAGCCGCTTTTTGAGTCCTCCGCATACTAGGCCATTTGCTTTTTCCACCTAACCGTTAGACTGCGGGTGCGCGAATGATGCGTGGTTTATTTTGATGCCCAGTTCTTCACAGAAGTTCTGAAATTCAGCCGCTGTGATGTTCGCGCCGTTGTCCGTGATGAGGTTATGTGGCACCCCGAACTTGAAGATGATTGATTTGATAAAGTTCACTTTCGTGAGGGCTGTGGAACTGGTGATGGGCACTACTTCGATCCACTTGGTGAACTTGTCGACTGCTACCAGTAGGTGTGTTCTTCTTCCTTTTGATGACTTCTTGAGTGGGCCTACCATGTCGAGTCCCCAGGTACTGAATGGCCATGATAGCGGTATGGTCATGAGTTTTGAGGCTGGATCGTGTGATCTGCTGCAGAGGTTTTGACAGGTGGTGCAGCGCCGCATGATGTCTTCTGCGTTTCTCATGGATGTTGGCCAGTAGAGTCCTGCCCGAAAGGATTTTGCCACGAGTGCTCGGCTGCAGGCATGATGCCCGCAGGTGCCTTCGTGGATCTCCCGTAGTAGGGTTTTTCCGTCTTCCTCATCGGTGCATTTGTGTAGGACCTGGGAAATGATGCGCTTGTATAGTTGCCCATTGATTACTGTGAAAGATTTGGATCGCTGACTGATGCGTCTGGCTTCTGCGACGTCCTATGGTAGGGTGCTTTCGTTTAGGAATCTGAGAAGCGGCTCTCTCCAAGATGGGTCTTTGGGTGCCGCTAGATCTAGCTCCTCGACTGCGTTGTTGGTTTCTCCACTAGTGACTGGGTTTGCGGCTGCCACTTGAGCTAGTTCTCCTGTGTTGTCCTCCTCTGTGTCTGCTTCTGGTCCGAGTTCTTTGATTGTGACGATGATCCCGTCTATGCAGTCCTGGATGTTTCTGCCAATCTGGTTTCTCATGAAATCTTGCATCATTCGCTGGTATATTGTTCCTTCATTGTTTAGGACGAAGGGCTTTTTGGGGCGGCAGGGTGTGCCGCAAGGGGTGGTGTCCAAGGCGTGCTCTTCGTCTTTGTCCTCCATTCTGGCCTGATTAAGGCCTTGGTGTGCTTCGAAGAGCGATGGTAGGTCGCATCCTGCTGTCGAGTCAATTATTTGATTGATTCTTGGCAGGGTGAAGTGATTCTTGGGGAAGTATCTGTTGGATGGCCCGTAGTCGCCGTGCATTCGTGGTACGTCTGTGTCTTTCTTGAGGACCGGCACAGGGTTGGCGATCCAAGTGGCTTTCTTCGTCTCTCTGATAAATTGGGCGTCGAGTAATCGGTTGACTTCCTCCCTGATTGCTCTGCGCTTGGGTTCTGAGAATCTTTGTAGCACCTGCTTCACTGGCTTGGTGTTTGGCTTGATGCGCAGCGCGTGTTCCGCGAGCTCGCTCGGTACTCCTGGCATGTCGTCTGGGCACCAGGCAAAGATTTACCATTCTTCGCGGAGGAAAGCGATGAGGGAAGTCGCTTGCTCTTCCGGGAGGTGGGCGTACAAGCGGACTGTTTTTTCCGGGTCTGTCGGGTGCACCTGGTGGGTGAATGTGTCGCTGTCGATCTTGAAGTCCCGTCCATACTCTTTTGACTCGCTTCGACTTGCTAGCGGAAAGATACTTTTGTTTGTCGCCATGGCTATTTCTGCGAGTTCTTGCTCGGCTCCAAAGGTGTTGGAGACTTTGTGGAAATTGCGATCACATTTATCTGACTTGATGAAGCTCCAGTTGACTTTAATGACGCCCGCGGATCCTAGCATCTTGAGTTTGAGGTAGGCGTAGTGCGGAATCGCCATGAATTGAGGGAACGCTGGACGTCCCAATATGGCGTGATACTGTGATTTCCAATCGAGTACTTCGAACTCGAGGGTGTGTCTTGCGAAATTGCGTCTGTTGCCAAAGACGACTTCGAGCTCGATTAGTCCAAGGGAAGTAGCTGCTTCTCTTGGGACTACTCCGTATAACACGGTGCTTGATTTCTTCCATACTTATCGAGGGATCATCATCTTGCGTAGGGTGCTGATGACGATGATGTTCATGCTGCTGCCTCCGTCCGTGAAGATTCTGTCCATGTCGTACCCTACGATTTGGGTGTCGAGTACCAAGGGCGCGTGACCCGGCCTTGGGACTGCAGGCGGGTGATCGCTCTGGGAGAACGTGATGCCGTTTTCTGCGTCGTGTAGCTGGTAGACTTCGACTGTGTTTAGGTTCTCGGCTGCTCTGGCCTGCAGGGTGTAGGCGTCCTGTTGGGCTTGCGATACCTTGCCTTCTTGGATCGTGTACGCCTGTCCGTGAGTAGGCAACTGCTCGGTTCGTCGGGCACGCATGGCTTCTTGCTGTTTTTCCTCCTTGAGGCTGTCGACGAATTCGTTGAACAGGCGGCAGTCTCCCAGAGTGTGGCTCGATCTGATGTTTCCCCAGTTGTCTTCGAAGAAGTGGATCGTGCAGGGTCCTTCTAGCTATTCCCTGACCGTGAGCTTGCTGAATCCGGCGTGCCGCTTCTTCCTTGAGATTCGGAAGAACATCGCGCGGTCTGTTGGGTGCTCGTGAGCTCGCGGGTCGACTACGATCCCTTCACTTAGATTCTGGTTCCTTATTAGATTGGAGAATTCGTCTGGCCTTCGATCTGGGTCGTAGTATTCTCCGGTCCAAGTCTCAGAGTCGTTGTCCTGGCGGGCGGCGGCTGTCCGACGGCGGCGGGTCGTCGAGTGGTCGGCGATCGCGTGGCTGTATAATTCGACTCGTCGGGTGTGGTCTCTTCGTAGAATCCTCGTGCCTGTCTTCTGAGCCGTCGATTTCTTCCTTGTTGGCGATGGTCTTGGCGGTCGCTGATCTCGAGCTCGGAGTTAGTGTCTTATTGAGTGGCAGGTGCCTCGGTGGCGGTGGGTCGTCGAGTGGCCGGCAGGTCCTTTTCTTCATGTTGTGTTTCGTCGATCGGGATCTCCGTGTAGAACCCTCGCGCCTTTCTTTTGGTTCGTCGATTTCTCCTTCGCTGGCGGTGGGCTCGGTTTCCTCCGTAGTATTGGTCTTGGCACGGCTGCAGGCTGAGCGATCTTGCTGGGGCGGCGGAGATATTCTCCGTGATCATGAATTCCTCAGGTGGATTTCATCTGGTTCTTGCTCTTGAGTTGTGGCTTGCTGAAGACGGAACCGCCGAGATCGTGATTCCAACCTGTGTATTCCCCACAGACGGCGCCAATTGACGGGGATGTACCCCGAAAAATCCCATGGTCAGGGACCCTGGGTTAGTCATGAGAGGCACAGGCTGGACGATAGCTCGTCGGCTAAACGGAGGATACGTTCCTGCTCGATATTATTGATCGGAGATGGCGATTACAGGGGAGCCAAGGCTAGTGCGCACAAGGCTAGGGTTACAGATTGTGTATTGCTTGATCTCGACGTCTCCCCTCCTAGCCCTTATATACTAGGCTAGGTCTCGGGGAGTCCATCCTGGATTACAGATGAGGTTTTCTAACCATGATCTTGTTCCGTACGGCAAGTTTGCACCTTCCTTGTGACTCGCGGACTGATACGTCGGTGCCACTAGTGGGCCAAGGCTGGGCCCAGGAGGCATCTTTGTGGGCCTTCTGTCTTCGGGTACACCGGGTAGGCTCATCCATAGGAGTCGTGGGGTCACCCCCTCGTCACCCACCTTTCACAGCAAGACCTCGGCGGTCAACCATGCTGGTTGTCCCCGCCTCCTTTGGGAAATGCTTTCCCAAGCCCTTGGCTGTGTTGTTAACCTCGATTACCAGGTGTTCCAATCCGAGCCTGTCCCTCGCCTTTGCCGATATTGTGCGAAGGTGCTCATCCACCTTGGTCCCGATAAGATTGGAGAGCCCGTAGTATTTGAGGGCAATCCAAACCCACTGCAGAGTTGGCCATTCAGACGGCTTCCGCAGAAGCTGTCAGTCGCCTCCGATTCAAGTTTCTGCAGATCGGGAAGGTGCGGGAGTTACGCTACTTCCCGAATGTGTCAATCTTTGGCTACGAGTTCGCCGACACCACCAAGGAAGCCGACCCGGCAATAGTTTGTCTGGTTCAGTTCAGCACCTCCCAGGGACTACTGCTTGGCGGCATTCTTGTGGAGTTCAAAGCCATGGATAATGGAATAACGCAAGCTGTTGGAGCAGCGTACCGCGCAGGACGCCAAGGTTCCTCTAAAACTGTTGATTCCTTGCTGCCAAACCCAGTGCTATCCTCTTAGGTCGTGCCACCCTCTCGAGTGGTGCTACCCTCCCAGCCCGTGGACGAGTGCAACCTAGGCACTGTCTATGCCGACCCCACCAACCGAACCATCCTTCAGCTGTATCGGCAAGGTCTGCTCCAGCAAGCTCCAACCGATTCTCAAGGAGTTGAGTCCCGACTAGCTGAGTTACTCGACTTCGGGAAGCTTCTCAGCCTGCATCCTCCAGGAGAGCCTGAGCTAGACTAGTTCGTTAGGAGTTGCCTTGTTTGTATTCCGTGCTCGTCAGAGGATAGGAACCATAGTTCCGAGTGAGTGGTTGTCTTGAGGTGTGTAGTCAGGTTGCGTTTGTTTCCGTTTCTTGTGTTGCATGTGATGCTTGTACCGCCTGTGTGTTGTAATGCTTTATGTATGACGTGTTTGTTTGTGCCTTTGTTGCATCTGTCCCCTGTTAAGCAGAAATGTTTAACAGAGCTGACGGTGGCTTTCCTAGATGTTTGTAATCAGTAGAGCACTTACACCCTTAACATTGGACTCGTTCTAAGTTCCTAATAAATGCGAGTTGGATTAGGTATATGTAAGCTCAGAGTACATATACCCACTGGCATTAAAACGTCTTAGTGTGATTTTATCTGATGTGTTTTCTTGCATTTGCATGTATGCTGGTTTGAGTTTGCTTTTGACGCGTTGCACGCTCGCGCCCGCGCGAGATTCATTCCTCGTGGGTACGATCACCCCAGTACCCGGATGGAATGCAAGAACACATCTCCCGCCCTATCTGCGCCTGCCCCGTTTTCCCAGACCTTTGACCCGGATTCAGAGGAGATTTTCCCAGACCCTGAACCCTGTCCCAGAGCCAGTCACAATCCCAGATAAACTCTGATAATTTTATTGCGCCAAAAGCCTTGCAACCTTCCAGTACAATCGCAGACCCAGGTCCTACCCCGATGCCCGTCCAACCTGGTTGTCACTCGATGAGAAGCAACCAGAGGCGAGACCCTCGCGTTGCCAGAACCCCTCCGACCCCTCCAAGCCTCCGAGACAGTGGCACCGCCGTAACCACCTTGTGTGACATCCGACAGCCAGCTGCCTCACCTCGCCGGAGCCCTGCTCATTCCGCCGGCCCGAAGCGACGGTGGAACAAGCCTAGAATACCACCAGCCGCCGCGCCATCATCATCCTGCTCCCGAGCTGCCCCATCCCTGCCCTCCTTCTCGCGAGCTCGCTCCTGCCGGTTGACCACCCACAGCAAGCGCGACGACCCGACCAGCGCAGCTAGCAGCCCAGCGAGCAGGCACCATAGGAACTCCAGGAACACGGCCTCGCCAGGAGACCATGGCTCCAGCTCCTCCAAGCCGAAGAGGTAGTAGAGAGGCATGGCATGAGCTACCAGTAGTTGCGTCGCCGTCTTTTATAGCCACCGAGCCCGGTGTACGGTGAACGAGGTCTAGGAGCCTCGCCGCTCGACCACCGCAGTCCACGAAGTATATCCGCGAGCAGTGCCACCATCAGTGCTGGCCCGCGATGCAAGAGCAGCTGCCGCGTCGACCCGTGCATGCCGCGCACTACCGCCGTAGGGTCCCGAGTGCCCTATGGGCTAGATGCGTGTAGCCCTAGCTCCACTCAGAGCAGCATCACCGCCGGAGAAGCGAAGGTAGCCGGATGAAGAAGAAGAAGAAGAGGCTGACAATGGGCCCTCGACCCACATGTCAGCAGGAGAGATACTGTTCATCGGGGTGGCGTTAGCATTTTTGGAAAAGTGAATTTGTAGCTTTTCTAAAAATTGTGGCCCCTAACAGTGGAGGCGATCCCGCGATATCTGTATCTCGATTGTGATGCACCCATGCATCGTTTTTCCCCAGCCTGGAAGTTTTGTTTTTTCGAGGAGTTGGTGTAATTTTGAGCTAAACCAAGGAATCTTGAGAACGAGATTCTTTTAAGGGGGGAAGGTTTGTAACACCCCAAAAATCGGGTTATCTATTTTTGTGTTGTTATTCCTTCCTAGCTTTTTCTCCCGATCTTTTTCCCCTAGATCCTGGTTTCTGACCAGAAGAATCCAGACGATCCTTGACCTTGCAACCCTTTGTCTCTGCCCTTTGCAAGGCAATATCTCTCCCCAGACCCTCGAGCCCGGATATGCAAGGATATTGCCACGTCAGGTGCAATGTTCTTCATATCGGCTTAATTCCATTTGCTGCCGATTGATGGAATTAAATCCCGGAAAATACCTAGGAATCTCTAAAGCTTGTGGAAACTTGTGGAGATGATCTTGGTGATCCTCTTGACCTCTCCCAAAGATATTGGCTATGATTGAATAAAGGACATTCTGATTTTCTTTATAAAGCCAATAATTCCCTTGTAGCCCATTTGCAAAGGAGCTACCATTTTGTATGCCCCATTTGTGCTCAAATGAATTATGGAGCTCCTAGTATCCATCCCATGGCAATTTCTATCAAAACATGGGGTTCCATAGTTCAAAGTTTGAGCATAGCTTCCATTTCCAAATTCAGGGCAGAATAGCACTTTCCAAAGGAAGTGTTATGTATCTTTGCCAATTGCCTCCCAAAATTTTTGTGCCATTTCCCCTGCCCATGTCATGGTGTTGTACCAAATTTGATCCATAATAGCCAAGCTAGTAATGCACACTAAATTCCCAAAGTTTCTGTCCAGAAGGCAACTTTGTGAAGGAAGTGCGATCTATCCTTGTCCATCTGAGCTGATCTTTTGTGTACATACTTATCCTAGTGTAGGATTAAGCTCTGCCAAATTTCAAGCCAAGGGGGACCAGTGTGCTAACCACACCACAGCACAAACACCTTCTGCCTAGTTGGTGCATTTGTAAAGGAAGTGGTATGTACAGTGATCCATTTGTGTTCAAACTTGGCAGAGGTAACCACCATTGGATAAGATTGCTATGAAACAAGTTCCAACCATTTTCCCAGATGATCCTCCCCCAGTTTAGCACAAACACTTTTCTTGTCACACCCATGTCATGTCACTTTAAGTGTTCCCATGCCATGTTTGCCCTGCCAAGCATGTGAATCTTTCTCCTGAGACACAGTGGACATGGACCCATGCCAAATGCACGCCTGGGACACGTGTTGGCCTGCGTGACCACGCATGCGGCGTGTCTAGCTCGCGTCCAGCTAAGTGTTTGCGCTGGTCCCGGCTTTCCCATGTCCCCTTCCTGTTGCCCGAGCATGTCCTTCGTGATCCCCACGCCAAGCATGACCACAGCGTGCTCTTTTCGCTTGTCCCCGTGCTCCTGTCCAGGCGTGCCGACATGAGGTTCTCCACGGCCTGGCCGCCGCGTGGCCATGGCCTGGAATCCTTGAGCTCTTGCTCGAGCTCCCTCCCGTGGCTATAAGAGGGACTGCCCCGAGCCCCTCTCTAGTAGAGCACCGCAGTCCCAGCCCCCTCCCCTCGAGCTCACGGCTCGTCCTCGCCGCGGTGGCCGAAGCCCTCGCCGCCCGTAGCCGGAGCTCTCCACGGCCGCCATGGCTGTGGCCTAGTTGCCCCGTTCCCCTTGTGCTCCTATTCCCCTCCCCCTCCGCCGCGCTGGCCGTCCCGGCAGCCCGCACCCCCTGCCGTTCGCACTCCGGCCTAAGCCAGGCGCTGCCGCCGCCCCGGCGCGACCGAGCGGCCACGGTGCCGCACCCCGGCCTGCAGCTATGGCGAGGATGGCCGCCCCGAGCGTCCCCGTGGTCACAGTGGTGCTGCCCCGGCGAGCCGCGCCCCGGTGGCACCGCCCTTCGAGCCGCGGCGGAGGAAGCCTAGCGGCCGAGCCACGACGAGCCGCCCCGGCGAGCGGCCCCCGTCCAGCTCCTCCCGGCCCGCGGCAACTGATACGGTGAGGATCTCTCACTCCTCGTTGGTTACCCCAAGTGGAAGGTGAGATGTAGTGTAGGAGAAAACTTCCCCTATGTAGAGGATAGGGTTTGTATCCCGTAGGACTCGCAGAGATACAAGAAGGTGTCACGGAGCTTGACGTGGACCTGCACACAGATACAGATAACTTTGCTCCCAACGAGTACAGAGGATTTGTCAATTCCTCTAGCCTTGCTGTTTACAAAGGATTAACGCAAGATATAATGATAGTGATAGCAACTGAAAAATAAACTAAGGATGTAAACAGTGATATGAAGATGTACCGGGGTCCCGTGATTTTCACTAGTGATGTCTCTCTACCAAAAGACGATAAAAGTGCTAGCGAGGTAAACAAATAACAGTTGGGAAATTGACAGGATTATGAAGGCACCGTAATGCTAACTATGCTGCAAAGAAAGGAAGGGCTCAAAAGCAATGGGAAGTACGCCAAGGTAAGTAGACCGAAATCCATCTGCATCTACTAGGAATCATCCACCTTGAGATATCTATCCATAACATCTCGCTGGTATTAAGTTGCGAATCCCACCCAAAGTGTAAATCCAAAGCAACAGACAACTGCATTAAAAGAACTTTGCGTAAAGTAAACAATCCTTGCATCCGTGGATACAAGCACCGTTGGTTTATCCCTGGTGGCAACAACACATCCCCTAGTCTCATGTTTCTGTCACTCAAGCTAGACATCAAGGGGCTGAACCCACAATCAAACATAACGCTCCCTCTTGGAGTTCCAACAAATCACTTGGCCAAAGTAAAATACGGCAACGGAGAACATGCAAGAATTTACTCAAGAACAAAATATAAAAGAGAAGAACCAAATATATTACTCATCACAATATGAACATAGTCTCATAATCCATCAGATCCCAACAAACTCAGCATAGCAACGGCATAAAATTACAAAGGTGCCTCAATCATGTGAGGCAGATCACGAGTTCTCGAAAGTGGAGGCACAAAGAGGGGAGAGATAGATCACATAGCTACTGGTCACGGACCCATGGTCCAAAGGAAACTACTCACGGTACATACGGGAGGCGTCCAGGGCTATGGATGGTCTCCCGGAGGGGATAGCTTCTCCGGCAGGGTGCCGAAGCAGCTTCTCCAGGCAGCCCCTATCTTGAAACGGCGGTGGTGGCGGTATAGAGGCGAGATCGCGAAAGAGGAGTCCGTCTTAGGAGTTTCCGTCACGGGGGGTAAATATAGGCGAAGGGGGCACCGAAAGGGGCCACAGGGAAGCCAGGAGGCTCCCTGGCGCGGCCTAGGGTGGGGCCGTGCCAGGGACCCTTCTGGAGTCCCTGTGGTGGCCCCCCTTCCCTCCTTTGGTGTTTCCGGAAGCTTCCGTGTCGCTGACTTTTTATCTGATTTTTCCGGATTTTTTGGAGCACTTTTAATGGCCGGAAAACCTGAAATACAAAAACAGCAGAAAACAGCAACTGGCAGCTGGTTGCACTGGCTTAATAGATTAGTCCAAATATGTTCAAAAGTGTATGAAAGTTCAAGCAAATCATGGCAAAGTCACACCAAACATGCATGGAGCAAGCAGAAATTATAGATACGTTTGTGACGTATCAACATCCCCAAGCTTAATTCATGCTCGTCCTCGAGTAGGTAAATGATAACAAGCATAATTTCTGTGGTGACATGCCACACAACCATATAAGAACTTTGTAAGTAAAGCAATCAAAGCATGCAATTCAATTCAAGTCTTAACAAGCAAGATTCTATATTAGCATTGACACAAGAAACAAAAGAACAAAAGGTGCAAGAGCCCTCGCTGTCCGTGACTCGAATGTCTCCAGATGGTGTTTGCGTGCAAGCAAGGGATAGGTAAATACGAGATAAAAAGGTAATTGTTGAGAACAACTATCTACTAAAGTTTCACACTTAGTCTCCTTTGGATTCTTATCTTGACTCGTCCCCAGACCACTAGCCAGGTACAAGTCAAACTGATCCACTCCCTTTCGATATTTTGAGCACTCATGCAATGGATGAGCATGAGCAAGAAAGTTGACAACTAGAAGGCGAAACAGAAAGAAGGTGGAGGAGCAAGACAAAAAGGTGTGAAAGGCTCACATCAATGAGGACAATCATAGGCGAGAGAAGGCCATATGATAGATATAATGTGAGGAGTAGGGATTTCGATACAACGGATGCACATGTGAGCTAAAAGCTCTCCAAGGGAACTAGTGGGGGTGCATCTAACTTGCTTGCTCAAGAAGACGTAGAGCTCGTTTGAGGAGGCTCATCAGTGGAATATACAAGCCATGTTCTATAGTGTGAAGGTCCCCACATAGCTATATGCATGATGATGATCTCTAAGGAGTACAAGGGAGAGAGGATGAAGTACAAGTGTGGATCTCTCAAAAGGAATAGTAGTGTGCCCCCTTCTCTCTTTTTATTTTTCTTTTTCTCTTTTTTGTATTTTTTTGTATTTTTTTGGTGGCCTCAATGGCTCTTTCTATTTAACTCTCATTTGTCCTCTTTGGGATCTTTTGATTTTGTCCTCTTTGGGATATTTTCCTCACTTAGGGGCAACACTCCATATTTTACAAGAATATAGGAGATCTTTCACACTTTACAAAGGTACTCACATAAAGAAGATATAACTATCATGATCCAAAGGTAGGATCAAGTCATGAGAAGATGGATGTTGCATGGCAATGTATCTCGGAAATGCTATGGAAATGCCTTGTAGGTAGGTATGGTCGGTTTTTTGAGGAAAGATATAAGGAGGCTTATGATGACAGAGCGTATCGTGCCAAGGGTTTGGATGCATAGGAGAAGTATGCGCCAACTCTCGAGGTGAGAAAGGGGAATGCACGGTACCGAAGAGGCTATAAAAAGTATAGGTGGGTGGAAGTGTCAACTTTCGAATACTCACATTAGTCCGAAGAACTCATGCACTTATTATCGTTAACTCTCAATCTAATCAGGAGGTTCACAAAGAGACAAGTACCCCGAGGAGGAGTGTACGGGGGTTTGGTTATCCTTGCGCATCCTCGACTCATGGTACGTGAGTGTACTCTAATATTCGAACCCTCCAGAGGTTAGTGATCCATCTAGTAGCTAGAGTTCTCAACAGGGGTTTTTTGGTTTTTAAAGAACACACGGATTTCCCAAAATACGACATCTATCACTAATAGGCTCGAGCTCTTGACACCAAAAGTTGAAACATTACTCTAGTCAATACCTCAAAACTATTGCAAGTTACTACTACAAAGAGAAAAGCAACTTCAACTACCTACTTCTAGTCAAGACACAAAACTCAGTGCAATAGGCAAACTCTCTAACAAGATAAAACATGAAACCTATAGAAAGTTCAACCTAAAACAAAAGAAAATCTCTAGAAAAACTAAAGAACTACAACTAAACATAGCAGTAGCTAAGAAAAGAAAAAGAACAACTCACAGCTAAAAGAATAAGCAAGCAAATCCTATGAGGAGTTCTAGTTCAAGCGGAGCGTGTAACTCTCCCACACAAAAGAAAGTAAGATGGGATCTAACTTGTTACTACAGCAAACAAAGCAAAAGAAAACTAAAAACAAAACCTAAGAGCGAGACGCTTCAAGAATAGCACATAACGCATGAAGTGATAAAAATATAGTGCAACGAGAGACGATTTGATAATTGTTAATGAAGAAGGGGATGCACGGGGGCATCCCCAAGCTTAGACGTTTGAGTCTCCTTGAATATTTATTAGGGGTGCACATGGTCATCCCCAAGCTTGAGCGTTTGACACTCCAGGATCTTCTATCATCATCTTCCATCGCACACTTGAATACTCCCTTCATACATAAGTCATTGTAGACTGATTAGAGAGGTTAGTACCCTAATAAAATAATTTTTATCTTACTGGAAATAAAGATAATCTTGAAGAGATACTGTTTCCCAAGATTGCCAAAAAGTTTTTGCAAAGAAAAAGCAAGCTTAAGGTTTGCAAAATTGAAGAGAGACAAAACGTGGCAGAATCTGTGAAAAACATAACAGCAGGTAGAAACGAATTTTTTAGGGGTATTTCTGCAACTCAAATAATAAAACTCAGAACATATGCAAGTTTCATAATTGTATAGAGCACGCTGTGTCATGATTTTTCTAGTCACGAGGACAGAATCTGTTTTCTGGACAGCATGTCACAACTCTCACTTCCCTTGTCGTATGAGGCTATAAAACGCACAAAGCTTGAAAACTAAAGATACAATGATGTTGCTACAGTAGTAACAATCATCAAGACCACTAAGAACAGAAGAAAAGAAAAAATAAAAAAATAAATTCGTTGCGGGCTGCCTCCCGAAAGCGCTTCTTTAGAGCCATTAGATAGGCTTAAAGCAGAAGATCAAGTTTTTTTAAGAGAATAACTAGCCCGTGAGACGGACTCAAAAGGAAACTTAATCTTTTTCCTAGGTAAATGTTCCATCCCTTTCTTGAGAGGGAATTTGAATTTCATATTCCCCTCTTTCATGTCAATAACATCACCAACTGTGCGAAGAAAAGGACGTCCCAAAATAATTGGACAAGAAGGTTCACATTCAATGTCCATAATAGTGAAATCAACGGGCACATAATTGTCATTGACAATGATAAGAACATCGCCGATCTTCCCAAAGGTTTATTTACGGAAGAATCAACAAGACGAAGACCAAAAGAACAAGAATCAAAAGGTTTCAATTCAAGCATATCATACATTCTTTTGGGCATAACAGAGGTACTTGCTCCAACATCACAAAGAGCATAACAAGAGAAGTTATTCAATTTGATTTTTATCATAGGTTCCCAACCATCTTTTAGATTCCTAGGTATGGAGGCTTCTAGTCTAAGATTCTCCTCCCTAACTTTGATTAGAGCATTGGTGATATGCTCTGTGAAGGCAAGATTAAGTGTGCTAGTGTGGGGGTCTCTAGGCATCTTGTGTAGGAAAAAATTAACTTCAGGTAAAGTGCAGTTGTCAAAGTCTAGGTCACTACTATCTATCAAGGAGGTAGTGATATCATTTAGGCTCACTTCTTTGAAAGCCTCTATGCTCATAGAGGTTTCTTCATCTATGGTTGAGGTGGTAGCATCACCATTGATAGGTCCAGTGGGACTAGGGGTGTGATGGGTGCTAATTGTCTGGACATCCTCAACTACTTGGATAGTATCTATTGTGTGGTAGGTAGGAAGGCTCTTAATTCTTTCCTCTTCCTCTTTTTCTCTAGCCCATCTTTCTTTAAGTTTAGCCATCATCCTAATTTTTTCATTGATTAGTAACTGGATAGCATTAATAGGAGTGACCTTACTCTCCTCAAGGGGAGAGGTTCTAATTTTTAACATCTCAACATCAAGGGCTAAGTTATCTACCTTCAAACAAAGATTATCTAATTTAGCTAGTTTTTCTTCCACATTCTTGTTGAAGGATTTTTGGGTAGTGATAAAGTCTCTAAGCATACTCTCTAGTTCAGAGGTGGAGTTTTTGGTGCTAGGATAAGTGTTGTTGTTCCCATAGTTGTTGGATGGGAAAGGCCTAGGATTGTTGCTACCAAAATTACTCCTATAAGCATTATTATTGAAGTTGTTTCTAGAGATAAAGTTCACATCTATTTGTTCTTGAGCAACCAAAGAATTTAAAGGAACATTCTGAGGATCAATAGGAGCTTGCTTGGTAAGTAGAGACATGATAAGGTCAACCTTTTCATTTTGAGAGGAGATCTCCTCGACAGAATTTACCTTCTTACCAGTTGGAGATCTTTTGGTGTGCCACTGAGAGTAGTTCAGCATCATCTCATCAAGTAGCTTTGTGGCAGCACCAAGTGTGGTTTACATAAATGTTCCTCCCGCGGCCGAATCTAACAGGTTCCGCGAGGTAAAGTTCAAGCCTGCATAAAAAGTCTGGATAACCATCCACGTAGTCAGTCCATGTGTGGATGTTAGAACCCTCTGTTAGGTATGTGCTAGGATCAAGTCTCACTTTGCATCATGTTAAAAATTTCAAAAGAAATTGAAATGGGAGAGAGAACACCCCCTAGAGG
The DNA here is from genome assembly GCA_950022295.1 of Bromus sterilis. Classification (NCBI taxonomy): domain Eukaryota; kingdom Viridiplantae; phylum Streptophyta; class Magnoliopsida; order Poales; family Poaceae; genus Bromus; species Bromus sterilis. The sequence goes on along the minus strand of OX465595.1, from coordinate 278,088,020 downwards.
AATTTAATTCAAATGGCCAGAATGAAAGTTGCTCCAAAAATTCCTTTTGCATTTTTGAAAAGTCTCATAAATGAGTGTGATCACATATCAAGAGGTGTGGGACCAACCCCATGCTCATGGATTTTTCAAATATTCAAACAGGACCTTGGAATTAATCAAATACCCCTATTAGAATTTGAATCCAAATAAGTTGAATTTCAAAAATGTTCAAAACTTGGGAATGACTAACTACTGGTCATGTAAGTCCATATATAAATTTTGAGCATTTATAAAAATGCCTAGCTAATTTATTTAATAGGCAGAACAAAATACAGAAAATAAATAGAAAAAGGAAACAGAAAAAGGGAAAAACCCTTGCCTGTCGCCTAGGCGAAGCCGGCACAGCCAGCCCAAAGGGGCAAGGGGGTCATCTTCCCCACCCCGCGCCCCCAAGATGCTCGGTGGAATGCCACCGAGCCAGCCGAGCACGTCGCCGCTCTCCCAGTCTCCACCTGCCCCTCTGTAGCCTTCTAGTTGTGCCTCGCAACTCCTGGACGATCCGTGCTTCCTTTCCCCCCCCCCCTCCAGAGCCTCTCCCTCTCACTCTCTCGCCGAGTTCGACAACGACCCGAGTGCCGCCGTCGCCATGGTTTGAAGCACGCGTAGCCACCGTCGTCCCCGAGCCGCACCATCGTGTCCATCGTCTTCATCACCGTCGCCTACGTTTCCGTGCAGAAGAAATCGAGCTCGGACGCCCTGTAGCCGTCGTCCTTTTCTTCGTCCTCGTCTCCGGCCGCCGCGGATCCACCTCAAATTCCGGCGCCACCGTGACCTCCCCGACTCCGTCGACTGCCTCGTCGTGCTCCCTGAGTTCTGGTGAGCGTTTCCCCTAAGATTTCAGCGCCTCGCTTCCCTCCTAGCCCGTTCCTCCATGAGATCAGAGCTCTTCTGCCGCCGTGGTCGACGCGGCGCAAGCTCTCGTGCCGCTGGCGTTGCCCCAGTGTGCGCGTTTGTCTCCTGGCTACTCCAGCTTTCGAACACGCCAAGATTTGGCTCAATCCGTACTCTAGAACCCCAAACCCGACCTCGCCGTGCTTCTATCTCTGCCAACCTCGAAGTCAGCGACGCTCCGGTGAACCCCGTGACCCCCTGATGCCACAGTTCGACGCGGAAGAACCCCAGCTACACGCCAGTACCAAGGAATCCCCAAACCGTGCTCATTTTCGCAACTCCGGCGAGTCTCCGGCGACTACAGTGGCGCCGGCGACGACCCCCCTCCATTAGAGCTCTAACCCCCCGTGCTTAATCACCTGGACCCACCTGCAGAGAGACAGACATGTGGGCCAACACCCCTGCTAATCCCATGTTAAGTTTAAATCAAAATTAATCAGTGTAATTAAATAACAGAGTCACTTACATGTGGGACCCACTGGTCAAAGGCCCCCTGACGCCAGCATGACCTCATGCTTGCGCAATAACTGGTTTTTCCAATTTCAAAATATTCCAGAAATTCCAGAAAATGAATTAAACTTTGGAAATTCATAACTAATTCATTTTAACTCCAAATTAAACATATAATAGATGTAAAATTATCAGAAAAATGCAAGGATTCCGAATATGCACTTTGTTTTCATGTTTGTCCATTTTAAAATGGGGGAACAGAAGCAAACATGCATATGAACCCTCTTAAATTAAAATATGGAGTTTGAATTTGTAATTCATTTGCAATACACTCCTTTTAAATAGAATTTCCTCACACTTCAGGAGCATATACATCAAGTTTCAACCTTCAACCATGTGCTTGAGCATTTTATTTATGTTGCTCCTTTGCTTGTTGTTTGTCGAGTAGAAGTGGAACCGGAACAGGAGGCTGCCCCCTTCGTTGAAGACCCCGATACTGAACCTCGTCAGCAAGGCAAGCAAACCCCCATTGATCATGTCGATAAAATCTCACTTCCCTCTCAGTCTCGCTTATGCATTGTTTAGGATGATTACCATGCTACGTTTCTATCGCATAGATGAACCCATTCCTTTGCATGACCTATTTTTTGTCACAGTAGTAAGCAAACCACAATCCTAGCAAATGTAGGAGTTGATTGTTATCATGTGGCCCCTGCAACTGTTACTGCTTATTGCATGCTTAGAGTGATACAATGTTGATACTGTTATGTGAGTCGGGATGGTAGCAATCATGTTGATGATGGTGGAAATGTGTTGGTGAATCTACCCTAATACAAGGTGAACGATGAGAGGCTGTGTAGGAGTACACAGTGGGTTGTCTCGTTGAACACCGGCTTAAGCCCGAGTTCTTGTGTGGTGATCCAAGCCGAAGAGTACTACCACATGTTGGGAAAACAGATCCCCGCTCAACCTACTAACTCACCCCTTCTCAGTTCAATGAGTCGCAGTAGTTCGGAGTTCTGGTAGGTTTGTGGCCTGGTTGCAAAGTGAGAGAACGGCTCAGCCGAGACCGGCTTATGCACCACGCACACATCTTCTGGGACCACTTCGGTAAACCGGCCGGGTTACGAATGTGGAAACCATCCCAGATAGGCGTCTTCATTGAACTTGAGTTGGCTGTGAGGTAAAAGTTGTGGAGATTATCCTCGCCGACACCCGCTTGAAGGGTGACGACATCCCGGCGGTAACTGATGGTTTCATGTGTGTAGCAGTACACCCCTGCAGGGTTAATAAACTATTTGAATAGACGCGTCCGCGGTAAGGGACTACTTGGAAAGATGTGCCTGATTATTAGACAACTTGAACTGGATACTTACAAAACTTGCCAAGATAAGCGTGAGTGCTATGGCGTGCTTTCTCGTGGGGAGGCGAGGAAGGCACCATAGTGGTGTAATTGGTTGGAGACATGTAGTGGGCTCGTGTACGCTTCTTACCTTAAGTCTGGTACTCGTAGTTTAGGACTAGCTAAGTCAAAGCTGGCACTTCTGCTTATGAACCCCACCCCCTTTACCTTGATACATGTGCATGAGTAGTATAGTTCCTACGTAAGTCTTGCTGAGTATGACTTTGTACTCACGTTTGATTATTCTATGTTTTAGATGAACCCACTGACCCCGAAGGTGGATTCTTCCTCGAGCTCGACGACTAAAGACCAAGCTAGTGTAGTCCCAGTCAGCAGACTGGTTCCCTCGTGGATGGCTTGTGTTTAAATAAGGATTCTTAAGCCATTTGTTAAACTTGTCTGTACCCAAACATAATTTGCTTCCGCATGCTTGTTGTACTGTTGGATCACTGTCTCGTGATCTCTGTGTGCACTCTGTAAGAGTTATCAATAAAGTTGTCTACTTTGTAGAGAATTGCAATGATACCTGCTGTTCATACTAGACATGTGTGCTGCGTGTATGATTAAATCATGCATGTCTTAGTATGGGTTTTCGAGACCTTAGTTGTGATCTGGCTGGCGGTCTTTTATACACCAAGTGGCCCTTAGATGTGCGCATCTTGGGGCATCGCGATGCAATTGTTCGTGACTCTGTCACGTGCACACTTTGATGTATGATCGAGCCCGCCCTAGACCCCGACTAAGTGATCGGGTTGGAGTAAGTCTATGTAAGGGTTATAATACAATCGATAGTATGGTTGAGGCGACTTGTCTAAGAGTATGGGAGTTCACCACCCATATCATTTAGACTTGTGTGCGGACGATGAGGACCCATCTCAGTTGATCATCCAGCCTGGATGGGATGCCCCTCACGTTCGATGCTTTCCAAGAACGTTCTGTGCTTGGCCTTGTCTGCTTAGACAAGTGGGTACGTTTCTCGGCTCTCCATATGATTGTGTTGTAGCGAGTCTTGCATACGCTAACCCCGGGTCTCGACAGTGGGGCAGTTCTTGACAAGCGTCTTCATACGTTCCCATGCTTGGGCAACGTGTTCATTGTCCAATTGCCTGAAATTCATAATGTTACTCCTCAATTGAATAATTTTAGCAGGCGGATAGTACTTCCCAATAAAAGCATCCTTGCACTTATCCCAAGAATCTATGCTTTTCTTAGGCAAGGATGGAAACCAGATTTTAGCTTCATCCCTTAAAGAGAAAGGAAAAAGCTTAAGCTTAACAATTTCACCATCTACTTCTTTGTACTTTTTCATATCACAAAGCTCAATAAAATTATTTAAATGCAAAGAAGCATCATCTCTAGCACCAGAGAATTGATCTTTCATAACAAGGTTTAGCAAAGAAGGTTTAATCTCATAAAGAGGTGCCGAAGTAGCAGGTGTAGCAATAGGAGAGCAGATAAAGTCACTGTTGTTGTGACAGTGAAGTCACACAACTTGGTGTTTTCATTGGAACCCATAGTAGCAGCAGGTATTTTTGGTATTTTTGATAAGGGACACAAAAGTAAAAACTGAAAGGTAAACTAACAAGACTAAAAATCAAAGATAAAAGATAGTGTGCAACTCCCCTATCTTGTAGACTGGAGTCCCCGGCAATGGCGCCAGAAATTGGGTTGATATGGTGAGGATATCTCACTCCTCGTTGGTTACCCCAAGTGGAAGGTGAGATGTAGCGTAGCAGAAAATATCCCCTATGTAGAGGATAGGGTTTGCCTCCCGTAGGACTCGCAGAGATACAAGAAGGTGTCACGGCGCTTGACGTGGACCTGCACACAGATACGGATAACTTTGCTCCCAACGAGTACAGAGGAGTTGTCAATTCCTCCAGCCTTGCTTTTTACAAAGGATTAATGCAAGAGATAATGATAGTGATAGCAACTGAAAAGTAAACTAAGGATGTAAACAGTGATATGAAGATGGACCAGGGTCTCGTGATTTTCACTAGTGATGTCTCTCTCCCAAAAGACGATAAAAGTGCTAGCGAGGTAAACAAATAACAGTTGGGCAATTGACAGGATTATGAAGGCACCGCAATGCTAACTATGCTGCAAAGAAAGGAAGGGCTCAAAAGCAATGGGCAGTACGCCAAGGTAAGTAGACCGAAATCCATCTGCATCTACTACGAATCATCCACCTTGAGATATCTATCCAGAATATCTCACTGGTATTAAGTTGCAAATCCCACCGAAAGTGTAAATCCAAAGCAACAGACAACTGCATTAAAAGAACTTTGTGTAAAGTAAACAATCCTTGCATCCGCGGATACAAGCACCGTTGTTTTATTCCTGGTGGCAAGAACACATCCCCTAGTCTCATGTTTCTGTCACTCAAGCTAGACATCAAGGGGTTGAACCCACAATCAAGCATAACGCTCCCTCTTGGAGTTGCAACAAATCACTTGGCCAAAGTAAAATACGGCAACGAAGAACATGGAAGAATTTACTCAAGAACAAAATATAAAAGAGAAGAACCAAATATATTACTCATCACAATCTGAACATAGTCTCATAATCTATCAGATCCAAACAAACTCAGCATAGCAACGGGAGAAAATTACAAAGGTGCCTCGATCATGTGAGGCATCTCACGAGGTCTCGAAAGTGGAGGCACAAAGAGGGGAGAGATAGATCACATAGCTACTGGTCACGGACCCATGGTCCAAGGGAAACTACTCACGGTACATACGGGAGGCGTCCATGGCTATGGATGGTCTCCCGGAGGGGATAGCTTCTCCCGACAGGGTGCCGGAGCAGCTTCTCCAGGCAGCCCCGATCTTGAAATGGCGGTGGCGGCGGTACAGAGGCGATATAGCGAAAGAGGAGTCCGTCTTAGGGGTTTCTGTCAAGGGGGGTAAATATAGGAGAAGGGGGGCACCGAGAGGGGTCAAAGGGCAGCCAGGAGGCTCCCTGGTGCGGCTTAGGGTGGGGCCGTGCCAGGGACCCTTCTGGAGTCTCTGTGGTGGCCGCCCTTCCCTCCTTTGGTGTTTCCGGAAGCTTCCGGGTCGCTGATTTTTTAACTGATTTTTCCGGATTTTTTGGAGCACTTTTAATGGCCGGAAAACCTGAAATACAAAAACAGCAGAAAACAACAACTGGAAGTTGGGTGCACTGGGTTAATAGATTAGTCCAAATATGTTCAAAAATGTATGAAAGTTCAAGCAAATCATGGCAAAGACACACCAAACATGCATGGAGCAAGAAGAAATTATAGATACGTGTGGGACGTATCAGCGACGAACCCGCCGGCCTCGCCCGTGCTCTGCTCGGGAGGAACAAAGAGATGCAGATCAGAGGAAGAGAGAGGAGACCCTGACGCGTGGGGCCCGCGTGTCAGCGGGATAGCCTCGGGCCCGCGCGTCTTGGACGAAGGCGTATTTTGGAAATACGTGTCCCTGTGGAGAAGGCGTACTTGGGTACTGCATCAGCCCGGAATACGCTTTCCCGTGTGGAAAGCGTATTAACGTTCTGCTGCGGCCGGAATACGTTTTCAATCGGCGGAAGCGTATTTTACAGAAAAGACGTTTTCTCTCTCCAGGTTTGAAACTGCTAGTTTGTGGACGTTCACCCGATAAGCCCATTTTTTCTGCTTATCGAACGAACGACAGTATCTTCGCGACCGTAACTCCGATTGCGGCGATTCAAGCGCCAAGGTTCACAGTTTTTCGAGCCCATTCCGTTGGAGCATCTTTAATAATGTTTTTACATTGTGAAATTTACCCTTTTGCCCCCGGTTGTCGTTAGGCTTCGCCGGAGAACCGTCTGTCCCGTCGGATCTTTTCGGAAGGTTATCGCACGTCCGTCTGGTGGATTCTTCGACCCCTCCCCAGGCAAGCTAGCCATCTGATATATGCTCTAAAGAATCATGTTGTGTGTTCTTGTGTGCTTTAATATGTGATGTTGCTTAACCGATGAACTAAACCCCGATCTGTTAACTTGACTTGCCATGCTTGTGTTATATGTTTATGTCGATCATGCTATGTTCACTTGTGAGTATCATGCTTATGTTCTCTTGACATGCCTACTTGATATGATAAGTTAGAAATGATCATGCCATGTTTACTGGTTCGTATCATGCCTATGTTGTTCATGCTGTCATCCCCGTTCTTGTTGATCATATCCATGTTCATTTGTATGGATCATCTGCCTTCATCATGCTTATATGATATCGTGTTGTACTAGTATTGCTATGGTATGTTTTTTTGCTATGCTTGATCATATGTTGCTCAGTTAATATTGTTGATGGGATTGGACTGGAGTAACCGTTGATCAAGTTCCACCGAACCGAGCTTTACTAGTGCAACCGCACTCGCCTGTATGGGCAGGCGTTGGCTTGGGCTATCGATGTGCCTTCTACGGGTATCACCAAAGAGGGGGGATTATGCACACATGCTACCCTGGCCCGGTAGGTGGTGATAATATCGACATAAAGAGTTATTTACCCGGGTGTCCCAGAGGAGGATAAAGTTTATGGACCACGTGATGGTCAGGGCCATGTGATGGTCACTGTCGGAAGGACACAGGAATACCCAAGACAGTGTGTCGGTGATACCGTAGGGAGGTTACACGGTAGGCAAGTTTCGTTGGATAAGTCCTAGCTCACTCTTGAGGAACGACTTCCAAGGATCCTGTGGGACAAGTTCCGGGGTGCTGGGTGGAGGAAGAACTCCATATTGTGGGTAAAGTGCACAAACTCTGCAGAGTCACAATCTATTCGAATAGACGAGTCCTCAGTCATGGGACACGGTTCGTACTAGGTCACACTTGGATCAATATAAGTTCGGTGGATGGTTGTGGCAAGTGGATGGTCAGGCGATGACCGGATTGGTTGGGTAGTAACGAAGGACACCTAAACCGTTGAATGGTCATGAGATGACCTGATGTGGAGTCGGTAAGGACTCCGAGGTAAGCTGCATGATCAAGAGATGGTCATGAGTGCCCATGTGATGATTTTCATTGTACTAATCTTATTCATGATAATATGCTAGATTCATCATGTTAATATTGTTCAGATTCATCATGTTAATATTGTTTAAACTGCTATGCCATGATAACTAATATACTCTAATAACTTGTGCATGCTTGAATGCCATGGATTGCTTTGCTTGGTGTATATGTTACTTGGTTTGCTTGTTTCCGAGTACATTCAAACGTACTCACATGGCTTTCATCCCTGGCTATTCGCGTAGCCGGATTTTCAGGTTTATCTAAGGATCCACCTTCCCTAGGAGGAGTCGAGCGTTTGCGAGCTAGGAAGAGTAACCCAGTCAAATCCCTGTGGATTGGAGCCGCTCCAAGTCCGTGCTGCCGTAGACAGTTTATATTCTGCTGCCCCCATCTTTGTAATGAACCATCTATGGTGGTAATATATTGATTCAAACCACTTTTGCTTATGAATCCTTTTACAGTTGTGCCTATGTTCTTGGTACATGTTGTAAGCGCGCACACCAGAGTGATTCCTGGGCTGCTGTGTGCGAGACACTCCTTTGTGTACAATGGTATTCAGGCGAGGTGTCACACTCATCCACCACAGTCACCAACCACAGAACTGATTATGAGAATGTTTGAAGAAAAGAGAAATCAAGATCTCATGGAATTACTGAGAAGCATGCAGACTATCGTGGGACAGAATCAGAGCCCAGGATTCCGCTCCAAGTTATCCGATTTTCAGCGCACCCGACCACCGAGCTTTGACCAAGCAGCAGATCCTATTGAAGTTCATGACTGGCTGAGGACCATTGAAAATAAATTGGAGATTTCCCACTATGATGAAGCTGACAAGGTACCATTTTCCACTCATTACCTCGAAGGATACGCAGCAATTTTGTGGGACAATACCAAGGCAGTACGGCCTCCAGAAGAAGACATCACGTGGGAAAAGTTCAAGGAAAAGTTTCGCACCTACCACATCCCTACCGGAGTATTGAAGGTCAAATAGAGGGAGTTCCTCGCTCTTGTCCAAGGCAGCATGACAATAACTGAGTACCTCAATAAGTTCAACCACCTCGCAAGATACTCGGTCCATGATGTGGCCACGGAAGAAAGGAATATAGATCGCTTCCTTGGAGGACTCAAAGCCACTCTAAGTTGCCAACTCAGCATGTTGGACTTCCCGGATTTCCAGACTCTTGTCAACAAGGCGCTCATAGCAGAACGTGAGTACAAGTCTGTCATTGAGCACAAGTTTGGGAATGACGACCGCAAGCGCAAGTATGAAGCTAAGAAGACCAACGATTGGCCATCCTTCCTGAAACCACGCGTCTGGGAGCCCGCTCAGTAGCCTTCTCAGACCGATTACAAGCCTTCTTGGACTAATGGTAACGCCGTGACCAACAAGGCGGCAAACCAAGGGAAGCCTTTCATCACTCCTCAAGTCAAGGAGGACTGCATTCGCAATGGCACTTGTTTCACTTGTGGAAAGCCAGGGCACTATTCCAGGCAATGCCCCGACAAGATGGGGAAACCATCACCACAAGTCAACAATATTGGGGGCCAGCCCAACTCAAGCTATCGCCAGGCTCGAGGCAACCACGTCTTGGCTGAAGGAGTCAACGAGTCCCCCCGATGTGTCCATCGGTATGTTTCCTATTAATAACATACCCGCAGTTATATTATTTCATTCTGGGGAAACCGACTCGTTCATTTCGCGGTGTTTTGCCACCCAAAACAATTTTCCCATCTCTCTTTTGGACAAAACCGTGGTGGTACAAACCCCTGGGTGCGTGCTCAAAGCAGACGAGATATGCAAGGACCTTGCAATTGAGATATATGAAGTGAAGTTTCGAGCCGCCCTTGTTCTTCTTGAATCCAAGGGGCTCGATGCAATTCTCGGAGTAGATTGGCTCACAGCTCTCCAGGTCCGCCTCGCCTTCCAGACCCAAATAGTGAAGCTGGTTAACCCAGACGGAAAAGTAGTCTGATTCACCGCCGTGGGAATGCCACGAATGAAAGAGTTATTGGTATGCCAGATCACCACCAATGACATGGAAAATATTCCAGTGGTCAGAGAATTCCCAGATGTATTCCCAGAAGAATTTCCAAGTATGCCACCGTACAGGGAACTGGAATTTTCTATTGAGATTGTTCCCGGCACAACCCCAATATACAAGAAGCACTACCGAATGCCGTCTATCGAACTGGTAGAGCTGAAGAAGTAGCTGGATGAGTTATTGCAGAAAGGGTACATTCACCCCAGCACCTCACCCTGGGGATCGGCTATGTTGTTTGTCAAGAAGAAAGATGGCAGCCTGCGTATGTGTGTGGACTACCGCCCACTGAATGAAGTCACCATCAAAAACAAATACCCGCTACCCCGCATTGATGATCTGTTCGACCAGTTAAATGGTGCACGTGTGTTTTCCAAGATAGACCTTCGTACGGGCTATTACCAGTTGAAGATCAAGAAAGAAGACATACCCAAGACAGATTTCACCACGAGATATGGCATGTATGAGTTCATGGTCATGTCATTCGGATTGACAAATGCTCCAGCATACTTCATGGGCATGATGCACAAGGTCTTTAAGGACTTCCTAGACAAGTTTGTGGTGGTATTCATTGATGATATCCTCATATACTCCAGAAGTGAAGAAGAGCATGAATAACATCTCCGTATCATATTGGAGAGACTGCGAGCTCACCGTCTATACACCAAATTCAGCAAGTGCGAGTTCTGGCTAAAAGAGGTGGGATTTCTCGGGCACGTTCTATCAGCACAAGGAGTAGCAATAGACACCAGTAAAGTGGCCGACGTATTGAACTGGAAGCCACCACCACAGTAACTGAAGTCCGAAGTTTCTTGGGATTGGCGGGATATTATCACCAATTCATTGAAGGGTTCTCCAAGATAGCCAAGCCATTGACCGAGCTATTGAAGAAGAATCAGAAGTTTGTCTGGACCAAGGAATGTGATGATAGCTTCAGGCAGAAAAAGACCAAGTTAACTTCCGCACCGGTCCTAACCTTGTCAGACCTCCATAAGGGATTTGAAATTTATTGTGACGCCTCAAGACATGGCCTTGGATGTGTGCTGACGCAAGAAGGAAAGGTGGTAGCGTATGCCTCCCGAGAGCTACTCCCACAGGAAGGAAATTATCCCACCCATTATTTGGAGCTGGCAGCCATAGTGCATGCTTTGAAGATATGGAGGCATTATCTTATCGGCCAACGATGCGAAATATACACGGACCACAAGAGCCTCAAGTACATTTTCACCCAGCCGGATCTCAACCTCAGGCAAAGGAGATGGTTGGAATTTGTCAAGGACTACGACCTCGAGATCAACTACCATCCCGGGAAAGCCAATGTGGTGGCCGATGCCCTCAGTAGAAAGCCAAGCATGGTCCATGCACTTTGGAAATGGATGAATCCAAAATTGAAACGGGAATTTTCTAGCCTCATCCTGGTGCTATGCAACCCGCTGCAGGTAAAGACAATGGAAATTACCCCAACCCTCGTGGAAGAAGTCCAAGAAGCTCAGAAACAAGACCCGGAGATCCAGGAGATCAAGGAGAATGTACGGCAGGGCAAAGCCGCACACTTCCGCGTCGATGACCAAGAGACGTTGTGGTTAGAGGAACGACTATGTGTTCCAGACCAGAACAGCCTAAGGAAGCAAATACTGCAAGAAGCACATGAGTCTGCGTACTCCATCCACCCAGGAGGTACCAAGATGTACCAGCATTTGCGGACAACATTTTGGTGGCCCGGAATAAAGAAGGATTTTGCAAATTATGTTGCATGATGTGATATTTTCAACCGAGTCAAGGCCGAGCATCAAAAGCCCGCTGGATTTCTACAACCCCTGCAAGTCCTTCAGTGGAAATGGGAAGACATATGCATGGAATTTCTCATGGGACTTCCCAAAACAGCCTGAGGCCATGATTTCATTTGGGTTATTGTAGACATGCTCATCAAGGTGGACCACTTTATCCTGGTCCGAACTACTTATCGAGTAGATCAGCTAGCAGAGCTATACATGTCCCGGATTGTTAGCCTCCATGGCGTACCCAAGACAATCACATCCGACAGAGGGTCCACATTCACCTCCGCATTCTTATAACGACTACATCAATCCTTGGGAACCACACTAAAGCACAACACGATATATCACCCGCAAACTGATGGGCAAACGGAACGAGTTAACCAGATTCTAGAGGATAAGCTCAGGGCATGTGTGTTGGCCTATGGAACCAAGTGGGAAGACAACTTTCCATATGCGGAATTCTCGTACAACAACAGTTATCAGTCCAGCCTCAAGATGTCACCGTTTGAAGCACTATATGGGCGTAGGTGACCTACCCCTCTAAATTGGTCACAGACAGGAGACAACCGTATCTTTGGTACGGATTTGATGCTTGAAGCCGAAAAGCAGGTCAGAGAGATTCAGGACTGTCTGAAAGCAGCCAAGTCACGTCAGAAAAGCTATTATGACTGGAAACATCGGGAAGTGAACTTGGAGCCCGGAGAGTATGCTTAACTTCGAGTATCACCGATGAAGGGAGTGAGGAGATTCCACACTCGAGGAAAGCTTGCACGACGATACATCGGGCCGTTCCCATTAATTGCTAAGAGAGGAAGGGTAGCATACCAATTGGGACTACCCCTGGAACTGTCCGATGTTCATGATGTGTTCCACATATCACAGTTACGAAAATGCATTGCACCGCCAGTCAAGCAAGTGGATATGAAGGAGTTTGATTTGACACAGGATCTGACTTATGAGGATAAGCCCCTCAGGATTTCAGACGTAATGGACATGACCACCCGCAGTAAGGTAATACAGGTTTACAAGGTACAGTGGGCACACCATACCGAGGACGAAGCTACTTGGGAAAGGGAAGATTTTCTGAGGTCCGCCTATCCGTATCTGTTCCTTGATCAACCAAATCTCGAGGACAAGATTTACCCTAAGGGGGGTAGGTTTGTGACATCCTGGTTTTGGCCTTTTTTTTGCAAACCCTTTTTGCTGATTTCTGGAAATTTGAATTTCATTTGCCTGGTGTTTTGCAACTCTTTTGGCCTTGATCTCTTGGACCCAAAATTTTCCCTAGGCCAAGTGACCTCAAAACCCTTCCCCCTCATGTCCTAGATCAAGCTTTGATCATCCATTCCCTTGCCACATTTTTATTCCACAAGATATTCATTTTTCATTAAAGGAATAAGCCTTTTCTCCCCATGATTTTGAAGCCATCACCTTCTCTGTTTGTCCAATTTCTTCGATACTTTTTGTGCTGAACTGTAGGATCAAGCCTCATGATTCTATGGAAAAAGATCAACAAGTTCAGTACAACATTTTCCCTCTAAAAATTCTTTTTCAATTCTGGACAGAGGAACACTTTGTGAAGGAAGTATCCTGTGCACTGGTCAATTGGCTCTGGAATTTTTACCACTTGAGCACCTTCCTAAACCATGCATGCACACAAAAATTCAGCTCAAAACTCCCAGCCAATCAACCTCCAGAAATTCCCATTGTTTGCTGCAGAAAGTTATTTTTGAAGATGGCATCCACATGAGACCTCTCCCAGTGCCTCCAAGCCCCCAAGTGCACTTCTGGACGTTGGCTACGTGCCAAGGACACACTTGGCGAGCCGTGGATGCACCCAGCGCACGGGTCCACAGGGTGACCATGCGCTCTACCAGCCGAAGGCGTGCCCTGGCCGTGGCCGAGACGTCGTCATCAAGGGCATGCCTCGCCTGGCGAGCCCGTGGCCGCTCCCTCGCGTCTGTAGTTCTCCCTGCACCTTCATCCTCCACCTGTCCTCTCCCAAAGTCGCGCCGCTCGTCGAAGGCCTCACCGTCGCTGCCATTGTTTGACAAAGCGCACATGTGACGGCCACTGTGGCGAGCACGCCTCCGCGTTGCACGCGTTTGCTTCTACGCGTCGCTAGCAGCGCCGCACCATAGCTTGCCACCTGCCCACAGTAAAGCCGCGCCACCCGCCGCCTAGCTCGTAGTCGCAGAGCCGCCACAGAGACCTCTGCCGACGTGACCCATCGCCCCGTCGATGCAGTGCCTCGGGAGCCGCTCACACGCGCGCCAGGTCACCTCCAGAAGGTCCTCTACACGCAGGAGCAGCTCGAGCTTATCTCCTCCCCCACACTGCTCCAATTTCTTCTGCCCGGCGGCATCCTCGTGGGAATCCTGTGGCCACCTACAAAACCCGAGCCCCTCCTCGCTTCTGAGCATCGCAATCCCATCCACTACACTCCAATTGAACATCCATCCCAAGAAACCCCGCCGGGGAGGCCCCAGGCCTCGGTCCTCACCGGTGCCCCCCCGTGACATCGCCACCGTGGCCAGCCACCCCTGTTGCTCCCCTAGCCCCGCACTTGCTTCCCCTATCTTCTCCTTTCTCTGGTGGTTTTAACGGTGTGCTCGCCGGTGGGATTCATGCAGAAAACTCCAAGTCCGACGAGCCCCGTTGCCGCCTGCCGCTTGAGAAGAACCTAGCCACGCCGTAAGTCGCCGTTCACCGTGTTCGGGGTACGTGCTTGCTCGCCGTAAGCTCCTCCGTCCACGGGTGCTACCTCTCGTCGTCGGCATGGCCTCGTCGAGAGAGAACTCCCTCGCCGGAGCCGTCGGGTCCTGTTCCCCCCTCTCCTGCACTTAAGCCTGACAGGGCTGGCCCACTGTCAGCCACCCAGGCCAGCCCGAAAGGGTATCAAGCGGAGGCGTATTCTCCAGAATACTTCTTCGACGTGGCCTGTTCTGGAAATTCCATAGAAATTCATTTAAATCATTTTAATTGAATATTTTGAGCCAACTTTGACTACTAATATCTCTAAACCACAAGGCATAATGAGTTGATTCTTTTTGCTAAAATTTGGCTTGAAATCCTTTTTAAGTTCGCAAAGTTTGGTAGATTTCCTCTCTGTCTAGGTTTACTGGATCGAAGAAGTGTTCAGATGACTTATTTTTGTTTTTCCATTTGAAATTATTTTCAAAGGACCACAACTTGCTTGCTGAGAACCAGGAGTTCAGTGAAAGTCCACTTGACCAAGCCAAGACACAACATTCTTGTCATGAGGGTCTTGAATTGCTACATGATGATTTGCTCATTTGACTTGAATTTGATTTGAATTTAATTGCTAATTAAATGAATTATGCTATGTTTAATTGATGTGACATGTTATCTAGTGATTTACATGCTTGTTTGAACTCATGACATATTCATGCTAATTCTATCATGATTCATGTTAGTAATTCATACATGTTGATCCCATATAAGTCTTGATGACCACGCTTTGATGAATCCATGTAGATCCCCATTAGTTTTTGCACAAGTTTGGTGGTGGTATCATGTTCATATGCTTATTATCACGTTGAGTTATGACTTGATCTCATACTGCTAAAGATTATGGTTAAAACTTAATGAACATGAATTAACAGTTGACCGAGTGCCACCGAACAAGACTTATTTCGTGCAACCACATTTTCCTATATGGGAAGGCCTTAGCTTGGGCTATCTTAGTGCCTTTTACGGGTGCCACCAAAGAGGGGAGGTTACACATTGCACGCTACCCTGATTAGGTAGGTGGTGGTAATGTCGAGATCTAGAGTTGATATGTTTACCCGAGAGTCCCAGATTGGTACAATGTTAAGAACCATGCGATGGACAGGGCCATGCGATGGCAGGTGTCTGGAGCACATAGGGATACCCAAGGCATGCAATGTCGGTGGTACCATAGAAAGGTTACGCGGTTGTCAAGTTTCGTTGGAGTAGTCCTAGTCCGTTGGGAAAGGAGCTCCATGGTGTGGGCAAAGTGCACAACCTCTGCAGAGTGTTACAAATCTATTCGAATAGCCGAGTCCACGGTATTGGACACAGTTCTCTCTAGGTCACATTATGGGTCAACACAAACCGGTAAAAATGATGATGTTAACTTGTGGTCATGCAATGACCGGAATAGTTGGGAGGTCATGCGATGACCTGGATGCTGAGTCAGGATGGACTCGGAGGTAAGCTACATGGTCATGCGATGATCATGGGTGGTTGGTATTCAAAAAATCTTAACTATGATATTGTGCTATGCTCATTATGTTTGCATTGTTATTATTGTTCACTCTGATGACATGGCTCTTGTGAGCTTGCAAGTGCATTCGATGTACTGACCTGGCGTGTCATGCCAGATGTAGGAGAAGTTGTGCCTGAAGACTCTGGTGTGCCGTACTTCGTGAACTAGGCCGGATCCCAGCAGTGTCCCCGTGGAGTGGAGCTCTGTCACCCCGTTATTCCGCTGTCGTAGAGTATCTTGTTGCTCGTATCGAGGCCCCAAGATGTGACATAAATAATGTAGATATTGTTGCCGCATGAGATGTGCCGCCATGCCTCGTAGCTATTTGTATCCCGAAGCCATGTACCTGTATAATTATTAATGAAGCGGTTATTTATGTACCAATATGTTGTGCATTGCCAAAAGACATGATCTCTGGGCTGGCAATGTGAGGAAACCCGGTTGCTTTGAGTTGGGGTGCCACAAGAACGGCAGGCGGCGGCGGCCGTTGGCGATGCCGGCGAGGAGGAGGCGCGACGGGGTCGCTGGGTAGGCTGGGATGGTAGCGCGGCGAGGCGGATTCGGCGGCTCCTCGCCGGAGGTGGCTTCGAGACGGAGCAAACGGGCGGCGTCAGGGAGAGCTTCGGGAGGAACCACGACCATGGCGCGGCGGCTCAGGTGGAGGACGCCGGCGGGCTCCTGCGGGGCGGTTTGGGAGGAGGTGAGGGAGACGAAGGGAGAGGGATAGGGAACGCGTGGAGGCGCTTAGCGGAGGCGGCGGGAGATGGTGAGCTCACCGGAGTGGTGCGACATGATGGCAGCCGGCTTCCAAGGCGGCGACGTGGCCAGATGGGCCCGGGCCGGCCATGGCGACTAGATCCCAGCCATGCATGGCCCGGTTCTCCTGGGCTGGCCGTGGAGGGGTTGGGGCTAGATCTGAGCCCTTGATCTCACAGATAAATGGTCAGAATTGCTCGGGATTGGGGCTAGTTTTTGGGGCCGACCTGTCCATTTGGAGGTGGGTGGCTGTAATTATTGTTAGGGGAAACCCTAGAAGGGCTAGGGAGAGTGGTGGTCTATTTATAGGGTGGCCTGAATGGCAGGTTTACACAAACACTCCCGGTTTCTCTCTCGCGCATCTGGTGAAAATATTTCTGACCGCCGGGAGTCCATACGACCTCCGATTCAGAAGAAATCTCGAGCCACACGCTCAGCGCAGCGAACCGGTGGATTCTACCTCACTTCGATACCGTTCCGAGAACATTTTCCGGCTCCCAATAAAATAATCCATTTATTAAATAAATGCGGTTTTGTTCCGACGGTGATGGCTGGTCATGTGCCGGAAGTTGCGACGGTGCTCGGGTGAAACCCGGTGATGCAAAAGGTCGGGTGCCACGGTGGAAAAGGTCGGTCACGCAAGACGGTACAAGAAGGAGGGGGAAATATTCACCAATTCATACATTGGGGAAAGAAATACTACAAACAATTCTAACAATCAACAAAATAAAGCAACAAGCAAAAAAATTTAATTTGGGTGAAAATCCGGGCAGTTATAGTTAAAGTTTTCTTGGCTTTCAGGGCGGCAACCTTTCCATGACTCGGAGACAAGGTGGGAAGCTTGCTACTACACTTCCCTCTAGTCGGAGGAAGAGAACGCTTGCAACTTCGAACAAGTCCCTCCAGAGCCGAGTCACGATCTTGGTTGTTTTTGGAGCGTATCTTAGAAGTTACCTGAGGAGGAGCCACATCGTATTTCGTCTCCAGCTTCAACCTCAACCCCAGCACTCGTATTACTTTATTCGTCCTCTTCTGAAGGATGTCGGGGAGCCAAGGGAATAGGCGAATGAAATCGGGTAACATCCTGATGCAGAAAGATAGAAGTCTCGGGTCAGATCAAACAGACAAAAAGAAGATTAGTACAAGAATGCATACGAAGCAAATAAACCTACCAAAGTAGGGGTATGCTGGCTGTTAAGGGGTCTAACTCGGGCCGCCATCTGCATACCATGAGTTACGCTAGTGATTACCTTTATCTGACGCTCAAATTCATCTACCGACATCTCAGCATTACTATACCGAGTATCATCCCCAAGCCAAGTGTATGACCACGCATCAGAGGGAGAACCTTTTCTTTCTTAGCAATGGACAGGCGAGGATTCCAACCTAGAGAATCGGTTAGCCTCACATCTGATTAAGGAGGAAACATCCGAACTCCAGGCCCTTACTCCACCTTGCAATAAAACCAACTGTTCTGCCAGTTCTTCACAGAATCCAGCAAACTAGAAGGAAAATATTGAGTTCCCTGCTTCCTAGCAAGAAATAAGCCCCCGCACAGATGGTTGAGTTCTACAGCACCACCCTCCCCAATATTTTTCACCTTTTGAGGCTTGATGGTGTAAATGGTGCAGAAAATATGCCAATGAGGTTCTATGCCTAAGAAACCCTCGCATAAGGTAAAAAATCTAGACAGCAGAGTGATGGCATTTGGAACAAGATGCTGAAGCTGAGATTCGGTGAACGCAAGGAAATGCAATAGGAACGGATGTGGAGGAAGTGAATCCCACGATCCACGTGAGAAAGAAGAAAAACTCACTCGCCCTCTTGAGGAACGGGCTCTTCTTCCCCAGGAGGAGGAATACGACAGCCATGGCGAGGAAGCATACCAGAGTCTTGGTATCCGTGAAGCATCTCTGCCGTGACAATCGATGATAACCATTCCCCGGCAGACATGGCTCTAACGGGGCACCACGGCCGGAGCACCAAAGGATGGGGAAGCACGCCTGAGGTCGACGAGGGAGGAAGACGAAGGGTGATTCGCGTGTGCAGAGTGAGTACAGAGGAGGAAGAAAAACAGCCACGGTGAAAACTGAATGGGTCCAGATCTGTTTTGACCACGAAGTGGATTTATATTCTAGCAGAGGACCAACCGCCACGCGTCACATGCGCAAGTCATAATGAAGATGTCGTTTTGGTTCCCCGTAATCCATCCTATTTAATAAGGGGCGGTTAATGATTTTAAAAATGATCGGCGCAGGAATCAAGGCGACAGATCTGATGAATATATCAATCCTTCTGACAGCAAGATTCCCTCTCTGACAGAAAAGATTCGTCTCCCTCGAGAGACAATAGATTTAATGCAAGCCGAGTAAGTCATCACTCGGAAATATTTCCGAGTAAGTTGCCACTTGGAAAGAACTTCGCCTTATACATCGAGAGATAAATTACTCGGAAGTTTACCCGCGTATACTTCAACCGAGTAATTTACCACTCACAGAGAGTTATCGATAAAACAACCGAGTAAGTTGTCACTCAGAGCGTCAAAGAAAGAAGATAGTACTCAAAAACTCAAAGAAGATACAGGATGGGATACGGCATGAAGATAAGTAATGAGTTAGAAAGAAACTGCATTCTGGAACGCACAACAAACGGAATATCTTGTATTCATTAATTACTCGAGAAAAATTCTGAGTTGTTAATTCACTAGTAATCTAGTAATCCGTCTTTGACATAGATTTCCAGATTACTAGTCGGATAAGGCGCATGGGGTAAAGAATTGACATCCCGTGTGGTATGATCTAAAGCTCATTTTGCGATGCTTTAGAATATCAAACTTTAAAAATCTGGTTCATATGGAGTTTAAGGCCTTTTACTCCGAGACACGCCCTCCAGGGCGTCAGTCCACCTCTTCTGAGAGATGCTTGAGTGTCGCACGATTTTTCCATTAACTTGCCCGACCCACATTCGAGGGAAAAGTTCAAATATCAATAAAGTCCTTCTGGGCCTCTTATTGAGTTTAATCTTCACATACCTCATGAATGTTGATGACATCGACTGCCTCAATCACGAGTGCCCGAAAGCACTTGGGGCTACTGCCATGGTCATACCAAAGGTATAACCTTAAGCATCAGGAATCAAGGGGTACCCTTAGTATCGTGACCTCTCAACAATACCTAAGAAAACAAATAAAATTACCGAATCATAAGGAGTTTGAAAAAACACAGGGGTTTAGGTCACGACGCCTCCAAGTAATCTGTTACTCGGAAGAAGAGATGTTCTCCGAGTAATCAGTTACTCAGAAGAGGAAATAGTGTCCGAGTAATCAGTTACTCGAAAAGCGGATTGGCTCAGAGTAAGCAACTACTTGGAAAAGGGAATCGACGAGCTGTTCACTACTCGGAAGAAGGAAGGAACAACAACGGGTGTGGAGCATTGAAGCGAGAGGCGTTACTCCTCCTTAATTAGTAGTAGTGGGTAGTTAGTTTCTTATAATAATTATAGGCGTTTATGCCTGTAATTATGACCCATTTACCAGGGTAATGAAGGGACGGAGGAGAACTCTATATAAGCCTCCACCTTCACCCTGGGGAGGGTTACGCGCACATCAAACAAAAAACTCTGAGAAATAACACCCCATTCAGCCTGGGACAGGTCTAAGGTTTTTATCTCCAAGGAGAGGCCTAGCCTGTATAAATATCTTTGCGTCAACCTCTCTGCGTAAAGATTCATATAGCTCTAATCGCACCCCTATATCTATTGTCAGGATTATATCCACGACAGATACCATCTGTAACAACCTGATTGACTAAGAATCCAAGTCTCTGTGCATTCTGTGCTAGTCCCTGGATCAATAGGTAGCACACACAGTACATGATGTAATATCAAGAATAAACTACATGTCATAAATATTACATCGAAGACCTAGTATTACAATTAAGCATACCTGCATATCTCAAGGCTAGCTTACAAATAAAATACAACGGAAAACAATAAAGAGCTTCGTGACGTCCATCAACTCCACCGGCAAAGTTGAGATAGACGTCATAACCCTACAATGCCTCATTTACTCATCGTATAAAATCCTGCAACACCGAAGGTTACAGCTCGTGAACGGGTTAGTACATTTAATGTACGTCAATCTACACGAAAAAGATATAACAGACCTACAACTACATGCGAGGTAAGTCAAATGAAGGCTTATGGTTTTATTTTGCAGAAAGCTGATTTTCCCTCAATCTACCTATTAGTCAAATTTTAGTTTATCTTACTACATTAAACATAAGGTTGAATTTGGCGACACCAATTCCAAGCCAAACCCTTTATTAAAGTTTCCCACTCAAATTTTATTAAGGTGAATCATCTGTCAAGACCATCCAACAAAAGTAATGCCTAGTTTCTCAAAGTTGTCCATAACCGGGGACACGGATAATCATGATTAGTTTGTACACTCTGCAGAGTTTTGTACACTTTACCCACTGGACTCAACCCGAAGATTGGGACGAAGTCTTCAGAAAAGGTCACCTCCACCCTTGTAGCTGGTACACCTATCATATCTACATCTGCTAGCTACCAGGGCGAGGTTCCCCACAACTTACTCGACTAAACCAGAGGCCATATAGCCAGTGGTTGTACATGGAAGCTACTATTCACTAAGTCTGTCTTATCTTTTTTAGCCTGGATGACGCCCATTTAGGGTGAACTCTCGTGGGAGCAGTCCTTATACAAGGTGCAAAACCCCCTGATGCCTTCCCTCCATACCATGCAGAACCATTGGGAGCATTTAGCTCTGGACCTGCCCTTAGACAAGGCGCGGCATCTGGGATGCATCCCGCCCGTCAAGAGGTGAATTCTATTTATGGTTGCTAGTAAAGTCATTGAGATCCTCACATAACTCAATGAATACTCAAGTCAATCCCCTTCTACATAGCATAGCAATAATATAAACAATCACGAACTAAGGAGACAAAGAATACAGGATCAGATCATATGGCCATCCTACAAGGTTTGTAGCATAGTGATATAATAGTCCATACATGCATAAGGTGATAAAGTACAACATGCATAATGAAAAATATAGGATGAAGTATGCTAAAAGTGTAACTTGCCTTATACATTCGATGAAGTTCTTCGCACTCACAATCCTGATAACTCTACTCGTCACATTCGAGGAATCTATCGTAAACGAAATATACCACATAAACAATCACACCAAAAGGAACCAAAAGATCAACAAATAAAACACAATAAGGTTTAGAAACAAAAACAACTAGGCTCGATAGATATAGGTGTCGATGTGCTCGAACGTCATAGGTGGAAGGTAAATTCGAGAGAGTCAACGGATAACGAATTGTCGATATCAAAGATTATGACCAAAGACATTATGAATTCAAGGTAAGGATCATGTCAATATGAATGGTATGTGGGTATTTCCGATAGGAGGTTTCAAATGATCCAATATGCAAAAAGAATCACGTGAAACAGAATATTACAACACGAGTTATAATAGGTTACAGTTTGAATTAAGTTTAAAGTCAAACAGATCAAAGCATTTGAATGTTGTGTAAACAGGATATGGATATCAAGTATATGATACGGGTGTTCCAACAAAAAAGGAAT
The DNA here is from genome assembly GCA_950022295.1 of Bromus sterilis. NCBI lineage: Eukaryota > Viridiplantae > Streptophyta > Magnoliopsida > Poales > Poaceae > Bromus > Bromus sterilis. The sequence continues at coordinate 278,065,799 of OX465595.1, read as the reverse complement.
CAACCATATTGGATCAACAGTACAAAAGATACGGCCTCGGGAAGTTTGAATTCGACTTTGAATAACTTCAAATTAAAAAATGTGCAAATGTGCCAGAGGTTAGCTCTATGCTAAACTACTAATCAATACCAGCGCGTAGGAAAAAGAACCACCTAATTCCGATATACGGTTTAAAATATTTAGCTAAAACAATTATAGGGTGCAAACTATGAAAAAGAGCTCAACCGCGAAAAAAAAAATTTCATTGCGTATATGTCGTTGCTGGTACGGAGTGAACGATGTTCGCTCCGGTGAACCTTCCGGTGAGCGTCCACTGTGTAACAAAATCGGTTCCTTCCGGTTAACCGAAGATAAACCTCGTAAACTCTGGTTAGCCGAAAACCCTAGATCTGAAACAATTGGATCTAATCTGGGACATAGGATTGATATCGGACGGACGAGAGTTGCTCACCAAAAAAACCGGTGGCGGCTTCATAGGCGGCGGCGTCCGTCGGCTGGCCGCGACGGCTAGCTGCGGCGCGTGGAAGCGCGGCAGCATGTGCGGGCAACGCGGGAGCGGCGTGCTCCGCCGTGTGCGGCGACGGACCGGGAGGCGGCCGACGGCGGCGGGGGGCGGCATGGCGCGGGGGAGGTGGTGGTGGCGGGGTGCGCTCCGGCGCAGGGTGGCGCGGGCGGCGCGCCAAGAGATAGTTGGGGCGATCCGGCGCCGTGATCCGGCGTCGCTCCAGCGAAGTCGGCGGCGCCGACTTCCGGCAAAGAGGGGCCCGCGACTAGGGTTTCAAAAAGAAGGAAAGAACATTTTCTGAAAATCCTTAATTAGGCGGAGAAAAGGAAAAAAAATCTGAACCGACTTGGGCTCCAACTGTCTCTGCGACCGAGCGGCGAAGTCTTATTTTTTTTTAATTTGTATATGGCCAACCAACTTGATAGAAAATTTTTAAATAATAAACTACTTATTTTAAAATGCAACAGCAATACAATGAAACAATCAAATAAAATACTTTTGCTGAAAATACTTTTCTAGCTATTATGAAATTTTTAATAAATAACTTTAATGCAATAAAAACTATATGAGAAATATAAAATTCCCTGAAATAATTTAGAGTTATTTATAATCCGCATAATAAAATTCAATAAAATTTCAATAGTATTCTAAATATTTTTCAACCTTGTTTAACAAGGGATAATTCATTTTATATCCTCTCAAATAAATTTCCTTAAGTTGAAAAATGTTTTGAATATTCCAAAAAATGCGAATAATTATTTAAAACATTTTACAACTATTTTAATATGTTGAAGGAGTCATATTTCCTTCTCTCATTTTCATTTGTTGGATTTGTTTAAAAAAATAAATGCCAAAACACGAAAAAAGAAAAATAGGTCAAGTATTTTTATTCCCTCTCATTTTACTATTCTGTTAGACTCTAAAAGTTTCAAATCCTACTGAAAATCAACATATCAAGCAAAGGCGATGAATATTATTTAATTTGTTAAAATTCAAAAATTTGGAAAATTTTGAGAAGTTACAGTTCTGTTCAGAATGTAATTGCCACACTATGCAAATGTAATGCAATGCTAAATTTTTTACATTCATGCCTAGTTTGGCAACACAATATTTTATAAACTATGGTATCAATATTTTTTCAAGACAAAATAATTTCAAAAAGAGAAGGGAGGTGGGCATCGATGCTTGACAGACTTAAGTCAAGTGGACAGATAAACTAGACAAGAACTATTACTATGTGCCAGTACAACAACAAAAGTAACAAGGTAACAAGGGTGTTATGCAACTAGTAAATAATCAGGAATTAGTTAACATCACACCAAGATCATGTAAATTGCTAAATAAATGTTAAGCACACATGAATAGCAAGCCTCATGATCCCATATTAGTTACAGTGCAAACCTAGGAAATAAATCACAATCACAATTATACTTTGAGCAAAAAATGCAGCAGTTTGCTCTGAAATTTACAGTACTCCCTAGAAAGAAAGGTTTCTGCCAATTAATACAGTGAGTATGAGCATTGAATTAATTGAAACTGTATTTAGTAATGCACAAAGGTGTGTTCAGTCTCTAATGTTGCTTTAGAATCGAAATTATAATCCATTTCATTAAGTTGCACATTTAGGTCCACACGACTAGCAAATTGGTAGTTCTGAAATCTAAAAAATTGCTAAAGGGATGCCTAGACATGAAGACATGATCACGCATGGTGAGAGAGAGAGAGAGAGGGATAGAGAGGGAGGGAGAGAGGGAGGGAGGGGGCGTCTTACCAGAGTGGAGGGAGTCACCGGAGATAGGCAGGGAGGGGGCACTGCAGCGGGAGAGTCGCGGGAGCCCGACGATCTGCGATGGGACACACGCGGTGTGAGAGAGAGTGGGACTGATAGAGGTAGGGAGTTGAAGGATTACCAAAGTTGAGGGAGTCGCCAGAGACAGGCTGGGAGGGGGCACGCACGGTGTGTGTGTGAGAGAGAGGAATAGACAGAGAGGGAGGGAGAGAGTGAGGGATGTGAAGGCTTACCGGAGTGGAGGGAGTAACCAGAGACGGGCGGGGAGGGGCGTGTAACAACCCAGATTTCACAAATTTTTTTTTTTTTGTTTTCGGTGTGAATTGTTTGATTGTTTGATTTGTTTGCGGTGTTTGCATCCCTGATTTATCAATTGGAGATTATTTTACCCCCTCTTATCTCGTACCGGACGGAGGCCGACCCATGCCACCCTGACACTCGACCTTTGCGACACCTGGTTTCACCCGATTACAGTCGCAAAAACCGCACGAGACCAGCCGCAACCAACAGAACGAAAACCCCGTTTAATAATTAAACGGGTTTTTTATAGCGCGCCGGAAAGTGTTCTAGGAATGGTTCCCGCGTGAGGTGAACGCTGCCGGCTCGACGCGCTGATCACGCAGTTCGAAATTTTACCCGAATTGGAGGTCCTCCGGACCCCCGGTGGTCAGAAACATAAACACCGCGCGCGCGAGAGAAAATCCGGGGATGTTTTTCCAAACTGCCAGCCACCTGGGATATATATAAAGACCACCACTCCCCCACCCCTTTATAGGGTTTCCCTAAGCCAAAATTGAAGCCACCCCTCAAATTTTCCCTAAAAACTACCCCATGTCCGCACCAAACCCTAGCCCAGATCTGAAAAATTGCTCAATTCATTCTGGACCGTCAGATCCGAAGATCCGACGGCCCTGGACGCGCCATGTCATCCAGCCTCCTCTCTCCTGGCGAGCCGCCTCCATGCCTCGGACAGGCCGTGCCACCGCCGCCAACCCGTGGAGCCGACACTCCTCGCCGGCCGGCGAGCGTACGCCGGAGCCGCGCCTCTCCTCCCCGCGCGCCCTGTCCTCTCTCCATCTCTTCTCTTCCCTCTCCCTCCTCCTCTCACTTTTCCCTCCTCTTCCTCTCTGCGCAGGTCGCCGCGCCAGGGCGCCCATGGAGGTGGAGCCGAGCCGCCTTGGCTGGACCTCGAGCGCGGCTGCCGCCGGCAGCCCCACCGGCCTCCGCTATCCTGGGTCCGGCGAGCCCCGTTCCCCTCCTCCTCACCGCCCTCGCTCTGCGCCCTTCCTTGCCGAAAGCCGGCCAGAGCCACCAGTCCGCCGCCGCTGTTGGTCTCGGTCGGAGACGAGGCGGCCCAAGCTAGCCATGAACCACCCGGCCAGGTGGGCTAGGCCTAGCCAGCCGGCCTGCTTGACGCGCGACCCACCTCCTAGCCGTCCCTCCAGCACACTAGCGGCCAGATGTGGGCTCCTCTTTTTTTTCCCACTACTTATTCTTTTTTCCAATTTCTGCTAAGTCCTTATTATTACTGCTGCTGATTGCATGTTTGCTTTGAAGTTTGCGAGTGAACCATAGCTCGGATGACGTTGCGCCCAAAAGGAAATTTGTTTAGAATTGTGTGTACTCCAGTTCATCTTTTCTGAGCATTTTGATTTGAGGCCATCTTGATAATGTTATTCACTGTTGAAGTGGGCATCAGGCTGTTAACTACTACTTATTTTTTGTCATGTGCTGCTGCTGTTATTTTATTGCAAGTTTGATTGATGATTGTGACACATCCATGAGGCCTATTGCATTGATTCTTGTTTCATACTGTTAAGCATCATGTCTACTTCTATTATATGTATTGCATTGTCATCTTTACATTCCTGGTCATAGTTATGTTTAGCTCCAAAGTTGCTATGCCGCTGTTGTTGACAGCCACCTCTGTTTTTCTCTAAGTCTGTAGCTTTCCGATGCCATGTTGCATGCTTAATATCTTTTTATCTATTATGCCTATGACCTTGATTCTTGTTTGTACCTGATCACCATCATGTCTAGTTCATTCCCATATATTGCTATGTCATGTTGCTGCAATTTTGCATATAGTTTTGCTCCTGTTTATACAGCATCAAAATAACTGTTTCTGCCATGTTTCTCTGATTTTCACTAAGTCCTAGACCAGTAATGTTTTATTGCATTTTTCTTGGCCTATAATTAGTTATTCATGATGCCTATTTGCATGATTCCTTTTGCCATGACTTCCCTGCCATGTCTACTTTAGTTGCATATCATTTGTGAGAATGTTTGAATTCATTATCCTGTTTATGCAATGCTCTAAAGTGTGCTTCCTGATGTTGGCAGATTGCACCCATAACTTGTTTTGCTTATATATTTTAAGTCGTAACTCCGTTTGGAGTGTTCTTTATAGGTAACTTGGTTAGTTTTTTGTGTACTTTGTGTTTATGCTAATGTTTTCTGTTGTTAACCAACCTAAAATATGGTTTAGCGCATAACAGTACCAATTACTTAAATTGTCATGGGGTACTTAGTGGAATGCCATGTTTAGGTTGTGCCTCACTTAAATTGACTAGCTTAGATAGTTTATCTTATGCTTCACCTCTTGTAATGTTTGTGTGCTATGCCATGCTTGAGTGAGATGCCATGTTAACAACCTTTTCTCATCTTGTGTAGCTAAACAACTTGAACCACCGTAAATGTGCGGTATCGTCGTGTGTGACGAGTACTCCACTTAACCTGTTAGTAACCGCTCTCGACTGTAGGTGCGATGCCTTGTGTTTCATTCTTGTTGATGCTTGCTCGTGTTTACTTCGTAGTAATAGATGCTTGCACATTGATTGCTTTCAAGTGTTTATCCGTCTTGTGTGCTTCCGCGGGTACCTCTCGGAGACGATGCGAGCTTGCGATCAACTACACCTTCGGAACCCGACTTATCAACAGGCAAGGACTATACATTACTTATGATCCATTCTATTTCAACCAGGAGTTTGCATGCTACACTAGGTTAGGTTAGATGTTTGATCCTACCACATGTTTACAGCCTCTTTCAAACCAATACAGCCATGTCCCCTCCCATCAAACCATGTATTGCTATGTTACTATTTCTCGTTGCTCAGCCCCTTCTTAGTATGCATGCTTAGGATGCTACAATGTTACCCAGTTACTCCTTGGTTTTGGGCTAACACATTATAATATTGTTGTTGATGATATGATTATTATAATGTTGACTATTTTCGACGAAGGATGGAAGGTCTAGGCTATCCCGCCCCGACTCTTAGTTCCATTCGAGTCACCTAGGATCCGAGTTCCGTGTATTGGTTTTAAGATTGAGTGTGCCTAACCGCGTGTGGGATGCTATGGGGTCCCCTTTTCTTACCTACCTAGCTTCAAAAATTTCTAGTGGTGGCCCAAGCTGATTTACCATTTGAAAACCATACATATTTGTCTGTCGGGTAGCTCCTGGCAGGCATCCTCTAAAACAACCCGGACCAGTAAGGACATGGTTCCTTGCTGGCCCATGATGACCGGCTTAGGACCCATCATGACCGGCTTAACCGGCAATCCAAACCTGGAGTCATACGGTAGAGACCATATCGAGAGAGTGGCCAGCTCCTAAGATGGATGTCGACTCACCGGGGGCCACCCGGATTTGTTCGTTGTTAGTTAGAGGGACCTGTCATTTCGAATCTCTCAGAACTAAATCATAAAATGGTTGCTTGTGATGGGTAGCAACTGAGAGAGATGGGCGTGCGTGCGGAGCCTTGTAATGGGCAGTTGGTACAACCCTGCAGGGTTAAATCTTTTCGAGAAGCCGTGTCCATGGTTATGCACGCCTTGTTCATAGACAACAACTAGTGAGATAATCTTAATAACTTGATCAACATGTGTGTTCCTTGACTGCTTCTTCGTCGTCGGGATGCGAAGAGGAGGACAAGGATAGGATAGGTGTTATGTTTGTGTAAGTAGCTAATAGAAAGACTTGTTGGAGGCGATTCCTCATCGAATGCTTGGCTTCTTATCTTACTCTCTAGATCTTTAGCCACTTCATAAATGCTAGTGCGGCAGCAACCTCACCACTTACCCCATCCTTACAGTGAACTACTAGTTGTCCTAGAATGACGAGTGATGAAGTCCTTGCTGGGTCAGTTGACCACTACAGTTGGATGTTGAATACTTCTGTACTCATGATACTACCCCCAAACTCTTTTCAGGGTTCTTGATCGACAACAGGTATGGTGATCGACGTTTCACGTGGAGACTCGACGACGACTAGTTAGGAGGTTCCCGGCGGAGGGCCTGGACCCGTGTGGTTATGGGGACCGAAGTTTCTCTTTGCTACTAGGCATTTGATTGTAGTCTGTACTCAGACATGTATCTTCCGCTGATGTATTTTATTAAGGCAGTTGTATGCCGACTTGTATGAGATGTTGTATCCATGTAGCTGTAATGTTGTGATATCATGTTGGAAATCCGGGGCATATGGCTTTGTAATATGTCGCGGTGGGACCGATATGTGTTTCGTCGCCGGATCTGGATGGAAACATCTAGATCTGGAACAGTACCGCACATCGGGCCTTACAACTTGGTATCAGAGCCTTACCGACCGTAGGATCCCTTTTCTGGCCGAAGTCGAGTCTAGACAAAAAATATTTTGTGGTTACTAAGTTAGTTATCAGAGGGTAGGATTCTTTTTACTCCTTACCCTTTCTCTGGTCAGGACAAGTGTCATAAGTGTTTTATTCTCACCTCATCCCCTTCAAACTCTAGGATCTCGAGTAAGTGGAGTTTCGGAATCGTTACAATGCCTTGTTTGCAGCGTATTGTCTCGATTCCGAGCTCAGTTTTGGAATTCCTGTAGTACCTTTAGCTTCTCCGATTTCAAATATTGTCTTGGTCATCCATTGCCCTCCCTCCTTTTACCGGTGTTTTTAAGACTTGCGTCGAAAATCACTATCCCTTGATCTGGTTTTCGCGATTGTTCTTCCTCTTGTGACTGACGATTTCGCTTTTCCGACGGTGTCGTCTCTTTGCGTAAAGTACCTCGACAGAAGCTCGACATCGACATGGAGCAGGGTCCCTTGTTGGTGGTGTTGAAGATTGTCGACCTCTTTTTTCACTCCCCCTCTCCCCTGGATCGTCCTGGATCTCGGGACGAGATCCCTTGTTGGTGGTGTTGTATTGTAACAGCCCAGATTTCACCAAAAAAAAAATTCGGTGTGAATTGTTTGATTGTCTGATTTGTTTGCGGTGTTTTCATCCCGGATTTATCAATCGGCGATTATTTTTCCCCCCTCTTATCTCGTACCGGACGGAGACCGACCCTTGCAACCCCGACACTTGACCTTTGCGACACCGGGTTTCACCCGATTACAGTCGCGAAAATCGCACGAGACCAGCCGCAACCAACGGAACAAAAACCCCGTTTAATAATTAAACGGGTTATTTTTATAGCGCGCCGGAAAGTGTTCTCGGAACGGTTCCCGCGCATGGTGAACGCCGTCGGCTCGACGCACTGATTGCGCAGTTCGAAGTTTTACCCGAATCGGAGGTCCCGCGGACCCCCGGCGGTAAGAAACGTAAACACCGCGCGTGAGAGAGAAAATCTGGGGATGTTTTTACAAACTGCCAGCCACCTGGGATATATAAAGACCACCACTCCCCCACCCCTTTCTAGGGTTTCCCTAAGCCAAAATTATAGCCACCCACTCACATTTTCCCCAAAAACCACCCCATTTTCGCACCAAACCCTAGCCCAGATCCGAAAAATTTCTCAATTCGTTCTGGACCGTCAGATCCGAAGATCCGACGGCCCTGGACGCGCCACGTCAGCCAGCCTCCTCTCTCCTGGAGAGCCGCCTCCACGCCGCGGACAGGCCGCGCCGCCGCCACCAGCCCGTGGAGCCGCCGCTCCTCGCCGGCCGGCGAGCGCACGACGGAGCCGCGCCTCTCCTCGCCGGGCGCCCTCTCCTCTCTCCCTCTCTTCTCTTCCCTCTCCCTCCTCCTCTCACTTTTCCCTACTCTTCCTCACTGTGCAGTTCGCCGCGCCATGGCTCCCATGGAGGTGGAGCCGAGTCGCCTTGGCTGGACCTCGAGCACGGTTGCCGCCGGCAGCCCCGCCGGCCTCCTCTCGCCTGGGTCCGGCGAGCCCCGTTCCCCTCCTTCTCATTGACCTCACCCTGCGCCCGTCCTCGCCGGAAGCAAGCCGGAGCGGCTAGGCCGCCGATGCTGCTCATCTCGGTCGGGGACGAGGCGGCCATCAACAGCCCGCCCAGCTGGGCTCGGCCCAGCCTGCCGGCCTGCTCGCCGCGCGGCCCACCTCCCAGCCTTCCCTCCAGCACTCCAGCGGCCAGATGGGCCGAGGCTCATGGTGGGCTCCTCTTTTTTTCCCCACTAGTTATATTTTCTACTGCTGCTGATTGTCTGTTTGCTTTGAAGTTTGCGAGTGAACCGTAGCTCGAATGACGTTGCGCCTAAAAGGAAATTTGTTTAGAATTGTGTGTACTCCAGTTCATCTTTTGTGAGCATTTTGATTTGAGGCCATCTTGATAATGTTATTCACTGTTGAAGTGGGCATCAGGCTGTTAACTGCTAATTATTTTCTGTCATGTGCTGCTGCTATTATTTTATTTCAAGTTTGATTGATGATTGTGACACATCCATGAGGCCTATTGCATCGATTCTTGTTGCATACTGTTAAGCATCATGTCTACTTCCATTATATGTATTGCATTGTCATGTTTACATTCCTGGTCATAGTTATGTTTAGCTCCAAAGTTGCTATGCCGCTGTTGTTGACAGTCACCTCTGTTTTTTCTCTAAGTCTGTAGCTTTCCGATGCCATGTTGCATGCTTAATATCTTTTTATATGTTATGCCTATGACCTTGATTCTTGTTTGTACCTGATCACCATCATGTCTAGTTCATGCTCATATATTTCTATGTCATGTTGATGCACTTTTGCATATAGTTTTTCTCCTGTTTATACAGCATGAAAATAACAATTTCTGCCATGTTTCTCTGATTTTCACTAAGTCCTAGACCAGTAATGTTTTATTGCATTATGCTTGGGCTATAATTAGTTGTTCATGATGCCTATTTGCATGGATCCTGTTGCTATGCCTTCCCTGACATGTCTACTTTAGTTGCATATCATTTGTGAGCATGTTTGCATTCATTATCATGTTTAAGCAATGCTCTAAAGTGTGCTTCCTGATGTTGGCAGATTGCACCCGTAACTAGTTTTGCTTATATCTTTTAAACCGTAACTCCGTTTGGAGTGTTCTGTATATGTAACTTGATTAGTTTTTTGTGTACTTTGTGTTTATGCTATTGTTTGATGTTGTTAACCAACCTAAAATATGGTTTAGGGAAGAACTGTACCAATTACTTAAATTGTCGTGGGGTACTTAGTGGAATGCCATGTTTAGTTTGTGCCTCACTAAAATTGACTAGCATAGATAGTTTATCTTATGCTTCACCTCTTGTAATGTTTGTGTGCTATGCCATGCTTGAGTGAGATGCCATGTTAACAACCTTTTCTCATCTTGTGTAGCTAAACAACTTGATCCACCGTAAATGTGCGGTATCATCGTGTGTGACGAGTAATCCACTTAACCTGTTAGTAACCGCTCTCCACGGTAGGTGCGAAGCCTCGTGTTTCCTTCTTGTTGATGCTTGCTCGTGTTTGCTTCGTAGTAATAGATGCTTGCACATTGATTGCTTTCCAGTGTTTATCCGTCTTGTGTGCTTCCGCGGGTACCTCTCGGAGACAATGCGAGCTTGCGGTCAACTACACCTTCGGAACCCGACCTGTCGTTTCGAATCACTCGGAACTAAATCATAAAATGGTTGCCTGTGATGGTGTCAGATCCCTCTGTTAGGTATGTGCTAGGGTTAGCTAGTGCCTTTGCATCATGTCAAAATTTCAAAAAGAAATCCTGGAAATCATTTTCAAAATCCAAATGGGAGAATTAATTCAAAAGGCCAGATAAAAATCTTTTCTAAAAATTCTTGATAGAGTTTTGAAAAGTCTTATAAATGAGTGTGATCACATATCAAGTGATGTGGGACCCACCCCATGCTCATAGATTTTTCAAATATTCAAACAGTACCTTGGAATTAAAGAAATACCCCTTTTTGATTTAAAATTCAAATCATTTGAATTTTAAAAATGTTGGAAGTTTATGAGTGGCTTGTCCATATTATTATGAGGCCATGTAAAAGTTTTCAGCATTTAATAAAATGGTTTGGTATTTTTATCAGAGCCAAAACAAATTACAGAAAAAGAAAGGAAAGATTAAACAGAGAGAAAAAGGGAAAAGGCTTACCTCTCGCCTGGGGCGAGGCCCACCTCTCCAGCCGGCCCAGCCCACCCGAACCGTTCTGTCGTCTTACTCCCGCGCGTCCAAGCAGCTCCGTGGCAGAGCGCCGACGCCGTGGACGCCACCTCGACGCCCAGGACGTTCCAGGCCGCCCCGTGCCACCTTATCGTGTCCTGGAGAACCGCCGTGAAGCCGTGCTTCGATTCCCCCTCCTCTCTCGTGCTCTCCCTTTCCTCTCCTCGTTTTCCCCTTCTTCTCCGAGAGCAGCCGCCGTTCACCGTCGACGACATCCGTGGCCAGCGCCGGAGAAGAACCAGAAGAACTTGTCCATCAGCTTCGCCACCCTCGACTACGTCTCCCTGCAAGGAATCAAGATCCCGGAGCCCTTCTAGTCGTTGGAATCGTCACCGAGAGCTCGCCGGATCCGCTGCTCGTCGCCGTTCAATACTCCGTCCACGTTCCCTCACCGGCTCCGTCGACTACTTCGTCGAGTTCCCTGTAGCCTGGTGAGTGTTTCCCCTCAAGCCACGACTCCCTTCTCCTGCTCTAGCTCGAGCTGCCATGAACGCCGAGGTACCTCACCGCCGCGGTCGTCGTCGGCGAGCATCCGTGAAGCACACGTACCCAAGAGCATGTCCGACGTCTTTCCTGTGGTCCAACGCGTCGAACGAGCTCAAGTTTGTTGGATTTGGAGCACCGTGGCGACGATTGCCTCCTCCCAGTGTTTCTGTTGCCGCCGGCGAGGTCACCGTCGTCGCTGGGGTCGTCGTCTTGGACGCTGGCGTGCACCAGGAGACGTGCGAGAGCACGGGCTTCGCTCCCGTGGTCTCGGCGCTTCGTTTGGAGCACGGGAACAGCAGATCCGCGCAGCGCCGCCGTGGCCAGGCCGCCGGCGTTTAGCCGCCGGTGGGTTAGCCTAACCCTGAGCCTAATCCAGCTCCTATTGACCCCCAGAGTCACTTACAGGTGGGCCCAGAACCCCTCTAATCTCTCTGTTAATTTAAATTAACAGGGATTTATCCCAGAGAGGCTGACAGCCCTGGCCCACTGGTCAGTTTGACCGGGGTCAAAACCCCCTACGTCATGCTGATGCAGTGCTGGCGCAATAAAAGCTTTTCTAATTAAAAAGAATTCCAGAAATTCCAGAAAATACCCCAAACTTTGGAAATTCATAGAAAATTCATATTAACTCCAAATTGGACAAATAATATATGAAAAATGATTAGGAGAAAATTATCTTTCCAAATATGCAACTTTCAACTCTGTTTGAGTTGAGTTTAAAAAGTGATCAGTAGCATTTGCTATTTGATTTAAATGGAATTAAATCCAGTTCAATTCAAATATGTTTGCAACTTGAACCATGGCAACATGCTACATTTCACTTACACATCAGAGGCATATCATACACATTTGAAGATGATTCAAAATGATCAAACTATATCACATATAACCTGGTTAATGTTGAATTCAAATGTGGAGTTTGAATTTGCATTTTAAATGCAATATATTCCACTTAAATGGAATTGCCTCACACATCAAAAATATACTTCAAGTTTCAACATTCATTCATGTGCTTGAGCATTGCATTCATATTGATTGCTACTTCGTGCTTTGTTTGTCGAGTAGAGGTGGAACCGGAGCAGGAGGCTACCCCCTTCGTGGAAGACCCCGAACCCGAACCTCGTCAGCAAGGCAAGCAAAACCCCATTGATCATGTCGATAAAATCCCACTTCCCTCTCATGTCTCGCTTATGCATTGTATAGGATGATCACCATGCTTCGTTTCTACCGCATAGATGAAACCATTCCTTTGCATGACCTATCATTTTGTCACAGTAGTAAGCAAACCACAATCCTAGCAACTGTAGGAGTTGTTTGATATCATGTGGCCCCTGCAAATGTTATCGCTTATTGCATGCTTAGTATGATACCATGTTGTTACTGTGATGTGAGTCGGGATGGTAATGATCATGTGGATGATGGTAGAAAAGTGTTGGTGAATCGACCCTAATACAAGGTGAACGTTGAGAGGCTGTGTAGGAGTACACGGTAGGTTGTCTCGTTGAACACCGCCCTAAGTCCGAGTTCCTGTGTGGTGATCCAAGATGAAGAGGACAACCACACATTGGGCTCACTGACCCCTCTCAACCTATTAACTCATCCCTTTCGATGTCCAGATGTCGCAGTAGTTCGGAGTTCTGGTAGGCTTGTGGCCTGGATGCTAAGTGAGAGAACGGCTCACTCGAGATCGGCTTATGCACCACGCACACATCGCTTGGGTCCACTTCGGTAAACCGGCCAGGTTCACGATGGTGGTAGCCAACCGAAGTAGGCGGCTTTCTTGGACTAGATAGGCTATGAGGTAACAGTTGTGGTGAGCATCCTCGCTGGCACCCCTTGAATGGTGTCGAGATCAAAGGCGGTAAATGATGGTCATGTGTGTGTAGCGGTACACCATTGCAAGGTTAACAAAACTATTCGAATAGCCGCGTCCGCGGTTATGGACTGCTTGGAAAGCTTAGCTTGATTATTAAATAACTTGAACCGGATACTTCTAAAACACACCAAGATAAGTGTGAGTGCTATGGCGTGCTTTCTCGTGGGGAAGTCGAGGAAGGTACCATAGTGGTGTAATTGGTTGGTGAAAGTAGTGGACTCGTGTACGCTTCTTACCTCAAATCCTGGTACTCGTAGTTCAGGATTAGCCAAGTCAAAGCTGGCATTTCTGCAAGTGAACCCCACCTCCCTTTACCTTGATACATGGGCATGAGTAGTATAGCTCCTACGTAAGTCTTGCTGAGTAGGCCTTTGTACTCACGTTTTCTTAATCTATGTTTTAGATGACGCCACTGACCCCGAAGGTGGCTTCTTCATCGAGCTGGACGACTGAAGTTAAGCTAGTCTAGTCCCAGTCAGCAGACTGGTTCCCTCGTGGAGGGCTTTATGTTGAATAAGGCTTCTTAAGCCAATTTGTTAAACTTGTCTGTACTCAGACATATTTTGCTTCCGCTTTATGTTGTAATGTTGGATCACATGTATGTGATCTCTGTGTGTACTCTATAAGAGTTATAAATAAAATGTACACTTTGTAGAGAATTGCAATGGTACCTACTGTTCATACAAGGCATGTGTGCTGCGTGTATGGTTATAACATGCATGTCTTTGTATGGGTTTTCGAGACCTTAGTTGTGTTCTGGCTGGCGGTCTTTCATACACCAAGTGGCCCTTAGATGTGCGCAGCTTGGGGCATCGCGATGCGATTGCTCGAGACTCCGTCTCGTGCACACTTTGTGGTATGATCGAGCCCGCCCTAGACCCCGACTAAGTGCTCGGGCTGGAGTAAGTCTATGTAAGAGTTTTGAGATAGTCGGTAGTATGGTTGAGGCGACTTGTCTTTGAATATGGGAGTTCACCACCCATATCATTTGACTTGTGTGTGGACGATGAGGACCCATTTCAGTTGATCATCCGGCCTGGATGGGATGCCCCTCACGTACGATGCTTTCCGAGAATGTTCAGTGCTTGGCCTTGTCTGCTTAGACAAGTGGGTGCGGTTCTCGGCTCTCCATATGACTATGTCTTAACTGGACTTGCATACGCTAACCCCGGGTCCCGACAGATGGGTAGCAACTGAGAGATATGGGCATGCGTGTGGATCCTTGTAATGGGCAGTTGGTACACCCCTGAAGGGTTAAATATTTTCGAGAAGCCGTGTCCACGGTTATGGACGACTTGAGACCTACTCCTTGTTCATAGACAACAACCACTGAGATAATCTTAATAACTTGATCAACGTGTGTGTGCCTTGACTACTTCTTCTTCGTCGCGATGCGAAGAGGAGAACAAGGATATGATAGGTGTTATGTTTGCATAAGTAGCTAATAGCATAACTTGTTGGGGGCGATTCCTCATCGAATGATTGGCTTCTTATCTTACTCTCTAGATCGTTAGCCACTTCATAAATGCTAGTGCGGCAACAACCTCACCACTTACCCCATCCTTACCGTGAACTACTAGTTGTCCTAGAATGACGAGTGATGAAGTCCTTGTTGGGTTAGTTGACCACTACAGTTGGAGGCTGAGTACTTCTGTACTCATGATACTACCCCCAAACTCTTTTCAGGGTTCTTGATCGACAATAGGTATGGTGACCGATGTTTCATGAGGAGACCCGACGACGACTAGTTAGGAGGATCACGGCGGAGGGCCTGGACCCGTGTGGTTATGGGGACCGATGTTTTTTTCTTTGCTACTAGGCATTTGATTGTAGTCTGTACTCAGACATGTATCTTCCGTTGTATACCGACTTGTATGAGATGTTGTATCAATGTAGCTTTAATGTTGTGATATCATGTTTGAAATCCGGGGCATATGGCTTTGTCATATGTCGCGGTGAGACCGATATGTGCTTCGTCCCCGGATCTGGATGGAAACATCTAGATCTGGAACAGTACCGCATATCAGGCCTTACAGGGCGGCGCGGCAGGTTGGTCACGGGAGAGGCGGCGAGATGTGGTAGCTAGGGTTTGCGCGAAGAGGGAGAGATTTGGTGGGGTGGGGATTAGTGAGTCCGGTGGTCACATGGTTGCGGCGCATGGCCACATATGCTCCAAAGAAAGTGGAAACTCAGTGGCGCATGAACCGCATGCGCCACAGAAAGTGGTAATTCAGTGGCGCACAACCCCGCATGCGCCAAAAAATGTGGCAAGTCAATGGCGCACCACGCCCACATGCGCCACTGAAATATCTGCATTTCTATGGCGCACTGTGCTCCATGCGCCACATAAATATTTCTGTGGAGCACCACCTTTTCAATGCGCCACAGAAAGCATTCCTATCTATAGTTAGTTTCCTAGTAGTGAATGGAGACAACTTGATTAACATAGCCAATGATCACAATCAAGATCACATCATACAAGAGAGAGTTAACCACATAGATACTACTAGAAGACCTCAGTCCCGAGGAGGAACTACTCCTGCATAATGGAGGGAGGAAGCAATGTCGATGGATATGAATCCGAGGTCACTTCCCTATCCCGACAGGGCCCGGAACATGAACTTCTGGTCCCCCGAGGCTTGTTGGCGATGGCGATGGAGATTGGAATTGGTGATGGGAAAATGGGTTGGATTTTCAGCGTTTCCTCGACGGGTGTAAAAATAGGTGCCAAAGGGGGGCCTCGGGAGAGGTCCCACTGGTCCTGGCGCCTGTAGGGCGCGACCAGGGGGTGACCTCGTCCTCTGTCCACCTGGGCCAGGGTGGGCCCCTCCAGGCCAACTTCTGGCTTCTAGATTCTTCCAGTGTAAATATTTTTGAGAAATTTTCTGGAATTTTCCGAGCTCTTTGATTTTTCACCTTTTTCTACAATGCACAGAAAAAATAGACAAAAAACGACACTAGGCACTAGGTTAGTTGGTTAGTCCGAAATATGTTGTAACTGCTATGAAAGTGCATCCAAACATATCGCAATATCACCCAATCAAGCATGGAACAAGCAAAAATAATAGGTACGTTTGGGATGTATTAGGGACTAGCACTTGAGCACAAAGACTCCAATTCTTACTGAATCGGGTCGTTACACGAGTCTTCCTGTGAAAAAGAATTTTTGGAATTTATCTGAAATTTTCTGAGCACTTTGATTTTTCAGCTATTTTCTGCATTGCACTGACAAAAGCAGAGATAAACTAGCACTGGGCACTAGGTTAATAAGTTAGTCCCAAATATGTTGCAAATGGTATGAAAGTGCATCAGAACATGTAACAAAATCACCAAAAGAAGCATGGAAAAAGAAAAAATTATAGATACGTTCGGGACGTATCAGCGATGGAAGTTTGATCTGATCTGCCCACGAACGTTTTTGGTCGGGCGAAGTATGTACGCGAATGAAGGGCTCCAGAGGTGGGACCCACCACCCATGCGGCCAAGGGGGCGTGCCACCAGGTCACCTGGCTATCTAGTGACCCCCTTTTGGGGCTCCTTCTGGATCCTGACATCTTTTCTTCAGAAAATATGATTCCCGTAATTTTATCCTATTTGGATTTGTAGAAGTATGTCCTCTTAATGTGTGATTTTCTAGCTATTCCCTGACTCCGATAGCTAGGCTCTGGAAAAAGGTAAACTTTGCAAAACAGTGAAAAACATCATAAGAGATGCATCATAATAGGGAATATATCAATGAATAAAGGTAAATTATGGTACAAAATAATGATGCAAAATGGATGTATCAGCTCCCCCAACTTAGACTCCACTTGTCCCCAAGAGAAAACTAAGCGCAGTAAAAAAGGCCACCGGAATAAGGAGTGAAGTCTCGATAATGAAGAATACGAACATGAGGCATCAATATTTACTCAGCTACACTAAAGTATTCAAAACAACAACATCCTCTTATAAAGCTTCTCGTGAAAAAGTAATTATTTAGATACACGCGAAGGTAAGGCAAAGTGAAATCTCATTGAATCATGGTAAACATGTTCTTGTTCAAAGAAAAACTAGCAAATTAATCTTATTATTCCATTAGAATTTTATATCAGAGCTATCGTAATGGTTTGAAGGCTTTCAGGAGCACATTCTCAAGCAAAAAGTGAAAGCACTAACACAAAGGAAGATTTTACTTTAACAAGGCTCAACCTCCAACTTATTCACCTTAATATCAATGTCAACAATGATACGACATGATCATACTTATTACTTACATATATAGGAGGCCATCTCAATCAACAACACATGTTTGCTTGTGGAGGATAGAAGGAAGTAGGAAAAACGGATCCAACGTGGAAAATAAAGGATAGGACCTACGCAGAGGGAAGTATGAAAAACTTGTGTGCTAGAGATTTTAAACTTTGAAAACAACAAGATTATGAACATAAGCTTTGGGTGGTGCATGTTTTGTCAACGAATTTTAGGTGAAGCTTCTCATTCTAGGTGAAGCTTCAAAGAACGCCCCCCAAAAAGGAACGATCACATCCCTCTTATCTCCTTTGTTTATCACGACCAAAGTTTAACTGATATCTTAGGAACAATGTGCGAAGGACTTTGTTTGTTGTTATTATATTTTGTGAGCTGGGCTCACTCATGCTAGTTCCTCAATGTGTTAAGTACATGCACATTATCCACGCAAGTCAAAAGATAAAGCTTGTCTAACATGAGAAGATTAACGAGTTATCTTCTACTTCCTCATGAGCTAAACAACGGCGCATGAATAATGTACTTTAGGAGTGGCGGTGAATAACCACATATAGGAATTTATGGTGGGGGTACATGAAAAAGTACTACGCCTGTCCGGCTTCCCGGTAAGCCTTGCAAAATGTTTGGCCTATCTTATATTTGTTCCTAAACCGTAAATCCAAATCGATTCTAGACTGTCTTCCAAAGTACATTCTTGAATGAGGATGTGACAGCTTTTGTTCATATCATATTCCATTAGATAGAAAGATCTACAAAAGGTGTACCAGATACATTCATATGGTAGGCTCAAATAGCGCTTTGATTAATGTAGGTAAATCAATTTCCAATTTACACCGAGTCTCCCCCACTGTCATAACAGGTTAAAAAACTTAGTTGTAGGTATTGCCCCCTGAAATAGAACTTTTCAGGTCACCCCAGTCCTCTAGCTAATAACCTATCACACACAGTGTGATATATCCCTTTTAATTCTAGTTTGATGCTCGTAGATAGATGGCTGATTGTACTCTCAAGGTAGAAAAAGGGAGTTCTCTTGACTCTCAAGCCGTTGGCTTTGCTTCATCGGCATAAATATCAAAAGTAGAGATTTTGGTATAAAAAAAAAGACCATAATATAATTCAGATCAATAATCAAGGGGCACAAGAAGAAAGGAAAGAGTGAGGGGTCAAACTAGCTTTCCTGATTCTAGTCACCTAGGTGAATCATTGGTGTATCAGTCAAATTTCTCAAGTCTAAAAGTCAAGCTAACTTAGAGCTCATCAAAGTAATTGGTTCAAGGTATGGGTGCACGAGCAGTATTCCCGCACAATACATAACTTGGCTAGCTAAGGTTTGAAAGGAAACATATAATGTTGAGAGATGCAAACCAATATAAAATCTAAGCACTAAGGTTTGAGATGCAACCTCAGATTGTCTTCCTTGTCGGAATGCCACTTTAAGTACAAGAACATAAGAAATCCTGAAAGCTATCAAACACAAAAGAAACCAAAGATATCACATTGGTATGTGAATTTCTCTTCTTTAATATGAATTAAGAATTGTTGCTATGACCAATGCTATGTTTGTCAAGATTCAATAAGTATTTCAAAGTCATACTAGGTGTAAGACAATACTTCCCATAAAATCAACATATAAGGTTGATCACATAGGAATAATACAAAGTTCAATGAAGTAAATAGAAAACTTCTCATCAATATTTCATCATAGATGACTGCACACCCACGAATACAAGACTCACTCATGAAGGAGTGAAAGTGTTGGATATGTGCCCTAGAGGAAAATTAATAACGATATTTGTCACATATTCATTTTGTTCATAATACGTTTTATACTATTCTAGGATTGTATTACTCGGAAACACTAATACACGTGTAGTATATAAATGTTGGTGTTCGGGGCAGAAAATACAAAATTTTCATAACCTACGATACCCAATCCCAAGACCAATGCTAAGGCGATGCAAGTAATAGATGGAATTGGTCACATATCAATATGTAGTCCGTTAAGCGGGAAATGTTCCGGCGTGAACGTAGTTGATGTAGTCGTACCGGCAATCCCTGATGCCGCGCGGCTCCACGATGACTCAAGTAGCCACCTAGTCCTTGTAGATCGTTGACGGGATTGCGTCCCCGCCGGAATGTTGTCGGTGAAGACGTTGCAATACGGCAACGACGATGAAGTAGCACCACAAGTGTAGTGCCTCGTAGGATTACACACATATGGTGTACCCAACGTCCCTCCGGGTCTTCGAACCAGAAGAGCAGCGGAAAGAAGATGGATTCGGATGCCGATTCCAGCAGAATGACAACGTGCATATGGTGGGGAAATCCCCAACCAAGTGTAGACTCCAAACAAGGGGAGTCCACTCGAGGAAGAAGCAAGGAGGAAGAGAGATGAGAAACTTGTCTCAAATTGGATGAAGGAAAAAGGGCACCCTACCCCTCCTTATATAGGCCAAGGAGGGGGGGAAACCTCCCTCAACTTCCCATGTGGGACTAATCCCAAAGGGAGAGGGGGTGGCGCACCAAGGGGGGTGGGCCCCTTGTCTTGGCGCCTTGGCCCAAGGGGGAGACTCCCTCTTCCCCTAATGGGCCTTTTTAGGCCCATATGCGTTTTCTTCCTTTATTAATTATATTTTCATATTAAATTAAGATAATTAAATAATGAAACATATTTAAATATTATTAAATAACATTTTGAACCTTTTCAAATTCCCAGAACCATTTCTGGCCTCCACCGGAACAATTCTGGTGTTCTCTCTCTTTTCTTCGGTGATCCCGAATCAATCCTTATTGCGTCGAATACCCTTAAGTGTGACACCCTACGGTCCGGGAAACATCAGACATGATCAAGACACTCTTTGATCAATGACCATCCATCCGACCTGGTTACAATCCTAGAGGGCCCCTGCGCTTCCATCGAATGAAACTTTATCGTTGTAGGATCCATTTAACATTGAGCATTATCCCTTTCTCCTACGTTACTTTGCTTGTGCAAGGTTTGATCATCGGTATCCAATATACTTATTTCATCCTCGTTATCGACAAACATGTTTACTCGTGACCTAGTCACACGTTTGCAAACTTTATGATGGAATTTCACTCAGTGGGCCTAGAGTACCCATCCGTCACTCGGATGGAAAAATCCCTCTTTGATCTATTTACATACTAATTAACATATCCATTCGGAATTCCTGAACTACACCTTTATGGCCAGCATATTTCAGTCAGGCGGTGGGTATCAAATCAAGGCATCCTAATAGACAGTAATTATGTATGATCATTACGGTCTAAGGATCTGGTCACTACGTTATATTTATCGCAATGTTGAACTTATGTGACTCGATCACAATGCAACACTTCTGTTGGGTGTGTGTCCATCATATCATTCTCCAATGATACGACTCCATTGTCAATAGCTTATTTACTCATGATCAGGAAACCTTGATCATCAATTGCCCAATGAACTAGTATACTTGAGTTAACTAGGGACCTGGTTATTTTATACCACACGTGTATTAATGTTTCCGCTTAATACAGTTATAGCACAATATTAAACTTATTATGAACTAATGTAATATGCCAATAAAACATATTTTTTTGCCTCTAGGGCACATTCCCAACAGTCTCCCACTTGCACTAGAGTACAAATAATCTAGTTGCATTTTCCTGTGGATCATAACTCCATATCATGTATATGGTTATTGATCATGCTTGCCTGTGGAAAAGGTTGTATCAACGGTCTGGGTACCATTCAAATCTGTATGTCTTTTGCAAATAATAAATGTCATCTAGTTTTGATATTCCTTCATTATCCATTATAACGAGAGGCATATATATCTGGCGGTAGAGTGAGACTTCGTTTCTTCAGCAATGACATCCGGTGGTTCACACAGACTTTCCCATAGTCATGCACACTTAAACTCACTCAGTCAGAAGTCGAACTTCTTAAGCCAAAATATAACTCCCGCCACTTCTAAAGCAGCCACATCAATGTAGATTTAATCCTTAGTGCATTGTATGCAACTTTGATGTCTAACCACGTTTCATTCAACTTAGGCATTCATTAGTATGATATCTCAATTTTCTAGGTTAGTGTCAGAACTTGAACCAGCATAACATTTATGTTCAAGTCCATTATACTTTACAAATTAGAGATGTATCCTTAGTTCTCTCCAGACACTAAAGTATAAACTTAACTCTTTGTTCAATGATTTACTCATAAATCATATCATCACATGTTCTTATTACTAAGAACTTGGGTCACATTACGTTGAGTACACAACCCTGGTTTATATGAAATAACCTATGACAGAGGCATAGAGGATGTAGCACATCCATTTCTTTCATTTAATTAACCATTGTTCTTGTACTGAGATTAACTCGATACTTCTCTTGGGTATATGAGTAAGAAATACCTTCTTGACTTGTCCCATTCTGAACTCCTTCAGAATCTTATCCAGGAAAGTATTCCGACTCAATGTTACTAAACGCATTAATCTATCTTAATAGATTTCAATTCTTAATACTAATTCATCTTCATTTATGAAAGATTCAAATAATCAATAATACCAACTACACCATTCACAATATATTATCCATATATGAGAATGTTGTCGCGCTCCCACTCAAATATGTCAATTATATATAAGGTAAGGATAACATCCACATAGATCCCACTCAGATATGTCAGACACATATTAAGTTCAGGATAATAACCACATGGCTCCTACTCAAATATGTCAAACACATATAAAACTAGGATAATACTCCCATAGCTCCCATTCAGTTTCATGCAAATGCATGTTTCCTCGATATTTTGGCTAAGTCCAAAATCCTTTGATCATTAATCAAATCGAGAACCCGGTTACGAGATACTAGTATCCATATGTTTTTCAAAACCCTTATTGTTGTACCAATTACAACGCTTCTTCAAATTGCAGGATTTGAGGAAGTCATGGTATTGGTAACATTTTGGATCAATCATTGTGAATATCCTATCGTCTCAAGCATAGCTACAAATTGTAGTCAACATATTGAATTTTTCAGAAACATTCTTTGTGACGAACTTGGTGTCCCTTTTTGATGTTCACATTTATTCCTCATAACCATGAAGTTATCGGGAATATCAAGTAACCTCCTTAGTCGATAAGATTAAAGTAATCTTAAATATGATTCGATATAGGATTTTCATGACTCATAGTCATATCTCGTACTTAGGTCCACCATCGCTTCTTTGTAGTTCATAGGTATGTCTTGTCTCATTAACACGACAAGTGAATCATGAATATTATTTTGCACAAGGGAAAATATGTATTCTTGAATCCAACTTTGTTCATTAAAAGGTTCCATCGAAACATCAGGATCATTTATCATTAGTTTCTCCTCTAATTGTAGAGCTTTGCTTCCGGAACATATTTTGTTTGCGTTACTCTGACAAATGGAGCCAAGGTCAATCACCTTTGTTGAACTTTCAGTTTTCTTCCATCACCACATTTATCAAGAATAATTCTTGACAAACACCAAGCTTAGCAATACAAGTTCTGCTCCTTTGTTTCTAGTTATGGAAGATGCATCCATAGTTGACTAAGGATACACTAAAAAAATAATTTATCATATAAATCAAGTTCCTAGATACCATGACACACACCATAACATATATAGTGTTGGTTTCCACGAACTCAGATGGTTTCCTATACAGAAGTGAGTTTTTGCATATTAAATTAATAACTCTAATCAATAATAACCTAACTCGGTAAGAGATAACTTAGACCATTCACTATTCAATAGAGTATGATAATAATGTTTAAAACATATCAACAATATTGAAAGGGTCCAAGCATTGTAATTTGTGAAACAACTTTCACAAGTCTTTATGCCCAAGACTAAGTCAAAACATTTTTCACTTTGATCACATCATAGAGACTTGTTTCTCTTGTTAATTTAATATCCTTCTTTATGCTGAAATCCCTTTTGATCAAATCAAATTAGTTCAGACTCATGTTTCATTAGTGAATACAGATATTCATCTAATTTCCACATATGAACTTTACGAAATAATGAAATTCACTACGGGCTAAAATATGATACATCACAATGTATGATATACAAAAATCATCGCCTAAATATGATGAATGTTTTACCAGAGTGCGATGTTTTAGTCATCTCACCTAAAGAGGCATGGTTTGCATGTGTCGAGAGATCAAGTATCTCAAAACTTCATCATACCATTCATGACTTAAACGGTAGTGTCATTATTAAGTTTGGATAATTCTTGGTATTACAATATTTCGTATAAATGATCAAACTACTATCATCAATATAAGAATAACTCATTCATAACCGTAATGTGACCTTAAAAAATATCATTCGTAAAAGGAGAACAACTGACTTGTTACTCACTAATATTAATAATTGTCTTCGCGAGATGCAAGATACCCTAATAAAGATCACATTCAAACGATCATAGATTTATTCAAATATTAATCAGCTGATAGATGTTGAGGGAGAGTGTTGTCGGCCATCAACTATCTTGATCATCGTCGGCACAAATTTTAACCTCATCCCTTCCAAGACACTCTATAAGAAGTAAGTTCAAGTATCGAATACTTAATCATACGCAATTAGTGTTTTGTGGGGAAAGACATTTATGACTTGTATATCAAATATACTTTCTCCATCAATGACTATTGTTGCATTGGTTCTACCATTAAAGTTCCCAACTTGGACCATGACCTCATGACAGGTGAACGATTCTCCATCATGACATAGTCTAGACACGGTCTTTGTAGCTGGGAGGACACTAATGCCACTTCCCAGTTATCGCAAAGTAACCAGTCGTTCAGCAGTTCAATTTATACACAAGGTGTCCATGTATCTTATACATTTTCCACTTGACCTTCTCAATAGGTTGTTCCTTCCACCATGGTTTAAACAAACCCCGTCCATATACTCATATTACATAACTCTGATTTGTGACTTAGTTCTTTCAAGTTCACCTATGTAAGGCCCCCGATGCGGTACTATGTCGAGTTAGTCGCTTTCGCGTCCCACCTGAGATAGAAGCGCATAAGTGGCCACCGACACATGATACTCGCACTCGTATCGCTATCGGATTCTCGACAACAGGTATATGAAGCATGAACAACTAAGACACAAAAATATATATCAGTCCAAGGCATACACTCGCCGCTGGTATTTATTACATCATCTTAGAGATCATAAGATCCAACAGTACATCAGAACATCATGCGGAAGACACACACGACCGAGTACGGTCAAAATCCAAATGGCCCTAGAGAGGGCAGCACATAAACAAGTCCACCCACGGAACGTCGGAACCCAACTATAGGATCTACTAGGCGAAGTCCTCCTCATCGTCCTCCTCCGGTGGCACCTCCATGAAGTAACGTCCAGTGCTCGGGTCGAGTTAGTAATAAACTGAAGCGGCCGGTCAGGGAAAACAATAAAAGGGAAAAAGAAAATGCACGAGGTGATAATATATCAATGCAATATAACTAACTTCTCATGGTAAGGAAAGGTAATGGTTGAGGTTGCAGCCGCGCTAGCATATATGAGTGACTAACGAACTATTAGAGTAAGGGGAGATCCAAGAACTCGTTGATAACGTGTCATAGGTCTGCTATCCACCTACTTACGCAAAACATAACACAACCTTGTCCCCTCTTTGTCGCCCCATACGAAGATGAGCAATCAAGGCCACTCACACGTTGGAAACTTTTAAAGCATGATTAAGTTGATGTTATTTTATGAACAAGGAGTAGGTCTCAAGTCATCCATATCCGCGGACACGGCTTTTCGAAAAGATTTAATCCTGTAGGGGTGTACCAACTGCCCATCGTAGGCTTCGCATGTATGCCCGGTTTCCACTTGGTTGGGTAAACGCCTGAAACTCTGGAACGTCAAAGTTCCTCTAACTAAAAACACACAATTCCGGGTGGCCCCCGGTGAGTCGACATCCAACTCAAAAGCCGGACGCGCTCTCGAATCGGTCTCTACCGTAAAACTCGGGTTTGGATGACCGGTGAATTCTCATGTGAGTTCGGGTCCTCAGCCGGCCAGGGTGGACCAACAAGGGAACCATGTCCCCGCTGGCCCAAGTTGTTTTAAAACTGCTGGAGCGCTAACCAGACACACACACGGGTTGAAAAGGTAAAATCAGCTCGGGCCACCACTAGAAATGCTTGGACCTAGGTAGGTAAGACAAGGGGACCCCATAGAATCCCACACATGATTAGGCACGCTCGTCAAGAAACACAATACCCGGAACTCGGGACCTAGGTGACTCGAATGGAACAAAACACCTGGCGGGAATAGCCCGATCTCCCATCCTTCGTCAGATATAAAGTTAACATCATCATACTAAATATCAACCAATTTCTGATAATAGCATGATATTCCACCAAGCAGCAATGGGTATAAGCAGCAGGTTAAGGGCCTACACATACTAAGCAATGGTTAAGCAAGCAAGGTACATAGCCAAACAAGGTTTTGATAGGATGTGGGGCATGGCCTGTTTTGGTTTAATTGAGAGGAAAAATAATTTGGTGGTAGGATCAAGCAACCATTCTAAATACAGCTAGGCAAGTGAGCTGAAAGCTATAAAGAATGATATATAAACCCCCTTGACTGGGTAATCACTCGACGGAGCAGACGTAGCGGGGTCCTCGGGCTCGGTGTCGGAAATCTCCATGAAAGTCTCCTCGGCAGTCTCAGGTGCTAACGTAAGGTACCGGCAAGGAAAAAGCACACAAGTAAACATCGACATCAAAATGCTCAAGCATGGATGGGATGATCAAGTTTTAAATTAGGCATGGTGTGACCTTAACTACTGAAGTTTAAATGAAGGTGTTGACGACATGTCAACAAACTCCATATGCAATAATTAATACTTTTATGGCTTTGGTCATAGCCTTAACTTTGGTGTAAATAACATGGCAACATGGCATGGCATGAACAACAATAACAAGTTATCAATAAGAAAAGCATCGTCAAATAAACTATCGATTCCGGAGACGGAGAACTGCCACTGAAATATGACACCGGATAAGTCTCTAAAGGAAGGAACGGAGACCAGCAACTCTCATATAACAATATTTTTGGGGATTTCCAAAGGATCAATATCACAGATTGATGACATGGTGCATGATCCAAAGAAAAGAAAGGATTTGGGCAAGGTGGTGTATGTGAAAGGTTGACCCAAATTTGTATTTAGCAAAAATTCAAATGGTCAGCACCCCTTAGCCAACACTCCAACATCTCTGCCCCATCTCGATGGCATGGGCACCATGAGGCAAAAGCATAGGATCTGATAAGAAAAAAAATTAAGGTGGCATTTGTATGGGAAACCCCTATATCATTCATTTTTTGATGTTTCTCAAAACATAAAATGTTTCCACCACAATACTCCTTGGATTTTTATACCTCATAAACATGTACAACATGTCAGCATTTGAATTGAGGTTCAAATACTACAATGATTTGAAATAATTGGCTCAAAAAAAAAAGAAAACAGACAGAAAAAAGAAGAAGAGGGGCTCGGCCTCTGGATCACTGGGCTGAATCCAGCCAAACTGGTCCAACCCGGGCCGAACTGGTCAAGCCATCAGCCCACCGCGGTCTGTGCTACTGGTAGGTGGAGCCCACCTATCAGCCAGCTAACAAAAAAAATGGGCTAAATCAACATGACCGGGGGGGGGATTCGAACCTGAGACCACTTGGTCAAGACATAGAGCACCAACCAGTCGGGATAGGAGTGGGATTACGTTAGGGAAACAGACCCACGATAGACAACAAGTGTAGCGCAGGATAACTGAAGAAAAGCGTAGCACCTGTTTCTGACGAAACTGAACCGGGCAATGGAGGCGACGGGGCATACTCCGGAGACGATTGCGTCTACCCTGCTGCATCGATGACCCAACGAAATGGTGTCGCACGTAGATGGGATAGCAGAGGATCCATTTTTCCTTCAAGCTCGCACCCGGGCATCAAAGGCGGCCGCTTTGTCTCGCCGAAAAATCCCGGAGGGAAAACAGTGCTCGGTTCACCACGGGAATCAGGCATCGCAGCCACCACGGCCCCTGTGCACGCTCGGCTCGCGTGCTGCAGATGCAGCGCAATCCCGCTCGCCGGCAACGCTCGCAGGTCACGCAAGTACACGCGCGGTCACGTACGGTCGGCGAGTCGACTACGGCTACGCGGAACGGGGATAAAGGACAACAACGGCTCACCTAGGGGGGCTCGGGGATGAACACGATCAAACCGAAGAGGAGGAAGATGATCACATCGGCGTCGGGCAAGAAGAGGACCCTCGGGAGGCGTCGACAACTCGAGGACATCCTGGAGCTCCTAGCGCGGTCCGGAGCTCATGGCAGAACAAGAGAGGAAGGAGGCGTCCATGCCGTCGGTGGCGGAAGAAAATTTGGGAGGGGAATGGAGTTAGGGTTCCCCGGGGGAGCTCTGGGCGCGCTTAAAAGGAGGGGGTCGTCCCTCGCTGGCCTCGGGGCTCCACGCTCCGCCGTGGCACCGGCTGTGAGAGAGAAGGGGGAAAAAGGTGGAGCTCCACGCAGGAAAGGAGGAAGAAGATGGGGAGTGTACCCCTTCGCCATGGGCTGGGCTGGGGGTGCGGGAAGGAGAGGTATAGGCCTGCTGGGCCGGGCCATGCCAGCAGGTTCCTTTGGAGAGAAAGAAAACGAGACAACCCTTTTCCAAATAAAAATCCAGGAAAGCCCTAGGACTTTTACAGAGAGAAAAAGGGAGAGATAAAAAACAAAACTCCACCACCAAAATTCCTCCTGGAATATTCCTGATTTTATAAAAATGGTTTGACCATTTTTGGAGCAAGTGGAATTTGAACCTTTTTGAATTTGAATTCAAATGTTTTCCCTTTGCCTCCCTATTTTTCAGAGGGTGAAAAATAGTTATAAAATCATGAAAATTCCCTAAACTCCAAAGTATTGGCTTAGCAAAGTTTGGAGTTCAAATGGTCAAACATGCATTTGCAAGAGAACACAATTTCATTCTTTTGGCATTTGAAAAGTCACACCTTACATGATCACAACTTGAACACGAAAAGAAGTAAAGGTACTACTACATGGTGTGCAGAGGAATGCCACTCTTCACTCTCTTGCACACATCACATTGGGACACAAACCGGGCAACATCCTTCTTCATACGAGTCCACCAAAATCTTTGCTTGAGATCTTGATACATCTTCATACTTCTGGGGTGAATTGACAGCTTGGAATCATGGGCCTCCTTCATGATGACCTCTCTAAGATCTCCCTCCTTGGGAACAACAATTCTCTCCTCAAAGAACACGGTGCCGTCATCATGCACTGAAAAGCAACCGTACTTGGGAACTGAGGCGACAATACCCTGTTTGATCTTTTGTATCATTGAGCTGCCAGCCTGAGCTTCACAGATCTTCTCATGGATAGTGGGCTCTACCACAAGGTTGGCAAGGTAGCCTGCTGGAACTAGCTCGAGATTGAGCCTACGAAAGGACTCACACAAATCAGGGTGGATCTTCTGCACCTGGATGTTATTGCAATCGCCCTTGCGGCTCAGCGTATCAGTTATGACATTCGCCTTCCCAGGCGTGTACTGAATATCAACTATGTAATTAGCAATGGTTTCAAGCCATCTTATTTTCCTCAAGCTCAGATTTGGTTGAGTGAATAAGTACTTCAGACTCTTGTGGTCAGTGAATACATCCACCTTCCTCCCTAAGAGGAGGTGTCGCCAAGTGATCAAGGCGTGCACAACTTCTGCAAGCTCCAAGTCGTGCGTGGGATAATTCCTCTCACTCGTCTTCAACTGACGTGAGGTATAAGCCACAATGTTTCTGCCTTGCATCAAAAATCCGCCTAGACCTTGCAATGAAGCATCACAAAACACCTGGAAAGGCTGTGACTCGTCTGGCGGCGTGAGAGTTGGAGCTGTGGTCAACTTCTTCTTCAACTCCTCGAAGGCTGACTGTCAAGTCGGTGACCAAGTGTACCGCTAGCCTTTGCACAACAACTCAGTCATTGGCTTTGCTATCTTGGAGAAATTCTGCACAAACCTCCTGCAATAGCTGGCGAGGCCGAGAAAACTCCTTAGCTGCATGACATTCTTTGGCGGACCCACTCTTGAATAGTGCGGACTCGTTCTGGATCAACCGCAATACCCTCAGCAGAAATGACATGGCCAAGAAAATTGACCTTGTTGAGCCAAAACTCGCACTTGGAGAACTTGACATAGTACCGGTGCTCTCTCAGCTTCTGCAGCACCACGCGAATATGTTCCTCATGTTCAGCCTCTGACTTGGAATACATGAGATGTTGTCGAGGTAGAGGATAACAAACACATCAAGCCATTCTTGGAGCAAATAGTTCATAGCTCTCATGAATATTGGAGGGGTGTTTGAGAAGCCAAAAGTCATGACTATGAACTCATGCCCAGAATGACATCGATATCGAAACGAGGCAAGACAATCAAGGACGCTGAAAAGGCAACTCCCTGAATACGGATCTCCACATCCGGGATACTCCCTGAGGATTCCATCGTCGACCCTGGAGAAGCAATCAATAGAGGCCTAGGTAACCTCTCTCTTGGAAGATCAAGTGACACAGCAAAAGCGTTGGACATGAAAGAATGGGAAGCTCCGGAATCGAACAACACGGTCGGAGGAACAGAATTAACAAGCAACCTACCAATCACAATCTCTGAAGACTGTTGCGCATCTGTCATCATCACGTTGTTTACTCGAACTGCACGTGGCTGTGCCCTCACCATCGCAGTTCTCGGAGTAGAGCGAGGTGGGGCGGTGGGAGCCGAACAAAGCGCGGATCGGTGCACTTTGGAGAAGTGTGCCCCGTCTCTCCACACTTGTAGCAGAACACGCCTGACCTGGGCTAGGACTGCGGCCTGGGTGGCATCTCATGTGGTGGTGTAGAGCGAGGGGCTTGCTGAACTGGGACGGAGTGCGGGAAAAAGGGCGTACAAGTGCCCCCCTCGGCTGGAACTGCTACCTCTGTGGTGGGTCCTCTCTGACCCAAGTCTTTGCCTTCTTGTTGACCATCAGTGGGGAGTTGTACTCTCTCTGGCGCTTTCTATCTGCATCCCACTCTGCTCTGGCTGACTCCTGGCGTATAGCTGAATCGACGAACTATGAGAACAGCGTACTGTTGCACTGGGTGAGCGCGTACTTGATCTCTGTGCTGAGACCCCCACGAATCCTAGAAATCCGCTTGAGATCTGTGGAGACCTCCTCAGGAGCGTACGTGGCGAGCCTGACGAAGGCCAGGTTGTACTCCATAACTGACCTCTCACCCTGTCTCAGAGCCAAGAACTCCTCTCGCTTCCTGTCCATCAAGCCACTCAAAATATGCGCTGCTCTAAAGTCTGTGACGAAGTCCTCCCACGTGATCACAACATCACCTTTGTTGGCCTTGTAGGTATCGTACCAGCTGGCTGCTGCACCCTGAAGCTGGAAGGAGGCGAACGAGACATAGTTGACTGGTCTGACGGTTTTTGCATTGAAGTGCTTATTGATTTCCGCTATCCAATTATCCGCTTCCAGTGGGTCTCAAGCCTCTGAGAACCTGGGGGTTGATAGCAAGGAACTGCTGCAAAGTCGTGTGCTATGGTCGATCATTCCTCTGGGCAGTCTGGTTCTGGAGCATCTGTAAGATCGCAGATGTGCCCTTAGCAACTTAAGCCACAGCCTCCCCATGGATAGGGTTCTCCGGCGGCGGCATGTTTCCTCTTGGCATCCTGTATACATGAACACTTATGAGAACATGGCAGAACAATCGATGTAACCAGAAGATAAAATAATATTGACAACAAAATTTTCTCACGAGGTATGAGGAAGGCGAAAGCTCAATATCCACCAAGGTTTACCCGGAAAGTCGAAAGCTTGGTGTTACTTGAATCCCCAAACCGAGATCATCCGAATCCAAGATAATAATCTGCGAGCGAGCACACAACAATATATACGAGTGGTTGAAGACCTGAACGTTGAGACATCTGCCCTGAGCGGCCCGCCGAAGCGGTCTCTTATAGGGGGAGGAACCACATCCGGAGGATGCCAACCATCCCTGTATAGGATTTTCACCCGAGGTACACCGTAAGCGAGGTGGAGCTGTCGACCCCAAGTGGCGGCTCAGTGTTCTCAACGTACGCCAACAATTCTTGTCGCTAGCAAAAGATTATAGAGGAATCGGAGCCTCATGTAAACAAGAACCTAGATTTGTTTTGAAAGGATAAGTTGGAGAGAGAGAACAGTGTTTCACTTGCTCACGGAAAAAGGTGGGAGGGTGGGGTAAGAAGAAACAGAAAGAGTTCCTACTCTCCGATTTTTCCCTAGTAACTACAAAATAGTTTCTAGACTCAACTTCGGCCAGTAAGGGGTCCTACAGTCAGTCCTGCTCTGATACCAAGTTGTAAGGCCCCCGATGCGGTACTATCTCGAGTTAATCGCTTTCGCTTCCCACCTAAGATAGAAGCGCATAAGTGTCCACCGACGCACGATACTCGCACTCTTATCGCTATCAGATTCTCGACAACAGGTATATGAAGCATTAACAACTAAGACACAAAAATATATATAAGTCCAGGGCATAGACTCGCCGCTGGTATTTATTACATCATCTCAGAGATCATAAGATCCAATAGTACATCAGAACATCATGCAGAAGACACACACGACCGAGTACGGTCAAAATCCATTTGGCCCTAGAGAGGGCTGCACATAAACAAGTCCACCCACGGAACGTCGGAACCCAACTATAACATCTACTGGGCGAAGTCCTCGTCATGGTCCTCCTCCGGTGGCACCTCCACGAAGTGACGTCCAGTGCTCGGGTCGAGTTAGTAATCAACTGCAGCGTCCGGTCAGGCAAAACAATGAAAGGGAAAAAGAAAATGCACGAGGTGAGAATATATCAATGCAATATAACTAACTTCTCACGGTAAGGAAAGGTAGTGGTTGAGGTTGCAGCCGCGCTAGCATATATGAGTGGCTAACGAATTATCAGAGTAAGGGGGGATCCAACAACTCGTTGACAACGTACACACGTTGGCAACTTGTAAAGCATGATTAAGTTGATGTTATTCTATGAACAAGGAGTAGGTCTGAAGTCGTCCATAACCGCGGACACGGCTTTTCGAAAATATTTAACCCTGCAGGCGTGTACCAACTGCCCATCATAAGCTTCGCATGTACGCCCGGTTTCCACTTGGCTGGGTAAACGCCTGAAACTCCAGAACATCAAAGTCCCTCTAACTAACCACGCACAATTCCGGGTGGCCCCCTGTGAGTCGACATCCAACTCAAAAGCCGGACGCACTCTCGAATCAGCCTCTACCTTAAAAACCGGGTTTGGATGATCGGTGAATTCTCATATGAGTCTAGGTCCTCAGCCGGCCAGGGTGGATCAACAAGGGAACCATGTCCCCGCTGGCCCAAGTTGTTTTAAAACTGCTGGAGCGCTAACCTGACACAAACACGGGAGCAAATGGGAAAATCGGCTCGGGCTACCACTAGAAATGTTTGGAGCTAGCTAGGTAAGATAAGGGGACCCCATAAAATCCCACACACGATTAGGCAAGCTCGTCAAGAAACACAATACCCGGAACTCGGGACCTAGGTGACTCGAATGGAACAAAACACCTGGCGGGAACAACATAGGATCTATAAGCAAAAAAATTAAGGTGGCATACATATGGGCAACCCCTATATCATTCATTTTTATGTTGGTCAAAACATAAAATGTTGCCACCACAATAATCCTTGTATTTTTCTACCCCATAAACATGTACAACATGTCAGCATTTGAATTAAGGTTCAAATACTACAATGGTTTGAAATAATTGGCTAAACGAAAAAGAAAACAGACAGAAGAAAAAAAGAAGAGGGGCTCGGCCTCTGGATCACTGGGCTGAATCCAGCCATACTGGCCCAACCCGGGCCGAACTGGACAAGCCAGCAGCCCACCGCGGTCTGTGTTACTGGCAGGTGGAGCCCACCTGTCAGCCAGCCAACAAAAAAAATGGGATAAATCAACATGCCCGGGGGGGATTCGAACCTGAGACTACTTAGTCAAGACACAGAGCACCAACCAGTCAGGATAGGAGTGGGATTTCGTTAGGGAAACATAACCACGATAGACAACAAGTGTAGCGCGGGATAACTAAAGAAAATTGCAGCACCTGTTTCTGACGAAACTGAACCGGGCAATGGCGGCGACGGGGCATACTCCGGCGACGATTGCGTCTGCCCTGCTGCACCAATGACCCAACGAAGTGGTGTCGCACGTAGATGGGATAGCAGAGGATCCATTTTTCCTTCAAGCTCGCACCCGGGCCTCAAAGGAGGCCACTTTGTCTCGCCAGAAAATCACGGAGGGAAAACAACGCTCGGTTCACCACGGAAATCCGGCATCGCAGCCACCACGGCCCCTATGCGCGCTCCGCTCGCGTGTTGCAGATGCAGCGCAATCCCGCTCGCCGGCAACACTCGCAGGTCACACACGTACACGCGCGGTCAAGTACGGGCGGCGAGTCGACTACGGCTACGCGGAACGGGGAGAAAGGACAGCAACGGCTCACCTAGGGGGGCTCGGGGATGAACACGATCAAACCGAAGAGGAGGAAGATGATCACGTCGGCGTCGGGCAAGAAGAGGACCCTCGGGAGGCGTCGATAGCTCGAGGACGTCCTGGAACTCAAAGCGCGGTCCGGAGCTCATGGAAGAACAAGAGAGGAAGGGGGCGTCCATGGCATCGGCGGCAGAAGAAAATTGGGGAGGGGAATGGAGTTAGGGTTCCCCGGGGGAGCTCTGGGTGCGCTTAAAAGGAGGGGGTCGTCTCTCGCTGGCCTCGGGGCTCCACGCTCCACCGTGGCACCGGCTGTGAGAGAGAAGGGGAAAAAAGGTGGAGCTCCACGCTGGAAAGGAGGAAGAAGATGGGGAGCGTACCCCTTCGCCATAGGCTGGGCTGGGGGTGCGGGAAGGAGAGGTATATGCCTGCTGGGCTGGGCCTGGCGAGCAGGTTCCTCTGGAGAGAAAAAAAACGAGACAACCCTTTTCCAAATAAAAATCTAGGAAAGCCCTAGGACTTTTACCGAGAGAAAAAGGGAGAGATAAAAAACAAAACTCCAGCACCAAAATTCCTCCTGGAATATTCCTGATTTTATAAAAATGGTTTGACAATTTTTGGAGCAAGTGGAATTGTAACATTTTGGATTTGAAATCAAACGTTTTGCCTTTGCCTCCCTATTTTTCAGAGGGTGAAAAATAGTTATGAAATCATGACAATTCCCTAAACTCCAAAGTATTGGCTTGGCAAAGTTTGGAGTTCAAATAGTCACACATGCATTTGCAAGAGAACACAATTCCATTCTTTTGGCATTTGATCAATTCATACAAAATGAAAAGGCAAGTGGGCTCGACTTCTTCATCACCACCATGACCACATGAAAAGTCACACCTTCCATGATCACAACTTGAACACCAAAATAGGGAAAGGTACAACTACATGGTGAGAAGAGGAATTCCACTCTTGGGGTGTTACAACCTAGCACGTCTTACGTCACTACTAGAAGAAAGTCTAGTATTAGCGCCCCCTTTTGGCTCATCAGTAGCGCCCCGCGGCGCGCTGTTGATAGCACACTACAGCTAACTTGTAGCAGCAGCGTGCATTGGCACCCGCTACTATTACGTATGGTTAGCAGTAGAGCCCCCCGGAGAGACCGCTACTACTAATTTGGCAGCAGCGCCCCCTGTACCAGGCACTACTGGTATACGGGCGCTACTGCTATATGTAATAGGCGCTAATGCTATTTATTTTTCATTTTCTGTTTCTTTTACGAGCGTATTTTCTCTGTATTTGTACATGTATTATACAATATAGTCTCATGCACATACACAGGTTTTCTACAGAGTACAAATCTCAACATACCATAACCATAAGTACAATAAACTGATGATCATATATATATATATATATCATCATGATCTCATATCCAACAAAAATGATGTCTCACGTCATGTCATCTCTAAAATAGAGATAGAAGTTGTCACAATATCTTAAATACATGCAACTACAAGCAAGTTTAATCATCCATCTAAATTATGATATAGAATAGAAGAGCGGTCACAATGAGGAAGAGTGGAATTATGTAGTAGCTCATGAAGCGCCGCCTCTGATCTTCCTCTCGCTCGTCTCGTTCCTCTCGTGCTAGAGTAAACCTCAAGTAACTAGATTCCGCTTCCTCTCTGGTATTGAACCCTCTTTGGCTGCCGCCTGGGTACCGGTGCACTTGGGCCTGACACTCTGGCCACTGATCATACACTCCTGGAACCTTTCCTATGTACACGACATATCACTATTTCCCCATCGATGATGTACACGACCTTTCCTATGTACCTGTTAGAGATGCATATAATCATGGGAATTCAACAATAGTACACAACATAATATACTTGAGCAACACGAAGAGAAAAAGTTAGTGAATAGATGCAACATAAATTAACATACATAATATAATATACACACGTAGTTCATCGTACCCCAACACTAATTCACTAGCTAGCTAGTGTTACGCAACTAGTTCAACAGGAACGTTAAATTACATCACAAAGTTTTCATATCGCTTCCAAAAGTACAAATTCAACTGAGACATCATCATCGACATAGTCAATACACTAGAACTTCCATCCATCCATATCTGGGAGGACGCACCCTAGCTTCTTGAACGACTGATGTCTACGCACGCTTCTATTCTTGTAGACTATGTTGGGCCTCCAAGCGCAGAGGTTTGTAGGACAGCAACAATTTCCCTCAAGTGGATGACCTAAGGTTTATCGAACTCAGGGAAGTAGAGGTTGAAGATGGTCTCTCTCAAGCAACCCTGCAATTAAGATACAAGAAGTCTCTTGTGTCCCCAACGCACCTAATACAACTAGGAGTTGTATAGGTGCACTAGTTCGGCGAAGAGATGGTAAAATATGGGTGATAGGTGTGATAAAACGAAGTAATATAAATTTGTAATAAAAAGTGCAGCAAAGAAACAAGTAACAAAAGTGAGTGCAAATGGTGTAACAATGATGGAAACAAGGCCTAGGCTTCATACTTTCACTAGTGGCAACTCCCAACAACATTAACATAGTCTAATCACATGATATTTCCCATAAAACATGCAATGGAGACGTACTCGGAGGTCATTCCTTTGTGGTCAAGAGAGGACGAGAATTGTGTAGGGCTACAAAAGAACACCTCAAAGTTTGTAGTTCTCAATCTATGGATTTCCCAATGTCACCGCGGCCATCCAAAGAGAGTACCACAATCACCACAACATATCTAAAGGATAGTCAAAGACAAGCACCAAAAGACTCTCAATCTTCAATCCACACACAAAAGAGGAAATCACTCATGATAATATTCTTCTAACCCATGTCCAATAGACCGCTGTCACCTTGGTCTCGGAGATTATACTAGATAAGATCAATTGAGTACATCAATCCAATACATAGAGGAAGGGGAAATATCATGGGATCACCCTAGATTAACATAGCCTATGATCACAACAAAGATCACATCATGGGAGAGAGAGAAACCACATAGATAAGAATATAAGCCTTAGCCCCGAGGGGAACTAATCACACATGGAAATGGTGAGAGGGAGAGTTGTTGATGGAGAGGTGCAGCCCGGAGGAGATGAAGGAGACGGCGACGGCGGCGCCCACGGCCACGGCCACGGACCTTGGGGGCAGCGGCCCTTGGCCCCTTCTTCTTCCTAGGAGATGGTGCTGCTGTGGAGATTGATCTCCCCCTCAAGACGGCTGCCAAGGGGGAGGAAATTTCGTGGTGCCCTTTGACCTAGGTTTCCTCTCTTTATATAGACTCTCGGATTCCAGTCATCCAGATTACGTATTCTGTATTTCGAAGTTTCTGGAAGCATACGAACTCCGAATGGGCCGAATGTTATGTCTAAATCCACCGGAAAAAATTCCCTACAACTTTGTAGTTTTAAGTTTTTCCGTTTGAGTCCGTCTTCTAGCGTTTCCGAGGCGATCTTTAAAACCTGTCTGGTGGGGACAGATTTCGGGAGAGTTAGAGTCCAACTCCTACAAGGCTCCTTTTTGTGATTTTTCCTTTATCCAAGTAATTCCTACACATAAAGTACAAAAACAAGAACTTGTGCACTCTTGCAACCATTAATAGGTTAGTCCCAAAAGATGTTATAAAAATATATGAAAGTATATCAAAAGCATAGCAATATCACACAAAACATGCACAATATCAACGGCGTAATGTCCAAAAGCTGCATTCCTACGCGAGATTTAACATCAGGTCGCGATATTGGGCCGTGGTAGAACATCCCCTTCTCCTCGATGACTTCTTTCATTATGACGGTTGCAATATTCTTCAGAATGCGAAAGAATCATCTCTTACTTTATAATCTGGTTCGGCTAAGTTCTTTGCCCATTTCAT
Organism: Bromus sterilis; assembly: GCA_950022295.1. Lineage (NCBI taxonomy): Eukaryota > Viridiplantae > Streptophyta > Magnoliopsida > Poales > Poaceae > Bromus > Bromus sterilis. Next base: position 278,028,004 of record OX465595.1, on the reverse strand, counting down.
TATATGACCGTCATCTTTGCTTGCCTTGCGAAGACGTTGTTGATCCTTTCTGAACTCCATCATGAGATGGATGACATAGTATCCATCTGTGACGCCCCCAAAATCAGACTATGTACAGTAATCATACACGCAAGTTACACGATCGAGATTAGGGACTCACGGTAAGATATCACAACACAAGTCTACAAATAAAAAAAATACAAGTTGTTTAATACAATCCATGGGCCACGAGGGCTCGAATACCACAGCTCAAGAGCACAATGTTAGCGGATGAAATAGTATCTGAGTACAGGCACAAGGTACACATGATCTGCCATAAGAAGGCTAGCACAAAAACAACAACGATCGAAAAGGCGAGACCTTCTGTCTGGGAACCTCCAAACTACTCCTGGTCAATGGGGAACTCGACGTCGTAGAAGGCATTGGGGATCTTCTGCTCTTGGGCTCCAATGTCTGATGGCAGCAACCGGTCGGGTATATAAAACAAAGGGGAAAAATAAAGCAAGGGTGAGTATCTAGCATACCCGCGAGTCTTACGTCCGCTACTAAGAATTTATGCATTTGTATCAAATGGAAAGGGGAGTCTATATATATAGTGAACCGGAAGGTAGAAAGTCAGAATAAGGATGAGAAGCTAGGCCTATCGAAGGCTAGCATCTTCCGACGAGTCTTGCAACACAAGAAGAGAACATACAAGAGTTCATATAAAGCATAAAGTAACAATGCAGCAGAAGTTGCTGCAACATTGTATAATAGTAAGTTGTAATTATTAACAATTATAAATCCCTTCGAGATCCCTTCCTCGAGTTCCCTGCAAGGAAGAGAAACCGGAACCAACAGTTTAATAGTAATAATTTGTAGTACTAGGATCTGGCTTCAGCATAAAGCGTCCTATTGTCGTGGACACGACTATTCGAATAGATTAATCTTCTGTAAGGCCCGATATGCGGTACTATTCACGATGTAGATGTTTCCATACAGATCCGGGGACGAAGGACATATCGGTCCCACCGCGACATATGACATCGCCATATGTCCCGGATTTCCAACATGATATCACAACATTACAGATACAAGGATACAACATCTCATACAATCGGCATACAACTGCCTTAAATACAATACATCAACGGAAGGTATATGTCTGAGTACAGACTACAATCAAATGCCTACTGGCAAAGAGAAAAACATCGATCCCCATAACCACAGGGTTCCAGGCCCTCCGCCGTGATCCGGCTAACTAGTCGTCGTCGAGTCTCCACGTGAAACGTCGATCACCATACCTGTTGTCGATCGAGAACCCTGAAAAGAGTTTGGGGGTAGTATCATGAGTACATAAGTACTCAGCATCCAACTGTAGTGGTCAACTGACCTAGCAAGGACTTCATCACTCGTCATTCTAGGAAAACTAGTAGTTTACGGTAAGGATGGGGTAAGTGGCGAGGTTGCTGCCGCACTAGAATTTATGAAGTGGCTAACGATCTAGAGAGTAAGGTAAGAAGCCAAGAATTCGATGAGGAATCGCCTCCAACAAGCCTTGCTATCAACTACTTACGCAATCATAGCACCTATCCTATCCTTGTCCTCATCTTCGCATCCCGACGAAGAAGAAGCATTCAAGGCACACACACACGTTGATCAAGTTATATTAAGATTATCTCAGTTGTTGTTGTCTATGAACAAGGAGTAGATCTCAAGTCGTCCATAACCGTGGACACGGCTTCTCGAAAAGATTTAACCCTGCAGAGGTGTACCAACTGCCCATTACAAGGCTCCGCACCCACACCCATCTCTCTCAGTTGCTACCCATTATAGGCAACCATTTTATGATTTAGTTCTGAGAGATCCGAAACGATAAGTCCCTCTAACTAACAACGAACAAATCCGGGTGGCCCCCGGTGAGTCGACACCCAACTCAAAAGCCGGTCGCGCTCTCGAATGGGTATCTACCATCTTTCGCAGGTTTGGATAGCCGGTTAATCTCACATGGGAAACCGGGTCCTCAGCTGAACAAGGTGGACCAACAAGGAAACCATGTCCTCACTTGTCTGGGTTGGTTTGAAAACTACTGGCGGCCGACCAGCACACACACGGTTTCAAATAGTAAATCAGCTTGGGCCACCACTAGAAATGTTTGAATCTAGGTAGGTAAGAAAAGGGGACCCCATAAAATCCCACACGCGTTTAGGAACGCTCAGTCTTAAATCCAATACCCGGAACTCGGATCCTAGGTGACTCGAATGGAACAAGGCGTCGGGGCGGGATAGCCTAGACCTTCCATCCTTCGTCGAGTATAGTCAACATTATAATAATCATATCATCAACAACAATATAATAATGTGATATCCCAAACCAAGGAGTAACAGGGTACCATCGTAGCATCCTAAGCATGCATACTAAGCAGGGGCTGAGCAAGGAGCAATAGTAACATAGCAGTACATGGTTTGCTGGGAGGGGACATGGCTGTATCGGTTTGAAAGAGGTTGTAAACATGTGGTAGGATCAAACATCGAACCTATCCTATACTAGCATGCAAACCGCTGGTTGAAATAGAATGGATCATAAGTAATGCATAGTCCTTGCCTGTTGATAAGTCGGGTTCCGAAGGTGTAGTTGATCGCAAACTCGCATCGTCTCGGAGAGGTACCCGCGGAAGCACACAAGACGGTAAACACTGGAAAACAATCAACGAGCAAGCACTCTATTACTACGAGGCAAACACGAGCAAGCATCAACAAGGGGGAAACACGAGACATCGCACCTACCGTCGAGAGCGGTTACTAACAGGTTAAGTGGAGTACACGTCACACACGACGATACTGCACATTTACAACGGTTCAAGTTGTTTAGCTACTCAGGGTGAGCAAGGTTGTTAACATGGCATCTCACTCAAGCATGGAATAGCACACGAACATGGAAAGAGGTGAAGCTCGAAGTAATCTATCTATACTAGTCAAGTTAAGTGAGGCACAATCCTAAACATGGCATACCACTAAGTACACCACGACAATTAAAACATTCGGTACTGTTTGCCCTAAACCATATTTTAGGTTGGTTAACAACATCAAACAATAGCATAAACACAAAATACACGCAAAACTAATCAAATTACATATAAAGAACAGTCCAAACGGAGTTACGGTTAAAAAGATATAAGCAAAACAAGTTTGGAACACAATCTGCCAACATCAGGAAGCACACTTTAGAGCAGTCCATAAACAGGATAATGGATGCAAACATGCTCACAAATGATATGCAACTAAAGTAGACATGGCAAGGAAGGCATGGAAAAAAGAATCATGCAAATAGGCATCATGAACAACTAATTATAACCCAAGCAAAATGCAATAAAACATTACTAGTCTAGGACTTAGTGAAAATCACGAAAACAGGGCAGAAACTGATATTTTTATGTTGTATTAAAAGGAGCAAAACTATATGCAAAAGTGCAGCAACATGACATAAAAATACATGGGCATGCAGTATACATGATGATGATCAGGTACAAACAAGAATCAAGGTCATAGGCACCATAGATCAAAAGATATTAAGTATGCAACATGGCATCGGAACGTTACAGACTTGGAGAAAAACCGAGGTGGCTGTCAAAAACGGTGGCATAGCAACTTTGGAGCTCAATAACTATATGACCAGCAAGCATATCATGACAATGCAATACATATAATGGAAGTAGATATGATGATTAACAGTATGCAAAAATACTCAATGCAATAGGCCTCATGGATGTGTCACGATCATCATGCAAACTTGCAAAAAATAAAATAACAGCAGCACCTAATAGGAAAAATTAGCAGTTAACAGCATGATGCCCACTTCAATAGAGATTAACAACATCAAGATGGACTCAAATCAAAATGCTCACAAAAGATGAATTGAAGTACATACAATTCTAAACAATTTCCCTTTTGGGCGCAACGTCATCCGAGCTACGGTTTGATCGCTAATTACGTCAGAAAATAGCATCAGCAACCCAAATACACAGGACTTAGCAAAAACTGGAAAAAAAAAACAAACAGAAAAAAAGGAGCCGGACCTCACCCATTGGGCTCGGCCCATCTGGCTGGAGAGGCCAGTTCGGTGCTAGGCTGGCCGGCTGGGCGCTCTGGCGCGTGGGAGGCCGACCCACTGTGGCGGCTGGGGAGGCTGCGTGTGGTTCCGATCGTGATCCCGCCGATCCCGTGGACGAGGACGGCTGCGGCGGCCTCCGGTGAGGCGGGCGGCGCAGGGCGACGGGGAGGAGGCGCCAAGGCGAGGATGGCGAGGAGGAAGGGAAGGGGTCACGGCGGATCTTCCTGATCCGGTCACCGGCGAGGGGCTTGAGGCGCGGCGCTGCTTGCTCCATGGAGGAGGCTCCAATGGAGGCCGGTCCTTGCTGCGAGGGAGAGAGACGAGAGAGGAGAGATGAGGGAGAGAGATGGAAGGAGAAAGAAGAGGGGGCGCGGGGGCGGCCGACCTGGGCAGCGGCGCCGCGCGCGGTGGCCGGTCGGCGGCGTGTTCCCTGGCACGAGGCGGCGGCGGCTGAGGCGGCGGGGTGCTCGGGTATGGAAGGCCCGGGTTTGATGTGGAGTCCACGTGGCCGGCTGGGAGCCTCCGATCTGGATCTGACGGTCCAGATCAAGGGTCTGGGCTAGGATTTCGGGATTTTGAGGAAGATTAGGCAGACCTGTGAATTTTTAGGGGGGTGGCTGCAATTTTATGGCTAGGTAAACCCTAGAAAGAGGTGGGAGTGTGGTGGACTTTATATAGCCCAGGTGGCTGGCAGTTTGCAAAACCATCCCCGGTTTTTCTCTCGCGCGCGCGGTGTTTATGTTTTTGACCGCCGGGGGTCCGCAGGACCTCCGATTCGGGTAAAACTTCGAACTGCGCGATCAGCGCGTCGAGCCGGTGGTGTTCACCTCACGCTGGAACCATTCCGAGAACACTTTCTGGCGCGCTATAAAAATATCCCGTTTACTTATTAAACGGTGTTTTCGTTCCGTTGGCTGCGGCTGGTCTCGTGCGGTTTTCGCGACGGTGATCGGGTGAAACCCGGTGTCGCAAAGGTCGAGTGTCAGGGTGGCGAGGGTCAGTCTCCGTCCAATACGAGAAAAGATGGGGAAAAATAATCGTTGATCGATAAATCAGGGATGCAAACACCGCAAAAAAATCAGACAATCAAACAATTCACACCGAAAGCAAAAAATTTAATTTTTGTGAAATCTGGGTTGTAACATCTTCCCTGTAGGTGTGCACTTGTGTTACACTAAAATGAACGGATATCCAGGGTGGCGTACACCTTGTTAGGGAATGCCCCACCGAGGCTATCCAACACACCGTAGACCATCTTTCAAACTCAACAGAGAGGACATCCGCCGGTATAAATCCTAAGTACGCATGGCCTAGGACCCCCAACCCCAACGTACTCCTGCACGGTTCGTGACTGACCCGTGAAGTATAAGCAAATAAGACACAACTATATCAAAGAAGACCACTTCCCTGCAATCAGCCCGCGGTACTACTGACGTCTGAAGAGTTCTCGAACGAGACTACGATGCAGGGGAGCCCATAACTCCTTGCCCCACGTGTAGGCAGCGCATATTAGCATAAAGCCACTTAAGTCATCCATCGAACCATTAATCATTTTATTATTTTATTTCGGGACAACCGTTATCATTGCCCCTATCCGGGTGAGTCACGGGCAACGACAACAGCCAGGTCCACCCCCATAACCAGAGCCGGTGGCCGCCTGCCCTGTCGTCCCACCAACTCGTGTGGTTACCAACAAGGTGAACTGTCTCCTTAGCTTATCTCGCGTATGCTCTTTGAAGAGCGCGACTTTCGTACAACATGGTATCTCACGGCCAACGAGCAAGGACCAGGCCCACGATGGTATCTGACTGTCCTGCCGTCCCGATACAATCCCTGCGCGGATACCGTTGGGTCACCCGACTCCTTACCTTTAAGGACTTTGATTCAAGTGCCTACCATCAAGTGAAACCAGGAGGAATTATCCTCGATGGTACACTTGAAGACGTTCGACCGAGACATCAGCGGAATGAACTAAAGAGGAATATCCTCGTATCACCCCAGTGATGCTACGCTACCGAGCCGGCGACGAGAGTCAAATACGAGTCCATCCACTCGTAAGTCAAACTTGAAGTGACTCAGAGAGTCTTCCCTTTGTAGGTTCCCTTGGGCGTTTGCTCTGTATCGTACCTGTTGCAGTTATAATAATACATACCCGTGTTCACTCCCCAGAGCAATCACGACCCACTATCTAATCCTGGTAGAATAACAAAGCGCAGGGCTAACTGCTGAATTTTATATATATTTATAAGGCATCATAGGACAAGGAAAGGTACATCAAGGGGCAACAATGACATGCTATGCACTTGAATAGGTAAGCAACGTAGCAGCAACAATGCCTAGTGCAAGAAATGTACGGAAAAGATAGGCGATATCTGGGGAACGAAATTGGCTCTTCTTGCCTGTAAGCTCGACAGTAGGGGTACAATCAGCGACGAAGTAGTCGTACTCGAGAATGGTGTCGTCGGCGGAAGCAACGGGGTCTACCGAAGAATAAAGGGGGGGGGAAACAGTAAATACAATGCACATAATGAAAACACATAAAAAGGACATGGAAATTGAATTGTACACGATGTTCTAACCCAGTGTTGAGTATTATAGGAGGAGTGGAAACTTATCCGGGGATGACTCATCGGTACCGGTTGATTACCGGACAGATGATCCAGAGGGGAAGGTTCCAGGTTTGAAGTGTTAGAGATATCTCATAGACATGTGGATAGTGTATCTGTGCTCATTGATCTATTCAGAACAACTTTCATATATAGAACATTTTCATCCGGAAAGTTTTACCGGCTCCGGTCATCTGATAGACAGATGAATCGGAGGAGAAATGTTCCACGTTCGGTATGTTAGAGGGGTGTGGTGGATACACGGGTGGCATATTAGTTTTTGTTATATTGTCATTTAACCCCAGTTAGCTGTTTTCCTAGTGCTATGGTTTGGGTTCTGTTCATCCACTGAATTAGTTCCTTATATCAAATCTGAGCACTTTTCTGTGATCTACAATCTGGTACGGAAACAAAATTTATTAGAGTTAATTTACTCGACCAAAACTTTGTTTGGAAAGGGGACTTAATGCAATTTCAAAAACTTGTTAAAAGAGATAAACTTTGTGTGACGATTTGCATTTATCCATAGGTATAATTGAGATGATTCCTATAGGTTCTTTGTACTACAACAAGAGTAAATCATGTACTGCCCTCAATTGGCATGTAAGATCCCTATAAATTGTTCATTATCAACTCTAAAGTGTCTATGAACTTAATACAGTATTTTGTCATTTTCCCGTTAACAGAAACTTGCACTTTGTGACTTTCATAGGATTAAATCCTTGCACATTTAGGAGTTGGTCCAATGTACCAATTTGAAGCTTGATACTTATACTGTATGTTCATATCATTTTTAACCACTTTAGAATTTTTTTGATGCTACTTTGTTAATGCCAAAACTAGTACAGCAGAAGATATGTAGCAGCAGTAGCAATATTCAGCACAGGAGCACACATTGCAGTGGTAGCAGCAGGGTAACAGCGGCGCAGCAGTTGGCGGCGGGCGGCCAGGCGCGCGCTGGGCACTACAGGTGGCGGCGGCCGGACCATCCGGCTGTGCACACCACACATACAGACGCACATCACACATACACACAACATGTAAACACACTGCACACCCACCACACACCTAGCACACAGGCACGCGCACGGCCATGGATGGATGTGGCCAGCAACCAGCGGGGAGTGGCCTCGGGCGGGCATATGCGCGCATTGGGCACGGCCAAGCGCAGGTCAGAGCGCGCGAGATGCTGCTAGGGGAGACTGGGCGCGGCCGAGTACAGTCCGGCCATGGCGGACGACGGTGTCGGCCATAATGGGTAAGACGGCTACGAAGTTAGCGTGACTCGACGGCCAGTTGGCGGCGGCTAAGTGGCTCACCGTGAACGCGTAGAGTCAGGTAGTGGGCGCGGGGTGGACTTGAGGCGGCCGGAATCGAAGGAGTTCACCGGCAGGCTTGAGGTGGAAGAAGGCGTCGATTAGCTCGCTGTAGAGAGTCCGTGCTCGATTCCCCGCGCTGGAAGACGAAGACGACGACGAGGAGGCGGCAGGACACGACCGCTGGGCATGGGGAGGTCACTGGCCATGCGTAGGCGCGTCCATGGTGACGATAGGGTTCGGGCGGGCACGAGGAAGAAGAAAGTGAGGTGAAAAAGGGTGTCTCCTCGATCTAGGATTCAAGAGTGGGGTTTCCGGGTGGGCTTATCCACGGGGAGGCCAGCGCTGTAGAGACGCGGCTGAGCTTTCTCGGCGCTAACGAGCGGCTCGGTCGCTTACCATGGCGACTGTCCCGTGAACAGGAAGAAGGGGAGGGGAGGTGGGCCTTGGTTGGGCTTTTCCCAGGGCGATAGTTAGGCTTTTCTCTTTTTATTTCTTTTCTGTTTCATTTCTCTTTTACTTTTCTGTTTATATTTTGTTTATCTAATTTGGGATTTTTGTAAAATGTGAAACCAGTACATTTATCAGTGCCACACCTTACAATGATGCCACAAAAGTTTGGGCATTAAATAAAATCATTAGATTTTTATTATATTTAAAAGGATTATATATGGTGGTTTTTCTACTGATTTTACTTGTTTCAAATAGTTAAATGGTATATTAAATTCCCATTGTTGTTTTAATATGACCTACTAATTATTATGCTTTTAATAAAATTGGTTGCACAATTTTTAGGACGAGTTTTATTTCCACAATATCTTTAATTCCATCAAAGGATGATTAAGACAAGATTAACCATAGTGATTTGTCATTAATCAAAGGTATTACTGTAGCATGACACTTGGGGTGTTACAAATCTTCCCCACTTCAAGAATTCTCGTCCCGAGAATTAAAAGGTAGTGTAAGGGGTAGAGTTTTGGTTTCGTATTCTAGCGATTCTTCTGGTTCTTGTCGCCCTTCTCGAAAAAGTTAATCCTTCTCTTTGATGTCTTCATTTCTCTGCATCGATGCATCTCGACGAATTGTCATGCTTCCTTCAAGGGCTTCATCATACTTAAAAATAGGATAGGGAGGAAAAATTAAGGGGTTGGATCGGTACAAGGTTAATCAATCGAGGCTGTCGAGGAAATGGGGTACAAAGTATCTTCCGAGTTTAAACTCGGGGGAATACAACGAGAGAAACAAAAGGAGGTATGAGAAGTTTCAACCGAATAGGCATGCATTCGATACCGATTACGAACGATGAATAGGGGGTCAAGAGCATCAGGCATAAGCATGATATCGGGCCGAATATCGCAAGGTAGATGACAAGAGTCAGGTTTCGATCCTTTGGAACGGTGGGTTATGGGCCCACAGAGAATCTGGTGTGGGTACCGGTACTCAACCATGATAAGAAAGAATGTAAAGGCATCGGAGTATAGGAACATCGGAATAATTTTTGATGATTTAAAACAAAGGAATTGTCGGGACCCGAAATATGCATATGTAATTCTCACTACAACTCAATCATATGAAGAGCCGAGATCTGTACCCACTTGTCTAAGCAGACAAGGCCTGTAACACCCCAGGATTTTCACCTAAATTAAAAAAAATTGTTTGTTGCGTTTCTATGATGAATTGCCGGTATTTTTGCATTGTTTGCTTCGCCGAATTCTTAATCGGTGAATATTTCCCCCCTATTTCTCGTATCGGATCTGTGACCAAACTTTTTTCCCAACGGCACACGACCTTTGCGACATCGGGTTTCACCCAAACACCGTGTTGGTCATCCATTCACATCATTCCCCTTGCCTAGTATTCTTACTATTTGAGTGAGAATGCTTCTCTTGATCGTCCCTTGGACTATCGTTCCTCCTGTTGATCACCTGATGGTCTCGTTCTTCGACGTCGCCATCTCCCTGCGGAAAGATTTCTCGACGGAAGTTCGGCGGCGGCATGGATCAGAGTCCCTTGTTGGTGGTGTTGAAGAACATTGTGTCTCTTTTCTCTCCCCCCTCTCCCTCTGATCGTTCAGGATCTCGGGACGAGATCCCTTGTTGGTGGTGTTGTATTATGACAGCCCGGGATTTTCACCTAAACTAATAAAATTTGTTTGTTGCTCTGCTGTGATGAATTGTCGGTATTGTTCGCATTGTTTGCTTCGCCGAATTCTTAATTGGTGAATATTCCCCCCCTATTTCTTGTATCGGATACGTGACCAAACCTTTTTCCCAACGGCACACGACCTTTGCGACGTCGGGTTTCACCCAAGCACGGTCGTGACTTCCGGCACAAGACCATCCTTCACCATTAGTGCGAAAACCCCATTTATACTTAAATGGGTTATTTTATCGAGCGGGTTTCGACTTTCTCGGTTCTATGCGAAACGATGTAGATGGAGTCAATTTAGTGTAACGAGGCGGTGGTTTGAATTTCATGTGAATCCGGTTTCATTTAGCGGGTGAACGATCGGATGTGCCAGACATATTAGTCGGTATAAATCCAGGGGTATATTTATAAAACTTCATGCGGGCAGCCAACGGACCAACAATGTTTCTCTCTTATCTGCTACTCTAAGCCCACCGAAAAACCAGGCTCAAAATCCCCTCTAAACAGGCCCAAAACAACCCAATTTTCCTCCCCTAACCTCCTACCATAAATAGACAAGTGCCCTGCCTATTTTGGAAAACCCTAGCCCCCTAATCCCTCTCTTTCCGTGCCCAACCTATGCCCCGCCGCCACCATCTCCACCTTGGAGAACCAGCCACCAACCCATCAGATCCAAAATGCTGCGATTTTGTCCGTCCGATCTGGTTCGGATGGCTTCGGATGTGCCACGTCACCAGTGGGCTTCTCTCTGCACGAACTCGTCCCGTGGAGGCTCCTCACCCCGATCCACCCTTCCGCCTTGCTCCGGCCATCACCGGCGAGCCGCGCCGCCGGCAAGCCGCACCACCACCAGGTCGCCCCCCTCGCGCCCTCTCATTCCCTTACGTCTCCCTATCTCCTCCTCTCCCTCATCTATCCTTCTTACGACGGACGTCATCCGCCATGAAGGCCCGAAGCCGTCGCTGCCGATCCGTGGTGCCCCTTCCCCATCGCCTTCTGCCCCCTGAACTTCCTCGTCGGAATCCCCCGGTGCTCCGCCGCCAGCCTCCTGTGCACACCTCCCGTGAGAAATGAAGTGAAGCCCCGCATACGCTCGCCTGTGTGACTGCCTGTGCCGGCCACGTGCGCCTCCAGCTGTCCAGGCGCCCTCCGCCCGTCTGCCTCTCCCTGCCCAAGGCATCCCCTAGCGCCCCGACGAGAGCTCCCTATCCCTCGCCCACTGTCGCTCCTGGGCTCGGCCCACTTGTGTTTTCTTCTTGTGTGCTCCCGTGGTTCCTCGTGGAGACGATGCGAGCTTGCGATCGACTACACCTTCGTCTTCGTCTTCTCATCAGGTAAGGGGAGCATATATCATGTTTATAACTTTATGCTCACTCGTGCCTAGGTGTAGGATTGAACGATTTCTTGATCCTACCACTTCGTATTCATGCCTCTCAAATAAAACCAAACACCCTTGTCCTCCACATCCCAGCCAACCTTGTTCGGCTATGTTACTATTGCTCGCTGCTCAGCCACTTCTTAGTATACATGCTAGGAGGCTATCAACTGTTATCCTGTTACTCCTTGGATTGGGCTATCACATTTATATATTGATGTGGATGATATGATTATTATAATGTTGACTATACTCGACGAAGGATGGAAGGTCTAGGCTATCCCGCCCCGATGCTTTGTTCCATTCGAGTCACCTAGGACCCGAGTTTCGGGTATTGTGTCTCTTGACGATCGTTTCTAACCGCGTGTGGGATACTATAGGGTCCCCTTTTCCTACCTACCTAGCTTAAAACATTTCTAGAGGTGGCCCAAGCTGATTTACCATTTGCAAACCAAGCATATATGTCTGTCGGGTTGCTCCTAGCCGATATCCTTTAAAACAACTTGGGCTAGCTGGGACATGGTTTCATTGTTGGTCCACCCTTGGCCGGCGAGGGGCCGGCCACATGTGAGGTGACCCGGTAACCCAAACCCTGTTGAGACGGAAGAGGCCGATCTAAGAGTGCGTGTGACATCCTGGCTTAGTAGGAATGAAAGACTACTCATATCAACAAGGTGCACCTTCTTTTCCGGGAGCCCGGATTCAAAGAACTCCAAAGTTAAGCGTGCTTGGTTTAGAGCAATTTGAGGATGGGTGACCGACCGGGAAGTTGTTCTCGGGTGCGCACGAGTGAGGACAAAGTGCACAGGAAAGACTAGTGTTGGTCTGTGGGGACAGTCTAGATCCCGCCAGGTGTACGCCGGGAACCGGTGGCTGTGGCCGGGGCGTTACAAATGGTATCAGAGCCGACCCTCGCAGTTACACGGGCGTGTGTGGGTCAGTTGCGCGAACATGTGGGACATGTGCCGGCACTGGACACACAGACGTGTGTCAAGGGGGAACGTTCCTGTGGGCCGATGAGGACATCGATTCCTTTGAGTGGGGGTGTGTGTGACATCCTGGCTTAGTAGGAATGAAATACTACTCATATCAAGAAGGTGCACCTTCTTTTCCGGGAGCCCGGATTCAAAGATCTCCAAAGTTAAGCGTGCTTGGCTTGGAGCAATTTGAGGATGGGTGACCGACCGGGAAGTTGTTCTCGGGTGCGCACGAGTGAGGACAAAGTGCGCAGGAAAGACTAGTGTTGGTCTGTGGGGACAGTCTAGATCCCGCCAGGTGTACGCCGGGAACCGGTGTATGACCGGGGCGTTACAGTGCGGACGACTCTTGGATTGGGTGTCGACTTCCCGGGGGCCACCCGGATTTGTTCGTTGTTAACTAGAGGGACCTATCGTTTCGGATCTCTCAGAACTAAAGCATAAAATGGTTTCCTATGATGGGTAGCAACTGAGAGAGATGGGCGTGCGTGCGGAGCCTTGTAATGGGAAGTTCGTACACCCCTGCAGGGTTAAATCTTTTTGAGAAGCCGTGTCCACGGTTATGGACGACTTGAGCCCTACCCCGTGTTCATAGACAACTACAACTGAGAAAATCTTAATATAACTTGATCAACGTGTGTGTGTGCCTTGACTGCTTATTCTTCGTTGGGATGCGAATGGGAGGACAAGGATAGGATAGGTGTTATGTTTGCGTAAGTAGCTGATAGCAGACTTGTTGGAGGTGATTCCTCATCGAATGCTTGGTTCTCATCTCACTCTAAAAGAGATCGTTAGCCACTCATATATTGCTAGTGCGGATGCAACCTCACCACTAGCCCCATCTTACCGTGAGAATTTAGTTACAAGACTTGTTGATATAGCTCACCCCTTCTTTTCTCTTTTACGCACGTTATGCAAACGATCTTGGACTTTAGAGGAGCTCGACGGTCCTTCTTCTGGACGCCTTCATGGAGACTCGACGACGACTAGTCAGGTGGATCCCGGCGGAGAGCCTGGACCCGTGTGGTGACAGGAATGGTGTGTTTTACCTTTGCCACTAGGCATTTAATTGTAGTCTGTACTCAGACATGTATCTTCCGCTAATGTATTGTATTAAGGAAATTGTATGCCCATTGTATGAGATGTTGTATCCTTGTAGCTGTAATGTTGTGATATCATGTTGGAAATCCGGGACATATGGAATTGTAGTATGTCGCGGTGGCACCGATATGTGCTTCGTCCCCGGATCTTGATGGAAACATCTAGATCTTGAATAGTAGCACATATCGGGCCTTACAACTTGGTATCAGAGCCTTACCGACCGTAGGATCCCTTCTCTGGCCGAAGTTGAGTCTAGACAAAAATTATTTTGTAGTTACTAAGTTAGTTATCAGAGATTAAGAATCTTTTTACTCCTTACCCTTGCTCTGGTCAGGACAAGTGACGTAAGTGTTTTATTCTCGCCTTATCCCTTCAAACTTTAGGATCTCCAGTAAGTGGAGTTTTGGAACCGTTACAATGCCTTGCTTGAAGCGTATTGTCTCGATTCCGATCTCAGGTTTGGAAAATCCTGTAGTACCTTTAGTCTATCCGACTCTCGTTTACATCTTGGTCATACGTTGACTTCATTCCCCTTGCCTAGTATCCTCACTATTTCAGTGATAATGCTTCTCTTGATCGTCGCTTGGACTATCGTTCCTCCTGTTGATCACCTGATGGTCTCATTCTTCGACGTCGCCATCTCCTTGCGGATAGTTTTCTCGACGGAAGTTCGGCGGCGGCATGGAGCAGAGTCCCTTGTTGGTGGTGTTGAAAAACATCATGTCCCTTTTCTCTCCCCCCTCTCCCTCGGATCGTTCAGGATCTCGGGACGAGATCACTTGTTGGTGGTGTTGTATTGTAACAGCCCGTGATTTTCACCTAAATTAATAAAATTTGTTTGTTGCGCTGCTGTGATGAATTGCCGGTATTGTTTGCAGTGTTTGCTTCGCCGAATTCTTAATCGGTGAATATTCCCCCCTATTTCTCGTATTGGATGCGGGACCAAACCTTTTTCCCAACGGCACACGACCTTTGCGACATCGGGTTTCACCCGAGCACCGTTGCGACTTTCGGCACAAGACCAACCTTCACCATTAGTGCGAAAACTCCATTTATATTTAAATGGGTTATTTTATCAGGTGGGTTTCGACGTTCTCGGTTCTATGCGAAACGATGTAGATGGAGTCAATTTAGTGTAACGAGGCGGTGGTTCGAATTTCATGCGATTCCGGTTTCATTTAGCGGGTGAACGATCGGATGTGCCAGACATAGTAGTCGGTATAAATCTAGGGGTATATTTATAAAACGTCATGCGGGCAGCCAACCGACAACAATGTTTCTCTCTTATCTGCTACTCTAAGCCCACCCAAAATCCATGCTCAAGAACCGCTCTAAACAGGCCCAAAACAACCCAAAATGCCTCCCCTAACCTCCTACCATAAATAGACAAGTGCCCTACCTATTTTGGAAAACCCTATCCCCCTACTCCCTCTCATTCCGTGCCCATTTATATTCATACGGCTGCCGCAGAAGCTGTCAGTCACCTCCGATTCAAGTTTCCGCAGATCGGAGAGATGCGGGAGTTCCGCTACTTCCCGAATGTGTCCAGCTTTGGTTGCGAGCTTGCCGACACTACCAAGGAAGCCGACCCGTCAATAGTCCGTCTGGTTCATTTCAGCACCGCCCAGGGACTACTGCTCGGCGACATTCTTGGGGAGTTCAAAGCCATGGATAGTGGCATAACGTAAGCTGTTGGAGCCGCGTACCGCGCAGGATGCCAAGGTTCCTCTCAGGTCGTCGACCCCCTGCTGCCAAACCCAGTGCTATCCTCTCAGGTCGTGCCACCCTCTCAAGTGGTGCTACCCTCCCAGCCCGTTGACGAGTGAAACCTAGGCACTGTCTACGCCGACCTCACCAACAGAACCATCCTTCAGCTGTATCGGTAAGGTCTGCTCCAGCAAGATCCAGCCGTTGCCCCAGGAGTGGAGTCCCGACTGGTCGAGTTACTCGACTTCGGGAAGCATCTCAGCCTGCGTCCTCCAGGAGAGCCCGAGCTAGACTAGTTCTTTAGATGTTTCCCAGCTGGTCTTCCGTCCTCGTCAAAGGATAGGAACCGTAGTCCCGAGTGAGTGGGTGTCGTGAGGTGCGTAGTCAGGTCGCGCATGTTTCAGTTGCTTGTGTTGCGTGTGATGCTTGTATCTCCTGTATGTTGTAATGCTTTATGCCGTGTTTGTTTGCGTGTCTGTTGCGTCTGTCCCCTGTTAAGAAGAAATGTTTAAAAGAGCCGACAGTGGTTTTCCAAGATGTTTGTAATCAGTAGAGCACTTACACCCTTGATATTGGAATCGTTCTGAGTCCCTAATTAATGCGAGTTGGTTTAGGTATATGTAATCCCAGAGTACATATACCCACTGGCATTAAAACATCTTAGTGTGGTTTGATCTGATGTGTTTTCTTGCATTTGCCTGTAAGCTGGTTTGAGTTTGTTGTTGGCACGTTACACGCTCGCGCCCGCGCGAGAATCATTCCTCATGGGTACGATCACCCCAGTACCCAGATGGAATGCAAGGACACATCTCCCGTCCTTCTTTGCCTGCCCCGTTTTGCCAGACCTTTGACCCGGATTCAGAGGCGATTGTTCCAGCCCCTGAACCCAGTCCCAAAGCCAGTCGCAATCTCCGATAAACTCTGAGAATTCTATTGCGGCAAAAGGCTTGCAACTCTCCCAGTACAATTGCAGACCCGGATCACACCCCGATACCCGTCTAGCCTGGTTGTTACTCGACGAGGAGCAACCAGAGGCGAGACCCTCGCGTTGCCAAAACCCCTCCGACCCCCTCCAAGCCTCCGAGACAGTGGCGCCGCCGTCACCACCTTGAGTGACATCTGGCCGCCAGCTGCCTCGCCTCACCGCAGCCCTGCTCATTCCGCCGGTCCAAAGCGACGGTGGAGCAAGCCTAGAGGACCACCAGCCGCCGCGCCATCGTCGTCCCGCTCCCGAGCTGCCGCGTCCCTGCCCTCCCTTTCGTGAGGTCGCTCCTGCCGGGTGACCAACCACAGCAAGAGCGACGAGCAAACCAGCGCAGCTAGCAGCCCAGCGAGCAGGCACCGTAGCAGCTCTAGGAACACCGCCTCGCCAGAGGACCGTGGCTCCAGCTCCTCCAAGTCGAAGAGATAGTAGAGCGGCATGGCGTGTGCTAGTCGTAGCCGCGTCGTCGTCTTTTATAGCCCAAGCCCAGTGTACGGTGAACGAGGTCCAGGAGCCTCGCCGCTCGACCACCGGTGCCCCCGAAGCGAATCCACGAGAAGTGCCGCCATCGGTGCTGGCCCGCGATGCGAGAGCAGTCGCCGTGTCGACCCGTGCACGGCGCGCACTCCCGCCGTAGGGTCCCGAGTGCCCTATGGGCTAGATGCGCGTAGCCCTAGCTCCCATCGGAGCAGCACCACCGTAGGAGAAGAGGAAGTAGCCGGAGGAAGAAGAAGAAGAGGCTGACAGTGGGCCCTGGACCCACATGTCAGCAGTAGAACACTGTTCATCGGGGTGACGTTAGCATTTTTGGAAAAGTGAATTTGTAGCTTTTCTAAAAATGGTGACCCCTAACAGTGGAGGAGATCCCGCGATATCCGTATCTCGATCGTGATGCACCCGTGCATCGTTTTTCCCCATCCCGGAAGTTTTCGAGGAGTAAGGGTGATTTTGAGATAACCCTACGAATCTCGAGGACGAGATTCTTTTAAGGGGGGAAGGTTTGTATCACCCCAAAAATCGGGTTATCGTTTTTTGTGCTGTTATTCCTTCCTAGTTTTTTCTCCTGATCTTTTTCCCCTGGAGTCTGGTTTATGACCAGAAGAATCCAGACAATCCTTGACCTTGCAACCCTTTTCTCTGCCCCTTTGCAAGGCAAGATCCATCCCTAGACCCTCGATCCCGGATATGCAAGGATATTGCCTCGTCAGGTGCAATGTTCTTCATATCAGCTTAATTCCATTTGTGCCAATCGGTGGAATTAAATCCCGGAAAATACCTAGACATCTCTAAAGGTTGTGTAAACTTGTGGAGATGATCTTGGTTATCCTCTTGACCTGTTCCAAAGGTATTGGCTATGATTTAATAAAGGAAATTGTGAATTTCTTTATAAAGCCAATAATTCCCTTTTAGCCCATTTGCAAAGGAGCTACCATTTTGGTTGCCCCATTTGTGCTCAAATGAATTGTGGCGCTCCTAGTATCCAACCCATGGCCATTTATATCAAAACATGGGGTTCCATAGTTCAAAGTTTGAGCATAGCTTCCATTTCAAAATTAAGGGCAGAATAGCACTTTCCAAAGGAAGTGTTATTTGTGTTTGCCCATTGCCTCCCAAACATTTTGTGCCATTTCCCCTTCCCATGTCATTGTGTTTTACCAAATTTGAGCCCTAATGGCCAAGACAGTAATGCACAATAAATTCCCAAAGTTTCTACCCAGCAGGTGACTTTGTGAAGGAAGTGCAAGCTAGCCTTGTCCATGTGAGCTGAAATTTGGTGTACATGCTAATACTAGCATATGATGAAGCTCTGCCAAATTTCAAGCCAAGGGGACTAGTGTGATAGCCACACCACAGCACAAACACCTTTTGCCTAGTTGGTGCATTTGTAAAGGAAGTGCTATGTACATTGATCCATTTGTGCTCAAACTTGGTGGAGATAATCATCTTAGTGTTAGACAGCTGTGACATAAGTTTGGGATCATTTCACCAGGTGTGCCTCCCCCAGGCCAGTACAAGCACCTTGCTGCTTTGAGCTTGGTCAGGTCACTTTCAGTAGCTCCATTCCATGCATGCCCTTCCAAGTGAGTGATTCCATCTCCTGAGAAGTCACCTCACCATGTGGACACGGTTCCTTGTCATAAGCATGCGCGGGACACGTGTTGGCCTTGGTGACCACGCATGTGGCGTATCCAGCTGATGTCCAGCTCAGTGTTTGTACTGGATCCTCATCGGCATCGTCCTCTTCCTCGTGTCCAGGCTTGTCATGCGTGATCCCCACTTTGGTCCTGGTCACCGCATGGGCTCCCGCTTTGTTTTTTACTGCTGGGCACTTGTGCCGACACGGGATGCTCCGCGAGCTGGCCGACGCGTGGCCATGCTCGGGAAGCTTCGAGCTCGCGCCCGTGCTCCCTCCCCTAGCTATAAGAGAGCTCCCTCGAGCCCTCTCCAGCAGCGCAGCAGCAACATCCCTCCCCTCCCTCGAGTTCCTGGCCGCGCGTGCCTTCCCTCGCCGCCATGGTTGGATCCATGCCGCGCCCAACCATCGTCTCCCAGCACCGGACCCGCCCCCCTACCCCTCCTCGCAGCGAGCCCCGCCGCGCTCAGCTGGAAGCAGTGGTCGCCCGACCTGGCCACAGGCCCCGCCGCCGTCGCCTTTGCTCGGCCGAGCCTGCCACGGACACCGGGCCCGCTGCTGGAGGCCGCTTCCCGGCGGCCTCGCGGGGCCCCGTGGTCTCCGGCCTGCGCCGCCAGGCGCGACGCGCAGGTCTCTAGGGCCGCGTAACTCTCTCACCGGTGGCGAGCGCCACGCCGGCCGCGCCCCGGCTCTGCCCTGCGTCCACGGCAAGAGAAACAGAGGAAGCAAGGCAAGGAGAGAGGAGGCGCTGGTGCGTGGGGCCCGCGCGGAATCAGTAGAGGCGCTGTTCGAGAATACGCCTTCCGTCTATAAAAGCGTACTCCCATACAGCTTTGGAGGAAATGTGTTTTCCCTACAGCGGAAGCGTATTTTCTCACAACGCCGGACCATAATACGCTTTCGCCTTGGTGAAAACGTATTTGTGGAAAAGACGCTTTCTCTCTCCAGAACCGAAGCTGCTAAAGTGTGGACGTTCACCCAATAAGCACATTTTTCTGCTTATCGAACGAACGCCCGTAACTCCGATCGAGGTGATTCAAAAGCCCAGGTTCTCAGTTTTTCGAGCCCGTCCCGTTGGTATAAGTTTCATGATATTTTGGCGTTATGAGATTTACCCTTTGCCCCCGGATGTCGTTAGGCTTCGCCGGAGAACCGTCGGTCTTGTCAGATCTTTTCGGAGGGCGACCGCACGTCCGTCCGGTGGATTCATCGACACGCCCCCAGGCAAGCAAGCCATCTAATATATGCTCTAAGAATTGTGCCGTGTTGTTCTTGTGTGTTTAAAATGTGAACTCGCCATGTTGCTTTAACGATGAACTAAACACCGATCTGTTAATTTGACTTGACATGCTTACGCCATGCTTGTGTTCTATGTTGATGTTAATCATGCTATGTTCACTCGTAAGTATCATGCTTGTGTTGTTGATACATGTATACTTGATATGATAATGCTAAAAATGATCATGCCATGTTTACTGGTTAGTATCATGCCCATGTTGCTCATGTTAATTATATCATGCTTATGCCGGTAGTTTTACGTGTGTTGACCTTATTCATGCTTTAATGTCCATGCTTACTAGATTCATGCCATGCTGGTGGTTGCACGTGTTTGGTAGTAGTGTTATTTTCATGCCATGTTGCCTTGTTCAATTTTTTGCTGCAAGAACTAATGCTAAAACTTGATGAACATAATATAACCGTGGACCCAGTGCCACCGAACCGAGCTTTATTCGTGCATCCACATTTTCTTGTATGGGCGGGCCTTAACTCGTGCTATCGTAGTGCCTTCTACGGATATCACCAAAGAGGGGAGGTTATGCACACACGCTACCCTGGCCCGGTAGGTGGTGATAATCTCGACATCCATAGTGTTTACCCGGGAGTCCCCGTTGGGACAGTTTGCCACAAGGTGGCCGAGTGGTTCTGGTGGTAACATGGATACCTAACCACAGGGATACCCAAGCCCGTGTGTCGGTGACTCCATAGGGAGGTTACGCGGTAGTCGGGTTTCGTTGGAGAGGTCCTAGTCCACTCCTGAAGTACGAGTTCCAAGGATCCTGTGGGACAAGTACCGAGGTGCTGGATGGAGGAGGAACTCCATAGTGTGGGTAACGTGCACAAACTCTGCAGAGTCAAAATCTATTCGAATAGCCGCGTCCTCGGTCATGGGACACAGTTCGTACTAGGTCACACTATGGTCAACGCAAACCGGTATAATAATGGTGTTGAGTTGCTGGTCATGCAATGATTGGGTGGTAACATAAGGACACCTAATCCGTGGAGTGGTCATGATTGGGTGGTAACATAAGGACACCTATTCCGTTGAGTGGTCATGTGATGACCCGTCACTTGAAGGTGGAGTCGGTAATGACTCCGAGGTAAGTTGCATGGTCATGCGATGAGCATGAGTGTTCCATGTGTTGTTTGCACTAGTCTTAGTCATGGTAGAATGCTCATTTCATTATGATGATATTGATCATTCCATGTGTTGATTGTTATTGCCCTGGTTTTGCTCTTAATAGTATGCTAGATTCGTCATGTTAATTTTGTTCAGATTCATCATGTTAATATTGCTCATGCCATGATTATTAATATTGCTTAAACTGCTATGCCATGATAACTAATGTCACTCTAATAACTTAAGGCATGCTTGAATACCATGGATTGCTTTGCTTGTTGTATATGTTACTAGGTTTGCTTGTTTGCGAGTACATTCAAACGTACTCACATGGATTTCATCCCTGGCTATTCGCGTAGCCAGATTTTCAGGTTTATCTAAGGATCCGCTTTCCCTAGGAGGAGTTGAGCATTTGCGAGCTAGGAAGAGTAACCCAGTCAGATCCCTGTGGATTGGAGCCGCGCCAAGTCCGTGCTGCCGTAGACAGTTTATATTCCGCTGCCCCCCCATCTCTGTAATGAACCATCTATGGTGGTAATATATTGATTCAAGCCACTTTGTCTTATGAATCATTGTACAGTTGTGCCTATGTTCTTGGTACGTGTTGTAAGCGCGCACACCAGAGTGATTACTGGGCTGGTGTGTCGGCGACACTCGTCTGTGTACAGTGGTATTCAGGCGGGGTGTCTCAAGGGTTTTGAAGATAATCTCACCCCGAGCACAACGGTGCGGTCTATGGAGGAATAGGAGCAGCAAAGGAAACTAATTTGACGGAGGGAGGCCACGGCGGACGGTGTTCCTCGGGGACGATGGCCTCGTCTTCGGGGTACCTCATCTCGAGTGTGCTCTGGTCGTGACGAAGATGAGGATGCTGAGCTCGCTGGGCAAGGCGGGACGGGCTGAGGAGCTCGTCGGCCGCGAGTTTCACGGCGGCGTGCTCTGGTTCTTCTCCGGTGGCGGCCAAATGGAACGGGGGAGAGAGGGAAGGAGACCAGTGAGAGAGGGAAAAGGCAGGGGGCTTTGAGGGGGTTCTCCTGGCGAGGAGATGTGGACAGGGGGAGGCGCAGCTGGCCATGGCGACGCCGGCATGCTCGCCACGCCAAGAGTTGCCTGGCCAGCACGAGGAGGAAGACGCCCTTGCCCCTTGGCTTGGCCACCTCGGCTAGTTGGGCCCAGGTAAGTGGGCTTTGCCCCTTTTTCTTTAATTTGTTTTCTGTTTCTTTTGTTTTGCTCTCAAAAATACCCAGGGCATTTTTATAAAATCTCCAAACATTTTATTTGGACTTATGTGACATATAAATAGCCACTCCCACTGTTTGAGATTTTTGAAATTCAAAATTTTTGAATCCAATTCAAATATGATTAAAATTTATTTTCCAAGCTTCTGTTTGAATTTTTTTGAAAATTCCATGAGAATGAGATGGGACCCACAACACATTAAATGTGATCATGCCCATTTATAGAGATTTTCAAAAACTTCAAAAGATTTTTCGAAAAAGCTTTATCCCTGGCCAATTATTTAAATTCATTTTGAGGCTTTTCCAAATTCCTCAATTATTAAAAAGAGAATTTTAACATGATGCCTTATTTCTAGAAATAAAAAGCACATACCAAACTAGGGTTGTGACAAATTTCCCCGACTCAAATCTCGACCCGAGATTCAGAAGTCGTCGGGAAGAGGGTGGGGTATTCGACTCGAAGACGATGTTCTCGTTCCCACGTGGCTTCTTTCTAAGAATGGTTGGACCACTGCACTTTGAGGAACTTGATCTTCTGACGTCGGATGGTACGCTTAGCTTCATCGAGGATACGGACATGACACTCTCGATATGACATGTTTTCTTGGAGATCAAGTGTTTCGTGGTCTACTTCGCAGATGGGGTCCTTGAAGCAACACCTGAGTTGAGATACGTGGAAGACATCGTCAACCTGAGAAAGATGCGGGGGTAGTTCAAGTTGGTAGGCAACTTCTCCACGTTTAGCGAGAATGCGAAAGGGACCTATGTATCATGGGGCCAATTTGCCTTTGATACCGAAGCGATGGGTTCCCTTCAGAGGAGTAACCTAGAGGTAAGCCTTCTCGTTCAGCTCATAGCTTTCTGTCCTATGATGACGATCATAATAGCTTTTCTGACAAGACTGGGCTGTTTTCAATTGCTCATGAACAATGCGAACCTTCTCTTCTGCTTCCTGGAACATATCCGGTCCAAAGAATTGTCTTTCACCGGCTTCTAATCAGTTCAATGGTGTTCGACATTTTCTTCCATAGAGAAATTCAAAAGGTGCCATGCCCAGACTAGATTGGAAGCTGTTGTTATAAGCAAACTCGGCGAATGGAAGAGATTTATCCCAAATTTTCCAAATGAGATAACATAGGCTCTGAGCATGTCTTCAAGTACTTGATTGACTCTTTCTACTTGACCACTTGACTGGGGATGAAAGACAGTGCTAAAGGAGAGATGGGTTGCCATAGCATTTTGAAAACTTTCCCAAAATCGAGAGGTGAAAAGTCTTCCATGGTATGAATTGATTTCCAAAGGAACACCATGGAGAGAGAAGATCTGTGTTGGGACCCGGGGTTTGCATATGCAAGTCCTGTCACAACACAATCATATGGAGAGCCGAGAGCCATACCCACTTGTCTAAGCAGACAAGGCCAAGCACAGAACGCTCTCGGAAAGCATCGAACGTGAGGGGAATCCTATCCAGGCCGGATGATCAACTGAGATGGGTCCTCATCGTCCGCACAAAGTCTAAATGATATGGGTGCTGAACTCCCATACTCATAGACAAGTCGCCTCAACCATACTATCGATTGTATTCTAACACTTACATAAACATACTCCATCCCGATCACTCAGTCGGGGTCTCGGGCGGCCTCGATCATACAACAAAGTGTGCCACATGACAGAGTCACGAAAAATCGCATCGCGATGCCCCAAGCAACGCACATCTAAGGGCCACATGGTTTATAAAAGACCGCCAACAAGATCACAACCATGCTCTCGAAAACCCACACTAAGACATGCACGTTATAAACATACACGCAGCATACATGTCTAGTGTGAAAAGCAGGTATCATCAGATTTCTCTACAAAGTGTACAACTTTATTGACTTATATATAGAGTACACACATAGATCACAAGGCTGTGATCCAACATTACATTAGTATAAGCGGAATCAACTTAGGTCTGAGTACAGACAAGTTTAACAAATGGCTTAAGAAGCCTTATTTAAACACAAGACCTCCACGAGGGATGCAATCCTCTGACTGGGACTACGCTAGCTTGATCTTAGTCGTCGAGCTCTAGGAAGAAGCCACCATCGGGGTTAGTGGATTCATCTAAAACATAGAATAAGCAAACGTGAGTACAAAGTCGTACTCAGCAAGACTTACGTAGGAACTATACTACTCATGCACATGTATCAAGGCAAACGGGGTGGGGTTTCAATACAGAAGTGCCAACTTTGACTTGTCTAGTCCTGTACTACGAATACCAGAATGAGGTAAGAAGCGTACACGAGTCCATCTATCCAAGTCTCCGAAGCAATTACTCCACTATAGTGCCTTCCTTGACTTCCCATGAGAAAGCACGCCATAGCACTCACACTTATCTTGGAAGTTTTAAAGTATCCGTTGAAGTAGTCTAATAATCAAGCTAAGCTTTCCAATCAGTCCATAACCGCGGTAGAGGATATTCGAATAGTTTTGTTAACCCCGCAGGGGTGTATTGCTACACACACATGACCATCAGTTACCACCATGTCTCGTCACCATTCAAGGGGTACCGGCGAGCATGCTCACCACAATTGTTACCTCATAGCCGATCTAGTCCATGAAAGCCGCCTACCTCGGTCGGTTTCCACTATCGTGAACCCGACCGGTTTACCGAAAGGGACCCAGACGATATGTGCAGGGCCCGAAGCCGGTCTCAGTTGAGCCATTCTCTCACTTTGTAGGCCATGCCACAAACCTACCAGAACTCCTAACTGCTGCGACATCTGGACATCGAAAGGGATGATTTAGTAGGTTGAGAGGTATCAGTGAGCCCAATGTGTGGTTGTACTGTCACAACCCCAAGCTAGGTATGTGCTAGGAATAGCAAGTCCCTTTGCATCATGTGAAAAATTCAAAAAGAAATTCAAAAATGGGGAAAAGAAAAGCCCTGAGAAATTAATTCAAATGGCCAGATAAAAATCTTTTTCCAAAAATCATTTGAACATTTTGAAAATTCCTATAAATGATGCTGATCATTTTAAAAATGGTTTGGGAGCAATCCCATGCTCATGGAATTTTCTAATTTTCAAACAATGCATTGGAAAATTAAATAAACCCATATTTGAATTAAAATTCAAATTATTTGAATTTTAAAAATGCTCAAACTTTATAAGTGGCTAGCTCTATATTTAATGAGGCCATATAAAAAATATTGGCATTTAATAAAATGCCTAGCTATTTTATTAGCTAGGTCAACATAGAAGCAGAAATAATTAAAAAGAAAAGAGCAGAGAAACCTTACCTTTCGCCTAGGCAAAGGCCTACCTGGCCCAGCCCGCGAGCGCCCTTGTCTTCTTCCTCAGGCACACGCACAGCTGCGTGGAGGAAGGGCACGCGCCGACGCCACCGCGACGCCCCGAGGCTTCTAGGCCCTCCCCTCTGCCCCAAAGCGCGCCACGCCACCGCAGAAGCCCCCCCCCCCCCCCCGCACGCCTTCCCCTAGCTCTGACCCCTCCTCTCTCTCTCTTCGGCGGATCCCCGTGAAGACCCGAGCACCCCGCAGAGCACGCCGCCGCCCCGACGTGGCCACCGGCAGCCCGAAGCCCCGCCGTCTTGTCCAATCGATCCAGCGTCGACGTCCTCTTCGAACCCCCGCCTCAATTGAAGCTTGGAGCCACCGGAGACGTCGCGAGCCCCAAGTTTTCGCCGCCGGCCGCCGAGGAGGAGACCTCCGAATTCGCCGCCACCGAGCTCCCTCCGGCTTCCCCGAGCCCTTCTTCGCGTTCACGGTGAGGAGCTCGCCTTTTCGCCCCTGTTCCCACCTCCTTCCGAGCCCTCTCGCGCAGTTCTGGCGAGGTCCGAGCCCAGCTGCCATCGCTCGTCGACGTAGTCGCGCCCCAGAGCCCCTGTTTGAACCCCCGTTGGCACCATGCAATGCGCGGCTTCGCGCTGAGCCCGGCAGTGCCCTCCAGAACCCTCCCCGTGGCCGGATCCATCTGCGGTGTGGGTGCCGCCGTGTCCCGTGGCTGCCGCCGGCTAGCCGCCGGCCGGGTGGCCATTAGAGCTAACCCCCCTCCTAATCCCCCTCTTTAGCCAATGACAGGTGGGTCCCAGCCCCCTTAATCCTCTGTTTAATTTTAATTAAACGAGGATTAACCCCACACCCACTTACAGGTGGGCCCCTGTTGTCAGCCCCCCCTTGCGTCATGCTGACCTCATGATGACGCAATAAACATAAAAACAGATTAAAAAGAATTACAGAAATTCCAGAAAAGGCAGACAATGGTTGAAACTTTGAAAAATCATAGAAAATTCATATTAACTCCAAATTAGACAAATAATATATGAAAAATGATCAGGAGAAAATAACCTATCCAAATATCCAACTTTCAACTTTGTTTGAGTTGAATTTAAAATGTGATCAGTAGAATTTGCTATTTGATTTAAATGGATTTAAATCAAATTCAATTCAAATATTTTTGCAACTTGAACCATGGCAACATGCTACATTTCAATCACACATCAGAGGCATATCATACACATTTCAAAATGATTCAAATTGATCAAACAATGTCACATGTAGCTTGGCTAAGTTTGAATTCAAATTGGAGTTTGAATTTGCATTTCAAATGCAATATACTCCTTTTAAATGGAATGCTCAACACATCAGTACCTTGAACATCACCATTGCAATCTTATTCATGTGATTGTGCATTGTACATTGTGTTGATCCTATGATTGTCATGTTGCTGATAGAAGTGGAGCCGGAATCCGAGATCAACCCCTTCGTTGAAGACCCCGTGACTGAACCTCGTCAGCAAGGCAAGGAAACCCTCATTGATCATGTCTATAAAATCCCACTTCCCTCTCATGTCTCGCTTATGAATTGTTTAGGAGATCACCATGATAACGTTTCTACGGCATAGTTGAACCCATATCCTTTGCATGACCTATCATCTTGTCGCAGTAGTAAGCAAACCACAATCCTAGCCGACATAGGAGTTGATTGATATCATGTGGCCACTGCAACTGTTACTTCTTATTGCATGCTTAGTGGTACAATAAGGTTGCTTATGATGTGAGTCGGGATGCTGATAAACATGGTGTTGATGAAAGTGAAATGTGTTGGTGAATCTACCCTAATAAAAGGTGAACGATGAGAGGCTGTGTAGGAGTACACAGTGGGTTGTCTCGTTGAACACCGCCTTAAGTCCGAGTTCTTGTGTGGTGATCCAAAAACAAGAGTGCAACCACACATTGGGCTCACTAACCCCTCTCGACCTAGTACCTCACCCCGTTCGAACCCCAAGAGTCGCAGTAGTTCGGAGTTCTGGTAGGGATGTGGCACGGTCTGCGAAGTGGATGAACGGCTTTTCAAGACCGGCTTGGGACCCTGCACATATCTTTTGAGGCTGTACTGGAACCTCGGCCGGACTTCCATACGGACCCCCCTCAGATAGGCGACTCTCTGGCCTAGAACGGAGCTGTGGGCGAAGTGTCGTGGCAACATCCTCGCCGGTACCCGCTTGAAGGGTCCCACTCCCAGGCGGTAACTGATCAGTGTGTGTGTGTAGCGGTACACCCCTGCAGGGTTAACAAAACTATTCGAATAGCCGCGTCTGCGGTTACGGACTGCTTGGAAAGCTTAGCTTGATTATTAGACAACTTGAACATGATACTTCTAAAACACACCAAGATAAGCGTGAGTGCTATGGGGTGCTTCTCGTGGGGAAGTCGAGGAAGTAACCATAGTGGTGTAATTGGTTGAAGAGATGTAGTGGACTCGTGTACGCTTCTTACCTCAAGTCTGGTATTCGTAGTTCAGGACTAGCCAAGTCAAAGTTGGCACTTCTGCAAGTGAAACCCCACCTCCCTTTACCTTGATACATGTGCATGAGTAGTATAGTTCCTATGTAAGTCTTGCTGAGTACGATTTTGTACTCACGTTTGCTTAATCTATGTTTTAGATGAACCCACCGACCCCGATGGTGACTTCTACCCGAAGCTCGAAGATTGAAGACTCAGACCAAGACCAAGCTAGTGTAGTCTCAGTCAGACGACTGGTTCCCTCGTGGAGGGCTTGTTTTTGGATAAGGCTTCTCTAAGCCATTTGTTAAACTTGTCTGTACTCAGACCTACTTGCTTCCGCTTGTCTGTTGTAATGTTGGATCACATGCTTGTGATCTCTGTGTGCAATCTGTAAGAGTTTTAATAAAGATGTATACTTTGTAGAGAATTGCAATGATACCTGCTGTTCATACAAGGCATGTGTGTTGCGTGTATGTTTATAACATGCATGTCTTAGTATGGGTTTTCGAGACCTTAGTTGTGATCTGGCTGGCGGTCTTTTATACACCAAGGGGCCCTTAGATGTGCGCACCTTGGGGCATCGCGATGCGATTGTTCGAGACTCTGTCTCGTGCACACTTTGTTGTATGACCGAGCCCGCCCTAGACACCGACTAAGTGATCGGGCTGAAGTAAGTCTATGTAAGGGTTATAATACAATCGATAGTATGGTTGAGGAGACTTGTCTATGAGTATGGAAGTTCACCACCCATATCATTTAGACTTGTGTGCGGACGATGAGGACCCATTTCAGTTGATCATCCGGCCTGGATGGGATACCCCTCACGTTTGATGCTTTCCGAGAACGTTCTGTGCTTGGCCTTGTCTGCTTAGACAAGTGGGTACGGTTCTCGGCTCTCCTTATGATTGTGTTGTAGCGAGGCTTGCATACGCTAACCCCGGGTCCCGACAGACTTGGTATCAGAGCAGGACTGACTATAGGATTATCAGCCTTGGACGAAGTCGAGTCTAGCCTTCTATAGTTATATAGTTACTCTGGGTATATAAGGGAACAACGTAAGGCTTCTTTTTTCTCCTTACCCTCATCGATCTGAGTTCTGAGTCACCCTCATCTTATTCTACGGGAAGATAGGACTAGGCTCACCTCTGTCTTACTAGAACATCTCGTTGATTGCCTCCTTATAGCCGTAGGATGGTTGTGGTTGTCCAGAGTCTCCGTGTTTTGAGTTCCTTGAAGAAGTTCTGTCCAAATTCTTCGAGGTTGTTTCATTTTCCATCCCAGTGTAGCCGTTATGCTGCCGGATTTGTTCCGTGTTTCTTTGAGTCATTTCCTTCGCATTATTATCCTTTCCGCCTAAATCATATCCTTTTATCCTTGCCTCCATCGTACAACCTGTTCTGATTGTTGATTTTTATCACACAGTGTCGGGACCCGGGGTTAGCGTATGTAATTCCAGTCACGATACAATCACATGGAGAGCCGAGAGTCGTACCCACTTGTCTAAGAAGACAAGGCCAAGCACAGAACGCTCTCGGAAAGCATCAAACGTGAGGGGCATCCCATCCAGGACGGATGATCAACTAAAATGGGTCCTCAACGTCTGCTCACAAGTCTAAATGCTTATGGGTGGTGAATCCCATACTCATAGACAAGTCGCCTCAACCATGTTATCGATTGGATCCTAACTCTTACATAGACTTACTCCAGCCCGATCACTTAGTCGGGGTCTAGGGCGGGCTCGATCATACAACAAAGTGTGCCACGTGATAGAGTCACGAGCAATCGCATCGCGATGCCCCAAGCTGCGCACATCTAAGGGCCACTTGGTGTATAAAAGACCACCAGCCAGATCACAACTAAGGTCTCGAAAACCCATACTAAGACATGCATGTTATAAACATACACGCAGCACACATGCCTAGTATGAACAGCAGGTATCATCACATAACTCTACAAAGTACTCTTTATTGATATATACATATAGCATACAAAGATCACATGTCTGTGATCACATTACATCATACAACGGAAGAAAATTAGGTCTGAGTACAGACAAGTTTAACAAATGGCTTAGAGAAGCCTTGTAAACATACATGCCCTTCCACGAGGGACCAGACTGCTGTCTGGGACTATGCTAACTTAGTCAACGTCGAGCTTCACGAAGGTGACTCTATCGAGGTCCGGTTCTTATCTAAAACATAGAATAAGCAAACGTGAGTACAAAGTCGTACTCAGCAAGACTTACATCAGAACTACACTACTCATGCTCAAGTATCAAGGTAAAGGGAGGTGGGGTTTCATCATGCAGAAGTGCCAGCTTTGACTTGGCTATTCCTGAACTACGAATACCAGACTTGAGGTAAGAAGCATACACGAGTCCACTATCCAAGTCTCCAACCAATACACCACTATGGTTACTTCCTCGACTTCCCCACGAGGAGGCACACCATAGCACTCATGCTTATCTTGCGAGTTTTTTAAGTATCCATTCAAGTTGTCTAATAATCAGGTACAGGTTCCAAGTAGTCCTTAACCGCGGACGCGGCTATTCGAATATTTTTGTTAACCTTGCAAGGGTGTAAACTACACACACATGACCATCGGTTACCGCCTTTTGCTCGCCACCGTTCAAGAGGTGACAGCGAGGATATTCACCACGAAACTTCGCTCACAACCGGTCTATTCCAGGAGTCGACTATCTGAGTTGCTACCGCTCGAGAGTCCGGCCGGATCAACGAAACAGACTCAGACAATGTAGGTGACCGAAATAAAGCCATATGGATGTTTTTGCACTGTTCACCCATTTTAAAATGGTCAAACATGAAAACAGAGCCCATATTCATAATCCTTGGATTTTTCTGATAAATTTTCATATATTATTTGTCCAAATTCGAGTTCATATGAATTTTCTATGAATTATTGAAGTTTAAAGTAATTTCTGGAATTTCTGTAATTCTTTTAATGTTTTTCCATTTACTGCGTCAGCAGTGACGCAGGGGTGACGTCACAGGGGCTCTGGCCAGTAGGCCAGCCCTGTCAGTGGGAGAGGGGATTAACCCCTCTCTGTTTAGTTAAGTTAGCGGGTTAGAGGTGGCCTGGGGCCCACCTGTCTGTGGCACTGGGGGGGTTAAGAGTTGATTAACGCTAATTAAACCGGGCCCGCCGGCGGTTAGCCGCCGGTGGAAACAGCACGCGGCGGCGCACACGCAGGAGGCGGTTCCGGCGGCCAAAAGACGCGCAGTTAGGCTCGTTCGATGTGCAGGAACCCTGCGGATCCAAAGGACAAGGCCAGAGCGTGGTTTGCTTCCCATGCGCACGCAGGCGACCTCTGTGGCGGCCCTGCTCTCCGGCGAACATGGCAAAGGGCGAAAGACAGCGCGAACTACTGCGGTGCTTGGGGGATTTTGGCCGTGTGCTCACCGGGAATCGAATGGTGAGGTCATTGAGGTCGTAGAAGGCTCGACGGCGACGAATCGGTGGCGATGAGCTTCGGGGTCCGGCGGCAGCTCGGTGAAGAATCCGGTGGCTACAGGGGCTCCGGCCTCGATTCCCTTTGCATGGCGATGAATACGACAGGGTAGAGCTTGATGGACAAGGCGGCCAGGGCTAGCTCGGCCGGTGGCCACGTCGGAGCACGGTGGCCGCTCCGGCTAGGCTCGCTGGTGCGCGAAAACGACGACGAGGAGGAAGGGGTGAGCCAGAGGAGGGGAGGAAGAGCGAGGGGGCCTTCCAGGCGTCGTCTTGGCGAGGAGATAAGCTCAGGGAAGAGGCGTAGACGGCCTGGCCATCGCGGTGTCCTCGGTGGGGCTCGGCATGCTCGACGGCGAGCAGGTGGAGGAAGACGACAGAGGGTTTGGCGGCTGGGCCAGGCTGGTGGGTTCGGGGGGATGAGTTCGGCTGAAAGCCAGGGAGTTTTCTTTTCTATTTCTTCTGTTTTGTTTTCTGTTAATTTCTTTTTCCCCAAATAAAAAAATAGCTGAGCATTTTTAAAAATCATGAAAACTTTTATGTGGGCTTATAACATATATAGCTAGCCACTCATAAGTTTTGGTGAGTTTTGAAAATCAAATAATTTGAATTTAAATTCAAATTTGAGTTTAATTTAATTTCCAAGCCCTATTTGGAATATTTGAAAAATCTTGGTGCATGCAGTGGGACCCACTTCACTTTATATGTGATCATGCATATTTATAAGACTTTTCAAAAATACCAGAGCAATTTTTGGAAGAAAATTTTTGTCTGGCCATTTGATCTAATTTCTCAGGGCTTTTCTTTTCCCCAATTTTGATTTTATTTTTGAATTTTTCATGATGAAAAGGGTCAAACAAGCCCTAGCACTTACCCTAGTTGGGGTTCTGACACACAGGATGTCAGGTGGAACTCGTAGTGCTGTTCTTCGGAATCGAGACCGTGATCGGAATCGAAATGATGATGAACTTCCACCCCCGCCTTCTGCGGCGGAAATCATGATGGAAGCTGAGCGGAATAGACGTGATCAGACACGCCTTCTGGAGCTCATCGAGCAGAATACCGCCCACCATCGTAATGTGGTGGTCAGCATTCAGGACTTCATCCTCTTCAAGCCACCCGTATTCCGATGTTCTTCTGAGCCCCTTGAAGCTGATGATTGGCTCCGTTCCATTGAGCGTAAGATTGATACAGCACATGTTGCTCCCGATGACCGAGTTGTTTTCGCGGTATACTTCTTGGAAGGTGCTGCTCTTCAGTGGTGGGAGAACTATGCTGCAATGCAGCCAGATGGTCACGTAGTGACTTGGCAGGAGTTCTGTGTTGCCTTTGGAGGGTACCACATTCTGGATGAGTTGATGGAGCGCAAGAAGGAAGAGTTTTGCAATCTGAATCAAGGAGAGATGTCCATTCATGAGTATGTGAGGGAATTCAACCGTCTTGCTCGTTATGCCCAAGATGAGATCACCACCGATGCCAGAAAGCAGGCAAGGTTCCGTAAGGGACTTAGCCCATCCTTCGTCATGATCTCAACCTCCTTGAGTTTGCCACCTTTGAGGATTTAGTCAACAAATCCTTCAAAGCTGAGCATGGCAATGAAGTTTTCGAGAAGTCTCGCAAGCATGCTCTTGAGCTTACCCCTTCTTCCAGTTCACGCCCTCAGAAGCGTATGATCTGGATTCCTAACAGTTTGTTTCCCCAAAACAACCCACCGAGGCCATCCCTTGTGCCGCCTAGTCCACCAGCTCCACCAAACAACCCAGCTCCCCGCACTATCTTTGGAGCCTGCTTTAGATGTGGCCAGCCTGGTCACTATTCTCGTGAGTGCCCCGTCAGTCAGAATGCTCCACCCCATGCCAAAGGAAACCCCACTGTTCGTGCCAAACCACCCCCGAAGGTTCCCACCACCAAGCCTTTCACTTCCACAAATCATGGACGTGTGAACCAAATCTCTGTTGAGTAAACTGATAGTACTTCTGACGTCATTCTTGGTACGCTCCCAGTCAATTTTGTTCCCACTTCTGTCCTTTTTGATCCAGGAGCATCTCACTCATTCATGTCGGAAAGTTATGCACTTCGGCATGATGTATCCTTTGAAGAAATGTTCGCCCCTATGATCATTCAAACTCCTGGTTCCAAATGTCAAACTAATAGAGTAAGCCATGGCAATCAAATTGCAATTGAGGGTTTAGTATTCCTTGCTTCACTCATAGCCCTCAAGTCTTCAGACATTGATGTCATCCTTGGTATGGATTGGTTATCAAGACAACATGCTTTTCTTGATTGTAAAGCCAAGTCAGTTAGACTTACACATCCTTCAGGACAGACAATAGTTTACTCCTCACCAAGAACACGAACCCAGGTGCATTCTTTGAATGTGCTTCCCCTTCCCGACCTTGAAGATGTTCCGGTGGTTCGTGACTTCCCGGATGTCTTTCCTGAAGACCTGCCGGGAATGCCACCCGACAGATGTGTAGAGTTCATTGTAGATCTTGACCCAGGAACCGCACCAATTTCCAGACGCCCATACAAAATGGCCCCACGTGAGTTAGCTGAGCTTAAAAACCAACTGGAAGCTTTGTTGGAAAAAGGCTTCATCCGCCCTAGCTCATCACCATGGGGTTGCCCCGTTCTGTTCCTAAGGAAGAAAGATGGAACAGAAAGGATGTGCGTAGACTATCTCCCGCTAAATTTAGCGACGATAAAGAACAAGTACCCACTGCCCAGGATCAATGATCTTTATGATCAACTTGCTGGATCCTCTGTCTTCTCCAAGATGGATTTGAGATTAGGTTATCATCAAATCAAGATCCGAAGCGAGGACATTCCCAAGACGGCTTTCACTACTCGTTATGGTCTTTACGAGTTCACCGTCATGTCCTTCGGTCTAACCAATGCCCCCGCCACTTTTTCACGCATGATGAACTCGATATTCATGGAGTATTTGGACCAGTTCGTCGTGGTTTACCTCGATGACATCCTTATATACTCGAAGAACGAAGAAGAACATGCCGAACACCTAAGGCTGGTAGTGATGAAACTTAGAGAGCATCGCATGTATGCTAAATTCTCCAAGTGTGAATTTTGGCTACCAGAAGTGACCTACTTAGGCCACGTAATTTCTGCAAAAGGCATTGCTGTGAATCCCGAGAGAGTTCAAGCCGTCCTTGACTGGACTCTACCTGAATCGGTTAAGCAAGTTAGGAGTTTTCTTGGCCTAGCCAGCTATTGTCGTCGCTTCGTCGAGAACTTCTCTAAAGTTGCAAATCCTCTTACTGAACTCCTCAAGAAAGATAAGAAATTCCTATGGACTCCCAAGTGCGAGGAAAGCTTTCAAGAGCTAAAAAGAAGATTGACTTCTGCACCCGTACTTGCACCTCCAGACATCAAAAAGGATTTTGAGATCTTTTTTGACGCCTCACGGCAAGGGTTAGGATGCATACTTATGCAAGATAGACATGTGGTAGCTTATGATTCACGCCAGTTGCGGCCACATTAAGAGAACTATCCTACCCACGATCTTGCACTCGCTGCCGTAGTTCATTCCCTAACAACTTGGCGACATTACCTCCTTGGTAATCGTTGTGAGATCTATTCCGACCACCAAAGCCTCAAATATATATTCACCAAGCCAGATCTTAATCTCAGGAAAAGACGCTGGATTGAGTTGATAAAAGATTACGACGTAGGAATTTCTTACACCCCAGGCAAAGCCAATGTCATGGCTGATGCACTAAGTCGTAAGTCGTATTGTAACAACCTCATGTTACAACAGTATCAACCACTTCTTCATGAGGAATTTCGAAAGCTTAATCTCGAGATTGTTCCTCGTGGATCTCTTTTCAACTTGGTGGCGAAACCAACCCTTGAGGATCAAATCATAGTTGCCCAAAGACGTGCACGAGGTGTACGCCGGATCAAGGAGAACATTGCTAGCGGAGTTGCTAAATGTTTCTCCACAGATAGTAAAGGAACGGTATTCTTTGGAAATCGTTTGGTAGTACCTAAGAATAGGGAACTAAGGCAACTCATCCTCAAAGAAGCCCATGACACACCCCTCTCGATTCATCCCGGTAGCACAAAAATGTACCGAGATCTACGCCAGAGATTTTGGTGGACTAGGATGAAGAGAGACATTGCTCAATTTGTTGCCGAATGTGATGTTTGTCGTCGCATTAAGGCAGAACATCAAAGACCTGCTGGTACACTTCAACATTTGCCTATTCCAGAATGGAAATGGGACAAAGTCGGTATGGACTTCATCACCGGCTTTCCAAAAACCCATAAAGGAAACGATGCCATCTTCGTTGTCATAGATAGGCTTTCCAAAGTTGCTCACTTCCTTCCCGTTCGCGAGTCTATAACTGCTAGTCAGTTAGCGGACTTGTACGTCTCTAGAATTGTGTCTCTTCATGGTGTTCCTTTGGAGATCAATTCTGATCGTGGTAGCCTTTTCACCTCTAGATTCTGGGGAAAATTTCAGAGTGCTATGGGAACTCATCTCTCCTTTAGTACAGCTTTTCATCCTCAGTCTAGCGGTCAAGTCGAAAGTGTTAATCAAATCTTGGAAGACATGCTCAGAGCTTGTGTTATCTCATTCGGAAAGAATTGGGAGAAGTCTCTTCCATTCGCCGAATTTGCATATAACAATAGTTTTCAATCTAGTCTGAACATGGCTCCTTTTGAACTCCTATATGGACGACGATGTCGAACACCACTAAACTGGTCAGAAACCGGTGAAAGACAATTCTTTGGACCGGACATGATCAAGGCAGCAGAAGAGCAAGTTCGCATTGTTCGTGATCAATTGAAAGCAGCCCAGTCTCGTCAGAAAAGCTACTATGATCGTCATTATAGGCAAGAGAGCTACAATCTGGATGAGAAGGCTTACCTCCGGGTTACTCCTCTGAAGGGAAGCCAAAGATTCGGTATCAAAGGAAAGTTGGCCCCACGTTACATCGGACCTTTCCGCATTCTTGCTAAACGTGGAGAAGTTGCCTACCAACTTGAACTACCTCCGCACCTTTCCCGAGTACATGATGTATTCCATGTGTCACAACTCAGGCGTTGATTCAAGGACCCCATCCGCGAAGTCGACCATGAAACGCTTGATCTACAAGATGACCTTTCTTATCGAGAATACCCTGTTCGTGTTCTTGATTCAGCAGAGCATGTCACTCGCCGAAAGAAGATCAAGTTTCTGAAAGTTCAGTGGTCTCATCACTCAGAGAAAGAAGCCACGTGGGAAAGAGAAGACCGTATCAGTGCAACCCCACCTTCCTCCCGCAGACTTCTGAATCTCGGGACGAGATTCTGTTGAGTGGGGGCGAGTTGTCACAACCCCAAGCTAGGTATGTGCTACGAATAGCATGTCCCTTTGCATCATGTGAAAAATTCAAAAAGAAATTCAAAAATGGGGAAAAGAAAAGCCCTGAGAAATTAATTCAAATGGCCAGATAAAAATCTTTTTCCAAAAATCATTTGAACATTTTGAAAATTCCTATAAATGATGTTGATCATTTTAAAAATGGTTTGGGAGAAATCCCATAATCATGGAATTTTCTAATTTTCAAACAATGCATTGGAAAATTAAATAAACCCCTATTTGAATTAAAATTCAAATTATTTGAATTTTAAAAATGCTCAAATTTTATAAGTGGCTAGCTCTATATAAAATAAGGCCATATAAAAAATATTGGCATTTAATAAAATTCCTAGCTATTTTATTAGCTAGGTCAACATAGAAGCAGAAATAATTAAAAAGAAAAGAGCAGAGAAACCTTACCTTTCGCCTAGGCAAAGGCCCACCTGGCCCAGCCCGCGAGCGCCCTTGTCTTCTTCCTCAGGCACACGCACAGCTGCGTGGAGGCAGGGCACGCGTCGACGCCACCGCGACGCCCCGAGGCTTCTAGGCCCTCCCCTCTGCCCAGAGCGCACCACGCCACCGCAGAAGCCCCCCCGCACGCCTTCCCCTAGCTCTGACCCCTCCTCTCTCTCTCTCCGGCGGATCCCCGTGAAGATCCGAGCACCCCGAAGAGCACACCGCCGCCCCGACGTCACCACCGGCAGCCCGAAGCCCCGCCGTCTTGTCCGATCGATCCAGCGTCGACGTCCTCTTCGAACCCCTGCCTCAATTGAAGCTTGGAGCCACCGGAGACTTCGCGAACCCCAAGTTTTCGCCGCCGGCCGCCGAGGAGGAGACCTCCGAATTCGCCGCCACCGAGCTCCCTCCGGCTTCCCCGAGCCCTTCTTCGTGTTCACGGTGAGGAGCTCGCCTTTTCGCCCCTGTTCCCACCTCCTTCCGAGCCCTCTCGCGCAGTTCCGGCGAGGTCCGAGCCCAGCTGCCGTCGCTCGTCGACGTAGTCGCGCCCCAGAGCCCCTGTTTGAACCCCCGTTGGCACCACGCAATGCGCGGCTTCGCGCTGAGCCCGGCATTGCCCTCCAGAACCCTCCCTGTGGCCGGATCCATCTGCTGCGTGGGCACCGCCATGTCCCGTGGCTTCCGCCGGCTAGCCGCCGGCCGGGTGGCCATTAGAGCTAACCCCCCCTCCTAATCCCCCTCTTTAGCCAATGACAGGTGGGTCCCAGCCCCCTTAATCCTCTGTTTAATTTCAATTAAACGGGGATCAACCCCAGACCCACTTACAGGTGGGACCCTGTTGTCAGCCCCCCCCCCTTGCGTCATGCTGACCTCATGATGACGCAGTAAACATAAAAACAGATTAAAAAGAATTACAGAAATTCCAGAAAAGGCAGAAAATGGCTGAAACTTTGAAAAATCATAGAAAATTCATATTAACTCCAAATTAGACAAATAATATATGACAAATGATCAGGAGAAAATAACCTATCCAAATATCCAACTTTCAACTTTGTTTGAGTTGAATTTAAAATGTGATCAGTAGCATTTGCTATTTTATTTAAATGGATTTAAATCAAATTCAATTCAAATATTTTTGCAACTTGAACCATGGCAACATGCTACATTTCAATCACACATCAGAGGCATATCATAAAAATTTCAAAATGATTCAAATTGATCAAACAATGTCACATGTAGCTTGGCTAAGTTTGAATTCAAATTGGAGTTTCAATTTGCATTTCAAATGCAATATACTCCTTTTAAATGGAATGCTCAACACATCAGTACCTTGAACATCACCATTGCAATCTTATTCATGTGATTGTGCATTGTACATTATGTTGATCCTATGATTGTCATGTTGCTGATAGAAGTGGAGCCGGAATCCGAGATCACCCCCTTCGTTGAAGACCCCGTGACTGAACCTCGTCAGCAAGGCAAGCAAACCCCCATTGATCATGTCTATAAAATCCCACTTCCCTCTCATGTCTCGCTTATGCATTGTTTAGGAGATCACCATAATAATGTTTCTACCGCACTGTTGAACCCATATCCTTTGCATGACCTATCATCTTGTCACAGTAGTAAGCAAACCACAATCCTAGCCGACATAGGAGTTGATTGATATCATGTGGCCACTGCAACTGTTACTGCTTATTGCATGCTTAGTGGTACAATAAGGTTGCTTATGATGTGAGTCGGGATGCTGATAAACATGGTGTTGATGAAAGTGAAATGTGTTGGTGAATCTACCCTAATACAAGGTGAACGATGAGAGGCTGTGTAGGAGTACACAGTGGGTTGTCTCGTTGAACACCGCCTTAAGTTCGAGTTCTTGTGTGGTGATCCAAGAAGAAGAGTACGACCACACATTGGGCTCACTGACCCCTCTCGACCTAGTACCTCACCCCGTTCGAACCCCAAGAGTCGCAGTAGTTCGGAGTTCTGGTAGGGCCGTGGCACGGTCTGCGAAGTGGATGAACGGCTTTTCAAGACCGGCTTGGGACCCTGCACACATCGTTTGAGGCTGTACTGGAACCTCGGCCGGACTTCCATACGGATCCCCCTCAGATAGGCAACTCTCTGGACTAGAACGGAGCTGTGGGCGAAGTGTCGTGGCAACATCCTAGCCGGTACCCGCTTGAAGGGTCCCACTCCCAGGCGGTAACTGATGAGTGTGTGTGTGTAGTGGTACACCCCTGCAGGGTTAACAAAACTATTCGAATAGCCGCGTCCGCAGTTAAGGGCTGCTTGGAAAGCTTAGCTTGATTATTAGACAACTTGAATTGGATACTTCTAAAACACACCAACATAAGCGTGAGTGCTATGGGGTGCTTCTCGTGGGGAAGTCGAGGAAGTAACCATAGTGGTATAATTGGTTGAAGAGATGTAGTGGACTCGTGTACGCTTCTTACCTCAAGTCTGTTATTCGTAGTTCAGGACTAGCCAAGTCAAAGCTGGCACTTCTGCAAGTGAAACCCCACCTCCCTTTACCTTGATACATGTGCATGAGTAGTATAGTTCCTATGTAAGTCTTGCTGAGTACGATTTTGTACTCACGTTTGCTTAATCTATGTTTTAGATGAACCCACCGACCCCGATGGTGACTTCTACCCGAAGCTCGAAGATTGAAGACTCAGACCAAGACCAAGCTAGTGTAGTCCCAGTCAGACGACTGGTTCCCTCGTGGAGGGGTTGTTTTTAGATAAGGCTTCTCTAAGCCATTTGTTAAACTTGTCTGTACTCAGACCTACTTGCTTCCGCTTGTCTGTTGTAATGTTGGATCACATGCTTGTGATCTCTGTGTGCACTCTATAAGAGTTTTAATAAATATGTATACTTTGTAGAGAATTGCAATGATACCTGTTGTTCATACAAGGCATGTGTGTTGCGTGTATGTTTATAACATGCATGTCTTAGTATGGGTTTTTGAGACCTTAGTTGTGATCTGGCTGGCGGTCTTTTATACACCAAGTGGCCCTTAGATGTGCGCAGCTCGGGGCATCGGGATGCGATTGTTCGAGACTCTGTCTCGTGCACACTTTGATATATGATCGTGCCCGCCCTTAACACCGACTAAGTGATCGGGCTGGAGTAAGTCTATGTAAGGGTTATAATACAATCGATAGTATGGTTGAGGCGACTTGTCTATGAGTATGGGAGTTCACCACCCATATCATTTAGACTTGTGTGCGGACGATGAGGACCCATTTCAGTTGATCATCCGGCCTGGATGGGATGCCCCTCACGTTCGATGTTTTCCGAGAATGTTCTATGCTTGGCCTTGTCTGCTTAGACAAGTGGGTACGGTTCTCGGCTCTCCATATGTTTGTGTTGTAGCGAGGCTTGCATACGCTAACCCCGGGTCCCGACATGTACTCTTTATCTTGGATCAGCACACAAGAACTCTGACTTAGGGCAGTGTTAACCGAGACAACCCACTGTGTACTCCTACAGAAACTATCATCGTTCACCTTGTATTAGGGTAGATTCACCAACACATTTCCACCATCATCATCATGATCACTACCATCCCGACTCACACAATAGTATCAACATTGTGTCACTCTAAGCATGCAATAAGTTGTAACAGTTGCAGGTGCCACCTGATATCAATCAAATCCTACATCTGCTAGGATC
This sequence comes from Bromus sterilis, assembly GCA_950022295.1. Lineage (NCBI taxonomy): Eukaryota > Viridiplantae > Streptophyta > Magnoliopsida > Poales > Poaceae > Bromus > Bromus sterilis. The sequence goes on along the minus strand of OX465595.1, from coordinate 277,987,173 downwards.
GTGGTTTGCTTACTACTGTGACAAAATGATAGGTCATGAAAAGGAATGGGTTCATCTATGCGGTAGAAACGTTATCATGGTAATCATCCTAAACATGCATAAGAGAAACTGAGAGGGAAGTTGGATTTTATCGACATGATCAATGGGGGTTTCCTTGCCTTGCTGACGGGGTTCACACAAGGTGTCCTCAGCGAAGGGGGTGGCCTCCGGTTCCGGCTCCACTTCTATCGATTAAACATGGCAAACAAGGGATAAATGTAAATGCAATGCTCAAACACATGATAAATGTTGCAATATGAGGTTCATGGATGCATTGTGTTGGCAATTCCATTTAAAAGAATTGCATTGCAAAGTCAATTGCAAATTCACTCCAAATTTGAATTCAAAAGAATGTCATATGCACATTTGTCTTTGTTCACCCAATTTAAATTCGTCAAACATGAAAAAAAATTCCATATTCAGATTCCTTGCATTTTTCTGATAATTTTACATATATTATATGACCAATTTGGAGTTAGTATGAATTAGTTATGAATTTCCTAAGTTTAAAGCATTTTCTGCCTTTTTCCGTAATTCTTTTAAAATAGAAAACCAATTACTGCGTCAGCATGACCTCATGCTGGCGTCGGGGGGGGGGGGGGGGGCTGACAGCAGGGGCCCACTATCAGTGGCCCAGGGGTGTGATTAGCAGTTGGTTTAGGGGCCCTAATGAACTAGCTTTCCGCCGCCGGCACTGTAGACGGCGGAGCGTCGCCGGAAACACAGTACAGGGTACGGGAGATCACAGGGAGGGCACTAGAGTGTGCCTCGCGCGCTCCTGCGTCGAGTGGAGCCATCAGGGGGTCACGGGGGCACTCCAGAGCACGGCGGTGTCAACTCCCGAGGCGGCCGTGGCTCGGGTTCTGTGAGACAGGGCTACGGAGGACGGGGAGAAGCGTGCGATGGCGCAGATCAACGAGGAGCTCACCTCGGTGACGTTGGAGAGGATGGGGAGGACGGAGAAGCAGCGGCGGAGGCGGAATTCATCGCCGGAGTTCCTCGGCGGCCGAAGCTTCTCAGTGAAGCTTGCTATGCCTGCGACCAGCTTGAGCTTGAATCAACGGCGGGGTTTGACGAAGGCTTCAACTACGGTTCTCTAGACATGGTGGCTCGCCGGGAGAGGCACGGTGGCCACGCGAGCGCTTGCCGGCGCGCTCCGGCGAGCTTCGGCCGGTGAGTAAAACGATGAGGGGAAGGACAGAGAGGAAGCGGCGAGTGAGGGGAAATGGGCGGGGGCTTCTGGGCGTCCTCGTGGCGAGCCTGGAGGCGAGGGGGAGGCGTACACGCCTCTGTCCATCGCGGTGGCGGTCGTCGCCCCCGGCATGCTCGACAGCGAGCTGCTTGGGGAAGACGACAAAGATGCTGGGCTGGGCTGGGCCGTGGTGCAGGTGAGTTGGGCCGATAGCACAAGTAGTTTCTTTTTCCTTTTTCTGTTTGTTATATTTTTCTGTAATTTTTTTTGCCTTAGCAAATAAAATAGCTAGAAATTTTTATAAATTCCCAAAATTTATATATGGCTTTACATGACTAGTGACTATTCACATCCAAAGTTTGAGAATTTTTTTAATTCAAAATATTTGAATTCAAATTCAAATAGGGGTATTTATTTAATTCGATGCTCCTGTTTGAATATTTAAAAAATCCATGAGCATGGGATTGGTTCCACATCACTTGTAATGTGATCATACTCATTTATGGGAGTTTTCAAAAATGCAAAAGGAATTTTTGGAGCAACTTTTAAAATGGCCATTTGAATTAAATTCATCTAGGGGGATTTCTTCTCCCATTTCAATTTCATTTTGAAAATTTTGACATGATGCAAGTTGAGTCTTGATCCTAGCACATACCTAACAGAGGGTTCTGATAATCCGGGAGACATATAAATCAGCTAACTCGCTAACCGTTATATTCTCGCGAACATGAAGGAAATGAGCAACTTTGGAAAGACAGTCAATGACCACTGTCAGAACCCTCTTTTAGGTATGTGCTAGGGTTAGCAAGTAAGTTTGCATCATGTTAAAAAAATTCGAATTGAAATTGAAATGGGAGAGAGAAATCCCCCCCACCCAGATGAATTAATTCAAATGGCCACAACAAAAGTTGCTCTAAAAATTCCTTTTGCATTTTTTAAAAGTCCCATAAATGAGTGTGATCACATATCAAGTGATGTGGGACCAATCCCATGCTCATAGATTTTTCAAATATTCAAACGGGAGCTTGGAATTAAATTTAAACCCCTATTTGAATTGAAATTCAAATTGTTGAATTTCAAAAATCTCTAAACTTTCTGAGTGGCTAGCTATATTCTACGTAAGGCACTACTGGAATTCAGCAGTTTTCCATCTTCCATGGCTGTCGGCAAACGTACACAAAGCGGACGGAAAAGTCTTTGCCGTCTACCCGCGGATGGAAAAGCGCTCATCAGCCATTTCTTCGGCAAAGAGGTGATTTGTCGTCTGGGTTTTTACTAAGGTAGACGGAAAAATAAAACTTACACATGTCTGTTCATTGGTGGGCCGAATGAATATTAAGAAGACGGCAAAATATTTTTTAATTGTAAAAAATGTTTCTCATTTTCGTTTTTGTTCTGGTTCTAGGACGACCTCCCGTTCCGTTCTTGAGAACCAGCACACATTCTTGTTCCGGCGACCTCTTCGTCGGTGGAAGGCGGGACCGGCGAGGCGCGACCGGTGAGTGCGGTCTTCGAGCGCGACCATCGGGAGGCAGAGGCGGCGAGTGCGGCGAACAGGAGGTGGCGCGAGGCAGGTGGGAGGCGTGGCCGGTGAGCGCGGCTGGCGGGAGGCGCGGTCGTCGGGAGGTGGCGTGAGGCGTGGCCGGGGAGCGTGACTGGCGAGACGGCACCGGCGAGCGCGACTGGCGAGAGGCGCGGTCGTCGGGAGGTGGCGTGAGGCATGGTCGGGGAGCGTGACTGGCGAGGCGGCACCGGTGAGCGCGGGCGCGGGAGACAGAGGCGGCGAGCGCGACCGGCGTGGTCGACGGGAGAAGGGGCGCGGCCGTCGGGATGCTGGGACGGTGAGGCCCTCCCGGCCGGTGCAGCTGGGCGTGGCTGCGGTGTGGTCGGTGCTGCTGGCCCGCGCGGGCTAATAGAACTATCGGGAAGGCGTTGGGGAGGCGTCCGGCGAGGAGGACAGGCGAGGAGGGCCGACTAGGAGGGAAATGCGGGGAGGGCAAGGCGAGGAGGGCAGGCGAGGAGGGCCGGCGAGTAGGGCAAGGCGGGCGGGCGGCGAGGCGGTTGAGGTGGCCGACGAGTTGGTGGGGTGGTGAGATGTCGTGTGCGTGGTGGGGTGGGCAAAGAGGATAAGGGAGAGAGAGAGGGGGGGTGGGTGGGTGGTTTTTTTAATTAGTTGGTAGGGCTGGTGGGGTGGGTGGACCACCCGTGGTGGGGATTGCTCCCTCCCACGTCATTGATCCATGTGAGGTATGTTCGACCAATAGGAAATAAGAACAACTTTTGTGTTTGTTTGCCCCATTTATTTGTATGAAATAATTATTTTAAAAGTTCATAAACTTTCTGAAAAAAAACACATATTCTAGGAATCATTAACCATCGACACGTTAAATTTCACATTGTTTAGACCTTGTTTGCATATTCTAAATATTAAAAAATGGGCAAATCCAATGTGTCAAAAGCATGCTTTGCCATGTGTCAAAATAAAGATAGACGGCAAAGTATTCTTTGCCATGTGCCAAAATAAAAGTAGATGGCAAAGTATTCTTTGCCATGTGTCAAAATAAAATTAGACAGCAAAGTATTCTTTTCTAAGTGTCAAAATAAAAGTAGGCGACAAAGTATTCTTTGCCATGTGTCAAAACAAAAGTAGATGGCGAAGTATTCTTTGCCGTCTGCGTTTCCTTACCGTCCGCTGCTGATGGAAAAACAACTCTTTGTCGTCCGCCCCGAAAACATGCAGACAGCAAAGCACTTGGCACATGGCAAACTGGTGAATTCCAGTAGTGAGGCCATATAAATTTTTTGGGCATTTTATAAAATGCCTAGCTATTTTATATAGCAGGCCAAACAAATATGCAGAAAAGAATAAAAGAAAAACAGAAAAGAGAAAAGGAGAGAGATTTACCCGAAGAGGCCCAGCTAGCCAAGCCAGGCCCAGCCCAGCAACCTTTCTCCTTGGCATCTTCCTCCTCGCACCCCCAAGGTGCTCGGTGGAAAGCCACCTGAGCAGCCGACGCACCTCGACGCCTCCCAGGCCTCCACCTGCCCCTCCCGACCCTTCTAGCCGCGCCACGGAGAAGCTGGAGTTTCCGTGCCTCCATTCCTCCCCCCCTCCTGGATAGATCTCGCTCTCTCTCTCGCCAAGCTCGACGACGTACCGAGCACCGCCTTCGCCATGACTTGAAGCCCGTGTGGCCAACATCCTCTTCGAGCTGCGCCTTGATGTCCATCGCGTCCGCCACTGTCGACTGCGTCTGTGTGCAGGAGCTGGAGCTCCAATTTTGCTCCGAGCCGACACAAGCCTCATCTTCTTCATCTCCGTCCGCCGCGAATCTTCCTCAAATTCCGGCAGCACTAGAGCTCCCCCCAAGCACGTCGTCCGCTCCATCTGAACCGCAGTGAGCAGCTGAGCGTTTTCCCTAAACTCCCGTCCCCTAGCTCCTTCTCTGCGCCGATCTGCCATGGGAGCCGAGCACGGCCTCCGCCATGAATGAGCTCAAGCTCGCTCCCATGCTCTTTTTCTTGCGCCAGTTGGTCCATCGCGTTCACCGTGCTCCACTGCTTCTAATGGGGCCATCACGTGTTCTTCTCGTGCTAGAAATCGACCACAGCCTCGAGCCAGTAGCTCCGCCGCCGCTAGGGCTCGACGCCGACGAGCGTACAGGGCACCCTAGCTTCCACGACTTGCTCCAATCGTTGCGCGGGGACCAGGGCTTCAATCCAGTGGAAGCAGCACACGATTTGGTCCACGGAATTGCCGTCGGAGAGGACACCGCCGCACAGGAAGGTCGCCGGAGTTACGCCGGCGACGAGGTCCACGTGGGCAGGGTGATTAACCCCCTGGCCCCACGTGTAGTGACCCTGACCTATGGGCCCTAGGCCTGACTAATCTCTCTGTTTAGTTTAAATCTTAATAAAATGTTTCAATTAATCTAATAGACACTGACATTTGGGACCCCCTGTTCAGAGGCCCCCTGACGCCAGCATGAGGTCATGCTTACGTAGTAATCCATTTTCTATTTAAAAGAAAATTCAGAAAAGGCATAAATTCAAATTAAACTTTGAAAAGTAATAACTAATTCATACTATCTCCAAATTGGGCTTATAATATGTCTAAAATTATCAGAAAAAAGCAAGGAATGTGAATATGGACGTGGTTTTCATGTTTGACCAATTTAAATTGGGTAAACAGTGGCATTTATCCATATGACATTAATTTGAATTCAAATTTGGAGTGAATTTGCAAATGACTTTGCATTCCACTTCTTTTAAAAGGAATTGTACCCACATTGCAACCATGAAAATCACCACTACAATCTTATTCCTGTGATTGTGCATTGTACTTTATATTGATCCTATGATTTTCATGTTGCTATTAGAAGTGGAACCGGAACCGGAGGCTACCCCCTTCGTTGAAGACACCGTGTGTGAACCTCGTCAGCAAGGCAAGGAAACCCCCATTGATCATGTTGATAAAATCCCACTTCCCTCTCAGTCTTTATTATGCATTGTTTAGGATGATTACCATGATACGTTTCTACCGCATAGATGAACCCATTCCTTTGCATGACCTATCATTTGTCACAGTAGTACGCAAACCAGAATACTAGCTGATGTAGGAGTTGATTGATATCATGTGTCCCCTGCAACTGCTTATTATTATTGCATGCTTAGAGTTACAATGAGGTTACTCTTCCGTGAGTCGGGATGGTAGTGAACATGGTGTTGATGAAGGTGAAACTTTGTTGGTGAATCTACCCTAATACAAGGTGAAGGATAAGAGGTTGTGTAGGAGTACAAAGTGGGTTGTCTCATTGAACACTGCCCTAAGTCCGAGTTCTTGTTTGGTGATCCAAGATAAAGAGTACAACCACACATTGGGCTCACTGACCCTCTCAACCTACTAACTCATCCCTTTCGATGTCCAGATGTCGCAGTAGTTCGGAGTTCTGGTAGGTTTGTGGCACGGCCTGCTAAGTGAGAGAATGGCTCAACCGAGACCGGCTTGGGGCCCTGCACACATCATCTGGGTCCACTTCCGTAAACCGGCCAGATTCACGATAGTGGAAACCAACCCAGGTAGGTGGCTTTCTTGGAGTAGATTGGCTATGAGGTAAAAGTTGTGGTGAGCATCCTCGCCGGCACACCTTGAATGGTGACGAGACATGGCGGTAACTGATGGTCATGTGTGTGTAGCGGTACACCCCTGCAGGGTTAACAAAACTATTCGAATAGCCGCGTCCGCTGTTATGGACTTCTTGGAAGCTTAGCTTGATTATTAGACAACTTGAACTAGATACTTATAAAACTTGCCAAGATAAGCGTGAGTGATATGGCGTGCTTTCTCGTGGGAAGTCGAGGAAGGCACCATAGTAGAGTAATTGCTTGGGAGACTTGGATAGATGGACTCGTGTACGCTTCTTACCTCATTCTGGTATTCGTAGTACAGGACTAGCCAAGTCAAAGCTGGCACTTCTGCATTGAAACCCCACCTCCCTTTGCCTTGATACATGTGCATGAGTAGTACAGTTCCTACGTAAGTCTTGCTGAGTACGACTTTGTACTCACATTTTCTTATTCTATGTTTTAGATGAACCCACCGACCCCGAAGGTGGATTCTTCCTGGAGCTCGATGACTGATCAAGCTAGTGTAGTCCCAGTCAGAGGTCTGGTCCCTCGTGGAAGGGCTTGTTTATAAATAAGGCTTCTCTAAGCCGTTTGTTAAACTTGTCTGTACCCAGAAATAATTTGCTTCCGCATGCTTGATGTAATGTTGGATCACAGTCTTGTGATCTCTTTGTGCATTCTGTGAGAGTAAAATAAAGTTGTAAACTTTGTAGAGTAATTTCATGATACCTGCTGTTCACACTAGACATGTATGCTGCGTGTATGTTTATAACGTGCATGTCTTAGTGTGGGTTTTCGAGAGCTTGGTTGTGATATTGCTGGCGGTCTTTTATACACCAAGTGGCCCTTAGATGTGTGTAGCTTTGGGCGTCGCGATGCGATTGCTCGTGACTCTGTCACATGGCACACTTTGTTGTATGATTGAGCCCGCCCAACACCCCTACTAAGTGATCGGGATAGAGTCTGTTTATGTAAGTGCTATCATTCAATCGATAATGTGGTTGAGGCGACTTGTCTATGAGTATGGGATTTCACCACCCATAATCATTTAGACTTGTGAGTGGACTATGAGGAACCATCTCAGTTGATCATCCGACCTGGATGGGATGCCCCTCACGTTCGCTGCTTTCCGAGAGTGTTTTGTGCTTGGCCTTGTCTGCTTAGACAAGTGGGTACGACTCTCGGCTCTCCATTTGATTGTTTTGTAGCGGAACTACATACGCTAACCCCAGGTCCTGACAGACTTGGTATCAGAGCAGGACTGACTGTAGGATTATCAGCCTAGGTCGAAGTCGAGTCTAGCCTTCTATAGTTATATAGTTACTCTGGGTATATAAGGGAACAACGTAAGGCTTCTTTTTTCTGCTTACCTTCATCGTTTTGAGTTTTGAGTCACCCTCATCTTGTTCTACGAGAAGATAGAACTAGGCTCATCTATGTCTTACTAGAATATCTCGTTGTTTGCTTCCTTGTAGCCGTAGGAAAGTTGTGTTCGGTTTGCTAGAGTTGTTGTGCTTCCTGATTTCTTACATCGTATGTAAGTGTTGTTTCTATGTTGTAAGAAAATTGTCTTTTCTTGCAATTATAGCCGTTATGATGTCCGAGTCATTCCAGGTTTTTTCATAATCTGAAGCATTGGCAAAATGCTTCTATCTATTTCGGATGTCTTTCCAGAAGATTTGCTAGGTGGCATTCCCGACAGTTCCATAGTGTTTGATGTAGGTTTTATCCTAGAAACCTATATTGATGCATTTGCAATTCTTCCTCCAATTTTAGATGTCTCCTAGCTAGAATAACCACACTAACCATCATGCTAGGGTACTTTGATACTCTGACATATCTGTTGTAGCCCCTAGTAAGCCATGGTCATCCTCTAGGAAAACCATCCAGTAACCCAACCCCTTAAATCTAGCCACCCGATAGATGTGTAGAATTCATAGTTGATCTTATGAAAGGAACAACCCCAATTTCCAGATGCCCATATAAAATGGCCCCACATGAGTTAGTTGAGCTAAAAATACAACTCGAAGCTTTGTTGGCAAAAGTCTTAATCCGCCCTAGCTCATCGACATGGGTTTGCCCCGTTCTGTTCGTAATGAAGAAAGATGGAACAGAAAGGATATGCGTAGACTATCGCCCACTAAATCTAGCGACGATAAAGAACAAGTACCCACTTCCCAGGATCAATGATCTTTATGATCAACTTGCTTGATCATATGTCTTCTCCAAGATGGATTTGAGATTAGGCTATCATCAAATCAAAATCCGAAACGAGGACATTCCCAAAATGGCTTTCACTACTCGTTATGGTCTTTACGAGTACACCGTCATGTCCTTCGGTTTAACCAATGCCCCCGCCACTTTCTCACGCATGATGAATTCGATCTTCAAGGAGTACTTGGATAAATTCGTTGTAGTTTATCTTGATGACATTCTCATCTACTCGAAGAACGAAGAAGAACATGCCGAACATCTTAGGCTGGTGTTGATGAAACTTCGACAGCATCGCCTTTATGCCAAGTTCTCTAAGTGAGAATTTTGGCTACCAGGAGTGACCTACTTAGGCCACGTGATTTCTTCCAATGGCATTGCTATGAATCCCGAGAGAGTTCAGGCCATCCTTGACTAGACTCCTCCTGAATCGGTTAAGGAAGTTAGGATTTTTCTTGGATTATCAAGCTATTGCCGCCACTTCGTCGAGAACTTTTCTAAAGTTGAAAAGCCTCTCACTGTGATCCTCAAGAAAGATAAGAAATTCCAATGGACTCCAAAGTGTGAGGAAAACTTTCAAGAGCTAAAAAAAGATTGACTTCTGCACCCGTACTTGCGCCTCCAAACACCAAAAAGAATTTCGAGATCTATTGTGATGCTTCACGGCAAGGGTTAGGATGCATACTTATGCAAGATCTTCATGTGGTAGCATACGCTTCACGCCAGTTGCGTCCACATGAGGATAACTATCCTACCCATGATCTTGAACACACTGCTGTAGTTCATGCCTTGAAAACTTGGCGACATTACCTCCTTAGTAATCGTTGTGAGATATATTCCGACCACCAAAGCCTCAAATATATATTCACCCAGCCAGATATTAATCTCAGGCAAAGACGCTGGATAGAGTTGATAAAAGATTATTACTTAGGGATTTCTTTCACCCCAGGCAAAGCCAATGTCATGGATGATGCACTAAGTCGTAAGTCGTATTGTAAAAACCTCATGTTGCAGCAGTATCAACCACTTCTTCATGAGGAATTACAAAAGCTCAAGTTTGAGACAGTTCCTCATGGCTTTCTATCTACCTTGTTAGCGAAACAAACCCTTGAGAATCAAATCATAGCCGCCCGGAAACGTGATAGTGGTATTCGAGAGATCAAGAAGAACATTTCTAGTAGAGTTGCTAAATTTTTCTCCATAAATGATCAAGGTGTTGTTTTCTTTGGCACTCGATTAGTTGTACCACGAAAACACAATCTTAGGAGGCTGATTCTTAAGGAAGCTCATGACACTCCCCTTTCAATTCATCCTGGTAGAACAAAGATGTACCAAGACCTATGCCAGAGATTTTGGTGGACTAGGATGAAGCGACAAATTGCTCAGGTCATTGCTGAATGTGATGTTTGTCGTCGCATTAAGGCAGAACATCAAAGACCCTCTAGTACTCTTCAACCATTGTCTATTCCCGAGTGGAAATGGGACAAAGTCAGTACGGATTTCATCACTGGCTTTCCAAAAACCAAGAAAGGAAATGATCTCATCTTTGTTGTCGTTGATAGACTTTCCAAAGTTGCTCACTTCCTTCCCGTTCGCGAGTCTATAACTGCTAGCCAGTTAGCAGACTTGTATGTCTCTAGATTGTGTCTCTTCATGGTGTTCCTTTGGAAATCAATTCTGATCGTGGTAGCCTTTTCACCTCTAGATTTTGGGGAAGCTTTCAGAATGATATGGGAACTCATCTCTCCTTTAGTACATCTTTCCATCCTCAATCTAGCGTCAAGTTGAAAGGGTTAACAAAATTCTTGAAGACATGCTTAGAGCTTGTGTTATCTTATTCGCAAAGAATTGGGAGAAGTCTCTTCCATTCGCCGAATTTGCTTATAACAATATTTTCGAATCTAGTCTAAACATGGCTCCATTTGAACTCCTCTATGGACGGAGATGTCGAACACCCCTAAACTGGTCAGAAACCGGTGAAAGACAATTCTTTGGACCAGATATGATCAAGGAAGCAGAAGAGCAAGTTCGTATTGTTCGTGATCAATTGAAAGCAGCCCAGTCTCGTCAGAAAAGTTACTATGAACGTCATCATAGGCATGAAAGCTACAATCTGGATGAGAAGGCTTACCTTCGGGTTACTCCTCTGAAGGGAACCCAACGCTTCAGTATCAAAGGAAAGTTGGTCCCACGTTACATTGGACCTTTCCGCATTCTGGCTAACACTAGTAGGAAGTAGGCTATAGCCGCATCACTACTACTAGCGAACCTAAATAAGTGTACGCCACCGGTATTACCGCTGACGGACAAGAAAATTTATCTGCCAGTAGTATTTTTTTATCGTTGGCGTACAAATTTATTTGTACACCATAGATAGATGCAGACCAAGTATAACCGATGCAGAAAAATATCGCTGGCGTACAAATATTATTATCAGCCAGCGGTAAGAAATTACGTCTGACGTACAAAATGTGAGGTGCGCCAGCGGTAGTTTGCACCCTCATACGGAAGCGTCTCTCTCTCATCCTTATCCTCTCGCAATAGTACACCATCTCTTCCTCCCTGATGCCCTTTCTCCCTCCCCGGCGACGCATCTGAATCCCCTTTCTCTCTCCATTCCCCGACGCTTCCTGCCCCCTCCTCTGCCGCAGCAGTCCGCTACCCACCATCACCCCGCCCCACCCCACCCCTCCTCCTCGACTTCTCTACCCATCCTCCTCCTCCATCTCCTTCGACGCCACCGGCTGCAACTATGCCACTGGCTACAGCTGCTCATCCTCGGCGGCGGCACCGTCACGTACGACTCATTCTTCTCCACCGACACGCTCCACGACCGCCGCTTCAGGTACACGTTACTCCCCTTCACATACTGCACGCAGATAGGGTTCAAATCGTCGTCATCGTCGCCGCCGGCGGTAAATCAATTTGCTAGTCTGTGTTTTTACGCCCATCGCTCCTCAGATCTAATTATCCTGATGAATCAAATCGCTGACTTTGTAGTATTAGCGCTTTCTTTGATCTCACAGGCAGCTTGTCTGCATAAAGTGCAGGATGCACGAAAAGATGGTGTACAGATCAGGCATGAGAATAGGGGCGCTAGGAAAAGGCAAGAAAATTGCGGGCAAGGTATGTAACAATGAAAACCTGAGTATATACAGAGGTTAGTTGTGTCGTTCCTACTTCTTTTGCCAGTTTCCACAAAGTAGTAAGTAAAGAAATAACATGACGACAAGTTCCACCTTTTGATGTCTCTGTTCCGTTCAAAATAAAGATGGCTAACGCTAGCCACTGTGTTTTCACCCTCACATTATATATATCACAAAAGGATTAAATACAGTGGTAGATTTATAATTACAAATCCAGTTAAACTTAACTGAATTTGTAACTCTGCGCAAAGGAGGAGGAGGCGCTACATACAACTAGTCTGCTACTTTTAATTTATTTTGTTCACTAATATAGTTGAATTTGAACACTTTTTGCCCTATTAATACTAAATATATATGACCTGAGTGAGCATAATGTAGAGTGGGAGCCACTTGTTGTCCTGTTAAACATAATCAAAATTACTTAAAATGGTTAATTCTTTGCAGATGTCAACTATCATGCCCTCAAGGAATAGATTAGTTTGAGCTGAAGTGATAAGTTACCACTCTTAATGTCTTGCATGGTCATATTCATCGAAAAATGGTGCAATTTTATTTTTATTATGATAAGCAGATTAGTTTGAGATAAAGTGAAAATTCATTCATGGTGCCAAGCATTGATTTGCTTTTCGACACTGGATTAAGAGTTTGGATTTACTGGTAACTTACATACACATTTGCGGTACATTCAAGACAGAAAATGAAGAAATACTCTGTCAAGGATCTTGATCTGACAATCACAAACCTGTGGCGTCCATGGTACACTCCAGACAACGAGGTAACTACAACTAACTTCTATGATATACTGCCACTTTTGTGATTAATTTGACTCTATACCGAAGTGGGCTATGATAAAATCTATGAAACATTTAGCAGAAACTTCCATAATATATCAATAGTGTGCACTCGTGTGCAGAATATTTAGCAGAAACTTGCCTCGTAGTGCACTAGTGTGCAGAATATTTTTTGCAAACTCTCTCATAGACATGATGGTAACCATGGTTCGTTTTTGTATAGCAGGGTGCAGAATGTAATCATTAGTGCTTATCTTGTCTTCTTTGTACTCAAATATTATGGTCTTCACCATTAGTGCTTCAACATTATGGTCCGATGTATTGAAACTGATTATTTCTTAGTTTCTTGATCGACTAACTAGATACTTTTAGAGACAAATTGACTAAGTTCTGATGGATATCGAAAGAATTTGTTCTAAATACTTGGAAACCAAATTCATTTATTTACTATGAATGCATGCTCTAAATACTCCATCTATACTATTCTTGACTTAGGATGAAAATATAGGTACTCTGTTTTGGTTCTTCATGTTTGTCTTCTTGTTCTTCAGGTTCTTGTTGAGCGCAACCGCAATCTCTCCTCGTCGACTTGCGCAGCCAAAAGCTCTTCTCGCTCTCCTCCTCCACGACTTCAAGACAAGGAGCAACGGTGGAAACTAGAGCCGTGGTTGTCGATGAGCGACATCTCCGTTTTCTTACATTGTCAATTGATCACAAACTGTCTATAGGCATTTTAAGTGTGTGTGGCGTAATCTATACTACTAGATGAACTATATGCATGTATTTGGACAAATAGATTAATAAATAATAATTTTACTTTTTTAATTCGTAATTACTTACTAGTGGCGTACAAATCAAAGGGTACGCAAGTAGTGTTAATTTTTTTAAAACTCATACATTTTTACTATTGGCGTACACATCACAGGGTACGCCAGTGGTATTTCTACTACTAGTGGCGTACAGGATAAAATGTACCCCAGCGGTAACTTTTATCGCTGGCGTATCGCTTGTACGCCAGCGGTAACATCTTTTACTGCTGGCATACAAATGGTACGCCAGCAGTAACTGTTGCCACTAGTGTGACAACGCTGGTGTACGCTTGCCCGCCAGCGGTAACAAAAAACCTTACGGCAGCAGTAGGCTATTTTCTACTAGTGTAAACGTGGAGAAGTTGACTACCAACTTGAACTACCCCCGCACCTTTCCCATGTACATGATGTATTCCATGTGTCACAACTCAGGCGTTGCTTCAAGGACACCATCTGAAGTCGACCATGAAACGCTTGATCTTCAAGATGACCTTTCATATCGAGAATACCCCGTTCGTATTCTTGATTCCGCAGAGCGTGTCACTGGTCGTCAGAAGATTAAGTTTCTGAAAGTGCAATGATCACACCACTCCGAGAAAGAAGCCACGTGGCAAAGAGAAGACCGTCTCAGTGCCGAGTACCCCTCCTTCCTCCTATAGACTTTTGAATCTCGGGACGAGATTCTTTTGAGTGGGGGCGAGTTGTCAGAACCCTCTTTTAGGTATGTGCTAGCGTTAGCAAGTAACTTTGCATCATGTTAAAAAAATTCAAATTGAAATTGAAATGGGAGAGAGAACCCCCCCGAGATGAATTAATTCAAATGTCCACAAGAAAAGTTGCTCCAAAAATTCCTTTTGCATTTTTGAAAAGTCCCATAAATGAGTGTGATCACATATCAAGTGATGTGGGACCAATCCCATGCTCACAGATTTTTCAAATATTCAAAGAGGATCTTGGAATTAAATTTAAACCCCTATTTGAATTGAAATTCAAATTGTTGAATTTCAAAAATCCCCAAACTTTGTGTGTGGCTGGCTATATTCTATGTAAGGCCATATAAAAAATTGGGACATTTTATAAAATGCCTAGATATTTTATTTAGCAGGCCAAACAAATATGCAGAAAAGAATAAAAGAAAAACAGAAAAGAGCAGAGGAGAGAGATTTACCCGAAGAGGCACAGCTAGCCAAGCCAGGCCCAGCCCAGCAGCCTTTCTCCTTGGTGTCTTCCTCCCCGCGCCCCCAAGGTGCTCGGTGGAAAGCCACCCGAGCAGCCGACGCACCTCGACGCCTCCCAGGCCTCCAACTGCCCCTCCCGACCCTTCTAGCCGCGCCATGGAGAAGCTAGAGTTTCCGTGCCTCCATTCCCTCCCTCCTGCATAGCTCTCGCCAAGCTCGATGACGAACCGAGCGCCGCCGTCGCCATGAGTTGAAGCCCGCGTGGCCAACGTCCTCTTCGAGCTGCGCCTTGCTGTCCATCGCCTCCGCCACCTTCGACTGCGTCTGTGTGCAGGAGCTGTAGCTCCAATTTCGCTCCGAGATGACGCCAGCCTCATCGTCTTCATCTCCGGCCGCCGCGAATTTTCTTCAAATTCCGGCAACACCAGATCTCCCCAAGCACGCCGTTGATATGTCCAAAACGTATCTATAATTTTTGCTTGCTCCATGCCTCTTTTATGTGATATTTCTATGATATTGATTAACTTCCACACACTTTTGATCATATTTGGACTAATCTATTAACTCAGTGCACCCCAATGCCAGTTCCTGTTTTCTGCTGTTTTTCTATTTCAGGTTTCCCCCTTATTAAAAGTAACAGAAAAATTCCGGGAAAAATATAGGAAAAATCAGTGTACTGGAAGCTTCGCGAAGATCCCGAGAAGGGCCAGAGGGGAGCCAGGGGGGCCCCAGGCGGACAGAGGGCGAGGCCCAACCCCTGGCAGCGCCAGGGGGGCGCCTGGAGCCCCTGGCCACCTCTGGATGCCCCCTTTAGCCTATTAATTCCCCGTTATGAGAAACCCTCGGGGACGGAACCCTTTTTCGTGATCTCACCTATGTTCCGCCGCCGCCACGCTTCCAAGATCGGGAGCACCAGAAGACCTCTTCCCGGCACCCTGCCGGAGGGAGGAATCATCTCCGGGAGCTTCTCCACCACCATGGATGCTTTCCGGATGAACCGTGAGTAGTCCACCTTGGACAATGAGTCTATGATCAGTAGCTATGTGATGTTCTCCTCCTTTATTTGTTCTTCATGTATTAGACCTCGTGAGCTGCCCTACATGATCGAGGCACTTATGTAATCTTTCTGCTGTTGCTATGTTGAGTTTGCTCGGATCCGATGGATTATGAGATTATGTTCAGATTGTGATTGAGTTATATATTTGATTCTCTTCTTTTATATTTATGTTCTTGAGTAATTCTTGCATGTTCTCCGTTAGGTAGTGACTCAAAGAGGGAGCATTATGCATGATTGTGGGTTCATGCCCCCCGATGACTAGCTTGAGTGACAAAAACATGAGTCTAGGGGATGTGCTGTTGCCACTAGGGGGAAAACAACGGTGCTTGTACTTGCGGGTGCACGGATTGTTTACTTTACGAAAAGTTCTTTAATGCAGTTGTCTGTTGCTTTGAGTGTACACTTTGGGTGGGATTCGCAACTTAATACCAGCGAGATGTTCTGGATAGATATCTCAATGTGGAGTATTAGTAGGTAGATGCAGATGGATTTAGGTCTACTTGTCTTGGCGTACTGCCCGTGCTTTTGAGCCTCTTCCTTTCTTTATAGCATAATTAGCATTGGTTTGCGCACATAATCCTGTCAATTGCCCAGTTGTAATTTGTTCACCTCACATGGCTATTTTATCGTCTTTTGGGAGAGAGACATCACTAGTGAACATCATAGTACCCCGGTCCATATTTCCAACACTGTTTACACCTTCAATTTACTTTCAGTATTTACTTTTTCGTAGCTATCACTATCATTATTATCCTGTGCATTTTATCCTTTGTAAATAACAAGGCCGGAGGAATTGACAACTCCTCTGTACTCATTGGGAGCGAAGCTATCTGTTGTGTGTGCAGGTCCAAGTGAAGTAAGAAACCTTGAGTTGTGAACGGCGCCATTGTTCACTTCACCTCTTACTTGTATCTGTTGGAGTCCTATTGGTTCGATATTCAACCTTAGCATCTTCGCTAAGGGAAACTTGCTGCTATCTGCATGTCACCTTCCACTTGGGGTAACCAACGAGGGGCGAGAAGTTATCTCGTGTATCAAGAAAATTTCTGGCGCCGTTGCCGGGGACTCCACTCTTCAAGATATGGGAGTTGCACACTATCTTTTATCTTTGCTTTTTAGTCTTGCTAGTTTACCTTTCAGTTTTTGCTTTAGTGTCTTTTATCAAAAAAAAATAGTTATCTTGCTTTCTGCTACTATGGGTTCCTCTGAGAATACCAAGTTGTGTGACTTTACTAGTCACAACAACAGTGACTTTATCTGCACTCCTACTGCTACACCTGCTACTTCAGCACCTTCTTATGAGATTAAACCTGCTTTGCTGAACGTTGTTATGAAAGATCAATTCTCTGGTGCTAGAGATGATGTTGCTTTGCACTTAAATAATTTTATTGAGCTTTGTGTATGCAAAAGTACAAAGAAGTAGATGGTGATATTGTTAAGATTAAGCTTTTTCCTTTCTCTTTGAGGGATGAAGCTAAAATCTTGTTTCAATCCTTGCCTAAGAATAGCATAGATTCTTGGGATAAGTGCAAGGATGCTTTTATTGGGAAGTACTATCCCCCTGCTAAGATTATCCAATTGAGGAGCTTTATTATGAATTTTAAGAAATTGGATAATGAACACGTTGCCCAATCTTGGGGACGCATGAAATCTCTTGTTAAGAATTGCCCTACGCATAGTTTGACTACTTGGATGGTTATCCAAAAATTTTATGCAGGCTTGAACTTTACCTCGTGGAACCTGCTAGATTCGGCCGCGGGAGGAACCTTTATGTCGACTACACTTGGTGCTGCCACAAAACTTCTCGATGAGATGATGACCAACTATTCCCAATGGAACACCGAAAGAGCTCCATAGGTAGGAAGGTAAACTCTGTCGAAGGTATACAATTTAGCCCACGAAGTAGAATTGCTTAAAATTAGAACTTCTCCCCTTGAGGAGAGGAAGGTCACTCCTATGAATGCTATCTAATTGCAAATTAATGAAAACATTAGGATGATGGCCAAACTTAAGGAGAGATGGGCTAAAGAAAAGGAGGAAGAAGATAGAATTAAGAGCCTCCCTACACACCATACTGTTGCTACTATCCAAGTGGTTGAGGATATCCAAACTCTTAGCACCCAATGCACCCCTAGTCCCATAGGACCTATTAATGGTGATGCTATGACCTCAACCGTAGAAGAAGAAATTCCAATGATTATAGAAGATACCAAACAAGTGAGCCTAAAGGACACCACTACTACTCTACTTGATAGTAGTGACCTTGATTTTGATAATTGCACCCTTTCTGAAGTTATTCGTTTCCTTCACAAGATGTCTAGAGACCCCCACACTAGCACACTTAATCTTTCCTTCATAGAGCATATCCCTAATGCTCTCATAAAAGCTAGGGAGGATAAGCTTAGGGTAGAAGCCTCCATATCTGGAAAGCTAGAAGATGGTTGGGATCCTATGATTAAATTAAGTTGAATAAATTTTCTTTCTATGCTTTATGTGATGTTGGAGCTAGTACCTCCGTTATGCCCAAAAGAATGTATGATATATTTGAATTGAAACCTTTTGATGCTTGTTCTTTTGGTGTTCGTCTCGTTGATTCTTCCGTAAAGAAATCTTTGGGGAAGATAGATGATGTTCTTATCATTGTCAATGACAATTATGTTCCCATTGATTTCACTATTATGGACATTGAATGTGAACCTTCTTGTCCAATTATTTTGGGACGTCCTTTTCTTTGCACCGTGGGTGCTGTTATTGAGATGAAAGAAGGGATTATAAAATTCCAATTCCCTCTCAAGAAAGGTATGGAACACTTCCCTAGGAAAAAGATTAAGTTGCCTTTTGAGTCTGTCACACGGGCTAGTTATTTTCTTGAAAAGACTTGATCTATTTTGCATTAAGCCTAGCTAATGGCTTTAAAGAAGCGCTTTAGGGAGGCAGCCTGCAACGAATTTAGGTTTTCCTTTTTGTTTTTCTTCTGTTTTTAGTGGTCTTGATGATTGTTACTACTGTAGCAACATCATTGTATCTTTACTTTTCAAGCTTTGTGCCTTTTATAGCCTCATACGACAAGGGAAGTGAAAGTTGTGACATGCTGTCCAGAAAACAGATTCTGTCCTCGTGACTAGAAAAATCAGAGAGAAATCCCAGTTCATCTTTTTGAGCTGAATTATTTACACATCGTGCTCTATACAATTACGAAACTTTCGTATGTTCTGAGTTTTTTGAATTGAGTTTCAGAAGTATCCCTAAAAAATTCTTTACTACCTGCTGGTCTGTTTTTCACAGATTCTGTCCTGTTTTTCCTTTCCTTCGTTTTTCAAACCTTAAGCTTGCTTTTTCTTTGCAATTTTTTTGGCAATCTTGAGAAACAGTAGCTCTTCAAGAATATCTTTATTTCCAGTGGAGAAAAATATATTTTATTATGGGTACTAACCTCGCTAATCAGATTATGATGAGTTATGTATGAAGGGAGTTTTCAAGTGTGCGAGGGAAGATGATGAAAGAAAATTAAGAAGTGTCAAGCGTTCAAGCTTGGGGATGCCCCCATGCACCTCAATAAATATTCAAGGAGACTCAAGCTTCTAAGCTTGGGGATGCCCCCGTGCATCCCCTTCTCCATCGACAATTATCAGTTCGTCTCTCGTTCCACTATATTTTTATCGCTTCATGCGTTATGTGCTATTCTTGGAGCGTCTCGCTCTTAGGTTTTGTTTTTAGTTTTATTTAGCTTTTCTTGATGTTCATAACAAGTTAGAACCCAGCTTTCTTTGTGTGGGAGAGAAACACGCTCCACTTCCAAAATCTAGAACACAACATAGGTTTTTTTCATGCTTATCTTTGCTGTGTGTGTTCTTTATCTTTTCGTAGCTACTGTCATGTTTTGCTCTTAGCTTTCATGTTTATCTTTTTAAGAGCTTTTGTTTAGTTTTTTGCTGGAACTCTCTTGAGTTTTCATGTTTATCTTGTTTAGAGAGTTTGCCTGTTGCACTGAGTTTTGTGTCTTGACTTGAAGTAGGTAATTAAGGTTGCTATTCTTTTGTAGTAGTAACTTGAAATAGTTTTCAGGTGTTGTTTTGAGTAATGTTTGGAATTTTGTGTCAAGAGGTCTAGCCTATTAGTGATAGATGTCATATTTTTGGCAATCCGTGTTTATTTTCAAAACCTACAAATTAGTTGAGAACTCTAGCTACTAGATGGATCACTACTCTTCTGAGGGGTCGAATATTAGAGTACACTCACGCATCATGAGTCGAGGATGCGCAAGGATAACCAAACCCCCATACCCTCCTCCTCGGGGTACTTGTATCTTTGTGAACCTCCTTATTAGATTGAGAGTTAACAATAATAAGTGCATGAGTTCTTTGGACTAATGTGAGTATTCGAAAGTTGACACTTCCACCTTCCCATATTTTTCTAGCCTTTCCTGTGCCGTGCATTGCTTTCTTCTCACTCCGAGAGTTGGTATCCACCTTCGCCGGTAAATCCAAACCCTTGGCACGATATGCTCTATCATCATAAACCTCCTTATATCCTTCCTCAAAACAGCCACCATACCTACCTATCAAGGCATTTCCATAGCCTTTCCGAGATACATTGCCATGCAACATCCATCTTCTCATGACTTGATCTTCATGTCATACATGCTACTTTCTTGATCGATGAGCCGTATGCTAGTTGGGCCTTGCCCTAATCATTGCTACATGACGCGCTAGTATCATTGCATATCCTCCTACACTGGCAAAGGCATACATTTGCATACATCATGATAGTTACATCTTCTTTATGATTTGAGTACTTTGTAAACTATGAAAGATCTTCTATACTTCTTGTAATATATAGAGTGTTTCCCCTAAAGTGAGGAAAAAATCCCAAAGTGGACAAAATTAAAAGATCCCAAAGAGGACAAATGAGAGAGAAATAGAAAGAGAGAAAAATACAAAAAAATAGAAAAACAAAAAAATAAATAAAAAGAGAGAAGGGGGCACACTACTATTCCTTTTGAGAGATCCACACTCGTACTCCCTCTTATATCTTGTACTCCATAGAGATTATCATTCATGCATATAGCTCTGTGGGGACCTTCACACTATAGAACTTGGCTTGTATATTCCAATGATAAGCCTCCTCAAATGAGCTCTAGGTCTTCTTGAGCAAGCAAGTTGGATGCACCCCCACTAGTTCCATTGGAGAGGTTACCTTAGCTCACATGTGCATCCGTTGCATGGCAATCCCTACTCCACACATCATATCTATCATTTGGCTTTCTCTCGCCTATGATTGTCCTCATTGATGTGAGCCTTTCACACCCATATTCTCTCTTTGCCATCCAAAGTGTCAACTTTCTTGCTTACGCTCATCCATTGCATGAGTTCTCAAAATGTCAAAAAGGAGTGGATCATTTTGACTTGTACCTGGCAAGTGGTCTGGGATGAGTCAAGATAAGATTCCAAAGAACACCAAGTGTGAAACATTAGTAGATTGAGTTCTCAACATAAAAATACTTTTTCTCGTATATCCCTATCCCATTTCTTGCACGCAAACACCATTTGGAGACATTCGAGTCACGAACAGCAAGAGCTCTTGCACCTTTATGTTCTTATGTTGCTTGTTTCAATGCCAAATATAGACTCTTGCCTGTTATGAGTTGAATTGAATTACATGCCTTGATTGATTTACTTAAAAGTTCTTATATGGTTGTTAGCATGTCACCACAGAAATTATGCTTGTTATCATTTACCTACTCGAGGACGAGCAGGAATTAAGCTTGGGGATGTTGATACGTCCAAAACGTATCTATAATTTCTGCTTGCTCCATACCTCTTTTGTGTGATATTGCTATGATATTGATGAACTTCCATGCACTTTTGGTCATATTTGGAATAACCTATTAACCCAGTGCACCCCAGTGCCAGTTCCTGTTTTCTGCTGCTTTCTATTTCAGGTTTCCCCCTTATTGAAAGTACCAGAAAAATTCGAGGAAAAATATAGGAAAAATCAGCGTACCGGAAGCTTCACGAAGAGCCTGAGAGGGGCCAGAGGGGAGCCAGGGGGCCCCCAGGAGGCCAGAGGGCGCGGCTCCACCCCTGGATGCGCCAGGGGGCGCCTGGAGCCCCTGGCCCACCTCTGGCTGCGCCCTTTCGCCTATTTATTCCCCGTGACGATAAACCCTCGGGGACGGAACCCTTTTTCGCGATCTCACCTTTGTTCCGCCTCCGCCGCGCTTCCAAGATCGGGAGCACCAGAAGACCTCTTCCCGGCACCCTTCCGGAGGTAGGAATCACCTCCGGGAGCTTCTCCACCACCATGGATGCTTCCCGGATGAACCGTGAGTAGTCCACCTTGGACCACCGGTCTATGATCAGTAGCTATGTGATGTTCTCCACCCCTTTTTGTTCTTCATGGATTAGACCTCGTGAGCAGCCCTACATGATCGAGGCACTTATGGAATCTTTCTGTTGTTGCTATGTTGAGTTTGCTAGGATCCGATGGATTATGAGATTATGTTCAGATTGTGATTGAGTTATATATTTGATTCTCTTCTTTTATATTTATGTTCTTGAGTAATTCTTGCATGTTCTCCGTTGCTGTTAATTGCTTTGGTCAAGTAGTAGGTAGTGACTCCAAGAGTTAGCGTTATGCATGATTGTGGGTTCAAGCCCCCCGATGCCTAGCTTGAGGGACAGAAACATGAGTCTAGGGGATGTGATGTTGCCACAAGGGGGAAAACAACGATGCTTGTACTTGCGGGTGCAAGGATTGTTTACTTTACGCAAAGTTCTTTAATGCAGTTGTCTGTTGCTTTGAGTTTACACTTTGGGTGGGATTCGCAACTTAATACCAGCGAGATGTTCTGGATAGATATCTCAAGGTGGATGATTAGTAGGTAGATGCAGATGGATTTTGGTCTACTTGTCTTGGCGTACTGCACGTGCTTTTCAGCCTCTTCCTTTGTTTATAGAATAATTAGCATTGGTTTGCGCACATAATCATGTCAATTTCCCAGCTGTAATTTGTTGTAACAACCCAGATTTCAAAAAAAAATAATTTTTTTGTTTTCGTTGTGAATTGTTTGATTGTCTGATTTGTTTGCGGTGTTTGCATCCCCGATTTATCGATCGGCGATTATTTCGCCCACTCTTATCTCGTACCGGACGGAGACCGACCCAATCCATGCTGACACTCGACCTTTGCGACACCGAGTTTCACCCGATCACCGTCGCGAAAACCGCACGAGACCAGCCGCAGCCAACGGAACAAAATCCCCGTTTAATAATTAAACGGGTTATTTTTGTAGCGCGCCAGAAAGTGTTCTCGGAATGGTTCCAGCGTGAGGTGAACGCCGCCGGCTCGACGCGCTGATCGCACAGTTCGAAGTTTTACCCGAATCGGAGGTCCTACGGACCCTCGGCGGTCAAAAACGTAAACACCGCGCGCGCGAGAGAAAAATCGGGGATGTTTTTGCAAACTGCCAGCCACCTGGGCTATATAAAGACCACCACTCTCCCACCCCCACTTAGGGTTTCCCCTAAGCCAAAATTGCAGCCACTCCCTCAGATCTGCCTCCAAATTTGCCCAATAGACCCCAATTTTCGCAACCCTAGCCATCCTCAGATCTGGACCGTCGGATCGGTCGATCCAACGGCCCAGATCGGCCCTGGCCTCCCACCTCTCCTCTCTCCTCCCGCGCCCGAGCTCCACGCCGTGGAGGCCGCCGCCGCCGCACTCGCCTCCGGCCGTCGACGGCCAGCAGGGCCGCCGCACCACCACCTCTCCTCCCCGCGCCTCTCTCCTTTCCCTTCTCTTCCTCTCGCTCTCATCTCCTCATATTCCTTCTTCCCTTGCAGGGACGCCTGACGCCATGGATGCCCGTAGGAAGAGCTCGAGCCACCCCGCCCTTGGACCTCACCGGCGGTGGAAACCGGCCGGATCCGCCGTCCTCCACCCATGCGCGCCTGTACCCGCCTCGCTCCTCGCCGGATCCGGTGAGCTCCCGCTGTTGGAAGCGCGCCGCCGCCTGTAGCCCTCGTCGGGATGAGGACGAAGCCACGTCCCCTGCTCGCGTTGACCGCCACGGCCCAGCCAGCCGGGGCCCGCAGCTGGCCCAGCCAAGCGCCCCCGTCGCGGCCTAGGTGCCCCTTGCAGCCCAGCCGCCAGGCCGGCCACTCCAGGCGCTAGTGGGCCTCGGCCCGTGGTGAGAATCCAGCCCGAGCGCCCTTTTTTCTGCATTTTTACTAATCTTGCTAAGTCTGTAATTTCTGCTGCTGTTTCAATTTTGCGACGTAATTTGCGAATGATCCGTAGCCCGTATGACGTTGCACCCAAAAGGAAATTTGTTTAGAATTGTGTGTACTTCAATCCATATTTTGTGAGCATTTTGATTTGAGGCCATCTTGATGTTGTTAATCTGTGTTGAAGTGGGCATCAGACTGTTAATTGCTATTATTTCCTATTAGCGTGTTGCTGCTGTTATTTTATTGCAAGTTTGCATGATGATTATGACACATCCATGAGGCCTATTGCATTGATTATTTTTGCATACGTTTTTGCATCATGTCTACTTTCAATATATGTATTGCATTGTAATGTTAGCATCCTTGGACATAGTTATATTCTACTCCAAAGTTGATATGCCGCTGTTGTTGACAGCCACCTCTGTTTTTCTCTAAGTCTGTAACTTTCCGATGCCATGTTCCATGCTTAATATCTTTTGATCTGGGATGCCTATGACCTTGATTCTTGTTTGTACCTGATCACCATCATGTCTAGTTCATGCCCATATATTGCTAGTCATGTTGCTGCACATTTGCATATAGTTTTACTCCTGTTTTTACAGCATGAAAATAATAGTTTCTGCCCTGATTTCCTGATTTTCACTAAGTCCTAGACCAGTAATGTTTTATTGCATTTTGCTTGGGCTATAATTAGTTGTTCATGATTCCTATTTGCATGATTCCTTTTGCCATGCCTTCCCTGTCATGTCTAATTTAGTTGTGATTCATTGTGAGCATGTTTGCATTCATTATCCTGTTTATGCATTGCTCTAAAGTGTGCTTCCTGATGTTTGGAAGATTGTGTTCAAAACTTGTTTTGCTTGTATCTTTTTAACCGTAACTCCGTTCGAAGTGTTCTTTATATGTAGCTGGATTATTTTTTCGTGTACTTATTGTCTATGCTATTGTTTGTTGTTGTTAACCAACCTAAAATATGTTTTAAGATAGAACAATACCAAATGTTTTAATTGTCGTGCGGCACTTAGTGATATGCCGTGTTTAGGTTATGCCTCACTTAAATTGACTAGCATAGATAGTTTATCTTATGCTTCACCTCTTGCCATGTCTGTGTGCTATGCCAATGCTTGAGTGTCATGCCATGTTAACAACCTTTTCTCACCTTGTGTAGCTAAACAACTTGAACCTTTCTAAATGTGCAGTATCGTCGTGTGTGACGAGTACTCCACTTAATGTGTTAGTAACCGCTCTCGACGGTAGGTGCGATGGCTCGTGTTGCCTTCTTGTTGTTGCTTGATCGTGATTGCTTCGTAGTAACAGATGCTTGCTCGTTGATTTCTTTCCATTGTTTACCGTCTTGTGTGCTTCCACAGGTACCTCTTGGAGACGATGCGAGCTTGCGATCAACTACACCTTTGGAACCCGACTTATCAACAGGCAAGGACTATACATTACTTATGATCCATTCTATTTCAACCACCGGTTTGCATGCTACTCTAGGATAGGTTCGATGTTTGATCCTACCACATGTTTA
This sequence comes from Bromus sterilis, assembly GCA_950022295.1. Lineage (NCBI taxonomy): Eukaryota > Viridiplantae > Streptophyta > Magnoliopsida > Poales > Poaceae > Bromus > Bromus sterilis. Next base: position 277,961,861 of record OX465595.1, on the reverse strand, counting down.
CAACCTCTTTCAAACCAATACAGCCATGTCCCCTCCCAGCAAACCTTGTACTGCTATGTTATTATTGCTCGTTGCTCAGCCCCAGCTTATTATGCATGCTTAGGATGTTACGATGTTACCCTGTTACTCCTTGGTTTGGGATATCACATTATTATATTGTTGTAGATGATTTGATTATTATAAATGTTGATTATACTCGACGAAGGATGGAAGGTCTAGGCTATCCCGCCCTGACGCTTTGTTCCATTCAAGTCACCTAGGATCCGAGTTTTGGCTATTGGTTTTAAGACTGTGCGTGCCTAACCGCGTGTGGGATACTATGGGGTCCCCTCTTCTTACCTACCTAGCTTCAAACATGTCTAGTGGTGGCCCAAGCTGATTTTACCATTTGAAAACGTGTGTGTGTCTGTCGGGTAGCTCCTGGCAGATATTCTTTAAAACAACCCGGACCAGCGGGGACATGGTTTCCTTGTTGGTCCAACCTGGTCGGTTGAGGAACCGGACTCATATGAGAATTCACCGGTTATCCAAACCCGAGTGATACGGTAGAGACCATATCGAGAGAGCGGCCGGCTCCTGAGATGGATGTCGACTCACCGGGGGCCACCCGGATTTCTTCGTTGTTAGCTAGAGGGACCTGTCATTGAGGATCTCTTGGAACTAAATCATAAAGTGGCTGCCTGTGATGGGTAGAAACTGAGGGAGATGGGCGTGCGTGCGGAGCCTTGTAATGGAAGTTGGTACACCCCTGCAGGGTTAAATTTTTTCGAGAAGCCGTGTCCATGGTTATGGACGACTTGAGACCTACTCCTTGATGATAGACAACAACAACTGAGATAATCTTAATATAACTTGATCAACGTGTGTGTGCCTTGACTGCTTCTTCTTCGTCGGGATGCGAAGAGGAGGACAAGGATAAGATAGGTGTTATGCTTGCGTAAGTAGGTGGATAGCAAGACTTGTTGGAGGCGATTCCTCATCGAATGCTTGGCTTCTTATCTTACTCTCTAGACCGTTAGCCACTTCATAATGCTAGTGCGGAAGCAACGTCACCACTTACCCCATCGTTACTGTAAACTACTAGTTGTCCTAGAATGACGAGTAATGAAGTCCTTGCTGGGTCAGATGACCACTACAGTTGGATGCTGAGTACTTCTGTACTCATGATACTACCCCCAAACTCTTTTCAGAGTGCTTGATCGACAACAGGTATGGTGATCGACGTTTCACGTGGAGACTCGACGACGACTAGTTAGGCGGATCCCGGCGGAGGGCCTGGCACCGTGTGGTTATGGGGATCGATGATTTTCTCTCTGCCAGTAGGCATTTGATTGTAGTATGTACTCAGACATGTAACTTCCGCTGATGTATTGTATTTAAGGCAGTTGTATGCCAATTGTATGAGATGTTGTATCCTTGTAGCTGTAATGTTGTGATATCATGTTGGAAATCCGGGGCATATGGCTTTGTCCTATGTCGCGGTGGGACCGATATGTACTTCGTCCCCGGATATGGATGGAAACATCTAGATCTAGAACAGTACCACATATTGAGCCTTACAACTTGGTATCAGAGCTTTACCGACCGTAGGATGCCTTCTTTGGCCGATGTCGAGTCTAGACAAAAATTATTTTGTAGTTACTAAGGTAGTTATCGGAGAGTAGGAATCTTTTTACTCCTTACCTTTGCTCTTGTCAGGACAAGTGTCGTAAGTTTTATTCCCTTCAAAATCTAGGATCTCGAGTGTGTGGAGTATCGAAATCGTTACAATGCTTTGCTTGGGAAGTATTGTCTCGATTCCGGGCTCAGGTGGGAATTCCTTTAGTACCTTTTGCTTCTCCGATTTCGGTTATCATCTCGGTCATCCATTGCCATCCATCCTTTTGCCGGTGTTGTGACGACTTGCGCCAAAAACACTATGCTTTGATCCGGTTATCGTTGTCGTTCCTCCTCTTGACACCGATGGTTTCGTATTTTCGACGATGTCGTCTCCCTGCGGAAAGCTTCTCGGTGGAAGTTCGACGTCGACATGGAGAAGAGTCCCTTGTTGGTGGTGTTGAAGATTGTCGACTCTCTTTTCTCTCCTCTCCTCTCCCCCGGATCGTCCAGGATCTCGGGAAGAGATCCCTTGTTGGTGGTGTTGTATTGTAACAGCCCAGATTTCACAAAAAAATAAAAATTTTGTTTTCTCTGTGAATTGTTTGATTGTCTGATTTGTTTGCGGTGTTTGAATCCCCGATTTATCGATCGGCGATTATTTTCCCCCCTCTTATCTCGTACCGGACGGAGACCGACCCTTGCCACGCTGACACTCGACCTTTGCGACCCCGGGTTTCGCCAGATCAACGTCGCGAAAACTGCACAAGACCAGCCGCAGCCAACGGAACAAAAACCCCATTTAATAATTAAACAGGTTATTTTTATAGCGCGCCGGAAAGTTTTCTCGGAACGGTTCCAGCATGAGGTGAACGTCGCCGGCTCGACGCACTCATCGCGCAGTTCGAAGTTTTACCCGAATCGGAGGTCCTGCGGACCCTCGGCGGTCAGAAACGTAAACACCGCGCGCGCGAGAGAAAAACCGGGGATGTTTTTGCAAACAGCCAGCCACCTGCGCCATATAAAGACCACCACTGTCCCACCCCCACTTAGGGTTTCACCTAAGCCAAAATTGCAGCCACCCCCTGAGATCTGCCTCCAAATTTGCCCAGTAGACCCCAATTTTCGCAACCCTAGCCATCGTCAGATCTGGATCGTCAGATCGGTCGATCCAACGGCCCTGGCCTCCCACCTCTTCTCTCTCCTCCCGCGCCCGAGCTCCACGCCGTGGAGGCCGCCGCCGCCGCGCTCGCCTCCGGCCGTTGGCGGCCAGCCGGGCCGCCGCGCCACCACCTCTCCTCCCCGCGCCTCTCTCCTTCCCCTTCTCTTCCTCTCCCTCTCATCTCCTCATCTTCCTACATCCCTTGCAGGGACGCCTCACTCCATGGATGCCCGCAGGAAGAGCTCGAGCCACCCCTTCCTTGGTCCTCACCGGCGGTGGAAACCGGCCGGATCCGCCGTCCTCCACCCGTGCGCGCCTGTCCCCGCCTCGCTCCTCGCCGGATCCGGCGAGCTCTGGCCGTTGGAAGCGCGCCGCTGCCTGTAGCCCTCGTAGGGACGAGGACGAAGCCATGTCCCCCGCTCGCGTTGACCGCCACGGCCCAGCCAACCGGGGCCCGCAGCCGTCTGAGCTCCCTGGCCCAGCCACGTGCCCCCGCCGCGGCCCAGGCGGCCCTTACAGCCCAGCCGCCTGACCGACCACTCCAGCCGCCAATGGGCCTCGGCCCGTGGTGAGAAGCCATCCCGAGCGCCCTTTTATTTTATTTTCTGCGTTTTTCCTAATTTTGCTATGTCTGTAATTTGTGCTGCTGGTTCAATTTTGCGACATAATTTGCGAATGATCCGTAACCCGGAATATGCGTATGTAATTCCAGTCACACTCAATCATATGGAGAGACGAGAGTCTTACCCACTTGTCTAAGCAAACAAGGCCAAGCACAGAATACTCTCGGAAAGCATCGTACGTGAGGGGCATCCCATTCAGGCCGGATGATCAACTGAGATGGGTCCTCATCGCCCGCTCACAAGTCCAAATGATTATGGCTGGTGAAATCCCATACTCATAGATAAGTCGCCTCAACCATATTATCGTTTGAATTATTACAATTACATAAACAGACTCCAGCCCGATCACCTAGTCGGGATCTCGGGTGGGATCAATCATACAACAAAGTGTGCCATGTGACAGAGTCACGAGAAATCGCATCGCGATGCCCCAAGCTGCGCACATCTAAGGGCCACTTGGTGTATAAAATACCGCCGGCAAGAACACAAATAAGCTCTCGAAAACCCATAGTAAGACATGCATGTTATAATCATATACACATCACACATTTCTAGTATGAACATCAGGTATCAGCACATAACTCTACAAAGTACTTCTTTATTGACTTACACATAGATCATACAATGATCACATGTCTGTGATCAACATTACATCATACAACGGAAGCAAATTAGGTTTGAGTACAGAAAAGTTTAACAAATGGCTTAGAGAAGCCTTGTTCAACAAACATGCCCTTCCACGAGGGACCAGACCACTTTCTGGAACTATACTAGCTTAGTCAACGTCGAGCTTCTTCAGCAAGGTGTCTCCATCGGGGTCTGGGTTTCAATCTAAAACATAGAATAAGCAAACGTGAGTACAAAGTCGTACTCAGCAAGACTTACATCAGAACTATACTACTCATGCTCAAGTTTCAAGGTAAGCGAAGGTGGGGTTTCATCATGCAGAAGTTCCAGCTTTGACTTGGCTAGTCCTGTAATACGAGTACCAGACTTGAGGTAAGAAGCGTACACGAGTCCACTACCAAGTCTCCAACCAATACACCACTATGGTTACTTCCTCGACTTCCCCACGAGGAAGCACACCATAGCACTCACGCTTATCTTGCAAGTTTTAGAGTATCCATTCAAGTTGTCTAATAATCAGGCACAACTTTCCAAGTAGTCCATGACCGCGGACGTGGCTATTCGAATAGTTTATTAACGCTGCAGGGGTGTACCGCTACACACACATGACCATCCGTTACCGCCAGGTCTCGGCACCATTCAAGGGGTGTCAGCGAGGATGTTCACCACAACACTTCGCCCACAGCTCCGTTCTAGTCCAAGGAGTGAGCTGTCTGAGTTCCAAACCCAACTAGAATTCCGGCCGAGCTTCCAGTCAGGACTCAAACCATGTAGGCACGACTGACAAGCCCACCTCGACGGATGGTTCTCCGCTTGACAAGCCATGTGCTACAAGACCTACCATGAATGCCACACTTCATTTCCTTTATCTTTCTATGCATATGCCGAATGGAAAACCCGAACTAGGTGTGACTCCTGGACTTGGATCAGGGTGAGTTAATAGGTCGAGAGGGGTCAGTGAGCCTAATGTGTGGTTGTACTCGTTGTCTCGGATTACCATACAAGAACTCGGGCTTAAGGCGGTGTTCAACGAGACAACCCACTGTGTACTCCTACACAACCTCTCATCGTTCACCTTGTATTAGGGTAGATTCACCAACACAATTTTGACCTTCATCAACACCATGTTCACTATCATCCCGACTCACATCAAAAGTATCCTCATTGTAAACTCTAAGCATGCAATAAGCAGTAACAGTTGCAGGGGACACATGATATCAAACAACTCCTATGTCAGCTAGGATTGTGGTTTTCTTACTAATGTGACAAGATGATAGGTCATGCAGCGGATATGGTTTCAACTATGCGGTAGAATCGATAACAAGGTGATCTCTTAAACATGCATAAGCGAGACTGAGAGGGAATATGGATTTTATAGACATGATCAATGGGGTTTGCTTGCCTTGCTGACGAGGTTCGGTACGGTGTCTTCAACGAAGGGGGTGGCCTCCAGTTCTGGTTCCACTTCTATCGAGGAAACAAAGAAAACACCGGAACAACAACAATATAAACATTACATTGCAATTCACAATATAGATTCATAATGTAGCATGGCATGGTACTGATGTGCTCTAAGTTCAAGTTGCAACATGTTAATTGAAGTTGATTTGAAAAGTTAATTAAAATTCAAAGTCCAAATGTTGTTCAAATTTGCAATTGCTATGGTTTGTACTTTGTAAACCATCTTGACATGTTTATGATATGCCTCTGATATACAAGTGTTTATGTTTGCATTGCAATGGTTCAAATAGGACCATCATTTGAATTAATTCCAATTAAGCCAAATAGAAAAAGCTACTGGTCCCAATTTAAGATCAACTCAAACATTGTAGAAAGTTGATTATTTGGATAGAGAATTTTCTGCTGATCATATTTCATATATTATATGTTAAATTTTTAGTTCAAATGAATTTACTATGAATTTTTGAAGTTTATTTGATTTTCTTCCAATTTCTGAATTCTTTTAATTAGAAATCCAAATACGGCGTCAGCATGACCTCAAGCTCACGTAGGGGGGCTTCTGACCAGAGGGACCCACTGGTCAGCCTCTCTGGGGTTAATCCCCGTTTTATTTATTTTAAACATAGGGGTTAGAGGGCTGGGGCCCACCTGTCTATCTCTATTAGGGGGGATTAAAGGGGGCTGGCCTGGGCGGAAGAGGGCACGGAAAAGGGGTCAGGACTCAAACCATGTAGGCTCGACGCCGGCGTCACTGGACGCGGCGGCGCCTCGCTAGAGTGCGCGAAAGGGGCGGAAGAGGGCACGGACAGGGGCCTCGCGCCCTTGCGCATCGATTGGTGCACGCGGGGCACACTGGGAAGGCCCAGGGCCTCGCCGGCTTCAAGCTCCACGGCGGCCGGAGGTCGGCCGTGGTGGCCGTCGACGAAAGAGAGAACGGGGGTGAGCGCGAGATGGGGGGAAATGACCGCAGCCTCACCGCGAGTTCATCGGTGCCGACGTCGGGGTCGGAGGATACGCAACGGCGACGGAATCGGCGGAGGAGCTCCACGATGGCCGGAGCAAACCGGTGAAGATGGCGTCCTCCAGAGGGCAACTTCGCTCGATTTCTTGCCTGGTGCGACGAAATCAAGTGCGGCGAAGCGTATGGACAAGTCCGGGGCGCTTGGGGTGGCCGTTGGCCACGGCTTTCACGGTGGCGTGCTCCGGTGAGCTTCGGGCGGCGCGGGATTTCGGTCCGGGAGGGCGAGGCAGAGAGCAGAAAGAGGGGGAAGATGGGGAGGGGGCTTCTAGGCGTGGGATGGCGTGGCGTGGCTTTGAGACGTGGCCAGGGGAGAGGCGTAGATGGCCTGGCCGTTGCGGTGGCGTCGGCGCTCGCCACCGAGCTGCTTACTGACGCGGGAGAAGACGACAAGGGGAAGGAGTGGGCCTGGGCCGGCCTGTTGGGCTAGGGGGAAAGTTGGGCCGAAGCCAGGGTAGGTTTTCTCTTTTCTATTTTCTCTGTTTTTTTTTCTGTATTTCTGTTTTTCCTTGATAAATAAATATCTAGGCAATTTATAAAATTCTCAAAACTATTATATGGCCTGATGTAACATACTACTAGCCACTCCCAAGTTTTGGAGATTTTTGAAATTCAAACTATTTGAATTTCAATTCAAATTAGGGTTTTATTTAATTTCCAAGCCCTTATTGGAATTTTTGAAAAATCTTGGTGCATGTAGTGGGACCCACTTCACTCTATATGTGATCATGCATATTTGTAAGACTTTTAAAAAAATATCAGAGGAATTTTTGGAAGAAATTTTTGTCTGGCCATTTAATTAAATTCTCTAGGGCTTTTATTTTCCCCATTTTTTAATTTCTTCTGAAATTTTAAGATGATGCAAAGGGGCACTCAAACCCTAGCACTTACTCAAGTTGGGGTTCTGACAACTCGCCCCCACTCAAATAAATCTCGCCCCGAGGTTCAGAAGTCGTCGGGAGGAAGGTGGGGTACTCGGCACGGAGGCGGTCTTCTCTTTCCCATGTTGCTTCTTTCTCGGAGTGGTGTGGCCATTGCACTTTCAGAAACTTGATCTTCTGCCGACGAGTGACACGCTCTGCTGAATCAAGAATACGAACAGGTTACTCTCGATAAGAAAGGTCATCTTGGAGATCAAGCATTTCATGGTCGACTTCGCGGATGGGGTCCTTGTGTTGGGGTTCGCAGAAGAAAACACAAAATTTTCTAACTAGCGTTCCCATAACCCAAGATCTAGCTAGCCATATTACCGTAGCGGAATGGAGTGCGGAAATAACATACCTCGGGGTGTAGTCCGTTGCGCGAGAAACGTTCCCGCAAACGTGGTTGATGTAGCCGATCAAGTTTCACAGCCCCCTGGCTGTGTTGAGCACCCAGATGGGTGTAGTGCCACACGTGTAGCACCTCGTAGTACTCGCACACGTACAAGACTCGATGACGACCTCCGTTCTCCGATCCAGCGAAGGTGGCGGAAGCAGACCTCCGGACGGAGCTTCGGCAGCACGACGACCTTCGATTCTAGCATAGAACCCTCAATTCCACTATAGGCTCACACTAGGGATCCCACCGTGAAAGAGACAAGGGAGGGGAGAAGACCGGAGAAAACCGATCTCAATTCGGAGCAAATACTAATTTAATCCGATTTATTGTGTATTTGGCTTAATTAAATATGTGCACCATGGCCCTATTTATATAGGGGTAGGGGAGGGAGTCAACCCCCCTCCCTTAGCAATGTGGGACTATCCCACATGCTAGGGGGGGGCGCCGGCCAAAGGGGGGAGAGGGGGCGCCACCCTCATGGGCCCTAGGGCCCATGGCGCCTCCCCCCACTCCCTTTTTTTCTTTTTATTTTTCCCTTTTATTTCTTCCCCTAATGGGCCTTTTTCTCCACGAAGGCCCATTACACATATTAATTAGAAATAAAATGATTTTAATAATTAATTCAATTAATTAATAACTATAACATAATATTCAATCTCCCGGTGCTACGGAACACCTTCCGGTTCGCTCCGAACTTGTTCGGTTCAACACGGTACTTCTCCGATGTTGTTTCCTTTATTCTCTGGTTACTCCGATGGTTCCGAAAAGGTCTCCGATTTCATCGAGCCCTTAAGTGTGTTACCCTACGGTCCGAGAACACTCCAGTCATGACCGAGATAAGGCTACGGTCAATGATCATCAGAGGGACCTGGATGCCCATAATGACCCCTGTGCATTCCGGATATCAAACACCGATTGGACCTTACGCCGTATAGCATTCCCTTTGTCAGCGATACTGGATTGTTCCGAGATTCGATCAATGACATCCTATGTCTGGTTCAACCTCGTTCTGAACTAATCCTCATTCACTCGTTCCCGTGATATTCATCCCCGTGACCTAGTCACACGCTGCAGCTTTATGGATGGAATCTCACCGAGTGTGCCCCGAGTATCTATCCATTATATGGATTGACAAATCCCTCTCTTGTAACAATACTCCTCAACATATCTCCACAGAATATCGAAGATACAACCGTTATGACCCGCATATTTCAGTCAGGTGGTGGGATGTAGGTCAAAACATCCGGGAAGATAGCAATTATGCACGTACTCACGGTCAAAGGAACGGTCTACCACGTTCTGTAATTACAACACTGAACCTTCACAAGATTTGATCATGCTGTAATGCTTACTTTGGGTAATATTCATCACGTCACTAAACCAGTGAGGTGATCTCATAGTCAAGAGACTTAATTGTCCATGATGGCGAAACCACGACCATCATGTTGACCATGAACTAGTTATCGATGTAGAGGCTAACTAGGAACTCTGGGGGTTTCTATAACACACCTGCATCATTGTTTCACTGACACAGTTCTAGCACGGTATGAAACTGGTTATGAACTTTCTTAGATATATTGGAATAATCATATATTATTTGCCTCTAGAGCATATATCCAATAGTCTCCCACTTGCACTAGAGTGCTAATAATCTAGCCGCATTTTTCCGATCATAATCATCTTATCACATAAGTGTTCATTGATCATGCATGCTCATGGAAGAGGTTTCGTCAACGAACTGCACCAATTCAGATTCGTTTGTTTCCTTTGCAACTGGTACAGGTCAAAAACTCTTTTGACATACCACTCATTATCATATAATGGTTGGATATAAGTTTCACGGGAGAGTGAGACTATTATTTCACAGTATCCTCCAATGATCTCTTGGTTCAGTCCTTAGAAGACTCATCCATAGTCATATATACTGGGAAATACACTCAACCAGAAGTCCAATACTTCTAACGCTAAACTTTTATCCATACGTCTACTTTTTAAGTAGTATTATGTTTGTAGTGCCATTAATTTTGCTCACATTTCTTTCATGTCTTTGGTGATGTCTCTAATTCCATATAGACCCATAATATGGCTTGCAATTGTAATTTTGCATTACATTCAAGTCTATTATCCTTTCTATATTTTAGAGAATAGTCCTCAGTATTCCTCATATACTGAATGCATAGACTTTATTCAGATTCTATGTTTTACTCCTAAAGCACATCGGAATCTGTTCTTCTTCCAAGAACTTTTGAGTCATTCTATTGTTGGATTCACAATGCATGTTATATGGTAGAATCATATGTCAAGAACATATAAGATCACATGTCCAGTACACGGTGCATCTCCATTCTTCCATCAAGACATTGCTTGTGATATTTGGAGATCATCCATTATATAATTTCTAGCCACAAGAACCTGTTTCTTGTCTGAGAAGATTATTCCAACCTTCACTTCGTTTCATTATCTGTATCTTAATCTACTCATATAGATTTCAATGTGTAATGTATTGGTATTTCACATAAAATAAGATTCTTGCAATCTTGTATTTTATTTGCCTTATGCTCTATATATATCATAATGCACATATGTATATAAGACGATTCTCTATATACACAATCAATGCATATCCATATATATACATATGAGATCATTCTTCACACATATCAATGCATATATGTTTGAGACAATGATCATGCTCCCACTCAAATATATCCATCATATACTCAAATATATCCATCATATACTCATATATTTGTGGTTCAGCTTTCATCAAGTCATTTTATTGTTCACTATGTCTCACATAATGACAATGCTTCCAAAGCTCCCACTCAGAAAATGCCCTCTGCATTCCAAGTTTCTGGGAAGTCTTCAAAGATCCCACTGAGTTTCATGAAACTGCAAGCCCACTCAATATTTTGGTCATCACAAAATCACTTGATCAAATCAAGGTTGAGGGTTCCTGTCTTGAGGTACTATAGTCCATCCTTTTAACGAAATAACCTTCGTCATGCCCATTGCAATTCTCTTTCAAATCCCAAATTTGACTGAGATGCAATTTCAGGCTATGGTCCATCGTAGTGTAAATGAAATATTTTATTGATTAAAGCATTCCTACGTTTCCGTAGTCAATCACCATTGAACTTTGGTCATAACCAAATAATGCCTTATGCCTGATACGTCCAAAACGTATCTATAATTTCTGCTTGCTCCATGCATGTTTTGTGTGATATTGCTATGATCTAGATACACTTTCATACACTTTTGATCATATTTGGACTAACCTATTAACTCAGTGCACCACAGTGCCAGTTCCTGATTTCTGCTGTTTTTCTATTTCAGTTTTCCCCCATATAAAAAGTGCCAGAAAAATTCCGGGAAAAATATAGGAAAAATCAGCGTACAGGAAGCTTTGCGAAGAGCCCTAGTGGGGCCAGAGGGGAGCCAGGGGTGGCCCAGGCGGCCACCCGGCGCGGCCCCACCCTTGGCCGCGCCAGGGGGCGCCTGGGGCCCCTGGTCCACCTCTGGCTGCCCCCCTTCGCCTATATATTCTCCGTCACGGGAAACTTCCGAGGGGAGAACCCTTTTTTGCGATCTCTCCTCTGTTCCGCCGCCACCGCGCTTCCGAGATCGGGAGCACCAGAAGACCTCTTCCCGGCACCCTGCCGGAGGGAGGGCCGACCTCCGGGAGTCTCCTCTCCACCATGGATGCTCCCCGGATGTCTCGTGAGTAGTTTTCCTTGGACCATGGCTCCGTGATCAGTAGCTATGTGATGTTCTCCTCCCCTCTTTGTTCTTCATGGCTTAGACCTCGTGAGCTTCCCTACATGATCGAGGAACTTTTGTAATCTTTCTGCTGTTGCTATGCTGAGTTTGATGGGATCTAATGGATTATGAGATTATGTTCAGATTGTGATTGAGTAATATATTTGGTTTTTATCTCTTATATTTTTGTTCCTAAGTAATTCTTGCATGTTCTCCGTTGCTGTTTATTGGTTTGGCCAAGTAGTAGGTAGCAACCCCAAGAGGGAACGTTATGCTCGATTGTGGGTTCATGCCCCCCGATGACACGCTTGAGTGACAGAAACATGAGTCTAGGGGATGTGCTGTTTCCACAAGGGGGAAAACAACGGTGCTTGTAACTGCGGTTGCAATGATTGTTTACTTTACGCAAAGTGATTTTTAATGAAGTTGTCTGTTTCTTTGGGTTTACACTTTGGGTGGGGCTTGCAACTTAATATCAGCGAGATGTTCTGGATAGATATCTCAAGGTGGATGATTAATAGTAGATGCATTTGGATTTCGGTCTACTTATTTTGGCGTACTGCCCATGCTTTTAAGCCTCTTCCTTTCTTTTGTAGCATAGTTAGCATTGCGGTGCGTTCATAATACTGTCAATTGCCCTTCTGTAATTTGTTTACCTCGCATAGCAGTTTTATCGTGTTTTGGGAGAGAGACATCACTAGTGAATATCACGTATCCCGGTCCATATCCTCATTACTGTTTCCACGCTCATTTACTTTTCTTCTTTTACTTTCAGTTGCTATCATTATCCGTTGTGTTTGATCCTTTGTGAACAACAAGACCGAAGAGTTTGACAACCTCTCTGAACTTCGTTGGGAACAAAGTTAATTGTGTCTGTGTGAAGGTCCGCGTCAGTTGCGCCGCTGACACCTACTTATCATCTCTGGAGTCCTACTGGAGACAAACCTTGTTATCTTTACTGAGGGAAATTTTCTACTGTGCTACATCACACCTTCCACTTGGGGCTCACCAACGAAGGGCGAGAAGACTACAACCGTCAACTCTCGCGCCATCAATGCCCATTACATTATTCTCAATAACTCACCAATTTGTCGAGAATATGAAATAACCGATTTATTTCACGGGACGTGAGCCATCCTATATGTAACTCAATATTATTTCATTTCTCCTCGTGTTCTAGGCTACCATCATTCCTTTGTGTCTCAAGCAATGTTATTCTTTATTGTTTTATTAAGAAGACTCATGATTATTGTTCTGTACAGAACGTATTCATGACAACCTTCTAAATTCAACAATGGCTTCAATTCATATACCAAGATTAATCATCTATGGCATATCCTTCCTTATAAAGTGTCATTACAGCGGAACATGCTTCCGTTGGAATACTTTGATATTCTGAAGGCAAGGTCCAATACCCCGGTCACAATTTCCATTATCTCCCATTGGATCCGTGTCGAGAGACTTCTTCTCGCATTACCAATCAAGCAACACACATTTTTCTATTCGGGGAGAATATGTAATTTCAATTGCATGTAGTTTTATTACAAAGAAATTCTTTCTTTTAAGAAACCTTATAACACCATCAGTTATGGAGCTATCATGTCTCGTTAGATTCAGGATGGTTTCCTATTCATGAAGTGGGTGTTTTAACTTAATGAATTAAACAACCTTATTCGACAATAACTATAGTGCTAGGGGAAATAACGTTTAGACCATACTACGGTTTAGTATGACTACGAATGGTTTAAGTAGTCTAGCACTTTCAACTTCCATCGTAGTTTGTGGTACAACTTCCACAAGTCTCCCATAATGTCAATATCAATACTTATCAGTTCGGATCGTAGCGTAGTGATATGTATCCTTGTATTCTCACTTCTCACTGTGATTCCTGAATCTCAGTTTTATGACCTCAATTGAATACAACTTTCAATTAATTATATGAAGTCTTTAATGATAACTCACGTGCCCATTTAGTACATCATTTATGTATAATGATTGGCACAAGTTCTACTTGCTAGAACCTTGTCATGGTTATAATTATTGCAGAGGTTCATAAATCGTGTATCTAATCCATCTCATGCAATCAAGTTATGACTTTCATTCGATAATGAACTTACAAGTTAAGAGATCATACATTTAATGAATTCATTAGTTATGAAGTCACCTCATGCAATCAAATCTTTGACTTGTTATAATCAAGACAACTTTATCATTAAACATTGAATATTTCTTGACAATAATAGCAGTATTATAAATGCTTTCTATCATATCATAAATCAAGACGTAATCAAAGTATAAGCACACTTTTATTCATAAAGATGGAACAACTGACTTGTCTCATTACATGAATAACTTTGTCTCGCGAGATGCAAGACACACAACTAAGTGTTCATACTATAATGATTGCATAAGATTTATCTAATACTCTAAGTATCTCCTATGATAGATGTCTCGGCGGAATCCATGATGGCCATCAACTAACTTGATATCCATCAATCCTCGATTTCACCTCTTCCCGTCCATGCAATGGCAGGTCCTGTTTTCAAAAAACAGAATAAGTGTCAGATACTCATTTACTGCAAATGTTGTATAAGGGAGTAAAAATTTATAAAGTATATCAAGTATATACCTTCTCCATCCACGACTTCTGCATCCTCGATAGGAGCAATGTCCGCGGCCAAGAGATCAGTCATGAAGTTCTGGAGACTCATATTAGCTCCTCTTCCGACATAGCTATGAACATAATCACCATAACTCGGAGGGAGTGAGTGCAATAACGTGTTTATTGCAAACTCTTCTGTGGTGCTTTCGTTCATTGTCCAATATTCATAGTCCTCCACCAGGGTCATGTACATCTCATGCATCCTGTCCAAGTGATCACCAAGGCTTCTGCGTTCTTCCATCTTTGTAGATAGAAACTTGCTTTCTAACTCAAAACTGGCAACTCTGAACTCACGTACGAACATTGTCTTTAGCGTGTCCATCATGTCATATGAGCCAGTGTCCTGAAACTGTATGCCCAAAACCTCTGACATGGTGAAGATCATGACATTCCTGACTACGGAGCATTTCTGTCGGCGAGCATAATGATCAAGTATCCCTTGATCGTCAACATGATCGTCCGGATGTTCTTCCACATGCACTTCTATTATAAAAAAGATGTTTGCTCTCTTGAGCGACGTCCTAAGGCGTAAGTACCAGTCAGCAAAGTTTGACCCATTTTCTCTAAGTCTTTCACCTTCCATGAAGAAAGATAGTTCACGTTGCTCTAGTGCATTCATTTTCTACAAACATAATTGCAAGGAACACAATTAAGACTAGTTCACAACAATGAGTTCATATAATCATATTATAAATGAGCTCGCACTAAAACAATTCATCCCTAGGAAGTTTTAGTGATTACATGATCCAGATTGACTGCCCGACCTCGAATATCACATGGCCGACGGGTCAGTTTAAAAGGTAGACAACAACTTGTGCGATCACATTATCTTATATGTACTGTGACTCATGCTCGATCTTTCGATCTCTAGTATTCCGAGGCCATATCTGCATATGCTAGGCTCGCCAAATTAACCTCCATGTTATATGCTGGTCAGCAAGGCCATATCTGCATATGCCAGGCTTGCCGAACCCAACCTCATGCGAACTCCGTTTAATATGTAGGACAACTCCGGTATGTACGGAGCATCAAGCCATATGGGAGAACCTTCCAGGCGGTGCACACTTCGGTAGAATACTTGTGTTTGGCTTTGTTAAGAGACCATCTTATCACATGCTACCGTCGTGTATCCTATACTAGCAAGTTTTAAGATGTCTGAGCTATGGCAACACTAAGTCTACAGTGTCTCTATTTTAGTTTGTTTTATGATGACGATTACTACTTACTAGTAACACATAGCAAAGCTATCGCTACATCGCAAACAAACGAATGATAGCCCCAACTTAGCAATACAAGGTTTAGACGGTCTAGTTGTATATTGCAAGTTTTACGTGGCTGCTAGGGCTTTCATAGTTAAACAGGTTTTAACCTACGAGTCAACCACAACGTCAACCATACGATTGTCGCTATTACACCCCGCACGGGGCCCTCCGTTGCAAATGCCACATCCGCTAAAGTAGAGAGACAGACAGCCCCCAGCCACTTTATACGGTACAAGCTGTATGTCAAGCGTGGAACCAGTCTCGCGTAAGCATACGCGTAAGGTCGGTCGGGGGCCGCTTCATCAAACAATGCCGCAGATATGAAAAAGTACACATGGGAGGGTAACAATCATACAATCAACGCCCACATCCCAGATGTGTTCTATCCGTACAGTAATACTAAGCATAGACCTAGCTCATGATACCACTGTTGGGGTTCGCAGCAGAAAACACAAAATTTTCTAACTAGTGTTCCCATAAACCAAGATCTAGCTAGCCGTATTACCATAACGGAAAGGAGTGCGGAAATAACATACCTCGGGGTGTAGTCCGTTGTGCGGGAAACGTTCCCGCAAACTTGGTTGATGTAGCCGATCAAGTTTCACAGCCCCTTGGCTGTGTTGAGCACCCGGATGGGTGTAGTCCCACACGTGTAGCACCTCGTAGTACTCGCACACGTACGAGACTCGATGACGACCTCCGTTCTACGACCCAGCGAAGGTGGCGGCAGCAGACCTCCGGACGGAGCTTCGGCAGCACGACGACCTCCGATTCTAGCAGAGAAGCCTCAATTCCACTATAGGCTCACACTAGGGAGCCCACCATGAAAGGGACAAGGGAGGGGAGAAGACCGGAGAAAACCGATCTCAATTCGGAGCAAATACTAATTTAATCTGATTTATTGTGTATTTGGCTTAATTAAATATGTGCACCATGGCCCTCTTTATATAGGGGTAGGGGAGGGATTCAACCCCCTCCCTTAGAAATGTGGGACTATCCCACATGCTAGGGGGGGGGGCGCCGGCGAAAGGTGGGAGAGGGGGCGCCACCCTCATGGGCCCTAGGGCCCCTGGCGCCTCCCCCCCACTCCCTTTTTTTTCTTTTTCTTTTTCCCTTTTATTTCTTCCCCTAATGGGCCTTTTTCTCCACTATGGCCCATTGCACATATTAATTATAAATAAAATAATTTTAATTATTAATTCAATTAATTAATAACTAAAACATAATATTCCATCTCCCGGTGCTCCGGAACACCTTCCGGTTCACTCCGAACTTGTTCGGTTCAACACGGTACTTCTCCGATGTTGTTTCCTTTATTCTCTGGTTACTCCGATGGTTCCGAAAAGGTCTCCGATTTCATTGAGCCCTTAAGTGTGTTACCCTACGGTCCGAAAACACTCCAGTCATGACCGAGATAAGGCTACGGTCAATGATCATCAGCGGGACCTGGATGCCCATAATTACCCCTGTGCATTCCGGATATCAAACACCGATTGGACCTTACGCCGTATAGCATTCCCTTTGTCAGCGATACTGGATTGTTCCGAGATTCGATCAATGAAATCCTATGTCCGGTTCAACCTCGTTCTGAACTAATCCTCATTCACTCGTTCCCGTGATATTCATCCCCGTGACCTAGTCACACGCTGCAGCTTTATGGATGGAATCTCACCGAATGGGCCCCGAGTATCTATCCATTATATGGATTGCCAAATCCTGCTCTTGTAACAATACTCCTCAACATATCTCCAAGGAATATCCAAGATACAACCGTTATGACCCACATATTTCAGTCAGGTGGTGGGATGTAGGTCAAAGCATCCGGGAAGATAGCAATTATGCCCGTACTCACGGTCAAAGAAACGGTCTACCACGTTCTGTAATTACAACACTGAACCTCGACAAGATTTGATCATGCTGTAATGCTTACTTTGGGTAATGTTCATCACGTCACTTAACCAGTGAGGTGATCTCATAGTCAAGAGACTTAATTGTCCATGATCGCGAAACCATGACCATCATGTTGACCATGAATTAGTTATCGATGTAGAGGCTAACTAGGAACTCTGGGGGTTTCTATACCACACCTGCATCATTGTTTCACTGACACAGTTCTAGCATGGTATGAAACTGGTTATGAACTTTCTTAGATATATTGGAATAATCATATATTACTTGCCTCTAGAGCATATATCCAACACCTTGAAGCAACGCCTGAGTTGTGACACATGGAATACATCATGTACTCGGGAAAGGTGCGGGGGTAGTTCTAGTTGGTAGGCAACTTCTAAAGGTTTAGCAAGAATGCGGAAAGGTCCAATGTAACGTGGGGACAACTTGCCTTTGATACCGAATCGTTGGGTACCCTTCAGAGGAGTAATCCGAAGGTAAGCCTTCTCATCAAGATTGTAGCTTTCTTGCCTATGATGACGATCATAGTAGCTTTTCTGACGAGACTGAGCGGGTTTCAATCGATCACGAACAATGCGAACTTTCTCTTCTGCTTCCTTGATAATATCCGGTCCAAAGAATTGTCTTTCGCCGGTTTCTGACCAGTTTAGGGGTGTTCGACATCGTCGTCCATAGAGGAGTTCAAAAGGAGCCATGTTCAGACTACATTGGAAACTATTGTTATATGCAAATTCGGCGGATGGAAGAGACTTATCCCAATTCTTTCTGAATGAGATAACACAAGCTCTGAGCATGTCTTCGAGAATTTGGTTAACCCTTTCAACTTGACCGCTAGATTGAGGGTGGAAAGTTGTACTAAAGGAGAGATGGGTTCCCATAGCATTTTGAAAACTTTCCTAGAATCTAGAGGTGAAAAGGCTACCACGATCAGAATTGATTTCCAATGGAACACCATGAAGAGACACAATTCTAGATACATACAAGTACGCTAACTGGCTAGCAGTTATAGACTCGCGAACAGGAAGGAAGTGAGCAACTTTGGAAAGTCAGTCAATGACAACGAAGATGGCTTCATTTCCTTTCTGGGTTTTTGGAAAGCCGGTGATGAAGTCCTTACCGACTTTATCCCATTTCTACTTGGGAATAGGCAAAGGTTGAAGAGTACCAGCAGTTCTTTGGTGTTCGTCCTTAATGCGACGCCAAACATCACATTCGGCAACATATCGAGCAATGTCTCTCTTCATCCTAGTCCACCAAAATCTCTGGCGTAGATCTCGGTACATTTTTGTGCTACCGGGATGAATCGAGAGGGGAGTGTCATGGGCTTCTTTGAGGATGAGTTGCCTTAGATCCCTATTCTTAGGTACTACCAAACAATTTTCAAAGAATACCGTTCCTTTACTATATGTGGAGAAACATTTAGCAACTCCGCTAGCAATGTTCTCCTTGATCCGGCGAACACCTCGTGCACGCCTTTGGGCAAATATGATTTGATCCTCAAGGGTTCGTTTCGCCACCAAGTTGAAAAGAGATCCACGAGGAACAATCTCGAGATTGAGCTTTCGAAATTCCTCATGAAGAAGTGGTTGATACTGTTGTAACATGAGGTTGTTACAATACGACTTACGACTTAGTGCATCAGCCATGACATTGGCCTTTCCTGGGGTGTAAGAAATTCCTAAGTCATAATCTTTTATCAACTCAATCCAGCGTCTTTGCCTGAGATTAAGATCTGGCTGGGTCAAAATATATTTGAGGCTTTGGTGGTCGGAATAGATGTCACAAAGATTACCAAGGAGGTAATCTCGCCAAGTTGTTAGGGCTTGAACTACGGCAGCGAGTTCAAGATCATGGGTAGGATAGTTCTCTTCATGTGGACGCAACTGGCGTGAAGCGTATGCTACCACATGTCGATCTTGCATAAGTATGCATCCTAACCCTTGTCTTGAAGCATCACAATAGATCTCGAAATCCCTTTTGGTGTCTGGAGGCGCAAGTACGGGTGCGGAAGTCAATCATCTTTTCATCTCTTGAAAGATTTCCTCGCACTTGGGAGTCCATTCGAATTTCTTATCTTTCTTGAGGAGTTCAGTCAGAGGCTTTGTAACTTGTGAGAGGTTCTCAACGAAGCGGCGACAATAGCTTGCTAAGCCAAGAAAACTCCTAACTTTCTTAACCGATTCAGGTGGAGTCCAGTTAAGGACGGCCTGAACTCTCTCGGGATTCACAGCAATGCCTTTTGCAGAAATCACGTGGCCTAAGTAGGTCACTTCTGGTAGCCAAAATTCACACTTGGAGAACTTGGCATAAAGGCGATGCTCTCGAAGTTTCATCAATACTAGCCTAAGATGCTCTACATGTTCTTCTTCGTTCTTTTAGTATATAAGGATGTCATCGAGGTAAACCACGACGAACTGGTCCAAATACTCCATGAAGATCGAGTTCATCATGGGCGAAAAAGTGGCGGGGGCATTGGTTAGACCGAAGGACACGACGGTGTACTCGTAAAGACCATAACGAGTAGTGAAATCCGTATTTGGAATGTCCTCGTTTCTGATTTTGATTTGATGATAGCCTAATCTCAAATCCATCTTGGAGAAGACAGAGGATCCAGCAAGTTGATCATAAAGATCATTGATCCTGGGAAGTGGGTACTTGTTCTTTATCGTCGCTAGATTAAGCGGGCGATAGTCTACGCACATCCTTTCTGTTCCATCTTTCTTCGTTACGAACAGAACGGGGCAACCCCATGGCGATGAGCTAGGACGGATGAAGCCTTTTGCCAACAAAGCTTCAAGTTGGATTTTAAGCTCAGCTAACTCACGTGGGGCCATTTTGTATGGGCGTCTAGAAATTGGGGAGGTTCCTGGGGCAAGATATACAATGAATTCTACACATCTTTCAGGAGGCATTCCTGGCAGTTCTTCAGGAAGACATCCGAGAAGTCACGAACCACCGGAATATCTTCAAGGTCAGGAAGGGGAAGCACATTCAAAGTATGCATTTGGGTTCTAGAACTGGGTGAGGTGTAGTCAGTTGTCTAGCCTGAAGGATGGGTAAGTTTAACTGACTTGGCTTTACAATCAAGGAAAGCATTCTGTCTTGATAACCAATCCATTCCTAAGATGACATCAATGTCTGAAGACTTGAGGGCTATAAGAGAAGCAAGGAATACTAAACCCTCAATTGAAATTTGATTGCCATGGCTTACTCTATTAGTTTGCCACATGGAACCAGGAGTTTGAATTATCATTGGAGAAAACATTTATTCAAAGGAGAACTCATGACAAAGTGCATAACTATCCGACATGAATGAATGAGAAGCTCCTGGATCGAAAAGAACGGAGGCGGGAACATGATTGACTGGGAGCGTACCAAGGACAACGTCAGAAGTATCAATAGCTTCCTCAACTGATATTTGGTTCACACAACCACCAAAGTGGCTAAGAACTTTGCTTGCAAGGAGTTGGAGGTTGATTTCTGTGAAGACTTAGCTTTGGAAGACTTGGGTGGGGTGGCATCATGTCTTGGTCGAGGAGCCACTTTCACCGACAATGAACATTTCCGTGCAATGTGGCCAGGGTGACCACACTTGTAGCAAATTCTGGTGTCAGGAGGTGGAGCAATTATGGCAGGCTCACTACCATAGAGGTTGGGATTCGTGTTTGGTGGAGGAGGTTGAGGCACCATGTAGGATGGCCTTGAAATAAGGTGTGAAGGAATGACACCAGTTGGAATCCATATCCGACGTTTCTGAGGGGCCGAACTAGAAGATGGAGAAAACTCACGAGCATGCTTGCGAGATTCTTCAAACACCTCATTTCCATACTCAGCTCTAAAGGACCTATTGAATAAATCCTCAAAGTTGACAAACTCATGAAGATTGAGATCATGACGAATAACAGGGCTAAGTCCCCTGCTGAACCTTGCTTGCTTCCTAGCATCAGTGGATATCTCCTCTTGGGCATAACGAGCAAGATGGTTGAACTAGTTCATATACTCGTGGATGGACCTATCTCCCCGAGTTAGATTGCAAAACTCTTCCTTCTTTCTTTCCATCATCTCATCCAGAATGTGGTACCCTCGGAAGGCATCACGAAATTGCTGCCAAGTCACTACGTGACCATCAGGTTGCATTGCAACATAGTTCTCCCACCATTCACCAGCAGCACCTTACAGGAAGTATACCGCAAACATCACACGATCATTGGGAGGAACATGTGTCGTATCAAGCTTATGCTCGATGGAACGGAGCCAATCATCAGCTTCAAGGGGCTCGGAGGAACATCGAAATACCGGTGGTTTGAAGAGGATGAAATCCTGAATGTTGACAACCACATTGCGCTGACGAGCGGTATTCTGCTCGATGAGCTCCAGAAGGCGTGTTTGATCACGTCGATTCCGTTCAGCTTCCATCATGATTTCCGCCACAAAAGACGGTGAGGGAGGTGCATCATTACTTCTATTCCGATCACGGTCTCGATTGCGATGAACAACACTACGAGTTCCACCAGACATCCTGTGTGACACAAATCAACAATCAGAACAGGATTTACGATGGAATCAAAGATAAGAGGACATGATTTAGGCGGAAAAGATTGTAATGCAACAACAATGACTTCAAAGGACCACGGGATAACTCGGGAAGCATAACAGCTACACCGGGATGAAAAATGAGACAACCTTGAGGAGATTGGACAGATATTCCCCAAGGAACTCAACAACATGATGACTCAACAGTCCTACGGCTACAAAGAAGCAATCAATGAGATGTTCTAGTAAGACATAGATGAGCCTAGTCCTATCTTTCCATAGAAAAGATGAGGGTGACTCAGAACTCAGATCGATGAGGGTAAGAAGAAAAAGAAGCCTAGTAACTATATAAATATAGAATGCTAGACTCGACTTCGACCAAGGGTTGAAAAATCCTACAGACAGTCCTGCTCTGATACCAAGTCTGTCGGGACCCGGAATATGCGTATGTAATTCCAGTCACACTCAATCATATGAAGAGTCTAGAGTCGTACCCACTTGTCTAAGAAGACAAGGCCAACCACAGAACACTCTCGGAAAGCATCGTACTTGAGGGGCATCCCATTCAGGCCGGATGATCAACTGAGATGGGTCCTCATCGCCCGCTCACAAGTGTAAATGATTATGGGTGGTGAAATCCCATACTCATAGACAGGTCGCCTCAACCATATTATCGATTGAATTATAACACTTACATAAACAGACTCCAGCCTGATCACCTAGTCCAGATCTCGGGCGGGCTCAATCATACAACAAAGTGTGTCACGTGACAGAGTCACGAGCAATCGCATCGCGATGCCCCAAGCTGCGCACATCTAAGGGCCACTTGGTGTATAAAAGACCGTAGGCAAGAACACAACTAAGCTATCTAAAACCCATACTAAGACATGCATGTTATAATCATACACGCAGCACACATGTCTAGTATGAACAACAGGTATCATCAGGATTAGCCAAGTCAAAGCTGGCATTTCTGCAAGTGAACCCCACCTCCCTTTACCTTGATACATATGCATGAGTAGTATAGCTCCTATGTTTTAGATGATGCCACTGACCCCGAAGGTGGCTTCTTCATCGAGCTGGACGACTGAAGTTAAACTAGTCTAGTCCCAGTCAGCAGACAGGTTCCCTCGTGGAGGGCTTTGTGTTTAAATAAGGCTTCTTAAGCCATTTGTTAAACTTGTCTGTACTCAGACATAATTTGCTTCCGCCGGTGTTGTAATGTTGGATCACATGTATGTGATATCTGTTTGTACTCTATAAGAGTTATAAATAAAATGTACACTTTGTAGAGAATTGCAATGGTACCTACTATTCATACAAGGCATGTGTGCTGCGTGTATGTTTATAACATGCATGTCTTTGTATGAGTTTTCGAGACCTTAGTTGTGTTCTGGCTGGCGGTCTTTCATACACCAAGTGGCCCTTAGATGTGCGCAGCTTGGGGCATCGCGATGCGATTGCTCGAGACTCTGTCTCGTGCACACTTTGTGGTATGATCGAGCCTGCCCTAGACCTCGACTAAGTGATCGGGCTGGAGTAAGTCTATGTAAGAGTTTTGAGATAGTCGGTAGTATGGTTGAGGCGACTTGTCTTTTAATATGGGAGTTCACCACCCATATCATTTGACTTGTGTGCGGACGATGAGGACCCATCTCAGTTGATCATCCGGCCTGGATGGGCTGCCCCTCACGTACGATGCTTTCCGAGAATGTTCAGTGCTTGGCCTTGTCTGCTTAGACAAGTGGGTGCGGTTCTCGGCTCTCCATATGACTATGTCTTAACTGTACTTTCATACACTAACCCCGGGTCCCGACACACTGGACGCGGCGGCGCCTTGTCGGAGTGCGCGAAAGGGTCGGAGGAGGGCACGGACAGGGGCCTCGCGCCCTTGCACGTCGATTGGTGCACACGTGGCACACTGGGAAGGCCCAGGGCCTCGCCGGCTTCAAGATCCGCGGCGGCCGGAGGTCGGCCGTGGTGGCCGTCGACGAAAGAGAGCACGGGGGTGAGCGAGAGATGGGGGGAAATGACCGCAGCCTCACCGTGAGTTCAACGGTGCCGACGTCGGGGACGGAGGAGACATAACAGCGACGGAATCGATGGAGGAGCTCCACGGTGGCCGGAGAAAACCGGTGAAGATGGCGTCCTCTAGAGGGCAACTTCGCTCGATTGCTTGCGTGGTGCGACGAAGTCGAGGGCGGTGAAGCGTATGGACAAGTCCGAGGCGCTTGGGGTGGCCATTGGCCACGGCTTTCACGATGGCGCGCTCCGGTGACCTTCGGGCGGCGCGGGTTTTCGGTCCGAGAGGGCGAGGCAGAGAGAGGAAAGAGGGGGAAGAAGGGGAGGGGGCTTCTAGGCGTGGCGTGGCGTGGAGACGTGGCCAGGGGACAGGTGTAGACGGCCTGGCCATCGCAGTGGCGTCGGCGCTCGCCACCGAGCTGCTTACCGATGCGGGAGAAGACGACAAGGGGAAGGTGTGGGTCTGGGTTGGCCTGGTGGGCTAGGGGGAAAGTTGGGCCGAAGCCAGGGTAGGTTTTCTATTTTCTATTTTCTCTGTTTTGTTTTTCTGTATTTCTGTTTTGCCTTGATAAATAAATATCTAGGCAATTTATAAAATGCCCAAAACTTTTATATGGCCTTATGTAACATACTACTAGCCACTCCCAAGTTTTGGGGATTTTTGAAATTCAAACTATTTGAATTTCAATTCAAATTGGGGTTTTATTTAATTTCCAAGCCCTTTTTCAATTTTTGAAAAATCTTGGTGCATGCAGTGGGACCCACTTCACTTTATATGTGATCATGCATATTTGTAAGACTTTTTAAAAATACCAAAGGAATTTTTGGAAGAAATTTTTGTCTGGCCATTTAATTAAATTCTCTAGGGCTTTTCTTTTCCCCATTTTTGAATTTCTTTCGAAATTTTCAGATGATGCAAATGGGCAATCAAACCCTAGCACTTACTCAAGTTGGGGTTCTCACATTTACTCCTGTTTGTACAGCATGAAAATAATAGTTTCTGCCATGATTTCCTGATTTTCACTAAGTCCTAGACCAGTAATGTTTTATTGCATTTTGCTTGGGCTATAATTAGT
Organism: Bromus sterilis; assembly: GCA_950022295.1. Classification (NCBI taxonomy): domain Eukaryota; kingdom Viridiplantae; phylum Streptophyta; class Magnoliopsida; order Poales; family Poaceae; genus Bromus; species Bromus sterilis. The sequence continues at coordinate 277,936,829 of OX465595.1, read as the reverse complement.
TGTTCATGATGCCTATTTGCGTGATTTCTTTTGCCATGCCTTCCCTGTCATGTCTAATTTAGTTTCATTTCATTTGTGAGCATGTTTGCATTTATTATCCTGTTTATGCATTGCTCTAAAGTGTGCTTCCTGATGTTTGGCAGATTGTGTTAAAAACTTGTTTTGCTTATATCTTTTTAACCGTAACTCCGTTTGGAGTGTTCTTTATATTAACTGTATTAGGTTTTCATGTACTTTGTGTTTATGCTATTTTTTGATGTTGTTAATCAACCTAAAATATGGTTTAAGACAGAATAGTACCAAATGTTTTAATTGTCGTGCGACACTTAGTGATATGCAATGTTTAGGTTGTGTCTCATTTAAATTGACTAGCACAGATAGTTTATCTTATGCTTCACCTCTTTCCATGTCTGTTTTCTATGCCATGCTTGAGTGACATGCCATGTTAACAACCTTTTCTGACCTTGTGTAGCTAAACAACTTGAACCTTTCTAAATGTACCGTATCGTCGTGTGTGACGAGTACTCCACTTAACGTGTTAGTAACCACTCTCGACTGTAGGTGCGATGTCTCGTGTTGCCTTCTTGTTGTTGCTTGATCGTGATTGCTTCATAGTAATAGATGCTTGCTCGTTGATTGCTTTCCAGTGTTTACCGTCTTGTGTGCTTCCGCAGGTACCTCTCGGAGACGATGCGAGCTTGCGATCTACTACACCTACGGAACCTGACTTATCAACAGGCAAGTACTATACATTACTTACGATCCATTCTATTTCAACCAGCGGTTTGCATGCTACTCTAGGATAGGTTCGATGTTTTATCCTACCACATGTTTACAACCTCTTTCAAACCAATACAACCATGTCCCCTCCCACCAAACCTTGTACTGCTATATTACTATTGCTCGTTGCTCAGCCCCTGCTTATTATGCGTGCTTAGGATGCTACGATGTTACCCTGTTACTCCTTGGTTTGGGATATCACATTATTATATTGTTGTTGATGATATGATTATTATAAATGTTGACTATACTCGACGAAGGATGGAAGGTCTAGGCTATCCCGCCCCGACGCTTTGTTCCATTCAAGTCACCTAGGATCCGAGTTCCGGGTATTGGTTCTAATACTGAGTAGGCCTAACCGCGTGTGGGATACTATGGGGTCCCCTCTTCTTACCTACCTAGCTTCAAACATTTCTAGTGGTGACCCAAGCTGATTTTACCATTTGAAAAGGTGTGTGTGTCTGTCGGGTAGCTCCTGGCAGATATTCTTTAAAACAACCCGGACCAGCGGGGACATGGTTTCCTTATTGGTCCAACCTGGCCGGTTGAGGAACCGGACTCATATGAGAATTCACCGGTTATCCCAACCCGAGTTATACGGTAGAGACCATATTGAGAGAGCGACCGGCTCCTGAGATGGATGTCGACTCACCGGGGCCACCCGAATTTTTTCGTTGTTAGCTAGAGGGACTTATCGTTTCAGATCTCTCGGAACTAAATCATAAAATGGCTGCCTGTGATGGGTAGAAACTGAGGGAGTTTGGCATGCGTGCAGAGCCTTGTAATGGGAAGTTGGTATACCCCTGCAGGGTTAAATCTTTTCGAGAAGCCGTGTCCACGGCTATGGACGACTTGAGACCTACTCCTTGTTCATAGACAACAACAACTGAGATAATCTTAATATAACTTGATCAACGTGTGTGTGCCTTGACTGCTTCTTCTTCGTCGGGATGCGAAGAGGAGGAGAAGGATAGGATAGGTGTTATGCTTGCGTAAGTAGGTGGATAGCAAGACTTGTTGGAGGCGATTCCTCATCGAATGCTTGGCTTCTTATCTTACTCTCTAGACCGTTAGCCACTTCATAATGCTAGTGCGGCAGCAACCTCACCACTTACCCCATCCTTACCGTAAACTACTAGTTGTCCTAGAATGATGAGTGATGAAGTCCTTGCTGGGTCAGATGACCACTATAGTTGGATGCTGAGTACTTCTGTACTCATGATACTACCCCCAAACTCTTTTCGGGGTGCTTGATCGACAATAGGTATGGTGATCGACGTTTCACGTGGAGACTCGACGACGACTACTTAGGCGGATCCCGACGGAGGGCCTGGACCCGTGTGGTTATGGGGATCGATGATTTTCTCTTTGCCAGTAGGCATTTGATTGTAGTCTGTACTCAGACATGTACCTTCCGCTGATGTATTGTATTTAAGGCAGTTGTGCCGATTGTATGAGATGTTGTATCCTTGTAGCTGTAATGTTGTGATATCATGTTGGAAATCCGGGGCATATGGTTTGTCATATGTCGCGGTGGGACCGATATGTGCTTCGTCCCCGGATCTGGATGGAAACAGCTAGATCTAGAACAATACCGCATATCGGGCCTTACAACTTGGTATCAGAGCCTTACCGACCGTAGGATCCCTTCTCTGGCCGAAGTCGAGTCTAGACAAAAACTATTTTGTAGTTACTAAGGTTGTTATCGGAGAGCAGGAATCTTTTTACTCCTTACCTTTTCTCTTGTCAGGACAAGTGTCGTAAGGGTTTTATTCTCGCCTTATCCCCTTCAAACTCTAGGATCTCGAGTGTGTGGAATATCGAAATCGTTACAATGCTTTGCTTGGGAAGTATTGTCTCGATTCCGAGCTCAGGTGGGAATTCCTGTAGTACCTTTTGCTTCTCTGATTTCGGATATCATCTGGGTCATCCATTGCCATCCATCCTTTTGCCGGTGTTGTCACGACTTGCGCCGAAAACACTATCCTTTGATCCGGTTATCGTTGTCGTTCCTCCTCTTGAAACCAACGGTTTCATATTTTCGACGATGTCGTCTCCCTGCGGAAAGCTTCTCCATGGAAGTTCGACATCGACATGGAGCAGAGTCCCTTGTTGGTGGTGTTGAAGATTTTTGACTCTCTTTTCTCTCCCCTGCTCTCCCCCGGATCGTCCAGGATCTCGGGACGAGATCCCTTGTTGGTGGTGTTGTAATGTAACAGCCCAGATTTCACAAAAAAATAAAAATTTTGTTTTCGGTGTGAATTGTTTGATTGTCTGATTTGTTTGCAGTGTTTTCATCCCCGATTTAACGATCGACGATTATTTTCCCCCCTCTTATCACGTATCGGACGGAGACCGACCCATTCCACGCTGACACTCGACCTTTGCGACACCGGGTTTCACCAGATCAACGTCGCGAAAACCGCACGAGACCAGCCGCAGCCAACGGAACAAAAACCCCGTTTAATAATTAAACGGGTTATTTTTACAGCGTGCCAGAAAGTGTTTTCGGAATGGTTCCAGCGTGAGGTGAACACCGCCGGCTCGACGCGCTCATCGCACACTTCGTAGTTTTACCCGAATCGGAGGTCCTGCGGACCCTCGGCGGTCAGAAACGTAAACACCGCGCGCGCGAGAGAAAAACCGGGGATGTTTTTGCAAACTGCCAGCCACCTGCGCTATATAAAGACCACCACTGTCCCACTCCCACTTAGGGTTTCCCCTATGCAAAAATTGCAACCACCCCCTCAGATCTGCCTCCAAATTTGCCCAATAGACCCCCATTTTCGCAACCCTAGCCATCCTCAGATCTGGACCGTCGAATCGGTCGATCCAACGGCCCAGATCGGCCCTGGCCTCCCACCTCTTCTCTCTCCTCCCGCGCCCGAGCTCCACGCCGTGGAGGCCGCCGCCGCCATGCTCGCCTCCGGCCGCCGCGCCACCACCTCTCCTACCCGTGCCTCTCTCCTTCCCCTTCTATTCCTCTCCCTCTCATCTCCTCATCTTCCTTCTTCCCTTGCAGGGACGCCTCACGCCATGGATGCCCGCAGGAAGAGCTCGATCTGCCCCGCCCTTGGACCTCACCGGCGGTGGAAACCGGCCTGATCCGCCATCCTCCACTCGTGCTCGCCTGTCCCCGCCTCGCTCCTCCCCGGATCCGGCGAGCTCCGGCCATTGGAAGCGCGCCGCCGCCTGTAGCCCTCGTCGGGACGAGGACGAAGCCACGTCCCCCGCTCGCGTTGACCGTCACGGGCCAGCCAGCCGGGGCCCGCAGCCGGCCCATCTCCCTGGCCCAGCCATGCGCCCCCACCGCGTCCCAGGCGACCCTTGCAGCCCAGCCGCCAGGCCGGCCACTCCAGCCGCCAGTGGTCCTCGGCCCGTGGTGAGAAGCCAGCCCGAGCGCCCTTTTTTTATGTTTTTCCTAATTTTGCTAAGTCTTTAATTTGTGCTGCTGTTACAATTTTGCGACGTAATTTGCGAATGATCCGTAGCCTGTATGACGTTGCGCCCAAAAGGAAATTTGTTTAGAATTGTGTGTACTTCAATCCATCTTTTGTGAGCATTTTGATTTGAGGCCATATTTATGTTGTTAATCTGTGTTGAAGTTGGCATCAGACTGTTAATTGCTATTATTCCCTGTTAGCGTGCTGCTGCTGTTATTTTATTGCAAGTTTGCATGATGATTGTGACACATCCATGAGGCCTATTGCATTGATTCTTTTTGCATACTATTATGCATCATGTCTACATTCATTATATGTATTGCATTGTCATGTTAGCATTCTTGGTCGTAGTTATATTCTGCTCCAAAGTTGCTATGCCGCTGTTGTTGACAGCCACCTCTGTTTTTCTCTAAGTCTGTAACTTTCCGATGCCATGTTCCATGCTTAATATCTTTTGATCTGGGATGCCTATGACCTTGATTCTTGTTTGTACCTGATCACCATCATGTCTAGTTCATGCCCTTATATTGCTATTTCATGTTGCTGCACATTTTCATATAGTTTTACTCCTGTTTGTACATCATGAAAAAAATAGTTCTGCCATGATTTCCTAATTTTCACTAAGTCCTAGACCAGTAATGTTTTATTGCATTTTGCTTGGGCTATAATTAGTTGTTCATGATGCCTATTTTCATTATTCCTTTTGACATGCCTTCCCTGTCATGTCTACTGTAGTTGCGTATCATTTGTGAGCATGTTTGCAGTTATTATCCTGTTTATGCATTGCTCTAAAGTGTGCTTCCTGATGTTTGGCAGATTGTGTTCAAAACTTGTTTTGCTTGTATCTTTTTAACCGTAACTCCGTTTGGAGTGTTCTTTATATGTAACTGGATTTGTTTTTTGTGTAATTTGTGTTTATGCTATTGTTTGATGTTCTTAATCAACCTAAAATATGGTTTAAGACAGAACAGTACCAAATGTTTTAATTGTCGTGTGGCACTTAGTGATATGCCGTGTTTAGGTTGTGCCTCACTTAAATTGACTAGCGTAGATAGTTTATCTTATGCTTCACCTCTTGCCATGTCTGTTTGCTAAGCCATGCTTGAGTGACATGCCATGTTAACAACCCTTGCTCACCTTGTGTAGCTAAACAACTTGAACCTTTCTAAATGTGCAGTATCGTCGTGTGTGACGAGTACTCCACTTAACGTGTTAGTAACCGCTCTCGACTGTAGGTGCGATGTCTCGTGTTTCCTTCTTTTTGTTGCTTGATCGTGATTGCTTCGTAGTAATAGATGCTTGCTCGTTGATTGCTTTCCAGTGTTTACCATCTTGCGTGCTTCCGCGGGTACCTCTCGGAGACGATGCGATCTTGCGATCAACTACACCTTCGGAACCCGACTTATCAACAGGCAAGGATTATACATTACTTATGATCCATTCTATTTCAACTAGCGGTTTGCATGATAGTCTAGTATAGGTTCGATGTTTGATCCTACCACATGTTTACAACCTCTTTCAAACCAATACAACCATGTCCCCTTCCAGGAAACCTTGTACTGCCATGTTACTATTGCTCGTTGCTCAGCCCCTGCTTATTATGCATGCTTAGGATTCTAAGATGTTACCCTGTTACTCCTTTTTTTTGGGATATCACATTATTATATTGTTGTTGATGATATGATTATTATAAAGGTTAAATATGCTCGACGAAGGATGGAAGGTCTAGGCTATCCCGCCCCGACGCTTTGTTCCATTCAAGTCACCTAGGATCCGAATTCCGGGTATTGGTTTATAGACTGAGCGTGCCTAACAACGTGTGGGATACTATGGGGTCCCCTCTTCTTACCTACCTAGCTTCCAATATTTCTAGTGGTGTCCCAAGCTGATTTTACCATTTGAAACCGTGTGTGTGTCTGTCGGGTAGCTCCTGGCAGATATTCTTTAAAACAACCCGGACCAGCGGGGACATGGTTTCCTTGTTGGACCAACCTGACCGGCTGAGGAACCAGACTCATATGAGAATTCACCGGTTATCCAAACCCGAGTCATACGGTAGAGACCATATCGAGAGAGCGGCCGGCTCCTGAGATGGATGTCGACTCACCGGGGGCCACCCGGATTTGTTCGTTGTTTGCTAGAGGGACCTGTTGTTTCGGATCTCTCGGAACTAAATCATAAAATTGCTGCCTATGATGGGTAGAAATTGAGGGAGATGGGCGTGCGTGCGGAGCCTTGTAATGGGCATTTGGTACACCCCTGCAGGGTTAAATCTTTTCGAGAAGCCGTGTCCACGGTTATGGACGACTTGAGACCTACTCCTTGTTCATAGACAACAACAACTGAGATAATCTTAATTTAACTTGATCAACATGTGTGTGCCTTGACTGCTTCTTCGTCGGGATGCGAACGAGAGGACAAGGATAGGATAGGTGTTATGCTTGCGTAAGTAGGTGGATAGCAAGACTCTTTGGAGGCGATTCCTCATCGAATGCTTGGCTTCTTACCTTACTCTCTAGACCGTTAGCCACTTCATAATGCTAGTGCCACTTACCCCATCCTTACCGTAAGCTACTAGTTGTCCTAGAATGACGAGTGATGAAGTCCTTGCTGGGTCAGATGACCACTACAGTTGGATGTTGAGTACTTCTCTACTCATGATACTACCCCCAAAATCTTTTCAGGGTCCTTGATCCACAACAGGTATGGTGATCGATGTTTCATGTGGAGACTCGATGACGACTAGTTAGGCGGATCCCGGCGGAGGGCCTGGACCCGTGTGGTTATGGGGATCGATGATTTTCTCTTTGCCAGTAGGCATTTGATTGTAGTCTATACTCAGACATGTACCTTCCGCCGATATATTGTATTTAAGGCAGTTGTATGCCGATTGTATGAGATGTTGTATCCTTGTAGCTGTAATGTTGTGATATCATGTTGGAAATCCGGGGCATATGGCTTTGTCATATGTCGCGGTCGGACCGATATGTGCTTCGTCCCCGGATCTGGATGGAAACATCTAGATCTGGAACAGTACCGCATATCGGGCCTTACATTTGTTCACCTCGCATGGCCATTTTATCATCTTTTGGGAGAGAGACATCACTAGTGAACATCATAGTACCCCGGTCCATATTTCCAACACTGTTTACACCTTCAATTTACTTTCAGTATTTACTTTTTCGTTCCTATCACTATCATTATTATCCCGTGCGTTTTATCCTTTGTAAACAACAAGGCCGGATGAATTGACAACTCCTCTGTACTCGTTGGGAGCGAAGATATCTGTTGTGTGTGCATGTCCAGGTGAAGTAAGCAACCTTGAATTGTGAACGGCGCCATTGTTCACTTCACCACCTACTTTTATCCTTTGGAGTCCTATTGGTTCGACATTCAACCTTAGCATCTTCGCCAAGGGAAACTTGCTGCTATCTGCATCTCACCTTGCACTTGGGGTAACCAACAAGGGGCGAGAAGTTATCTCGTGTATCAGCTGTCTACTCCATCTGAACCGCGGTGAGCAGTTGCGCGTTTTCCCTAAACTCCCGTCCCCTAGCTCCTTCTCTGCGCCGATCTGCCATGGGAGCCGAGAACGTCCTCCGCCATGAATGATCTCGAGCTCGCTCCCATGCTCTTCTGCGTGCGCCAGTTGGTCCATCGCGTTCACCGTGCTCCACTACTTCGACCGGGCCATCGCGGGTTCTTCTCATGCTCGAAATCGACCGCAGCCTCGAGCCAGTAGCTCCTCCATCGCTAGGGATCGACACCGATGAGCTTACATGGCACCCCAGCTTCCACGACTAACTAATCCCTTTCGATGTCCAGATGTCGCTGTAGTTCGGAGTTCTAGTAGGTTTGTGGCACGGCCTGCTAAGTGACAGACCGGCTCAACCGAGACTAGCTTGGGGCCCTGCACACATCATCTGGGTCCACTTCGGTAAACTGGCCGGTGTCAAGACCCTGACCTAGGTTTGTGCTTAGCCTAAGTTGCATTTTTTGCATCTTGAAAAAAATTGCAAAAGAAAAAGAAATAGGGAAAAGAAAATCCCTAAATCAATTAATTAAAAGGCTAGAAATAAATATTTTTCCAAAATTCTTTTGGATGTGTTGAAAAATCCTAAAAATGAGTGTGATCATTTTAAAAGTGATTTGGGATTAAACCCATGCTCATTTATTTTTCAAAAATCCAAACAGTAGCTTGGAAATTAAATCAATTGTCTATTTGACTTGGAATTCAAATAATTTGAATTTCAAAAATTCATAAAACTTGGGGTTGACTAATACTAAGTCACGTAGGTTTTATAAAAATAATTGGGGATTTTATTAAAATGCCCTAGCATTTATTATAAAAGGGAAAACAAATCAAACAGAAAATAAAAAGAAGAAAAACAGAGAAACCCTTACCTCTCGCCTAGGCGAAGGTCCACCTAGCCCAGCCCACAGGGGAGGGCAGGGGCGTCTTCTACCTCCTGCCAGGAGGACGCCACCGACGGCAGAGGCGTGCACGCCTCGGCGCCATGTCCTGCTTGCCCCCCAAGCTTATCCCCACACCTGGAAGCGCCTGGAAGTCGCCCCTCTCCTTTCCCCCTCTCGCAGGCTCACCTCTCTCTCTCTCTCTCGCGAGTTCGAGCGCACACCCGAGACACCACCTCGCCGCCGACGTGAGCCGACGGGGCCACAAGCCTCCCCATGATCCATCACCTTGTCCAGGAGCTGCACCAAGGTCTTCTCCGTCGAACGGCGCCCTCAATTCGAGCCTGGAGCCCCCGAGGACGACGCCTGCCTCGCCACTTCCTCGCCGGCCGCCGACGACCTCCATGTCGAATTCGCCGCCTCCCCTTGACCCCCGGCCTCGCCGTGCATTCCATTGTCTTCAGGTGAGCACGGCGCTCAATTTCACCCATCCGTGCTTCTCCCCGAGCTCTCTGCGTCGATCCCGCTGTGACCAGAAGCTCCGACCGCCGCCTCCTTGTCGCAGCCGTGGCCCGAGGCCTCCTCGAGGTCCCTCGCATTCTCCACGCGATGCGTGTGAGCACGGGGCACACGCCCGTGCCCTTCAACCCCCTCCCCGTGCCCTCCGGTGCAGCGCCGCCGCGTACAGAGCCGTCGACGATAAGCCGTCGGCCGGTTAGGCCTAACCCGCGTGCTAATCCTCCCTTGAGCCTATGACGGATGGGCCCAGCCACTAATTAACACAGTTTAAAAAAAACAGAAAACAGTTAACCCTGAGACACTTACAGCCGGGCCCCACTAGCTAGTTGGACCAGTCAACCCCCTGACGTCATGCTGACGCAAGCATGACGCAATAAATCCCTTTTCCAGTACAAAAACAATTCCAGAAATTCCAAAAAATATTCAAAACTTTGAATTTGAATAACTTTTAAACCGTAACTCAGATTGAATTATTTTTTATATGAAAATTGATCAGAATAAAATTCCCTATCCAAATATGCGACTTCCAACCATGTTTGAATTGATTATGTTGAAGAACCAGTAGCATTTTGCTATATGGAATATTTGGCATAATTCAAATCAAAGGCCCACACCAAATCAAATTGAACCATTGCATTGCACTACATATCACATGAACATCAGAAGCACAACACACCCATGTTCAACATCATATGATGCCATATATATTGTGCATTGTAATTTATGAATGGTGTGCTTTACTTCCAGGGCTTCGTTGATTGCATCTTCTCGGTAGAGTTGATCTCGGAGACGAGTTCAACCTCACGTTAGAAGACTAGTACCTCGTGATCGTCAGCAAGGCAAGCACCCCCTCTTTGATCATGTCGATATAATCCCAGTTCCCTCTCATTCTCGCTTATGCATGTTTAGGATATCACCATGATACGTTCTACCGCTAATTGAACCTATTCCTTTGCATGACCTATCATTTTTTCACAGTAGTAAGCAAACCACAATCCTAGCAGATGTAGGAGTTGGTTGTTATCATGTGGCCCCTGCAACTGTTACAACTTATTGCATGCTTAGAGGTTACAATGAGGCTACTTTGTTGTGAGTCGGGATGGTAGTGATCATGTGAATGATGGTGGTAACGTGTTGGTGTATTTGACCTAAACAAGGTGAACGATGAGAGGCTGTGTACGAGTACACAGTGGGTTGTCTCGTTGAGCACTGCCTTAAGCTCGAGTTCTTGTGATGTTATCCAAGACTAAGAGTACGACCACACATTGGGCTCACTAACCCCTCTCGGCATAGTACCTCACCCCGGACCAAGTCCAGGAGTCGCAAGTAGTTCGAGCTTTAAACGATCTCAAGTAGGTACATCAAGGTAAGTGGTGGACGTAGGTTGTGGGCACGTTGAATCAAGTGATCATGATCGAGTTGAGCTTGATGGCGGTCACACAACGTTTGAGTCCGCATCGGAAAAATCGGTCGGATTGCGATCGTGGCCCCAACTCAAATAGGCGACTCCCTAGGACTAGAGATGGTGTCGTGAGTGAAGTGTCGTGGCAACATCCTCTCCGGTACTCGCTTGAAGGGTCCACTCCCAGGTGGTAACTGATGAATGCGTGTGCGTAGCATTACACCCCTGCAGGGTTAATGAACTATTCGAATAGCCGTGTCCGCGGTTATGGACTACTTGGAGACCTTTACTTGATCATAGACAACTTCAATGGTTACTCTAAAATTGCCAAGATAAGCGTGAGTGCTATGGTGTGCTTTCTCGTGGGGAAGTCGAGGAAGGATCCATAGTGGTGTATTGGTTGGAGACTTGATACTTGGACTCGTGTACGCTCCTTACCTCATTCTGGTATTCGTAGTACAGGACTAGCCAAGTCAAAGCTGGCACTTCTGCATTGAAACCCCACCTCCCTTTGCCTTGATACATGTGAATGAGTAGTATAGTTCCTATGTAAGTTTTGCTGAGTACGACTTTGTACTCAAGTTTTCTTATTATATGTTTTAGAGACGAGACCACTGACCCTGATGGTGGCCTCTACCTCGAGCTCGACATTTACCAGGTCGTATAGTTCCAAACAGCAGCCTGTGCCCTTTGGTGGGTCGTTGTATTTTCTTTCAGGCTTCTTAAGCCATTTGTTAACCTTGTCTTTACTAAGACATAATTTTCTTCCGTTGATGTTTGATGTAATGTTGGATCACAGACATGTGATCTCTGCTTGTAATACAACTACTATGTCTGCTCTGTTTAGCAGAAGTTATAAAGACTATGAGTTTGTAGAGTTCATGTTGTGATTACCTGCTGTTTACACTGGACATGTTTGCCGCGTGTATGATTATAACATGCATGTCTTAGTGTGGGGTTCGATAGCTTAGTTGAGTTCTTGACGACGGTCTTTTATACACAAAGTGGCCCTTAGATGTGCGCAGCTTGGGGCATCGCGATGCGATTGCTCGTGACTCTGTCACGTGGCACACTTTGTTGTATGATTGAGCCCGCCCGAGATCCCGACTAAGTGATCGGGCTGGAGTCTGTTTATGTAAGTGTTATGAGTCAATCGATAATATGGTTGAGGCAACTTGTCTATGAGTATGGGATTTCACCACCCATAATCATTAGACTTGTGAGAGGGCGATGAGGACCCATCTCAGTTGATCATCCGGCCTAGATGGGATGCCCCTCACGTACGATGCTTTCCGAGAGTGTTCTGTTCTTGTCCTTGTCTGCTTAGACAAGTGGGTACGACTCTCGGCTCTCCATATGATTGAGTTGTGACTAGAATTACATACGCAAACCCCGGGTCCCGACATACTTGGTATCAGAGCAGGACTGTCTGTAGGATTATCAAATCCTTGGCCGATTTCGAGTCTAGCATTCTATTGTTATATAGTTACCTGGGTATAAGGGAACAACGTAAGACTTCTTTTTCTCCTTACCCTCATCGCTCTGAGTTCTGAGTCACCCTCATCTTGTTCTACGGGAAGATAGGACTAGGCTCATCTATGTCTTTTACTAGGACATCTCGTTGTTTGCTTCTTTGTAGCTGTAGGAGTGTTGTGGTCTTCCAAAGTCATCATTCCATAAGTTTTAGGGAAGTGATGTATGTTATCTTGCTGATTGTCTCATTTTCACCCCGTCACAGCCGTTATATTGTCCGACTATGACTTCGATGCCGTTGCATTATAGTCTTGTTGTCTTAGCTTAGAAGTGTATCATAAATCCTATTCTGATTGTTGATTCTTGTCACACAGAATGTCAGGTGGAAACCGTTGTGTTGATTTTAGTCTTGGTAATAGAGATGATGAAGATCCTCCGCCACCGCCTTCTGCAGAGGAAATCATGATGGAGGCCGAACAGAATCGTCGTGATCAGACACGCCTTCTTGAGCGTAATGAGCAGAACACTTCTCGTCAGCGAAATAATGTTGTTACCATCCAGGACTTCATTCTCCTCAACCCGCCAGTATTCCGATGTTCTTCTGAGCCCCTTGATGCCGATGATTCGCTTCTTTCCATCGAGCGTAAGCTTGAGACATCACATGTTGCTCCCGGAGATCGTGTGCTATTCGCGGCATACTTTCTGGAAGGTGCTGCTCTTCAGTGGTGGGAGAATTTTGTAGCAATGCAGCCTGTAGGTCACTTGGCAAGAGTTCTATGATGACTTCCGAGGGTACCATATTCCGGATCAGCTGATGGAGCGCAAGAGAGAACAATTTTGCAATCTGACCCAAGGAAAGATCTCTGTTCATGAGTACCGGACTGAGTTTACTCATCTAGCACGTTATGCCCAAGAAGAAGTATCCACCGATGCCAAGAAGCAGGCAAGGTTCCGCAAGGGACTTAGCCCCGTCCTTCGTCATGACCTGAATCTTCACGAGTTCGTCAACTTCCAGGATTTAGTCAACAAATCCTTCAAGGCCGAGTATTGAAATGAGTTGTACGAAGAGTCTCGTAAGCGTGATCGTGAGTTTGCACCCATCTTCTAGCTCAGGTTCTCGGAAACGCTGTGTATGGATTCCCTTCAGTGACGTCAGTCATGCTGTCAGTGCTTCTAGACCATCAACCACCATATATCGTCCACCTCAACCCAATCTTCCTCGGAATTTTTTTGGACAATCAAGTGCTCATATTCCCTTCATTCCACGTGGTGTTTTCTTCCAATGTGGACAATCAGGCCACAATGTTCGAGAGTGTCCCAAAAATCATGTAGCCACCACACCTAATCCAAAGCAAGCCTTTCGTCGTGGTAAGCCACCACCCAAAACTTCCAATGTCAAGCCTCCTGCCTATGAGTATGGTTATGTGAATCACGTATCCATTCTGGATTCCCGTAAGTCAACCGATGTTGTACTCAGAACCCTTCCTGTCAATTCCACCCCAGCTTCGGTTCTTTTCGACCTAGGAGCATCCCAGTCATTCATTTCCCAGGATTTTGCACTGCCGCATGACATATCCTTTTCGATGTTATCCACACCCTTAGTTGTGCAAGCCCCTGGATCCAGATGGCACACCACCATGGTGAGTCATGAAAATGAAGTTGCTATTGAGGGTTTAGTATTCCTTGCATCACTCATAGCCCTCAAGTCTTCAGACATTGATGTCATCCTAGGAATGGATTGGTTATCAAGACAGAATGTTGTCCTTGATTGTAAAGCCAAGTCAGTTAAACTCGCGCATCCTTCAGGCTAGATAATCAAGTACACATCACCAAGCTCTAGAAACCAGGAGCATTCTTTGAATGTGCTTCCCCTTCCTGACATTGAAGATATTCCGGTGGTTCGTGACTTCCCGGATGTCTTTCCAAAAGAGCTGCCAGGCATACCAACTGACAGATCTGTACAGTTTTTTTGTAGATCTTATCCCAGGAACCGCCCCAATATCCAGACGCCCATATAGAATGGCCCCACGTGAGTTCGCTGAGCTCAAAATCCAACTTGAAGCTTCGTTGCCAAAAGGCTTCATCCGCCCTAGCTCATCGCCATGGGGTTTCCCCGTTCTGTTCGTAACGAAGAAAGATGGAACGGAAAGGATGTGCGTAGACTATCTCCCGCTAAATCTAGCGACGATAAAGAACAAGTACCCACTTCCCAGGATCAATGATCTTGATGATCAACCTGCTGGATCCTCTGTCTTCTCCAAAATGGATTTGAGATTAGGCTATCATCAAATCAAAATCAGAAACGAGGACATTCCCAAAACAGCTTTCACTACTCGTTATGGTCTTTATGAGTACACCGTTATGTCCTTCCGTTTAACCAATGACCCAGCCACATTCTCGCGCTTGATGAATTCGATCTTCATGGAGTACCTAGATAAATTTGTTGTAGTTTATCTTGATGACATTCTCATCTACTCGAAGAACGAAGAAGAGCACGCAGAACATCTTAGCCCGGTATTGATGAAATTTCGAGAGCATCGCCTTTATGCCAAGTTCTCTAAATGTGAATTCTGGCTGCCAGAAGTGACCTATCTAGGCCACGTGATTTCTGCCCAAGGCATTGTTGTCAATCCCGAGAGAGTTCAGGCCATCCTTGAGTGGACTCCACCTGAATCGGTTAAGAAAGTTAGGAGTTTTCTTGGTTTAGCAAGCTATTGTGTCCGCTTCGTTGAGAACTTCTCCAAAGTTGCAAAGCCTCTAATTCAACTCCTCAAGAAAGATAAGAAATTCGAATGGACTCCCAAGTGCGAGGAAAGCTTTCAAGAGCTAGAAAGAAGATTGACTTCTGCACCCGTACTTGCGCCTCCAGACACCAAGAAGGATTTCGACATCTATTATGATGCTTCACGGCAAGGGTTAGGATGCATACTAATGCAAGATCGACATGTGGTAGCTTATGCGTCACGCCAGTTGCGGCCACATGAGGAGAACTATCCTACCCATGATCTTGAACTCGCTGCCGTAGTTCATGCCCTGACAACTTGGCGACATTACCTCCTTGGTAATCGTTGTGAGATCTATTCCGACCACCAAAGCCTCAAATATATATTCACCCAGCGAGATCTTAATCTCAGGCAAAGACGCTGGATTTAGTTGATAAAATATTATGACTTAGGAATTTCCTACACCCCAGGCAAAGCCAATGTCATGGCTGATGCACTAAGTCATAAGTCGTATTGTAACAACCTCATGTTACAACAGTATCAACCACTTCTCTATGAGGAACTACGAAAGCTTAATCTTGAGATTGTTCCGTATGGATTCCTTTCCACCTTAGTAGTGAAACCAACTCTTGAGGATCAAATCAAAGCTGCACAGAAACATGCTCGAGTTGTCCGACACATCAAAGAAAACATTGCTAGTGGTAAGGCTAAATGTTTTACCATAGACAATGAAGGTATTGTATACTTCGAGAACAGGATAGTAGTACCGAAGGATAAGAACCTTAGACAGCTGATTCTTAAAGAAGCCCATGAATCTCCCCTCTTGATTCATCCCGGTGGTACAAAAATGTATCAAGATCTACGCCAGAGATTTTGGTGGACTAGGATGAATAGAGAAATTTCTCTGTTCATTGCTGAATGTGATGTTTATCATCGCGTTAAGGACGAACATCAAAGACCTGCTGGTACTCTTATACCTTTTCCTATCCCCGAGTGGAAATGGGATAAAGTCAGTATGGAATTCATCACTGGCTTTCCAAAAACCTAGAAAGGAAATGATGCCATCTTCGTTGTCTTTGATAGACTTTCCAAAGTTGCCCACTTCCTTCCAGTTCGCGAGTCCATAACTGCTAGCCATTTAGCGGAATTGTATGTCTCCTGAATCGTGTCACTTCACGGTGTTCCTTTGGAAATCAATTCAGACCGTGGTAGTCTTTTCACTTCTCGATTTTGGGAAAGTTTCCAGAATGCTATGGGAACCCACGTCTCCTTTAGCATCGCTTATCACCCGCACTCCAGTGGTGAAGTAGAAAGGGTAAATGAAATTCTCGAAGACATCCTCAGAGCTTGTGTTATCTCTTTCGGAAAGAAATGGGAGAATTCTCTTCCTTTTTCCGAATTTACGTATAACAATAGCTTCCAATATAGTTTGGGCATGGCTCCTTTTGAATTTCTCTATGGACGGAAATGTTGAACACACCTAAACTGGTCAGAAACCGGTGAAAGACAATTCTTTGGACCGGATATGATTCAGTATGCAGAAGAGCAGGTTCGCATTGTGAGTGAGAAATTGAAAACATCCTAGTCTCGTCAGGAAAGCTATTATGATCGTGATCATAGGGAAGAAAGCTATAATCTGGATGAGAAGGCTTACCTTCGTGTTACTCCTCTGAAGGGTACCCATCGTTTCGGTATCAAAGGCAAGTTGGCTCCACGTTACATTGGTCCCTTTCACATTCTCGCTAAATGTGGAGAAGTTGCCTACCAATTGGAACTACCCCGTCACCTCTCCCAGGTTCATGATGTCTTCCACGTCTCTCAACTAAGGCGATGCTTCAAGGACCCCATCTGTGAAGTAGACCACGAAACGCTTGATCTCCAAGATAACCTTTCATATCGAGAGTACACTATTCGTATTCTTGATGAAGCCTAGCGTAGCACTAGACGTCAGAAGATCAGATTCCTCAAAGTGCAGTGGTCACATCATTCAGAGAAAGATGCCACCTAGGAATGTGAGGATCTTCTACGAGCTGAGTACCCCACCCTCTTCCCGACGACTTCTGAATCTCGTGACGTGATTCTTTTGAGTAGGGGCGAGTTTTCAAGACCCTGACCTACGTTTGTGCTTAGCCTAAGTTGCATTTTTTGTTGGGATACGGGGCAGAAAACACAAATTTTTCATACCTACGGTACCCGAACCCAAGATCTATGCTATGGCGATGTACATAACGGAGGGAATCGGTGTTCATACCTTTGAAGACCGAAAGAGGGAAACGTTCTTGCGAACGTGGTTGGCGTAGACTCAGAACTACGACCTCCCTGTCGTGTAGAAGACCACCACCGGCGAGGATGACTCCCGGTAAACCTCCAGCGACGAAGTAGCACCACAGGTGTAGTTCCTCGAAGAGATTATACACGTACGGTACAATCGATGTTCCTCCCGGGCCCCGAACCAGGCGAGCAGCGGAAGAAAGACGGCTAGGGATCCCGACTCCGGCAGAACGACGGCCTGCCTTATGGTGGAGAACTCCAATCCAGGTGCAGACTCCAAACAAGGAGAGTCCACTTCCAGGAAGGAGAGGAGGAAGAAGGAGATATTGGTGTGTTGGAAAATGGGGGGGCTACCCCTCCTTATATAGGCCAAGGGGGGGTGCTATCCTCCTCGCCTCCCCCATGTGGGACTAAACTCCCAAGGGGGGGAGTGCGCCGGCCATAGGGGGGATGGGCCCCACCCTTGGCGCCAAGCCCAAGGGGGGAGACCCCTTCCTCCCTTAATGGGCCCCATGGGCCCATTTAGCCTTTTTCCCATTTTTTAATTTATTTAATATGTTTTAAATATTTAATTCAGATAATTAAACAATAAAACATTATTAAAACAATTAAACTGTATTTTGAACTATTCAAAATGTCCGGAAACCATTCCGTCCTCCTCCGGAACTATTCTGGTGATTTCTCCTATTTCACCGATTGATCCCGTAACTGTCCTATGCATCGATTTCCCTTAAGTGTAACACCCTAACGGTCCGGGAAACAACAGACATAGTCGAGACTCTTCTCATTGACCAATGACTAGTCAGTTGGACCTGGTTACAATCCTTGACAGCCCCTGCGCTTCCATCGAATGAACTTCGAGCCCATTTGGAAACCGTTAACGATATGACGTAATCCCTTTGTGCTGCGGTACTTTGTTTGTCCGAGGTTTGATCGTCGGTATCCTACATACTGTGTTCACATCTCGTTCACAACAAACAAGTTTACTCGTCCATGATCATTGCATCTCTTGTGACCTAGTCACTTGCTTGCAAGCTATTGATGCAATATCATCGAGTGGGCCCAGAGTACCTGTCCTGTCACAAGGACTGACAAATCCCGCTCTGATCTATTAACATACTCATCAACCATCTATTTCGGAATACCCAAAGTGCACCGTTATAGACAGCATATTTCAGTCAGGCGGTGGGATACAAATCAAAGTCTCCTCATAGATGACAATTACGTATGATCATTACGGTCTAAGGACTAAGCCATATGTTACAAAGTCATAGCAACGCTGAACTATGTGACTGGATCACATTGCAATACTTTAGGTGGGTGTACGTCCATCACATCATTCCCCTTAACGATATGACCACATTGTCAATGGACTTAAGTGTCGCCAGGATCAGGAAAGCTTGATCAATCAATTGCCCAATGAGATAGTTTACCCGAATTAAACTACGGACCATGTTTTATACTAAACTTGTATTAGTATTTCCAAGTAATACAGTGATAGCACAGTATAAAACTTATTATGAACAAAACGGATATGTGACAAATATCTTTATTAATTTGTCTCTAGGGCACATATCCAACAGTCTCCCACTTGCACTAGAGTACAAAATACACTAGTTTACATCAGGTATGTATCTAACACCAATGGTCTCTCGGTGTTCTTCAAACTTTCCCTGTGGAAGAGGTTTAGTCATCGGGTCTGCTGCGTTCAGATCCGTATGTATCTTGTGAATCCTAGTGTGTCCATCCCTGACGTAGTCTCGCGTCACATGGAACTTTCGGAGGATGTGCTTGGCTGTAGAGTGAGTTCTTGGCTCCTTCGCGTTAGCAATGGCACCCGTGTTATCGCAGAAGATTCCCACGGGGTTAGTGCAGCTGGGAAATACGCCAAGCTCGATCACGAACTTCTTCAGCCACAACGCCTCATTTGACGCTTCGCAAGCGGCAATATACTCCGACTACATTGTAGATTGGGCGACGACTGACTGTTTGCCGTTCCTCCAACTAATTGCGCCACCGTTCAACATGAAAACATATCCCGTCTGGGATTTCGAGTCATCTAGATCTGAGCCGAGGCTTGCGTCAACTTAACCCTTTACGGTGAGCTCCTCATCAAATCCTCCATAAATGAGAAAGAGATCCTTGGTTCTTCTCAAGTACTTAAGGATGTTCTTTACTGTTGTCCAGTGAGCCATTCCAGGATTACTCTGGTAGCGATTAGTCATACTAATGGCCAGCGCTAATTCCGGTCTGGTACATAACATAGCATACATGAGAGAACCTATGGCTGAGGCATAGGGCTTTGAGGAGATCTCCTCCTTCTCTTTTGCTGTGGTTGGGCATTGAGTCACGCTTAATTTGACACCTTTTATAACTGGCAAGAGGCCTCTCTTGTAGTTACCCATACTGAACCTTTTCAATATCTTGTCAATATAAGTGTTTTGACTCAAGGCCAACCGTCGATTAGGTCTATCTCTATAGATCTTAATCCCTAATATGTACGCAGCTTCACCCAGGTCCTTCATGGAAAATTGTCCATTAAGATATTCCTTTACTTCTTCTAAGAATTTCTTATCGTTCCCTATTAGTAATATGTCATCTACATATAACACAAGGAATGCTACAGAGCTCCCACTCAGTTTCTTATAGACGCATAACGCTTCGACGTTTTGGACAAATCCAAAAGCTTTAATGACCTCATCAAATCGAAGATTCCGGCTCCGAGATGCTTGCTTCAACCCATAGATGGACCGTTGAAGCTTGCACACCTTACCAGCATTCCTTGGATCAATAAACCCCTCTGGTTGCATCATATACAACTCTTCCTCAATGTTTCCATTAAGGAACGCAGTCTTCACATCCATCTGCCCTATCTCGTAATCATGATAGGCAACTATTGCTAGTAGGATCCGAATAGACTTGATCATCTCTACAGGAGAGAATGTCTCCTCGTAGTCAACTCCTTGAATTTGTCAGAACCCCTTCGCGACAAGTCGAGCTTTGTAGACAGATACGTTTCCGTCTGCGTCAGTATTTTTCTTGAAAATCCATTTATTCTCGATGGCCTTGCGGTCCTCGGGAATATCCACCAAAGTCCAAACTTTGTTGGTGTACATGGAGTCTATTTAGGATTTCATGGCTTCTAGCCATTTCTCGGACACGGGTCCCTGCATTGCTTCTTTGTAACTCGTAGGTTCATCCGACTCATCAGCCGAGATTGCATTCACAAGCTGTCCGTAATACTTGGTAGGTTGACGGACTCTTGATGACCTACGGGGCAAAATAGGTTCCTCTTCATTCTCATCATGATCATCATGTATGTCATGATCGTTATGAATGTCTTCTTGACCATTCTCTTCAGCTCCCACTGTGGAAGAAGGTTCCAGAACAATTTATGTTGTCGGTTCTTCCATTTGGAGTGATTCTTCAGTCAATTCATC
This sequence comes from Bromus sterilis, assembly GCA_950022295.1. Lineage (NCBI taxonomy): Eukaryota > Viridiplantae > Streptophyta > Magnoliopsida > Poales > Poaceae > Bromus > Bromus sterilis. The sequence goes on along the minus strand of OX465595.1, from coordinate 277,916,365 downwards.
GAGGTCTATTTTCCTCCCACTCAATTCTTTCGAGAGAAACTCTTTCTCAAGAAAGTGTCCAGTCTTATGGTGGAGAACTCCAATCCAGGTGCAGACTCCAAACAAGGAGAGTCCACTTCCAGGAAGGAGAGGAGGAAGAAGGAGATATTGGTGTGTTGGAAAATGGGGGGGCTACCCCTCCTTATATAGGCCAAGGGGGGGTGCTATCCTCCTCGCCTCCCCCATGTGGGACTAAACTCCCAAGGGGGGGAGTGCGCCGGCCATAGGGGGGATGGGCCCCACCCTTGGCGCCAAGCCCAACGGGGGAGACCCCTTCCTCCCTTAATGGGCCCCATGGGCCCATTTAGCCTTTTTCCCATTTTTTAATTTATTTAATATGTTTTAAATATTTAATTCAGATAATTAAACAATAAAACATTATTAAAAAAATTAAACTGTATTTTGAACTATTCAAAATGTCCGGAAACCATTCCGTCCTCCTCCGGAACTATTCTGGTGATTTCTCCTATTTCACCGATTGATCCCGTAACTGTCCTATGCATCGATTTCCCTTAAGTGTAACACCCTAACGGTCCGGGAAACAACAGACATAGTCGAGACTCTTCTCATTGACCAATGACTAGTCAGTTGGACCTGGTTACAATCCTTGACAGCCCCTGCGCTTCCATCGAATGAACTTCGAGCCCATTTGGAAACCGTTAACGATATGACGTAATCCCTTTGTGCTGCGGTACTTTGTTTGTCCGAGGTTTGATCGTCGGTATCCTACATACTGTGTTCACATCTCGTTCACAACAAACAAGTTTACTCGTCCATGATCATTGCATCTCTTGTGACCTAGTCACTTGCTTGCAAGCTATTGATGCAATATCATCGAGTGGGCCCAGAGTACCTGTCCTGTCACAAGGACTGACAAATCCCGCTCTGATCTATTAACATACTCATCAACCATCTATTTCGGAATACCCAAAGTGCACCGTTATAGACAGCATATTTCAGTCAGGCGGTGGGATACAAATCAAAGTCTCCTCATAGATGACAATTACGTATGATCATTACGGTCTAAGGACTAAGCCATATGTTACAAAGTCATAGCAACGCTGAACTATGTGACTGGATCACATTGCAATACTTTAGGTGGGTGTACGTCCATCACATCATTCCCCTTAACGATATGACCACATTGTCAATGGACTTAAGTGTCGCCAGGATCAGGAAAGCTTGATCAATCAATTGCCCAATGAGATAGTTTACCCGAATTAAACTACGGACCATGTTTTATACTAAACTTGTATTAGTATTTCCAAGTAATACAGTGATAGCACAGTATAAAACTTATTATGAACAAAACGGATATGTGACAAATATCTTTATTAATTTGTCTCTAGGGCACATATCCAACAGTCTCCCACTTGCACTAGAGTACAAAATACACTAGTTTACATCAGGTATGTATCTAACACCAATGGTCTCTCGGTGTTCTTCAAACTTTCCCTGTGGAAGAGGTTTAGTCATCGGGTCTGCTGCGTTCAGATCCGTATGTATCTTGTGAATCCTAGTGTGTCCATCCCTGACGTAGTCTCGCGTCACATGGAACTTTCGGAGGATGTGCTTGGCTGTAGAGTGAGTTCTTGGCTCCTTCGCGTTAGCAATGGCACCCGTGTTATCGCAGAAGATTCCCACGGGGTTAGTGCAGCTGGGAAATACGCCAAGCTCGATCACGAACTTCTTCAGCCACAACGCCTCATTTGACGCTTCGCAAGCGGCAATATACTCCGACTACATTGTAGATTGGGCGACGACTGACTGTTTGCCGTTCCTCCAACTAATTGCGCCACCGTTCAACATGAAAACATATCCCGTCTGGGATTTCGAGTCATCTAGATCTGAGCCGAGGCTTGCGTCAACTTAACCCTTTACGGTGAGCTCCTCATCAAATCCTCCATAAATGAGAAAGAGATCCTTGGTTCTTCTCAAGTACTTAAGGATGTTCTTTACTGTTGTCCAGTGAGCCATTCCAGGATTACTCTGGTAGCGATTAGTCATACTAATGGCCAGCGCTAATTCCGGTCTGGTACATAACATAGCATACATGAGAGAACCTATGGCTGAGGCATAGGGCTTTGAGGAGATCTCCTCCTTCTCTTTTGCTGTGGTTGGGCATTGAGTCACGCTTAATTTGACACCTTTTATAACTGGCAAGAGGCCTCTCTTGTAGTTACCCATACTGAACCTTTTCAATATCTTGTCAATATAAGTGTTTTGACTCAAGGCCAACCGTCGATTAGGTCTATCTCTATAGATCTTAATCCCTAATATGTACGCAGCTTCACCCAGGTCCTTCATGGAAAATTGTCCATTAAGATATTCCTTTACTTCTTCTAAGAATTTCTTATCGTTCCCTATTAGTAATATGTCATCTACATATAACACAAGGAATGCTACAGAGCTCCCACTCAGTTTCTTATAGACGCATAACGCTTCGACGTTTTGGACAAATCCAAAAGCTTTAATGACCTCATCAAATCGAAGATTCCGGCTCCGAGATGCTTGCTTCAACCCATAGATGGACCGTTGAAGCTTGCACACCTTACCAGCATTCCTTGGATCAATAAACCCCTCTGGTTGCATCATATACAACTCTTCCTCAATGTTTCCATTAAGGAACGCAGTCTTCACATCCATCTGCCCTATCTCGTAATCATGATAGGCAACTATTGCTAGTAGGATCCGAATAGACTTGATCATCTCTACAGGAGAGAATGTCTCCTCGTAGTCAACTCCTTGAATTTGTCAGAACCCCTTCGCGACAAGTCGAGCTTTGTAGACAGATACGTTTCCGTCTGCGTCAGTATTTTTCTTGAAAATCCATTTATTCTCGATGGCCTTGCGGTCCTCGGGAATATCCACCAAAGTCCAAACTTTGTTGGTGTACATGGAGTCTATTTCGGATTTCATGGCTTCTAGCCATTTCTCGGACACGGGTCCCTGCATTGCTTCTTTGTAACTCGTAGGTTCATCCGACTCATCAGCCGAGATTGCATTCACAAGCTGTCCGTAATACTTGGTAGGTTGACGGACTCTTGATGACCTACGGGGCAAAATAGGTTCCTCTTCATTCTCATCATGATCATCATGTATGTCATGATCGTTATGAATGTCTTCTTGACCATTCTCTTCAGCTCCCACTGTGGAAGAAGGTTCCAGAACAATTTATGTTGTCGGTTCTTCCATTTGGAGTGATTCTTCAGTCAATTCATCGAGGTCTATTTTCCTCCCACTCAATTCTTTCGAGAGAAACTCTTTCTCAAGAAAGTGTCCAGTCTTAGCGACAAACGTTTTGCCCTGAGATTGGTTGTAGAAGGTGTATCCAACAGTTTCCTTTGGATATCCTACAAAGATGCATTTTTCTGCCTTAGATTCGAGTTTGTCAGGCTGAAGTTTCATAACATAAGCCTCACAACCCCAAATCTTCAGGTAAGACAACATTGGTTTCTTGCCAAACCATTCTTCAAACGGTGTTGTCTTCACGGATTTGGACGGTACCCTATTAAGAACGTAAGCGGCAGTTTCTAATGCATACCCCCAGAATGATGTAGGTAAGTCGGTATGAGACATCATTGACCGTTCACTACCCAATAGCGTTCGATTACGTCGCTCGGACACACCATTTCGCTGAGGTGTTCCAGCTGCCGTAAGTTGTGGTACAATACCACAAGTCTTCAGATGAGTGCCAAACTCGTGACTTAAATACTCGCCTCCTCGATCAGATCGAAGGTGCTTGATTTTATTCCCGAGTTGATTCTCGACCTCACTCTGAAATTCCTTGAACTTTTCAAAGGTTTCAGACTTGTGTTTCATTAAATAGATATACCCGTATCTACTTAAGTCATCCGTGAAGGTCACGAAGTAACGAAAACCATTGCATGCAGTGACATTCATTGGTACGCATACATCAGTATGTATGATCCCTAATAAGTCCACCGCACGCTCCATTGTTCCATTGAATGGAGTCCTTGTCATTTTGCCCATTAGGCATGGTTCACATGTGTCAAGGGATCCAAAATCCAATGACTCCAGAAGTCCATCTTTATGGAGTTCCTCCATGCGCTTTATACCAATATGACCAAGTCGACAATGCCACGTCGTCAAGTGTTCTTCGTTACTAGGCTTTAATCTTTTGTCCTCTACGTTATTGATGTGGGAGTCATGATATTCGACATCCATTAAGAATAAACCATTACGCACCGGTGCATGAACATAGAAGACTTTATTCTTATAAAACGAACAACCAGTTGTTTCAGATTTAAAAGAATACTGGTCTCGCATCAAGCAAGAGCCACTCACAATGTTCATACTCAACGTGGGTACATAATAGCAATTATTCAAGACAGGAATCAATCCCGAAGGGAGACTAAGACGAAGCGTGCCAATTGACATTACTTCAACCTTGGCACCGTTCCCAACGCGCATCGTCATTTCATCCTTCCGCAAGAGTCGTTTATTCTGTATCCCCTCCTTGGAGATACAGATGTGAGCAACTGATTCGGTATCAAATATCCAGACGTTGCTCCGAGCACTTGTCAGGAAAGCATCAATAACATGTATATCACATATATCCATGTCTCTTCCGGCAACTTTTCCGGCCTTCTTATCTTCTAGGTACTTGGTGCAGCTGTCCTCCTTCTTCATTTCCATCTCAGCAATTTTGAGTATTGTGAACAATTCAGAAAGGGTCTCAACCATTCCTTGCATGTTGTACTTCAACACAAAACTCTCATAGCTAGGGGGTAGCTTCCGCAACACCCTATCAATCGCCACTTCATCTGGAATCTTAAATTCTAGATCATTTGGGCGTTGAACGTAGTCAGACATTTTGACTACGTGCTCGGTCATGATGGTGTGCTCTTCCATCTTTGCAGAGAAGAAAGCTTCACAAACTTCATTTCTCTCAACCTTGGCTTGAGGTGCAAAGACGGTCTTGAGGTCAGTGATTATCTCATAAGCACTGAAGCTCTCGAACCGTTTCTGCAGTTCAGCCTCCATGGCATGGCGCATACCCTTCTTGACAAGGGAGGAATCATCCGACTTAATGAGATAGACTTTCTTCTCAGCCGGAGTAGCGGTAGTTGCTGGTGCATCTCCTAATGCAGTTCTCAAGTACATATCACATTTTGAGGGGAACGAGGAGAATCCTTAGGGTGCGGAACCAGGAGGTGAAGTTTGACCCATTAGTTTTCTTATTATCTTTCTCTAGGAATGATCCTAAGTTGAACGAGGGGCGTGGTGCTGTCATCTACAAGGTTGATTCACAAAGATACATATTTAGACTTTTGTTCATAATGTGGAGTTCAATTACAATTAATTCTAAAACTCCCACTTAGGAAAACATCTCTCAATTTTCCTAAGTGATTACACGATCCTAGAACACCATACCTCCCCGTGTGACACGACCATCAGTATGTTGTTCAAGGTAGGCCATCATGCCAATCACATCATCCATGTGACTCATGCTCGACCTTTCGGTCTCTTGTGTCCCGAGGCCATGTCTGCACATGCCAGGCTCGCCACCACACCCTATGTGATTTGTTGCTGTGTCATACAAGGCCATGCTTCTGGGCATGCTAGGCTTGCTACACCCACCTCTTGTGAACGAAAAAATGTTTGACACCCGTGTGACACGTGATGCCTCCATAATGTAGAACTTTCCAGGTGGTGCTCACTAGGGTAAGGACACTATGTTGGTTTTAGCGAGAGATGGTCCTGTTTCGTGCTACCGTCGATATATCTAGCATACTAGCATAAAACAGGAAGTAAAATTGTAAATCATACAACCTATGACCCCCCTTCATGCAAAGCAAGGTTAAAACGCCTTTCTACTTTAGCTTGTGCAAGTTTTACGTGGCTGCTAGAGGTTTCGAGAGAGAGAACCGATTTCTATCCTGCGAAAACATGCCACAACACCGATCCCCAATCGTCTCTATTACACCCCTGTCGGGGCCCTCCGTTGCAAACATCTTTGCATCGCTAATGCAGAGAGACAGACACCCCCCAGCCACTTTATATGGTACAAGCCATATGTCAAGCGTGGAACCAGTCTCGCGTAAACGCGTAAGGTCGGTCGGGTGCCGCTTCATCAAAAATTGCCGCAACGCTAAATGAGTACACGTGGGAGGGTAACGAATGAAGATTCGATGCCCACATCCTAGATGTGTTCTACCCGTACAATACATCTACGCATAGCTAGCTCTGATACCACTGTTGGGATACGGGGCAGAAAACACAAATTTTTCATACCTACGGTACCCGAACCCAAGATCTATGCTATGGCGATGTAAAGTAACGGAGGAAATCGGTGTTCATACCTTTGAAGACCGAAAGAGGGAAACGTTCTTGCGAATGTGGTTGGCGTAGACTCAGAACTACGACCTCCCTGTCGTGTAGAAGACCACCACCGGCGAGGATGACTCCCGGTAAACCTCCAGCGACGAAGTAGCACCACAGGTGTAGTGCCTCAAAGAGATTATACACGTACGGTACAATCGATGTTCCTCACGGGCCCCGAACCAGGCGAGCAGCGGAAGAAAGACGGCTACGGATCCCGACTCCGGCAGAACGACGGCCTGCCTTATGGTGGAGAACTCCAATCCAGGTGCAGACTCCAAACAAGGGGAGTCCACTTCCGGGAAGGAGAAGGAGGAAGAAGGAGATATTTGTGTGTTGGAAAAGGGGGGGGCTACCCCTCCTTGTATAGGCCAAGGGGGGGTGCTATCCTCCTCCCCTCCCCTCGCCGGAATCGAACGACGACCTCCGCGGCCAGAGGAAGACGACGACGACGACTGCGTCGTATTGAGGGCGCACGGGTTCGATTGCTCCAGGGGGATGACGAAGACGACACGGGCGCACACTCCGGACAGCTCGGACAGGCGAGAGGGCGTCAGTGGCCACGGTGGTTCAGCGGGGTGACCACGGCGGCGTCGGGTGGGTTTTTCCCCGTCGATGGCGAGCTGCAGGGGGAGGGGAAAAGGTGTTGGGCGTGTCCAGGAGGGAGGGGGCGTCGCCCTTATCGCGTCGACGCCGGGAGGGAGCAGGTGGAGGCGGGTCCGGGCTGGCAGCGGCGTGCCCACGGCGGCCACCGTACGGAGCAGGTGGGAGCAGGTGGGGGAGGAAGAAGACAAGGGTGAGGTGGGCTGGGCTGGGGTGGGCCTCGCCCCAGGCGAGCTTTATGCCTTTTATATTTTGTTTTGTTTTCCTGTTTGTTCTATTTCCTTCTGTAATTGATTTATTAACCCTAGCATTTTTGTAAAAGGTTATTGGTGTTTGTAAATTAGGGTTACATATTACTAAGGTGCCACAAAAGTTTTTGCAGCAAAATAAAATCATTAGATATTTATTTTAATTATTAAATGCCCAAAGTAAGGGTTTTAACCTACTGTTTGAATTGTTTGGAATTTTCTGCAACTTCAAAAATTACCAAAGTTGGTCCAACATGATTATAATGATTTTAGGCAATTTACAAAAATAGTTTCATGACTTTTGGAACAACTTGAATTGAGCACTTTTGTTTTAATTTCCATTCAAAGTAGTTTCAACTAGGGTATAGTTTCTTGATGAGGGAGATGCATTGGGATTAGGGTTTTGATTACCAACCAGCATGGTTTGAAAAGAGCAGAAGCAAAGTTTGATTAAGGACAGGTGATAACAGTGATTAATAAAAAGTGATGGTCAACAGTGATGATGATTACTGTTAAAGCAACTGAGGGTGTTACAAATCTTCCCCACTACAAGAATTCTCGTCCCGAGAATTTAAGTGGTAGCGAGGAAAAGATTGGGGTATTCATCGCGAAGGAGATCTTCGCATTCCCAAGTGGCTTCATCTTCAGAATGATTCGACCACTGGACCTTGAGGAACTTGACGGTCTTGTTGCGGGTTCGGCGTTCAGACTGATCGAGAATGCGGCTCGGATGTTCCCGATAAGTCAAGTCTTGTTGCAGCTCGATCATATCATGCACCACTTCGCGGATAGGATCCTTGAAGCAGCGACGGAGTTGCGACACGTGGAAAACATCGTGGACTTGGGAGAGGTTCGGCGGCAATTCCAACCGGTATGCCACGGGTCCACTCCTGGAAAGGATACGGAACGGGCCAATGTAGCGAGGAGCCAACTTGCCCTTGATACCGAAGCGATGAGTGCCCCTCATGGGAGTGACACGGAGGTATGCGTATTCACCAGGCTGATACTCCATTTCACGGTGTTTGCGGTCATAGTTGCTCTTCTGACGAGACTGTGCGGCCTTGAGATTTTCTTGCACAATGCGAACTTGTCCTTCAGCTTCTTGGACAAGATCCGGTCCGAAGTAGGGTCGTTCCCCAGTTCCTGACCAATTCAGGGGGGTTCGACATTTACGTCTGTATAGAACTTCGAAGGGGGCCATCTTCAAGCTAGCCTGATAGCTATTGTTGTACGAGAATTCCGCGTACGGGAGGGCATCCTCCCATTTCATGCCGAAAGAAAGGACACAAGCGCGAAGCATGTCTTCCAGCACTTGATTAACTCGTTCAACTTGGCCTTGCGACTGGGGGTGATAAGCGGTGCTGAGATTCAGACGAGTCCCGAAAGCTTCCATGAAACTATTCCAGTATCGTGAGGTGAAAATGCTGCCACGGTCTGAACTGATCTCCATCGGAATACCGTGAAGTGACACAATTCGGGAGATATACAAGTGTGCTAACTGACTAGCAGTGATCGTCTCCTTGACCGGCAGGAAGTGTGCAATCTTGGAGAATCGGTCGATGACGACAAAGATGGCATCGTTACCTTTCTGTGACTTAGCAAAACCGGTGACGAAGTCCATTTCGACTTTGTCCCACTTCCAATCAGGAGGAGGGAGTGGTCGCAACCAACCAGCAGGTTTCTGATGTCCGGCTTTGACGCGACTGCAAACGTCACATTGAGAAACATAGCGGGCGATATCTTGCTTCATGTAAGGCCACCAGTACCGTTGATGAAGGTCTTTATACATCTTGGTACTGCCAGGGTGGATTGACAAGGGAGAATTATGGGCTTCTTCCATGATATCTGGACCACAGTTAATGAGGGGTGGACTCACAGGAACTACTAAGCGGCCCTTGAAGTACACAGTATCACCATCATTAGCATCAATGGTAAAAGAGCAGGGCTTTCCTTCGGCGGTGTCCTGCTTGATCTTCACAATGTCAGGGGCCAGAGATTGTCTACTCTTCATGAGGGCGTCGAGTTTTGACTCGAGCACTAGGTTATTGACGTAACCTTGAGGAACAATCTCGAGGTTCAACTTGCGAAACTCTTCATACAGAAGTGGTTGCTGCACCTGAACCTCAAGTTCAGAACAGTAAGCTTTGGGGCTCAAGGCATCGGCCATCACATTAGCCTTGCCAGGGGTATACGAAATATCCATGTTGAAGTCGGCTATTGTCTTGAGCCATCGTTGTTGACGAAGATTCAGGTCTGGCTGAGTAAACAGGTACTTCTGACTTTGGTGGTTGGTGTAGACCTCGCAACGATTACCGACGAGGTAATGTCGCCACAGCTTCAGTGCATCAATTACTGCTGCCAATTCGAGATCATGTGTTGGGTATTTGTCTTCGTGAGCACGCAACTGACGAGAGCCATAAGCAATCACCTTGCGCTCTTGCAATAGGACACAGACTAATCCTTGACGAGACGCGTCGGAATATATCACGAAGTCCTTCTGAGTATCAGGGGGAGCGAGCACTGGGGTGGAAGTTAGCTTGTCCTTGAGTGCTTGAAAACTTTCTTGACATTTATCTGTCCACTCAAATTTGACGCCTTTGTGAAGCAGATTAGTCAGAGGCCTGGCAATCTTGGAAAAATTCTCGACGAAACAGTGGCAATAGCTAGCGAGCCCGTGGAAACTGCGGACTTGCTTGACGGTCTTGGGAGGAGTCCAGTCAAGAATAGCCTGGATACGTTCTGGGGTGACGGCAATGCCATCCTTGGAAATTACATGTCCAAGGTAGGTTACTTCGGGAAGCCAGAACTCACACTTAGAATACTTAGCGTAGAGTTTGTGTTCTCGAAGCTTCTCCAGTATAAGACGAAGATGTTCATCATGTTCTTCTGCATTCTCGGAATATATCAATATATCATCCAGATAAACCACGACGAACTGGTCGAGGTACTCCATGAAAATATAATTCATCAATCTGGAGAAGGTGGCTGGAGCATTGGTTAAGCCAAAGGACATGACGGTGTACTCGTATGAACCATAGCGAGTAATGAAGGCAGTCTTCGGAATGTCCTCATCACGGACTCGGATTTGGTGATAACCCAACCTCAAGTCGAGTTTAGAAAACACCTTGGATCCGGCAAGTTGATCATACAGATCGTTGATCCGGGGAAGTGGGTATTTGTTCTGGATGGTGGCTTGGTTAATGGGCCGATAATCTTGGACCAATCGGTTTGTCCCATCGCTCTTCTTGACAAAAAGCGAAGGTGCTCCCCAAGCTGAGGAACTGGGGCGAATGAATCCTTTCTGAAGTGCCTTGTCGATTTCCTCCTTAAGTTCAAGGAGTTCATGTGGAGGCATCTTGTATGGACGCTTGGCAATAGGAACAGTGCCTGGCTTCAAGTCGATGACGAATTCAACTTCTCTGATCGGGGGTATTCCCGGCAGTTCTTCTGGGAAGACGTCGGGAAAATCGCGAACGACTGGAACGTTCCCGATGCCTTCGAGGGGGGCGGCATTCAAAGAATTCATCATAAATATCTGTGTTTCAGCATTACGGATAACCCGGGTGGTGTGGTTAACAATCTCGCCGGAGGGGTGAAAAAGTTGGATAGACTTGGTGCCACAATAAAGTGCGGCATCGTGAAATTTCAACCAATCCATGCCCAGAATTAGGTCAATGGTGGAGGTTTTCAGGATGATGGGGGACACAAGGAATATAATACCTTCGACGTCAATGGTGACATCGTGTACCATCATGGAGGTTTGGCAACGGCCTCTAGGGGTGCGGACAACCATCGGTGGGTTCATCCTCTCAAACGTAATGTTACGCGACAATGCAAATGCTTCCGACATGAATGAATGCGATGCTCCTCAATCAAATAAAACAGTAGCAGGTGCGGAATTAACGAGAAGGGTACCCATCACTGTAGCGGGTTGTTCCTGAGCTGCTTCCACATTAATGTTGTAAACATGTCCACGAGCATGAGCAGCAGACCCAGTATTATAGTTGGGGGTCCTGTTGTTGCCACGACCATTTCCATGGCCAGCGGGGTGAACTACCAGTTGCTTCTATTTCTGGGGGCACTCCCTGGAAAAATGCCCAGGTTGGCGGCACGTGAAGCATAATCCATCCTGAGGACGAAGTGGGGTAGCATGGGGTGGTGCAGGCAGAGCTCTTGGCATCTGCGGTGGCGGAGGCAGACGGGGTGCAGCATAAGACGGCCTTGGAGCAGGGACAGCTGAATGGGTCACACTGGTAGGGAGCCAGATACGACGCTTCTGCGTTGCGCCCGAAGATGAGCCAACGTCACGATAACGCTTGAGGGAGTTCTTGTGCTCCATCTGGGTAGTATCGACGGTGATAGCCTTGTTCACCATGGTGGCGAAGTTGGCTAAATCATGAACGGCAAGAGCGAGCCTGAGTTATGGGTTGAGGCCTCGACGGAACTTCTGCTGCCTGCGAGCATCAGTGGTGATCTCTCCTTCCGCATAGCGAGAGAGGTTGAGGAACTCGCGCTGATAGGCTTCAACGGTCATGTCGCCCTGAGTGAGGTTACGGAATTCTTCCGCCTTACGATCCATGATCCCCTGAGGAATGTAGCGGGCGCGGAAAGCAGACTGAAATTCATCCCAAGTGATGACTTCTTCAACTGCCAGGGAACGCTTGTGGGTGCTCCACCACTGAGCAGCGGTGCCTTTCAGATGATAAGACACAAAGTTCACATAGTCGGCTGGATCGACATTAGCAGACTCCAGCTCGTGAGTGATGTCGCGAAGCCAGTCATCAGCATCCAGCGGCTGAACAGTGTTGCGGAACATAGTGGGGTTGAGGTAGGTGAAGTCGTGCAGAGTCACGGTGGCATGCTGATGGTGGTGCCCATTCTGATTTGGCTGGGTGAACTGAGCCATGATATTCTGCATGAACTGATGGTTCATCTCGAACTGCTGCATCATCGCGGCCATGTATTCCGGCGGCGGAGGTGGGTCGTTGGCAGCACGACCACGACCACGACCACCACGACCAGCCATCCTGCTAGAATTTAACAGGGGTATTTCAGCGATGAAAATTTAACGAGATACCGGAATCAAGCCTGAAGTAAAAACAACAACGAAAAGGGGGCGCAGATATATAAAGTAGTAGTCATATAAGACATACACATTCGCACACAGAATCAATCGAAAATCGGGCAGCGTAACGTCGTAGAAATTAAGGAAAAAGGACTCTCTAGGCGGCGCGCAGACCGCGGTAAGGATTACACGACGCGACATAGATTCCACTATGTCAATCACGCCGCAAGAAAACTGTTGTCCACAGGAGTTGATGCCAGAGAACGCGCGGCCTGCCCAGAATGAGAATGGATCCGCGGTCTGGGATCTAGCGTACGACGCCTGCGACACGACTCAATCAATGGGGGGAAGCACCAAAAACTCCGGGTGGAATCAAGAGAACGTGATCCTAATGTCAGCTTTTGTAAAACTTACCAGCAAGGATAAGAGAGCAGATCCCCAGAGCATAGGTAAGGAGAAAAGGATCCTAATACCATAGATATCACACGTAGTGACATCGATGGCCCGTAAGCCAAATATTAAGTTAGCAAAATAGGTTTTCAAAGTCTAGACTCAACTTCGACCAGGTAGTGGTGGGGTGGCTTCCTACGGGCAGTCGGCTCTGATACCAACTTGTAACGCCCCAAAATCAGACCGTGTACAGTAATCATACACACAGGGTACACGACTGAGATTAGGGTGCCACGGTGATAATATCACAGCACAACACTAAACACAAAAGGATAAACAAATATATTACAATAGAGGGGGTCACGCGGACCCGAATACATAAGTCATACAAGCCATAATATCTGAGTACAGACATAGCTAGTCAAGTTTTGCCTTGAGGAGGCTAGCACAAATCACATCAGAGATATAGATCGAAAAGGCGAGGCCTCCTTCCTGGGATCCACCGGAATACTCCTGGTCAACGGGGAACTCGATGTCATAGTAGGCGCCTCCGGGGTACTCCTGCTCCTGGGCTCCAACGTCGGCTGCAGCGGCCGATCAGGCAAAACAGTAAAGGAGATAAAGCAGGTGAGTATCTAGTATACCCGCGAGTCTTACGTCCGCTACTAAGCATTATGCATTGTATCAACGGAAAGAAGAGGCTGTATATAGTGGACTGAAAGACAGAAATCCAGAGCAAGGGTAAGAAGCTAGGCCTAACGAAGACTAGCATCTTCCGACGATGTCTTGCAGCATGAGGTAAGAATCAGCCAACAGTTTATATAAAGCATAAAGTAACAATGCAGCAGAAGTTGCGGCAGCATTGTATAATAATAAGTTGTAATAATTAACAATGCCTCCGAGTTCACCTCCTCGACATCCCCGCGAGGAAGAAAACCCGGAACCATACAGTTTAATAATAATAGTTTCTAGTGGTAAGATCCAGCTTTAGCATAAAGCGTCCTGTTACCGTGGACACGGCTATTCGAATAGATTAATCTTCCCTACAGGGGTGCACTTGTGTTACGCTACACGCACGGATCTCCAGGGTGGCGGGAACCTTGTGAGGGAACGCTCCACCGAGGCTATCCGACACTTCATAGCCCATCTTCAAACTCAACAGAGAGGCCATCTGCCAGTCTAAATCCTAAGTACTCAGGGCCTTGGACCCCAACCCTGACGTACTCCTGCACGGTGCGTGGGTGGCCGGGAAGCCGTAAAAAAAACAACACAGCTCGAGCCAAGAAGACAGCGCACTTCCCGGCAATCAGCCCGCGGTACTGCTGACGTCTGAAGAGTCCTCGGACGACACTAAGAAGCGGAGGATCCCACAACTCGTAGTTCCCACGGGTAGGTAGTGCGTACATGGCATATAGCGAACTCAAGACATTCACTGAACCATTTAGCATTTTAATTAACCTGCGTGACAACCGTTATCGTTGCCTCGACTTAACCGACCGGCGGACAACGACAGCAGCCAGGACCACCATTACATCAGTGCCTGCCCTGTCGTCCCACCAAGTCACTGCGGTTACCAACAAGGTGAACCGTCTCCTTACCTTGTCTCGCGTGTGCTCCTGGAGGAGCTCGACTTTCGGGGGTCGGTAACTCTCGCGGCCAACGATCAGGGGCCAAGCACACCGGTACACTGGTCGTACCCTCCCTGTCGTCCCGTCGCAATACCTCTCGCGGGCACCGTTGGGTCGCCCGACTTCTTACCTGAAGGACAATCGTCGTTCAGGACCCTATGGCGGTAAGACAAAGTCAGCTTCGAGTGGAGTACCAGGATTTCTCCTGGATAGCTCACACTTGAGGTGACTAGGCATAACCCAGATAGGGGCCTTTGACGGTGTCTGCATTGTACCGTACCTGTGTAGTTATAATATTTGTATCCGCGTTCACTCCCCGGAGTGAGCACGACCCTCTATCTAATCCTAGCTAACAATGCGCAGGGCTCACTGCTGAATAACGCATAATAATAATAATAGGCAGCATAGGATAAAGGAAGGCACATCAAGGGGCGACAAAATCAAGCTATGCAATTGAATAGGATTGTAATCATAGCAGCAGCAGTAACAATGCCTAGTGCAAGAAATGTACGGAAAGATAGGCGATATCTGGGGAAGAGAATGGCTCTGCTTGCCTGCAAGCTCGACGGTAGTAGTAGGGTCGTCGACGACGTAGTCGTACTCAGCAGCGGTGTAGTCGACGGCAGCAGCTGGGTCTACCGGAGATTAAGGGGGGAAGAAACAGTAAATACACAGCAAGCATATACAAACAGATGCATGACATGATAGATGAAATGTTAACGGTATTCTAACGCAGTGCAATGCACGTTGCTCGGAACGGAAATTCATCTGAGGATGAACTACCGGCTCCGGATGATTACCGGACAGGGTGTCCGGAGGGGAAGGATCAAGCCGGAGGTGTCGTGGTTACCGGAACAACATAAGGGCGGTGTAGCCGTGCTAGTTGATCTATTCCGAGAAACATTCGTGTTCGGAATAAATTCATCCGGGCACTCTAACAGTACCGGACAATTTATCGGACAGTCGGCCCAGAGGGGGAATGTTCGATGTTCATTGTGTTAGAGGGGTGTGGTAGACATACGGATAGCGTATTTGTATTCATTATATTTTTCTGATCAATTTTCATGTATAAAGTTTTTGAATCCGAGTTACGGTTTAAAAGTTATTGAATTTCCAAGTTTAAATCAATTTAAATGATTTTCTGGATTTCTTTTATTATTTATTCAACATTATCCAGAACATTATCCAAAACATTATCCAGAACAGTGCTGACATGTGGGACCCACATGTCAGCCTCTGTTATTTATAAAACATTTAATTAAATCAGTAAATGCCTCTGGACCCACCTGTCAGCCACTAGAATTTCTTATTAAATCTTTTAAATAATAAACTGACAAAGGGGGCCCAGGTGTCATTGACCCAGCACTAATTAAACCTTTTTATTAATCCAGTGATTATCCTAATGACTACGGCCCACATGTCAGTGGCTGAAAGTTATTTCCATTTTAATTAACCAGAGAGATAATTAACCGGATTGGGCCCACTGTCAGTGGCTCACGGGGGATTAGCTTAACGCTAGTCACACCACTGACGAGGGGGCCCCGTATGGCAGCCTCACAGGAGGGCCACCGGAGCCCGCCGCCGGCGAGGTCGACGGGGAGCTCGCCACAGGGCACCGTTGGGCACGCCGCCGGTCGCGTTCGAACCGCAGGAGAACGGCGCTTCGACCTGGACTTGTTTCACGAGCGGGGACGCACCGAGGCGATGGCTAGGTCAACCGCGGCGGAACCGAGCTCGGGCGTCAATGGCGTATCGCGATTCGTGAGGCAAACAAGCAGTCTAACGCGTCAAATTCGAAGTGCTGTCCAGCAGCAACTCGTGCACGCCAAAATCGTGTCCTGGGGCGACCTGTGGGCACGACTGCGGCGACAGACCGCGGCGGCCGGAACTAGCAGAAGGGGGCTTTCGCGTTGGGACGCTACGGGCTTCAAAGGGCAGTTGGCGACGGGAGAGAAGCTCACCGGGGAGGTGTTGAGGGAGGCAGTGGGCTCGGTGAAGTCCTGGCGTCGCCGGAATCGGACGACGACCTCCGCGGCCAGAGGAAGACGACGACGACGACTGCGTCGTCTTGAGGGCGCACGGGTTCGATTGCTCCAGGGGGATGACGAGGACGACACAGGCGAACACTCCGGACAGCTCGGACAGGCGAGAGGGCGTCAGTGGCCACGGTGGTTCACCGGGGTGACCACGGCGGCGTCGGGTGGGTTTTTCCCCGTCGATGGTGAGCTGCAGGGGAGGGGAAAAGGTGTTGGGCATGTCCAGGAGGGAGGGGGCGTCGCCCTTATCGCGTCGACGCCGGGAGGGAGCAGGTGGAGGCGGGTCCGGGCTGGCAGCGGCGTGCCCACGGCGGCCACCGTACGGGGCAGGTGGGAGCAGGTGGGGGAGGAAGAAGACAAGGGTGAGGTGGGCTAGGCTGGGGTGGGCCTCGCCCCAGGCGAGCTTTAAGCCTTTTATATTTTGTTTTGTTTTCCTGTTTGTTCTATTTCCTTCTGTAATTGATTTATTAACCCTAGCATTTTTGTAAAAGGTTATTGGTGTTTGTAAATTAGGGTTACATATTACTAAGGTGCCACAAAAGTTTTTGCAGCAAAATAAAATCATTAGATATTTCTTTTAATTATTAAATGCCCAAAGTAAGGGTTTTAACCTACTGTTTGAATTGTTTGGAATTTTCTGCAACTTCAAAAATTACCAAAGTTGGTCCAACATGATTATAATGATTTTAGGCAATTTACAAAAATAGTTTCATGATTTTTGGAACAACTTTAATTGAGCACTTTTGTTTTAATTTCCATTCAAAGTAGTTTCAACTAGGGTATAGTTTCTTGATGAGGGAGATGCATTGGGATTAGGGTTTTGATTACCAACCAGCATGGTTTGAAAAGAGAAGAAGCCAAGTTTGATTAAGAACAGGGGATAACAGTGAGTAATAAACAGTGATGGTCAACAGTGATGATGATTAGTGTTACAGCAACTGAGGGTGTTACAGCCAGTGATGAATTCCATACTGACTTTATCCCACTTCCACTCGGGAATGGCTAAAGGTTGAAGAGTACCAGGAGGTCTTTGATGCTCTGCTTTCACACGACAACAAACATCGCACTCAGCAACATATCAAGCGATTTCTCGCTTCATCCTAGTCCACCAAAATCTGTGGTGTAGATCTTGATACATCTTAGTACTACCAGGATGAATCGAGAGAGGAGTGTCATGGGCTTCCTTAAGGATATGCTGCCTTAGATTCCTATTCTTCAGAACTACTATCATGTTCTCGAAGTACAAAGTACCCTCATTGTCTAGGGTAAAACATTTGGCCTTACCGCTAGCAATGTTTTGGTTGATATATCGGATACCTCGAGACTGTTGTTGAACAACTTTGATTCGATCCTCAAGAGTTGGTTTAACTACCACTGCAACTTCAAATGGCGCCCCACAAACAGATCCATGTCGGGACCCGGGGTTAGCGTATGCAAGCCTTGCTACAACACAATCATATGGAGAGCCGAGAACCGTACCCACTTGTCTAAGCAGAGAAGGCCAAGCACATAACGTTCTCGGAAAGCATCGAACGTGAGGGGCATCCCATCCAGGCCGGATGATCAACTAAAATGGGTCCTCATCGTCCGCACACAAGTCTAAATGATATGGGTGGTGAACTCCCATACTCATAGACAAGTCACCTCAACCATACTATCGATTGTATTATAACCCTTACATAGACTTACTCAAGCCCGATCACTTAGTCGGGGTCTAGGGCGGGCTCGATCATAGATCAAAGTGTGCACGAGACGGAGTCTCGAACAATTGCATCGCGATGCCCCAAGCTGCGCACATCTAAGGGCCACTTGGTGTATAAAAGACCGCCAGCCAGATCACAACTAAGGTCTTGAAAACCCATACTAAGACATGCATGTTATAAACATACACGCAGCACACATGTATAGTATGAACAGTAGGTATCATTGCAATTCTCTACAATTTATACATCTTTATTAATAACTCTTACAGAGTGCACACAGAGATCACAAGCATTTGATCCAACATTACAACAGACAAGCGGAAGCAAAGTAGGTCTGAGTACAGACAAGTTTAACAAATGGCTTAGAGAAGCCTTATCTAAAAACAAGCCCTCCACGAGGGAACCAGTCGTTTGACTGGGACTACACTAGCTTGGTCTTGGTCTGAGTCTTTATTCTTCGAACATCACGTAGAAGTCACCATCGGGGTCTGTGGGTTCATCTAAAACATAGATTAAGAAAACGTGAGTACAAAATCATACTCAGCAAGACTTACATAGGAGCTATACTACTCATGCACATGTATCAAGGTAATAGGAGGTGGGGTTTCACTTGCAGAAGTGCCAGCTTTGACTTGGCTAGTCCTGAACTACGAGTACCAGACTTGAGGTAAGAAGCGTACACGAGTCCACTACATCTCTTCAACCAATTACACCACTATGGTTACTTCCTCGACTTCCCCACGAGAAGCACACCATAGAACTCACGCTTATCTTACGACTTTTAGAAGTATCCAGTTCAAGTTGTCTAATAATCGAGCACAACTCTCCAAGTAACCCCTTACCGCGGACGCGGCTATTCGAATAGTTTTGTTAACCCTGCAGGGGTGTACTGCTACACACATGAAACTATTAGTTACCGCCTTTGTACTCGGCACCGTTCAAGAGGTGCCGGCGAGGATAATTCCCACAACTTTTACCTCACAGCCAACTCAAATTCAATGGAGACGCCTATCTGGGCTGGAATCCACATCGTGAACCCGGCCGGTTTACCGATGTGGTCCCAGAAGATGTGTGCAGGGTCCCAAGCCGGTCTGAATAGCCGTTCTTCCACTTCGCAGACCGTGCCACAGACCTACCAGAACTCCGAACTAATGCGACTCATTGAACCGAGAAGGGGTGAGTTAGTAGGTTGAGCGGGGGTCCATGTGCCCAACATGTGGTAGTACTCTTCGTCTTGGATCACCACACAAGAACTCGGGCTTAGGGCGGTGTTCAACGAGACAACCCAGTGTGTACTCCTACACAGCCTCTCATCGTTCACCTTGTATTAGGGTATATTCACCAACACATTTCACTTTCATCAACACCATGTTTATCATCATCCCAACTCACATAAAAAGCAACCTCGTTGTATCAGTAAGCTTGCAATAAGCAGTAACAGTTGCAGGGGCCGCATGATATCAACCAACTCCTACATCTTCTAGGATTGTGGCTTGCTTACTACTGTGACAAAATGATAGGTCCTGCAAAGGATATGGGTTCAACTATGCGGTAGAAACGTTATCATGGTGATCATCCTAAACAATGCGTAAGCGAGACATGAGAGGGAAGTTGGATTTTATAGAAATGATCAATGGGGGTTTGCTTGCCTTGCTGACGAGGTTCGGGTTCGGGGTCTTCAACGAAGGGGGCAGCCTCCTGCTCCGGTTCCACCTCTACTCGACAAACAACAAACAAGGTAGAAAAATAAATACAATGCACAATCACATGATAGAAGGTTGAAACTTGATGTATATGCTTTGATGTGTGAGGCAATTCCATTTAAATGGAGTATATTGCAAATTGAATTGCAAATTCAAACTCCAATTTGAATTCAAACTTAGCCAAGTTACATGTGACATTGATTGATCAATTTGAATCATTTGGAAATGTGTATGATATTCCTCTGATGTGTAAGTGAAATGTAGCATGTTGCCTTGGTTCAAGTTGCAAACCCTTTTGAATTGAATTTGATTTAATTTCATTTAAATCAAATAGCAAATGCTACTGATCACACTTTAAATTGAACTCAAACAAAGTTGAAAGTTGGATATTTGGATAGGTTATTTTCTCCTGATCATTTTTCATATATTATTTGTCCAATTTGGAGTTAATATGAATTTTCTATGAATTTCCAAAGTTTGGGCTATTTTCTGGATTTTCTGGAATTTTTTTAATTCTTTTTAATCTGTTATTCTGTTTACTACGTCATGCTGACATCATGTTGGCGTGTGGGGGGGGCTGACAGGTGGGCCACCACTGTCAGTGTCACTGGGGTTAATTAAACCGGTTAGTTTTAAACTAACCAGGGATTAGGGGCTTTGGGCCCCACTGTCAGTGGCTAACGGGGGGGATTAACTGGCTAATGGCCTTGGGCCCACAAGACAGTGAGAGAGGGGAGGGGCTAATGGCGACGGCGGCTCGGGACTCGCCGGAGTCTTGCCGGAGTCGAGGGGTTGGGCACGGGGAGGGGTCTGGAGAGCACGGCCTTGCTCCTCGT